>OW052220.1:323103546-324380153 GCA_932526605.1 Nephrotoma flavescens
GAGTTTCTCTCTCTAAACATTGTCATAAGTAATATTTTTATGTTGCAAAATTTAAAAATATCAATTTTTAAATCCCATGCATTTTCAATGGCAACTTTCTAAAACTTTGATCCGCCACAGCTCAGCCCAGGAAGAACATATCGGTGTAACTCCAATGGCTATGCACTTTTCTCACCGAACCCTAAAAGCATGCCAAATATCAACTTTTGACATATTACCCTTGCCGGTTGAAAAAAGCTACGGACATTTGTGCATTGTTAATAAGATATTTTCAAATAAGTTTTATTCACAGCAAGTATGTTCTTTTTCTATGTAATGTAGGAGTTTTACAAATTAGCTTCATCAACAGTTTATCCAAATCAAATTCACCTTTATCCAAAACTTATTCATAATTTTCCAACTAAAATAAAATCTTTTCTAAATAAAATTGAACCATAGATAAAAAACCAACAAAACAGTTTTAATTTAATAAATTTAATGGATTTAAATTGATGGCTTGCTTGATAATGCAAGAATTCATAAGAAGCAGGAAGTTCGTGAGCTTGTGGATCACTCAGATTTTAGTTTTTCTCTCGCATTACTCCCACTACTCTCGCATTACACCTTTTTTAATTTCTTTGTTCAATCCGACAAGAAAAGTTTTTTTTTAAACTAAACATAGCGCTTGAACTGTGCTTTTCATTCAAAGTAAAGAAATTGATAGAATACAAATATTCAACTTTTCTTAGAAATCATAACTTCCAGGGAAAGGAAACCCAGCCTCTTCTAAAATCAAGTTCATCAATTTGCAAATCAAATTCGTCTTTATCCAAACCAAATTCATCTTTATTCAACACAAATTCAACCTGTTCCAAATCAAATTAAATCTTCTGCAAATCAAACTCAACCTTAGACGATATAAAACCAACGGAACAGTTTTAATTTTAAGATTTAAATACTAGACAGAAAATACTGGCAAAACTGACAACTCGTCAGTTACTACAAAGATTCGAAGACTTTGAACCTCCTTTAGTTTTTCTCTCGCAGTACTTGCACATTCTCAATCCGATTGAAAATGTCTTTCAAAACCTAAACTTAGAAAGAAGAAGATTGACGCATTAGAACCAATTCACGTAAATTTTTTATAATTTTTACAAAACGAAGTGAGCTACTTTTGGAGATCTCAGCTACACGTTTTCCTATGCAAAGCCGAAATAAGTGAACCTGAACTCGTAGAGCTTAGCTCAAACCGCACGTAATAGAAGATTTAAATAATGTTTCTAAACAATGTTTCTCTTAAATTAAATTTTGAAAACCAAAATAGAAAGCTATGAAATGAAAACATATCACAGTTCAAAATATACTACAAGTGTGCAACTGGCCTTAATCATTTACGAAATGATAAATTTGGCGATGTACAGAAAAGTTACTGTCAGTAGTAAAACTCAGTATTCGGACAGATAAAAAAGAAAAAACGAAAAATTAATATTTTTAATAAAAATAAAATTATGTATGGGAGGGAATGGCAGCCGACGGCGGTTAATACCCGGGGGTTAATTGACCGGAGGATAATATCTGGGAAATTAAAGTGCTAGACCAATATTATACATCTTAACGTATGGAAACAGTGCGAAAAAAAATATTTACCATCCGCTATATTGCCGTAGCCAAAAAAAGTAGGTTTTAAACAAATTGTGTCCGTGTGTGTGTGTGTGTGTGTGTGTGTGTGTGTGTGTGGTGTGTGCGTGCTGTGTGTGATGCCGTGCAAACTAACCGTTGTTGGTTCTCTACAAACCGTCTTCTAGCCCACCGTAAGAGGCAGCCTCCATAAGAGATTTTCGTTTTTTGCAAACATTTTGAAACGCGTATCATTTACGAGAAAAAATGATTCAGCACTTAACGATTCTAAATTAAATTTTCAATAATATCGGTTCAATCGCAAAAGTTTAAGCGGAAATTACGATTTTTAACAAAATACATTTTTTTTGTGTGTGGTGTCTTTCAGACTAAATGTTATTGGCTCCCCACAGCCCAGACGAATCGACTTACCGGAGTAAAACTCCATAATTGAGCTTTTCCCATAAATTAGGAGATCTCGTAGATTTCTGGGAGATTTCACTGGAAGTGGCAGCTTCCATATTAGCTTTTCCGGCTTTTGCAAATGCATATTTGAAAAGTATATAGCATTTACGAAAAAAATAATTAAAACAAAAAATTTGTAAATTAAGTTTGAAACAAAATTTGTCATATAATTTTTAAAATTATTTTTAGCTTTCAAAAATCGGCATCTCTACAGTCCAGGCGGATTGACTCTTCGGAAACAAGCTTCATACTAAAGATTTAGTGAATTGTGCGGATATCTGTGTACCGAAAGTGGCAGTTTTTGTAGAAGCTTTCTCAGTTTTTGCAGTGAAAACTAAATTTTCAAAATGGGTTGACCTTGGTGGTTTTCTGGAATTTAAGCAGAAATAGTGATTTTTAGTGTTGTGCCGTATACTCTACGCCGCGTAGTTAATTAATATTCTACTCGTGAAATAATGTTCGTAAATAATTTAAAAATGGCGTCAACAATGTAGAGAATTTATACCAGATGTCGATGTGTCGAAAGGTGGAAAGCTTTTTGGATGTTTCTAGCAATATAACTAAATAGAGCAAAACACAAGCGTCGATTGATTGACCAGAAAGAAAACGGATATCGGGAGCATTATAAAAAATTCCTCATTCCAGGGACTGATTAATCACAGCTAATACCTAATACTAGAATTAATTCTGTTAAAATCATACTTATACCCAATAATCATGTGAAGCTGGTTTTATAGTGAAAAAAGTCGATTGGACATAACCTCGTCCAGCGACTGCCAAATCTGTACGCCACTCTTGGTTACACACCTGGGTAATGCAAATGAATACAGTATTCATTTCGTAGATGTACTATATTTGACATATTGGGCATTGAATAGGGAATTTCTAATGTAGGTGGATTCGGCCTCGTACAATGTTATGATTTTCGATAAAGCCGATGAAAGGGGCCCACGTACGCATCTCTAAAATTGATCTTTTCCTAAAATTTCGTTCTTTTTCTAATATGTTGACATTATTCAGGCTAATTATGTGACCCGAATTCTTTAAATATGCTGTAAGTGCACTAGTCCGTTGTTCTTCATCTTTATTTACACCTTTTTAATGTTGATAAATCCTTTTTTTTCAAAAATTGTTTCACTTGACCTATATATAAGCAACATTACAATCACAGTTAACTTCATAATTAAAATTGACTACTTATTGAGTGGTATAGGATCTTCAAGCATCATTTAAACAAATTGAAAATTACCGACAATTTTGAAATTAAAATTTTTGAACAAGTGTTTTATTTTTTCATATAAATATTTGATAAGGAATTGAAAAATAATTTTTATCATTGTTAACGGCCCGAATTTCAGAACTTCTAATTAAATTTTTTTGTTTCCAAATACATTGGTTTATTAATTTTGCGGGATAATGATTAGTTAACAATGTATCTTGAAATATTTTAAAATTTTTATTGTGAAATTTGGGATCTGAAAGTTTTAAAATTTTTTGAGCCAAAATTTAGAAAATAGGAGGCTAAGAATGAAAATTTGGATGGCACGGACGAAAGCGACGATTATGAGTAATAAGAGGTTAGAATAGTTTGTTGGGACTTCACATAGTGTTTCGCGAAGTGTTTATTTCCTCTTTTGCTGAACTAGTATATGGAACAACGTTTCAGAATTTCGGTCAGAATGCGTTAACTGTATAAGTGATCACTTCAGAGAGCTAAGGGCTTATCCACCTGCTCGATAAATAGCTAGTAATTTGACCTTATTTTTGTGATACCAACTATCTGTTTGATACCAACCAAAAGAAATTTTATCATCAGACTCGTGGATCAAAAGTAAATCTAAAAATGGAATTTTGCTGTCAACTTCCTTTTCCGAAGTAAATTTTATTCGATTAAACATTTTGTTAAAGCTTTTGTTTTCAAGAATAGCCGGTATGATATCATCAACATATCGATAATAAAATAATGGCTGAAAATCTAAAGAATTTAATGTCGAACACTCCAAATTTTTCATTATTAAATTTGCTAATATAGGGCTTATGGGAGAACCCAAATATTTGACCTGCAGATAAAAATGTAGTGAAGAATGTGTAGATTTAACCAGAAACATCTATATTCTAATAAATGTCATTTTCACTAGCTAAACTGCGTACCGTAAAATAAAATTTAGCGGTGAAATTTTCATTTTCGTTTTTATCTATCTATATACATATATAAAAATGGATGTTTGTATATATATATGTTACCGTTTCACTCCAACACCGTTCAACCAATCACTATGAAAATTGGTATGTGTATGTATTTTTGTGTGGAGAAGGTTTTTGTGTTATTTTCTTTATTGTGCCTCCCCGCCAGGTGGCGCTGTAGCATATCAACTTCCGCACCGTTCAACCAATCGTCATGAAATTTTCACTATGCATTAGTTGCATGTCCAGAACCAACCTTATGATATTTTCGAAAGGGCTGGACCCCGGGGTCTAGGGGCTGCGGTACAAAATTTTTCGACAATTTCAATTTTTTTTAAATTTGTTCACGGGAATGAGTTGAGAATATGAAATTAGAGAGATGCTCAAATTCGATCGAGGGGTCAGCCCTTGGATCAAGAATTAATTTTTACATAGATATATAATTTACTGTTTGTTCCAAATTTGTAGGACCCTTCCTAAAAATTTCCACGCCATTCATCCAATTTTGCATAGGGAAATGCAATGAGAGGGAATCAAACAATACACCTCCATGTAATCGTCAGCAATTTGGAATGGAGTCGCCTCAGTAAACAAAAGAGAACGCTGTTGACTATGAAATATTACACGAAACGAATTGCGCTTTTAATCAATTGAATCGATCCATATAAGTTATAATGATTATCTGTTTTTTTAATGTATAACTCAGACACAAACAAAGAATTATTTTTAACTGTTATACCTTTTTTTCAGTTCAGATAGTTGTAAAAAAAACTGATAATGGAGTAATCCGTAATCGATATTCCAAACATTAAAACAAACCATTGTCACAATAAGAAAATAATTTTTTTTTTCAATTATTTGAATAAATTAGTAAATATTTGAATAAATTGGTTTTGTAATTCGTGGGTTTTATACGAAACGTCACGTTTTGCAACAGGAAATGCTAAAACATGGACATTACAAAACAGTTAACTTAATTAAGCAAATTAATTTTAATAATTTAAATTTAAGTTAATCTTTCAAATTATAATTTAAATAAATGTAAATAATAATTCAAACCTAAGTCAAATCTCTACGTCATAATATCCATACTAACGATCCACTATTGTGCACTGTACTGTTTTGTCAAGTCCAGTTTTAATCGGTCCTGCTCCGTATCATGTACTTTAATGTACTATGCACGATTTGGACTTTGTACTATTTAACCGGTTTTGCAATGTGAAATAGTGCGCTTCGAAATTCTATATAACTTTAGAAATAATTGACATTCAATTGTAGTCCATTAATGCCACCGTTCCAATCGCCAGTAGTTTACGATATAAATAATCAAGGTTTATTAAATGATCAATTTAGAGGGAAAAAACTTTTAAAAATTAAAAAAGTAGATCTTCTACAAGAAATATCCTTTGCTACAAAATATTGTTGTTCGTGTAAAATTGACTTATTTTGAAATAGTGCTAACGTTTTATATTAAAAATTACATCTTATACAAGAAATACCCTTTGATATAAAAAATTGTACGTGTAAAATTGGCTTATTTTGAAAAAATATCTTTTGTTTTCCTTGATGTCATTTTCAAACACAGTTCGCAGTGAAACGTATCGAAGTGGTCATATTTTTAATAGTTTAGTGTAAAGTAATTTGTGTTCATCCGAATGCCTGTTATTCCCAATTACTTACATAGTTATATTGGAATAAAATAATTGTTGGTGACTATTTTTCAGGTATTAAATATTGTTTCAAATGAATATACATTCTTTTTATGTCTTATCATTCTGATTTATGTTTACATACAATACATTCTCAAATAGGAACTATTTGAAATGCCACGAAAACCAAAATCAAACATTGGAAGGTCAACTAAAATTGCGCGGCGAATGTCAGTTTGTAGAGTTACTGAAACTTCTGAAAACCGAGAGACACACTTAGAAACTAATCGGATCAAAGCCTCTATTTCAAGAGCGGCTGAAACATCACAACAGCACGATGCACGAGTAGCAGATCTTCGAGCAAGAGTCTCTACTTCAAGAGCGGCTGAAACATCACAACAGCACGATGCACGAGTTGCAGATCTTCTAGCAAGAGCGTCTACTTCAAGAGCTGCTGAAACACCTGAAGAGCAAACCACACGAAATAAAGCTCAACGCTCACGGCAGACTCTGTTAAGAATTAGAGTCAATCTTAGGAATGCGGCATTTAATTACGATAAATACTACGATTATGGAATGCATCGCGATGTTGTTATTGGTCCAATGGCTACATTGTGCTTACATTGTCATGCTTTAAAATTTTTGAAAGAAACACCTGGTATGTGCTGCTCCAATGGCAAAGTCAATTTGCCACAACTGACTGAACCACCAGAGCCACTTCTCACTTATGTGGCTGGAGCTACTCGGGAGTCCAAACACTTTCTAAAGCATATTCGGAAATATAACTCATGTTTTCAAATGACATCATTTGGAGCGACAAATATTGTGACATATGACAATTTTATACCCACATTCAAAGTACAAGGACAAGTGTATCATCAGATTGGTTCACTTCTTCCAGTACCCGAACAAGATCCACAATTTTTGCAAATTTATTTTATGGACAACGTGGAGAAAGAGATAAATCGACGATGCATATTCAGTATAGCAACAGGTCGAGATATTATTGCTGAACTACGATCACTATTCCACGAGCCAACTGTTTGGTCAGAGATTTTAAATCCGCTTTAGAGGATGTGAGATCTGATGACTTGAAAGTCATTATCAGAACAGATAAAACGCCATCAAATGAGCATGAAAGACGCTTCAATGCTCCAATGGCTCCTGAAGTAGCAGCTGTAACTGTTGGAACAGAAATTACCCGGCGAGATATTGTCATTAGTAAACGAGATCAAACCAAGCAACGTGTTTCTGAAACACATCGGTCATACGACGCACTGCAATATCCAATACTGTTTCCACGAGGAGAAGACGGATATCATCTTGAACTGTATCAAACTAATCCCACTTCAGGTGCTGTAACATCAAAAAAAGTTAGCTGTATGGGTTTTTATGCATACCGTGTCATGATTCGATCTGAACAGTTCAACCATATTCTGAAATGTCGTCAACTTTTTCAGCAATTCATTGTTGATATGTATGCTAAAGTTGAAAGCGAACGTCTAAATTACATTCGTTACAATCAATCGAAACTTCGAGCTGAAGAGTATATTCATTTATTCAAGCTGGTGATATTGGGTAAAGGGTTATACTTCCAGCTTCGTACACTGGAAGTCCAAGTCACATGCAAATATGGCCGTCCAGATCTTTTCATCACTTTCACATGTAATCCATCTTGGGATGAAATTATGGATTCACTCCTGCCTGGACAGCAATCATTTCATCGACATGACCTCACAGCGAGACTTTCAAACAAAAATTGATACTTCTTATGGATCTCATCACTAAGAACCATATATACGAAGAAACTCGCTGCTGGATGTATTCCATTGAATGGCAGAAAAGAGGTTTACCACATGCTCATATCTTAATTTGGTTGGTTGAAAAAATTGTTCCCACTCAAATTGACGATATCATTAGAGCTGAGCTACCTGACCCAGAAGAAGGGATTATTTGAAATTGTCAAGAAGAACATGATTCATGGACCATGTGGGCTACATAACCCACATTCGCCCTGCATGAAAGACGGAAAATGTACCAAAAATTATCCACGTCTGCTGTTGAAGGAAACACAAACGTGTGGCGATGGTTATCCGCTGTACAGACGACGAAAACCAGTTGATGGTGGACACACAACAACTGTCAAACTCAATAATGTTGATATTGAAATTGATAATCAATGGATTGTGCCCTATTCTCCTATACTTTTAAAGACATTCAACGCGCATATCAACATAGAAGTCTGCAATTCAGTTAAGTCGACTAAATACATATGTAAATACGTAAATAAAGGCAGTGATATGGCAGTTTTTGGAATTGCGATTTAAAATGCACCCGTTAATGAAGTCGAAAAATTTCAAATGGGACGTTATATTAGCAGTAATGAAGCTATATGGCGAATTTTTGGTTTTGATATCCATGAACGTTTTCCTGCTGTTATGCATCTCAGTGTTCACTTAGAAAACGGTCAACGAGTCTATTTCACGGAAGATAACGCCCTTCAAAGAGCTGTAGATCCACAAAACACAACGTTGACAGCTTTTTTTCAACTGTGTGCAACTAATGAATTTGCGAGAACATTGCTATATCATGAAGTCCCGCAGTATTATACATGGAATCAATCAACGAAGAATTTTCTGGCAGGACAACGTCTGCCGGGTTCAGCTAGTAATATATAAAATTGCATTTCACTTCAGCTGCGTACTACGCATTAAAAATAAAAAATTCGTGAAACAAAATTTCATCTCTATTGCACGCGAAAATAAATAAATTTTTAGAGACCGCGCGAAAATTTAAATTTCACATTGAACTGATTAAACTCATTAAAAATTTTGGAATATAATCTTGCAAATCAGTCGACCCTGATTTTAACTGTTTGTCTCTTCGAAAGAGGTTGATGTATAAAACTCAACTATCAAATAAAATATTACCACGAATAAATATAAAAAGTATGGAATGATAAAATCAAAAACATAAGGGACCGACCAAACGGCACAGTGGTTAAATTTCTGGAGTTTAGATCGGGAGATACCGGGTTCGAATCTCGTTAGAGACAGGATGCAAAATGGTTGCGCAGATGGTTCTACGCAAATTTAACCTTTAGCCGTGCGTACTCGAATTGGCTGGCAACGGCGTAAAAGTAAGGACGAGAAAGGCGAACCTCGAGAGAGTTGGCAGAGCCTCGGCTTCAGACTAGATTGCAAAGATAATATGTATTATGTATATATGTATGTATATGAAAAGTAAAAAATCTAAGAAGAGTTTTTTAACACTCGTGTTAGTAGTGGTATTTTTAAAAAAAAAACGTAGGATGAAAGTATGGGCTAACTTCAAGGCGGTTTTATTGAGGTATAAAATTATAAAATTGGGATGGTGTAGAATACTGGTAGGTTTGTATTAATAATATTTTTTCCTGTGAAAAAAACAGAGATGACATGCTTAGTTCGACCTCGAGATTTTTGTAAACTTACTATTCGCTATATAGTCCGAAAAGTTTGTTTGCAAAAAACTTCTCTTTTTATGTTTGTGGTTTCGTGCAATAATAGCCCATACATACGCATTAAATTTTTCCCACATCTTTTGTGAATTAGGCTCGATCCGATTTAAATTCGAGGGTAGGTATGTTGTAACGAGATTAAATTACAAGCACCTTATTCTATTGTGCAGTCTAGTTTTACAAAAACCTATAAAATATTCTGCAGAACAACAATTACAATTTTAAGTACGTAAGCGTGTGTATAATAAAAAAAAATAATATCAAATATAATCAGTTCAATATTGTCTGCCCATAAAGTCGCCATAATTAAATTTTATAGTCATTAAATAAACTTTATATTTTTAAATTTTTTTTTTTTGTATGTTTTTGGTTATAATAATACATTTTATACATAAATTCAATAAATTCGGTTGGACTGGTTTATAACTTTTTTTTCATGGAACAATAACTGTAAAATACTATAATTAAACATAACTTTGGTTTCAGCTTTTCATACAAAAAGTCTAGTCGAATGTACATTATTTTCATCGTTAAATACTTAATTAATGATTATTTTATATACCTAAAAATATGTTACAATGCGGAATTAATTAGGATTAAATTAAATTTTTTCTCATCAGGTGCGAAACGTTTTTAATATGTATAAGGTAGGTCTACGCTGTATCCTTATTCCGTATATGTATTAACTTTTCCAAGTTTTATCTATGAGGGTTTTACAAATTAACAACTAATTTCACCAACCTTATACATCGAGTAAAAAAATCTAATTTATTAACATATAAAAAATTACGAGCATAACAGAAAACAAGGCAAAGAAATGTTAAGAAATCGATTTCAAATTAACTATTGAAATTAACGATATCTTGTACAAAAGGATCAATCGCCCTAATTTATATACTAAAACTCTACTTAAAATCTAATTTCCTTTTAAAAGGAATCGACTAAACACATACACAAACACATATCGTTCCAATGAAATAAGAAAAAATAATGAAAATAAAACCGACAATAATTGGGGTTATCTTTACGAGTCGAAATTTAGCAAATTTCTTATAGATTTACAATCTACAGTATAGAACTTTCGTTACGAATACATAAAACCATTACCGTTGATCGAATCTGAGCAAGACATCGCAATATCTGCACCTCGGACATTTCTATCATTATTTATAATATAAGGGCAAAATAGATCTTGTTATACAAGACGTGCAACACCCGCACATGAAAATACCATATATTTTTATTAGAGTGGATCTTAAATTGTAGGAAAATGTTGGCTTGCGAGCAGAATATAATGAAGCCGACTTTCGAAAAAGAAAACCCTAATAATGTTCTATGTGCTTCTGAAATATTTATTTATTTATTTTTCCAATTACATAAAATTTTCCGAGAATATGTCAAAATTTCCTATATAGGCACACATATACTTACCTACATATTACACATAAAGTAAAATGAAAAATAAAGTTCTTATGAAGTATTATGATTGTTATTGGGATTTTTTGTTTTGTTTTTGTACTTTATGAGCTTTTTTCTTATATACCATTTATAAATATTTGATTAATAATCTACGATTTTGTTTCGGGCTGTCTTGCGTTGCCGTACCAGTTTATATATACATCACATATCATGTGCTGCTGTACAACATCCATAACATGTAACGATGATGACGAATGAAAGATCAAAAAATTTGACTTATATACATGCCGGAAAATAATAATGTACACGGAGGCGATGAATTAGAGTGAAACATTTTTTTTTTTTTTTATTATTTGATTGAAAAGAATTGAGAAAATGCTTTCGAATTTATTCGAGGACATGAACTGTGATAATTGTATGGTAATACTTCTGTAACAGTCTGGTGTATTAAAAATAACATTTTCTCGTACATCATGAATACAAATCATGGCGGATGATTTATGCTGTGACTTTATATTAAGGATTATGTACGTATGTATATATATATATATGTTTAGAAAGAAGAAGAGTATGAGCATATTTGAGAGAGAGGTGGAAATTTTTATTCATCAACAAGAAATTCGAGATGTAAGATTTAAGAAATATACGTATAAGAAAACTTAAAAGATAAATTACTTAATTTTAGGTTTCCGTGCGCGAACAGTACATGGTGGAGAGGACGCAGTGCAATATATTACAAAAACAACCTTGCAATGTGTACAAGGATTCTAAGAATGGATTTGTGAAATGTGTTAACCCTCTCACAGCCTAGTTAGGCATTCAGGTCGAAGTGTATAAAATAAAATTTTAATGCTCCTTCAATAAGGTTTTATTAATTCTTGCAACAAACAGAAATTAATTGTTTAATAATTTTTGGATACAGTTCATTTTTAACATCTACAGATAAGTGTTTAAAAATTCCCCCTCCATTATCCTCCTTCTCTCATTTTATCATTATATATTTTATTTATTTATAAAATTCACTATATTTAGTGCTTTCAAGCCCTTTTTTTCACTGATAAACTGATTATGTACTACAAAACGAAAACATTTATGAATTTTTCCTATATTTCGTTTTGGAAAAAGCTCGCTTATTTTGGAACCGATTCCCCTTGTTAGTGCATAGTTTTAATTGCATTTTTAAATCTAGAGTGATGGTGTATCCAAGATTCAACAACAATAATTAGCCGGCATTATAAAACTGATATATTGCGCCAAAACTGAGTCAACAGAGCATTGGAAATGTTGTTTTGAACACTCCAAGCAATTTTGGTCAAAATCGATCCACCAGTTTTCCAAAGCTTTCAAAACCGGAAAAAAAGAATTTTCCTCAAAAAGTCGGCCTGGCCGCTCTATAGCTTAGAAGGATTAACAAATCAGGGTGATACGTCGGGCTTAAACTTTTCCATAATTTTGGAGGGACTCAGAAAATAGGTCACAGAAATGGCAGCTTCCGAAGGTTCTAAACAAAATTTACTGAAGTCATTCTTCTCCATTTTTAGCAGAAATGACGTTTCTTTAGATAATCAGTTTTCACAATATTTTGGCATCTCTACAGTCCAGCCCCAACTGATCAGCATGAAACTTCATTTAAGAGTTTTCCATAGATTAAAGAATTCTAGTGACATGTGGAGGAAATCTGTGTACCAGAAGTGTCAGTTTCGATAGTAAGCTTTCGCGTTTTTCATATTTTGAGAAACCGTTATGAACCAAAATATTATAATTTGCTAGGATTGACTGATCGGTATGAAACAGCAGCGACCAGAAAATATTTTTTATTTTTTTAAATAAAATACATTTTTTTTGTTTTATATTTGTTCTCAAATTCAAAACCAGTACTCAAAACTTCTGAATTATCTAATTCCATGAGTCTTACTAGATTTTGAAACTAGCACTTTTAAGCAAGCATCTTCGGCACAGTGTTTTATAACATACGAGTACATCCCTATTTCTTTTGATTTGTAGTAAATTTTGGAACTTCTAACATTCCGGTAGATTGTGCTTTTCATAACAAAAGCTACATTTGTCGGATTTTGGATACAGCAAAATCAACAATCCGTACTGGGTAGGGCAGCTTGTTGGCTCTCACAGCATCACAAGAATCTGTATTGATTCTTTGGTTTTCAATTGCATGCAGTGATTCGGGTACAGACTTTCAATTACCAATGGTCCTATTAAATAGGCTTTGGAAGCTTCTCCATTGTAATCTCCATTAAGCTGTGGTATTCCAATCATAGGAAGATTTTCAATTCGATTTTCTCCTCGTGTTTGCTTGTAAGGGAATCGGTTAATAGTTTCATCTTCAATTCATAAGTAATATTTCACACCGTTGGTTTGGTTTGATGTATCGCTTTAATATTTCAGCGAAATATTATAGCCCTGGGATTTCGGATTTTTTAGCACTTTTACATCTTTCTTCATCATCTCCTGCTACATTTTGCCTGAACTAAAATTGCCGTGCGATGTATGGGTCATCAATTTATCGAAATATAGTTGGAAATTTGTGAGTCGTCAATCACAAGATTGTTTTGTTTTTATGCTATGTTTATAATTTAACTGTCTTTTACGTGGTAAAATAAAGTATAGTAACCATAAGAAATGTTGATCCTTAGATGTTTTGCAAATTTACCATTCCTATTCGCCAACGATCGAAAAAGTGGTTTCCAAAATGTCCTCTGTGTGTGTATTGTGTAATTTACAGCGCATCCCCAATAGAATTCCTTATAACTTTTTTCTTACAAAAAGGTATGAAAAAAAATTTGAGAAAATTTCTTTATTTTTTTTTTCATACTTTTCTGTAAGGAAAAGGTCATAAGGAATTCTATTGGGGATGCGTTGTTAAACTCATTTAAAGATCCTTGTGATTTTTGGCAGAAATTGATCGTTGAACTATTGTAAAAGATTCTAAATTAAGTTTGCAACAATGTGTTGAAATTTTTGTTATCGGTCCATATTAGTTTTCGAACATTTAACGACAATTTCAGTTAATAATTTGGTTCTTCGTACAGCCCAGACAATTAATTGTTCGTGATGAAACATTCCTAGTGATTTTTGGATGAAAGCGGTTCACCGGAACTGGCAACTTCCATAGGAGCTTTTACGAGGAAAACGCCCATGAACTAGATAGATTCAAAGTTAATTTTATAGTAATAGCACTTTCGCTCCGTTTTCCAAAATTTCAAAAAAGTGATATTAACCAAAATTCGGCTTATGTACAAACCGGACTGATTGATTGATCGGGATGCAACTTCTTACTATAGCCTTTTCAATAAATTGGGAGGTCCTAGCGATGTTTGTAGCATTCTTAGGAATATTTTCCGTTTTCGCAAATAACAATATTGGTTCAGAATATTTTCCAAAATTTAAGTGGCGATATTTGACTGATTGGAAAATTACTATTTGACACTATAGCGTTTTTATAACCATAGAGCCGAGAGGTGATTTTTGGCCGACATCAATTCACTGAAATTGTCAGCTTTCAAACGAGCTTACACATTTTATGCAAACATTTTGAGAAGTATATCATTTATGAGAAAAACGACTATGAACGACAAGATTCTAATTTAATTAAGCAGTAACATCGGCCAAGATCAGTTTACAAAAATTTAAGCCGATATGACGATTTTTGACAGAAAAGTGTTTTAGCATAAATTCGTCTAAAGTACAACTTTGACAGTTTAATTGATCGGAATGAAACTTCAAATTTAAGCTTTTTCCGTAAATTGTGGAATTCCAGTGATGTTTAGCCAAAATCGGTTCATTGAAAATGCGAGCTTTTATAGGAGCTTTTTCGTATTTTTGAGCTTTCTCGATGCTATCCAATATTTTGAAACACATTTACGAAATATCGATTAAAAGCAAGATTCTAAATTAGGTTTCAAACAAAACTTGTTCAGATCATAATTTAAAAAACCTAAGCTTTTCCCTTAAAATGGAAGATCCTTACGAATTTTGGTAAAAAAAATTTGCACCGGAAGTGGCAGCTTTAAATATTAGTTTGTTAAGTTTTGGTAATGATATTGAAAAGTATAGCATTTACAAAAACAACAAAGAATTAAGCTTCAAATAAGGTCTGTCGCGTAAAGTAAGGAAACCATTTTGTTCTGTACCGAACCATTTACATAAAAAAATATTGAAGTTATATTTTATTTTAATTACATATTGACAAAGATTTACAAAAAAATATTTATTTTAATCCAAAAGAGGTTGCCTCTGAAATTCACGAATTTTTTCTTTGATGTTTGCATAAGGGCTCGTTCAGCGTTTCCATTTATTTTTCGTTGAGTAGATTGATAAATTGTTTTCAACTCTTCAACTGATTTCACAGTTCGGCCATCGTTTCTCAAATTCCGTTTCACAATTGTCCAAAATCTCTCGATTAGACGCAATTCTGGAGTATTCGGAGGATTAATCTCCTTTCGTACGAAATTCACATTGTTCGCGACTATCCACTGCAAAGTTTTTTTCGCGTAATGCGCCGAAGCCAAATCCGACCAGAATAATGTGGAATTGTTATGCTTTCGTACAAGTGTTAAAAGGCACTTTTTCAGGCACTTCTGTATGTAGTTATCGGTATTTATTGTCGATTTTATGAAAAAACGGGATGATTTTAAAACCACATTGACAGATCGCCTGCCAGACCAACAGCCTTTCTCCAAATTTCTCTTGTCGAATTGCAGTGATCGATTTATCCAGTACTTCTCTAGGTTTTGCTGTATAAAATTGTGAACCAGGTAATGTTGAAAAGTTCATTTTTAGGTACGTTTCGCCGTCCATAATTAAACAGCTCGGAGATGTGTTAGTGAGATGTTTGTAGAGTAATTTTGCTCGTGTTAACGCAACATTTGTTTGCTTTTTCGACCGTTTAGGAATTTTCTGCTTCTTGTAAGTTTTTAGTCCATGATTTTTTTTGATCCGCTGAACCATATCTTTTGATGTTCTATGTTTCTTTGCAATATCCCGAAATGACTTAGAGGGAGTATTTTTTAATGGCTTTATCGTTTAATTCTAACTTCTTCTTTTGCGTTCCTATCGGTCGCCCACTTTTGGCTTGGATTTTACTGTGCCTTCATTGAGAAACCGATTTATCGTCTTGCAAAAATTTGATTTTGTTGTTTTGAAATTTTTTGCGATCACGGAATAAGAAGTTTACTTATTTTTCTGCCATTCAAGCACAATTTTTCTCGAACAACTTCTCTTTGATATTCCATTTCTACTTCTGTCACAAACAAACGAAAATTACACTAGCTTACTTTGTTTGAAAAATACTGTACTTTTCAAAAAACAAAAAATAAAACTTAATAAACACATTTTATTAAACACTTGTTTTTTATTTCGCAAAATTATATTTTCGAATATTTTAATTAAAAAATTTTTTTCAAAAAGTTTAAAAAATCACTCGATTGATTTCGACTTGTTAGGTCATCATCAGGAGTATCTACTAAAAATATAATTTTGCGAAATAAAAAACAAGTGTTTAATAAAATGTGTTTATTAAGTTTTAGTGTATTTCGCCAAGTGCCTAGGGCAAATAGCGTAAAAAGTACAAAAAATAAAGATAAAAAAATTTTGCGTTTTCGATTTATATAAGAGTAAAATCGTTTCTATAATTTACGAGAAAAAGACCTTAAATTTAAAGATTACCGACCAAATGGCACAGTGGTTAAAACTTTGGCGTTTGGATCGGGAAGTACCGGGTTCAAATCCCGATAGGAGCAAGATGCAAAGTGAAAGTTCATCAGCAGAATACGATCTGTGGTGAACTGTAACACATCTACGACCCCCTGTCGGTATGCAAAACCCTTGGATCGATCCATCTTCCATTATAAGGAAGTATAAGCTGGCATGGAGCTTGCAATGTGCTGATGGTTTTAAATCGGTCCTATAGTCGTACGTCCTCGAGTTGGCCGGAAGGTGTAAAGCAAGGAAGTAAAAAAGCATAACCGCGGAAGAGCAGGGTGAGCCTTGAGCCCCAAAACAGATCACATAGTATTCAATAAAAAAAAAATAAAAAATAAAAAAAAAAATTAAAGAGTAAATTTTCTGCAAGAGCTGACTTTGTTAAATTTCTGAAATCTAAATTTCAGGGATAATGGTTTTTAATTATCAAGACAATTTTTACCAATAGGCCGGTTCGTTAAGTTTTTCTCTTTTGAAATCTTGTGTGGTCAATAAAGTGTAGCTTAATCAAAATGAGCAACTATCCTATAGTCATGTCATATAAGGTTCACTAAAGAACTGCCAATGTCTGTCAGTCATACAACAGAATCCTTTCAGAAAGCCAATAACGAAATTTTGTCCCGAGTTTTGAACAAACTTTGTAAAAGTACCTATTATGTTTGGCTGTCATTGGCGATTCTTCTCAAATGGTTTTCCTGTTGGGATAGGTTTCGTTAAACCCAGTAAAGAAAATTCCTATCAAAATAATTAGCTCTGCTACGAATTCAAAAACTGTTACAATAACAAATATCACAGAATCACGCTGTAAAATCTTGATTAATAATATTTGAAAGCTTTGTATTGATACAAATTTAACCCTATTAGGAAGGATATGAAAAACTAAACAAATTTTTCAAAGCTGGTTTCTATTCGATTATATCATACAAAAGTATATACATATTATGTATATATCGAGATCTGGGTGAGCGCCCGAGAGGTTGGAGGAAATAAACATTTCCATCTAATTAAATAATATCATAATAATACAATTGTGGATTAGAATTAGAAATAGAAATTTGAATCTTCCTTTATCCTATATATACAACTGTGTAAATATATATGTATATATTCATGACAGTCATGATCATCATGATGATAGCAATGTATATATATATATAATATTCAAGTCACTTAAATAGAAGCTCTTGTGTATCTCGGGGTACATAATTTTTAATAGCAATTTTCCTAGATGACTTTTACTGTTACATCCATATGAAATAAAAAATTTTCTTCTTAATATTCAAAATGTTACGAATACGTTTATCGTTCGTATAGAATTATGGAAACATTAAATCAATAAACTGTTTTGATATATACATGAACTATGCAGTATGATAATCCACTGTACTGTTTTGTGTACTACGTTTATTATGCTATAACGATTGTGTAGAAAATATTTATGTTGTTGGTAAAATGCAAAATGCAAGAAATATAATTATAAAATCCGAATTATTAAAGCTTAGCGTTCATTATTATTATACAACAACACTATACATACCGAGTACTTACCTTCGTACTTACTATAATGACAACCCCGTTATTTAAAGTTGATTCTTATTATTACATTAATTTTCATCTAATTTCCTTTCACAAGAAAATAAATCGTAAAATGTACACAGCATTAATGAAAATTGAGAGAAATAATGTCATTGTAAAACTATGTACATCACTCAGGATGAAAAATAAAATAAATATTTATGTGTATAACAGAAAATCTTGTTAATTATTATTAAATAATTTTTGCTGCTTGACGAAAATATCAAGCATCTTTTCGAGATATAAAATTAAAACAGACACACACACACAAAAAGCTTCTTTGCTTTCGAGTATTTTTTTGTTTTGCTTTATTTGTCAGACGAAACAAACAGGCAACACTGGCATTCTGAAGGGTGAATAAATTAAATTTTTAT
Source organism: Nephrotoma flavescens (assembly GCA_932526605.1). Taxonomy (NCBI): domain Eukaryota; kingdom Metazoa; phylum Arthropoda; class Insecta; order Diptera; family Tipulidae; genus Nephrotoma; species Nephrotoma flavescens. The sequence continues at coordinate 323,122,023 of OW052220.1, forward strand.
GTTACCAGCGTACACAATTTTTCCGACTCACACCCATCCTTTACTTGAATTTCAATTTCAGGATGCTTTATACTTTTTTTTAAAATATAATAATATATAAAGATTATTTATTTATTTATTTTATATAACAGCAAAATGTATTAAATTTTGTTTTATATTAATGTCCTGCTGGTGAGGACATTTTTTGTTGTGTATTGTTTTCGAAAAAAAAAAAATTAAATCGTAAATTTGGAGTGAAAATAAAATAATTTCGTGCTGGGTGATATCTATATTTAATTGTTTTATTTTGTTTTAAATTAAATTCTGTTGGCGAGATTTTTATGTGAAAGCTGTATACATTGTGTAATTCTCTTGATGATGGACCAGTTTAGAATGTTTTGTTGGGTCATCATCATATTGTTTGGAATTTGCTGTTTTTACAATCATTTGATCTAAATGAGAAATTTCCAAACAAACATAAAACGTTTTCATTTTTTCTCGGCGACAAATTCTGAGTTGAAATTTTATGGTGCATAAAAATCATTAAAACATTACAAAAGTAAAATTACAGGGGCAGCGTTATGTGTCGTAATCTTCAAAAATTAACTACCTTGTAGAATAAAATAAAAATACATACATATAATAATTTTACAGGAAATAAGAAAAATGAAAAAGGTTTGTACGGTCAAAGCCGTCTATATATAACAGCCTTCATATCATAAGCTACATTCTAATTGTTGCTTTATTATATTTCATGTCTATTTAAAATTAAAACCTGTGCGCTCTTCTACTATAAGTCTGCCGAAATAAAGCGAAAAATTCAAATTGTGAGCCTTTAAAAATGTTGCAGCCAGTATTACGTTGTGACTTGGAACATTCAAAATTACAATATTATTCTATTTACCGGCTTCAATTTATCCCATACTTTCATCCAACGGTTTCAAAAAATACCACTAGCAGCACAAGTGTTAAAAACTCATCCCAGACTACATTTTATATATACATAATACGTATTTCTCATTCCATACTTTTTGATTTTCTCGTTCAATACTTTATCTTTTTATTCAAAGTAAAATTTTACTTAAAAGTCGAATTTTATATATGAATAACTAGCTGAAGTACCCGCTTTGCCTGGGTTATGCAAAAATAGTTTGTTGGCTTTACCGCAATGCTTACTTGTAACCCACATTTTTTGATTTTCCTCCCGCAGCTAAAACATACAATTTTTTTGAAGTTCCTACTCTTGAGCATGCCATATACAACTGGTCATGAGAAAAGAGAGAACTTTCCAAATTCACATCTGCAAACTGAAGTCATTGTCCGTGAGCTGAATATAGTTTAAGTTCCTTTAAGGTCAATTAATACTCCCTTTTTCATTCACGCACACACCCACCCACACGACTACAGTTTACGTCAAGTGAACCTGTACACTGATGTGGACGGTGGGTCGGCGCTGAATTCTGCACTCCAACAGAGGGTCTTAGTTGTGTTTATTAACATCACAGATCGTGATCGATGACGAAAATTCGCTTTGCATCCCGCTTCTGCTGGGATTCGAACCTCCCGGCCCAAGTGCCGAAGCTTTAACCACTGCACCACTTGTCCGGTAAAAAAAACATTTTGATGAAAGAAGTTGAAATGGGGTTTCAAATACTAGGATTGTGATGGCGATGGGTTCTGATTTCAGAAAAAGACATTGAAAGTCCATTGGTGGGACTTATGGTTCCTTTTTTAATTTTTTCAACTCAAATGAATTTGATGAATATAGTTAAAAGTTGGGTTTCAAGTATCAGGAATCGATTGCGGTAAATGCCGATTTCGGAAAAAAGAATTTAGAGGCCTGGTTAATTTTTTTTTTTACTTTTCCTCAGATCAAACGTCATTAAAATTGCGGGAAATTGAAAAATGTATGAAAACGATTGAAAAGTTGTTTTCGAGAACCAGAAACCTGATTTGGATCGGAGGATTTTGATAAAGGGAGTCCCCTTTTGGAGCCTGATAGTGTAATTGCAACTGGGGCTTGGTTCCCTTTTGTAAACATTTTTGGCTTGAATGATTTTAAAACAATTGGTCCTAAGGTCGGGGGAAGGATTTTGAGTTCCAGAAGGCGATTGAAAGATTATAAATGTCTTGTAAATCCTACGATGGAGCACGTTACGTCATTCGTTTTCCTTTAAGTAGATATTTGGTTATAAATTGCATCATATTTGGTTGTTGTTGCGATCAGGCCCCATTAACCCAGATCAATTTGGGTTCGGTTTCTGAAAATGAAATATTGTAATGTTATTTCAATGAAGTTCTGGAATTCGGCTAATAGTGACGAAACTGTTAAATACTAACTAATTTTATAAGGTTATGAGTTTCCATACCTGTGTTAGGTTTAAGTGCCATCCTATTCTAAGTGATCTAGGTTTTTTTTGTTAGTTTTGCAATTTTTTTTGTTGTTTGGTAGTTTTTAGTTACTCTCATGTTTTGTGAATTTTCTGATTTTGTACGAGTTTAGAAATCGGAAACTTGAAATCATTCAACAATCAATATAGATGAAAGTGGGATTTAATTTTTGAGAAACCTCAGCCATGGCTAAATAGTTCGTAATAAAACTCAGTTTGCATGATAACAATAGCATTCCAATATAATTTCGGTATGATACCGGCATATACAAAATTTTAATAGAGCTAAGCGGAGTTTCCAACAAACTGAAATCAACATTGATTTGTATCAACTAAGGGACTCAAATATTAATTCCAAAAGTGTTTAAATGGGACTAACAATTTGATTCCGGAAAGCTTATACATATAAATAAAACTAAGCCATTTTTCAAACTTCTGTTGCATTATGATAATTGGATTCCAATATGAGTTCTCATTGTGGTTTTGCATGCTGGCTAATTTTATTGAAACTTACATATTTCTCAATACATTAAAACGAAACTCAGACTGATGATACAAATGACGATTCTATATGAAATTAGAGAAAGATTCAAAAAATGCACAATTAAGGCATTTCCCCAATTGGGAACTTAATACGAGTATAAGTTCAGGACAAGGAGTTGAAAAATTTGAAATATGTTTAAAACTAACCAGATTCATAACTAATTAGGAAGAAACTTTGTTCGTATGTTGAAAATGGGCTACCAATATGAGTTTCGAATGTTTTTCTTTTAAATCAGAGAATAGAACTAAGTCATTCTCAATAGATTCGTATGAAACTCTGGTACTATGAAAATATTTTTGGCAGTGGCTAGCTATTTTATTGAGTGCCTTGTTGAAATTGAAACATTGAACCGTTGTTTCAATGTTTCGTTCTGAACAATCGTTATTCTTTCTCGAACTGGTACTTTACCGAATCTAAACTTCCGTTCATTTTGTTCACCAGGGATCAATGTATTTAACTGAACAAATATTATATTTAAGTGCGTAAAATATTCAGAAACGGGCTTAAACGATTTCAAAAATATTTTTGAACAGAAGCGACTCTCCGATGGGGTCTGGACTGGATCCTTTCATTACCATTTTGGGCTTCTTTTGAAAAAATTGAAAAGATATTGATAAAAACTGGAGAGTATTTGATGATTTTTTATTGTTTTGTGTTGCACCACACTGCGTAATCGTGGACCATGTTTTGATATTGCAACATTTTGCACCAAGTTGCGGAATATTGCCTCATGTCTATTGTGTTTTAAGTTAAAAATGACTGCCCTTATGTTGCACCAGGTTGGTTGCGTTACGACGACATGTTGTCAGCGTGCAGTTGTGATATTCGCTATTTAATTATTCACTCCCATTAGGGTTGTCCTGCCGTTAGTCCCACCAAAATTTTAAAAAAACGATTTTTAATATTTTTTAAAATAAAGTATGACTCAATGATATCAAGTCGCAAAGTAAATTTTATATAAAAATTTAATTACATCAAACAAACACAATAGAAATGAATGTTTCTTTACAGTCTGTATAAAATTGTTTATAAAGCAAGTCACAAAATCTTCCCGAGCAACCAATTTGGCTGAATAAGGCTCATTGCATCGGTTAACCTGTAATGTAAAGGAAAACGGAATCGACCGAAAGATATTGGTTAAACCTTGCGGTTCAAAATCTCCATTTTCATTAAGGCCACGCAGATTATGAATAATAAAGGAACAGGGCAATCCCGGTTCAATTTAATTTAATTAAAGAAAGAAATTAATTCAAAAATTTGTTTCATCCGACCAGTTTACTCCTCATTTTTTTCAGCAGTACCTCGACAAGTGATTTTAGTAAAGAGAAATATGTATGATACGCACGCAATGGCATTTCTTCTACACGAATTTTATTTTTTTTAATGTTTTATATTCCGTATTTGAAAACTCGATTTGACATGAAGGCTTGTTGATTTAGATTGGTTTTGGCCCCATAAAATGTGAGAAAACACGAAAATAGAATTTCTCGATTTTTTAAAAAAACTTTTATAATTTTTTCCGCTGCTAGTTTTTCGGTTTTCTAAAGAATGATCGAATATTTTTCTATAGATTCACATTATTTGAAATTTGTATAGAGCGAAAAAGCGGTTACCATCCCTCCAACTATTTATACACTATACCACAAATACATATAAACAAACAAAACTAACATTTTTAATTCAATTTTTCCGTTTTTGTAATTTCTAATTGAAAATTTTTGGATAATATACATGTATAAATGTAATTTATTTTTTTAATTAGAAATTTTTATACACATAAAACTATTTTTCTATTGACTTAAACTAAAAATAACAGGGTAACACATATATGTTTAAAATAAATATTAACAAATGCCTTTGCTGCACAGCACAACCAACGTGTGGGCACCCATTGTTTTGTGATACGTATAATTTGCTATAAAATTCATTTTAAAAATATATTCTGTTTGATTAAATTGAACATTTACGAGTACGTACATAGGTGAAAAAGTTTAGTTTGGAATTAAAATCAGCTCGAAAAGTTTCGTTTTTGTTTTTGATAGTAGGTAGAATTTTTTGTGGGATATTATGAAGTAAAACATAAAAATGTTAATGTGTGATTGCTGTAACACGAACCCTTGATATTTTTGGGTAAAATTATTTTAAAACTTGTGCCGAGGCAGCATGGTCAGGGAAAGGAGTATACCTACTACGAGCGCTGCATATTTATTTAACATTCTACATGTGCAAACATTGAACGTAGAAAATTAAAATATGACATCGACGATGTAGATAATGCCAACAATGTGGAAAATTATTGTTTTGATTCACTACCAGCAAATTATATGAGATTTTTGACTACAGTTTGGCTAGCTTATTTTCAATGGTATTCAGCTGGTCATTGTTAGAAATGTAATAATCGTTAGTATTTTCAACATAACTGTTGAGGTCGTAAATATTTTGAAAAACCAGCTAATAGTTGCGCATTTGTCCCCATAGGTGTCAACTGTGTGCATGATACACAAAAGGGTTGAGAAAATATTTACAAAAGTCGCTGTGTCTGAATGCGATATATAAGTAGAAGAAATCCTTGTATTCTCACACAACTGGAGCAAAAATAATGAAAATACTATACTTACAACCTTTATGCCGTTCCTCGCTCGATAGACCCACACAAATTTGGTAAAATACTTTCACACAAGATCTCATGCATGTTATATCCCATCTTTAAAATTCAATGAAGTGTCGCCGATTCGCCTTTCTGTCACTATAAATAGTTAAGTAGGATTTATTTAAAACTGGATAAAGCTGGATATAAAGCGATCAAAATCAAATTGGTTGTACATAACTTCAATGTATATGTACCGGCCCATGTATATTGCCCGTGTTGGGTGGATACTATTCGCTTTGAAGAGGTACATGACTAGACCGTATATTGCAAAACGAGAGAGAGAGAGAGAGAAAAGACTTATATGAGAATTTATATTTTAACGTTACGATTATCGATTACACTAACGAAAGGACATTACAGACCTAAACCTGTTTTTATACAGAAGCAATGTTAGATGCGGAGAAATAAGTTGACGGCGCTCTTTTTTTCGGATTTCTCAACAAAGTATTTCTCAAAATCAATTTAATCGATGCATGTGTAGTATCGATGATACTACAAGATCTTGTTAAATCCCTGGGATGAAAGTTACGAAAGCTAGTAGCGTACGTTAAAAATATAAAAAAAGACCGTGAACCTGCTTTTCACAGAGAATCTCGTTGCCATCAATGTAAGAGTGGGCTGGCACCCACATGACTGCAACTTTATTATAAGTGCAATGACGACTTATAAGATTTACACTCTCTGAAGAGCTTGGAATCAAAACATGTGTTACTTAAAGCAGTATGCACCGCATTGCCGTCAGCGAATAAGACGATGTTTAAGTCTCCAGCTTCGTAACTTAGCGATTCGAATATACAATAGGTCAGAGCTATGACCTTAGCTTGAAAATCTGAACAATGATTACTCAATGAGTATGCACTGAAGCCTGTACAGAGGCTATCGCGCAAACCGTTTGGACAAAGCACCAGTAATAGCTATACAAGCAATATTTTGAAGGCCATTAATTCTCACAATCGAAAAATTTAAGTTAGCTAGCGGCCACCAAACAATAGAAGCATAATTTAACATGAGTAGCACTAGTCACTTGTAGATAAAGCACAACCTTTTCGGAGACAATCCCCAGGAAGTGCCATAGGCTGTGAGACATTGCCAATATATATGAGTAGTTTTTTGAAGATTTTGTTCAATTGTAATCCCAGGATAATTTACGATTCAAAATGATACCCAGATGGTCCTAATGCCAACTTGATTTCTGCATTTAGGTAACACCACCAGATCAGTTTTAAATGGATTTAATTGAAGATTTTTATTAATGAGCAGATCTTACACTTTGTTTGTAGATTTTTGCGCCAGTAAATAATCTTAAACGGCCTGAAATTTTTTTCCTAGCGATATTCCAGAGTTTCCTATAGTTTTCTTCAACTTTTAAGCTTAGAGTACCAGATTTTAGGTTGATAATGCAAAACTGTATTCGAGAGCGAGTTTGCAAGGAAATCAATATCCGACCAATATACACTTGGCGAGTAACGCAAACTCGATAGTCCTCTGAAGTAAAGTTCCGAGTTTGTTAATCTTTTCTTTTGAGAAGGTTTCAACTGTGGTCTCTTAAAATTAAGATTAAAATAGATATACCTGTGGTCGGCGGTTAAAATATGTAGTATTAGAGCGGAATTGACCAAAGTTAGTTCACAGCCAACGTTAAGAATTTCATGTTTAGATACGCCTGGCAAATTAAACAGGGATACACCCCTGTTATTGATGTTTGAACTGCCCCCATTTGCTTGGGATGTAGAAGGCGATTTCTCAAGATGAAAGGAAGCACAGACTCAGCTAATTAATCTGTCTTATTCTGAGCATGGACATCATACAAGGTTATCAGCCGACAACGAAGAGACCTAATCAGAGACTATTTATCGACCAGAGATGATCTTAAAGAAAGTCCAAGACGTATTGAAACGAATTTCTCGAACTAGTAATGGTATCGACAGATTTGCGGTTTGACGCTTAACCTTGCAAATATCTCGAACGGCCTATCGATCGTTGGGCGACATAATCGGATTCATTATTCGTATGTTCGTTAATTCGAGACTAGGCCCAGGAACCCAGGTAGTGGTTTCGAAAGATCACCGGCCCCAGGTGGCATTCGTTCAAGATATCAGTGATTTTGCAGATTTAATCACAAAACCTTCTCGGAAATTTCGGGATACAATTTTGTGTTGACGGACTTCAACACCGGATTAATATCACGTACTGCAAATTTTTAATGGTTGCTTTAGCAACTGTAAGCTCAAAGCGCAAATAAACGTTCCTTTTTAAACGGGCATTTCCGGAGTAATACCAGAAGATACTCGATACTTAGGGGTGGCCATCAAACCGGTCTCAACCGCGATGGGATCCCACTCCAAATGAGTTAGAAACATTAGTTTCAATAGAGAGAAAATAATCAAAAGAGACACAAGGATTCAAAACTTTGCACAACCTTTGTCTCAAAAACAGAGCTGAGTTAATGTAAAACTCATCTCCAGAGAATTCAAAATCGTGCGGATAACCCACATAAGAGCCATCAAGTAACATAAACGAGTTGTTCTTAATCTTCGGTTAATCGGTTAATGGACCCTCAAACACAAAATGTGAACCGAAATAATATGATCTATGAATATAGTAAGAGTAACACGAACATATTGGAGGTGCTCAACTATGTCATCCTACACTTCACCACACTACATGTATTTTCAGGCGCCCGGATTCAAAATAAATCCTGGTTTAGAGTGGAGTACTCAGAGAATTCACAAGGTGTCTTCTGAATCTTGTCTGCACACACATCATGGTTAAGAGCTTTTAATATCGATCTTCTACACTAAGAATCTGTGAATCTGTCCTCATTGTATTCAAGAAAATATAAAACAATACTTACTGTTATTCTTGCATATACAAAAAAATATGAACCGTTCTCTTGGATCTGAGTACAAAATATTCCAAAACATTTAAATTTCAAAATATAAAGAATTTTACATGAATATTGAATTACAACATAACGATACATACGTTCTTGTACTGCACAAGTACGAGTATGTGCCTGTACGTTTTACCTTTCTAAACGATATCACTTTTAATTAAACTAAATAAACAATTGATTTTTTTTTGGAAACAAACAATATAAAACAATTGAGAATGGGAAAATTTTAAGTTTTTCCTAAAAATAGAAAGCATTATATTGTAGTATTATGAATATTTTATGTTTTAAAATCTGGGTTAATTGAATATCAAGATTTTTTACTTAAAGACAAACAAATTATTTATTGTGTATTCAGTGAAAGCGATAAAACATCAATTCAATTATCAAAAAAAAAATCGTTTAGATACCGATTGCAAATTGAACTCGCGGGATATTAGTGAGTCTCTTTAGACTCCCAATGCCTCCATTTTTTTTTTACGTTCCTAAACTTACCGCCGCATAATGTTTATTACACGAATGTATTGTAACCTGTCTGTATATAAACCACATTTCAGAAAATGGCAAAAAATAAAATATGCGAAATCGATTACAAACTGCATGTTATTCAAAACTTTGATATTTCTTTTGGGAAACATTTGACATATTTTTTACTACTACCTACATGTTTCGATTCACATCCAACTGTATTTACTTATATATAAATTGCATAACTGTATATGGGAAATTTATTTTTTGGTTTTGTATAATTTATTTCATTGCAAGTAGTTTATCTAGACGTAGATCGAATAATACAATTTGAAAAAAACATTTATAAAAGTCTACGTACCCCCAAAATAACGTCTGCCGATGATAATTTTCCAAAACTATGACGCTGAAATTAAAAAAAATAAAGATTATTTAAAATATTTTAAACATTGTTTTTGAATAATTTGTTAAGATTTAAAAATAAATGATTGTGGAACACAATCGTACCAAAAATAATATCAAAATCCACACTGTCATTTTTAGATTATTGTTAACTCTTATCTTAGAGAAGTCTCTGGAACCCTTTTTATGTCATGGCAATTTACTACAGTTTTTTAATTAAAATAAGGCCTTAAAAACTTCAAATACTACAATTACATCAAGCTTACTGACGGATGAAGCCATAAATAAGGTGAAATGTTTAAGACAAAATTAAAAACAATAAATATAGGCAAATAAAAAATAAATAAATAAAATTGCTGATAATGTGAAAAAGTTCCAGCGTATTTTAATCGTCTGTGGTGTTCGATTTCAAACTACTTATTTTCCTATGCTTATTCCTATGCTAGAGTTGTTCACAGGATCTTGAACGTATTTTGGGACAGCTTAGACTAAGTTATATTGGTAAAATTAATCGGTTATGGTGATATTTACTGTGCCATATAATTTGAATAAATCGTATTTTGTCATGACTTTCACCATCTCAAAAAATTTAAAAATTCTTAATTACTAAATTTTTTCATTTGGAAATTTTAGTATCTTCGCCAATCAATATACTGCTGCATAAAGGTGAAAATTCTGCAAGTAAGAAATCACAATTTGTTGAAAAAGACACCAAACATCTCCATGACAGTTAGAGATAACATCTATCGGTAGGCACCCCACAATTAAATATCGAGCAATACGGTACGGATCAACAATTAATAAATATTTTTCTAGTATTTAATTCGCACTAAATACTCAATTCTCTTAGGTTACTAGATTTTAAATTTTTATTTCTTCCTGTGGCACTATTCTGGGCTGGGATGTTCTAACATCACCATGTATCGATAATTTATCGAAGTTTATTTCTCGTTTCTGTAGAATAAAATTTGTCTCTGTTTCATTTTTTATATCATTTACCAGCCTGCTAGATTGCAATATTGTGATGTTTCTACTGCGTTTCTATCACCAAATAACTTATTTTCGATTCTAGAACGAAAATAAATGAAATAGATATTGTTCAAATATATTTTAGTAGGTTGTGATAGCAATAGAGAAGAAATAATTGATAAACGAAACAGAAGTCAAATTAATTCTAGCTGAAAGAGACGTAGACTTCGATAAAATATCGATACATGGTGATGTTAGAACATCCCAGCCCTGGTTTTCACCGGGAATAGGGAATTGGGAAAAATATTTTCATAGTATTTTTGTCTAAATTGTATTTTTCTGGCCTACTGAGTAGAGTTTCCAATATCGAGTATCGAGTACCCGAGTACTCGGGTATTTTTGACCAATTTTCAATACTCGACTATTCGGGTATTTTCGTCGAGTACTCGACAAAAAACGGGATAGTCCTAAAAACTCGCCAAACCAAATATCGAATGAATAAAATATCGAAAAAAAATTTACTCGAATTTAAGAATATCGAATTTCAAAATATGTAGTTTATTTGGAAAACCCTGCATGCGAAAATCTCAAAAATTAAAAAGATGTTCTAAATAAGAGAATGGTAACAATGCACTTAATTTTTTTGATGCTATTTAATAGTGTTCAATTCAAATTTTATTAACAAATAAAAAATTTATGTACATATGTTGTGAGCGAACCTTTTTAAAAAATCTAATTTATCAATTTTTTGCCTTTTTTCAAAATTCTTTTAATTTTTTGATATCTTATCAAATTTTTTCTATTTAATGGCTTCATTTCACCAATTTTCATTTGTTCTATATTATTTTTAACTATTATTAATTCTGTTAAAAGATCGGAAATTATTTTGTAAACACCAGCATTTTTCGTTCCTACTACTGTTTTAAGCGCCGATGCGAGGACGCTGATGAGGATAACTTCAGTGACTCCAGCAATTAAAATGAACCTGGCGATGACGACAATTTAACAATAGATGATACACTTCCAATCTAGTTGTTCGAACGACAAAACATAAAAAAATCTTTGGGTGAAATGAGAAAAACCATTAAGTTTTTTAAAAAATCATCGATTCGAACGGAAGCTTTAAATAAAGAAATAACCTTAAAAGAGGGGAAATTATTAAAACTAATACTTGACTGCAGAACTCGGTGGAATACACTAGCTACATCTATCAAGCGTTTCCTAAAATTACACACATACGTTAATTCTGCTTTAGATAAACTCGGTGTTGAAGAAATTTCCGAAGGCAGTATTGGAACGGAAGTTGCACACGTCCTTGAGACGCTTAAATTGGCAGTTGAAGAACTTAGTAAACAGGAATCAAACCTATTGCCTGCGGAGGGTACACTATTCTATTTTTCAACAACTGAAAAAAATGAATACTGCCTTGACTCTGGAATTGTTTGATGCGATAACTATATAGAAATTAATCAACGCCGAAACGTAGAAATTGTTTCACTCTTATATTTTCTTCATCATGGACGCTACCCCAAATCCAACGAATTTTTTACATATTCCTCAAAAACATTAATCAAACAATCAGCTAAAGTGCTATACAGTCGCTTATTTTCAGTGACTCAGCAGGATGCAGCTGTTATCAGCTCTTCTGATGAAGACGTTTCATCACCTACATCATACAGCGAGCTTTGCCAATGCCTCAATTTCTTTACTGTGCCGAAGCCAGAAGTTTCATCTGGTTCGTCTAATAAAGGTAATATTGAAAAGGAGTTCAAATTTATAGAGGAGTATGGAAAATTAACAGAAGGAATGGCAGTGGCGGCACGCTTGTGTAAAGCTTTACTTACAATACGTCCAACATCAACAGCATGCGAGGGTGTATTTTCAGTATCAGGCAACATAATGACGAAACTGCGAAGTCGGCTTAACACTAGCACTCTCCCCAGGTATTTTTAAAATATTATTTCGCATACAATACTAAATGATAAGTGATTAACTGAACCCATAACTGATTTTTTTTCGTTTAGTTATCGTATAACGTATTGTTTTCATTGTTTTTTAATGAAATACAGTATGCTGAATACTGAGTACTGAATGAATTGATCTTAATTTTTGTTGAATAAAAAGTTATTTAAAAAATTAAATGATAGTCAATTTTTCATATCGTCGGAAGATTATTTTTTGTCGAGTATTTCCGAGTACCCGGGTATCAATGAAATCAGTACTCGATTACTCGGGTACTGGTTCAGTCGAGTATTTTGGAAACCCTACTACTGAGGAAATAAGTTTGGTGTAAATATTTTCGAAACAAAGTTAAATGGGAACATATTTTTCCCTATAAAAATTTTGTGGAACAAAAGTTTCCCAATACACTTTGTTTTGAAATTTTTTGCACCAAACTTTTTTTCTCAGTAGGCCAGAAAAACACAATTTAGATTGTTGTTTTTTCCCTATTCCCAGGGAAACCAGAATAGTGCCACTGGTTACTAGATTTTAAAATCAAAATTTACTAAATAATTTTATGCAAAACTCTCAATAAAGTTTTTTTAAATCTTAGTTGGCTGCATTAGTTTGAAATTTTTTTTTATTTATTTGTCACGTCAAAATTTCAAGTGATAGAAATTGTCGTTTGAAGTGATAGCAGTCGCAAGGAAATATTTATAAAGCATACTATTATTTAAAAAACAACCAGAACGACTTTATTGAACAATTATTTTATAAGTTTCGATTTAATGATCTAGTGACCAGAAAGATGGTAGCCACGTCACCTGAAGTGATGCGACTAGGGGTATAAGGGTGTAAATTACCTGCCTTTTTCGTTCGCATTTTCGCTCCAAAACCATCAACTCCAGCTATTGCCGCTTTAAATAACATACATAGTTCAAAATGAATTCTACTAGAAGACTAAATCAATTTTCATTCAATCTAATACCGAAACACTAAAACTGCAATCTAATACAGATAGTCAGCAAACATGCCTAGTTTTTTCAAGGGAATCCACATCCGACTTATTAGTAACTACTGCAATTTTTAAGGTTATGAACAAGTCCAACGTATGGATACCCTGCCGAACGCTTCTGGACTCAGATTCGCTACTAAATATCATTAGAAAATCGTAAATTGAAACCTCAACGGGAGTTAGTTACCTTGATTTTTATTAGCTCCCGATAGATGTATCTGGGGCACCCAATTTTCTGTCAAAACTTGTATTTGGCACGCTATTGTTGTATATAATTAATTTATTTAAGTAAAAACTAAGATTTTTCATTCAACTTTTTAGTTAAAAATTGTTATAAAAATATGTCGCCCTATCTATTTATGTAGAGCCGCTATCCATTTCAATAGGAAATTTGAAAAGGCCTTTGTTTTGAACAAACAAAAATTTTATAAAAAAAATAATTTGAAATTCAAATTTTCTTGGTAAAATTGATTGACTAGCCATGGTTTTGGCTAGCAAATTGCTTGCTTTCCGAAATGAATGTAGGTGAATGTAGGTGAATTAATTATTATAACCTCTAAACATAAACAAAAGTATGTAATTTGTTTTATAAGTAAATAAAAATTTATAAATAACCAATTTAAACATAAAAGATAATTCAATATACTGGATATTAATCGATTAAGGTCAGATGGTAAATATTTTTGCCAAAAAATTGTTTTTTATAAAAACAGAGCTCATTCATTTTTATAGAAACAGTCAATTCATTTAAAAAAAAAAACAATTTATTCAGTTTTACTCCGCGTCCTGGATAATATTACACGGCGCAACATTTGCTCGGTCGGTGTTCGCTGGGTAGCTCTGCTCGCCCAGGTTCAATTAATAAATAGACCCAGTAATAAGAATTCAGCTTGCTGTGTTTTCATTTTCAAGATCGTTATGGTTTAAGAGTTGTGCAAAATAAAGGCCTTTTCAAATTTCATATTGAAATGGAGAGCAAAATATTTTTATATCAATTTTTAACTAAAAAGTTGAATGAAAAATCTTAGTTTGGACTTAAATAAATTAATTATATGCAATAATAAACATGGCAACTGATTCGTGTTATTGGAGTTTGTCAAACTCGTTTGCCACAGTTTCATTTTTTATAAAATTTTCTATATCCTGCTATTAAAAAATTGTCATATTTTTACCCCATTTCTATTATCAAATAATTTGTTTTCGGTACTTGAACGAAATTGGAATAAAAGAAATAATTCATAAACGTTTCAGTCACCAATTTCAGTTTAGGTAAAGAACATAACATTCGAAAAAGTATCGAAAATGTGATTTTATATCATGTTGCCCCATGCCTTTAAAAGTTTGTTTTATGAATGAATTTATTTTTAATGTTAATGTCACAGCGGCGATACCGCGTAATTTCGGATTGTTAATCTACCATTCAGCTCCCAAGAGCCCGCTCCGGACAGCGAATAAAAAAGAAGAGCAATTACCATGATATAAAGACTGAATTTGGAAGAAAGTGGATTACCTTCTTAGGACCATTTATTTATAATCAATGACCAATTGAATTGTATTTTTAATTATAGCCGCAAGTTATGTATTTACCATTGTTGTTTTTTGTTTTTTTTTTTAATGTTGCTATTTCTTATTAGTTTTAATAACAATTTATTTTGCTGTTATTCCTCAAAGAACAATAAATAAACTGAATAATCTGGTAGTTGTATTAGTAGTACTGAGAATATACAATAAATAAATAAAAAAAGGATTTATGACATTTCGAACATTTGCACATTCCGCAAAAAATTGATATGCTGATAGGGGCAGTACTATATTTAGAGTTATTATCAGTCAAATTTTTGAATATCTCACTGTAACTCTAAAAACGGCCATTTGGTATATTAGTTGCTTTTCAATCGACCACCGCAAGTACTTGAAAGTGCAAAAAATGTGTATTGGCTAAAGGGTCGATTGGAAAGCACAAAAAAATACAAAAGCAAAACATAACCTACAAATGAGTATTTTATTTGTGATGACTTTTTAATAAAAAAATATCTATAACGAAATTTTATTAGCTCTTCACATACGACATCCAATTATATCTTTGACAGAAAAATACTACACACAATCACCTGGCGGACAAATTTATCGTAACTGCTTTCAACTACTCATAAAAAAATGGTAGAGCAGTTGTGAGTAGTTAATTTAGCAAAGACAAAAACCGTAAGTGCTTATAAGTACTTGCGGTGGTCGATTGGAAAGCAACTATTATTAAGTCTGGGAAAATTAAATCAAAATAACTCAAAGTTTTATTGCATTATGAGACCAAATTTGATATGAATTCACAGCCCAAAAGGGTTCTTAAGCTACTTTTTACTATCAAGAATGTTATTCACACTTCCTTTCCACATTCCAATACACTGCGATTGGGAGATTTTGTGTTAGACTGCAATTCTTCTCACCAAAAAAAAACATTAGAGACATCTTAAGTCATGAAAGGCGTTTTAATAATGATTCTGAATTAAAATTAGCGTACGTTGAATTAAAGAATGATCGAGAAATCAAATTGTTTACCACACCAATGCGTTTTGAAATTGGACATCTTAGCCACTATTTTCTTGATGAAATTTCTGTTAATCTGTATGCTATCAGTATCACTATGAGATGAATTTTGGTATCTTGTGAATTTTGAGGACCCTAAACGAATAACAAAAGGCACTGCTATTTCCGACACGCTACTCGGATTTTTTCTTTCGGCCTCATTGCTCCGGTTATGTTAAATGATAAAATATTTCTTCAACAACTATGGCAGCTACGAAATGATTGGGATAAACCCCTTTCACAGTAATTACATACTCAATGGATTTAGAACCTGCAAGATCTAGTTCACTTAAATCATCTGAAAATTGCATGTCCCTTATTTAAATCTACAGTTCCAATCAAAGTACAATTAAATCGATTCACCGATGCCACCGAAAAGGCACAAGGTGCTTCTCTGTACACTTCACGGTAAAAATTTGGCGTTTTGGGGGTTAAAATAAGGATAGTCAAACAAAATGCAAAAATAAAAGATAGACGTTGTTTTTAACTTTCTTCCAGTACTCGACGCAATAATATTATTTCTTAGTTAAATTTGGAAAATAAAGTTTTATTATGGTAGCGTTTCACTACCGAAAAATAATAATTGTAAAATATTAATTAAAGTTACGTTAATTATATTACCAATTATTATTTACCTTGATCAACGTAAATACAAAGATCAAATTTAACAAAAATAGTGGGTTAAATTGACGACCCAGTAAAATCTAAGATGTTAAATTTGGGTACTTATAAATATAAAATATTTATTTTAACGATCAAGGGACTCCATTTTTTCTGTCATTTTAAAATCATTTGTCTCAATTGAGCAATTTTGTAGATTCTCTTGATTTTTTGTTTTTATTTTTTCCGTAAAAGATTAATTTTTTCAGTTGCAGTTCAAATTTTATTGTTAAAATATCTAAACTCGTGCTAAAATTCATTTATAAAAGAAATTGTGTAATTAGATTTTATTAATATGTAGTGGATATAGTAGAAAATAAATACTACCTAGTAAAACTGAACCAAAAATGCCATCCTCAGCCTAATTCTAATACAGTCACGTCGATTATAGGATCCGCCAAAGCGAATCGAATGCGGATTTTAAAATACATACATATAAAAAATTAAAAACAATTTTCAAAGAAACCTGGGAAATTTGTATTAATTTCCGCACAAACCATTTTTTATGATTCGTTCCTGCGGATTCTATAATCGACGTAAACGTGAGTGTGATATTTTTTGCCCAATTTATTTTTGTGCATTACTGAGTTATGTCAAATCAAGGAAGCTTTTTATGATACAATTGTAAAAGTGATCTGGATCGGTAACCAATTAAAAACGTTGAGAAAATCTGTCGTTAAAAAGTAGAAAATATTTTTGTGTCATATAATGGAAACCTAAATACACCAGTGGCACTATTCTGGTAATTCCCCGGGATTAGGGAGCTGGAGAAATAATTTATATGTGATTTTTATTGAAATATTTTTTTTCCGGCCTACTGAGGAGACAATTTTATATAAATATTTACACCCCTATTCCCCTAGTCGCATCACTTCAAGGGACGTGACTACTCATTTTCCTGGTTACTATGTCGTTAAATCGAAACATACAAAATAATTGTTCAATAAAATCTTTCTGGCTGCTTTTTAAATCTTAGTATGCTGATTTATAAATATTTCCCTGCGACTGCTATCACTCCAAATGACAATTTCTATCACTTGAAATTTTGACGTGACAAATAAATAAAAAAAAAATTCAAACTAATTTAGTCAACTAAGATTTAAAAAATTTTCATTGAGAGTTTTGCACTAAATTATTTGGTAAATTTTGATTTTAAATTCTAGTAACCAGGAAGATCCATAGTAACGTCGCATGAATACATCTAAGGGAATTGAGCTGTTACTGCGAGTTCATACAATGGATATAAACCTCGGATTTTTCTATCCCAGATTTTTTTTCAATATTTTCAACTTTTTTATATGAAAAGAGGCGTGCCCATTGTATAATTTACGTAATGTAATTGGTTAAAACGATGGGATAGTAAAATCCGAAATTTTTATCCGTCGTGTGAACTCGCTGTTAATAATTGGGAACAATTTTTCCATATCTAATTTGACAGGGAAAATTATTAATCATTTAATTTTGTTTTCAAAAAACTTAATACTAGCTTTTTACCTCAGTATGCCGGAAAAACAGAAATTACATATAAATTCTTTCCCCAGTTCCCTATTCCCGGGGAATTACTAGAATAGTGCTACAGGAAGAAGTGCCGAATTAAACCCCCACCTATAACATTGGATGGACTAGGCGAACAATATTTAGTTGAATTTAAAAAAAACCTTATAAATGCAGATGGAAAATGTCAAAACAAAATTTGTATTGTAAAGGAATGAAAAAAATATAAATTCTACGGTAAACAACATAATT
The DNA here is from genome assembly GCA_932526605.1 of Nephrotoma flavescens. Taxonomy (NCBI): domain Eukaryota; kingdom Metazoa; phylum Arthropoda; class Insecta; order Diptera; family Tipulidae; genus Nephrotoma; species Nephrotoma flavescens. The sequence continues at coordinate 323,140,260 of OW052220.1, forward strand.
TCCAATAATTTTGGACTCGTACTGTTGGAATACCCACGATTTTTGGACACTTATATCAACTGGTAAGAACTTATAAAATTTCTGTTAATCTGTATGCTATCAGTATCACTATATGTGATGCCTTTTGGTATCTTGTGAATTTTGAAGAACCTAAACGAATAACAAAACTGACTGCTATTTCCGACACTCTAAAATGTTAAATGATAAAATATTTCTTCAACAACTTTGGCAGCTATGAAACGATTGGGATGAACCCCTTTCACAGTAATGACATAATCAATGGCTTTACTACCGACAAGATCTAGTTCATTTAAATCATCTGAAAGTTACACGTCCCATATTTAAATCTACAGTTAAAATCAAAGTACAATTAAATTGAATCGGCGATACCACCGAAAAGGCACGAGGTGTTTTCCTGTACTCTATAGGGCTACAGATGAAAGGGAAAAGCTGATGGTCTAATTAACCCCGTTCAAACATTGGTCATGTTGGTATAAATTGGTCATGTTAGTACAAACGATTTTGCCAATTCCGCAAGTTCAACCACCTCAAATAATTTACTGGACTGTTTCGTCTATTGTTCTCCATTGGTTAAACACATGTTCTTTAACTTGTAAAACTTATCTTCAAGAAACGCGTCGATTTCAAAAGGACTATATAGTGTCTAAACAATTTTGATTACAATCAACAGCCTGGATCAATCGCACTGCATTGTAAAACCGATTTCAACTGATTTTTTTTTTGCCACATGCTATAGACATAGAACCAAACCACTTTCAAAAGCGAAATTCAATCCCTTAATCATTTTCTCATACCTCCAAGATTTTTATATTACAATCCATCCAATTCAGCTCCCAAATAAGAATCCTTTTACTTTATTAACAATGTGCGCCTTCATTTTATAATGTTCGAATTCAATTTTGTGGACCATTTTATACACACTAGAAAATACGAGGTAAGACGCCAAAAACATCTTTCTCGTTTGTCAGTTTCCGTTTGCTTTGCAGTGAAGGCAATACAGATCAAATTAGTCACTGAATTTATTACTGTAGCTTTTATTATAGCGCCGAAACGATTTGTATCAACCCGTGGTTAGCAATATACACGCGATATAACGCAACGAATTTTGTCGGAGTGAGGAATGAGCATGAAACTTATATTTTCTCTTCAGGTCTCAACAGCATAAAGTTTTGCTAAAATCGTTTACTATGTGTTATACATTACAAATCGCATTGGCAATTGTCCTGTTTTGCATTGGGCACAATTATTAGAATAAAAACGGTGCACTACACTGCAAGCCATAAAGCGTTTATCTACGCGTAAAAAAGCTTGGAATTCATCAATAAATTTCCTCAGCCATCCTCATTTTTCGTATGAAGAAATTCGGTTCGCTATAATGTAACTAACGGGTGATTTTTTTGTGGTTAGGATTTTCATGCATTAGTATTTGACAGATCACGCGGGATTTCAGACAAGGTGTCAAAGAGAAAGATGCTCAGTATGCTTTGACATTTCATAATGAATAGACTTACTAACGAGCAACGCTTGCAAATAATTGAATTATATTACAAAAATCAGTGTTCGGTTCGAAAAGTGTTTCGCGATTTACGTCCGATTTATGGTCTACATAATCGACCAAGTGAGCAAACAATTAATGCGATTGTGACCAAGTTTCGCACTCAGTTTACTTTATTGGACATTAAACCAACCACACGAATGCGTACAGTGCGTACAGAAGAGAATATTGCGTCTGTTTCTGAGAGTGTTGCTGAAGACCGTGAAATGTCGATTCGTCGCCGTTCGCAGCAATTGGGTTTGTGTTATTCGACGACATGGAAGATTTTACGCAAAGATCTTGGTGTAAAACCGTATAAAATACAGCTCCTGCAAGAACTGAAGCCGAACGATCTGCCACAACGTCGAATTTTCAGTGAATGGGCCCTAGAAAAGTTGGCAGAAAATCCGCTTTTTTATCGACAAATTTTGTTCAGCGATGAGGCTCATTTCTGGTTGAATGGCTACGTAAATAAGCAAAATTGCCGCATTTGGAGTGAAGAGCAACCAGAAGCCGTTCAAGAACTGTCCATGCATCCCGAAAAATGCACTGTTTGGTGTGGTTTGTACGCTGGTGGAATCATTGGACCGTATTTTTTCAAAGATGCTGTTGGACGCAACGTTACGGTAATGGCGATCGCTATCGTTCGATGCTAACAAACTTTTTGTTGCCAAAAATGGAAGAACTGAACTTAGTTGACATGTGGTTTCAACAAGATGGCGCTACATGCCACACAGCTCGCGATTCTATGGCCATTTTGAGGGAAAACTTCGGAGAACAATTCATCTCAAGAAATGGCCCGGTAAGTTGGCCACCAAGATCATGCGATTTGACGCCTTTAGACTATTTTTTGTGGGGCTACGTCAAGTCTAAAGTCTACAGAAATAAGCCAGCAACTATTCCAGTTTTGGAAGACAACATTTCCGAAGAAATTCGGGCTATTCCGGCCGAAATGCTCGAAAAAGTTGCCCAAAATTGGACTTTCCGAATGGACCACCTAAGACGCAGCCGCGGTCAACATTTAAATGAAATTATCTTCAAAAAGTAAATGTCATGGACCAATCTAACGTTTCAAATAAAGAACCGATGAGATTTTGCAAATTTTATGCGTTTTTTTTTAAAAAAAAGTTCTCAAGCTCTTAAAAAATTACCCGTTATAATGAGACTTATCTTGAGACTATCAACAGTTTTTTATTTTTTAAAGTCATCACTACTTCAGCATGATCGCTCTTGAAATGATCGATGAAATCTGTGAAATACTTTTGTTGAGGCCGGTATTGCTTGGCGACCCGGCTTTATGAGCACGAGCCACACTATTTTCAATATTCTCTAATGCCGGATGTTCTTATTGTGCATTTCATATAGCCTCTACGAATAGAGATCAATTAGTGATTTTGGTGGTGGTTTTCCCTAGACTTTCGTAGCATATTTTGAGTATGAGCTTTCCGAATTATAACGTCAATGAATATGGTATATCACCGTGAGTCCATTGCCCAGCGTGGAAAGTATCATTGGGAGTGTTTGTTTTGTTGTTGAAACATTTAATGATCAATGCGATATCAAGTTGTGGTCAATCAACTTATTTGTGGAGCTTTATCAATTTAATTATGTTGCATTAGAATTTTAAAGTTTCAATATATTTGTTCTCAGTTTTTTTCTCGAAATTTTACAAAATATTTTATTTAAGTTTCTTTCTAGAATTTCGTAGATTTTTGAAATTGTATGTGCCTCATTTAATATTGTAGTTGAACTTGTTAAACATTGCATTTTGCATCGGAGCTTCACATCGTCAACAGAACAAGTACGTAAAGCCTCATGATCCTTTTTATATAATTGGCATTCAAAAAAACAAAATATAAATACTGAATTTTGGCTTTACAACATGTCGTCGCCAAACTAATTTAATTTTTAGGTGGTTTTGACTTTTACAAACTTATAAATTGCGAAACTTTAAGCAACCAAAAATCTATCCCTGGATCAAAACTATTCTCAACCATAAACTTTTGCAATAAACAAATTATACGTTGAAATGTTTCTTTCAACTAGTCATATCATAATGGAATTATATTTAAATTCAAAATAATATAATTTTTTGAAACAAAACGATGCACGGTGAAGTATAAAGGAGCCGCATATAACAATAAAGATTATGTCTTCAAGAATTGCAATTTAAAATTAAATGTAAAAAAATACAAAACCTAATATAAATAAAACTGTCAGCTCGAATTTAAAAAAAAAAACTTTTTTAGTTTGTACTTTGACATAGTATATAGAAAAGCTTTGCTCGAAAACAATTTTTTTATTCCAAAGTGAAAATTGTTTTCTCTAGCTATATAAAGATTTTTCAATTAAAGTTTGATTTTACCACAACGGTGTGAGGCTTTATTGTTTAAAAATAGTTTTATATTTATGTTATTATCAATAAATAAAGTGGAAACATGACAATTTAATCGAAAATGTTATTTTTCAATTTTTCGTTCAACTTTTTCAATTACTTATTTATGTAACATTGTTTGCCATGTGGTCCTTGTACACCAAACATTAAAAATTTGACGCTCGGAAACGAATTTATTAAATTTTTTTTAAATCTATCCTTAATATACACAGTTTATCACGATTTTAGGGGGTTCGTCTAAAATAGATTTTATATAATGGTCGTTCTCTTTCCCGTCACGTACAGTAATCTTTCATATAATCCTTTAAATCTAAATTGAAAATTAACAATAAATTATCCTTTTTTGGGTGTGTGTGTGTATATTTTATTCGGATCCTTAATTCATTATTCACAACTATATCTAAACTAAACATGTAGCACACAATAAAAAGAGAGACTGACCTTAATTTAAATAAAATAAAAACTGTTTTAAGCTAAATTTAAATATTTTTGTTTTAAATCTAAGACACGAAGAAAGCTAATAAAAATTCTCAACAGTTAAGAACTTTTTTTATATTATAGCTTTACGGAAAATAAAATTCTGGGATAAAATTAAAATTCAGACATGAAATTAGTCCAGAATATAATCATTATTCATCGACGTACAAAGGCAAGAACAATATTATCATTTATCTAACAGGATACGAGTGTATATTGTAGTCGTAATCAGTGAATAGAGTTTTCCTATATAGTTTTCATTGCATTACTCTATTATGACCTGTATGTATAGTTATTCATAACAAACGAAGCTTTTTTATCACTTTGTCATCATGCTTTACAGAAAAATGGTGTCTGATAAGTTAATTTGCTTTTCTATATTATCCAATCATGTATACCAGGACATACCATACTTTTTGTATACTTTGTACGAGATGAATTTTCTCAATAAATCCAATCTTGACGTATGCAAGTAAAAAAACGTTTACGTAAAAATTCATATAAATTTCCCAAATGCCTAATTATAAATAATTAGTCTTCCGGAACAAACCACCCTTGCAAAAAATATATTTATACAAATTGTCACAAACATGTGTGTGAGTCATCATATAAATAATACGTATATGTATACGTTCGTAAAAAATTCCCAGAACTCAGTATAAAACATGTAGAAAGCTCACGTGAAATGAGCTTTTTTATACTTTAATGCTTGTTTATGATAAAGGAAAAAAAAAATGTTTCCATACCAATAACAGTCAAAAACAAAACAATTTCGTATATGTTGCCATTTATTTGGCATAATTTCGATTCGAAATGCGAGCCAAATAGATTGCAAGCCAAAAATACTGCGCTTTTTAATAGCAACGATAAAATCCAATATTCAGCCATTAAAATTTTATTATGTCGAACAAAAATTTTAAGACTGAAAAATCAAACGGATCATGTAAGAGACCACGACAATATTTCTGTATACCGTATACAAAATATAGTTATTAAATTAATATTTTTATAACCAACTAAGTTTGTGACCGTATAATTGTTTTGTACGCTTTCTGCAGAAATTTAGTTGCAATGCGACCCCATTATTTCTAATTACTATAATTAATTTGATTTAATTGTTTTATTCGTTATATAACCCTTTACCTGTTTTTGAAATTTGATTTTCCATCAATTTTCTGAATATGTAATTTAATTCAATAAATCAAACCGACATACACACACACACATACTGTTGTTTATAATTTATTCATTCACGAAATAAAATTTCATTTTCCTCTGTTTAATATTTTTGGGAAATTTAATTTCCCATCTATAAGTGAAAATGTAATATAGTCTTTAGATGTATACGAGTGTATTAGCTATTCAAACAAAACTATAATAAGTTAATAAAGCTATCTAGGGAGGGGGTTGTGTCTAAATTATACAAAAAAAAACATTTTCCATTCTATAAATTTATGACTTACTTACGTACGTTACACACACACACACGGTTGAATAGTTTCTTACGATATAATTACGATAGTATTATTGTAATAAAGGATAATAAAATTTCTTACTATACTTTTTAGTAAAATAAAGGACTTTTTGTTAATATTACAATTAAAGTTAATTGCTAGAGCAGAAGCTATTTTACCTACACACAAACCTATTTGAGTATTTCAGATCGTTTATCTTACGTACATATTATGTATTATGTTGCATACTACTATGTAGATACGTAATTAGTTAGTACGTCAAAAATGAAATTATACCTGAAAAAGTAAATTTGAATTTAATTGGCAATTAATTGTCCATCTTAATCGGTGTAATTAAGGATTTTTCTATAGTTGCTAGGTACTAGGAGGTTAGCAAAACCATCTTTTCAATTAACTCAAACTTCAAATTATCTGTAGTAGTCAGATAGAAAAATAAATCATTACCCAAAATGACAAATTTCGTTTTAAAAGCTACAATTTATTTTATTTATCTATTGCTTACAATGTAATTTTGCAAAACACACACTCCATGTTGAGCACATACCTCATTTATAATGAGCTTACCCCATTAGCACTTTCCATTTATTGTTTCGGTATGTCATTCTAGAGACAAGCCTAATGCAGCCGCAAGTTCACAACGGTTCATGTTGCCTAAAAACTGAACAAATGCCTGAAAAAACTGTAGCCACTAATGACCAACACAAAATTTCGAAAATTTGAACCCTATTTGGAACCTCATTAAATGTATGACGCAGATCGACAATGTTTAAAAGCAGACTCTGAAAATTAAAACTAACAGCATTAAACAAGTTGGACCTATTGGGAAGCCGAGATTTTCACAAAAACCGAGGATAAAGGAAAGCTCCCGATGGGCATCGCGAAATGTGGTGCACTTAAACACAATGCTTAATTAAAAAACTATTTAGTTTACATAATTTTAATTTTCCTCCAGAGACAGGTTTACGGGCCCCAAGCTATATACAAACTACAACTATTTATATACAAAAAAATATATAGCACATCGGAAGTACTTGAATGGGAGTTATGCACATCGGAAGTACTTGAAAGTCTTGTAAAAAATGATCAACTGAATAAGGATCACAAGCAACCCATGATGGTGCTAAGGTTATGGTTAAATACGAAAAGTTAATCGGAATAGTAAATCAGCTCTGCTACGAAGACGACGACATTGTAGATGAGGATGATGATGATAATGGAAGAGACATTGACGTAGTAAATGAAAATTTCTACAACGATGAAAATTTGCTGTTCGAAGAAATATGGGAACATGAAGCCCTTTTCTCTTACTTCAAACATCAAGCCAGCTTTAGATAAGATGCGACAAAAAATAAGTTTTTTAGGAAATCAGCGTTTAAAACTATATATTATCGAAGTATGTAGTGCAACAAAAGATGCAAAAATCTTAAATAAATTGTGCGCATATGTCTGTAACTATTTTTAAAGGGACACTAAATCAAGTTTTTAATTAAAGCATTGGCAATAGTTTCAAAGCAAATATCTGCCACCGAAATTGCTTCAATCCAGCTTGTATATCTATCGAGTCAAACATTATTTTTCGAAGGATAAAGGACCAATAAGATCGATATGAAATCCCTCGAAACGACCGTTTATTATCGCATATGGCCCGATTCTGCTCGTTACATGTTAGGTCACTTTATATTTCGTATTTCCTTCAACATTGATGGCCAAATGGTTTTTTTAGTGATTTGTTTGACTGTTGATCGAATGCTGGGATAAAATTTATTATGATAGGCAATGAAAACCTGCCTATGAAATTGCTTTGGAACAAATGGTTGTTGATTACCATTTGATATCTCGCACATAATGAATTGATCGACACATAATGAATCGCCTTAAGTCGTATGTCGGATGTAAAATGTGTTATAAAGTCTAAATGACGTTAAAGGTTTATGATCGGTGTGTGATCAGATTAATGTTAATTGCATACCATTTCATTTCTTTATGTATATCGACATTGAAACATTTGAAGCCAATTTGCGTAGTCAGAATTCTTTTGCCATAGTAGTAAATAGTAATAGTGGAACGGGTTTGACATCAGCTGGTGTATTTAGAGATTTAGAAAATCAATAACTTTACCAATTTCCCAAATTTTATAATAATAATTATATTCCAAAATATTATTGAACAAATAAACTGTTAGGAATAATCCCAGGTGTTAAAAGCTTTACAAACTTTAATGGAATGTTGTCAGCGCCCACCAGATTAGATGTAATAGATGTTATGGCTTTCGCTATTTCATCATTCGGTATATAACAGAAAATCTAAATTCATTAGCATCGGTGACATTTGAGATTTGTTGACGACTTTGAAGTTTCTCCTAATTTGTACTAAATTTACTTGCGTATTGTATCCCGGAACAAGTTCAGGGATTTACTATGAAAAATCTAGAATGTGATCCCTTTTCTGATATGTACTGATTTTACTTTTAGCAATTGAGTTGTACACATGAGTGAAAGACTAAGACTGCGGTCCAATTCGTGACTTATTTTGTGGAGACTGACTTATTTGATAGTCTACAAGAAGCCTCCTGTCGAATAGGCTTATTGAAAACTTTTTAGAATTACTTTGATGAATTGCCAGTTTGGGTGCAAGTCTCGCATAAAAGTCAAGCAAGTTTACAATAAGTCTAGCCGACAGGAGGCTTATTGTAGACTTTCAAATAAGTCAGTCTCCACAAAATAAGTCACGAATTGGACCGCAGTCTAACTCTGTTATATTGTAGCGAAATACGAATTTTGCTAGCAGAACATTCCCTCAGAGGTTCAGGGTACAAGTGTGGGGATTTTCCAGAAACACAAGGAAATCTTTAATAGACCGCTGAGAAGTAAAAAATGAAACTTACCTTAGACTCATCACCTTAATGCGCTGGTCTTTCACCGCATCTCAAAAAAATTATTTAAAGCGGAAAATTATAAAAACATTCGAAATAATTTTATAATCAAAAGACACATAAATTACTTTTTAAACTGGTCGAAAAATAAAAAATCGGTAGAACTGGCCTTCTACCGATTTTAGAATTATTGGATTTCCAATAAGTTGTTTCCGAATAATTACCCTGTGTATATAAAACCTGATTTCTACATACCTTAAAAAGTATATAGAAATCAGGTTTTATATAAACCCATTCCTATTCAGCTGCTTCCAAAAAATAATAATGGTTGAAATTCGCGCACCACCCTCTTTATTAGGAATTTTGCTCTCATTCTCTATGTATTTTACCTTGAAATCTTACAATCAAGATCTACCGTAATTTTTAGAAGAAAAATATAATCAAATATATTAGGATGGCATCAGGGATGCCATAAAACATCAGAATTTTCCTATCTTTTTGTTCGTTACGCTTTATGATTTAATATGACTGTCCCCAAACCAAATCTTGTATTGCATGAGTAAAGATTTCGCTTCACACAATTCTCCGAAATTTTTGCTGGTTTTCATTTATCCAAAATTGTCGAAACATTTTCTGTACGTTGGCCGCACATTGGAACGGTTAAAACCCGTTTTCAACAATTTTTACTTGTATCTCCTCTTACGTCAGTATTGTATGATCAGCTATGTCCTCGTTCTCTACGAGTAACTGCCATTATTTACTGTGATTGATTTTGTTGATATGAAGCAAGTGTTAGCTTCTTGATTAAGCAATCTTGATAACTATTCAACCAAGCTCGGTCTCATTAACCCATGGGTTCTCGTTTATGCTCCGTTACTATGCTGTTCATCACAATTGCTGGATAATAGTCAGCTCCAATTAGAATGTCGAGTTTGCTTGGCTCGTTAAACTATGAATTTGCGAGTTTATGCTGTATAGAGGTTAAAATTTATTTATATTAAATTTTGCTTCTGGCAGGTCGTGCAGGTTAATAGCTTATAATAGGTGGTTTTAACGAATTTTTCATACTGTTCTTTTATCCGTGAGATTTTATTTTCTAAATGTGTTTTGTTTTCTTATCCGGACTAGATAGTCTCGGAGATAGTTGTTTAATTCATCCAGAGCTCTTCGATTTGATCTGCGATTTCTGCCTCCTTTTGATGTTTCTGATGTTTATAATTTGCTTTAACCCTTTAGATAACTTTTTCTGATTTTATTTGTTCTAACGCTAAATACTTTAGGCTCGAAGAACCATGATAGTTCAGCCTCAGTTTGAACTGGAAAATGTAACTTTTTGTTTAGAGATTAGTGCAACTACTACTGATTCTAAACAAATAATTTAATAAATTGAGTGGTGATAAATTTAATTGTTTTTAACTCTGTTCTTTATAATTTGGGGAGTAAATATAATTTGGGACCAAAAATATCTGAAGAGCAATTGAAAGGCCGCAGTCATTTGTCTGCTCCACAAAAAACACGACCGTATTAATTGTGAAAACTATCGTAGCATAGCTATACTGTACACTGCCTACAAACTGCTGGCTAATGCTGTACTCGCCAGACTCACAACTCGCGCCAAAATCATCATTGGCGACTATCGCTGTGGTTTTCGTCCCAACTGACCGGAAAATTTTGGAAAAATGCTGGGAGTACAATATAACTATACATCTAATATAAAAAAGCTTGAGACAGGCACGTGACAGTATCAACCGCGAGAACCTATGGGCCGCAAATGAATATAACATCTGGTGTTCGAGACGAAGTACGTATGAGGAAAATTACCATCAAAACTTCGCGCTGTATATTCAATAAGTAACGTCAAATTCTTGAATATGCAGATGACATTCTGCTTCCTGGCCGAAGACCTACCGATATCAAAAACAATTCCATACTACTCAATCGCTACGCAAGGAAAATTTGTTTAGAGCTAAACAGCAGCAAAACCAAATCCATACGAGTTTTCTACGGCCAGTCGAGTTTATTGCAATCTATAACTATGTATTACAGTTGTACAAGCTCGCACTTTAAAAAGCATTAATAAGACCTATGCTGGCTCTCGAAAGCGAGAACTGGACCCTCACCTCTAACAACTGTAGAATTTTATCTACTTTCGAAAGGAAGGACATTCGTTCCAACTTCGGATTCATCAAATCCAATCAAGAAAGAAAGCCAGGCCGCATATAGGTCCACCCAACAACGTATGATTAATAAATACAAACATCGTAATCAATACACTACACGTGATTTTTAAAAATTAAACTTACCGGTCTTTTGGTAAAACTGAAAATGAATCTTTAAATTTATTTAAATTGGAAAAATTGAAAAAGTTTGGTGCTTCCACTTCCAGTACACAGATTTCCACCAAATGTTGCAAGGATCTCCCAATTAATGATAAAAGTTCAAGTATGAAGTTTCGAATAGTCAACCCGCCTGGACTGTAGAGATGTCAAATTTTGGTGGAATAAGTTTCTTGTTATCAAAATTCGTAATTTCCGATAAAATTTTAAAAATTGCCTGAACTAAGTTTGTTCGAAATTTACGATCCCAATGATTTTAGGACGAAAGCGATGCACAGGAAGTTTGAACCAAATTTTGAAAAGTACGAGGTCGTAGTGAGAAGAAAATTACAACAGAGGGCGCCACAATCGCAAATCCCAGATGTAATGTGTCAATACCATCTGTCACTAGACCAAATTAAAATGGTCAAACAGATCTGTCATTTAGTTCAGTTTTGGCACTCATTGAAAACAGACAACCCATTGTTTTTTTTTTGAAAACATGAAAAAGTGAATTTCGGATGTTAATTAAACATTATTTTTTGCGTGAAAAAAAAACCATTACGCAAACCAAAACAAAACTTGATAAATATTATGGGGACTCTTCTCCATCGATTAAAATGATTCATAAGTGGTTTACTGATTTTCATTGTGGTCGTACAAGCATAACTGATGCCGAACGTTCAGGAAACCCAAATGAAATCACCACACCAAACATGGCTGACAAAATTTATGATACGGAATTGCAAGACTGCAGAGTGAAAGTGCACGAGATAGCTGAGATAGTAGGCATCTCAGATAAACGTGTGCGTAATATATTACGCCGTACCGCGTTTACTTACAATCGAGAGTCAGATTTGGCGATGTTCAAGCGAAATAAAAAAAAGTTTTTACGTCGTTTCATAACTGTGGATGAAACATGGATCCATCACTATACACCGCAGACCAAAGAACAGTGTAAACAGCGGATTTCTACTTGCGAATCTGCGCCGAAGAAGGCTAAGGCGGTTTCATCGACCAACAAGGTGGCCTCAATTTTTTGGGACGCACAAGGTATAATTTACATCGATTACCTTCAAAAGGAAAGAACAGTCAACTGCGAATATTACTGCACCTTATTCTACCGTTTCAAAGACGTTTTGAAAAAAAACGACCGCATTTTGCGAAGAAAAATTCTCTTCCATCAAAGACAATGCACGGGTGCACACGTGTGTAGTTGCCATGGCCAAAATCCATGAAATATGCTTTGAATTGCTTCCACATCCGCCATATTCTCCAGACTTTGCCCCATGCAACTAGTGCCAGTTTCCGAACTTAAAGAAATGGCTCAGCGGAGAGAGATTCGGCTGTAATGAGGAGATCATCGATGCAACAAACGCATATTTTGAAGGGTTGGAGAAATCGTACTATTCGGAAGGGATTGAAAAATTAGAAAAACGTTGGACTAAGTGTATCGATCTAAAAGGCGACTACGCCGAAAAATAATTTATTTTCATTTTTACCAGACTTCGCACTCAGTTTTACCAGACTTCTCACGTATAATCATTTACGAAAAAATAATTAAAAGATTATAAATGAAATTCCAAACAAAATTAGATTAGACAATTTTTAAATGTTACCGGAAATGGCGAGTTTTGATACGATGACAAAAAACTTATTTCACTAAAGTTCGACATCTCTACAGTCCAGGCAGATTGACTATTCGGAATCAAATTTCATACTTGAACTTTTTCCATTAATTGGGAGACCCTTGTGACATTTGGTGAATATCTGGGTTGCAGTGTCAATGAAAGCTTTTTCAATAGACAAAAAATTAAACAATTTAAATATATTTAGAGATTAACTTTTCCCAACAAGGATTGACATTTTCTGAAATTTTCCCAGAGATATTGATTTTTGATTATACAATCCAATTTTAAAGCTCAGAAAGATGATGCAAATTGTATTTCCTTGTATATTGTCCAAAGTATGATGTTAAAAAAATATATAAAAATCTTTTAAGACCTGATCATAATTCTAATAAGCAATCCTCAGCAGCTTATTCCATTAAAAAGCTTCACTGAATAATAATGTAATTAAAAGAAACAATGCAAACAAAAAAAATTAATGAGAAAACTGTTATAAAAGCTCTAACAACAGAACATCAACAACAATTTAAATTTTAAAAAATATGAATATAAATAAATTAAAAAATGTAAAAAATAATATAAAAAAAAATCAGTCTCTGCAGGAAGCATCATAAAGATGTGAAACAGAGCGCACAGAACACAATATGTATGTGTATGTCATCCATAAATCCACAAATTATATAATATGATTACCTTGAGAATGCTGAGCTTTTTTTAATAATTAGACGTCTAAAGATAAATTAAATATTTTTTTGTGTTATATTATGAAAACGGAACGTAGGCGAACAGCTCGTCTTCAGTTCATTTCTAGTGGAAATGACTGTTGTTGTAAAGTTACATAAAACTTTAGAAAATTATAAATAACAACTATATACTGTAATCTTTTAAATTTCATTGAAAAACTATGCAAATTTTATTGTTAAGGCTAAATGTAGATATATATATTTTAAAAGTGTTTCTGCAAAAGCTCTAAAAATAAAAACTTTAATAGTATTATAAATAATACCCTTACGTTCCGTTTATTTTTTACTGTACAGTATTTTTTTTCTAAATATGTAAATCTTGAGCTACTGCTGCTACTTTTACGATACTATTTGTATTTCTAGCTGGGTTCAGATGGTTTATTGTTGTTTTGAACTTTACACTAATGGCATATATATATATACACAAAAAGTTTTGGCAACATTTTGATTTTATTCATAATTGTAAAATTGTAAAATCGTATATAAGCAGCAAGTTAATTCTACCAAAAATTTATTATGGCTGAGCTTTTAATAGCACCACTATACAGTATGCAGTTTGGTAATGGATAAAATTTAATGTTTTTCGACTTTTTATTTTTCGAGAGATGAAATTTTTTGGATCAGACGTCATACCAATTTATAAATTTGCAACGTCCAAAAAAAAAATTTTATATTGCATATGCAGAGAGCAATAAAATTAATATTTGACGTACAGTTCATCTGGTCTGTATCGTATCGGCGGTTTTGCACAGCAATAATACAATGGAATATGCACACGCACAATTTCACCGGCATAAAGTGGAATCAAAAATTCAAAACAATTTGGGCGAAATGGGAAAAATTTAATACAATCGAAACCAACCAACTTGGCACACCAATAATAAAGAAGGAAAATATGGTGGAAAACTCTAAATTCGATTATTTTCATTTTATTTTCACTTAGTGGGAGAAAGAAAAAGAAAATTCCCGTTTGGTTTATTAATTTTTCTGTGTGCTTTGTACAGTATTAGAATTTTATTTCTATAAATAAAAAATTAAATAAAATTACAGCACTTCTGACGCGGTACTCGTCGGTCTATATAATATATAAATATTGGAATAATTTTCTTTTATGCGTTGGGAAATGGTTTCCAGCAAGAACGAGGCACAGTGGCAGGCACTGAGCAGAGAGTGAATTGATTAATATTTAAGTGAATGTTTGATTATGAATTTAAGATTTTTTATGTTTTTTTACCAAATTACCAACACTAACAAATTCTCGAGTCTTAAGCATAATATATACAACACATACGTACGTATACATGAACATAAAAGTGAAATTGTTTTTTTTTTTTTTGATGTTACATATTCGTTATCCGTTCCCGAACCGAAAGCACATCTAGATAAAAAAAAATTGATTGTGCAAAATGCCGAATATATTTATACGGAAATTATATGTTTCCATTGAGGAGATGGTACATAATCTTGTATGTTATAAGATGATTTCATAAGAGAGAGAGAGCCAAGAACATATTATGGGAATATCGAATTTTTTGTGTGTATGAATATTGGAAATGACTTTGGAAAGATGATGCGTTTAATTGAAATTGATTCTTGTTTTAATGAAATTTTTTGTTTTGGTAATATTTGGAAATTATATAAAACAGAACATTAATTCAATATGCTTTGGTATGTAATGGGGTAACGGAGAGCAATTTAAGGATTTTATCGAATGAACGTCGATTTTACAATATTCGTTTTAATTAAAATTAACATTGGGATTATAATCAAATTTTATACTACAAATTTGGTTTAAAAATCACGTCTCCAAGATTACGTTTAGAATCAGCAGTTATCCTTGGTTTCTACGAATATCGAATTTCACATTTATATTGATTTCCGAAAACAGTATTTTAATTGAAAGTAAATTAAACGATATTCAATCGGATAAGCATATTTTTAAATTTTAGTCGAAAAATAATTATATTTGCACTAAGCAAATAGCAAACGAGCAACGCAATGTTTTAAAATCCTTTATTTTATGTGGAAATCGAGAGAAAGTATGTGTGATAGTGAAGTGAAAATTTCCATGGAATTAACGTAAACTGGGAAGAATACTCGACATGTTCACACGTGTGTCCTTTCAAAGAAATATTAAAAATTTATTTTTGTCTTAAATGCAAAAACATAAGTGTAATCAATACTCCAACAAAAGCGTCGATACCCAGAATTAACGAGACTCGAACCCGGAATTTGCTGATTAGTATAACAGTTTTTCATTCTAATGCTTCTTATATTGATAACGACTCCCGTGCACGGACAGGATGGGCAAGCAATTGGTCGTTGTGAATTATTATTATTATTATTAACTTAACCACCCGCAATTGTCATAACATGACAAGCAGAAAGATTGTGTTTTTCCACTCCGAAAGATTGCATTTTTCCAGAAAATTTCCACAAATGATCATTTTAGACCTTTGCAACATGTGCTTCTAAGACAAATTCTCTTGCGAAAAAATTGGTTTAAAACGTCATCCGATGGGGCCCGAATTTTTTAATTTTTTGTTGCTTCGCACGATTTTGGTAAAAATGGATGCGGAATCCTGACAGCTAAGGATTCGATTGCAATGGGTGCTAATTTTGGGAGCCCCGCTCTTTAATTTTTTCGCCTTGCAAAAAATGTTTATAAAAATTGCTGGAGGAGCATTTCTGAGTATACCAGAAACTGATTGCGATGGATCCTGATACCCGAAAAACTCATTTGGAGCCAGTTTTCATTATTTAGTTTTACCCGGTCCGCACGATTTTGATAAAAATTGGTGAAGGGGCGATTTCAAATGCCAGGAATCGATTTCGATGGGTTGTAATTTCGATAAAATTTGTTTAGGAAATTCTTCTGTGGGGTCTGTAACCGTTTTTTAATTTCTTTCGAATCGATCGATTTTGATACAAATTGGGTGACAGGGGTTTCCTAATGGCAGGCAAATTTGGAAAAATTCGTTTAAGAGATTCTTCGGTAAGGCCCGGAATTTTAATAAAAGTTGGTGAGAGCGGGGGAGGGTGATTCCTTATTCATGGGGTTTTCGATGGGACTAAGGTCTACTTTTAACATTTTATATGGCGGTACAGGGTTTTGGTGTCACCCGGATAGGTTTTGCGTCATATTGTATTAGGGTGATGTTACGCCATGTTGTTTGATATTGCATCTTGCTGCGGGGTCTTATGTGACGTTCCACTTTGTTGGGTCTTGTTGCACAATGTTGCATTACGTATTGCTATAGGTGGCACGATATTGCGTCATGTGTACCATGTTGCTTGATGTTGCATCATATTTGCACCATGTTGCTTGATGTTGGCATCTTGTTGAGGAATGTTATGTGACGTACCACTATGTTGGATCATGTTGCAATGTCAATGTGGCGGAATATAATATCATATTGTGGGATGCTGCGATATGTCCACGATCTTGCGACATGTGTTCCATATTGCGAAATGTTGCAGCATGTCGCACGATTTTGTACCATATTGCTGTGTTTTGCGTTAATTAGATACCTGGTGTTACGTTCCATCATATTGCGGAATATCGAGCCATGTTGTGTTGGTTGCATTACAGAGACATATTATATGGTTTAATTAATTTATCTTGGGCTTTAACGATTTTAGTAAAGATTGGTGAAGAGGAAATTATAAATTCCAGGAATCGATTTCAATGCGGGTGTTAATTTTGGGAAAATTCATGTAAAAGTCTTTCGGTATGGTCCATGATCATTTTTAAATTTTTTATAGCTCGATGGATTTTAACAAAATTTTCGATGATATCGGTTTTCCAATGCCAAGAATCGATTGTGATATGCCATAATTTTGGTTTTTTCGTAATTATTACTTTATTTACTTTATTTTAGAATATTCTTGGGCTCGAGATTTTTTACAGATTTATCATTCACTATTCCACCTAGATCGCAAAAGTGTTTTTCGAGATGGTGTCTGTCTGTATGTCGTCCAAATTTTTCCTCTAATGTTTCTAAATTTTTTATGGAAATAATTCTTTTTCTTAATAAACTTAATAAACTTCTGAAAAAAGACTATTTTAGATGCAATTTTTCGTTTTTTTTTTCAAAAACATTTTGTATTCTATTATTTACGAAAAAACAATTGAAATATAAAATAGGTCCAGATAATTTTTGAAAAATTTAATCGCAATTTCTGATTAAACAAACTTTTTTGTACCAAAATTCGGCTAAGTTTTCGTTCTATTTAAAAAAAATCTTTTCGAAACAAACTTTTTGGTTTTTTGTTAATTTATGGAAAAGCTGACACGAACTGAGATTACGAAACACTCACACAAACACAACACATGACATATTGTTTTTTGGAATAGACCAACCAGAAGATGCTTATGGCTTTCTTTTTTGCATAGCCAAACAGAACCAAGAAAATGAAACTTAGTTATTGATACACCTGTGTGAAGCCATCGAGAGGTTTAGATCCGGCATTACTTAATTTTTACGTATTCAGCATTAAACGTTCAATTTTATATAATATATGAGGTAATCTATATTTTTCACGGTATTATAATTAAAAATTAACGTACAAATTTTGAAATATTTATGCTTATCAAACTGAGATTAAAACTTGCATTTAAAATTTCATATTAGAGGTTTTAGCCGCTATTTTCGTCGAATTTTACAGTATAGTAGTCAATTAGTAATTTAAATGAAACTATGCGAACTTTCATATTACTTACTCCATAACCTAACCAAAATAACAAAAAACATTGCTTGATGGTTGAGATATCAAACTAAGGTTGTCTTGCCACTTACTCGTAAAGTGTTCAATGGTAAAATTGATTAAACTGTTTATAAAGAAATTAATTTTAAATTTGTCGATAATGCCAAAAACACCAACATAACGTTTTATTCATTGGCAACCATAGTACGTGCACTTATAACTAACTAGCACGAACAATTCTCAAAATCAGGATTATTCAGCATTTTTTCCATATTTAACATAAATGAAAATCATTTTTTAATATACTGCACTACAAAAAAATTTTAAGTAGAACAACGAACAATCCAAAGAAAACCAACACTTAAATCAAAACGAAATTATTCTCTGGTTTTGATATAAATACCCCAAAAAAAAAAAATAAATAAATAAAATTTCGGTTGTAGAACCAGAAGTGAAAAATAATACTGTGCGCTTTTCTCATTTTCATGGTACATTCAAATTTCATTTTTGGTCGACGTGGTTTATTTTATACACGTAAATACACAAGTGGTGTGAGAAGTGGGTTCGAAAATTTTAAATAAACTGGGCAAAGTTTCTACTTTCATTGTTATAATAATAGACATCTAAATCAACTGTAAAAGTAATATTAAGATGGATTTTTCTATTTTCTTCTACAATTTAAAATTAATAAATGTTATGCCAAACACAAAAGACGGTAAATGGAAGAATATTATTATGTGTTTCTAAGTTTCCATCCTTTTTTGTATATGTACTCGTAATATGTATATGTATATATGTAATATGTATATTGGTTTTCAAAACGAAGTACCATCGAGTATCCTTGGGTACATTTCTTTTGTCATTTTCCGTAACTGTCTGTATATAATGTCTTTTTAAGCTTTAAGATAATTTAATTAATAATATTACCAAAAATATCAAGGTCATTGATGGTGATGGAGTGATGCTTAAAATCATAGACGGACTTGGGCATACGCACATCAGCCACATATCTAGAGTAGTGTTTTGCAAAGTATGTTTAAGTAATTTTTTTGAACGTGAACTCTAGTGTTCAGACGGACGCCCGCCGTGATCATTTCTTTCCTGATTTATGAGATAGCATATTACGACAGAACTAACAAAAAAATATAGCTATCACGACAATGCCTTCTTCAACGACAGATAAATTATACATGCAACAATTAGGTTTCCTTAAAGATCCTGAATTTTTAAAAATCTTATTTTCAGCAATAAATCTAATAATGTGTTTATAAGGAGTTGAGTAGTTCAAACAGTGAGAAACCAGAAAATATTTCTCGGTCAATTGTCGGGACTTTAATAGAGTAATTTATCAATTGTATGAACGAAATGATAAATTTTACAAATACACTTGGGTGCAAAAAAATCGCACATTGCTCAATTTTCTTCAAAAGTTCAAAAAAAAGGTTCAAAGTCTATTTCAATACCTATACAGTGATACTTTTTTGTACTTGTACCATGCCAACAAAATGATTTTTTGTCAAATGCATATAGCAGGCTTTAGAATTAAATTCTAAAAATATTTCCACAAAATCAATACAATAGCATGCCATGAAATATGTCCCTCGCAATTGTGATCGATTTCATATCGACGCTTAGCCTGAACGGTCCTCTATTGATTACGTCTTCAACCGGAGCAAAGAAATGGATACCACACCAGAGGTAGCCGCTCAAGTAGTTGCACTGATTTATGCGGAGCAGCACCAAAGTGAAGTGGCTCTACAACTAAATTTGAGCCGATTCTCCGTTGGTCGCGTGTGGCAGAGATATCAAGAAACTGGTGGTTTCAGACGGCGACAAGGATCTGGCCGACCTCGTGCTACAGCACAGCATGATCGCCGCTTTCTTGTAACAACTTCGTTGCTAAATCGCCGTATGAATGCGGTTCAACTGCGACGGCGGTCCCAAGAAGTGAAGTCGAAATCAGTCGGTGGATAATTTGAAGACGACTTCGAGAAGTTCTCTTCTGACTACACACAGACCAGCAAACTGTCCGAAATTGACCGCAGCTCAATGATGAGCCCAACGTGAGTTCGCTCGAGAGCATTTGAATTGGACAGAAGAAGAATGGAGAACAGTCCTGTTCTAAACAAATTCTTTAATCATACATTTTTAAGGAAAATGGAGCAATGTGCGATTTTTTTGCACGCAAGTGTATATAAAAAGGATACTCTTGTGCAGAGTACGTTGCCGAATAATTGAACAAACACCATCGCCAATTGATCGAGTTATAGAATAAGACCCGAATAATGTCGAAATAAATAGTCAGAAAGCGGCTTGGGATTTACTGCTTACTCTAATATTTGATGCTAGTCGTAATGGCGTTTTTGAATCGACAACGTGGGCTCACGAGCAGACTAAATCCCATAACCCCATCCCTGAACACTCTCCCATCTTGGATTGAACAATTTGGATGACAACATAGATCAAGAAGAGTCCGGCCAGACTTCCGGTCAGAGACATCCTTATGCTTCGGGATTTGAGATACGAATCACAAAGAAGAGAAAATCATCATAGGCGAGTGGAGTGGTCGAAGTTCTTAATTGAATAGCATCGACGGAGTCGTAATGTGCAAAGTCTAATCTCTAACAATAAAGACATTGAAATTGATACTGCGTATTGAAATTAGTATTGAACGAAACATGGCACTAGTTGAGAAGGCACTAGTTGTATGACTATAAATATCGAACGCGTCAAATCTGTCTCGCAGCATATAGAACGGACACAATAGAAAAGACACCGTAGAAGTTAACATCGATATAGGATAATTGGTAGATGGTAGAACGTTCCGGTTAACATCCGCGCCATTAACGAGTATTCTGAACCAAAAACTTCGAAACAAATCCGGTGGTTCTTAGGTATTTGTGGTTGTTACCGACGCTTTATTCAAAATTTTGCCACAATATCATCCCGTTGAGAGATTTAATAAAGATGGGCGTAAGACTTCAATGGTCCGAAGAAGCCGATAATATTTTCATGCTCTTAAGTTTGTGTTTTCTACGACATCCGTTCAGATTTCAAAAACCCTTTTATATGCAATATTGGCGCCATTGGAGCAGACATCGAGCTGTTCCAATTGGATTCTGCAGGAGATGATCATTACATTGCGTTCGTTTTGCAGAAACTGAACACCGCTCAACTGAATTACTCGATCACCGAATTAGAGTATTACGCAGCGGTACTGAGCATCAACAAGTTCCAAGCGTATATTGAAAAAAATGAATTTTTTGAATCTTTGACTTATAGATGGAAAATTTGTAAGAATCACAACCAGTTCAATCACAATCCGTTTCGAACGGATGAGATTATTGGTTTGAAAAAATCAATCTTCTCATCAGGTCGCGGCGACTGGTTGTATATGTACATTGGTATATTTTCTATATATATAGAACAATACCATGTAGTTGTAGTGCTAGCAAATTATTGCCTAGCCTACGATATTCGATTCTTTCACATTTTTCATCTATATTTCATTCGCACAACTAACTCTTCGTGTTTACGAATTTTTATGTTTTACTTTGTTTTTTATTTAAGTGTTTTATTGTGATTGTTCCATACATTGGTCTATTTGTATTCGAGAGTACTGAAAATAGACCAATGCACGTACGGGACAATAACAATAAAACCATTACAATAAAAAAAAAGGAAAGTGTGTATATAAAATGGTACCAAAAACATTTGCCAGAACTGTTAGCCAGATGAGGTTGAAGCTGCAATCATTCAACTTCGGTAAACGTAGTATTTGATGCGTATTCGTGCATTTTGTGAAGAACTTGTGCTTTTATCCTCCATTTTTTCCATCAATATTGAACCACTTCATATACTGAATTGAGTTCGCAAGCTTTCAACCACCCTGCATATCAATATCGTATATCCAAGATAAGGGAAGTTGGTCATCTGTAGATGACAGATACAGGGAATTGGAACTTAGATCATTTTTCGGCAAGCGATATGACGACACCGATCGACTAAATTGGAAATTGATTTTTATCACTTTAGTTGCCGGTTTGATTGAGAAAGCTCAACCACTGTTTTCGACACATATATAGGAACTGCGAAAACTCTGACCAGACTCTAAAGTGAATTCTACTGGCAACAAATAGTACTGGATGTAAAAAAATTTGTTAAAAATTGTGTCAGTGCAAAATAACCAAACCGGTGAATATTTTTGCCTATGGTGGAACATCAATTTATCGTGAAACTTGCCTTTAAGAGCTTAGATATTGATATATTACGGACTTACCCTACACCAAAATGCAGCAACACGTATATTATGATTGTACTAAATCAGTTCTCCAAATTTGTATCCTAAAGCCTCTAATAGAAGCGTCATCAGCGCTAGTAGGCCGCTGCCTTGAAAAACAAATGTTGACTAGTATTTTTTATTCCGGAACATAACATCAGCGATAACATGAAGTCAAAGTTTCTTCAAAGAAGTTTCAGACGTTACTGAAAAAATATAGAGTTGCTCAAACTCGAACCTCAATATATTCGCCACAAAGAAATGCCACCGAACGAGTCAGACTGCGTACATAACATCGGGAGTTAGTTCGGATATAATACAATGTTATCACGCAAAATGCATTACAACAACAGCAAAGTTAAAAATATTTCAACTCGAGTATGGAGCTAGCAAGTGGGGCAGAGTTCGGGAGCGAGTATGACGCTTTTTATTTCCGTTGTCATTTACGCAACATCAACCGGACTATTTCCTTGGCGATACATTAAAATTTGAGTAGCAGGAAACACAACGAATGAGACCAACATATTCGCGAGGTAGATGCTGCATTTCGAAATGTCATACACGGGATAACTAAATATTCTCCTCTTTACTTAGTCTATATGGTCAACCCTGACTTGCAATGACTACTTTTCAATTCCAATAATATAAGTGTAATGTCGAAACCTAATTGTTTAAATCTAATCCGGGACAAAATAATACCTTAAAGTTGCATATGGACGATCCGACAAACATTATAATCTGCGCAGCCATAATCATGTTTTTCGGTAGGCGAGTCAATGCACGTCGAGTCAATGCACTTCTGCCTATTCTGCCTATATATTTTTTTTCTCCTATTCAAAGATCAAATTTTCAAAGAAAATCACTTAAATGCGGTTAATTGCGGTTTTTGATAACAGATTTTCTTACCAAAATTAATTGCAGTGGAAGAAAACCGTGTTTGTGGTTCTTGTTATCCATTTTAACTCACTTACTAATACCCCCATTTTATTCAAAATTTGCACGTATACGTACCTCCGATGTCAACACAGTCTATTAAAATTTGGAAGTGATTAAACCACAGTTCGAGAGGCTACCTATACACATTTATTGTTTCGATTACGAGAGTTTTTTTTTTGTAGGTTATAGAGGAGCCAGTTGAATGCAAAACGCCGATTTCGAAAACTGTCAAATTACCAAAAAATTTAATAAAACAATGCCCTTCGTTAAGGTTGCACGAAGCATTATAGAGAAATGCCTCGATTTTTTTTTTTAATTTTCATGAGTTGGTTTTTTGATAATCAAAACACTGTTCCCCTCTAGTACTAGTAATGCATGTGCCATGCATTAATAAAATTATAAATGTCCTAACATCAACATCACTAATCATCCGTAAATGACACGGAGCTCGTCATAAAATACAGTAATTTCTTAAAAATCATAAATTATTGTAAAAAACTTGAATAAAATATTTTAAATAATTTCAATGGTTCACCCCGTTATACAATAAAAAAATGAAAATTATGGAAATCGAATTTTTCCCATTCCGTCACTTTTATATACTTTTCGAATAAAATTTTCTTTATAATTTGAATAAAGTTTGCAATTTTTATTTATTTATTTTTTATCCTGTTCAACCGTAATTGATCGCGATCGATAAAAGGTAAGAAATTTTTTTTTACCCCGCTTTCCTTCCTCCGTTACTTTATTTGGGAATACATACGTCTTCGTTTAAGACTTGAAATTTTAAAGCTTTAAGTTTCGTTAACAGGGAAACTTTTATACATTTTCCTTTTTTTTCAACTCATACACCATTGTGTTATTGTTGTAATGTATCGTTTTTCCATTCATTTCTTTATTTTTATTTTTTTTTTTTTTCGTTATCGAATTGATAAAAGTTTCATTTTTCATTTATTTGTACATCATTTCATTTCGAGAATATTTTTGTGAGGCAGGCAAACAAAAACGAGCGAACGAGTAAAAAAAAAATGTGAACAAACATATTTTGCTGATGGTAGTTCGCGGAATCTAAATGTGTATCATGTAAAGAATGTTGTGTGGAATTGTGAAATAAAAATGAAAGCTCTGATACACATACACAGGCGTACATAAACTGTAAATATAAGTTTGCTTTTATGAATTTTAAAATATGTTATCGAATGTAGATCTGAAGTTTGCTTTTTTGTGTTGAGATTCGGGGTGTTAAAGGTTTCTTTTTAGATGTTTGTTTGTTTCTTTTTAATTTTGATAAAATAAAAGTTGTGTATGATTTCTTTGTTGTTTAATTCAAACAGATTTTTACGATTTATAAACATAATACAAATTATTAGTATATATGTACATTATGTAGCCAGAAATTGAAATTTTTATATTTAAATTTATGTAAGACAGCCAACAAAAAATTATGTGTAAGCGAAAACAAATTTGGGTTAAATTGGATTTCAACAGGATACGGTGCTTGTACACTTTTTGCCTACGGTAATATTTTTATTTGGTTTCATTACCCAACACCCACTCGTAATCTTCTTTGTAATAATTGCGTTGCCCGGTCTAATTTGCATGGTTTCAAAACAAAAATTTCATATTTTAGAATTTTGTTCGGCTCAAAAATGTACCTAACCAATTCTAAATTAATGTACAAACAATATTATATACTAAAGGGCTTCCTTCGTGAACATTTCCAATTTCAGCATGCATTGGTAAAATAATTGTAATATATATTCCGTCGGTAGGAAGATGATTTTGGAAATTCCAGTTTAGGGACGCATATATCAAATTACCAAATTTAAGGAAACCGCAATCTTATCTTTATTGAGGATGCGTGTATTTTTAATTTTTTTGCACCTTTTAATTTTCAAACTTATATACAACCACTGTATATTCTTTACAGAGTTGACAATCGAACAAATTTGAGTCTATCCAATGTCATCCCAATCGGCTTTAATGGTATGGACACCTAGGGCAAGTATAACTACTACGGAGCTTTCATCTAACTAGGCCTGTAGGTCGGTAAAAAGAATAAAAATCCCAAACTATAAAGAACATATATGTTGTGAAAGTAGATTTCAAATGCAATTATTGTCTAGGTAGTCGTAATGCTCCACTATATACTAATATCTTGCACTTTGAATACTGCATGGAGTTTATCCTCGTTAAGGTTTAATCACTTCCCGCAGATTCGAGCGATTTCTGCTGAGCTTATAATAATTATGTACAGTCACGCCGAACCGAAATAAACTATACACCAAAACTGAAATTTAAAAGTGTACGATGCAGCACAAACAAAACCCAACAGTGTCAACTATAAATTAAAAGATATATTTTTTCCGACGGCCTCGCCAACCATTTGGCGGAGGTATTATCGCGGCCACTGGTACACAAAAAATCAGTTACATAATTGTTGTTTGCGAACCAACGAATTAATTATAAAATTGTTAAATTGTTTATTTAGGCGGCACATGACGAAATTGGAATTTGTTTGTCAAAAACTTTTCCAAAATTTTCATAATGGCTACAGATTTAATAATAATTGACACGTAATTATTCCACTACAAAATATAATTAATATTTTTAATTAAATTATTAGAATTGTACAATATTTTTAGATACGTTTTAGTGTTTTCACGCTTTTCACATATTTTTTGTAAATTACACAAAATTTGTATGTAATTTACGTTATTTACAATAAAAAAAATGTAAAAAACGTTTTTTAGTGATAATAATTTTGTGGCTTTTATTGCTGATAAAATGAATCAAAAAATAATTACGACACAAACTGAATTCGAGTAGGATTTGGTAATGCGCTTGATAAAATTTTTCATATAGAAATTTCGTATATTGTCAATAACATTAAGGGTTTAACCTCAAATGCCAACGAATTAGCAAATGAAAATAGAAAATTAACTTTACACCTATTGATAATGTTAATTTAACTATTAATACGTAATACAATAAGCGGGATACAGAAAACACCTGAAGAAAATTTTACTGTAACTACCACTGTGCTTAGTTCGAAAGTATTAAGGTAACGCTTTATACGTGAGGTTGTGCGTGGACTATCCAGAATGAATAAATTATACTACAGATTAGACACAAGGTGACCAAATGACAGTACTACATACCAGTTTTGGAGTACCAGTGCGGTCTTAATATTAAATATGCCAAGCATGCTGCTAATACAATTTTAACGTTATTTTGCAGAAGGCAGAGTATAAACCTTTAAAAAAATAAAAAAAAAATCACCTTGCATCTTTCCACTGAATTTCAACTGAAATGATTTATGTATACGAGTACGAGTACGTTGTACGCTGGTTATATTCTCAAATGATTTAAAAAGTTTATTTATATTACGATTTTGCTGTTATTTTAACATAAAAGTATTTCCAACCACCAGCCAGCATCAATACCAACAAAAACTGCAAAAAAAAATTTATTTTAATATGAAAAGTAGATCAAGAAAATCCATCAAAGTTTTTCAGCGGTAATAATATATAAAAGACCCAAGAGAATTTGATATACGATTTTTACCCAGGATATACGGTTTTTACACCTGAAAAGCAGACGAAAAAAAATTCAATTCAAATTTTTAGGCACGCCACGTGAACTTGGGGCAATATTTTTCGTCGCGATAACCTAATTATAAAAATTTATTTGTGTGCGGTTTGCAGTAGTTTTATTTCATTTGATTAGTGTGTCTCTCTGTGCTCAATTACTAATTAAGTATAAATTAGTATTAAATAATTAATATTTTTTTTATAATATTTTTGTATATAACCAAATTAATTGTCCCTTAAAATTTTGCTAAAATAAAAAAACATATCGTACATTCTCATCCAGTCATAATTAATTGACCATCATTGGATCTGTTAGATTCTGTTGAAAAACTCGTTTACATATAATATTCATTATTGCGCGCTTCTGATACATTGAGCACGGTTCAATTTCGAAATACGAGATAAAAAATTTCGATTCATCTGAACATTCTTAAAAAATTCAAAAATGTGATTTCTTAATGGCCCTTAGGTACATTCCAAAGTCATTCTAAGTATTTTCTAAGCATTTAGCATTTACTTCAGTAACATTGGTACACTGTCTAAGCCCAAACGAGTGTCCCTAGTAAATTATTTGATTTTCTAATGAGTAGCAACTGACATAACGGCCCAATTGGAATATTAACACATTGTCATTTGCATCCAAAGCAGCAATGCCGAACACTGCCAAGTCGCTCTTCACTTATTTGGCTTTTTCACTTATTTGCAAACATATTTTAATGGACATAATGGAGTTACAGAACTCAACATTATAGTGTGTTGCGAATGTTTTCGATAGAAGCTTGAAATACGGAACGATATAGCGATTATCGACCACGACATCTTTTCCTTTTATTGTCAAAATGACCGTTCAGCCAAGATCTTTGGGTCAACTACGCCGTTATAGTAGATAACCGTCGTTTCCACTAATTGTGTATGCCAGCAACGGACGCGAATCTTGTTTTGTGCATTTCCTGGATTGTGATCTCCGCACGGACTGTGAATCATGTTTGTTGAAACTACCGCGAACAACTCCGGGTCTGCTTCTATATCTGGTATTTTGGCACTGATTATTGAATTGTTTTGATCTGGTCTGATTTTCTCAATTAACCACAGCAGAATGTGTGCATGTGGTAATTCACGCGTCTGCTACTCTACTGAGTACATCCAACAGTGTGGCTGTCCGCAAACCATTTGTTTAACGTTGAAGTCCATTAACATTCTGAGTTTTTCTTTAAGCACACGTGCAGTGATGTCGTGGCGATCGCTGGAAGTTTGTCCTGGCAGTAGATTACAGGTAATTTCAGGTCATTTTTGATTGCATGTGAACGTCATGAACAAATCTGGCCCTCCGTAATGCCGCACGTATATATACGTCATACCAGCCTGCGCATATTCATGCATATGCCGTGGGCTGCCAACATATGTATGTTGCTGGGAGAATGGTCTATTGACCGACGTTGGTTGCATCGCCGTCCGAAGCGATGGCATTGCGCAGATGAATGTACTGCTTGGATAGTAGTTTTGGTTGATTGAAGCGGATGAAATTTAAACGTTCCCTTTTGATTTAGGCATACATATCAACCCAACCTCTCATATCAGCCATCTCCTGGCAATAGCGAATACAACAAAATATGATTGAGCCAAATCGGTTCAGCCCGACTCAGATTTCCCAAATTTTTCTCTTCTAAATGACCATTTGAGCGAAATCCCGTACAAAAACATCGTTTTTCGATTATCCAAATTTTCCGACTTTTCTGATGGTTTTTCCCAAAATTACCCTTCCGTAAGAACAATCTCCTGATAATTGCGAATACAACAAAAAAAGATTGAGCCAAATCGGATAAGCTGTTCTCAAATGATGCACTAGAAAAAAAATCAATTTTCCTCAAGTTTTTCCGGAAGTTTCCGAGTTTTCCAATGGGATTTCCCGTTTTTTCTCTTCTAAAAGACATTCTGGATCGGATACGGGCGAGAAAACCATACAAAAACATCAATTTTTTATTTTCCGAATTTTCCGACTTTTCCAGTGGATTTCCCCAAATTTTCTTTCATACAAACCTTGTCCTGAACATAGAAAATACTAAGAATGACTTTGGAATACATCTAAGGCCAATTATAAAATCACATCTCGTCTAAATTACACAATATTAATTCGCCTGAATGTTTACTTACACCAATACTATTAGGTACAATAAGCTTGTTCTTGTTGTATTTTTTGGATTGGTTTGGATAAACTTCACTAGCATTAACCCCACAAAATTGATTTTTTTAAAAAATCTATGTATCCTTGCAAATGAAATTGTATGTACATTGGAATTCTCACACAACCAAGCAAATACATAATAAATTCATATTTCGACATGTTTCAACATGTCTATTTGTAACAACCAAAGACTTTGACAACAAATTTAAATTTGATTTATCCGAAAATTCGAAATTAAATAGAAGGATGGACAAATTTTGGTTCTCTGTCACACAGTGATTTTAAGAAAAAATGGATACAGTCGGAATCGTTTATAGTTCGTTCGGAAACGAACCGTTTAAAAATATCCAACACACGACCTTAAACCGTTTCAATGAAAAATTTGTTTCTCGCGATATAGTTTATTTGGATTAGGAGGAAATTAAAGAAAGATCTAAGGAGCAAGCAGTCATTGAACTGAGAAAAATAAAATGCTCATATTCTACATTAAAGTCTCTATTCAGTCAGTAAAATCAAAGCGAGAAAAAATACAAATTTCCTGGTTGTGTATTGAAACAAAAAATTTTATCAGTAAAATTTTACTGGCAAAATAATTATCATGGTGTTAGTGTGCTGCCATAATGTGCTATAGCAAAATGTAAACTGAAGTATTTTTTGTGGCAACATTATAACACATCTATAAAAACTAATAAAGATGAGATTTTTTCAAATTTCAATTAGTTTTTATTTCGAGCTTAAATTTGTTTACGTTAGCGGTTTTTTCTTTGATTTGTTGTTTAAAATTAGTGAAAATATTTCTAATATACTGTTCTATTGCGAAAAAATTTATCTCAGTAAAAAATACTGAGAAAACGAACTGAGAAAGGTAATATTAAATCTACAACAGAGGGAAAGAGAAACTTCGATTTGTTTATTTTTTTATAGCAAAGTTTTATAGTTAAACAATTGACAACCTAACCAAAAAATTTCATAATTTTTTCTTAATTTCATAATTTATATTATATTATTTCTTATTATTTAATTTGAATCGATTGTTTTAATTTCTGGCATTTTAATTTTTGTTGTAAAGTTTTTATAAATCTATTTTTAAGATGTCTGAAACCATAGAGTACACAACAATAGTGACAAAATCAAACCATAAATGAACTATAATCAAAAAAGGTTTGGTAGTGTGGGAGAATTTTGTTCATATTGCAACACAATATTTATGAAGATGTGTTGGAATGTTGCCATGAGAAGTACTCCGTTGGGAATTTTTTCACACACCACTAATACAATAATTTTGTCAGTAAAATTTTACTGAATAAAATTTTTGTTTCCCTCCCACACTTGACAAACCGATAAGTTGGTCTCGCTTTTTTTTACTGAGATAAATTTTTTCGTAATGGAAATCGCGCATTAGTTGAATTGAGAAAGAATTATAAACAAAAACGGATGTCCTATAAAGTTTTTGATGGCTTTTAGGGTTTTAATTGGACGCTATAATTTTTGACATTAGATTGTTTTGTGAAGAAAAAACATTTTAAAATTGATTTAAAATTAAAAAATTAAAAACTAGAATACAATGGATAATCTTAATAATAATCAGTTATTAAAAATTGTAATTAGTGATAGTGAAATTGATAAAGATAATTTATTAAATAAATATTTTTCAAAAATGACAATGAAGAAGATTTACCATCCAAAAAGAATAAAAAATATTGGACTCGGATTTATTACCTATAAGAACGGGACTAATCTGGATCATTTCAAATCGTTTTTCTGTCCTTAAAACAAAATGATCCATAGTTGTTTTACAACTACATGAGAATGACATCATCTGAGTTCGACAAACTTCTAAATTTAATTGGGCCAGCAATTATAAAACAAGATTTGATTCGAAAAAGCATAGAACCAAGAGCAAGATTGGCTATTACTCTCAGGTAAGAATGAGAATTCACATTTTGCACATAACATTTCATTATTTTAATTTATATACCATTCAGATATTTGGCAACCGGCGAATCACAAAAAAGTTCATCAACCGCCTACAAATGTTCGCCGGCTAGCGTTCATTTTATAATTAAGTAAACCACGCAAGCCATCATAAATTCACTAAAATTCAAAGTGTTTCCAAAAATAAATGAGAACAACGTTCTCGAAGTTGCAAAAGCATTTGAAGAGCGCAATATGTGTTTTAGGTTATAAAAAAATTAGTTGCAATAAGTATGTGTTTTAGGTTATAAAAATGAGGTCAAGCAATTTTTCCTAGGAAATATTATTCCTAGTCCACCAGAATACACTTTTTGACACAGGAAATAGTTTTGGATCTACTTAAATTTGTAGTTAGAGCTATATATTTTCCAAATTCCTCGGGAAAACCAGAAAATGCAATTTGTTAGTTTGTAGTCCGCTTTATCGACATCACAACTTCTTGATTTGTAGAATTTGCAATTCGACATTTTTATTAATCATCAAAAATATAAAATATTTGTACAGTTATTAATTATATTGTTTACAGATTTGGAATTATTTATTTATTTCTTAACATTGCGTACTATATAAAATACATTAACTATCATCAACCTTGATCACATTAATTATTAAAATATTATCCATTAGCGGCGTGAAAACAAAAAACTTTTCTGTCACCGTCCAATTTTTGAATCGATCAAAATCAAACATTTTCATTAGAGGCCTCAAATCCAATAACATACAGCCCTGATCAGAGCATATCTGTTACACGTCTCTTGGAAAAAATCGAAATGTTAATAAATGTTTTGGAAATCGAAATGTTAATAAAATTCTGTTTTAATTTCACTTAGTAATATAACTATTTTTACGCACTAGTTACGAAAATTAGTCATAATTTGTCAAACTATAAAAATTTATTAATCATAGCTCATTTACTCATAGGCCCATGGGAATCACAAATATTTAAACGAAAACATATCAGTCTGAAAAATATTGATTGACATCAAAACTATAAATACATCTTCTATCAATATGTTATGTTATGTTAAATAAAAAAAAAATATTTATGTGCCAAACAATTAAAAACTTTTCTACCTTCTATCAAATGATAAAATTTAGACAATAGAGACATCACATAAAAAGGTAAACTATTCCAAAAATAATCCAAAGAATTTAATTTGAAAACATTTTCTAATAAATTTTAAATGTACTGTGTGTGTATGTGTCTATGAGCATATTTGTACACAATACTATAGTGAGGTGCAAAAACCAAAAATAATACAATCAAGAGACATGTAAATGTTGATATAAATTTTTTTAAATATTTTCATTTTTATTAAAAACTAGATATAGAAATACCAAACTCTATTAGCGGCATTTGTGTAGCAGTAGAAATAAAAAAAATAGTTTTCCTTCTTCCTGCGCGTGTTAAAAGTTCCTGGATAATAAAATAATTGAAAAGCACAGAATATTTTTTTCTGTTATATTGCGCTTTCGATAGAATTTCCACTGTGAGAGAAAATTTAGATATAAAAACCCATTTGAGTAGAAGTAAAAAAAAATTATCGTTAAAAATGATTGTCGTTTGCGCTTTTAAAGAAAAATATATCGATTTTTCTTAATTTTCCTGTTTTTATTGTTTTTGTTTTCCATTTTATCTTGTCTTAAGACAAGATTAATAGTATTTATGTAACCGGGTGGTAACCATTAAAAATGTATATACAACGATGAAATTTAGCACGATTGTTCTGTCGCCACCCTTTACACTTTCATTTTATCGTTATATTATTACAACGTCTAATGTTTATTTACACAAACAAAAAAAAGTCCAACCAACTGCATCAATGAAAAAAAAGACGAATAAACGGAATGATACGCCACTCCACCTCCACATGAAATCGTTAACTTAACAAAAAAAAAACCTGAAACAGTTTATTTTGTTGTACGGGTACTTTGCGGTAAAAGTTTAAGTTTTTGTCATGAAAAATTTATATAGTTTCGATTATGCCCAGATTAGTTGTTCTATTTTATTGATTTTTTATATTAATGGCAGGGGGTTACGATACGATAGATGAACATAATATTAATATTTTTATGACTAAAAAGTTTATCTAACAGATTTTATTTTATTATATGTATTGTTGTTTTAAATGTACACATAAAGTTTGATGAATAGATTTTTTTTTTGTAAGTTTATATGTCAATTTTAAGCTTTTTTAAAAAAAAGTTTTGACAAAAAATAAAAGTTACGCTCTATATAAACATAAAAATTATGTAACACGAAGCATAGTGATGGATCACAGTCAATAGAGATAAGGAAATATTATTACGAACTTTTTATTTGTTAATTATGTCGGGGTGGGATATCAAGATATGTATATTGTGGGAAGTAATATATAACTATTCTAGACAATAGCTCCCAAATATTTTAAATGGTAAATATTTTAACTATATTGCGTAAAAATTAGTATGAGCGATGATATTATTAAAAAACTACCCTTATTTTCTATTTAGGAATGATTACGAAACGTGACAAGGCATATATAACGAAGCAGAACCAATGAAATTTCAAAGTAAGTGTCGCTAAATTTGTAAAAAAATATTACCACATAATTTATATCAAAAACAGAATTGTTTCTATCTAAATGTTCACAACAAAATACGAGCGAACTCAACTGATACCGTATTTAAGAAACACAGACTACCGGCATGGTAATAATGGTATTTTGGTATAAGCGCCGAAAGTTTCAATTATCAACCGCAAATTAAAAAAAAAACGTCTAAAACAATTAAAATTTTGTAACAATTAAAATTAACAACTGCTTGTAAAAAATCGTTGCCCAATAAATCAAAGGTTTCAAAAAATACCATAATATCGTAAAAATTAGTTACTGTTGCTTTTGCTCAATATAAAGTAAAAAATATTTCAACTCAGCTCTGGAACTAGAAAGAGGGGCATAAAATATTTCACGATAGTTGATTGGTTTTGAGTTCGGGAGAGAGTATGGTGATATTTATTTCCAATGTCATGCATACAGCGTTAGAGGTGTGTGGTGTAAGAACAGAATCCGGTTGTTTAATTTGGTTTTAGAAGATTTGCGGTCGCTGGTATTTGAGTGGCGATCACTAAATGTTCTCACAGATGGAGGCTTCCAGTAGCTAAATTTTAACGCCCGAAATAATTTCAACCCGGAAAAATTAGACGAATCGCAAATTTATAAAAAAATCTCTACGCTCTAATCTAAATCTCTGTCGTATGAGAAAAATATGCTAATCATGATTGAATTTGTAAAAATTTTTAAAATTTGATTTTCGTTATCTGACCAATTTTAACCTTTTATCACCATACACAAGAGAGCGAAAAATTAAAACTGTTCTGATTTGTATAAAATTTGGTGGGATATATCAACTAATATCAGGGGTATATAACTTGCTCTACTTGGTAGATTTGTGGACTAAAGTGTTTGAAACAAAATCTTATCTTGATCCAAAATCTATGAACCAATATGCCACGTAATTATGTGGGAATGAGCAAAAATATAACTACTTCCAGTACCAGACCTTCATGACGTACCGGTCTAAGCTTTTCAAGTATCCGAACTTATAGTAGAAGAATGTTTAAAAAAATTCTAACCATACAAGCCATTATTGGGATATCTTGCAGTTTTAGAATCAACGATCTTCAAAATGTGGAGAATAGCTGTTTTCGACATAAGTTATTTCTTGTGATCTTTAGCAGAATTTCAAAAAACCGGTGAGTGCGGAAATGCACACTATGGCTGAATATTTTCGACAAATTTAATTCGGGGAAACAGAGAACAAATTTTTTAAATTGGCATCAAGATGTTGCGGCTCAATCATTTGAATACCAATTGTCTATTAAAACTGGATTAATTATGATGGATACAATTAGATAGACGCTTAAGAAGTTAATGTGAAAGAAGACAGTTGTTTAAAATGTTGGTTCTTAGACCAAAAAGTGTTGGTTCCTACCTGGGACATGGTATGGCCAGTACCTGCTTACATACAATATTCAAAACTCCTCAAAAATAACTTCGGTCTGCAAGACCAAGTTAATGAAATTTAAATAAAAGCATTGAAAAATGACTCTGGTCCAAAACCACTTTCAGGCCCCTGATCCGAAAAATGAAAACGAAAAAGATGTATGTCCATCTGGATGTCTCTATAGATGGATGTATGTATGTACCGATGATAGGAAATCCTCCTAAAAAAAATACCACGATATTACTAACTCTAATATACTGGAAGTTTATCGTTTGAAAGGTGTTAGACCAGTATACGAATTTTGTTCTAAAACTGCGACTTGAGAGCTGGGAGACCCTCCACTGTTTCAGCAGCACACTAGATGTAAGGATATAATTTAATTATTATTTACACCAATCAACAAAAATATGAATTTTGTGTATCTAGTAGGTTAGTGAAACAGCAAAAAAAACTCCCAACTCTCAAGTCTCAGTTTTCGACCAAAATCTGCACTCAGGTAACAATTTTAACGATACATTTTTAGTTCACAAATTCACCGGTTTGGGGCTGGTAGCTGATTTCCCATTTACTGTACAATATATACTCTCATTCAACTTAGTACGCATACAGCTACCGTTGTGGCGCTGAAAGCAATTACAGTTTGTCTCATTCCCTAATAATGACGTGGCATATCACTTGACAGGTCTTGGAAAAGCAACAATACTGTAATCAGCGCTTTAGTTCACAAATCCACCGTTTCGGCGCGATGAATGTCACAAATTTAGGTCATGCAACATAGTACCCATAGTTCACGTAGGTTTACGTGTCGCATAGCATTGAAGAGGTTATGAAGATGATTTACGTAATGCCACTTAGAAATCAAAACTGACGTTGGGACGCTGGTTTCAGTTGCCTTATATCGTTTGAAAGTTCTTGGGAAAAGCAACAATTTTGTTATCAGTCTGTTAACGTTTTAGCGGTAGTGGCTAATCATTGATTTATTATGGAATATATTTAGTTTGACATGTCATTGAAAAGGTCTCGAATATAGAGTTCGTTGGATAATAAACCGGTAAATCATCAAATTAATCTAAGTTAGAGAACTACTATACCACCTGTTTCTGCTAAAACTAAGCGTTTGATATTTCAAAATTGGCAGATCTTAACGTCTCACCTTAACCCACCTCACTCTATCAATATTCTTAAAAGTGCAGAAGAGTTTTTTGAATGTTAGTCCAGTATAGTGAATTATCCAGTATGGTGTTATTTTGCGTCATTCTTTGTAATACATGGGCGAAAACAATTTTTGTTTGAATACACGTGGGAAAATATCATGACGATCAGATGATAATCTTTCAGTTAACAAAAGTTCTTTTATTTCACCCCACATAAGTAGAAAACTGGGCGACCCATTGGGCGATTCAAACAAATTCAATTAGATTTTATTGAGATTCAAACGATCATCATTAACAAATGCAGCACCAAACTGAATGTACTCTTTGGAACGCAATTTGAATTCATTTAATCGAATGTATATGTAGAGGACTCGACAATATATTGATGGACCAATTGTCGACATTTATAGATATGACTTTCAGGATTTTCACAAATCATCAATCCATATGGATATGAAATTCGTTTCATCATCTTTTTTTTAAATTATAATTTTTATTAAATAATTTACATGTAAGGCATATCGGAGTGAAGTTTATGCCAAAATAACAAAATATACACTCTGACCTATAAGTACTTAGAATTGAAAAAACACTCAAATATTGAACTTTCTTAATATATCTGAAATTTTTTAATAAACACAAATATTTTTACACTATACGTAGCAAACATTTAATTTTTGTGGAAAGTTTTGAGTGAATTTTAAAAAATGAATTTTTTTACAACAAACACACTATGAATTGCACAGAGATGATCGAAGTTGTTCTGAACTGCCCCTACGGATTGCCCAGATACGTTCGAAGTGGTTCTGAACTAGTAATTTATGTAAGAAACCAATCTTATTTATCCACATGCTCGGAAATCTCTGAGATTTTTGTTATTCGAGACAGAACGTCATTGAGTGAAATACGTAAATTCTCAACCTTCATCCTTAGAACTAGCATGCGGGACATACCCGGGTGTCCATATAAATATTTTCAAATAAATAATTTCAAATGTTTAAGAATTTTCGTATTACACTCAATGACTTTCTGTCTCGAATAACAAAAATCTCAGAGATTTCCGAGCATGTGGATAAATAAGATTGGTTTCTTACATCAATCACTAGTTCAGAACAACTTCGATCATCTCCGTGCAATCCGTAGGGGCAGCTCAGAACAACTTCGATCATCTCTGTGCAATTCATAGTGTGTTTGTTGTAAAAAATTTCATTTTTTAAAACTCACTCAAAACTTTCCACAAAAATTAAATGTTTGCTACGTATAGTGTAAAAATATTTGTGTTTATTAAAAAATTACAGATATATTAAGAAAGTTCAATATTTGAGTGTTTTTTCAATTCTAAGTACTTATAGGCCACAGTGTATATTTTGTTATTTTGGTATAAACTTCACTCCGATGTAAGGCATAGCCTTTTTACAATTCTCCTTATACCTAAGGACAATTTTTTTATGTAAAAAATGATAGTACTATAAAAACTATAAATATAAATTTAAATTTAAACTGAGTTTTTTTTCCTTTTTTACTTTTCTTTCTTAAACTTAAATTTTTCTTGCTTGAATTGATTCAATCTGACAATGGATTGCAAATTAGGATTTAGGGAATTCCAAAGCTTTACAGCATACACGAAAAATGAACCCTGGCGCGCTTTAGACTTACAATTAGAAGGCAGATGGATATTGAACAGCCAGGCAGATCTGAAAAACATTACCATTTCAAAAAGATAATAAGGTTTACGATAAATGATTATTTTATACATAAATAAGACTGTAGTAAACTTCAGATAATCAGATAAATCACAGTTAAGGACCGACCGCGAATACCTAGAGATGGAAACATGTTTCCTCTTATTGAATATATACCGAGCGCATGAATTAAAAGCAATCCTTAATCGATCGAGACAAGTTTTCGACCAATCCGAGTAGATATAGGCGCACAATAAACAAAGTGAGGCACAACTAGCGATCGAATTAATTTAAGTTTAGCATCACGAGGAGTGTAACTTTCATGAGACCACAAGTTCCTAAGCGTAGCATAAATTTTAGTGCAAATATGATTGACATGATCGTCCCAATTTAGCTGACTATTCACAATTAAACCAAGGTCCCTAACTTTGTTCACTATTTCGATTCTCTTGTCATCTACGATTATGTCAGAAGACATAAGACTTTGTAGCAATCGTTTATTGCAAGTTATAAACATCGCTTTAGATTTCCCTAGATTAATGTTAATAAGGTTGTTCCTACTCCAAGCTACGATCCTCGCAAGAGTTTCATAGATATTTAGCACGCAAGCCTCCACATTGCTCTGCACAGCTGAATGATAAATTTGTACGTCATCTGCAAATAGGTGAAACTTTACGGAGGTGAGAGAATTTGCAATATCATTAATAAACTTACAAAATAATATAGGACCTAAGATAGAGCCTTGAGGAACGCCAGATGGCGGGAAGGCTCGGAGAGTTTCTCATTTAATTTGAAAATTTGCTATCGATCTGTTAGATAAGATGCCACCAGCCGGATTGAGGGGCTGGAAAAATTAAACTGCGTAAACAATTTATCTAGTAAGATGCCATGATCAGCAGAATCAAACGCCTTAGTGAAATAGAGAAGAACCAACTGAGACACCATCCCGTTTGCAATATTTGAACTCAAATCATCAATGATTTTGGCGAGAGCAGTTGTTGTACTATGACCTTCGCGAAACCCCGACTGGAACCCTGTGCAATAGATTGAATTTATCAATATGAGTAAGAATCTGATTCTTCCAGCTCTCATCTGAGGAAAAATTGATTTGGTTAATGCGGTGTTGATTGTGTGAGCCAAATATTTAAAAGTTACTGGAAGAATAAAGCGCGCAAAAGAAATAGGTCTCTCAATGTCCGTTACATTACTAAAATAAAATGCATTGACAGAATGAGAGCCAATGTTATCAAAATCCCTCAAATTAAAAGGCGGCCCTTGAGAACTTGCAACAAAATGCGTGGAGAATTCCATCGGTTTAAAATTGGTTGAAACCGCTTGCTTATTTTTTTCAGGTCTAGATTAAAAATGTGTTTTTTAAAGTGACGAAATTTAGCCGACCTGATCAAATTGTTAACCCTGTTACGATAAACTGTATAATGCTTCCAAGTGGTATCATTTTTATTAGATTTCCTAATATTCCGGAGCTTCAGGATAGAATCATCGAGCATGAACACATCATCAGACGGCTTCCAATCGACTCTGCGCAGGGGAGCCAATCTATCTAGAACAAGTAATGAATTAAAATACTCCAATTTGTCATCAATTTCAGGAATAGAAAATATCCGTTTCCAATCAAGGCGATTATCCTTAGCAATTAATTTGTTCTGGTCAATATTTTTTATAGCTTGTCGAAAACAAAAACTGACGCAACTAGAAACATCCAAATCGAAATTATAGGAACCGTATATCATATCGGGGTAGTAAATAACCCCGAACCAGAAATTTGAGTAAAGAAATTCAAATTCGAACGATTATGCAGTAGCAATAAATCCAAACAAGTGGCAGCAGTATTAGTAAAATTCATAGGATCGTGCGAGGCAATTCCCAAACCAAGTGATGATATGAAATCCTTGAATTCCTTTACAGCAGGTGCATCTGAAATGACGTTCGTGTTAAAATCACCAAGGATGAGAATATTAGCATACCTACTAGATAGATCCCCAAGAGTTTTTTTAATTTTATTAAGGAATTTAACCCTAGGTGGACAATAAACAACCCCCACTAACAATGTGTGATTTCAAAGGTTACTAATTTCCAAGAATAGAAAATCAAAACTTGACCCTAGAGCATTTTTCTTAACTACCTTATATTTGACAGAATTGCGTACATAAAGTGCTACACCACCGCCAGTATCACGCGGATCAATCCTATATTTCCATACAATATTGCGACATGCGACCTTCACACGTAAAATTGGAAATACTGCTGACTTTTAAGGTTTTACAAACTCGCAAATATCTGCGGAAATAAATGTATTTTTTCATTAATGATTCAAGCCTGATAACGATTGGGGGTGCGAGCGTTGATCATTCCCAACCGATTTAAGTCGATAAATCTTCACCTCCGGCAATGAGATGACCGCTACAGTGTCAGCTCTACTATTACTATCATCTTGTACTGGACAAAAAAATTCTCTGAGTATCTGAGATTCGTTGAACATCACCATTTCTGTGATGAAGAATTATATCACGCGAGTTATATTCTTCACCAAATACAGCAAAACGCCACTTCATCAAATGATAGTGCATTGTAATGTCTCTCGTGTTCGGCGAAAGGTGTTTTATCTGCTCTAACTACAACTTTATAGTCATAAGCTGGTATTTGTTCAAAGATAGTTCTGAACAATCGAATTAATTCGTTGTGTTGGTCGTCTGTGTCTGAAGCTCGTGATGTCTTTTACATACGTGCTTGAGGTTAGATCGACGACTATATAAATTCATTTGGAAAAATAAAATATATATTTAATATTTCTTGTCTACTGTCCACCGGCCCTTGGACTGCCCTGGGCGATAAGCAAAAATTCTCTTATTGATTATCAATATTTGCAAAAAAAGGAAAATGCTCCAAAGGAAGTTGCACTTTCAGTCGACCGATATTGGCCAATGAATGGGATCTCCCAATTTATGGTAAAAGCTTAAATGAAGTATGGAGTTTCATCCGTGTCAATTAATCCGTCGTTGGGCTATACAGGGTCCAAATTTTTATTGAATGATAAATACACAAACACTTTAGATGATCACCTTTTTGCCCACTTTATTTCATTTTGATTGTCACAGTTGTCGTTCCAGTTCAACTTCTTGTTGAATAATATTCTTAAAAAATGAATGAACTCTCCCGTAAATTCCTATATTAAAGGTTTTGTTAAAATCAGCAGACCAGCACTAAAAACGTAGTTTTCGGCACCAGTATAAATATCTCACCAAAAGTGTAAAATGTTTATCGATTCTTATACTTAATTAATTTCTGGCTATCAATCCTTATTAAACAAAATGTGAATTGCAAGTGGAAAATTCGAACCAAAAAAAATATAATTCTAATAACGAAAGTAGTACACGAAAGCCGAAATAAATATGATAAATCGCACAACATCTGCAAAGCTAAACCTAAATTATATGTCTATATAATTACCTCCCTGGATTCCATTACACGTCTCACATTACGCGTAAAAAATCTTCACCACAAACACCAATTGTAAAACTTTTCCCATTCATCTAAATAAATACCACCGTCTAACAGTAGGCAAGCAGTATAACAAATATAAATAGCAATTATAAAATAAGCTTATTAAATTAAAAAAATATTTATCTTGTAATATGCGAGCGACACAAGTAACAATTCGTGCTTTCTCTAATTTCAAATGAAAATAGATCTTTTATTAGTATCGTTGTTATTTAATTCAATAGATATTATTAACACAGAGAACGAAGCGATATCCTGAAAACATGTCGTTTGACTTGTTCTTGGCTGATGTGCCAAGATTACAGTGGTATAATTATTCCTTAAATGCAGAATGCTACTTTCATATTCCAACCAAGACTCATACAACTCTGTAATGAAAAATCAAACATTATTTTTTGTGGAAAACTCAATTTAAACAGGAAATAAAAACAAAATATATAATTTGAAAAGCTTTCGAGCTTTTTTCTCTTGCTATGAACTGGTATTTTTAACAATAGATTTTATTTTTTATTTTTAATGTTTTTGATAGATAAAACTGTAATTACTTTTATTGTAAAAATATAGTTTCGATTTAATTTTATTGGTTTGATCAAAATAGATTTCAGTTATGTACAGTACGGGTGGTATGTATACGATTTTTGATGGAATATGTCAGTTTGAAAACAAACGATTTTAAATTAGATAAGCGAATTTTCCAAATTGAAAATGGATTATGTTTTAAACTACGTATATGGAAATTAAATATTGAACACTGGAAAATCAAAATCTTTTTTAATGGTGTAAAAGTAATTTCATGAATTAATCTTATTATTCTCGTGCTAAATCTTGTTTCCCGCAAGCAACAATATACTATTGGAAAAACAATAAGAAAAATTGTTTTTAAAAACGGTATTCTCATAAGAGAGCTTTAACCAACATACATATGCTGTAAATACATAAACAACCGTAACACACACACACACAAGGAGCAAAAAACAAGAATTATTAATTTAGTTTTTGTAAGGAAGATATCAAGATATGAGGCAAAAACAACGAGGAAAATATAAAGAAAAATATTAACGGTTTCGTGTGTGTGTGTGTGTGTTATCCGCATCTACATTGTTTTTAAAGAGTTTGTGTTTATTGTTGCTGGCTTTTCCAATTTTCATTTCCCAAAACCATTAGCACAAAATTTTATTGCTTTGAAATCTCTTTTCAGAAATATAATATTTCTTTTTTATTTTTGGTTCTGGGTTTCCTTGTTTTTGGTATTTTTCCAGGCAGATCAGCAAAGAAAAACAAAACGAAAATTTTACAGTGGTTAAACTTAATATTTATCGATTGAATAGGTAAACACCGCTCGAATTACGAGGGTTTGGTTTTGGTATGGTATTTTATCCGTGTGTTGTATTATATCAGGTATATAAGAACATTTTTATTTGTATTAAAGATTTCTTGTGCTCCAGAATTAATTTTTTTGTTTCCAGTAAGTTTTATACATATATAATACAAATGTTAAAGAACAGTAATAAATTTTTAAAAATATTAACAAAACAAAACTTTTCCATATCCTTTATATTATTATATATTTTGAAACAACGTAAGAACAATCAAAAAAAGACCAAACTAATGTTACATTTAGCATGAAATATATTAATATAAAAAAAAGGAAAAAAAAGTTGTTGAATGAACAAAATTTGAACTAAGTTCGTTTTATAGTTTTGAACTTATCCCATCCAAAATCCAAAAAATATCTATAATACAACAAAAGAATTAAAAATGTTCAGATCAGCTCTAAAATGTGTACAATAATAAAATGGTACAATATATAAATGAAAGCACACAAAAATATAAATTTCGACTCGAATTAAATTTTTTGTCGGGAGCATTTTTTGTGTACGCGACTCTAACTATTACGCTACTATATCCGGTTACATTTTTTAATTTAAAAATATTAATACAAAAAAAAAAACAATATAAAAATGTACAAAAATAAAATGTAAAAAAAAACTGTCACATTTGTCCTGCATTATGTAGGTCTCCCTGATATCGCTCGCTATATACAAACTGAAAGACGACGTTATACAAACAGAAAAAATCATAACGCAAGGTTTAATTTGGCTGAAAGCTTTGTAACACAAAATAATGTTAAATGGCTTTGTTGGGAAAATTTGTTTCATTTATAAACTTTATTTAGGAAAATA
Organism: Nephrotoma flavescens; assembly: GCA_932526605.1. Lineage (NCBI taxonomy): Eukaryota > Metazoa > Arthropoda > Insecta > Diptera > Tipulidae > Nephrotoma > Nephrotoma flavescens. The sequence continues at coordinate 323,183,913 of OW052220.1, forward strand.
CGTATCAAATGTTAAGAACACTTCTGTCTACATTTTGGCAAGTCGCTTTTAGTAGAAATATTTTATGACAGTAGAGATCAGAATAGCCGGAAACTTTAGCTTAAAATTTGCTGTGCAGACACAATATGCGACCAATTATTCAAGACAAAGAATTTAAGTTAGTTAATAACGGATTTCTTGCCAGGGAACCATTCATTTAAATCTAAAATGTATTTAAAATGGGCCATACCAGGATGCTTTAGCGCTAATCTCAACATAAGGATCGTCATGTGAATTTTAATTTTGGATAACGGACATTATACCGCTTTGAAATCAGAAAAGATCGATCACGACACCTGTGGTTCCCGGGAACCATTAATTTAAATCAATAATTTATACATAAACTGAATGGGCCTAAATGGGCGGCAATCTCAACATACGGCTTGTCTTCTTATCATTTTATCGTGTCATTTTAAATGAAATGAATTTAAATATCCTGGGATGGGATATAACTAATATTGCCTGATGAACATTTTTATTTTTCTGGGATGAAATACTGGGATAACTTCATACACTTGGGAAAAATAGAATAGTGCCACAGTTACATCATAATTACAAGGCAGCTGGCTCCTACGTCTAAATCTTACTTGCCCTTAAGTCCAATCTATTGAATTGTGTAGTTACGAAATGCAAGACCGCACATTTTGGTAGATACAACAAAAAAATATTCAATTTGCTACTATTTTTATAAAAATTGTTGTTAATTTGGGATGACTTTTACCAACACATTTGTGTATGCCGGGGACAAACCATAACATAGTTTTTCATGTGTTTTGTGAAAAACAAAAAATAAACACTTTTACTGCAGTTCAAATTGTTATATTGATTGAGAGGTAACACCGACGTTTTTTAGACGTCTTAAATAAATTATTCAACAGAATTATAAAAGTTTACAATTTTAGACATACTTAGACGTTATACGAGTAGATATGCTGTAAAAAGCATTAATTTTGTTCAGTTCAGCTCTTCAGGCATATACCAATAACCACAATTTCTTTGTATAACAACAACACGAGCAATTTTAAAACCACTTTATTTTTTTAATATAAAATCAATAGACCAATAAAAAAATAAAAAATACTTTGATAAATATTTTAATTAAAATTAATTTATAAATTTTAATTACAGTTTTCCTTGAGGGAGAAAAATGTTTAATTCGAAAGTTTTGGTAAGAAGAAATAAGAAAATATTTTTTTTAAGCACACACCAAATAGTTTATTACTGGTGCTTTTAATTTACGAGCATACACATTTTAACAACTGGTTGGCCAAAATGATCCAAAGCGTTTAAAACTTTTCTATTTTTAGCAAAAAATCAATAGTTTTAACAAACCCCCCAATTTTGAATGAGATTGTCGGTCGAATAGTACGAAATATTTACAAGGAAATTTATACTACAAACGCATTACCAGTTTCGTAACTATAACTTGAAGATCATGATTTTTCAAATGAGAACACAGAACACACAACAGTTTATTTTTTTAATTGTAAGAAATAACTGTTCAGGGGAACATAAAAGCCATTTTCATTGAATGAATACAGAAAAATTGTTAGATTATAAATTAAATTTTAAAATTTTTAAACTGTCACAGAAATTATTTATACATTTTAGTTTATATTAACTTATTGTAACTGATTCAATGTAATTCAAAATCGGCAAATACGCATTGATATTTTTTATTTCATTAATAAAATATTGCAAAATTGCCTTTGTGTCTGTCACCACAATTATAAAACCGTGATTTTATTTGTGTGACATGCAATCGCAATTGGAATAAATCGCGATAATTTTTGTGTCTGTCCACGGTATAACCGTAATTTCGGGATCACGATTTACCAAATGAGAATCCAACACATACTATTTTGACTTTTCATTTTATGTTAAAATAATGACGGAGCAGGGGTATACACAAATGTCACAATTGACATTTAAACTATCAGGATTGACTTTTGACATAACTTAAAAAATTAAATTAAAATTTTTGGAAGGAAAGAAGAGGACATATAAAAGTGTTAAGTTTAAGCACCACCTGATAATTTTTATTTTCCAGAGATTTTTTTTTTTGCTTCTTTCGAATTTTTAATAACAATTTATTCCCTGGTTCCAAGCAAATCCGTCTTTAACTATGGCCAGTGACAACAACGATTTTTTGCTAATAATGTAATGTTGACGACTTCTCTTTTACCATTGTTTTTAATACAACAACACAAATAACTCATCGATTTTATTCATTGAAGATCGAGCACATTAAAACAGAAGAGAAAATCCCTTACTGCGATCGATTAAGAGAGGCCAAAATTATCTTTCAAACGTCGACATAGCGTTACGTCGTAGTAGTAAAGATGATTTTGTTTCAAGTCTCTCAAATTTCTCCATTTAGAAAAATTTTAAGTACAGTACAGTCAACTAAATCGTATGTATTAGTCTCTGTAAAGAAATCTTCTCTTAAATCTGGCGGTTGGATGGATAGGCAGCAGAACAACAAATTTATTAGTGGACTGCCTATTATTGGATGATAAATACCAGTGTGGGGCTACAGACCATTTTTGTCTCGATTTTTTATTCATTTTCATATAAAATCTACAAAAAAATGTTAAGTATAAATTAATCGTATGATTAACTAGAGATACTGAGTTACACATACACGTTCTGCTTATTATGAAAAGTCGCGGTATCACTATTCCCTATGTTTATCTCTCCTTAATGATTCAATAAAGGACTCAAGAAAAATTAAATGAGCACGTTAAGATGCTGCAAGCGATTTGAACTTCATAGTTTTATAGAGGAGCAATGCCAACCTACCCAGACCGAGATACGGTATCTCAATACCCGACGTATATCATTACGACTAACACCTCAGCAGTCCGGAAATTGATCGATAATTATATTGATTATATTATATTGCAATGATCATAAGTATATTACTTCCTGACTACACGGTGATGGACTATGGACAAACCAGGAACCATGTGGATGAAACAAAATCAGGCTAGAGGCTGAACGAGCCACCGAATTTCTGCGCATAAACTTTTCCAGCAGCTTGAGGCAAAACTGCTTTCAGTGAGGAGGTCATGAATAAATCAGTTGTCGCCATGAAAACAAAGAAGGCTTCTGGGAATGATGGTATGTTGATCAAAGTAGCAATCCCCATGCGCTGGAAAGTGGCTTGGCTAAGGAAAAATTAGAGTGGCGATCCTAACGTCCTGACTACAAATAAACCTCCCTATTTGCTCGATGAAATGGAGAAAATCACTACTATTGGAGAAATTATAAAAGCAACGCTTGGAAGCAGCAATGTGATGGATATGGATATCTATCCGAAGACAATATGGTTTTCAAAATATGGTTGTAAACTTTGTCGAGGGAGCGGAAATTTTATGCTACTTGGAAAGACCAATGGTGTTTCTCAAGGTGTAAAGTATGACAAGATAAAGGAGCAAAATCAACAACATTAACGGAGGAATAAAGCAAGGTTCGGTAAGCTGCGCTTTTGGCTCAGTAAAGGCTAACTCAAACAATGAGAGAAACAACGCTCGAACAGAGGAACATGGTTTTAAGCAAACTATCTCAAAAACAGAGATTGTTTTGCCCAAACGAAAAATACTCACCACAATTTTTATGGCAGCCAGGTAGTGCAAGTTAGTGAGTTATTTCGAGTTTACAATTGATAGTCGCTATACACATGAACAAAGCATATCCGTAATTAAGAAGAATTTTATAATCGTCCGTGAATTTAATTTGTTTAAGAATTTTTTCGGCTTTTCGGACAAAATATTATTTTAATGGACACCCATACAATGTTTACGACTATTTTAGTCGCAGAAAACAAAGAGGCCATTTATTAACAATATTTCTACCACAAAAGTAGAAAAAATGCGCTCCCCTCCCCCAAACCTTTAACCCCAGGGCGTACTTGTGTACACAAAGAACACAAACCCTTGCAAAAATGAGAACTCCCTTAGGTAGCTTCTTGGCAGCTTGGTTTCGTATTGATAAAAAGTTGGTCTACTCATCAGGTTGCAACGACCAAACTGCTTCTTCTTAATTATATGTGTTGGCTTGTTACACATACATAGTGAGAATTTCCTGTGGTTTCTGATTTAGTGATATATAATTCGCTAAATCGATATGTTCTTGTTTTGTATTATCGGTACAAAGCAAGAGTTGGATTTTTGCAGTTTGGTCGTTGCAACCTGATGAGTAGACCAACTTTTTATCAGTACGAAACCAAGCTGCCAAGAAGCTACCTAAGGGAGTTCTCATTTTTGCAAGGGTTTGTGTTCTTTGTGTACACAAATACGCCCTGGGGTTAAAGGTTTGGGGGAGGGGAGCGCATTTTTTCTACTTTTGTGGTAGAAATATTGTTAATAAATGGCCTCTTTGTTTTCTGCGACTAAAATAGTCGTAAACATTGTATGGGTGTCCATTAAAATAATATTTTGTCCGAAAAGCCGAAAAAATTCTTAAACATATCCGTAATGTTTTGGGACCGCTGTATCAGCCTTTCTGAGCAGATTAATGATAAAAAAGCGTACCTCTTGCTCTATCAGAAGAAAATTAATTATGATAGTAGACGCAGTCCATATTACGGTATAGCATTGAAATACCCAATAGCAACCGATCGATGTGGTACTGACATCGGCGTACGATACCGGTCGATTTCTTACGCATCAGCGTCGGTTGTTGCTGATATAAAAACTACCGATAAGCAGTTTAGTTGAAAAAGCAGACACGGGGAAAGAAGAGGATACGGGAGACGTGGGCCTTCGAGTAATCGCCATTTATCTGTGTTAGTTGTTGATAGGGCACGAATATTTAGTCGTTTACCTTTATACTATAATCGGTTGCAATGATTTGTTATAAGAATGGGGGGAGGATGAAGAGTGGGATAGGTCATTCCTGACAAAATAGTAGACCATGCTGTACATAACAGAAATGGTTAGATGTAGCTTATACAACGGTCAACCAGTCTTACGACGAAAGCTAGATTGACGGCACATAGTGGACATCCGAACGAATAGTTCGAGAAACCCTAAAAAAGACCTTTATTACAGTACGGCCCAGACTGAAGCAAAGAAAGAGGTTCTCCAAAAAGTTGGACGGCCACGACTCTGACGGAAAACCCGCATGGGTTAGCTTGGGGAAAGCTAGAGAAAGCGAGAGAGCGGAAAAATTGTCTTTGCCCCAAATTATGTTTCATTAACAATTTCATGGCTTTGTCCTTAATTTTCTCTATTGAGCTTCGCCTTCTCACCACCCTATCCGAAGGTTTTCATAAAATAGGTAGTCAGAATCATCTGGTCATCGTTTGATTAGGATTGGTTACATAGTTTTCATCGTTTCCCTTACGATTACGGGTAGCAACTCATATGTAATCATTAGGTCAGGACTGATCGACACATCTTGGCGTTTTGTTACGATTGGGTAATTTTTTATTGCAAAAAGACGAAATCAAAATTGTATTATGGTATTTCAATAAAATCAGGTTCGTTGCTTATTTGGGAATTTCATTTTACAAGATTAACAACAAACCCTATGGGAATATATCATTTGGATCGGAATATCTTTTTTCAATGAATTATATCTAAAGTGGAAGACATAAAGTCAAAATCAATTAACTTTTTGGTTGTTCATATCGGAAACGATTGGAATAGTTTGGTTATCTGTCGTTAAGCATTGATCACTCCATGTTTCTGTTTGATCATCAATACGTAACGATTTATTGTGGAAATTCATTAAAAAATAATCTTTCCGCACGATTCGAAGTGTTCGGGTCTGGAAAGTTGACCAATACTAACAATTTTATAAATCTTACGATCGAAATTGTTTGGGCAACTCTCAGGATGATCAAACGAAAACAACTAGTAATCAATTTTAACTGACAGATCATTAAACGATTCCGATCTTTGGATTTATGATAATAATAGGATTATCCAGAGCAAAATTTCCCCATAGTCCGTTCCTGCATATTATTCAAAATAACGTTTTCCATTTAATTGTTGACAAGTTATGAATAACCAGAAAATTGATTTGATTTTAACGATATGTCTTCCACTTTACACTGAGAAAAATAATTTGTTGGCCTACGGTTGAATTAACTGTGATTGGTTTGTCACAATAGATTTATATTAGCCATAAATGAAATACATTTGACACAAATAATGAACTATTCTAGTTTTGGAAAATTTGCTTCCATGACCCTTCAGCGTTTGATGTAACTAATTCATACAATTTTAAGTATTCCTTTTGTTATAATTTTATCTCGCATTTGCAACAACCAATAGGAATCAATGTTCTTAACATTATATATGTTCCTACAACCAATAATCTTTTGTCTCAACCAAATTTATTTACGATAACAATAATTTGTTTGTCCCAATTTTCATTCGTTTGTGCTTCCTTGCATAATGTAACGGGTCAAAAAAATTTACTAAAATTTACGCATAATGTGAATAAATTTTAAAGTGGAAGGACGCGAGTTTCAATTTCATATAAAGTTTTTATAGTTTGTGCAGTTGTTTACAGTACAATTTGTTCAATAATATTATAGAAATAATATACGTAAGTATAATTAGTGTTATTTATAAACAAAAATGATTATATTGTTATAATCGGCTTTGATTTTTGTGATAAGTTTCATAGTGCGTAAAGTAAAATATTTTCAAGACGATATTTTGAACCACCATTTTTATTTTATTTTCCGTGTGTATTTTGATAGTGTTAAAACTAGCAGTTTAGCTTAATTCGTTTAAAATAGTTCCAGATAAATGTGTACATAACGTTGTGAAGAATTTATTTAATCAATGAATACTATTAAACATGTAGTGTCCAATTTTTTTTTATTTAGAATGGCAACTTTCATAGGTGTAACATACAACGACATAACAGGAATTATTTCAGTAATTCCAAGCGGTGATGCTTTAGTAGTGGATGACGTTTACATAGCTGGTATACTTGCCAAATCTTATAATTAATTACAATACATCAAGTTTATAATTGCATTTATCAATTTTATTATTTATGCTTATAGTCAAAAACTTTTTTAAAATAACTAATCCAATAAATCTATATGACAACAAAACATCGTGCGTGATACCCGATGAAATATTGGTAAACTATATTAAGCAATATTGTAGCTCTCCTGGCTGGTCCCTAGGAGCTATTGATGTTAAAACAGGTTCATTTTATATTTTTTTTTGTTGCATGTGGTTTGAACCGTGGTTCTAATTTAATTAGGGGTTAAAGGCTGTTATATTATATATTATATTATTATATTAAATTAGCATATATGTATATGTAACAAATAAGCATAAAACGTCTTTATATTGAAATCTAACTTAAAAGTTAATATATTTTTCCAGTTGACATTGACAATCAACTTTCATCACAGCCCCAAAATCATCAGAGGTTCATTGAACAAAATACAATAAATGAAAATGAACCCGTTGCTCAAAATAATATAATTGAAATTTCCGAGTTTACGGAGCCACCAATTCGAGCGGAGTCTTTTATTGGACCGGTTGAATTCGCCACCCAAGCAAAATTAAATAATATAGTGACAGCCGAGGTCAATAATAAACCAAAATTTACAAAATGGATTACAGTAAACTAACTTAATATTTTTATCTCCAGAAACTTGCTTCTTTGAAAGATCTTGATTTTAAAATTCTTTTCGGGCAATACAATTTAAAGAAAGAAATATTAACGAATGTCCAGCAAACAAAATTGGCCAAAACTATTGTTAAATGCATTTTGGAACATGACTTTGAGATTGAGTATGTAAATCTAACAATTATGTTTATCATTATTTATTTATTATCATTATGTTTATCATTAAATATCATTAGTTATTAATTTATAATAATTTTTTATTAATTTTTTTTTTTGTATAGATTAACCCGAGCAGATTTCATTTATTTGTCCCGCATTATCTGTCAAGTGTTTCAGCATGAAATTATAGAGGTTTACTATACAAGTGCAGTAAATGGTCAAAAAGCTTCAGGGAAATTATACGACGCGTTTTCCAACTACCGAAGCCAACTGTGTGCTGCAGGTATTATAAAGAGAAGGTCATACTCTAAGCAATTGGACTCAAATTCGTCAATTTCAAATTTAGGTAAATTATAAGTATAAACTATATAAACTAAAATAATATTACAGAAACGTTTCAAAACGAATAAGATGATTTAAGATTATCAATTCTGTTTAGAGAATTATATCACTGGTTTCGTGGTATAACATTTACACAGTCTTTATAATTCTTCCTACACAGTCTTTATAAAAGAGTGTAATTCTGCCTTACAAAATTTTTTATTAATTAAAATTCATACTGAATTTTAAAATTAAATTTATTTGTTCGATATTTCGAGCCCATTGTGTATGTTAAATTTTTTTTTAAACATATATATGCCAAGATAAATTTTATTCATTTATTATAATAATTAAATCTTGAAAATGAGCAATGGGCTCGAAATATCGAACAAATAAATTTAATTTTAAAACTCAGTATGAATTTTAATTATTAAAGAATTTTGTAAGGCAGAATTACACACTTTTATAATCGTTGAATACATAAATAACATTTGACTTAAAACTCTATATTCCAGTCGCTAATAATAGCGCATCAGCTATTGATTACGATTTCATCAAAAATAATACTGGTCCAGCTCGTACACTTAGAGAAAAGTGGTCAGGCTGCTTAAAACAAAGATTAGAAATTCTCGGTGATAAACGGGTTCCAACGATTGATTATTTAAAGCAGTTTCCAATTTTTACTTTGAATGACAATTTTGTTTTTGAATTGGTAATTGAAACTTATTATTATCCTTGTTTTTACATTATTAAATAGCTAATTTATATATTCCTAGTTTTTTGCAGATGTTGAGGTATTGTACTCGGATATTCGGACGATAGACAATTGGGAAAAGCTGTATTTAAATGTGCTAAAAGAAGGTGCATTAATCCGCGATAAATTCGTTGTTCAAGTTATTGAAATAACAAAGGATTCTAATCCTGGTATGTTTAAACAAAATAGGAGTAACTAAAATATTTCCGTCATAACTTTTTCATGTTTCTAAATATCAAAAAATCAGTAGCGTTATTGGTGCTACCCTATCTATTCCCGTCAACTATTGTTAAAAGCCAACGCGGGAAGAAAGGAGTAAAAGCATCGAAAATCGAAGTGCAAGAACAATTTATTGTTCAATTTGATGTAAGTGTATTGTATTAGATAATTTTTAACTTTTTTAAGGTAATGGACGGAATAATGGACGGTAATTTCGACTTAATAAATTGAAGGTGAGTTTATACGAGTTATTTAATTAACGTTTACTAAAATGACTTATCAGAACCTCGACTTAGCTATAGTCAGAAATGTAAATCAGAAAGTAGGCATGAGGCACACATTTTTTGTTTTAAAATTCACATTACCTCTATTCAAATGCCGAATATTAGGCAATTAATTAATACGAGTATACGTTTCCATGCATATACTTCACCATCAAATTATAAACATATCTTATCGAATCCATATTATTATATAAGTAATCAACTACCACGTCAGTTCATGACTAAATGTATGTCCAGATATAAATAGCCTGCTACAGTTTCGTTTTATTAAAACCAATTAAATCCTTTAAAGAACACAATTAAATGCGATTCAACGAATTGTGCAGTTTTTTTCCTTGGAGTCCCCGTCGAGTTAACTACTCGAAGCGAAAACAAATTCGCCATTTAATTGTATTTCGTAAAGGACTTAATTTTATTAAATGTTAGTACTACTTTCCAAGTCCCATATATGGAACGGCACATTTCACAACAGGATGTGCTAAAACAGGACGTCACAAAACAGGATATTACAAAACAGTACACAGTACACAGAAAATTTTAATTTGATAAATTTAGTACATTTAATTTTTCCCATTAATTTATTAAATATAATTAATTAATTATTTATTAATTAAGTTAAAAACTTTAATTTAAATTAAAGTCAATCGTTTTTTGCTTTAACTGAATGTAAATCTCTATACTTGATAATACATATACTGATAATACATTTTCCGGTACCATTACAATATACGTACTGTTTTGCGATGTCCTTCCGTGCCATGTACTTTAGTGTACTATGTTTTGTTTTATGACGTACTATTTAAATCGGTCCTGTTCTGCAGTCTTGTGATGTCCTTTTTTGTTACATTCTGTTTTGAAATGTGCCTTCTTAGTGCATAATAACACATTTTTAAATAATTTCTTTCAAATTCTTTTTCTTTATATTAGACAATTGAGAAAGCTGACGAATATGAAAAAAATCTTCTATCATCCAACCAAGGCGACCAACCCAGAGTAGTTTTTGTGGGAACTCTGAATAAACTAACAGCTTACGTAACATTGATCGATAAAAAATACTTTTTTAAAAATCCTTTTGAAGCAGTTAGAAGTTGTATGGCAATATACTTGGCACTAAATATAGCTTATCGTCCGGAAAGTTTAGTAGTCTGGAACTATGTTCAGCAATATATATTTTCCGTTTCAACAAAATATGATTTGAACAGTGCAAAATTGAAAGCTATTCACCAAAAATTAACAAATTAGTTGGTAGGTTTCAATTATTTTGTAAGTTTATTATTTTATATTAAAAATGAATTGGATTTGTTTTTTTTGTAAAAATGATTTCGTTTCTTTGAAAGAATACGGCGATCATTTAAAAATTGTTCACTCAAATTTGAATAGGTTTTGTTGCCACGATTCAAATTGTCAAAGAGTGTATTCAAACGTAAACAAACACTTGTATCACATTAGAAGAGATCATAAGCATTGTTCAGATACCAGTGAAAACTCTGAAGACGCGAGGAATAATGCTTTACTGAACGGTTTCCGTAATAACGTTGAATTGCAAATTCAGAATCCCATACTTAACGATTCACCGGTTACAAATTTTATGCCGAGCTCCATTTCTAGTGGAGGTGACGCCGTTAAATTAGGCATCAACTTATTGAAAATTATATTGGAAACCCTAAGTGATGATCGAGTCCCTAGAACTACGGCTTTAAAGATATTTAAAAATATTTTCTCATTTTATAACACACATATTCATATGGCTTTGGAATTAATAAGTCAAAATAATGAACATTTTAGTAATTTAGAAGAAATATCTATAATTCTGCAATCGCTTATTAGTCCTGGTTATCTTAATTCCGAATTCTTAATTCTTAATCAGTTAAAGAAAATGAATATTCTAGTAGAATTTGAAAACGTAAAACTAGGAACAGAATATAAACAAAGTTATACAAACAGGAATAATATCACAAATGTCGAGTATAATTATTATTCTCTTATGGTTAATCTAAAACAACTTTTCTGGATTTTATTTAACAAAACTTCAATACTTAATTTAATCAGAGAATATAACAACTATACTGAAAATTTAGATTTAACAGTTTGCAATATAATGCAAACCGTATTTTGGAAGGCAAAAGTCCGGGAAATGAATCCAACAAATGAAATTAATACGATTTGTATCCCAATTTCAATTTATTTTGATGATTTCGAATGCCTTAATCCATTGGGTTCTCACAGTGGCATTCAAAAAATTGGAGCAGTTTACATAAAAATATTATCTCTTCCAGATTACATATCCTCCAAGTTACAGACAATCCTTTTGGCAATGCTTTTTTTTACGGAGGACAGAAAAAAGTTTGGAAATGATCAAATATTTAAACCATTAATTGAACAAATAAACTACATGCAAAGTGAAGGTATTAAGTTTAATGATTACTTAATCAAATTAATTCCTTGTGTTGTAGTGGGTGACAATTTAGGCGTCAACTCAGTACTGGGTTTTACGGAATCATTTAACTCTTTTTATTACTGTAGATTTTGCAAATGTAATATAGAGAAAATGAAGCACATGTGCAAAGAAGACTTGACGAGTTTGCGAAATGTCACCAATTATAATTATGACGTCAGTTTAAATGACATGCAGGTAACTGGATTAAAAGAAAATTCTATATGGAATACTTTGCTAAATTTTCACGTGGTTGAAAATTTTAGTGTTGACTGTATGCACGACCTTCTTGAAGGAGTATGTCATTATGACTTAATTTTGATTCTCAAAGTTTTTGTTTTGGAAAAAAAATATTTTTCAATAGAACAATTAAACCAGAGAATAGAAATTTTTAACTTTGGACCAACAACACAAAAACCACCTCTGTTTAATAATGACTGTCTTTTTAAAAATAAATTTAAATTATCGGCATCCGAAATGAAAGTCATAGTAACCTACTTCTCATTACTTATCGGGGACCTTGTACCTAAATATTCACAAGAATGGGAATTATTTCTTCTTTTAAGAGAAATTATCTTTATAGTATTCAGGAAAAAATTCTATTCAAATTCGTTTAATTATTTAAGATTTATAATATTTCGTCATAATAAGTTATACATAGAAATTTCTAAAAGTCATTTAAAACCGAAATTTCACTTTCTACTGCATTATGCAAGTATTATGGAAAAAATTGGCCCACTAGTTGCAATAAGTGCAATGAGATTCGAAGCAAAACATCAAATTTATAAAAAGACTTCCTATATTTCGAATAACAGAGTCAATATACTAAAAACACTGCATATTAAAAATCAACTAAAAATTGCAAATCTTGTTCTCAACAATATAGAAAACTTTGAAACTTGTATTACCCATGGACCCGAGAAACCTGTTAGTACTCTAGATATATTGAAATTCGGTTTAAATGCAAATACAATACAAATGTCTTGGATTCAATTTAATAATCTTTTACTAAAGAAGGGTATGATTGTTTGTATAGACATTGATAATAATAGTGAGCCAATATTTGGACTTATAAAACTTGTTGTAAAGAACGCTGCAAAATACTATGTGTGTTTAAAATCTATTGAGAGACTATTTTTCGATATTTATTACTTCGCTTATAATATAAAAGTACTTGGTACTAATATTATACGCGATTTGGAATCTTTGAAATGTGACCATACATCTTACATTAGTAAATGCGCTAATGATGCAAATTATGTAATATGGGATTATTAATTTATAATTTTAAAATATTGTAACAAGATTATTGTAGATCTGAATGTGTACAACAAAATTTTGGAATAAACATTTATTTAAACTAGTTAAAATATGTTTTATTTTTTGTACATAGTTTTTATTAAATTACAGGTTACAGGAGGTTTGTTTGCAATAAAAAAATAGAATATAACTCATTGGTTACGCTAATTGAAGTGGTCCCTTGCAATAACGATTTAATAATTTGAATCAAAAAATAAATGGTAAAGTCCCATGATAAATCGATTGGTGTTATTTATATATCGTTTAGGGCGGCAAAAAGATCGTTTAAATCAAATAACTTCAGTTCTGCCAATAGAAAATCTTTTATTACCAATAACGTAATTTAAAACCATACGGTTGTTAGAACTGAAAGATAGTAGACACAATAATCATTATGGTTACTGTAAATTAGATTTAATTATTACAAAGTTGTTTTAGTTCAAAGGTTGAATTACACATTTGCAGTTACAAATAAATAATTTGCCGCAATACATTTTATTTAGAGGGAACAAAATTTTCATTTGTAGTAATTTCAAACTGGTACGGTTAACTGAAAATATATGTAACAACAACTATCTCATCGCGGTTCTCACAACCGCTTAATTCGGTAGGCATAAAATTCGGTTGCCACAACTGAAGTGTTTTCTCAGTGTAGATATATCCAAAAGATATATACAAAAAATTCAATGTTTCATTAGTTCGAAACCAAATTTCCAAAGTCTTGGTAACCTCAACATGATTGAAAAAAAAATATATTCTCATCCAAATGGTATATTTCAATTGAATTTCTTGTTAATTTTGGAATATGAAATTCCCAAATAAGCGACGAACCCGGTTTCAATTCAATTTTGATTTCGTCTTTCTGCAATACAAAATTACAAAAAGGTGACCAAATCCTGGCCTAACGATTAACTAACGAAATTTGACGAAAACGGCATGGCTTTATTTATTTACCGTTTAATCGTAAGTAACCAAACGATGAAATCTAGTGACCAGACCTGACCAAACCATTCCAATCATCGTTTTTATCAAAACTTTTGGATGGGGTGCTAAAAAAGCAGAGCAATAGAACTGATTGGTACTTGATGGAACTTCTGTAATATTTTAATTTTATTCAAGCTTCAGTATTGTAACGGTTTGGATTATACATGATTTTAAGATGGCTAATAATTGGCCTAATGGGATGACCTTGAAATGTGCAATAAAACACTAAGAATTTTATTTAAACAAGCCAATTTGCAACAGTAAAAATTATATTATAGAAGAAATTTGAAGAGCATTAAAAATGATCTTATAAACTGGTATATGTATTAAACTAAGGTCTGTCGTTAACAGTATGAAAAATAAAAAAAAATTCTTACCTGGGTATATAAATGGAATTTTCATTGCTCGTTCGAGACGGTAGGTAGTCTGAAACAATAAAAAAAATAATTTACAACTTTGAATATTAATTGGAAAATGAACGAAACCGGTCTAATATTTTAAGGCACACACTGGCAATAAAGTATTTCGCACGAGTACACAAAAATGCATTTACGAATTAAAATAAATAGTCAATGCGGAATTCATACACAAACTACACTAATAATAATAATCAAATGAGAATTTTCATGAAAAACGAACAAGCACTAAAACGTAAGCAACATTTTTCTTAAATTGAAAAACGTACCATCATTAAAATAGACATACGTTTAACGTTTATAATTTTTTTGCTGTTCTTTTCGTATGTACACGAGCATACAAATACGTATACACATTTTGCGAAAGATTAAGATTACATTCGATTTTTCTTCATTTTCGTTGTGCTTTTTCGCTTTTCGCTCTATTTTCATTTCGAATTTTCAACCTTAATATAATAATATCACGATATAATAAAGGTGATTACATGGTACCTTTCCCATTTTATCTTGCGTAGCTACTCTACATATCTCGTAATATGCAATTGGATTTTATACTTATGATTATTATTATGACTTTCCCTCCGTACGCTCGTTCGTTCACATGCAGACACCTGAAGTACCAAAATAAAAAAAACTTCATAATTGATGAGGGAAAATATTGAATCTACTTAAAACGTTGGCTTGTTATGGTGAACATGAGTACCTACCTAATGGGTTTGCCCTCTTCTAACTAAGTAAAATATGATTTCGTCGTGAATCATATAACACATACAACGTGAATAGATGTTGAAACCTAAATAAAAATGAAAACTGATTTTATACTTGTAAAGATTATTGGTTTTTGATAAGCTATTACGGTTGTTTATACTTTATACTCGTATACTTACAGCACACTAAAACGATACAAAATCCAGCCGCACACAAACACAGATGTAATGGAAATGAAGTAAAATTTTTGAGTTTTGGTTTTAGAGAAAAAAAATTATTTCATTTATTAAATTGAAAATACATTGGAATTTTGTGGTTTTAATTTTAGGATAAAAGCGTAAAACCCACAAAACGAAACATTTTCTGATTTATTTTATATCGTATATATATCGCATATATATATATATATTTATTTAAAAAATATATATATATATATATATATATATATATATATATATATATATATATATATATATATATATATATATATATATATATATATATATATATATATATATATATATATATATATTTACATTTAAATAACTACTTATTTCAAGGTGGAATTCACACCGACAGCAAATTTCATTTTAACTTCATAATACCCGTGTTAATCTGTTAGGTATTTAAAATTAAAATCAAATCCCCCATAGATAATCAACCATATACCATAGTCACACACACACGTACCAATCTATGTATATATTATGACATAAACACGTTTTTACCTTTCGATATTTAATCATAAATTTTAATACCTTTCAATAAAAATTTATACATTTTCCATCCATTGTTATCCCTTTTTTATCTCCAAAAATAACAGATAATCCTTTCAAGTATTCAAGAATATCCTAAATATCTCCCCATTTCCGCTCTATAATATTGCTCTTGTAACTACCTTCTCCGTTTCGTGTGTTGTCCAACATATATTTTATTATCAGAATTAGGAACAAATGTTTATTAGTATCGAAAGCTTAAAGTTTTCGATGGGCTTTCTATCTTCTACCTATCAGTTTGTACAACTCTCATAAAATAAGTGTCATAAATACTTTCGAAGCAATAAAAGCAAAAAGGTTATATTTAACTAAAAAAAAATTGGGAAATGACGGTTTACTACACACTTTTATAAATATAGGATATTCAGAATAATCTTCTTGAAACCAAATAGAGAAAAAACTATGTTGATAAACTGACAGCAACATCAAACAAGGTGACTAGCAAATCTAGCGAACTACTTGTATGAAGACTGATAAGTTTTCATCAAATTTACTGCGAGATGGAACATCAAAGTGAAAAATTGCCAGAGACAAAATTATTACCATTTATTCGATTCCAACATTAGCTGTTAAGAAGTTTTTTGATTATGAAATCAGCAAGATCCATCTTTGCAGTTTTCCAGAAGTGATTGAAATTTTAAAATGTTACGGGCTAAAAGTCGAACATTTTCACCAAAATAAAATCTCCACGTTAAACGAAACATTTTTCTATTTTTTACTTCTACAATCCAAAAGTGATTGTTCCGTACATTAGCATAAAAGATTAAATGCACAATCGAGGAGTGACAACTATTATGATCATCAATTCTTACTGATATATGAAAAAATTCCAACAGTCAGTTTCCATCGGACAACAACAATCGTAAGCAACTGATGTTGTATAACGAATGCTAGAATATTGTAGAATGTTCTTATAATTTTGTTTTTAAACAAATTTCAGAAAAATAATACCCGCAATTTATGGATGAAGAATTGGCGATGGCTTTCAACGCGATTTTATCGCAATAGAAAAAAAATAATTGCCAGTGTTTCAGAGGAAATTTTGACATTATCCGAAACGAATATATATTCTAAAATAAACTAAAAATTTGCCACCAGTATCGTGGAGAATTTGTGAACTAAAATAATCATAACAAAATTGTTGCATGATGATGGAAATAAGAAAAACGTATGTTGCAGCGCCTTAGCGGTAGTTTTAAGTACTAAATTGCTTTAACTAGGTCTGTGGCATTCTTCAAGGCCCTTTCAACGATACATGAGAAGAATATAAGTTAACAACGATCTTCATCAGTCACATAAACACGTGAATAACGTTTCGTTTGGCAGGGAAACACTTTTTGTAGACGTTCTCATAACATTATTGTGTAAACCGAAATGAAAATCAGATTGAGCCTAAAGGCCAGGTTAGTGATATCCTTATAAAAAATGATTAAATCATGAAATCACTATCCAAAATTATTTTCCTCGACGGTTTGCAGGTCCCTGATCCCAAAAATACAAAAAAAATTGTCCGGGCGTCTGGATAACTGGATGTTCTTTTAGTTTCAATTTAAAGAATTAAAAACCTCTTAAGATCTTTAGATCTTTATTTCAAAGGGGACGGGTACCTGTCATAGGAAATCACCCAAATACCACACAATATACTTGATATTGCTTTACATTTTCCCATATACTCGAGTAGTATAAACAACTTCTTTACAAATTTAGTTTTTAAATCTACCTTTAGGCGCTGATAACGATTTTCGTTTGTTATAGAATATATACTGTCGTATATCGCTGAAAATGTCTTGAAGATGTTTCTTAAGATATTGCTGAAAATGTCTTGTACATAGATCCCGTAAATTTTTCTGAACACCTTAGTACTCGCCACAACAGTTGTGGCACTGGAAGCAGTTAAAACTTTTAGTATTCTCATGTAATCATGTCATATCATTTCAAAGGTCTTGGGAAAAATAATACTTTTGTATCCAGCGCTTTATTTCACAAATCTTCATTTTGACGCTGGTAGCTAATTATTCAATTAACATCGAAGACCAGACTATTGAGATGACCTTAGGCCAAAACCTTTTTTCTCGCGGTTTTGAAGGGAGTTGATTCCAAAAATGCAAAAAAAAAGTTTGTCCGACCCTCGAATGTCTGGATGGATGGGTGAATGTTAGTACCGATGATATCCCAAGAACTGCTTGTGCAATTCTAATCGCCAATCTTCTTTAATTTTTAATTCGGGGAATTGAACAGTTTTTGGGATTTCTACCTAAAGGGATTTGGATACCTGCCATATCGGAGTGAAATTTATGCTAAAAAAACATACAATGTGGCCTATAAGTGCTTAGAATTGAAAAAATATCGAAATTGGAACTTTCTTATTAATATTTGAAAATTTGTAATAAGCACCAATATTTCTACACTATTAAATAGAAAACATCTAATTTTTGTGAATAGTAATGAGCGAATTTTATAAAATGATTTTTTTTTTTAAACAAAACTAAGTATTTATAGGCCACAGTGTATATTTTATTATTTTGGTAAAATACCACACAATACCACAATACTCGTGTAGTATATCGTTTGAAAGGTCCTCGATCAGACAACAGTTTCTTTATAACTTTAGTTCATAAAGCTACAATTTAGGCGCTGATAGCGTTTTTCGTATGGAATATATACTTGTCGTTGAAAAGGTCTTAAAGAATGCCGTAAGTTTTTCTAAACACCTTAGTACTCAAAACTACCATGAAGAATATGAGCCAATAGGAAGACACAACGGTTGTCATCTTCTTAACGCTCTACGAGTTGGCAAAACGACAGCAGCTCACATCGACTTGTTGATGTCGAAGAGATTGGCAAACGCGACGGGAGACTTTGCTTTGGATAAGGTAACTGTTTCCCCTTTTCCCTTATGGGGGCTCACCTTGCATGAGGCGTCTTGGCTGGTGACAACAAAGGTTTGATCTGGTACGATGGAACGTTACGTTTCAAAATCTTCTGTGTAAAAGTAATGACCACACATGAAAGCACAGAACTAGTAATACAACTACTAACAATATATACGAATTAATCTAAGTAAGCAATGGCCAAAGGATTTATTAGGAAAACCAGAGCCTTTGTAAGCTGGGGCCAAGGAAATGTTTGCGTATAAAAATGGTCCAACTTCGAATTTTCAAAGTAAATTTTACTGGACTGGCGATGAAATTGATAAAAGAAATAATTAATTTAAAAAATTCCCACTTTATGGAATTACTACTTTTTACACTATTTGCCGTAGGCACTTGGTGAAACACCGTTACACTTAATAAACCCATTTTATTGAACACATCTTTTTTATTTCGCAAAACTTAGATTTTGGAATATTTTAAGTAAAAAATCATCGATCGATTTCAGGAGTATCTACTGATTTGTACAACTAAAAATTAAGTTATACGGGTGGGCCAAAAGTCACCATGGGGTTTAAAAATTTAATAACTTTTTTATTTTTATATTTTTTTCATTTTTTTTAGATTATACAAAAACACCTGCAGAATAAATAATGGAGAGATTCACAACTAAACAAAGAACCAGAATAATAGAATTTTATTATTTAAATCAGCGGTCAATTATTTTAACGCAAAGAACATATCGTCGCCATTTTAATGTCAGAATTTCGCCCTCTAAAGCAATGATTCGTTGCTTAGTTGATCGTCACCACCAACATGGCACCGTAAGAGATTTGCCTCGAACCGGATAGGACACGTTTAATTCGCACTGAGGAAAATATCGAACGTGTAGAGCAAAGTGTTAACGAAACACAAGAAACATCTACCAGAAGGCGTTCTGCTCAGCTAAGAAAGTCTCGCACGCCGTAGTAACCCATTTTAAAAAATGATTTACTGTAATTCAATATAAGGTGCAATTGGTGCAAGAATTAAAACCTGGAGATCATCGGCAACGTCTAAATTATACAGTTAAATTTCTACAATTGGCCAGAAATGAAATCAACTTTATTGAAAATCCGATTATGAGTGATGGAGCTCACTTTCATTTGAATGGCTTTGGTAATAAGTAGAACTACAGGTTCTGGGGTTCTGAAAATCCAAAAGACATTCATCAACG
Source organism: Nephrotoma flavescens (assembly GCA_932526605.1). NCBI lineage: Eukaryota > Metazoa > Arthropoda > Insecta > Diptera > Tipulidae > Nephrotoma > Nephrotoma flavescens. Next base: position 323,204,003 of record OW052220.1, read on the forward strand.
CTAATTGCACCGCATTATGTGTACAGTATGGTGTGGCATTACATCTGAATATATCAATGGGCCTTCTTCAAAAATGAAGATGGAAGTGCTGTAACCGTAAATGGAGAACGGTGTCGGTTTATGCCACTGCCCGAGACTCAATGGCACTTCTAAGGCAAATTTTTGGAGACTGAATGATTTCCAGAAATTCGGGAATTAATTGGCCAGCGCGTTTACGCGGTTCAAACAAACCCGACTATTTTCTTTAGGGTTATTTGAAGGTGCGAGTATATGTGAACAAGCCCGAAACAATCCTTGAACTCAAGGCCAACATTGTTCCAGAAATTCGAACGCTACAGCCACAAATTTTGAAACATGTTATCACGAGCCCATCATTCAAAATCAAATCAGAACGGGGGTCATTTAGTGACATTATTTTTCATACTTAGTGTAAAAAAAATCCATTTTGTATGTTTTATAATCTGAAAAAATAAACAAAAATGTTATTAAACTTTTAAACCCCCTGGTGACTTTTGGCCCACCCTGTATATAGTAGAAAAAAGGCAAAAATGAAATAATAGAAGGAGAGACAAAAAATAGGCAATAAAAATTAATCTATTGATCGTACCAGCCAATTGTTGTTTATACGGAAAAATTAATAATAAAAAAGAAGGAGGAGTATAACAGGACCTAACAAGTCGAAATCGACTGAGTGATTTTTTAAACTTTTTGAACAAATTTTTTAATTAAAACATTCAAAAATCTAATTTTTGCGAAATAAAAAACAAATGTTTAAAAAATGTGTTTACTAAGTGCTATGGAATTACAATAATTAAAACATTGATTGAAAGTAAAATTTTAGATGCAGATGGATACGTCGACTCCGCGCACTTTTGGCAAACGTTATACTTGTCAGACTCGTCCCTCTCACCAAAAACATCATCAGCGACTAGCGTGGTTTTCGTCCCATCCGATCGACCATTGATCAGTGCTTCACAAAGAGGATAATTCTGGAAAAAAATTCGGAGTACCTAAAAACCATGCATCATGTTGAGTATATGTTTATAGGAATGCCAGAGAAGCTCGTCCTCGTTTCATTGTGTATATTAACTGGAGCTATATGTAGATTAAAAAATTAAAAATAGCATAATAAAAAATAAACGTCAGTGGCTTTGAATATAGGAAACGATGAATGTTTTCACATCTTTTACGTTGTTATTGTGAATTGTTCACTTTTAATTAGCTAATTTAATTGTTTTCTTGACAATTCAATTTGTCAATGAAGAAACAACAAATAACTGTTTGTTATACACACAACACCACGCAACAGATAGCTTCGTATTGTACTTTTAGCAATTATGAGACGAAATAATAATTTATTGTGCTGTCGGTTAGGAATATAATAAAAAAGTCATATTTTCGAGTGAACAGCTTCCACCTTGTATACATAGGTACCCAAAATATATCACAAAATTCAATTTTCTTTTCCTCCAATAAATTCCTAGAACCATCAAACAAAGTTCTTTATGGTTTCTTGTTCAAATTGGATTTTTTTTTTAAATCAAAAATGAAATGATTTTTCTAATAAAATCAAATTTCATGAATTTGATTTAAAAAAAAAGTGAATAAATGATAAAAAAAACTCCATTTTCGAACATAAAAAAAGGAAAAACAAAAACAAGATTATGTTGAATGCAAATTGAATAAGTCATTTTCATTTATGTATTTCCTCCGCTCGCCCTCTTAAAAAGATGACTGTGAAAAAAGCATATAGAGTACTCAAAACATAAAAGTAGAAAAATCAAATTATTTGTTTTCATTTTCCTCGTCCCACCGTATATTTAGGATTTACATTTTTTGGCTAAACGAACCCATTTTGTATCATTTTGCGACTTTAAAATTTATCGAGAAAATCGTTTGTGGCGCACTGTATATATGAAAACGTCTTTGCCTCATTTTCTAATGTGCTTGGTTGCTGTTATTTATTGATAATATTTTTATATTTTAAATTAATCCCCAAAGAGTGATGATTAGATTATAAAATATAGGCAACAACACACATACACTCACACAACAAAATAAACATAAAATTACAAATACTATCATATTCTAGTATATATACATATATAGAGAGAACATACGAAAACACGATGTTATCTATTTAATTTAGAATTTAATAAATTTATTTTCATTGTGATTATTTTAGATTTGTAACATTCCATGTCGTTTAAGGGTAAAGATAATGTTCTATCCTTGGTGGGAAATAAATTTTTTTCGCCCTTATCCCGTGTTCCCACCCTACCAATATGCTACGGGTATGTGGCGAAAACTTGAGTCAATTGTAATACGAATTTTTTGCTATTTTTCCCAGTTTTCTTCGGCAATTTTTATGTTGTTACAATGACATTTATGAGATTTTTAATGGTTATCAATATAAATATATGTAGTAGTAGGATCCTTTAATAACAATTTATCTATATTAGAATATACACATGCATGTACGAAGTAAATATATCGAATCGGATAGATAGACAGCCAGACAGACAGGCTGGTACCATTACACGAAATATTTGTGTATTGATTTATGGATCTATCTTATCTTTTGCCTTATCGCAAACAAATAAGAATGAAGGTGTTTTCACAAATCACCCAATTTTTCATTTCGTAACAAAACACAAAAATACATAATAATAATAATCCTAATACCTTGATATCAATATAAAGTCATGCAACCCAAAAAATAAAAAGGAAATAAATAAAATCTAAAGAAGCAATAAATTTTTGGCACTAAAACAAAAATAAAAATTGAATTAAGGATGTACGAAATAAAACGGAAAATAACGACCTAAATATTTTGGTATGTTGTATTTTTTTAATGCTTCAATATGAATTCCTATTTTGTATTTTATTTGTACACACGAATACTTATTTGAATAAGGCATATTTTGATACTGTGATTCCGATTTATGTTGAATAACATCCTTAATGTAATGATACTCACTTTAAAAACATTTTCTACCCCGTTTTACAATATTATGTTACTGTTTTTGTTTTTGTAATTATCCACTACATGAAAATATATAGGAAAAAACCGAAATCCGCCAACCTGAGTGTAACACATGAAATACAACGTGGATGTTAATGGTAATTTTCTCTTATCGCTTAAATATATTTTTTTCTGTATACAGTAGTTTTCCACGAAGTATTTTTCTCCCGTTCATGTTTGTCTATCGCAGTGCTTTTATACTTTCTGTTGTTTTGGGATATGTAAAAAAAACGAGAAAAAACTTTTGGTATTTTATTTTTTTTCGCACGGCCATTAAAGATAGGTTTAAAGATTAGTGCGCATTATAGAACCTATCGAAGAGAAATTTATACAAAAAAAAATGAATTTTTCAGGCAAGCTAATAAGTTTTATTTAGAGGAAAGAACAATCGAATTAGAAAATCGGAAATAGTAGTGATAGATAACTTTACAGCGAAATAAAGTGTTAAATAGATCAGAACAATATGACATAAGATTTTGTTCGTTAAATACTTATGTGTTGTAAAGTAAAATGTTATATTATGAGCTAAAATCTGTACTTGCCAAATAAAAGCTTTTGAACTTAATCTGTATATTTGTGATTATATATTGTTGAATTATACGCTAAATTTTCAATTGATATTCAGTTCATATTCAATTCAATTCATATTCAATTCATATTCAATTCATATTCAATTCATATTCAATTCATATTCAATTCATATTCAATTCATATTCAATTCATATTCAATTCATATTCAATTCATATTCAACTCATATTCAATTCATATTCAATGCATATTCAATTCATATTCAATTCATATTCAATTCATATTCAATTCATATTCAATTCATATTCAATTCATATTCAATTCATATTCAATTCATATTCAATTCATATTCAATTCATATTCAATTTATATTCAATTCATATTCAATTCATATCCAATTCATATTCAATTCATATTCAATTCATATTCCATTCATATTCAACTCAAATTCAATTCATATTCAATTCATATTCAATTCATATTTAATTCATATTTAATTCATATTCAATTCATATTCAATTCACATTTAGTTCATATTCAATTCATATTCAATTCATATCCAATTCATATTCAATTCATATTCAATTCATATTCAATTCATATTCAATTCATATTCAATTCATATTCAATTCATATTCAATTCATATTCAATTCATATTCAATTCATATTCAATTCATATTTAATTCATATTCAATTCACATTCAATTCCAATTCAATTCACATTCAATTCTTTATTATGTTACTAACACCTTTCACCTTCTGAGTGACCACACAATTGTGTGCTGTCTGGGTTCGTTAACATTCGTAGTATGTCCACATTAAATGTTCGCGCATGTTTGACTGTAGGTATAAGTAGATAGCCTTACAGGTCAGCTGTCAATTTTAAATCAGTTTTTACGAAGTCAAATGAAATCAGCAATATTACATTTTTGGAACACTGTATTCGATACATTATCGAATTAGTAGGTAGTCTCGAAGGTAAGAATGATATTATAAAAAAACATGATACAAGACTTAACAATATGACTTTGTAATACTTTGAAATGTGGGTGGCTTATACAAATTATAATGTTTATTTACCAAAAGAATGTGAAACATTTTGATTAATAGGAAAATAAGAACAATAATTTCATTTTTACGCCACAATAAAACAAAGAAAAGTTTAAGGTAATTTAGTCTTTTATATATTTTTTGTTAGTCTTTCTATCTAAGAAGATAAACACAATTGAAATGGTGGATGGCACAACGAAAAGATTTGTTTCTGCATTAGTCGCGTAATAATGGTAGGATAAAAAATAATGCTATTGGATTGGATATCATAATAACAAGAATAGACTGTCTAGACTAATTTGAATTTTAATGGAAGTGCTTCTTGTGTACATGTTTACTTGAATTTGCTGAACAGTAATTGGTGAAAATTAGGATTTGCTAATTCAATTAGCACACACTCATTAAAAAATTATTTTGTATATACGCGTATATGTAGGCAGAGTAAAATCATTTTCATTAATTTAACTAAATCAGATTTACATATTTGGGCAAGGTTTTTCATTCATATCCTAATGGCTGCGAAAAAAACAATATTTTCGTTATAAAACAACTGCATAAAAAAGCCATATTGCTTTACTATCGTCTTTGTCGTATTCTATTTTAAAAACTTTTATAAATATTTTAAATATAAACTCTAGAAACTTATGTTTTAAATTATACCATAACATAAAACATTTTATTGTTATTTTTAATTAAATCATCTTTCGATGCGATTTTACAACTACATGCAGACAGACTGACGGACCAATTTATGCTTGAAACAAAATCGTTCAATAATTTTTTTTTGCGACTAAAAATCGATCAGACAATAATTTTCAATCTTCCAAATTTTTTAAAATAACTTTTCAATTATAATTTTTTTCGTTAGTAGCAAGTTGCCATCACGAACACCAATCAAGTTATTACCATAACACAGAACATTGTTCCGCATGGTGATCTTTCAAAAAAAAAATTTTCAACAAACCCGCACAAACAAGCAAAAACACTAAGTAGCACTGGAAATAACACTAATCCAAATCCAGGGGCCGTATTCATGAAATCGTTGGAAATTTCCCCAATCGAAATACAATTTGGTTTGAAATTTTCTATATATTGTATGTTTAAAAATCATAATTTTTTCACCTTACTAAGGGAAAAATTCCGACTCGGTGAATCGATCCGAAATTAAGCCCTTAGTAGGGAGACCAATGTTAGTACACTTGAAAACAAATTTGAAAAAATTATTAAAGTATCCGAAAAATTCGAATAATATAGAAAATTGCAAAGCAAATTGTATTCCGATTTGGAAAATTTCTACCGATTTCAAGAATACGGCCCCAGTAGACCAGTCAATTATCAACAGGCGAATGGCTAAACTTCCTCATAAACTGATTAGTTATATTCTAAGTAGACAGCGTTAGATGGATAGTGCGCAAGTTCAACCAATTGGTTAAACTGTCCGTTTATATTACATCTAGAATTTCAGACCCCAAACCATCGTCACAATTACCCCCACTTCAAGGTAGCTTGATTTGTAGCGACAGTAAACACCAAACACTATCAGAGCTTTATAATACTCAACACAGCTCCAAGGCGCTTCAGCTGTCTGACGCTGAAGTTGGGTTGTGCCCCATGGAGATTCTTAAATAAAAAATCAATGGAATAATCCTTGACACTGGAAGATTTTACAAGTGTTTACATAGAATCTGGCATGCAGGGTACGGACAAATTTTAGTTTAAAGAAAGATCATTTCAATTCATCTGACTGTGTTCCTATTTTAGTTTTCTATAGTCAGAGGGTCCAACTCTCTGACCCATTTCGTTCGAATATAGTAATAGTAGAATAATAGAAGCCTTTTGGTCAACTTTCATCACACCCAATATTATCTTCTTTATGATTATCATTAAATTTTTATCTTTCAGTAAACAAACAACTAAATTTAGAAGATAAACTTAAACATCAAAAGAAAACGCTAATAAACATTTAGTCATCAAGATGACTGCGGTAACATACGAACTTGTTCATAAGATTTAGCCAGATATTTTTGTGAAGCCAGATATTGTTTTTGGATCGAGATCAGATTACCAAGGCTTTGAAAGTTTAGTTTCGAACTAATGAAAAATTGAATTGTTTCAATTAAAAAATTCGGTCGTCTCATCAGACTCCAGTGACCAAACTACAAAAATATTGAAAATACTATTGAACTTACATACAAAGTATAATCACAATGCTTTGGCGAATTATTTTGTTTTCCTACGCAATTATTTACCAAGTCGCAACCTCGAATTTTATTGTATTTGAGGCATACATTGCCTTTGAATTTTTTGTGAATACTTGTGAGGCTGGTTTAGAAAAACTAATACTGGATAGTTGTTCTATAATGGCGGTCTTTGCCTATAAAGGCAACTGTTCAGATTTGCAGCTTTCATCGCACGACTTATGCATTTCATCCAAACGCACCGAGAAAGATTTTGTTTTACCACTTTTCTTTTATTGTCAAATCGCACAATTGTAAACTTTTTGGAGTTTGTATATATTAACGAGGCCGAAGACGTGCCATACGAACGAGGCGAAGACGTGCCATTACTCAACGTTGGAGAATTATTCAAATTCACCACACTTAAGCATTCTTTAGACTTACTGATAACTATTTAGACGATTCGGTTGCAGCTCGAACAATGTTGGTTCAGGTATGTCGTGACATTGGACACAGCGGCTGTATATTCAAACACGATTCGGTTTGCTAGTTAGTCTCGAAACGGTGGCAAGATGCCACAGGAGAGTTCAAGCATACCAAAGTTGTGATATACACCACCATGTAGCATTATGCAATGAGCCTATGAAATGAGTAAACCGGTTTTTTGTCTTCATGAAGAATTGTCGAGTGATTTCTATGTCAACGTAAAATTTGATTTATAGTCCCAGAGCTAGCGCCGTACGGAACGTGACGTCTCCTGAACGTTGACATTGAATGCATCAATTGCAGTAAGTCCTAACTATAAAGTTATGTCAAGGTGCAATTCATGCATGCGTTGCAACCATTTCTCTTCGAATCAAACACGAGCTGTCACCTCAACTGAGGGTTCTGTAATAATAACGATGGTCCGACGCTATAGTTCAAATTGATACGGAGGTCTTCCACTGGCTAGGAGAGCTGCCTATCCAGCAAGAATAATTTGTGAGTCGGCCCATACGTGTCGAGTAATTAAACGACGTTTTACATAAGCTTGGCGAGAAGTACAGGGGCTGAATCATGAACATGGCACTATTCTGGTAATTCCCCGGGAATAAGCAACTGGGGAAAGAATTTATATGTGTTCAAGTATTTTTTTTCCGGCCTACTGAGAAGAAAAGTATGGTGTAGATATTTATAAATTGGGAATAATTTTTCCATATTGGCAGGGAAATTTATTCCTCAATTAATTTTGTTTGCAAAAAAATTAACACTAACTTTTTATCTCAATATAACAGACAAAAAATGTTTAAATAAAAATTACATATAAATTTTTTCTAGTGCCACAGAAATTCTAAACGGCAAAATGAATTTTTATATAGAAAACAACAATCGGTTTTGTTCCATTGTTTCACAAAAATGCAGGTATAGCAAGGGAACGAATTTATAAAGTTTTTTGAAAAAACAGAACAAACCCGGTAGAATTGTTATGATGCGGCGTTTATGATTCCGCCCCAGCTCTAAACTAGACAAAGTGAAAGTCTTCAGTGTTGCGACCTTTCTTTAGTTTGTACGCCAGGATAGTGATTCATAGAGCAATTTGCCATCGCTGTATGCCCGCATACTCTATTGTTGCGTAGCCGTTTTCTAAAACCGTAACTTATTTGTTACGTGATTTTTCGATGGATTTATTAAGCGATCGATTCTATTAGCTTCTAACGAACGGAAATTTTCGATGGATGGCTGTAGAATTTAATGATTTGCTCCAAATCATTAAGTCGTCGACATCCAGTCTATTCATGCGACATCGGCGTACAAGATACAGAGCACTTGCGGTACCGTAGGCGAATATGCACAACCGAAAGTGTTAAGTTTGTTCCGGGGAATTTCGGAATAGGGTTCGCCAGTAGTCTCCCTGCTACGGATGCCGCCAGGACCTATTGATACATTTTTCTTATATCTGAAACGAAAAAGAATTTGTTTTGCGAAAGTGGGGTTATATATTGAAGATGCCGCATGTTGGAGGTTCCTGTGATTTAGCGATAGATCGTTTTTATGGGACGCATCGAAAACTACTAAAGTTTGCGTTCCATTAGACTAGTGTAAGGCAAAAAACAAAATAGGTCAGGTAAATGTTGCAAACGACAATGCTTGGTGAATCGATCCCAAGTAAACTTGTATATATATAAATTTGTTCTATAGTTAGCAATAAATCTTGAAAAACCTATATTCTATTTGATTTAATCGAAAAATCTCTATACTTCTTGTAATCTACCAAGTGATGATGAGTTGTTGGATAGGACGACCGAATACCTTCAGTTTTTAATGCGAAAATATATCGATTTGTAATGCCACTCACATTTTAAGTTGAATTAAAAGTGTTGGCTCTCGAAATGGAGAAAAATCCTCGATTTCCGGTGGTCCGGACTGGTTGTCTTGCGCCTACTTTACTAAACAGAATAAATCCGAGTTTCCAAGAATTCACATGCCATTAGGTCCGAGTATATCTATTTTGCTGGAACGATAATCATGATGATCGGCAAGTGCTTCATTCTTTGTTATGCAATGTAAGTCCGATTAGAATGCTCACCAACAGATGTCACTTTTAATCGATGTGGAGACCTCCGTTGTGGTTCCTACACTAGTGATAATCTATCGATAGATAAATAAACAGACCATAGACAAGCTTATTCGAATATATCCAAAGGTTGTCTAAGGCCAAAAATAAATCTTAATATTTTCAAACTTGATAGTTAATATACCGAATTTAAATTTATGTAATAAAATGCAAATTTAATATTAATAATAAATTTTGCTTGCTCAAACATAACGTCAGATATGACATAGTGTTGCACTAAACGATAAGTTATATGTATATAGATCAGTTTTCGTAACATTCTAAATTATTCATAACTGTTTTGTATAAATAATTCGTATTCTTGTCGCTAACACCAAAAAAACGGTTACAATCTCCGAACACCGAAAATATTGTGAAAATAACACTCATTAGTATTCATCACCAATAATTTCGTCTTTAAAATACCGCAAATAAATACATCATCGCATATAGCAGCTTCCTCGGAGTCGAGAGAATGGTACGGAATAAAAGAAACTTAAGGCATAAAATCTGGCAAATAACATTGTGTGAAACCCATTAAAAATCTATACACTTTGCTGTGTACATACTTCTGTTATGTTTAAATAACAATAACCAACCTGACCAAATTACGTGACTGTCAAAACGAGAAATGAATCATAAAATCAATAACATTGTTGTATCCAAACATTTCCATAGCTTTCCATTTTCAAAACAATATTAACATATTCCTTCGAAATAATGCAATTATGTCACATAAAAAATATGTCGGAAAAATATCAAATTTACATAAAAATCACATTTTCGTGGTTCATAAAAAAAACACTGTATATTTTTTGTAACAGATTGTTGTTTGTGAAAATGGGGTTTCGTTCAGCGCAAGTTTTTGTTTTACTTTTGTGAAAAAAGAAAATTTTGTTTGGTCCTATTTACTTCAAAATTGTGAGCATGCACGAATTTTCCCTGGAATTTGGTTTAACAGCTAAGTTACTAATTAGATATATACATATTTAAATTTAATTGGCTCTGTTCTCAGCAGATCTTTAAATGTAAACTAAAGCAAGACAACATTCTATATATTTTTGATTAATGAATTGGTTAGCATCTCAACCATAAATCATTAAAATTTTAACCGTGAGCAAATATTTAAATCAAAACACGTGTATAACTTTATGCTGTCGTATAGATCGTAACCTTTTAGTATATATACAGCATAAACATAAACGTAGAAAACATAAAAAAAAAATTGCTGTAAATGATACACAAGAAATAAAATGTCAAACAATCTAATCGATGTTCATGTTATATAACAACAAACAAGAAAATATATAGGTACGTCTAAAAACGAAAACTCCGCACACCATTTTTCTGCAAGACCGTAGAAAATGAAAATATTTTTTTTTTCGTACGTTTTGTAATGTTATTGTTGTTGCTTGTCTTTGGTTACCTTAAAGTTAATATTAATCATACCACCTTCACTATCAATTTATTTCATCTCGAATAATTTATGAGTTATATAATGAAATGTAACAATGTTATTTGTATTCAAGGATGGATTAGGTATACACGAACAAAAATACGGTTTGCTTTTGCCTACATTCTATACTCGTAATGGTGGTGCGGTGCAAATGATCAAAATTCATAAGAAAAATGAAACCTATACACAAATAATTTATAATAGAAACACCTATAAACGAGCTTTCATTATAATTTGATCCGTAATAGACATAAATAAGCGGCATTGAAATGAATAGAAAATGTTTACAACTTTTACGAAAGTTAAATGTCACTGACATAACCCACTGACGGGAGAAACTGCGTGGAAAATTGATAAGAGTGAAAATATGTTTGGGCTAATAAAACAAAAATATCTGGGCAAACCTCACCGATCAAATTAACCCGCCTCAATTTATAACAACAAATCCAGATTTTACCCTTTTTTTACATTTCACGACCATTGCTATAATTTGCCTAAAGGTAAATTTCACCCCAAAACGATTACTAAAATAATGACACTCTCATTGAAATCACTACAGAAAACTTTTAAAATATGACAAATATTCTATCAGTCACATCCGTTCGTTTATTGCAGAAATATTCCGATAAATTTCGCAAATCCTATTAAGACTTATGTCGCATGCGCATCCCAAGACATCTATATTTTATGTTTAAATAAATGTGGCATTTAATTGGTTAAATTTGAAGGAATACCGATTTCACGATAATTAACAGGCATTGAGGGCAAATATAAACTGGTTTAGGCAACGTTAAGAGTATTTAATTCGTGTTTAGCAGTTACTTCCATCTTCAGAGGGCGATCGAGAAATTCGTCCATAGTTACGTTATACTTAGTTTCGATTGCACGATCGTTACCGACATAATTTTCTCATTGAAAAGCCAAATATTATTTGCACGTTTTCTGCGATGGTAAAAACTGAATGGCATCTCCTCCGAGACTCGACTCAATTTTAAACACGACCGCCAGGATGATTCTTGAAATTTTGCTTAATGCCTAAACAAAAAAGCTTAAGCCTACTGATTTGTTTTGGGCTAGAGTACTTGTATTTATATAGTAAAAATAAAAAATAAAAAAGTTTGAGCCCAAAAATTAATTTTTGGCGCACCAGCGTATTTTGATTCTCTTGTATTTACTTTATTGTTTGGTTTTTTGTTTGAAAGATTAATACATAGCATTACAATTTGAAAATGATTTCGGGCACTGCTGGCCGTATGTCACGAATAACACGAACAATGCTGCCCTCCAAGGCGTCAATTGTTGCTGGTTTACCAGCATAAACCAGTGACTTCACGTAGCCCCACAGGAAATAATTGAGAGGCATCAAATCGCACGACCTTGGAGACCAATTGACAGGTCCATTTCTCGAAATCAACTTATCGCCAGATTTTGATTTTAATAAGTCGATGGTTGCCGTCACCGTATGGTACGTAGCGCCATCCTGGTGAAACCACATCTCGTCTGGATCAATGTCATCCACATTTTCAAACCATAAATCATTGATCATGGTGAGGTAATGATCTCCATTGACGTCGTCTATAAGTTGCGCGAATCGACGACTGATTTTCAAAGTAAATTTTAATAATTTCGTAGCGTTGTTCAAGCGCCAGTCTATTCATGATGATTTGCCAGAGTATATTTTTAATTTTTTGTATTATTTTTTACAATTTCAAGTTTTGTCTGGCTTAAAAAAACACCAGTTATATTACGCTCACTAATTGATATCGTAGATGAGAAATAGGTGCATAGAGAGAGCACCAAACAAAATTGGCGCACCAGCGTGTTTTGGTTCTCTCATATTTATTTTATTTTTGTATTTTTTTTTTATTTCGTTGCATATTCTTGGGACAAAATTTCGTTGCATTTTTCTATATAATGCGACGCCAAAAACATCTTCGATGTTAAAAGGAACTATCGCACAGTCATACAACACCAAAACATGTTCATGTGTTAATGTGACCTAAGTTGGCCATTGATGGAACCAACTGGCAGCCTAACCATGTAAAACTCTGCATTTTGCGGAATATTTGCGGAATAAAACCAGTGAAGATGGAATTATATGTGTGTCTCAGCTCCCGACGCTAGGAAAATGATGAACTCTGAACAAATTATGTTGCATTTTCGGTTGGTAGAGAGCTACCCGGTTTATAGTTTTATACTACCATGTCAGTCTAGCAACTACGAGTACTATAATGGCAATACAATTAGCAGACATCGTAGCAGACACATCGATACTGATGTAGCCACAGACGTATTTTCTATCTTAGCGAAAACTTTTACCTTAACGGAGACTGTGGATTTTAAATTATTATTCTGCATACTTAGGGCCTTTTCCAATTTGAAATGTATTGACTTATTTGGCGCCATAAGTCTGAGGTCAAGTTATTCTAATTCATTGTCCTGATTTATTTGTGACCCCATAACAAAAAACAAGACGCAATTTATATTATAGGGCAGAAAAAAAATCCAGCTCGCGTTAAGATAAATTTTACATACAAATTTAACATAAAATTTAGCTAGCGAAATAACAAAAAAAATATTTAGCTCACGATTTTGTAGATGCTATAAGCAGCTGGCGTGAAAAGTTTATAGTTATCTCATTCACATACAGACTGCGCTAGTGAAAACTCTACAAAAGACTTCGCAGCAATTTATCTGTCTAGAACTATACAATTTAGAAAAAAAGAAGACAGCAAAACGTTATTTTTTTTAAATGGATGAACAATGTAATTTTCTAGACTATGAAATCACATCTTCGCGAAGCACTCAACTTGCTCCAAGGGCTAGTAAAATTAATAGTTTCCATGTAAGGAGTTACAGGAAATAAATAATCTTTAAAGATATTCTATCCATGTGTAATTGAGAATCTAATATATAAACGTATTAATTAACATAATATTGTCGTCTGAAGGTAGGTTCACCTTCTCGTACCACAATCTGCTTAATTTGGTACGAGAATATCAAATACGAAATAATCGACATTTCTATTCATAAATGAATGTGATTTCATGGTATTATGTACCAGTATGTACATGTTTCGCATGTAATTCAGGTCAATCTAATTATTTTTGCTGTACAAAAAAATTTATTTATTCATTTGGTTGACTAATTTAATTATTCCCATTTTATGGTTGATTATTTAGGTATGTACAACAAAATATGTAGAATGTGTATCATGTACATCTTTTGACTGATCAACTGAAAACTTTCTTGTATACATATTTAATACCCGAGTATGCTAAACATAATTATCTTCCATCGACCACCACCGTGAAAGTGTGAACAACAAACAACAATTCGAACAATCTGAAGTTCACTATAATATGTCTTGTAATGTTTTGCGATATCTTGTGTCATCATTTTACAAATACACATACAATATCAAAATAGAAAATTGTAGTGAAATGATTAGGAAAAACTTGCGCTTGCGTTAAGAACATACCCCCGCACAAAAATAGAAAAAAATCTCATATAACGTTTTAATATTATGTATGGATGAAGACGTATGTATATATGTATGTTCAAGAAAATCCCAAAATATTATGTATGTTCATTCTTTTATATCAGACGCCAAACTGGGCCTTTATTTATACACAAAATTTATGTGTGTAATAGTAATATAGTATACGTACAAATAGAGCCGATAGTATTTGAAGAGCACAACAAAAAAATTTGATCCTTTATATTTCCTTTTCGTATGCTGTTGATGCTAATCAATTATTTTCGTTTTATTATTGGATGTATTGAATTTCTTTGATTCATAAATCTTATTTCCGTCAAACTTTATGACTAGTATACAACTTTAAGTATCGATTACTAAACACATTACTATATATACCATACATACAACCTAACCATGATTGAAAACTCTCTCCGCTTGATTAAATTGAAAATGGGATAATATCGATGTAAGGTTAATTGGTAATGACGCATGAAGATTTATTGGTAATAAATAAATCTGCATGACATTACCTGAAACTATAAAAAAGATTTTATATAATAACGGTCGTTATATTGTACATTACTTGATTAAAAAGCTCTGGCAAAAAACGATAATATTATAAAGTGATGTGCTAGTGAACTAAAATACCACCGTTAGGTAAGACCAAGTTTTTGAAATCTCGATAAAAATTATAAAAATTGATCACCAAAACCATTCTGAAGCGTTAAAGCTGTTTAATACTGGAATGTAACCGTAATCCGTATTCAAGGTAGGGTATAGTAATCTATGGATTTTGTTATCCGAAGAACCTTAAGAAAATGGAACTATCTATAATCTTTTATTTTAATTTACTTAACACATTCTTTATTATTTAATACTATATACTATTATTAAATTGTTAAGCTTCTTGCTTGAAAGTAGGTTTTAATTATTTTTGTTACGTTTCCTATCTTGATATTTACATAATAAATTTAAGTTTATATAACTTTCATTATTAACTTAAAAAAATCTATTAGCCTGTTATGTAATCGATGGGGAGTTAACAAATTTTTGAGACTGATCTCTTCAATATACCACTGCTATGGTTTTTATGTCAGCAACACCATTCTTCGCACCATTGATAACAAAAATTGTGGTCTTGAACTGAATACTTATAACGTGAAAGAATCTATAAGGTAAAATTATTTGGTGTTTTATATCATATGATATATTTGATTTAGACAGGCGACCTCTATCTAACAAAAATAATGAATTCCAGTCAAGAAATAGATTTAAATGTTTTTATGTTCTTTTGTTTGGCAGTGATTTTCCTTGAGAAAAGCTGTTTAATGTATGATTTAAAATTAGATTGAACGATACATAGCCACAAATTCGGTTATCGATTTCTACTGTAATAAAATATTTAACAAATAAAAAGAAATCACTCAAATATAATATTCACTCAATATCACTCAATATAATATATCACTCAAATATAATATATCACTTAAATATAATATATAAAAACCAATTTTTCAAAGAATCTTTATTGAATCAAATGGGTTGAAATAAAATAAAATTGAGAAGTTTAATACATTTTGATAATTTATTTGTTGCTTTCAACATTTAGTGTTTTGATTAATTTTAGTTATAACAAAAATTAGACTATTTTTCATATAGCTAGAGCGCGGTTATGCTTTTGAACAAGATCAATTAAATAGTATTTCTTGTTAAGACTCGAGCGACAAAACAAAATGAGGAGTTTTTATAAAATGCCGTTACGTGACAGGAATAATCAAATGTCTTAACGATCTATTGAACCATATGATTGAGCAAGCATATGAAGTTAGTCCAGTTTTTCATCCCAGAAAAAAAAATCCTCAAACAATACTATTTCATCTTATCCCAGTTTTTTCTATTTAAACTTGTTTAAGACGGAAATTTTGTTTTCATTTTTTTTTCTCAACAACAAAATATCCATCCCAGGTTTTTTAATTTAATTGTTGTTTTGTACTCTGCGTATGAATGAAATGATTAAAAATTGTTTTTCTAAGTAAAATTATTTAAAGGTAATAATTTTGTTTGTATTGAATTATGATGAGAACAAAATCAGTTACTATAGTTTTTCAAGTTGGTAATTATATTATAAGACTATATGAGAGCAGTACCAGCCGTATGGTAGTATTGGCGCAATTGGCCAAGTTCCATATGGCCCCATATATGAATATGAGAAAATCGTATCATTCTTCAAGAAATATGATTTGCCGGAAATGATTTTATATGTTTTGAACAACCTATGGTACGGGCTAATTGTGGCTAGTTAGACAGTACCAGCCGTATGGTAGGATTCGCACAATCGGCCAGCTTCCATATGGCCCAACATAAAAATCAATAAATGCTATTCTCCTAGCAATATGATTCGCCGGAAATTCTTCACACAGTTTTGAGTTGATAATAGTAAGGGCTTACTGACTAATAGGGCAGTGTCAGCGGTATGGTAGTATTGGCGGAAATGGCCAAGTTCCATATGACCCCTTATAAGAATATGAGAAAATCGTACCATTCACCAAGAAATATGATTTGCTGGAAATGATTTTATATGTTTTGAACAACCTATGGTACGGGCTAATTGTGGCTAGTCAGACAATACCAGCCGTATGGTAGGATTCACGCAATCGGCCAGCTTTCATATGGCCCAACATAAAAATTAATAATTGGCATTCTCCTAGCAATATGATTTGCCGGAAATGATTGATACAGTTTTTAGTTGGTAATAATAAGGGTTTACAATGTCTAAGAGAGCAGTACCAGCCGTATGGTAGTATTGGCGGAAATGGCCAGGATCCATATGGCCCCATATAAGTATACGAGAAAACCGTGCCATTCTTCTCGAAATATTATTTGTCGGAAGTTATGTTCAGTAAACAGTCATGTTTTGTAATAAATTTTGCTTCAGATAAACCTATTGAATTTATCGATTGAATTTGTATTTCCTGATCTATTGGAAATTGAAATTTAAGTGATTTCCGATTTTGAAGAGCTTTCTTTACATCACGGCACATTGCATGTAAAAAGTTATTTTTAGCCGCCATTACAATTAAAATAATTGATTTAGAAGTTTACTTTATAAATCAGTTGAATGCTACTCAATCAAATCTTTTGAAATTTGATTGGACTAAAATTTAAGTGCCATAAAAATATCGTTTAAATTAAATTACACAAAAAATTACAGTAAACCTGTTTTTAAATAATTATAGTTATTGTTTTGTACATAATAGTCGTGTTTTTTATTAGCGCCCGATAGATGTATCCGGACCACCTAATTTTTAATGTCAAAACTTATATTTAGCACGCTATTTTTGCATACGATTAATTTATTTAACACCAAACTAATATTCTTCATTCAAAATTTTAGTTAAAAATTGTCATAAAAATATTTTGTTCTAACTATTTATCGGGAGCTGCTATCGGGAGCAATGGGAAATTTGAAAAGGCCGTGAGTGAATAAAGTGACTGAAATTTCAGTATAAATTTTCCATTCGGCACCGGATAGTGCTCGAATAATAAAACACGGATAATATCTATTTCATAACACGCATAGATTGGATGATATAGGTATTCGATAGAAGTTTTTAAATGGAGCAACATCAGCATTGTTCTAGCAAATAAATAGTTTACGACTGGGGTATGAAATGCTATGGACTTCATAATGCAATATTTGCGCCACTGCCCTCTTAGACATTGTGCGCCCTTACTATCACCCTCTCAAAACTGTATCAAACATTTCCCGCAAATCATATTGCTAGGAATCATATTGCCAATTATTAATTTTTTAGTTGGCCCATATGGAAGCTGGCCGATTGTGTGAATCCTACCATACGGCTGGTACTGCCCCACTAGCCACAGTTAGTCCGTACCATAGGTTATTCAAAACATAAAGAATCATTTCCGGCAAATCATATTTCTTGGAGAATGGTACGATTTTCTCATATTCTTATATGGCGCCATATGGACCTTGGCCATTTGCGCCAAAACTACCATACGGCTGGTATTGCCCTCTTATAGTCATTGTAATAGTATGAGTACCAACTTGAAACAATATAGTAACTGATTTTGTTCTCATCTTTAATCAATAGCAACAACTATTACCTATAAATCATTTTAATTAGAAAAACTATTTTTACACATAGTACAAAAACAACAATTAAATGAAAAATCTGAGATGGATATTTTATTGTAGAGAAAAAAAATTTTTTAAAAAAATCCGTCTTATACAAGTTTAAATAGAAAAAAACTGGGATGAGATGAAATAGTATTGTTTGAGAAAATTTTTTTTTCTGGGTTCAAAAACTGGGCTAACTTCACATGCTTTGATTGAGCGGAGAGCTGTTTGCTTTGAATTACGTACAGAAGTAAAAACATTTTATTTGGCCGTACACCCATTCTAAATGGAGAGCTGGAGAATTTTACTTGATTAAGTAGTTTTAGTATTTAGTTATAACAAAAAATTTAGAATTTCTTCTAAAATGCCTCCCTATGGAAATGACGGCCATATGTCTGTCTCACCAAATAATTAATTATAATAAAAATCTCATAGTTTGTTCTAGAAGGCCCCTCTATGGAAAAGGTGGTCTTATGTGTGTCCTTTCTAAATGGAGGACAGAAGATTCTACAACGGAAGTACTTACTTATTATAACTAAATACTAAAACTACTCAAACAAGTAAAATTCATTAAAATTTATTAAAAGAATTGTGCGAATTCCCCTGCTCTCCATTAAGAAAGATTGTACCCACAAAAAAGAAAATGTCTTTACTTCTGTGCATAATTGAAAATAAAAATCATATTTATTCACATTTCACGTAACGGCATGTTATAAAGATTCCTAATTTTTTTATCGCTCGAGCTTTAACAAGAAAAACGGATTAATTGATCTTGTTCAAAAGCATTCCCACTCTCTGTTCGGAAGTGGTATATATGTTTAATGTAATTAAACACTAATGTATTAACCCTTTGCATTCGTATGTCACACTGAAAAAGATTATAAAAATTAAAACTATTTATTTCATGTATAAAATAATAGTAATAAATGAAATAAATATAATATACGTTCAATTCTAGTACTGTAAATTATTTTAATTCATTAAGCTAAAAATAATACAAGTTGACACCCAACAACTTTGAAAATAAATTGAGTGCAAAGGGTTAAACCTCGTAACTTTATTTTACCCTACCCATTTGATTCAATAAAGATTCTTTGAACAAACAAATAATTTTGTCTTGCTTCATGGAAGGCAAAAATAGGCGAGAATTGGCACATGATGAAATAGTTGCCAAATCCTTTATGTCAGTAACTCTGTTGGTGGCAAAACATTTCAGTTTGAATGGTACTGTATTTATCTAGCACAACGTATAATTGTGGAATCCGAACACAATAATATTTTATTAAAATCGATCGACACTGCTTCAATTACTGGGTTGAGCAGCGCATGTTCTAATGTAGGTAAGGTAAGTGGTTGTATAGGGACGACTCTAGACTTTCTGCAAAGCAATTTTATCAAGACGTTGTTCATTTGTTGTTCGCCTTTATGGAAACATCTAAAAACCTTTGTATAGTTCTGTGTGTAATACCTTTGGTGGAGTTACATAACGTGCCAATTTAATTTCATTTACCACGTGAATAATAGCTTGGGATTGGTTCCAAGCGTGGCACTGATGTGAAAGGAGCTCATCGTCTCAATTGAAATGTGACTTCCATAGCGTTTGAATTTGTAATTTTGCAACGATTATTATTGGGCCAAAGATTCACTTTGTCAGAATCGGATAATACGTTTGAGGAAGTACGTCAAATAAGAATCCGTCTTCGTATTCTATTAAAATCCGTTTTGATTATTCAGAAAACAAAAGGAAATCTGACAATTGCATCTTCATTTGTCATGTGAATACCTTTGATGATGGTCTAACAAGCCAAAATTTAAATTAAAATGTTAAAAGAATTTTATTTTGATAAGTAAATATTTTTTCTTAATCGGTATGGATCAATCACTCCCACTCATCCCATTGGTTAGTCACCAACGGGTCGCAGTGATTCGCCTAGTATATATGTTGTCCATTCGAGGGCAGCCGTAAAAACCATAGGTCCGTCCTGTGGCACTCTAGTAGTGCAGCCCGGTGTGTGTTGGGGAGATGCCCTCATCATCTATGAGAAGTCATGTCATTGTCAAGTGGTGCTTGTCATTTAATGAGATCCGGTCATGTTCGAGTGGGCAGTTAAACATTTTCGTTTTATGTTCTTTCTCAAGGTTGTTAAATTAATTATTCTGTTATTCGTTATAAATGGTTTACTTAAGCACAGCATCATGTCTGCAAATCCCACGCTCGCTCCTGAGGTTTAGTTGGCTATTTAGAACCATACAGAAATCTGACGTTACACCTTACACATTTAAAGCGTGGATTTATGTTTTACGGAGAAATAAAAACCTTGAAAACAATATTTATATAAACCAAACCAGGATCAAAATAATTTTCATTTAGAAGAGCGATAACAAATCCTATTCTCAACAAACATGGGAATTAAAACTCCCGCTATACTATAAAACTAAATGACTCAAATAATTTTGAGATCTGCGATTTTCGTATATTAAAATTTAGGTGTTTGATAGTTTATTTATATTTTTTAAAATTATTGTTTTATGTAAATTGCATATATGGATGAAATCAATTGTAATCGTACGAATAATTTCTCGTCACCGATAAATCTGAATGCCCTACCTGAAACGAAAAGAAAAAAATAATTTATTAATGTTCGCTATTATTTGCGCAATCAACTAAATTTGTAAAAAAATAAAAAAATGTATACATAGTTATATTTTAACACCCCATTCTACATAAATCAACTTGTTTTTAACCACTGAGTTTTATAAATCTCAAGAACGATTTACTGCACCGGTGTAAGACAAAAAAAAATTCTCTAAAAAAATCTAATATCAAATCTCGCCAAGATATCAAATTATACTTCCATTTATATTATGTGGTGTAGAACAAAAAAACAGATAAAATCCTGAAAATGGCAAGAAAAACTACTCAATTTATTACTACGAATATTTGCTGGAAAATCGTATACCATTCATTCGCACCGCACAAACACACCGTTAACAAATTGAACATTAATTGGGGTTCAAAATTTGAACTTCCCGCGACGAATACAACACACAAACACACAAAAAAATTATTGAGTGACTCAGCTCATTTGACATATCTGTGTAGAAAACACAAAAAATGAAAAATGATCAATCATCCATCACTGATTTTGAATGTATATTTGCAGACAAAAGACTATATAGAAATGTTTATCCGTGGTTTTGATTCATTAATATTGACTAAAAGTCAAATTTGCGAAACCAATTTTCGCAAAAACAGTGAAATAAAGTAGTTACTATTTTTCATTCGTTTCCTTCCGTTTTCTCTTTCTTATGGCTGCTCTATCGCGTCAAAAAATTCGGTGAACGCCCCCAATTCAATAAAAAGTCATTTCCACTACAACACTTCCATCATCATCATCATCATCTTCATCATCACCGCATTTTGAATTTCTCATGTCAAATTCGTTTGAAAGATATAGAAATACCAGATTAGAAATTTGTTAGATTTATTCTTTCAATCATTACACAAAAGCAATAAATTGAAATAGAACAAAAAAACGTCGTCTTGTTCTGTTTGATGTTTTATATATCAAAACCATCGTCACACATGGAGGAGGCAATTTTCTTTGTTTTCCTTCAAAAAGCTTGAATTTTTCCCCTATATGATTTTTCATGCCCATG
This sequence comes from Nephrotoma flavescens, assembly GCA_932526605.1. Taxonomy (NCBI): domain Eukaryota; kingdom Metazoa; phylum Arthropoda; class Insecta; order Diptera; family Tipulidae; genus Nephrotoma; species Nephrotoma flavescens. Next base: position 323,226,116 of record OW052220.1, read on the forward strand.
CCCATCCTCCAAAGTTATTTTTTTTTTTTTAAGAGTTGAATTGATTTATTTCTTATCTCTAGGCAAAGTTGATTTTTCTCGTGTGTTATACGCGCAAGTAAATCTAACAACAACATCGACAAACCCAAGAAAATTCATTTTTGGCATGTCGTTAGAATGATTTCCAAAAATATTTTTTGATTATATTGTTGTTCATAAGCAAAACATAAATGGTAAACAATAATATTAATAATGAAGAAGCAGCAGAAACATACATATATGTATTATATATTGTATATATGTACACATACACGTATACATGCTTAACTACATACACATATTGAAAAATCATCATAGATGAATATTGAAATATATGATTAGAAGCAAAAATTAAACCTCGTAGGGAATATTCATAAACAATTTCAGGTTTTTATTTAATATTTTTTAGATGTCGAGGTTTATATTTGTAAAGGGGAGCGAGCATATATTGAGACCCCGCGGCGACGAATTATAATGATATCTCGTTTGCATTTTCTCTCATTTCCTATCAAATATATATCGAATTAATCTGCCGGTTAAACAATATTGGATTTTATTTGCCGCATGTTTTTCCATTTATTGTATTATTTAAGGATTAAAATTAAAATTTCAAAATTAAATCTTTGTTCGATGTTATTTAGATTTATTTGGAAAATTTGCTTTGTAGTATGGGTAACTGGATTCGGGGAACTTTTGCACATTAAAAATTTAATAAACATTTGACTGAAGCAAAATTTGCACCAATTTTTCATTTAGAGTGTTCATGGGAACAAACTAGTGTTAAGTGGTCAAGAAGCCGAGAATACAAAAATAAAAATGTAAAATTTTTCTTATAGAATTCTGATTTATATGGTATTTCGAATCAAAAATTCTAAAAACTTGATTGAAAATCAAAAATTTAATAAAATTTAATGAGAATACTATTCCTCAAAAAATATCCATCCAGGAAATGTATTGCATCGAAAATAATTTTAGTTATAGACATTAAATTGTATTATACTGTAGCAAGGAATACAAGTGGGGGGAGGGGGGCTTAGACATCTTTATTTTACAAAAGTAACTAAAATCCAATTGAAATATAAATTTGGATAAAAAATACTAATTTTACAAATGCAACGATCGAAATCGTTTGATCAATCATCGATGATTGGCCACAGTCAACCTTACGTAAGCTTAATTTAAAAATTCTACTAATTTTATAAATCGAACGATTAAAATCATTTGGTCAAAAAATAGTAACTAGTTGTTTTCGTTTGGTCAACGCCTCATAAGGGTTTATTGCTAAATTTAGATTTATGGCCAAACGAATAAAAGAAGTGACCAATCCTTAATGACAATTGACCAAACGATATTGATCGTTGGATTTATCGTGGTATTCATCTGATGGAATGTTAAGCTTTTTGCGAATTTTCGTAACGAAGGGTTGACCAAACGAAGACAACTAGTGACCAATCCTCAAAGACAGTTAGTTTAGAAAGGGTGTTAAAAGGTGGAACTGTGAACAGGTGACTGAAAAATTAACGCACCATTCAAAAATTACCTTAAGTTTAAACCGTTTTTTCGTAGACCGTTAATCTGTATGAATGTTTTTGGGGTTATGAAGGCAAATGCTTAAGAGTAATGCCCAATTAACGGGTCGTTTTAAATTTTAGGTTTTACCCGTCAACGCTTCAGCAACACACTAAATTATGAGTTCTAAGTGTATATGGATTAATGAATTTTGACAACGACTTGAATCGGGTCAACAAAGTTCACCTAATCTAACGATGTTCACAGACGAAAAAACGAATTATAAAAACTTTCATACCTGCAGTCACACAAAAATTACAAAATGGTAGACTATGAAGAAGTTGAACTGCAATTTTACACAAATCCACTAAGGTTAGAATCAGAATAGTTGGATTGTTGAAATTCATTCCAGAAATTAGGAATTCGAGCACAACATAATTCCAATAAATTACATACATTATTTAGTGTCACAAATTAGTGAAGAAAAGACATATTTAGTAATTGAGCATACTCTGTGAAATAAGACAAATATGAAATGGCATGGCAGGCCTTATGTAATAAATATAACATTATGAAAAAACTTTTCAAATTATGATAGAAAATTGAAACTTGATTCTCGTTCACCATTTTCTTCATAAACTGGATGGTTTGTCCCACGCATCTGGTATTGTGGCTAGCGATACCGAAAAATTACTGACTTTTAAAGGATTTAGTAGAATTCTGCAAAAGAAGGTTCAAGTGTTAAAGTTTTAACATTTTGGTATGTCATTAGTTTTCTGAAACTTTCATAAAACTGTTATGCAGTCAGTAATGGTTTAGTTAAATGCTATTAGAATCTCAACCGAGCTTCCGCTGTTTCAAGAAAGTGTTTACGTTAAGCATCGATACTGTTTACGTTAAGCATCGTATGTCAACAGAAGAGCGGTTATGTGATGAACATTACGAAAAAATTAACATAGAATGTTTTCAGCTAGCTATTCCAGCAAATTGATATCTTCGGTTATTCTCGTTAAACTGGTAAAATGCAATTTCTACAAATTGAAAACACGCTAATCCGCATCGAATGTGTATGGCCGTATATTTGAGCCTTGCTCACATGATCATCGCCCAAGCCTAAAATTCGTCAGTTTCAGGAAACAGTAAAACTTACGATTTCGCTAATCAGTCTGTGGTTAAAGAGAGTAGCAGATCAACTAAGTGCGTATGGTTTTAATTGCTTCATCGAAAACGTCTTCAAACATTACTTTCAATATTGTATGATAGTGATACCGGTCACATAACAAGACCACTTTTCTACTGTGCTGAGGTTTAGGAAATATATTTTATTTTTTTTATTAAATGTTGTTCGTTTTTCAGGCAGATTGAAGTTTCTTTAGTTTTGTGACCTACGTGGAACACTCAGGACAATACCTTTGAAATGTCATTTAACAAATTGACGTTTGATAGTGTTTTTTCGCCCTTAATTATTACGGTAAAACTTTTCATACATAAATTATGGATTTTCTCAAATTTGGATCGGGACGACTTACTATCCCAAGCTTACATTGATAAATGGGTAGATTTTAAAACTCAATTAAAAAAATTGCAAAAACTATATGTTTAACGCTAGGTTCTGCAGTCTAATGTTCAAAGAATTAAATTTCATGGTTTCGGTGATGTTAGCATTAAAAAGTTGGTTATGCTTTTATAGCAGACAATATTGTAATCACCGAGTCTGATCATAATTTAATTGCATCAAACTTAAGGTACATAAATTGTATCAATTTAGGATCAAGTTCAGAACATATGTATAATAACCTAACATGATATTGACTTGTATTAGGTCAATTAAATTATGATCAGACTCGGAGATTAAAATATTTGTTGCCGACACACTTACGAAAATTCAAGAGGATTCCTTAACTAGCACAGCATACCAACTGTAGTAAATCCTTCCAGACTATTTTACTAAAGATCAAAAATATTTCCCTAATAAACCTAAGACGCTCTGGTTAACTTGAAAACATGTACATCTACAGAAAGTTGCATCCATAGGTAGAAACAGAAACATTTGATTTATTATTCGGGTCTCGAATAATAAAAGTGCCTGATGACAACCGTTTAATTCTTCGCGTCTTTCTACATAAGTGTTGCGGTAGAAAACTTTTGTCCGGTAATCATATTTATATTTTAATGATTTTGTGAATATAAATAAATAAATATATACCTAGACTAACAGAATGGAAACTAAAGATAATGCAGTATTTAAATACGTCTTGAGCGAATAAGATACCAAGTTTAAGAAAATCATAATACCCAAACCAAACAAAACGGTGTACCCTGAAAAAAAAATTATTCGACAACATAAATTTCAGTTCTTGAACAAACCTTTGACAACTAAAACTTTGGCTTAAACTAAATCATATTCTTATCCAATAAAATATGATTTATTTCTTGCCAATGGTCAGATCGAAACCATATCAACGAAATTCGATCGAAACGATAAATATTTTTTTCTGAACGCTCCTATTTTGCTCTCCTTATAGATCGATTTTTGTTATAAAGTCTACAATTTCAAATCAATCACTATTATACAAATGATTGGCTAAAAATTTATTTTTCAATTCATTATCTGTATTTGTGTTATACCAATCAAAATTTGATTGATGTTCTCTACTGTATATAGCGATGCCTCAACAGACCAAGAAAAAGAATAATGGAATTTCCATCAACAAACAATTAGATAATTGAATTTCATCCTAAAAATTGATTCGGAAGTAATTTATACCACACTCGAATATGTGGAGGTTATTTATGACTTAATTTCAACTCAATCAATAACAAATTTTTTTGAATCCAGTATCCTCGAACTCATTTTCATGTTGAGTTTGTGCTTACATAAACACAAAAACCCAATCACAGACAAACAGGGAAAAGCTAATTCAGAACGATTGCTTTTTGTATTATTTACTGTCAGAAAGTCTTCAAGGTTTTTGTAATTCATACATATAGATAAGCGACCCTTGGCAGAAAAAATCCTATAATTTGAAAGTAAATCATATACACAAAAAATTTTGTTTTTGTTGCAAGGAAATACCACACAAAAAATAAAAATCGAAAATAAACCCGGAAAACTTGAAGTGACAGTTTTTCATTTCTCTTTATTTTCATCCTCCCTTATACACATAAAAAAGATTATCAAATCTCTAGAGGAAAATTCTGGAAACAAAACTACCAAAAAAACTTCAACAGAGTATAAAACGAAATATTATGATAAAAATATAAGGAAGCGTTACACGCCGATGCTCCACATAGATGAAATACATAGATAATTTTTCTCTTCATCTAGAATAAACCGCCTGCTATTACCCATAACGACAAATTCCTTACGTTTTCTAATTACAATATTAAATTTCAACAATATTTGCCGAATAGATGGTATTTATTTATTGTTATTTTATTTTTGAAGCCATAAACATTTTTCCTCTAAAATTTAGTCATTTTTGGCAGAAATATTTTATCAATAATTTATAAGAGCAGCGGCCAAAATTTATTTATGTCATAGATTGATACATCCATATATGACGATATAACGGGCGAACCTTGGAACCGATGTAGGTCAAACATAAAATATTTGTAATAATGTCTAGACAGTCGTATTATGTGATCAGAAATATTTCAGCTGAAGGGCAACATTATTTTCATAATGTTAACGGAATTTAATGATTTGTCTTACGATTTTGTATCCTTTCAGAAAAATTTGACGATTTTATAGTCACAAAGCAACTGTAAACATGCGGTTTTACTAATTATACTAACAAGAATTAACGGGTTTAATTAAAACGTTTAATAAACATTTTGTGATGAACAAAATGTTTTTTTGATGGATTGGGTGGAAAATTTTCTTTTTCTAGAGAATTTGTTTGCTACGCTAATTTCGGCCTAAATGTGACAATATATGGTATATATTTTAACGTACGTAATACTATATTAACTTTATATCAAATTTAAATTAGTAATTTAAACATATAGTTGGCTAGAAACATAAGGCTCTGTGTTGGCTCGTTGAATAATGATTGGAACACAGAGTCTTGCTTTCAATCAAAATTCTGATTTATTTTCAAAAGAATGTGTGTAGGGGTTATGCCATCGTTAGGCGCTGTAACAGATGGTAATTAGTACTTCAACTAGGGATGATCCGGATACAACATTTCAATTTCAGTATTGGTCCCATTACTCAATACAATAACAAAAATTCTTTTTCCACGGACACGATTAAATAATAAATTTAAAATTGTATATAACTGAAAATATCAATTATTGTAAATTTTAATTACTTCAAAAAAAAACAGAGCGCAGAAAGATTAAAACACACGCACGCAGTACTTAGTATTTGTGAAATGCAATAAAAACACCGAGTGTTGAGTACTACACAAAAGTCGTTTTGCGCTTTGAAATGTAGACATTTTTAATGCGCTCACACATACAGTTATTTTCCAACAAAGTATTTAATTGCAGTTCACATATTTTGAAATGCAACAAAAGCAATAATCAACATTATAAGAATAAGGGGATCCGCTCGAAATGAGATACATCAAAACGCAATACTTCAAAACGCGATATTTCAAAACGCGAAATCGAATAATTATCGGCAACGACAGTACCTAACACAAGATTATCAGGGCTTGTGATATCCAGTGTTTAAAAAGATATATCGGCACCCGCTACCGAAAAGACGCCTCGTCGCCCATTTGAGAGATCCCAAAGAAAATGGTCGTCTCTGGAATTCGAAAAGTGATAGGCTAATGGAAGTTAAACGAAAAACCTGAAACGATAAATTTCCAATTTCTCAAATGGAGGAAATCCTCTACAGTTAGGGTATCCAATGATTTTCCACAATAGGCCTTAAATCTGGTTTTCACCAAATTCCAATGGACGAAAGGCACCCGGAGAAAGCAGCCGTCTTAATAAACAAGGGAAATTGTAGATTCACTGCCTGATAAATGAACCAGCTATACTACATAGGCTGAAAACTCCCGGGCCTAACATAGAAAACATGTTTTTTTAGATCAGTTGGTAATAATCTCCAAAAGACAGCTGTCAAAATTTCATTATATTTTATTCATTAGTTTGTGAGTTATTGTGCTAAGAGTGACGCAATAGTTTCAAAACAATGGATCAAAAACAATTTCGTGTTTTGATTTTACAATGCTTCTTGATGGGAAGAATACCGTTGAAGTGAAGCAATGGCTTGAAAAGTGTTATAGGAACTCCGCTCCATCGGAAACAACAATAAAACGTTGGTTTGCAAAACTGCAAACGTGGTCGTAGAGACATCGATGATGCAAAACGCAGTGGACGTACAAATGAGGTGGTAACACCAGAAAACATAAAAAAAATCCACAAAATCGTTTTGAATGATCGAAAAGTGAAATTAGCTGACACCGTAAAGATATCAAAAGAACGTGTCGGCTTTATATTGCATTAGCATTTGACTATGAGAAAGCTCTGTTCAAAGTGGGTGCCGTGTTTACTCACTGTTGACCAAAAACAACAAAGTGTTGATGATTCTGAGCAGTGTTTGGCCATGTTTAAAAGTAACAAACCGGAATTTTTGCGTCGATATGTGACAATGGATGAAACATGGATCCATCACTTCAATCCGAAATCAAAACGATTGTCATCTGAGTGGACAGCAACAGATGAACCTCGTCCAAAGCGGCCGAAAGCACAACAATCGGCTGGAAAGGTTATGGCCTCGGTATTTTGGGATGTGCGTGGTGTAATATTCATCGACTATCTTGAGAAAGGAAAAACCATCAACAGTGAATATTATATAGCGTTATTGGAGCGTTTGAAGGCCGAAATTGCAAAGAAACGACCACATATGGCAAAAAAACTTTTGTTTCATCAAGACAACGCACCGAGTCACAAGTCAATCAAAACAATGACAAAACTACATGAATTGAACTTTGAATTACTCCCACATTCACCGTATTTGCCAGATTTGGCTCCCAGCGACTACAGGCTGTTCGCAGACCTCAAAAAAATGCTCTCCGGTAAGAAATTTTGCTCGAAAGAAAAGGTTATCGATGAAACTGAGGCCTATTTTGAGGCAGAAGATAAATCGTTCCACAATCGTTAGAGTGGCACTGGAATGATTGTGTTGCTCTTGATGGCAATTACGTTGATGAATAAAGCCAAATGGCCTAATAGGTAAAATTTGTCATGTGTTCTTGGACGATATCATCATCGTAGGACATAACTTACGTAGGAGTACGTAGGACATAATTAATCACAAGGATAACTTGGACGCAGTGTTCAAAAGGTTATCCCAAATTAAATTAAAAATCCAAAATCATAAAACAGAATTTTTGGTATATACTTTCACCCAAGACGGAATGAAACCAAAGTACTATAAAATAAACAAAATATTAAATTGACCGTGACCGAGAACGCCAAAAAAAATAAAACAGTTCCTTAGAATGTCTGACTAAGATAACTCGAAAATAGCCAAATATATGACACAGTATTTAAAAAACGAAACCATAAAAATATTTATATTGACGGACGTTTAGCGTATCCAGATTTTCAAGACCGTTGATATTAACGACAGATGCGTCAGATTTTTCAAATGGCGCAGTCTTGCTGCAGATCATCCTGAACCTGTCGACAATCCCATCGCATGTGCCTCCAGAATATTAATACAACAGAATCAAAGCACGCCACAATTGAGAAAGAGACACTTTACATTGATCATTGACTACAAACCCTTAACATTATTAAAAACTCTGAAAAGAATAGGAAAATTCTGAGGTGGTGACTAGAGTTCGAAAATTATGACTATGGTGTCGATTATAAAGAGGGAAAACTAATGTCGTAGCGGAGGCACTGAATTAATACCCATGATAAATGAATCAATAGTCGACCATCGGTGCAGCTCTATACTAGAAAACTTAGGAAATATTCAGAGGAAACTTCTCAAGATATGTGACAAAAAAGCATCACTAAAACACCATCGCCGTGAAAAAAAGTGAACGAGCACATAGGGGATAAGCGAAGCGGAAAAGCAAATCAGACGTTTCTACTTCTTCCCAAATATGGTAAAGAAGATCAGAAGTCACATTAACGTCTGCAACATATGCCATATACATGGCACAAAATAACAATTTTTGAAAGCTATTCGCTTTTAAAATTTTGATGTCATCAAATTTGGTGCTGTAAAGTCATAAATCAACACTTACGTTATAGAGTCGATTTACATTTTGTGAATTCCATTTTAGTACATAACGGAAATTTTACAGTTACAGAGCTTACATACAGTTTGTGAATTATACTCAACTATAATCTTGGTAATCTTACAATGAAATGAAAATTTATTTATACAGGGTGGTAAGATAATCTCTGTTCATCTTTTAGAAATGATTCCTTTTTTTTTAAAACATAGGACATGCAAAAAAGCTCTCTATATAAATTCAAATTATTTTGCATTTAGTAGACCAATTAGGTTTAAGGTTATTATTTACGTTAAAAGTCTGTAAGTTGTCTCTTTAAAAGTGTATTTGCACAATGAAGGTCCGCCTTTAATAAAATTATACCTAAATATAAGTAAAGCTAAGTACGTACCACCCTGTATATGTAATTTAATCGTTATAGACAGATGCAATCATTACAGATAAAGTCATGGGTGTGCTCTGGATAAAATAAAATTTAATTTTTGATCATTTACGTTGTCATGTCTTAGTATACTTAGTTACAGTATCAGTATTATAAGACATATTAAGAAAATCGTATTTAAATTGGAATAGAAATAAGCTCCAAATATTTTTTTAATTGGTAAGCATACCCGTAATTAAAATTCAATTAACTACCTGGCAAATATTTACATCAACCTAGGATAATTTAAAAAACAAATTAAAGGAATTTAACGTGTGCGTATACGTAGGTAAGCTTAATTGGTTTACCTTGTATATTTCTATATGAAAAAATATTACACATAATTTTTAAATGCCCAAATAAAGTATATATGTACATACACATATACAGTTTAATCCAGAACATTTTCACACATTAATTTGGAAATGAAAATTCCCCAAATATGGTAAAAATGACAAAATATTTCAACTTTAACAACGCAAAAGTGTTTCTGACACTTTTTTCTAATTTAAAACACACCAAACAAATTATTTGTTTATTCTCATATTTATATTTATGTTAATTAATATTTCAAATTAATAAAAACCACAAATTTCAGGTATGAAAATATGCTATATGTTCAAAATTCCATCGTACTTGTACATATGTGTACGTATTTCTATTAAAAATTTAAGGAATTTTGTCTAGGATTAAAACATAAATCCTGCTTGGTTTTTTATACAAACAATTGAATTATACTTATAAGTACATAGGAGTATTACACAGAAGATGCTCCAATGTAAGAATATGTTTTCGCATTGTTATACTACACATGGTTATTATCAGTCTTTTCTCTATATAAAATTTAAGATAGATACTCGTGTGTTTAAAGAATGTATGTTACCTACTTAAAGAAAATAATGTTATTGTTTGAAAATGGCTTCGTTTCCGTATGTACTGACATGTACGAGTACATTAGGAAGTAAGTAAATATTTTCCGGTAATAAAGAAAATTATTTTACTCTCTTACAATGTTCTTATGCGGTTTGTACGTACTCATTTTAAAATACTGGCAACTAAACGTATCTTTCCAGAAATATCAATTAAAGTCGGTTTGTTTACAAAAAAAGGATAACAATTATATAGAAAGGGCTAAATCTTGAAAGTTGGAATACACATCAAACTGATATGAGATATAAGCTTTTGGGGTGCGAAGCTTTATAAATTTTTAATACTTTTATTGAACCTATACAACAAATTTAATTTCTCACCCTAATCAAAAGGTAATATACGTTTGTCCTGAAAATTGACCTAAACTGTACTCGTATGTATGTATGTACAATGTCTCTAATTTCAAAATAATTATAAACGAGTTAATTCGTCTTTTTTTAACTATAACCATAATTTAATGTTTAACAATTATTTATTAAGTATGTTTTTAATATTTAATTTAATTTATATTACCGTAAATATGTAATATCCTGAAAAATATCCATCTATATGTCTACGTAACTTTACGTAATGATTAATTAATAGAAGGAAAAAAGCTCTATGTCCTATTTATCTCACTCTACATTCATATTGCTTTTGATGAAAGGGCATTTTTGAAGAAAAAAAAGGTGGGTGGCCCAAATTCGAATATGATCCATATGAAAGGGGTGCGACAATTTTTTTTTTGGGTGCCTACAGCGATGTAAACATTTTTATGAGGTCAGAACTGTAAAAAAAATCCTTTACGAAATGTACATAAATGATTAATGTTGGTACAATCGTAAAATATAAAAATATTTGAATTCCATGTTTGGGGGTGGTTTTATTGCCCATTTAAGATTGTTTAGAATCGGAAAAGTATTAATTAAGTATTTCTTGAACTTTGGTATGTGGGTTTAACTTTTTATTGGTTATATAAACTTGAAGTAAGCCAGCACTGTAAAAAATATTAAATTAAATATATACGGTTTTGATGGTATCAATGCACGCAAAACATCGATAATTTGTTTTGTCTGTAATTAAAATTATAAGTAAATTAATATTATCGTGCGCTATAATCATAAAAGATTGGCGTTTCGGAAAACATTCTTTGTTATTCACCATGAAGTAATTAGTTAGTTGGTGTATTGCAAGGGAAATATTCAAATTGTTTTGCTTAAAAAGCCTTAGCCGAAACTGGTAACACATCAAAATGATTCATACAACTTGCTAATAAAGCTATTCCACAGGAGACTTGTTGTAAACCTTCAAATAAGCCAGTCTCCACAAAATAAGTCACGAATTGGTCCGCAGTCTTAATCCATTCAGGGGAACGATCCTTTCTTTAAACCTTATAATATACGTCGCGTGGTAATTTCTTCTACGAGTATTAAAACCAAAGACATTAGTTTTCGTGCTACTACTGGTACACGTTAATATTATGTATTCTGTGTGAGAAATTCTGTTTTGAGGTGAAATACTATATTTAGTTACAATTACAAGTGCTGTGAACGTTTCCTGAACTGGCGAACCGGTGGATGTTTTTATATACTCACATTCGCCCGCCAATTTTTAAAAAGTAAAATACACATGGTATTGGGCTGTGAACAAGTAAGGTTGCTAAATGAGATCAAATACGTGCATGAGTTGCAAACTCCGAAATCGAGGTTACGAAAGATAAATTTTCTCAACGATGCGTATGAACCGGCATCAACTGGAAACCGTAAGGAGACATTAGGACACCATATAACCGCAGCATTATCGTAGACGAATTCGATATAATTTAGAACGTCGGTTTGCATCTAGGTCATCATCACGAAGAGGGATATATCTTAGCGGATCTGCTGATATAAAACTATTTATTACATTTTATTATATTACTATATTATTATTATTTTCATTCTATTTCTTTCTTTCTTTCTTTCTCTATTCTTTATTTTTTTATGGTTTGTTATTTCTGGTCTTTCTAGTAAGCATTAAGTTTGCGATTTAATTCTTACTTTCACATAATTTTGTAGTTATTAGTTAATTATTGTTGTACGTCATCTTAATGTTAATTTTCTTCTCGATTTTATAACTAGCTTACTTTCTAGTTTTCTAATTTCTATTAGTTTAATTATTTTCTGTCTTGGGGTAATATTTCGGTATGACTCAGTAAAATTGTACAATGAACGCGTCTGACTAAACTTTTGGTGTAATGAGATGACTGGTTAATTGCAATTTTTCGGATTAATCTTAACCACGCTTTGTTAATCTTAGATTTAAGTAGCACACTAACTTCGATAGAAAATTTTTGTAATGGCTGTAGGTACTACATGTTAAAGGTCGAACCTCCCTAACCACTGAAGGCTATCCAATTTTACAGTGCACTATGTGGTACTTTACTGATCCAAGCCAAGGTTACAATATATCGGAAATAATTTCTAACTATATCCGTAATTTATTTAAAAAAAAAATCTGCTTTTCGGACAAAATATTATTTTTAATGGACACCCATACAATGTTTACGACTATTTTAGTCGTAGAAAACAAAGAGGCCATCAAATTCGCATTGAACCGATACCGAACCCAATCGGCTAAATCACGCTGAATTAATACCCAATAGGCGAAATAGTAACAGTATTGAGATGTCTCTGTAACATTAATTTAGCATATGCTAAAAGGAAAGGAGTAAATAAATTGGTTGGGAATCTCAATGTACCATAGTTTCTATAATATTGAGCATGTACAACCTACGTGCTATTGGATTTTGTCTTTCATGAGCTAGATAAATACCCAATCGGAACCAAACTCATGCCTTCGTCTCTGTGTACAACTTCAATGTATGTTTTCACTATGACTCTCCATTGCGTACAGCCACCCCGTAACACAGGTAGGGTAAATATGTGAGGGCTTTGGTCCTTGGTTTTCGGTGCGCTAGCAAGCCAACCACGGAAAAACAATTTGCAAAACAAGATTTTAATTTTAACATAAAACAATTTGCCTCAAAAACCGTCAAAAAGTTTACAACGTGCTCTAATAAATTTGCGTACTTATTATAATACTAATACATTTAGAGATGCTTTCTAGGAACATTTCGAAAGCGTCTTGAGCAAAAAATCTCAACATCAAATTCAATGAAAAATTGCGCTAACCAAACTCTACAATTTGGTGGTCGCAAGCACATATTTTACACATAAAGCTATCCACTAAAGTCACATGGAATTGAAACATTGGCATAACAGTCAACCAAATTGACCAAAGCCGTTTCTTTAGCGTTAAATGTTAATGGAAATCTACATCTTCAGAAGAAAATGAAAATAGTCACTGGGAATCTAGCATTGAAGAACCGGTAGCAGGTCCTAGTGGCTTAGGAAAAATATGTGGATCATCAGAAGAAAGTACTGAAACTGATAATTATACATCTTCAACAGAATATGAGCCACCCAAAAAATCCAAGAAACCGTTTGAAGGAGCAAATTCACAAAGTATGAAAAGAGAAAACTTTAGATAGACTAGGATTGAGTAATAGATCTACATTTATTATAGTATCCATAGTATCAAATGCTTTAGAGCATTCCTTGAATGATTTGAAGCTGTCTTCATCAGCTATTATAAACAGCAGCCGCACATTTCGAGAAATGATTGTCACCGATATTCAAGGAAGTTTTAATCCTGACGCATTTCTGACTGTTTACTGGGATGGAAAAATTTTAAGAGTAGTACATGAAATATGGATATTGAACGATTAGCTATAGTTGTGTATGGTGGTGGGAACTCCAAATTGCTTGCCATCCCAAAATTGGAAAATGGTACTGGTCACATGCAAGCAGAAGCTGTTTTCAAAATTGTAAATGATTTTTTTTTGTATTTAAATTATTACAACTGAATACAATTCATCTAGTAATTTTTATTTCTTAATTTAGTCACTTGTGAATTAGAAGACGCCCATTGGCCGGCTCCATTTATAGGTTATTTACTGAAGTAGTATTTGCTTTGGTGTCCTTAATCCATTAAATCAATTGGTTTCGTTCTCTGCAATCGTCTTACTGCATGGGAGGTGTCCAACATACCACGAAGCTCTTCATTTACTAGTTGATAAATACGTTGTCCATGTATTAGTGCAAGTTTTTTTTATTTCTTCTTGGACCGTCGGGATATTTAGATCCCTATGAAGGTCATCATTCCTAATGTACCACGGGGCGTTAACTATACCACGTAGCACTTTGTTTTGAAAAGTTTGTATTATTTTAGTGTTGGTTTTCTTTGTACAGAGCCAGAGCTATATTCCGTAAGTCCATACAGGCTTTAGCACCTGTTGATATAATAGCAGTTTATTTTCGGTTGACAATTCCGAGTTTTTCCCGAGCAGCCAATACATTTTTCGATATTTGATATTAAGTTCTTCTTTTTTCTTTTTAACGTGCTCTTTCCATCTGAGCCTGGTATCTAAGGACATCCCTAGATATTTAGCCTTATTTGCATACGGAATCTGCTGACCGTTAATGATTACAGGTTTGTAACTGACTCTTAGATTAGTAAAATTCACATGCGTGGATTTCGATTCATTGAGCCCGATACGCCACATTTTTGTCCATTTTATGATTTTGTCACATGCTTCTTGAAGTTTCGTTGTCGATTCCTCGATAGTGTCTCCTACTGAGAGAACTGCAGTGTCATCAACAAATGTTACAAGTGTCATCAACAAATGTTACGAGTAGGTAAAGAATTGGTCCCAAAACACTACCCTGCGGGACTCCTGCGGAAATCGTTTTTAGCTCGGAATATTCATCTTCATATTTCATCCGAAAGTGGCGATTCTCTATGTATGATTTTAAAATCATGTAATACTGTTTTGGTAAATATCTATGTGGTTTAAAGAGTAAACCTCTGGGAACAGAGCAAACCTTTTTCTTTCTAATGTATTCTCAATGACATCTGTAAGCCTGTGAACCTGCTCAATAGTTGAGTGTTTCTCTCTGAAACCAAACTGATATTCTGGGATAAGGTTTCGTTGTTCTATGCTTTTTTTCAATCTTTTGAGCAACAGCCTCTCAAACAATTTCGCTAGTGTTGGCAGAAGTGAAATTGGCCGATAAGATTTTCTATCATTCGGTGGCTTGCCCGGTTTCGGAATCATTATTACTTCTGCTACTTTCCACTGCATTGGCACATGTTTTTTCCTGAGGATCGCATTTATTATGTGCAGTAATTTACTGGTCCTGTTTTCGGGCAGCTGCTTTATTATTTGCCCTGTTATCAGATCGTAACCAGGAGCTTTCTTTGCTTTTATGTTCTTAATTAAGGCTTTTAGTTCTTTCAATGTTACAGACCTGACATCTTCGAAATCAGATATTCTGGGCGTATCAGCAGTGTTTTCGTAACTGGTCTGCCGACCTAGAGATTGAAATGTTTCTTCAAGATGTTCAGCAAACAGGTCAACTTTATCTTTCGCACTTCTAGCCCAATTCCCATCGTTTGTTTTGATTGGGAAAATCTGCGTTTTTGGCCGTTTTAACCCTTTTGTTGCTTTCGAGAGGGAATAGTCGATATCTTTAGTTGGGGATAGAGAACAAAGAAATTTTCCAATTGTTTCATTTTTCACTGCTTTTATGAGTACCTTAAGTTTGATGCACAAGTTGTTTAAGGTGGTTTTATCTTGCGGCGCACGTGTATTCGCGCATTTCTTTCGGGCTTTTCGTTTTTCCTGCACTAATTCTCTTACTTCTATTGTGTAAATATCGGCGTTTTCTTTCCTGGATGATAATTTGGGGGTGCATTCCCAAGCCGACCATTGTATGACATCAAGGAGCCGGTCTAGTTCCTCCTCTATTTCATATTCACTTTTGATTGGCACTTGAAGTTCAATTTTTTCCTCCACTAACTGCTTAAACAATTCCCAATTTGTTTTGTTGTTTGTTAGTTGTGGTGAATTTGTTTTTCCTATTACATTTTCACTAACCGTCATAATAATTTAGTCGCCCTCGAGAGCACAGTAAGTAGAGCGCTTGCTATGTAATTCGGGGGTCCCGGGTTCGATTCCTGGTGGTAACAAAAAAGTTACGACTGGGCATTTTTAATGTGTTATGTGTTACATTGTGCATTGTCTTATATATTTCAAGCCATAGTTATCGGCTTTTCTCCATAAAATATTTTTTTTAAATAACAGGAGAATGATCACATATTAGACTTTCATCATTTTCTAAGAAGATGTAGCGTTCCGATATGCCTTTAGTGATGTAGAAATCTATTAGCTCTGGGATTTTGTTTTAAATGAATGGAAAAGTTTTGATAATATAAAAGGTATGTGCTTTGATACCACAGCATCGAGTACTGGAATTGAAAATGGAGCAGCGTTTTTAATAGCAAAGAAATATTCAAACCGAATCATGTTTTTCGCTTTCGAAAGCATTCGAAAAGACGATAAAACTATTAACAAACCTGTGATTACAATAGTCGATCGCTTTAAAAAACAATAGACTAATATAGACATAAGTTCGTATGTATCTGGTATGCAAGATCTACACGCAAAAGAATACTTCCCAGAAACTATTCGAACTAAAATTGTGGAATTTTTGAAACAGTTGAAAACTCATCAAGCTCGTGGGGATTATATTGATTTTTTGGAACAAGGGCTTCTATTTCTTGGGGAATCAATTAATGGACAAGTTAAAAAACCAGGTGCTACATCACATGCAAGGTGGATGGCGAAAGTAACATATACATAGTTTGAAAATATATTTATTTCAAAACCAATTCACTCTATCATGTAATACGGGTATATTTTATATTTTTTGTTACAACTTAATCATTAAAAATTTTAATTATTTTTATTTTTTGTAGACAGCTCCGTGCACTCCAAAAACTGATTATCTTTATAATTAGGCTATATATCAAATATTGATTCGAATGCAGTATTCCAACTAAAGCAGCTAAAAATAATTTAAAATTATTTAAACAGAATGCAATGAAATTTAATACAGAATGCGAAGAAATTGATAAACCTTTAGCATTTATGGTACCTCAGCGAAACACTTATTGAACTTGCATTTTTTAATGATTTTATACCATTAGAAGAAAAAAGGTTAATGGTTTCAGCTTTGGAAAACCCTGGATATGATAACAATCCAAAGAAAGCATTTATAAGTAAAGAGAGAGTAAATCAACTTTATTTATACGACTTTGTGACGGAAAACACAAAACATTTTTTTACCGCAATTTTTGAATCTTTGTTCCAAGAATTCCTTGAAATGGACCCTGAAAAGTGGAATGAAAACAACAACTATTCATCTGCGAAAATAAAAGTTAACAAAATATTTATTGTTAATGATACTGCCGAAATAGCAATAGATTTAGTTAGTTCTTTCAACGATAAAATAACAAAGAAAGAGGATGAAAAACAGCTTTTATTTCAAGTAATAGAGCGATATCGAGAAGAGTTTCCTATCAACCTCACAAAATCTCAAATCAAGACGAAACTCTAATTAGTAAAATTTATAGATAGATTTTGATTTATAACATTTAAATGGCTCAATTTAATTTTTTCAATAAAAATTCATATTTTAACCAATACGAAAAATATTGCAATGCATTTTGTAATATCTTAAAAAAAATTATTTAATGCGTCATAAATTTATTAATTGTGAAATTTAAAAAAAAAATTAATACTGCAGAATTCACAAAAGTTACGAAAAACTGCGCTCAATCGAAAATTCTTGTTTAGAAAACAATTTATATTTTTTGATCCACGTCAGACATCAAAGAGTATAATATCACGTTTGAAAGGTTATTAAATGCCCTAAAACACCGTGTGTCTTTCGTATTTAAAAAAAAAATAAATACCAGCGACTTGCAAAGCGTTTTACAGAAAATACGAAGAAAGTTATAAAATTTTGTAAATAAATGCTCAGAACTACCTTTAATGTTAACAAAACAACAATTTTAATGGTTTTAGTCGATAGTTCATACAATTTTACTTCAAAAAATGGTACATTTATTTTTTTTTTTGAAAACGTGTGTGAGATTTATATTTTATTGCCAAGTATTAGACAATTTTTCGAGTTTTTTTTGCACATTTTTGCGTTGAGCACTATCTAATTTTTAACTTTTTTAATTATTTTTTCACCTAAATTCAACATTCATTCATATTTTGCACAGCGAAATAACATTCTCAAGATAAAAATTTTGTTTGTGCACCTTACTAGAGAAGGTAAGTTTATAGCTATGTGGGAAAAATCTTTAGGATTTGTTCTACAGAGTTTACGTTTTCAGAATTCTTTGATTTCTTGATGATTATGAATATAACAAGCGCGCCACAAGATAAGGCATCCTTGCGATGCGCATTGAAATAACATATAGATTTTCGAATTTTGACAGGATTCATCTATTACACTAAGTAGACGCCTATTTGGTAAAACCTCTAGGATTTGTAATAATCAATGTTGAAATATTCATCCAAAATCAGAGCAACCTATATATTTATTAACCAATCAAAAATGTTCGTGCTAAAACCCTTATAAAATGACAATAGCAAAACGTTCTAGGCGGTGAAAACTTATAGCAAGTTCTTTTCAATTGATTTATAAATCAAAAAAAATGATTTGAAATCAAAAAATTTTGATCGAAATTCCGTGGCATGTTCTTTCCCTGTAAACATTGATTTTTTTTATCGCAATCAATTTTGAAAAATCTCAAACATTTCGGGAACTTTTAAATATGTTAACGTCAAAAGTATAAACATAAATATTTCAAAAAGCATGAACATTATAACTTTTTGACTACAGTTGACCGTGAGAATATGACATATGGCATAATTTTATTTTTCGCTTTAAAATAATTATTTCGTTTTCACTGTGTTAAAATATTTGTGTGGTTAATTTGTTGACAATAAACTGACAATATAAAATTTTTTAACATCGAATGTAAATCGAACTAACAAAAAAAAATCAATCGCGTATCGTTTTCTATGACACAAAATCAATTTATTTTTGATTTTTGGAACGAACTTGCCATTAATAAAAGTGAAGGGCATGTAGATTAGTTTTATTTATTTGTTAAGCTTAATTAAAAGACGGCATAAAAATATATTTAAATTTTAAATAATTGTAACAAACTTAATCCTTCACCGGATTCTCGAGTGCCCAATTCCAAAAGAATGAGCACTGACTACAAGATGAATCGAAAACTAATGGACTAACGAGAATGAACCTCTTAGTTTAAGGAAACCCGAACAATTTGAATTTCGTGTAGCGGCATTGTCTACTGCTGTACCTAGTTTGAGGAAAAAATTAAACCCAAAATTCTGCTAAATAAGTAAAATGGCATTGTTCTACAGTATCTGAATTATTTCAAATAACTAAAAGTATACCTTTTTCATGTAAAATTTGCACTGGTACATTTAAAAGTTAAACCACATTGAGTTACCTCGTCTTAAAATAAAATAAAAATTTTAATAAAACTTTTTCTATACAAATTTTTGTACCAAAGGTTACATTACATAACTATATCAGTTAAAAGTAGTAGAACAAATACATACAATTTTGTTAGATAAAAATCGGTCATTAAATTCATTATGTATGTACAAGGAAGAAACGGAAAACAATAAAAATTACACTTTACGCACGCAACTCAATGCGTAAAATAACAATTTCCAGCATTAATGGTGTAAATATCAAAGGATTGTATTTTATTTTTCTAAAAAAAATTTAATGATTTATTGTATCGATTTTTTAAATTTACCTACAGGCTAAGCACAACACTCGACATAAATGTATACACCATCGACGTACAAGTGTAATATGGATATATGTTTATATTGGATTTAAAAAAAAAAATTAAAATCCTGAAAATATCCTCAGGCGAAAATTAATGTTTTGTGTTTTATTTATAATATGTTTTAAACAAATAAAATCGGGATATGCGAATTCGTGTTTTATTTAAATTTAGTTCGCTGTATCAAGACATTAAATCCCAATAATTTTTTATGGGATAAAAATAAAACCGAATTCCATCAGTCTCGTCCTACACAAATAAAGTCATACTCGTTTTCATCGATTTCCGTTTAGTGTTTATTTTTCCGAATGTGACGTACAAAAAAAAATCATTATCTTTACGTATTTTTAGGAAAGGATATACCACCGAAGGAAAATCATATCGAAATGAAAAATATTCTCATCTATATACAATAAATTTAATCAAAACAAATAGAAAAACTAATAATTTAACCAAAATTGAAAATTTCGGAAGAACCGAAAGGAAAAAATTGATGGAATTAAATGGTAAAGTGTGCAAAATAAATCGAATGGGGGGAATGGGAATGTTAATACAGAAAACAAACCTAGAATAATAATGTATCCGTTTCTAGTTGAAATAATATTGTTGTTTGTAAATAACTGAAATCCTTTTTCTTTTATTGTTTTCCCTGGTTTTGAATCTGTCTGTATATATAGAGCCGTGCCGTACATGGAAAATGAGGTCAATGGAATTTCTTTTTTACCAACTTATTTTGATTTGGTAAAGCACGTAACATAACAATGCTTGTTTCTGTTTACAGTAATCATGAGAGTTAATTTATTTAATCAATGGTAACTATAGGTTTTTGTTTGGTAAACTAATGAATCCCTATACCAAAATATTTTCCATGAATCAGCATAATATGAAAATATATACGAATACACATATGCGGTATATTTTTGTTAGACTTCCGCAAATTTGAAAATAAGTCAAATGTAAAGAAAGTATGACATGAAATATGTATGCTAAACCCGTGTTCGTTATGTTTGCAAAAAATAAAAAATCGTATACATTTTATTTATCGTTTTCCCGGTCCGTATCTAAATATTGTGGTAGATGATATATGGATGCCATATAGCTATCTTGATGGAGATAAATTTTTTTGTTGAATGCTATATGTGTACCCAAAATATCATGTAATAAACAAATATGAATAACTAAAATAGGTATTTTGTCAAACAACAAACAAAAATGCTTCTTTAATTATTAATATTATAATTATGTCGTGTACAGCATATTGGTAATGTCCTTAGCTACACAAACAGATATACAAATACTTAATAAACACATTTTTATTAATCACTTGTTTTTTGTTCCGCAGAATATATTTTTTCGGAAACCCACGTATACAGACGCTGTTATCCCTAGTTCTTCAAACCATCCCCATAATATTAAAATGTCAGCTTTCCACTCACTCATAGATAGACTAATAAACATCCCTCTGTCAAATTCAAATTATAACACTGAGCTTAACATAATTCTTCAAATAGCAACGAATAACGGATATGCAACTAGGACTATATTAAAGTTATTAAATAAAAAGCTAAAGCGTAAAACTCTAACGGGTATTTATCCACCGGATAGTCCAACGCGGGAAAATTGGCGTCGCTTAGAGTATATAGGAAAAACGAGCCAACGGATTAGCAACATCGTGTCCAATTATACCAATATTAGTTTTGCTTTTTATAATAATAACACAATAAAGAAAATGATTTTTAACAATAAACCTAGAGTTGATCGCCTTTCCAAATCTGGTGTCTATAGGATCAATTGCAATGATTGTAGTTTCTCCTATATTGGTCAGACTGGGCGCAATTTTGGAGTTAGAGCTAAAGAACATTTATCTGGTTGCAATCAATCAACTTTCCATAACCATTTAACTTCAGAAAATCATACAGCTAGCTTGAACAATTTAGACATATTACATATACAACCCAAAGGCAGACGTTTAGATACCTTAGAATCTTACGAAATTCGAAAATCAATATTTCTTAACCAAAATATCCTTAACGAACAAAGAGAAATCCGGTTCTCACCAATTACAGACCCCGCCCTTTTCTATTCTCACGTACGCAATAATATACCTTGAATTTTGTTACTCAACCTACATATGACTCATCGCCTACCTGCGCGATCCGTAGATTAATTTTTATTGCTTATTTTTTCTTCTCTCCTTCTTTTATTATATTTTGCTTTTTTCTATTATATAACAAAAATTTTTACTAATACAAATCAGTAGATACTCCTGATGATGACCTAACAAGTCGAAATCGATCGAGTGATTTTTTAAACTTTTTGAAAGACATTCAAAATATTCTGCGGAACAAAAAACAAGTGATTAATAAAAATGTGTTTATTAAGTATAAGTGTGTTTCGCCAAGTGCCTACGGCAAATAGCGTTAAAAGATATACAAATACGTGAACAAAATCAAATACGCACCGTTTAGGCATTTTATATAGTGATATAACACTATACCGAATAAATCCTTGTTCACAATGTACAGTAGATAATCGGGTGAAAAAATGGCGCCCAAATCCAATAAATTCGAAAACATCTCAATTTCTTTAAAAATTTACGTCATCTCGACATAGTTCGGGTTAATACAACCAAAACAAAAAATTCAATGACATGGCAATTATGAGATAAACCTACGTATCATTCATTATTAACACGACTTTACGTTTTTTTTTTATTTTTCCAAAAAGTAAATAATGGCAATTTTTGTGGGTATGTACGGTGGGTGTGTGTACCTATCTCTGCTCTATTTTCACCATCCATTCTACCATTTTGATAGAAAACCAAAAAAATAAAAAGGTTTCCATTTTCTGTAGATTAGTTTTCTATACTACAATATTCTATAGTCGTCGATTTGTAGTTGTTTCTAGTTTTGCGGGGTTCTAAAATTGTATTGTCCCTTTTTATCAACACCATTTGTGGCAAAAAATACGAAAATAAAAAAAATTAATTTTCCTTCTGTATAACAATAAAATAGTTTTTCTTTTTGTTTGTTATTACAGTTTTAGAAAAATAATATTTGTTTAAATGTGGAAATGAATAGTAGTTACCATTTACCAGACGTATCTCGTATCTCTATATACAATAGTGGATGGAATTTTTTACGTATTTCTGTCTGTGTATGCGCTATTGGAATTGGCGGTCGTAGAACTACAAAACATTTAAAACATTTTTGTTACAATAATAATAGAGTGCACTTCAATATCAAAGGTTCTTTCTTCAAAGTCAGAAGTTCTTTCTTTCGGACCATGCATCTTATTGTCACTTTAGGGATTGGTTAAATATATTTTCTAGAAAAACCAAAATAGTTTATTGGAATCTTCAAATGAGCCTTAATAGACAATTTTAAAATTATTTGGAACATCTGTAAAGTAATGCGTTCGACTTTTGATTTGAATTTTGTTCAAATGATAAACGACATAATTAACAAATTTATATATTATGTAATAAAAGCATTGTTGCAAACCGGGGTGCCACCTACCAGTTGGTAGTTTAATGCTTATTTTTTAAAAATTATCCAGTATTGCTCCTTCTAAGTGGTTAGTTTGTTAATTTTGTCGTGGAAGCTCTGCAGAGCTTATATATTGTCGGGTTACAACAAACATATTTTAAAATGCTCCTTAAATTATTTTAGTAGTCAAAATATGCTGTATAGGATAGCGGAAACTAATAGTACCTGGGTAGATAATAAAAAATTTGTTTTCTGCGGCCAAATAAACTCATTCCAAATACAGGGCGCTATCTCATAAATTTCCAGAGCTAACCATTATGCGTATACAGTTGATGTACTAATAGTAATGATAAACCAAATGTATAATGATTTTATGTTTTATTCGCTCTGTTGGATAGAAAAACAACAAAATTTTCCACATAAACTTTCTATGACCATAGCTATTATCAAAACAACCGTACAAATTGGTTATCAATGGGAGTTTTCAGATATTGGACAGAATCTGAAAAGAATTTATTAGTTCGCAATACTCATAAAATAACTTAGAGAATTCTGAATAATAGGCATTCCTAAAATTTTAAATTAGATTCGCCAGTTCCCAATTCATAATTAAAATACAACCCTTCATCCCAATTTTAATATTTACTCTTATAGTGGCCCGAAAACCTTTTAGTATAAAGGCTTACATCCTGACTTAATATAATAAATGCTTTAGCCCGGACAGTAATACAAAATAGCAAAAAATTATAACCCATCCCGAAAAAATAATTAGAAACTTTTGCTACAGATCTGATAACTTTCATCTATTAATTCCCTAATAAAAAAAACTTCAGGTTTCACAGAGCCCTGTAGATATCACGGGCGCGCAATTTGTTTGATAAGACTATCAGTAAAACAGATATGCAAGGCCATTACCATACGATGGGGATAAGGATCATAACAAGCCATTTTCTATCCAATGGTTACAACTGAGCGATTTATGAAAACGGTCAGGTTTGTCCTTGTGTATCTCTGTTCACAGAGGTTTGCAAATATAACGGAATATGTTATTTGCTTGATAAAACCATCGAAAAAATGTATCAGCAAGGTCATTACAATCCGATGGGGATAAGAGCCATAAACAAGGCCATTGCTATCCAATGGTTTTAACTGAGCAAATTATAAAAAGGACAATGCTTTACCTTGCGGATGGCCTTGCGACTATGCGGATGCGTTTTACTAAAGTTAAAGTGAACAATAATAGTGAAATTATAAACAATGATAAATGGTGAATTGTTCAAGAAGTATAATTGGTATTGGCGTAAAATAAATTGGTAACTTTAAACTCGGAGTGTTTGTCGAGGCTGCAGAGAGAGGATACTAAAACATAGAAGAGGATACTGAAACAGCAGGTCGTAGATCTCGAATATCACCACCGCCGCCAGGGTCATCAAGGATTACGCCAGTTACCCGAAGAAAGTCCAACCTTACAACCACGTATAACCTCCTATTCCAAAATAACAGAAACCTCCCTTTCACATGTAATATATGATACAGCTACTCTTGCTACGTCAACTGAAGGGCTTTAAATGGACGCTAAGTTCGACCAACTTCGCACAGAGTAAGGCGACAAATTCGATCAACTCCGCAC
Source organism: Nephrotoma flavescens (assembly GCA_932526605.1). Taxonomy (NCBI): domain Eukaryota; kingdom Metazoa; phylum Arthropoda; class Insecta; order Diptera; family Tipulidae; genus Nephrotoma; species Nephrotoma flavescens. The sequence continues at coordinate 323,251,094 of OW052220.1, forward strand.
AGAGCAAGGCGCTATATTAGGCCAGCAAGGTGCAAAATAAAAAAAACACAGCGAGCAGTGTAGTACTCAATTGGCATGAAACTCGATCAAATTAAGCATGCCTATGATGGCCAAATCAAAGATCTAATAAAAAAATCAAGTTGCCCGTGTAAATAACGTAAAAGTAAATAACCAGCTCAACGAATTTGAGGGACTAATCAGACAGGGGCTAAATTAAACAGAGCTTTTGGATGGCTGAGTTGGAACTAAGATATGGGCAGTCTCACGACAGAGAATTATGCAAGATACAGCTTCAAAACAAGCAGCAGCTACATGAAAATACCTGCACGACCTTGAAAAAGATGTAACTAGATTGGCGCGTCAAATTTAAGGAAATGTACCTGCAGATATGTAGAGCGGACTAACAGAAGAAGCGTTCATCAGCGTTGTCAAGGCAAGTGAATTGCTTCAAAAAGGTTGTGCAAGCCCAGGATATCACACAAATAAAATAGGAAATACGGAAATCACGGCTTTCCGAGCTAACGGAAGAAAACGATCACGATCCCCGTCTCGATGTTTCCGATGCCAACAACACGAACATTACATTAGGTATTGTGAACACCAAAGTAAACAGTGGCCCAGAGAAGCTGACGCGCGAGAAGAGAAATGAGCGGAGCTCAAGTTAGCGAATTTATAAAACACCAGCTTTGAGTGGCAAAAGCTGGCGCAAGGCTTAAAATGCCACAAGAACACCATTAAAATCACACAACTTGGGGCGGGTTAGAAAAGTGTCTTTGTTTTTGGCTAATTGGCACAGTGTCACACTGGATACCGAATCTTTGCAATCGGTTGTTCCGTTATGAAATGGTAGAACCAGAACAGATTGATGCTACTGTCTGTTATAACTTGCTAACAGCAAAAATTGTATCTGGGGTAGTCAAAGGAGAACGGACTAATTGGAGGAGTCCGTTAAATCCGAATGTTTTTAAATTTAATCGACTATAGATTTTGCACTTGTTCTGGAATATGGCCATATGGCCACCACAGAACTCGTTAATCTCTTAACCGATTATGAAAGGATTTAGTTTGTTGGATGGAAATTAGATTCATCAACAGTTTTTGGAAGAAGTTCTGGAATATGGCCATCTGTGGCCCTATTCGGTCTTTCCCTGGGAATAGGGAATTGAGAAAAATATTTTCATAGCATTTTTGTCCAAATTATATTTTTCTGGCCTACTGAAGGAATAAGTTTAGTGTAAAAATTTTTAAAACAAAGTTAATTGGGAAACTTTTGTTCCACAAAAATTTTATATGGAAAAATATTTTCCCATTTAACTTTGTTTTGAAAATATTAACACCATCCTTGTTCCCTCAGTAGGCCAAAAAAATATAATTTTGACAAAAATGCTATGAAAATATTTTTCCCAATTCTCTATTCCCAGGGAAAGACCGAATAGGGCCACTGGGAAGGAACTCAGGCATTTCTTAGCTGATTGTGTTGGGATTGAGTGTGTTGGATGGAAATTTGATTCTTAAATTATTATTGAATGAATTACTGGAATATGGCCACGTGGGACGGAACTCGATCATGGGATACTTAAATGATTTTTGGAATTAGTTCTGGAATATGGCCACCTTGGACGGAACTCGATCAAATATTAACCGATTATGATGAGATTGGATATGTTGGATGAAAATGGGATTCTTAAACGATTTTGGAGGAAATTCTGGAATATGGCCATCTGGGACGGAACTCGATCAACTCTTAACCGATTATGATGGGGTTTGGTATGTTGGATGGAAATGGGATTATTAAATGAATTTTGGAAAAATTTCTGGAATATGGCCAAAAATCTTTTAGGAATCACATGTCCATCCAACATACACAATCCCATCATAATCCGTTAAGAATTGAACGAGTTCTGTCCCAGGTGGCCAGATTCCAGAACTTCCTCCAAAAATCATTTAACAATCCCATTTTCATCCAACATACCCAATCCCATCATAATCGATAACCGAAATATGGAAAATAAAAATATTGTCCGTTAAGTCCAGCGTCCATTAAATCGAGGTCAGTTAAATCGAGCGTCCGTTAAATCGGGGTCCGTTAAATCGAGGGTTTACTGTATACCAAGGTGGGAATTGTGGAGCCTATGAATGCCAAACTTATGACGGCTACAACCTTACACTTTTAATGTTGCTCATGTTGCTGAAAAATGCAGATATATTATCTAGAAAGTCCTGGGCAGTTCAGTGTAGCAAATGCGTAAAGGAAGTTAAAATCTGTTCCAAACTTAATAAACACATTTTATTAAACACTTGTTATTCTATTTTGCAAAAAATTATATTTTTGAATATATTAATTAAAAAAATTCTTCAAAAAGTCGATCGATTTTGACTTGTTAGGTCGTCATCAGGAGTATCTACTGTGCAGATACTCGTGATAATGACCTCTCAAGTCGAAATCGATCAAGTGATTTTTTAAATTTATTGAACAAATTGTTTAATTAAAATATTCAAAAATCTAATTTTTTGCGAAATCGAAAAACAAGTGTTTAATAAAATGTGTTAAGTGTGTTTCGCCAGGCGCCTACGGCAAATAGTGTAAAAAGTATCTGTTCCGAGAAAATGGTTGAGACAAGGAGTATTTGAAAGCAGACCAGGCTGATATGAGATTAACGACCACATTAGGATGAAATTGCATCTCAAAGCGCTACTGCTAAAAGTTATTGAGCGCAGTTTCACTCGAGGAGAATAACATTGCGATAGTAAAAATCTGGGAATCGATTAATGGTAACAACAATAAACAGCAGATTGTACAATCATCCAATCGGATACGAAATCGGATGGAAGATCCGGGGTACATTTATATAGGAAAAGTATTTATTATTTCGGCAAGTGACTGGAAATCTATAAAACTGTGATTCCAGAACTCGCAGAGTAGCCGATACTTTTGTGTACAGTTGGAATTGTAGAGTCGGAATACTGTAGGAATTATACTAGGATTAGGGTAGAAAATTTGAGTAATCCTTGTTCCAAGAACTGTTCAATATTTGTAACAGAAAGACGACTAGTACCACACCATGGTAAAGAAGTTTAACTGGACACTAGTAAAACAGCTGTGAAAAAAAGCAAATGTCAACCAAGATAACTTGATACTCATATGTTCATGTTAGGGAATATTGTATATACATATATAATGACTTTTTTAAAAACTAATTACGATAGTTTTAGTACGAGTTCTAATGAACAACAAAAGATATGTAATTAATCTTATTAATCAAGTAGTTATTAAAACTCGATTAATGTCCAGACTTAAAAGAATTTAATTAAAAAGTTGATGGCTACATTAATTATAATTTCTAAAGAATAAATTTATATTTAATCCTGATGTTAATTCCTGAATATAATCAAAAGCCCATGGTTCATCACCTTTCTTCTAAATAATTGCACTTTTGCTGCTCTAAATCAAACAAAACTAATTTTTCAGAAACATAAAAAAATACTTTCAAAACTTTAATTACAAAATTATACTATATTGCTTATATTGCTAAAATGAAATGAAAAAACATAAAAAACTTTTCTTCAAAATATGTAATTACTCCAGGTCGATTAATCATAATTCTATGGCAGAGAATTCGTTGCAAGTTTTTTCAACTAAATAAAAAAACTAACACAAACAAAAAGTTTAGTAACTCCTTCTATGTTATATACGAGTATTCTGCCAGTACGTGACTCTAGTACTCATTAAAACTTAAAAAGCACATGGATAAAATAAACTTTTTAAGTTGTAAATTATGAAAAATGTGAATAATTTCCGATACTAAAAATGGGTAATATAATAAATACTCGTATAACGTTCTAATATGTGAAAATTTATTTAGTTTTTTAGAACTAATTTTATGGTTCAATAGACATGTAACTTTCATTTTACAAAATTTGTGAGAAAAGTTTAGCGTTTTATTGGTTTTCAATATATAATATTATCGCTAAGAATAAGCTCGTTTAACCTTCAAAAGCTCATATTCATGTACATTTATGATGTATATGGTTGTATATATAAAAAATTTATAAATAAAACATTTCTTATATAAGATAATTTATTTTACTTAGGAAATCGATAAACCAAAATTACCGTTTCAGTTTTATATACATACAGCAATGTTTATTAAGTTGGCAATAAATAAAAAAAAATGTATTATAACGACATCATGAAAATAAAAAGCACCGTTGAAATAACTGCTAAACATGTCATATTTTTATACTTATGTGCTCGTATTTATACTTTAAGGAACGGAAAAAATGTCATCAAGTTCACTAACCCAGAAAAATACTTGTCAAAACAATAAAATACGAATTACGAATAAAATCGGAAAGAAAACTTTATTTTTCCGTTAAAATTGATTATCTTTTGTTTTCATTCCATTTTCACTAACATACTTACATATAAACAAAAGAAAACTTGCAATAAATTGATTATAAAGTTTTGTACCAAATTTTTTACGTTTCACACAATACCGAAATTTTCATGAACAACTTTATATATTCTATTGATACTTCAAAGTTTAATCGTATAGATTTCATTAACATACCTACAAAGCAAATCTTTGTTAAGTTCTCGTTATTGATTATGTCTCAAAATACGGTAATGTGCTTGCGTACAAGTATGTGTAGTATATAGATTCGGAAAATACTCGGATCATCTTTTATTGAAACGCGGTAAATAAAGGGGCACAGCAATATCAATTCACACCGAAAGGCTTATGTACATAAAAATACGTTTGTTAAATAAATGTTTACTGTAAAAAGGGAAATTTTAATGGAAGACGCGAAACCTACGCTCGTATTTTATGACCGTCACTCAAAGAATAAAAATGCTAATCAGAATTATAAAATTGTTTAGAAATACGGCGATGAACAAAATACTCTTATAGAAATCAATTCTTACAATAAAAAAATATATTTGGAAGTTTTGTATTTTATAAATAACTTGCGTATTGAATGACATCTAGATTAGACTATTTATATAAAATTATTTTGGCTACTAGAAAATAGATTAATTATTTATCTAACATACAATATTTTTTGATTACAACATTCATCCATTTGATATCAATTATTTTGTACCCCACAGCCACCGATGAAAACGCAATTTATTTAGTCTCTGTTTTCAAAAGTCAGTTTACCCAGATTCAATTTATTTTCTGGTCAAATTAGACATATGCAGCATGGGATATAATCGATGCTCATTATTCTAAATGTATTGGGAGTATAACTTAGTTTTTTGTATTTTTTTTTTTGCAGAAAAAACACGAAATGGTAAATTTTATTTAATCAAAATATTTTCCATCGTTATCTATGACTTTCGACCATCTTTCTGGAAATTTATGGATTCCATCGAAAAAAATTGTTTATTTTATGATTCCATCCATTCGTCGACCCATTTTTTGATTTTTTTCGTGGGCTCTGAAGTGCTGGTCTTGAAGATTGCTTGAATTACAGCATTATAGCATTATTTTAGAATTCATTTCCCATTTAAGAACTTCCAGCATATTTTTGCGACATGTGGTCGAGCATCGACGTGCAACAAAATCACTTTACGCTGTTTGTTGGCTGGAATCGGACGAATTTCGTTCAATGCATGGTTCAAATCTATCAAGTGTTGTTGGTAACGTTCATCAGTAATAGTTTCGTTCGGTTTTAGCAGCTCATAGTACACCATTCCTTTCTGATCCCACCAAATCCACAACATAACCTTACTTCCATGAATGTTTCGTTTTGCTGTTGATGTGGATGGTTCGCCTGGATGAACCCAAGATTTTTTCCATTTAGGGTTATTGTACTAAATTCATTTTCTGTAAGTTCTTTTTCTGTTTGAGCTGAGTTTTCTTTCAATAATGCTCCCAATTCCTCATCTTAGAATTGTTTTGGTTGACCAGTAGGTTATTTGTCACTGACATCAAAATCACCACTTTTGAATCGCTTAACCCAGTTATCGCAAGTCTGTTGAGTTGGTGTCATGTTCACCATAAGTTTCTTGAAGTAAACGAGCAGTTTTTTTCCTTTTATTAAAGCAAAAAAGTAATGCCTCCCCCAAATGCTGTTTTGTTGGTACGAAATTCGACATGTTTAAACGGGACTAAAAGTTTGTTGTTTACGCTTTCACGAAAAATGACAAACTAAATTTTAATGTGGAATGTCAACACTATAAAACGCCGTAGGTGTCATTGTAAAAGAAGGATTAGTACTAAAGTTACGCCATCTCTTAAAAAATCTCTAAAACTTATCTCTAAAAAACTAAATTATACACACAATACTTCCAAACAAACGCCCAATATAATATTACTGGCACCTACTGGTACTATACTATTCTGGCTTTTTCAGGAAAAGAAAATTTTGAATTGTTTCGGGAACCAGAATAGAGCCACCGGTTTCCATTTTTTTTTTAAGATTTAATCTTTGCAATCTGTTCTGCAAGAAATTATTGCCAAATAAACTAAAGTATACACATTCCTCATGGAAAAACCAGTTTCAGGAATCAATTATTAGGAGAAAAACAGTTTTTTTTTCAAAATTGCTTAGTTCCTTAACTATATAACCATGGTAGCCTTACATTTTTCTCGCTAAGCCTAATAAATTATAAATACTTTAGAATTATTTGGTCTGTCAAATACACAAGTGCTGTGTCAAAGTCATGTTGTCACGTGAAAAGTACTTATAGGCCGAAAAAAAAGCAAAATTCAATCCTTTTTCAGATATGCTTTTCGTTTTCGGAAAATAGGCAGAAGATTGTGTAATGTAACGGTTGCAAATTATTTAGAAAAATCCTACTACTTATACGAGACAAGAAAAATCGGAGGACCCAAAAAAAATGGCTTGCCGATTCCCAGTCAGGCTTTAAAAGGTATTGGGCAAAATTATTGCCACGTTACCTTACAAAGCCACACGACGTGGATTTGTTAAGGCAAATATTAGACAGGGCTGGTCAAAGGTAATTGAAAAAATGTAGTTCAATATTTATGTACTATTGGAGGCACCTTAGAAAGGAACCAATGTACTTTACAAAGCGAAATTTTGAATGAACAGTGCCGAGTACATTGGCGTCTTAGAAGCTCACTTCTTACCTTTTCTGTACATTCATCAAGAGAAAAATTGGATTTTTCAGTAAAATAACGCTCCAATCCATAAGAGGCAAAATATTGCAAATACAAATTAATTCGGTCTGTTTTCAAGAAGTGGCTCTATATAAATTTTTTATAGTGACAGCTGATTTCCGTTGTTTCAGACAGATTAGACAACTGACAACATTCAGTTTCTATTACTTTGAGTTTCATACAAAACGTATTTTTTACTGTGTTGAATATGTCGGATTTTGTAATAACTAAACAGCATTTGCGCGAAGTGTTAGAGAATGGTTTCAACGCTTCAAAAATGATGATTTCAGTATTGAAGATAAGCCTCGCTTAAGACACCAAAAAAAATTCATAGATGATGAAGTAGAGGCATTGCTCAATAAAGATCAACCTCAAAGGCAAGAGGAGATTGCCGTTTCATTGGCGATGACTCAACAAACAGTTTCCGTATGATTAAAATGTACGGGCATGATTCAAAAGCAGGGCAATTGAGTCCTTTATGAATTGAAACCAACAGACGTGGAAAGGCGATTTCTTTCTTGTGAGCAGCTGCTTCAAAGGCAAACAAGAAAAGGGATAACATCGGATAATGACTGGTGACGAGAAATGAATCTTCCCATGACGAAAAAATACTACGCTTTGCCCGGCCAATCATTGTCATCGACCTCAACATCAACACCAAAGCCATTCATGGTTCGAAGGTTATACTGTATATCTGGTAGGACCAAAGAGGTATTGTGTACTACGAGGTGCTACAACGTGGCGATTCCACTACAGGCGAGTGGCACAGTCTACAATTAATCCATTTGGCTGTGCATTGCGAGAAAAACGACCGGAATATGAGGAAAGACATGATAAAGTTATTCTTCTGGAAGACAACGCTCGGTTTCACGTTGCAAAAGTCGCACCGTATTCTCCTGACATTGTTGCTTCTGATTACTGGTTGTTCCGACAGATACAATACGATTTGGCAGGCCACCGGTTCAATTCTTTCGAAGAAATTGAAAATTGGCTTCAAATTTGGATCGCCTCAAAAGGAGAAACGTGTTTCCGAGATGTAATTCGAAAATCACCTGAGGGGTGGGAAAAAGTCGTAAGCAGCGATGAACAATACTTTAATTAATCTGTTCATTCTTTTTATTTTAAAATAAAAGCATTCTTAAAATTAAAAAAAGGACCGAGTTATTTTATACTGCAAATACAAAATCTGTTCTAGACCTAAATCCATAGAAAATCTTTGGGGGTTAATAGATAGAAAAGTTTACGAGGGTAACAGACAGTTCCGGAGAACCAATGAGTTGGAATTGGCAATTGGAATTGCTTGGAACGAACTACCACCTGAAATCATTGACTCCTTAATTGGAAGTATAGGGCCGACGACATATTTTGGTTTTTAATTTTAATTTATTTTATTGAAGTTTGAACGTCTAATGAAGAGTGCTTATCGACTGCTTCGTGACAATGGGCGCTTTCAGGTCCCCTATCATTTCATAGTGCTAAACAATTCCATAGCGTTGGCCTTGATTTTACTCAATATGTTCCCAACTGTTGGGTGCCCTCAAAGCGCCCAATAACTCCTATTTGACAAAACTGAATTTTCAGGAAATTAAAAAAAACCTCGTAGCCATTCTAGTTATACATATGTTTCCTCTGTTTTTTGATGGAATTCGATTCGATTTAATTTGTTTTTCTTGTTTTACCAATATATTTTAATTATTTGTAAGCGTGCGTCTAATTTTCCCTCAGACTTTCTTGTCAGAAGCTTTTTCCATAAGAAATCTTGCCACGAAGCGGGCGTTGTTATGACACATAATATATTTTTAATATACATATACATATTTTGTACGAGAACAAATCGAAGCGAATGATTTTATTATTATTTAAGTGTATTTCGTGACCATCCTCAATTTTGCATAATGTTCAAACGAGTGATTATATACTTATGGATCGCACTGTATATTTATCGGGAAGCTCGACACATTACTCAAAAATAAATTGCAAACCAATGTTGCTTCACCGACTAAACTGTCAGTGCTTAAAGATTTGGCGTACAGATCGGGAGGTACCGAGTTCAAATCCCAATAGGGGCAGAATGCAAAAGGGGTTTTTCATCATCTGATTACGATCGGTGATGAAAATGAACACAAATTTGAGCCTCTGTCGGAGTACAGAATTCATTCGCCGACCCATCTTCATGTCAGCAGATGGTTCTACGAAAATTGGACCTATAGTCATACGTCCTCGATATGGCAGGCAACTGCGTAAGATAGGACGTAACAAGCGAACCGCGAAAGAGTTGGGAGTGCCTCGGTTCAGAACAGATCCCAAAAAATTAAAATGTTGCTTTGTTTGCGAACGCGGATAAAACATATTCCCAAATGTTTCTTTCTCTTACTTACTAAAGTATTATGAAAAATTCATGAACAATTTTAATCACGAGATTTTTGCAGATTTACTCTGCGTGTGTGTGTGTTTGTGCGTGTGTGCGTATATTGTGTCAAACCCACTAAATGTAAGTTGGTTCTCTAAAACATAAAAGGATTGACTGATCGAGGAGAAACTTCAAACTTAACCTTTTCCCATAAATTGAGAGATCTGAGTGATTGTTGGCCGAAATCGGTCCACCGATAGTGGCAGTTTCCAAAGAAGCTTTTTTGTTTTCTGCAAAAATGTTGAAGAGTATATGATTTATGAGAAAACTGTTATACTCTAAAAGGTTCTAAATTGATTTTTCAACAATACCGGTCTAGATCAGTTTACCAAAAGTTAAGCTAAAATCGCGATTCTTGACAAAAAAAACAGTTTTTCAGTAAAAATTTGATCCCTGTACAGATCCTACGGATTGATCGAGCAGGATGCAACTTCATACCTAAGCTTCTTCGACAAAGTGGGTGACTGGGTTTCCAGTGATTTTTTGCTGAAATTGGTCCCCCCGAAGTGACAGCATCCACAGGAGCTTTTCATTTTTCTACCGGAAGTGATAGCTTCAATAAGAGCTTTTTCGTTTATTGCATGTATTTTACTATTTTTAAAAGACTATCAGTTTTACAGAATTCAACGGAAATGACGATTTGTGACGGCCCATACGGATTCATTAGTCCGGATCAAACTCCATACTTAAGCTTTAACGGTTGCATTAACGTTAAACTTATTACTGGTGGCTAAGAAACCCGAAATCCAAGAAAAACTTTATAGCAACTACTATAATTTCCAAAGTTGTAAAGTATCGATAAAGCGACAGAAAATGATTGATTCAAATCATTAAAATACTTGGATCGAGCACTTAAAGAAAGTTTTCCAATTTATCCACCAGTTCCATTTATTTGACGGACTCTGTCGGATAATTTTGAATTTAGTAAGAACCAAACCAACCCAGAACAAACATACCATTTAGCTAAAAATTATTTGATATTTCAAATGACGTCGTACTTTCAGTGGACATGGCCGTACATATTCATATATTCGATTTACATCGACATGTTATTGACTATTTACCATTTAGTGCTGATCAACGAAATTGCTTCAGGCAAAAGTTTGCGCATATTAAAATTTAAATTAAGAGATTAATAATTTGGAATGATCAATATTTCTATTTAATAAGGCTAATTATATTTTTGAAATAAAATTTGTTTTACACTTTTACAATGGCACTCGTATCTGGAGATCGGCCATTTTTGTGAGCAATTTTCGATACGTTATAAATATCAAAAATTTATTGGCTGAACCCAATAATATATAGTCAAAATGGAGTTGCCTGAAATACTGGTTAAAACCAAACAATCCATATTTATTTTTCTCGATGCATTTGAGTGCTTATCACACCATAACATGGTGCGTATTTCGTATAGCATTTCGTTTAACGGGCACATGACTATAAATCGTAGTTCTGTGTTTAATTTCCGCCTCGGTTAATTTTGTCGTCCATATAAATTGGCGGTCGCTCAAATCAAAGGGAATTTGCAATAGTTCAATTTTGTTCACCAACGGCGAAAGGGTGTCTTATAGCGATGATAAAAAAGCGCCTACAGTGAATAAACAAACTGCGGGTCACGTTTTAATTTAGCCCACTGTATGGCACGATTTCATTAAATCACTCAAAGAAGTCGACAAAATGTCCAACTGTCGCAGGACGGAAACAGCAATTGGGGTTGTGTTATTCGACTAGGTGGAAGGTTTTACGCAAGGACCTTGATCTGAAGGCATATAAAAACAGTTCGTGCAACAACTGAAGTCAAACGACTTGTCACAGCGTCGAACGTTGAAGTTTTGGTAAGTGGGCTTTAGAAAAACTTGAATAAAATCTGTTTTTTTACTGAAAATTTGTGTTCAGCGACGAAGCTCATTTTTGGTTAAATCGGTACGTTAATAGGCAAAAATGCCGCATTTCGTGTGATGAGCATCCACAGGCAATGCAAAAACTCCCAATTCACTCAGTAAAAAACCACTGTTTGGCACGGTTTATGGACCGGTGGAATTATCCGGCCCGTATTTTTTTAAAGATTACAATGGTCGATATGTGGTTTCAGCAAGACGGCGCCATATGTCACACAATACGCGAAATCAAGAACTTATTAAGAAACGAGTTCGGTGAGTAATTTATCTCACGTTTCGGTCCGCGGTGAATTGGGCGGGTAGATCGTGCGATTTGAGGCCTCTTGAGATTTTTTTATGGAATTACTTGAAGTCTCTTATATTAAAGTAACATTGTGTTTCGAAAAAGGTTTTCGGACCATATGTCCTTCGAGAGAATCCTGGAGGAACGGATCAATACTGGAAAGAAACACGGTAAGATAGGATCCGGAGTCTTCCGTGAGAAGCTTTATGTTAATATTTCTGTTCGTCTCTCTGACTACTGCAGCGTGTACCAGGCTAAAGTGGTGAAGATATAGGGGAAGTCGTGACAAGCTTGAAGCATAACGTGGTTTTCGTGAGGTATATCGCAATCTATATGTGAACAGTCAGGCGGCGGTCATATCACTAGAGATGGTTTGTCTGAAGTCACGGGTGGCGGTGGATTGCCGATCATCTCTTAATGAGATGAGCGAGTATTTGAGCATCCAGATAATCTGGGCCCACGCTCACTCGGAGGTCACAAGAAACTGCAGGGCAGGCAAACTAGCTAGGTACGGTACAACTCTCCAGATGCAGCTGGAAAGGGCAGGTCTGGGGAGACCTATAGAAGCGCACAAATTTGTGCTCAATAAAAATGCAATCGCCTTGACAAACGAGAGGTGGGCCAACACTCTCACGTGCAGGGTAGCGTAACAGGTTTGGCCACAACCGGATTTGCAGCGCTTGAAAGCACTAAGACCCCTGGGAAAACGAGAGGTAGGATTGGTCGTAAGGATACTGACAGGACACTGCCTTTTTGGGGAAGATGCGAGAAGGCTAGGTCTACAGATGAAGGACTTTTGTAGAAACTGTATGGACGAAGAGGAGGAAGAGATTTTAGATCACTTCCTATGCCCATGTCCAGCACTACTATACAGAAGACATAAGTACTTAGGTGTGTACGGTACGGACAGCCTTTCGGAACTCGTGGACTATGGAGTGCGAGATATTTTACGCTACATAAATAGCTCTGGATGCTTTCAGCGGGAGTAAAGGGGTAATAGAAGGTGGTATCACAATAGGCCACTATTGGCCGAAGTGTGCGATACTAGCTACTCTAACCTCTCTTCTATGCCAATAAACCAATAACAATTGAAACATTTGAAAACAACATTAAACGAATCATTAGCGAGATACCAGCCGAAATGCTCGCAAAAGTGGTGAAAAATTGGACATCTCGCATGGACCACTTAAAACCTAGCCGTGACCAACATTTAAGTATATGAAATAATTTTATAAAAGTAAATGGCAAACATTGATTTATCGATTCAAATAAAAATTTCATACATTTTTGGAATTTTACTGTTTTTTTGAAAATTATAAACCAAACGCTAAAAAATCATCCATTATTTAAAAATAAAGATGAAATATTAGATACAATAACTTTTTGTAAACAACGAAACAGCTGTTTCGTCAACTTTTAAAACATTCGTTGAATAAAAAAACAAAGAAAATATATCGTGAAGTTGCATTCTTAAGAAGCATCCCATTTTGCGTCGATTTTATGGAACGATGTCCGAAATATCTTTGTTACGGCTATAAACAACTCGCGATACCATTAGTTCCATATCAACCATCATTTTCTATCTTTCTCAAAAAACACCCTCGTATGTATAGAGATAGGGATCGAGAATTTCTATCTCGAGAATTCTTTAGACTTTATTTCGTATTTTATGCATCGTATGAAAGAAATTTGATTTTCGCTATTTTCAGGTATTTTTGTTGCTCGAGACTTTTTTTCTAGAATATTTTCTAAGAAATAAAAACATACAAATAAATAAACAAATGTCGGTAATAAAGCCTCAACCTACGCTCGAAGAAATTCTTTCAAAATTAGCGGCTTTCAACAAAAAATCAATTTCAATTTCAATGCTAGTATTGATACAATTACCGAAAAAATTTGAACCAAGATTTATGTAATGTTACCTAGTACATACATTTTGAAAGGGTGATGGTAAAGTTCTGGACTTTTTCTCGACCAAAACATGTGTCGTAATCATGAGATATTTGGCTGACATGCATGTACTACAGGGGTGGGCCCTATTTCGACACTACAGCTGTTTTCCCCTCGAAATATTTACAAGGACCGAAGATATTTATAGTATCATAACTCCGCGGTTCGAAATGAACAGATTTGCGCTTGATCAACGTTGGTCAATATTGAACTTATTTCCAGTCAGTACTGTGTTGCCGAAATAGTGCGGATTTGAAAAGAAATTTCGGTTAAAATGAAGTCGCATCTGCTGTACGCAAATTTCTATACAATGTCCATGTAACGGGCATGCTAGTGAACAACGAAGCGGTCCCCGTGCTCTTACAGTGCGTATAACTGAGAGTATTGCTGCTGTAGTCGAAAGTATTCAACTCAATCCAAGAACAACAACTCGTCACAGAGAGCGCTAGGATGGCGCGACATTCCAGACTAGTCATCAAACAATCAATCTTTTGCGCACTAAATTCAGTAATCGTAAAATCAGCCGTTTAGATGATGTCAAACATCACGTGATGTCACAAACGATTCAGTCATGTTGGTTTGTGTTTATTTTATTGCATTATTAAAAATAAATCTGCTAAATGGCACACTCCTTACTTTACACGAATTTAGAAATATTTATTGGCTCGTAAATTTTTTGTCTGGCCCTACGGGGAATAAAACCCGGGACCACCGACTAACAAAGCAAACGTTTTGATTGCATTGCAGTATCTGGTACAGTGTGCCAACTATTATTTTTTTATGTGTGTAAGATTTTAGACAAAATAGACCCAGATTGACAGTATGTAAATAAGGCTAAAAAAATGTCACGTAATTGTAAAAATAGTTACAAAAATAGTTTTTTTTGACTCGTGGACTTTTAATAACAAAAATGTAAGACGAAATGTTTGATTTAAACCAGCCTCTAAATCGAAAACAATATTTTAAAATTCACAATGCAAATAATGCCCAAATTACAGTTTCCAGAAGAAACAATTCCTCTCCTGCATCTGATTGGTTGTTTTTGAATGGGATAATCAGATACAAGGAAACAGTTGAAAGAACACGAAAGCAAATAGGACTCTTTATCATTTGTTTCAAAATAATACAGCATTCAGTCTCCAAACAGTTCTATTTATTCCAAACATTCGCAATTATTCCAAAATTAACTTTTCCTTATTAATTAGGTTTCTATTCCGTGCATGTTTTCATTTATTCGGAATATTCAGAAATCAGTATAGAAATTTAGTTCGAAAACCACGAGAGAGTTGGGAGTTTTTTGGTTTTCATCAGCAGACTATATGTAAATATAAAACTCCCAACTCTCAGTTTTTGAATAAAATATGTACTCTGGTCACAAAAAGATTACTGAAACCAAATTTGTACAGGCATGCTTTTTTACGAAATCGTAAAATTCGGCATGCTATGAACGGATTAGGGTTATTTAGATGTACGAGGACATCTTACGAGGGCATATTTCCTTGTAATCTGAACAAGTTAGATCACGCTAATCCGTATTAATTCGAAGCTTATAGACTAATCGTCCAAAAATTTGGAAATTTTGTAGAAAACCTTGATTAAGTAGCATATGCGCTTCTGGTCTAGTGATTGTTGAGCGAAACAACTGTTATTTCTTGTGTTTTCAAGTTTTTTTGATAGTTGAAAAATACAGAAAACTTAGAAAGGAAAGAATAGCATACGACACGACAAAACCACCCAGTTGCAACTTTTTTACTGGTTACCACCAGGAAGCAACCAGAGAGCCTTAAATAACACAGCCAGCACTCTACCCACCACCACACCATCCCCCTCTCCCCACCCCTCTAAAACCAACGAAGGCGACATTTCATATATTTACTTTTTTCTTGTGTTTTTCCACTTCTGGGAAAAAACTCATTTTTCAACAATTGATTGAAAGGAAGCACAAAAGAATTACCAATTTTTTGTAGTCAATAATAACATGCTATCCGAAACGCACCCATCTCCAAACATTTATAGAGGATGATGGATATGTTTAGCTATAATTTGCGGAGTTCACATAGATGCTTGGTTGGTACCATCCCACGGTTGTATGTATGTATGCTTTATCCACTTGCGTATAGACTGTAAATCTCACGTTTTAATTTAATAAACTCCAAGATCATGTTGGATCATTCCTAATTTGTGTTGAATACAAGAGATACACCTTTGAAGAAATTAGAACTTAGTTTGGTATGCTAAATTTCAAAATTAGACCTTTATTCTAGCCTTAGAGATATACCAAAGAAATTGGTGTAGAAAATTCAGTATGTACATTTACTTGCTAGAATTGTTGAAAGTGATAGAATTAGCGTTAAAGGCCCCGATCCAACGACAATGATCCAAATTTGGACCATCTATGGAGTCATGAGTGCACAACAAGAGATAAAAGTATTTTTAACAGCTTAAAACTTGTTCAAATTTCTGCTGGGGTACTATCGCAGGAAGATGTTAATTATCTTAGAAGGAATTTTACGAATTTTACAATTTCTTTTAGATTCACTTATTAAGTAAATCCTTTCTTATTAACAACAAAGCAAATCTTTTCGATGAATATAAATAACTTGATTTAATTCGTTTTATATCTTGGGGGAATTGGTTGTCGTTTCCAAACCCCCGTTGTCCAAAATGTACTAAAAGTTCATTCTAATTATTATAAAAGTTTAACAACCGTTGACATAGTGCAACATTATTTCAAATTGAATATTATTGGTAACATATGCAATGGACCACATATCGAACTGGGGGTACCATATCGAATTGGGTATCCAATTCTCTAAAATTCTGAGCTTTAAGACTAAAGCCCAAACATACACAAAATTTTGATTGGGGAAAATATTTTTAAGTAATAACATTTCATTATTCTAGTAAACGTAAATTCATATCGGTATTGTACGATGCAATTAACTCTATTAATTTCAACTGAACAACTGACAAAAGAACTTTTAATCTCCACATACATTATAGGTTAATGTTATTGCTGTAATGTAATCAAACAAGTATGTAAGTATAACTCTTACACCATTAATCTATATTAAGATGATATGAATATGGTTACCCGAAAGATGAAAAAACTTTTGAACATCATAAATATTTAAGCTGAGTATGTGACAATGAAAGTTTCTCTAATCATTTTGACGTAAATCCGTTTAGTATAACTTAAAACCAAGTTCAATTTTGATTTTTTTCTTTTAAACTTAAACCATATTACACTTAACTTTTAATAATATGATTGGATGATATTCCGAGTATATATCAAAGAAACACAGAACGAGAGATTTCAGTCGGATTAAAAAATATATTTATTAGTTTCAAGATTTAAGATTTTTCATTTTATTTTGTCAAAAGTTTTCGATAAGTTCCTTCCAGTCTTCCAGGGAATTGAGATAAACATGATTACATCAAAATAAAAAAGTTTTTAGTATAAATAATTTCGGTATCATTTTATCGTTAAATATGTTTCGTAACGTAAGCTGTTAATGAGCTCGTTACCAGCTGTTCGTACTTTTAAATCGTACAGCTTTCACCCCAAAAAAGCTCTAGGGGATTAAAACTCAGCTAATTGCATTGTTAACAAATAATCTGACCAATCTAGAAAAAAGTTTTCCATTTATTTTTAAATATTCATGACCTAACACAAACATATCTTATACATATATACATGCATATCTGAAGGACGAAAGCACCAACGTAGAATCCCATGATAATAGTTCTTAATTAAACATCTCTCTACCGCACACATTCACATATCATCATGTTAACTAATTATTTTGTGAATTAATAAAAAAAAATGTAAAGTCGGCAAAAACTACCCCACCTAATAAAATGAGGGAAACAAAACGAAAAAGGATGAATGCCATAAAACGTGACATTTTAGCTCGTTTAAAAATCAAACAGGGGGTTTTGTGTTGCTTTATTTCTACATTGTATATAAGTACTAAGTACAAAAAAAAAATTATTACCTTAGTCTTGAAGAAAATTCATACGTATATACGCTACATATAATGTGTATTATAGGTACTTCCTCCGAAAAGTGTATTTTTTTTATTTTTTATCCTTCGTGTAAATATACGTGTATGATAATAAAAACTTTTTTCGCACAAAACACTCACAAAAATATGAAAACACTTTAAAAATTCAGAACCACAAAATTTCCTTTTTATTATTTTCTTTTTTTTTCTGTAAATATATACTTTCACTAAAAGGAAAAACACTTTACAACAAATATTTTGTTTATTTTTTTTTTTTTTTTGTAACAAAAATTTTTATGGATTTTCCAGCCGATTACTGTTGTTGCAAAATTCGTCTCACTTTATTCTGTAAAACTAGATTAAAATATTTCGCAAACTTAACATTTTATTTTTCTCTCTTCGCATACACATTAATAATATGCTTATGTTTTGCATTACACACTACTTAATGTTTAAACTATTTAGCATTAATTAACATAAACACTTGTCAACGAACAAAAAATATCTAGTAAAATGAAACTTAATAAATTTTATAATTATCCTTTTTATCCTATGTAACATGTAAATTACATCTCATTGTGGAATAATTCACTCTTGTATAGTAAGAATGTGTGCGTGTGTGTGGTTACACGACATTCAAGAAACAAGTGGTACACACTTATAATATATTCACATTCACAATAATTTTCCACCCTGTAATTCAAACCTCAAAATATTCACATTATTTTTCTTATACACCAAAGAGATTTATTTTCATAACCTATATTTACTATCCACTAAAACTGAAAAATTAATATAATTTTCCTTTTTTATATTATTTACAGATTCATCACCCGTAATTGTCACCGTAATTAGATCCGCAAAAACATTCCGAAACCAATTTTCTATTCACCTTAAATATTTTTTTCTTATAATTTAAATAAAAATTATTTTTCCTCTTGAAATAATTTCTCACCACCAACAATTCACTTTGAAATTCACATTTGAACTAAAAAAAAAATTTCAAAACAAGAAAAATCGAAAGATAAAAAAAAAATAAAAAAACAACTTGCTTTTTTATTTTATTGTAATTCCCAAAATCATCGTCATCATCATCATTGTTGATGACTATGGGAAATTTGTTGATTTCGTGATAGTATTTGTGTTGAGTAGTCCCGTTGTGCTATGTAAGTAATCGTGCTGTAGATTAATGGAATAATGATTTCCCCTTTTTTATAAATGTCAGATAAACAAAACACATATGGTTTGAATCATGGATGATGGTGGTCCATATTGATTTTTATAATGTATTTTATAATAATTCTCTAAAAATTTATATAATATCTCGAGTTTTAATGTCAATATCTTCAACAACCAATTTTATAATTATAACACAGAACCTAACAAATTCTACACCGCTACACATATTTAACGACCTATCACAAACCAAAACAACATTAAAACAAAAATAAATGAAAGTCAATACATGAAAATACTGTAAAAACTAAAAGTTCTGGAGAAAAATATTTTGGATTTTCCTTTTAATTTTTTATTTAGATTCATAATTTTCATTATACTTTGCAGTTGCGCTTAAAAAATTTCCTTCGATTCGTGGTAAAATCGTGGTAAAAAATTTCCCATAATTTCCCCTCCGATAAAAAAACACATCAAAATTTACGAAACGAGCACGAGTTTTTTCGGAAAGTATCTACAAGCTTTAACAAATACATACACATAAATAGAAAATATTTTGTTGTGGGAAAAACGGAATATTTATCAAAAAACAAACAAACAAACAATACATTTGCAAAATGTCAAATGCTCATTCATGAAAAAACAAAAGAAAAACAGAAAAATTTACATATATGTATACGATTAGGAGGAGTAGAGTAATTTTTTGCGACTAAGTAACACTTGTGTATACCGTTTCTTTGAGCATAAAGCTAATTGACTTAATTAAAACTAATCAATCAATTAAGGAAATTTCCATTCAAGAAAATATTGTTCTCTTTACACTCATATGTCTGGTTTTATTTGGTCAACAATTTTCCCAAATGAACTAAACCGTAAAACGAAAAACACTCGTACACATACAAACAAAAAAAAAAGGGAAAAATTGGCAAGAATTTGGTTTTTGTTAGCTTCGGTTATGGTTTTCCAGTTCTTTGTATTTTTGTTTCTTCTTTTTTTAAAAAATTTGATTGATTTGACAAATTGGTTTTTACATCAAAAGAATTTTATTTTAATTTATTTTTGAGATAATTTATTTTACTTTTAAAGTATACAATTTATTTGGTGTTGGTATAGGAAGACATTGGGTATTGCGTTTGAGATGTATAATACGAATCTATGTATTGTATAGAAAACTGCTGCGCTATCATAAAGGCTAAATCACTTTTAAAATTACAAATTATGTGTGGCTTGAAAAATATCTAAATGTTTTTACTTTGGAATTTGTCCATCTACCTAAATTATATTTTATTTATTCCGAAAAATGCAGGGTGAGTCTGGCAAATAATGCGCCTCATTTGAAACGGAAAATAGTCAGTGATATAAAAGAAACACCGATTACCATAGCTTTCTTCAACAATGACACTCGATTTTAAAATGTAAATAATTAAAGAAGTATAGTGTGTGGGATATCAACTCAATTTTATTTTTTATTTGAAAGAATATTTTAAATATAGAATTTAACGTCGTTCAAATGTCTGCCGCGGCCTTATGTGGTGGTACAATTTCGGGAGGCCCATTTTTCCAGATGGTGAATTTTACGCAAGGATTTATCTTTAAATCCTTTAAGGACCAATCATGATCCAAAAATTAAAACCGCAAGATCAACTTTCTCACGTAATGACGGATACATAATCAGTGAACAGTGTGTGAATAACAATTCTTGCGATGCTCTTTAAACGGTTAGTCCATTTATATTTTATTTATAATTATTATATAATTAACCCACCGGACTGAGACTATATGTGTCTTTACTAGATTTTTAAATTGAATTTGAGGCCATATTTGACGTCGTGCTAATACTAACACGATCATCAAAGTTTTTTTGAATCAACTTTCCGAATGTCGTTAATTAGGTCGAAAGAGCAATGCAGCTACATATCATAGATATCGAGTATTATATTCTAAGGACCAAACTAGCCTTTGGGTATGGGCGAGGTAGCATCTAGGTATAGGATACCCGTCTGTGGTTTCTTTCTTTAGAATAAATCCATACTATACCTTTTGCCAATGTGATACTCGCTCTGCCCTTTCTCATCATTTTCCTATTTAACAATGCCGACCAGTCCATAAACATTAATTTTTTTTTAAATCTACAATTTGACGGTATAAATTGAGAATAATCACACTTTTCTGTATGTTTTCGACGGTGGATTTCTGTTATTTACTGCGTATAGTTTCGGTTCTTTTTCAGTTTTATTCCAATTCTCTTGAGCAATTGTTTTCTTTTGATGATGCTGATATCTGTTTTTGTTAAGGAACTGTGATTGCGTCCTTGTGTATATAGATTATGCTAATGTGTTTAGGTCAAATAGTGAGGTACTTTTAATTTTCTGAGTGCTTTGGAAAGGATTTTGTCTTTTATTTGTTTACTGCAGTACTACCTGGGGTATTTCTTCTGTTAGTTGAGTTCGTTGCATGTTGCGTCAAACGATGGTCAGCGAGCATTCCCTGATCCGCTACGAGCCCGATGGAGATGTCTTATTCAAGTTATCCTGTTTCTTCACGGGTATTTTTAGACAATTATTTTTAAATAAGTGACGGGCTACAATTGGCTACAATTACTATCTTCATAATATTCGAAAGGTAGAACAAATGTTGCGTAAATCCATTTTTGTAGCATAACAATCTCTTGATTAGTAGTATGATTAACAAATTCCATATTAGGGCCAGAATACAATAACGCCATATCATCTGCAAAAGCTGCAATAGAACCACGAAAATTGATCCTTGTTGGACGCCAATATTGACAGTTTTCTCAACGCTGAAGATATTATTAATACATACACTTTGTTTACGATTATGAAGGTGTGATTTATAATATTTTGTGATCGAATGCTTTGGAAATGTCAATGAAGCTTTTCATTGCAGAAGCTTTCATATTATCATTCAAATATTGATGCAGAGGCGACCAGAATGAGACCGAAACATTTTCAGTAGAATAGTTCTTTATAAAACCATACTGTCGTCTATCAAGCAAATTATTTTTTTCAAGATATCCCAATAATCTTTTCTTAATTATTTTCTCAAAAATTTTTGAAAAGGTGCTTAAAACTTAAGTTTAGTCTTTTAGTTGTAAATTAAAACGGAAGATGATCACTCAGTGATCGAAAACGTTAATTTAGTAAAAATAAAATTAATTTAAGAGGAAAAATTGCTTTAAAGTTAATTTGTGGTTTCAAGAAGGTCACTACAACGAACATATATAGTTATAAATGGAAACTGAGCTGAGAGTGCTGAGTACTGCTGAGTACTGCTGAGTACTGAAACTGACTATCGAGTTGATATAGGAATTGACAATAAAATTGAAATCCCAATTTCAATAGAGAAAGAGCTAAATTTAGCTATGGAAAAAGTTTAAACTCCTCAAGAAAAATTCCAGCCAAAGTAGAAAGCTTAGTTTCCAAATTACAGAAGAAAATGTCCTTATTTGAATGTGGAGGATCCAAAGGTCCACCTTCTAAAAGTTTATAATTATTTACTTACAATAAAGCCAATAAGTGTGGAGTGTGAAAAGACTTTTTCAGTTGCTGGTTTCATAAATTTAAAATTCGAAATCAGCTTAGCGAAAAATGCTCGACAGCTTATGTTTTTTGAAAATGTGCATTTTCAAACATAATTGTTTATGTGTTTTAAATATGTATATTTAATAATTTATTTTATCGTATAAATACCTAAATAAATTTTTAATGAATTATTTTTATTGGGGGTACAAATTGAAAATGCGGGATTTTTTTCTATTTTTGAACTTTTATTCTGAAAAAATGGTAACAAATGAATTATTCAAAATATTGTCCATCGCTAGCCACAACTTTTTCCCATCTTTCTGGCAATTTACGGATACCGTCGCGAAAAAATTCGGCCGGCTTGGCTGCTATCCAGTCATCGACCAATTTTTGGGCTTCTTCGTAAGAATGGAAGCGCTGGTCAGCTAGGTCATGTGTCATCGATCGGAAAAGGTGGTAATCGGAAGAAGCAATATCTGGGCTATACGGCGGGTGGGGTAAGACTTCCCATTTCAGCGTTTGTAGGTATGTTTTGACCGGCGCTGCAACATGTGGCCGAGCGTTGTCATGTTGCAAAATTACTTTGTCGTGTCTTTGCTCGTATTGTGGCCGTTTTTCTTTGAGTGCGCGGCTCAAACGCATCAATTGAGTTCGGTATAGTGCTCCTGTGATGGTTTCGTTCGATTTCAATAGCTCATAATACACCACACCCAGCTGGTCCCACCAAATACAGAGCATGAGCTTGGCGCCGTGAATATTTGGTTTGGCCGTCGATGATGATGCATGGCCGGGGTAACCATATGATTTTTTGCGCTTCGGGTTATCGTAATGGATCCACTTTTCATCACCAGTGACAATGCGATGCAAAAAACCCTTCCGTTTTTGCCGTTCGAGCAGCAGTTCGCATGCAAAAAAACGGCGCTCGACGTCTCTCGGCTTCAGCTCATACGGCACCCAATGTCCTTGCTTTTGGATCATTCCGAGGGCTTTTATACGATGGGAAATGGCTTGTTGTGTCACTCCTAATGAATCTGCGAGCTCTTGTTGAGTTTGACACGAGTCTTCATTGAGTATTGCCTCCAATTCAGCATTCTCAAACTTTTTCACTTGGCCCGGCCGCTCTTTGTCCTCAACGTCAAAATCACCACTTCTAAACCGCACAAACCATCTCTCGCACGTTGAAACCGATGGAACATGGCTCGGATAAGCCTCGGAGACCAATCGATGTGCTTCAGCAGCACTTTTCTTCAAATTAAAGAAGTAAATTAAAACTTCCCGCAAATGCTGTTTTGTTGGCACGAAACTCGACATATTGAGAGCTCAAAAAAACTATGAATTTGACACTGCGACAAATTGACACATACTGAAAATTAAAGCTATAAGACGTAGCTTTGACATGAACATAGTCACAGTACTGCCTGATGCGTATAGCGTTAGTAACGCCATCTGTTATCAATCCCGCATTTTCAATTTGTACCCCCAATATTATTAAGTAAAATGTATAATTTATATAATTGTTTAATTTTAAATTGATTCATTTTCAGGGAAAATTGGATTTAAGTTTTTCAATCCCAAATCCCGGGATTTTTTACATCTCTGTGGCACACTGCACATATTATATGTTAAATTCAGGATTATTTTAGATCAGCAACATTCAAATTAACTTAGGAAGACTACTTAATCTTGTATTTTCCTCTGACGCTGTTAACTAGGTCGTTAGAGAAGCTAATCTAGTATTTTCCCCAGATCAATACTACCTGCGCACCTTAATCTTTTTTTGTTATTAACAAGTGAATGGTAATGCCACTTCAGACTCACCACTACGACTTAATTTGTGCAATGCTGATTTTTGAGATGAGAATCTCAATGATCTATGCTAACATTGATTTCAGTATAGATTTCAGTATTTGGAGTATGCCAGTCAGGTATAGTCCCACCCAGGGTGGGGTCCCCTTACCATGAAATACCCATAACAAGAATAGAGGCTTTGCAAAGAAAATTTCTTCGTTTTGCTCTACGTGAACAACCTTGGGTGGGGCTTCCCCCATACATGGGGATGAAGACATGATTTTGTGTTTCAACCATTGTTTGGCGGTATTGATTCATGTGTTCTGCTTGGTAAGATAAATTTAAACATGAATTCTCGTGCGCTAAAAACAGTTCCTGAAACACACATCACAGAACAACGGATTATGGAACAAAATTAACCTATTACTCGAATGCTCTACAAAATTAATCAAACTTTGAGTTTTTTGACTTTAACATTAGTAAATTGTCTTTGAAAAGACTTCTTTATACTTTCTTACTACAACTCTGTTTTTTTCTTTAATTTCGTCAGTGTTTAAACTTTAAATTTTAACTTTTGTTTTTACTTATTTTATGTCTTTTAGTTTTACTTTGGCTAGTATCGACGTTTTCAATCTGTTTTCTCTAAGTAGTAGTAGACCCAACTGATAATTTTCTCTCATCTTATTGCTGTGGAGTTCAGCCTTGCAGTCAATCTTCTTATTCTTTCATATTTTAACTTTCTCCAGAGGTATAACTTCAAAAAGTCCAAATCTGTTTGGGGGTGGGTGATTGGCTGGGGTAATGGCGGCGAGGTATTGCACGGGAGTTAATATCTGGGGGCTAATGTCCTGCTACGGTTTTTATGTTTAACACATGTAGTCCAATATTGCTGATGGTATATACGCTATTGATTTGGATGATATAAAATGAGCATGTGGTTAGTTCATGCTTGGTTGTTTATGTTCCTAATCCTAATATTTCATGATGAGCATAATTTTGGGTTGGATATAAAAATGATCATGAAGTTAACAATCCACTCACCACCCACAATCGAAGATCATCATATAACAGAGACAAAAGAAAATGAAAATAATCGGGAAAGGAGAGCGTTAATTATCAACCAAGATGGTGGCAAACAATTATTTACAAAATAATTCTAGTTAGTAGAAAATTCCGTGTTAAATTCGTATATTCGCCCGGGGTACTCAGAGTACATCAGCAGTCGCTGTTTGTATCAAGGTAGCTCCTTGTCGCGTTGGATGGGTGCTGCTCCGGGAATAGCTAAGTTCTACCAAAAAAACAACTAGCAGTTGACAAAATTAAGCAATGCGGGCAACAAACAATATTTTGATCATTTTATTTGATTTTTCTAATCAGTCATAATAACCCTACCTCTAGTATATAAACCTAGTAACGAATAAAAATCTCGGAAAAAACTAAAATCACGTAAATCAAAAATATTCTATTAACAAAATCCAATATTAGCATTATCATAATTTTACCATAACCGAAATACACGAATTTTTACTTTTTAATGAGATTGTAAAAAATTTATTCACCGCGCACAATCTCTAATTATCACTGCGAAAACTTGCTGTGAATATAAAAAAAATGATTTTATAATTTTCCAAGAATTTTTATGTAGTAATAATATTTCTTTTAATTGTTCCCGATTCCTGTACACGTAAAAAAAATCGTTCTAAACGAGATTAAATTAAGTTTAGATACAGCACACGAGATAGGATGCGATGTTTTATTACCACGAATACGGAAATTCAGTATGTAAATTTGAAATTTAAAGTATTTCAATTATATATAAGCAACTTTCGCACAGGGTAGTCCAATACATACATTAAAGGCATAATCTAATAAACACGCTTTTACAACGTTTCTTAGACATCTGTATTCTATGTTAAGAGTGCACATACTACTGTGATACCTTTACTGTAATTAACGGCCGACATCCTATGTCAATATACTGTCACACACAATGTTTCTTGTTAATGACTCTAATAACTATAAAAATATTTTATTGCGCGCCATATTATCTAATATACGAGACATGTAATAAGGAAAGTGTGGTTTGTCGATAATAATTATTTCTAAACACGTGTTAAGGATTAAAATTGATAAGAATGTAAACCGTAGAAAGAGTTTTCAATTTATTCCCTATATGTACATACATATGTACATAATGTACATGTGTGCATTAGTTGGTAATGTTTGGAATGGTCCAAAAGTTTTTCTCCGTAATTCCACATACATATTATCTTTTTGAATTAGTTCCAGCTCGTTCATGTGGAAATGACATGCGAATATATATTTTAGACAACCGAGTTTTTCATTTTTTTTTTTAATAATAATTCCCTATAATTGCAAAGTATGTGTATGTAATATGTATAACATACGAGCTACATATAAAAAAAATCGAGACAACTAAAAACTTTTCGATTTTTATATTATTTTCCAAAAATTAATTCCCAAAAATTTATACAGAAGAAAAACATTTATAATTTTCTTGTTTTAATTATAACAAACGGAAAACTTTTTTCTTGCTGCTTAAGATTCTATGACAAAATAAAATTTAAGAAAAATTAGAAAATAGGCTCTACATCGTTTATATGTGTGTTTAGAAATTCCCTTTGAAAATGTTATTCCCTCCGCATTTCCAAGAAAACTTTCGAAGATATGTGTAGGGATTAAATAAGAAAATGACAATCGAAATACTAAAAGATAATATGACGTAATAAAGAAAATTATTTATTATTCTGCTCCTCTTAGAAATTCCATCAATAATTTCAACGTTATATTTTCTAAATACCCATATCAATTAGAAAATCTAATTATCAATTTTCACTATATCCTGCTTACCTGAATATGGGTTTAATAGATTTTCATTTGTGTAATAATAATGTAGGTCGTTGTATGAGACAATTAGTAAAACATGGGGATTACTAATAATAGTAGTAATAACGTAACTTTACGACATTAACGAACGAAATCAACAATAATTATACTTGACAGGTTAGTGAAGAAAAAGGTTTCATTCGCGATCTGGAAATTGAAAAAATATCCAAGCATACCTCCATAACTTGCTTCTTTGTAGAATAATCAACTTAGAGTAAGTGGGGGCCAACGGTAATGATCAAAAAACGTAGACTTACCATTTATTTGGTTGGTTGGAAATGTCGGTTCCTTATATCACAATCCCTGATACTACTTGTTTAACCCATATCGATGATTGTGATGTTATAGTAAATAACAAAGATTTTCCACTATAAGTAAAACTATAAACACTTTCATCCATAAATATTAAATGATGTATGCATGTGTAAAATAACAAAATATGAAACATTAAAATCTAAAAGAAAATCATCATTGCAGTGAAATACCATGTAGAAAATATAAAGCGTATAGCTCTGTATCTCTCTCTAGCTTTCACATCCAATGAAGGAATATCATCCTATATTTTGCTGCGGTGGTACTTAAACTATCTCGGTTCATCGCACTTTTTCTGAAGTTTCGACATTCTATTGTTTGCAGGTCGTGCTCGATGTCGCCACACCAGAGTAGTCTAGGTTTTCCCCTGCAACCTATGCCGATTGGTTGTTGATAAGACACTTTTCTTAGTTCGGTTGGATTTAATGAATCCGATAATGTAAAGTACACATAAAACTTTAAAACTTTTTGGTTATTTTCTGTGATCTTTACCTACCTTCGTTCGCGATTGTCACCTATTTCGTTCTTATTTTTTTTCCTTGTTTCTTTCACAGATTTTTGGCCAAGTTTAGCTTTTACATCAATTCAAGGGGGAGGGAGCAGTAGGTGTTCAAGTGGTCCAACACCATAAACACTGTACTTAAAACGGCAGTGAGAAAAATTCGCAACATCAATATTCTATATGTTCCAAATATATTTTTAATTTTTTTTTATTTTTTTGTTCGTCAATTGGCACTGCAGCACTTCAACCCCTCTATATGTTGAACTACTTTAGCAAATAACAAAATTACGAAACAACAACCATCGGTGATGCCATAATAAAAACTGGATTAGCCGTTATGCAGAAACGACTCTACCGGAGTTACACCAGTAAGATTAATTTTCGGGAGTAATCTACGTTTACCGGCAGATATTAAGTTTGGCGTTGTTCCATCATCAGCGTTGTATGATCAAGATTACGTCGTTAAAATGAAAGAAGAACTTAATGAGTTACACAAATTTGAACGAGAAAAATGTTGGATAGCAAGCGATCGAATGAAGACTAGGTATAACATATACGTGCAAACGACAAGTGCCGCTACCCAAAAGAAGCCATAGTGGTAGTTTGGATCCTTTTCGGGTTATGCGTCGATATCGGTCTGTTGGGTTTGGTGTAGCATCAACGAGAATCCGCCAATCAAATTTTGAAATTCAATAAAATTTATTTAAGATTGACATCTAGATTTAAGCATTAGAAGTAATTGTATAACAAATTAGTTTGGAACAGAACCATTGCGAATGTTATATAATCTAAAATATTCTTGCGCGGTGAAACGAACGCAATTAGTTATAGTATATTGATTAAGGTTACTATATGGCTTAATCCACAGGGTAAAAATCCCCAATGATTATTACAATACAATATTACAATATAATTCCAAAAAAATAAAATTGCCCAATAAAAATAAATGCTCATTTTGTAAATGCAAAATTTGCGAAAAGTTGTATGCCTGGAGTGCTTTTGATTGCAAATCGCTTTGTAATTTTTTATGTGTGTGTATAAAAACTAAGTTACCGATACGGAATTATTTTGAATGTGTACTATAGAAATGAGAAATTGAAAATTATGAAGTATGGGACTAATACTACAGACACATTACCAGTTTCGTAACCATGATTTCGGGGTCATGATTTCCTAAATGAGAACACAAGATACACTACAATTTCAGTTGTCTTCTCATTTGGATTTAAATAGTGATTGAGTAGGCCTTGATAAAAACGTCAAGATTGACAATTAATTGACTTTTAAATTGTCAGAAATGACTTTTGTATTGACAGAACAGAAAAAAATCGTTCCCGCTAACTAAATATCTCAATAACAAATAGAAAAATCAAAGGAAACTAGATTTTCTTGGTAAACTTTTAGTGCCCGGCATCTCCATTTTTGATGTATTCGGCATTGCGAGAGCAGAAAAATGCCTCGGGATGAGAAAAAATATCTCATTCCGAAACTATGAATAAATCTTGTTGTAAATCATGGTTAGGCATGACACATTAAAACGAAATCATGGTTAAATCGAAACTGTAGTTAAGAAACCAGTAGTCTGGTAATCGTTTCCTATGGTAAAAATCGGATTTGGAACAGATTTTTCGATCAGTTTGCCATAGAATTTTTGAAAAATAAATGAATTTACCGAAAAATTGACTTTTACCTGACTATTGGTACGCAGCCTTAATTTAGAAAAAAAAAAGAAATTTAAAAAATGATTAAAGTAGCCGGCGAAAATTCGAATAATATAGAGAATTCAAATCGGTAATCCGATTGGAGAAATTTCCAACGATTTTCAGAATACAGCCTCTGACGCCCTTTTTGCTTTGTGAGGCGGGCAAAATACTTCATAGGTTGAACAGTAGCGAAGGAGAAGAAAGAATTGTTTGAATGAATGAAAATAAATATAGTTCGACTTCTTAGACGTAACAGTAAGGCTATTGGTAAGGTTTCCTTATTGAATTATTTATATCGTACATACTCACCTAGAATGCCTCAAGATACATTTGTGGTTAAAGTATAATTTTTTATCATCATATGCAGTTGTCACTTTTAATCCTTATCAAAACAAAACGATTTGTTTATTGTTTTTATTAACTGTACGTTCATGTTCATGTCTTATGAAACTAAAATTTGACGATGAAATGCTACATGGTAGTATGTTTAAACAGATACATAATATATTCGAAAACAAATTTAAATGGAAATGGAATTTTTATAAAAATATTCAGTTGCATGTAACGATAACGCAAGATAATTCACTTCAGTTGCATATATATTGTTTATATGTATATATGTGGAGTGGGATGTTTTTGATAGAAATTTAATAGAGTTTGTTATATGAAATCATGTCAAAATTTGATATTACATTCTAGATAAACGAAAAACTGATTTTTTCATCTACAAAACTTTTCGAGTTTATTATATTTTCGTCATTGGTATACATTCCCCATACCAAATTAACACAACTTAAAATTGCAGCAACAAAACCAAGATTAAAATTCTAAACAATAAAAAAGACATAAACTTTTCACCGAATTGCAATTCAGCTAATGTTCCAACTATGTATACGAAACAAAATAAGCTTGATTTTAAAATCACGTAACACAACAAACGATTTTTTTTTCATTGTTTAAAAAAACTACTTCATATACAACACTAGAATTTAAGTTGATCAAAATGGTAAATTAATTTTTCTTTTGTAGATTTTAAAAAGTTTTTTTTTTTTTTTTAAGGAAAAAATAGTAGCCAAAAAAAATTTCATTTAACATTTTCTTGTTACGGTATCTATCTACACTATTTGCCATTTTAGTCAAGATTTAAGAATGAATTGTTTATATAAGAATGTTAACATGAATATAATATAGATAGAGAGCTTTCTTGCTAAGTTTGTAATTTTGTTTTTGTTTATGTAAAAAAGAAATTTACATATTATTTTACAATAATTTTATTATGTTCTTTATTAGGTTGGCGTAAAAAATTTGATTACACAAAGTGAAATAGTTTTCCCCACTAAGGTACTTTTATAACCTACCTTAATATTATTTGGGTTGTGGAGATATTGATTATCGCCTCTTATTGCGTTTGATACTTTTATGTCATCCCAATAAACTTCAAATTTTGAATATAAATGCAAAAATTAGTGTTATTTTAGTTTTGTTCAGATAACATGTAAAACAAAAAAAAAATCAAAAAGCTTCATTTGATTAAGCAGTCGAAACGCAAGCATATATTATATATGCATAAAACAGAATAACATTTAATTTTCTATTTTTCCCCAAAAAAGTTGTAAATTTTTGAAAGAAGTTTTAATTTTTTATGTTTTTAATTTTAATTTATTTATTTTTGTGTTTTAATGAAAAAGTTTATTTATTTATTTTTTTGTGTGCTTTATTTTTTAAATGAGAGAGATTTTGTTGTGTTGTTTTTTAACGTTTGGTATATATCAGGGTAGATTTATGAGATTTATAAATTTTAATTAAATAAGATAATGTTAATGGAATACTTTTTTTTTTTTTTTGTTAATGTGAAGTATTGTTTTAGATTAAAAAGTTGTTCCCTTAATTCAGGTATTAAAATGTACAGTGAAAATATGTTGTTTTAAGTACATACGTCTACAGTACACACACAATGATAATTTTAAATATTTCTACGCCGGTATATACGATATAAAGTTAATTTTCGATATAAATAAAATAAAAGTTTAATACGATTTCATTACTATTTCATGTGGAAACCACAAGGTTTGCCATACTTAAACTAATTGAATTAAAAACATGAAAAGGAAATTTTTCTCAAAAAATTTAATTGAAACTTTATAAAACCCATATTAAATTTAAATTAATGAAAACTTAGTAAGATACATTTACATAGAATACGAGGTAAGTTATAATCACACAAAGTGTGTTTTACATATGTCTGCACACCCAGCCACGCTTAACTACATATATACGTACACCTATAAGTAAATTTATAACAAAAATGAGAGGGGGAATTTAAATAATTATTTTCATTACAATTAACATTTTCGTTTTTCATTATCATTACTGAAACAAAAGAAAAACATAATTAAGATGAAGAAAATTATTTTTGTTTCGAATTTCCAGAAAATTTATGCGCGAGTAGGTAGTATTTATACTTAACGTAAATTTCGTATAAAAATATTTTTGCTTACCGCCAATATCGTATACCTTGTGAATTCCCATTGGCTTCTTAATTGTCTTAATTAATTCTCCATCAATGTTTTTATAATAATACACTTGCATCTAAGTTCACACGGTACATTAGAGGAAAAACACCGACATTAAAGTGTTATACCATATCGTATACACAATAAAATTTCAATTTAATTTATTGCCATGAAACTATACAAGGCAGCAAAAAGTAAAGAAAACTTGAAATTCGGTAAAAAAAAGGTGAAAAACTTTTATTTTTTCATCACCGAGGAATCTATACGAAAATCTATCATTCATTAGTTCTTAAGAAAAATGAGAAACGGATACGATGGAAAATACCGCTCAACACACTCGTATATCGTAAATACATACAAACAGTAAAAGCATGAAAATTAAACTTTTATCTTATCATTAAATAGCTTTTTCTACTTTCGTGTAAATAAAAAAATTCAACATGAAAAACTGAAAATTATATTTTTCTTCATTTTTGTTTTATTTTTATCTGATTAACAGTTCATTAATTAAAACAAACAAAATAGCTTTGCTGCTTGAAAGTTGATACCAGTGGTTTGATATTCATATCATTATCTGTATCCCCGTTTAGAATGCAGACTCTCTTGTATCTTGACTATTTATATGAATTTATATAAGAATTAATGCAATACATAATGCAGTAACCCTCCCCCTATTATATTCATGATACGATGGAATTTTTTATTCTATTTGAACGATATAAGCCAGTTAAAAATCATCTTGAGATATTTTTATAAGTACTTTATACACAACAATGGGGACCGTTTGCAAGTGATTGTATCTACTACATACCAGATAATGATTTTTTTGTTGGAAATGAGGAGTGTTATCTTCTGTGTGAATGTTTTTGATGTTCACGTCTAATTGGGGTATACATTCGGAAAAGGAAAATATTTAGATTTCTGGAAATAATTTAATTAGGTACCTAGATAAATAACATTTAAATTTTGTTGTATTTTAAATTACGACAAAAGCTCTTAAAACAACATCTAAAGTAATGATTAAAACACCAACAAAGTTACAGATCTCCTTGTGAGAAGCAACAACTACCCGAAAAACCATAATATGGACACAAAAGGATGCAGTTAAAATCGGAATCAACAATGTTTTCAAATAATTCACCTAGACAAGTTGAGATGGACAACATAAGGATAGTATAAAATTTCAACAACAACCAACAAGTAATGCTAACATTGTAAACTGAAAAGACGGTGCTACAAAAACAGATATTTCTTGTGTACAATATAATTCAGAATAAAATAATACATCTCGCCCAACAAGAAATGGTTTTATTTTAAACAAACTTGAAATCATCAAATGCATCAGAAAGATGAAAGCAGTCGATCATTTGCAAAGTTCTGATGAAAATTTTCTGATTTGAACATTTTTCAAACGTCATATAGCGCGCTCTACATCAAATTATCAAAACCGTCATCAAAACCGTTAACCATAAAATGTAGAAAGTTAGTTTGAACCAAACAAAATTGATTTTACCACGAATGTATACATAGATCTCGAATACATCACTTGATTTCTTAAACGAAAAATTAAACTTACCGGACTTTTGGTAAAACTAACTGCCAGTTCCGGTACACAGGTTTTCTTTAAATTTATTTTCTCTTCTCCACTCCTTCTTTTCTCCCAATTAATGGAAAAATTTTAAGAATGAATGTTAATTCCAAATAGTCAATCCGACTGGATGCTGAATTTTGGTGAAATAAAGTTTTTTTTATGAAAACTTGTAGTTTCCGATAAAATATAAAAATGGCCTGAACTAATTTTATTTGAAATTTATTTTACAATCTTTCTGTTCTTCAAAAACTGCGCTCCTATGGAGCGCTCCACTTCCGGCAAACCGATTTCAGCAAGAAATCTTTGCGATCCCCAATTTATGAGAGAAGCTTAAGTATGAAGTTCCATCCCGATCATTATATCCATTTTCCCTGCAGAGAACCAACAGACATTTAGTTGGCACGGCACCGCACACGCGCACATACACAGATTTTTTATAAAAAACTTTTTTTTTTGTATTTCGGCGATTTTTCTCAAATCTGCAAAAATCTTTAGGTCAACATTTTTTATGATTACTATACTTTTACTAAGTAAAAGAAAGTAAAAGATCAAAGAATAATAATGGCCGAATTTATAATGGACACTACAACTATAAGTCATGTTTTAGTAAATACTTTGGTGCAAAAAATTTGCACACTTAAATTTTTTTCTTTTTTTTTAATTTTCACGCGAATTGAAATATTTTTTCAAACTAAAGTATGTCAAGGTAAAGATCATTTCATCACCTATCCAATGATACCACGTATGTGTATTGTCTGTTCAAAAACAGGACAATAAGAACAATATAACACAACAACCCGAAAACGCTCGTTCCCGGTAACAACGGTTCCGGAACTTGTGGTAGGTATAAAAGGATACGGTTTAAGAGATTTTTCATCATTCGCATATCAACGCTTAGCCTGAACGGTCGTCTATCGATTACGTCTTCATCCGGAACAAGAAAATGAAGACTCCACCAAAGGTAGCCGCTGGCCGTCGATCAAGAGAATTAACTTCTCATTCTTCACATCGAACATTTATGGGAGAGTTGAATTAAGAGTTCGAGCCAGCAAAATTGCTGCAACGAACTTCCAGGAGCTGGAACAGATCATCGCAGAGGAATGGGAGGCGATACCTCAAAATTTGGTGAGAACTTTGGTGAAATCATAGAAACATCGAATGGGAGCTATCATTCGGGTTAAGTATGAAACACTTCTTATTAATAAAAATAATTTTTTTGACTGATTTCCATGCTTTAATTCGATTTTTACCACTAATTTTCATGATGACAAATTCACAAAGAACGTGTACTTCAGTAATTGACACCAAAAGTCACTTTTTAGCATGGTAGCACACATTGGATTTTTGGATATTTTTAAACTTTTGTGTAAAATTGATCGATGTGGTAATTTTTCCACCCAAGTGTAGTATAACCGATTTCGAATTAATAAGTCTCTCAAAAAAAAATCTGAAACATGGTATTTACGAGTACATATTAACGGTATAAAAATTTTTGTGTATTACTAACACAATTGTGTGGGTACGGCAAAAGTACCATGTTAAAAATGTATGTTTGTACATATTTGTGTATTTCTTTCAAACTTATTTTCGCTCGAAAAAAATACTATAACTATACACAATTGTGTTGGATGTCCTTAAAACAAGTGAAATTTTTTATCAAAACGCCATTACATACTATGATTTTTTACTCACACATTTGTGTGGTTTGGAGCCATTTTTTTTGGTTGAAAAATGTATATAGCAATAATTACGTCTATATTTCCAGACCTATGTATATGTTTACAAAAACAAGCACACGAACGAAATATAAGCAGCGCCCGTATTTTTGAAATTCAACCAAAAAAAATCACCGATGACTTTCTTCAATCAAAAAACTCTGAAAAAATGGAGAATCTGAATTAAAATCGAGTGTAAATTATGAATAAGAAAAATTTCTTTTGATGATTTTGTAACGATACAGGCGACTTTGCCGGTTGCGAATCGAATAAATGACCTTGAAAGGTCACACATTTTTTTTATTTTTTTGATAAATCATCGTTAGAAGGTTACCCGGAAATGCCGCTTCTACGTTAACAGAACATCCTCCGAAGAGCAGTCATTGGCCCGCTAGCTGATTTCGGTGATGGGCGGGGGTACTTTGGATAATGTTGGCTATAAATGAAGCTGCTAAAAAAATTAAGCCCAAAGAGTGGTACACCACTGAGATTTTCGTTTACTCAACCCATCCCCCTCCCAAAATTAAATTAATTAAATCATTATCATAATTAATCTTAGTTTATTAATAAGAAACCTTAAACATTAAATTATAAATCTTCATCATAATTAAAAACATAAATATATCAAATGGAGTGATATAAATTTCTGATCTTTAGAACCATAAACCGTAGTTAAGAGGTACAAAAAACCCCTTTGCCCGAATGAAACAAAAATTAAAAAAAAAAAACGTGAAAACTTCTGTACCCCACAATATAATATAATATAGTATAAAAAAAGTCGTTCTTTAGACTTACCTCTTATAGCTGCCCGACGAAGCGCTTCCCCGCGTAGTTGCAAGATGAGTCCTTTTCCACGGTACTAGAAAAAAAAACTATATATATAATGTGATAACCGTAAATTTCACGTGACTCGGTTATCTCAAAATTGATTTGCGATTTTGGTTTTATTTTCCTCTCGATATTGATATCACTTAAACACGAAAGATATGATTCTTAACGTCTATTAAAACTAAAAATTCACAAATACAAAAATTCAAGACAATCTATATGAGGTTAGGAATAAGGGTTTAGAGTAAGGGTTTAAAAATCTGTATAAGGCTATATCACGAATCGCTCATGACCGACCAGGTCCAGGAGTTTAAATAATTGTAAATCTCCTGAATTTGCAGGAATTTAACCGTCATGTGAGTGACTTAATTTGAGTGATTAATTTATTTTTTCCTCATTGGTCCAAGTTGTAATATTTCTCATTTTTAAGTATGATCGTAATCTATACCAATTAAATTAGAAGTTTCCATAAAATTTATAGTTTTTATTGGTAGTAAAACATACAAAAATAAACGCGTAAAAGTACAAAAGGTACCCGGGTACCCACGTCACTCACATTAGGGTTAAATAAATATAGTGTGGGGGTCTGAGTCGACGTTGACTTAGCTCCTCCATCATTAAAAATAGAAAATTTTCTATAAATTTTATTTTAGAATTTGAAGATATTTTTGAGCTTTCAGTTTAAAATAATTTTGATTTTTGAGCCCACCTTTAAGACCACGCTTTAATTAGTTTTAATAACTAACCAACAATCGCATATTTTACTTTAGGTTTTTTCGATAGTAATGGTGTTTATGATTGTTCCGTATATTCGCCTATTTTCAGTATTCTCGAATTAAATACACAGCCGTAGGAATGACAACGACTATGATAATCACAAAACCACCTACTTATCCACAATCAACATCCCAATCACCCTATACTTTCCTTTCCATTAACGCTGGATCGCGAATAAATTTGAATTTTTGATTTATAGATGGAAAATGTGTAAGAATCACACAACAATCAGTTTCGAACGGATGAGATTATTGCTTTGAAAAAATCAGTCTTCTCATCAGGTCGCGACGACTGACGTTGTACGAGTATTATTTACATGGAATATTGTCTATATATATAGAGCAATACCATGTAATACTAGCGAATTACTGCATAGCGTACGAAATTCGATTCTTTTTTACATTTATCATCTTATTCTATTTTTTGCAACTTTTCGTGTTTACGAATTTTATTATATTTTACTTTAGGTTTTTTCGATAGTAATGGTGTCTATCGTATAGTCTATCGATATTAATGGTGTCTAAGCTCAAAAATCAATACTTCTTAGGCGATATTAAAACGCTCATAAGTCGATATTTGAATTAAATTTTTGCAGGTTTTAAGAGGGAGCTTAAAAATGAAA
Source organism: Nephrotoma flavescens (assembly GCA_932526605.1). Taxonomy (NCBI): domain Eukaryota; kingdom Metazoa; phylum Arthropoda; class Insecta; order Diptera; family Tipulidae; genus Nephrotoma; species Nephrotoma flavescens. The sequence continues at coordinate 323,288,751 of OW052220.1, forward strand.
GTTATTTTAATTTGGAAAGCTCATTAATAGCTCCTAATTCTTCACGGAAATTATATTCAATATTACCTGTTTTTAGTGGTGGTGGGCTGAGTCATCGATCCCTCAGCTACTGCCCCTCTCCACAACTACATTTATTTATTCTATATATTTTTATTTATTTATTCAATTTATTCCAATACTACATATTATATTCTTGCATATCTGGTCGAGATGAAAATTGTTGGTTTACGGATTTCTAAAGCTAATAATTCTGCACTAATTGTTTTTCTAATTTTTCAAGGTGAAATGGCCTGCTGAATAAAATGTGAATTAAAAAGCTCTATCAATATTACAGTTTCGATATTTTTACATAAAATCTTCTCATAATAAATATTATTAATTATACGTTGCATAAAATTTGCGTTATTTTTGGTTGCCAAAATCACCCAGCTGGGCCCGCTTTGCTAAAAATGTTGTGCAAAAATTTAAGTAATTGTGGACCCACATAAACGAACAAGATTGTAACATTTAGGGTTCTAAAATTCTAAGGGCAGTCAATGAGCAGCCATTGCATTCTTCTTGTATTACTGTATGGTGTGCTCTCTAGTCCGGAGGAATAACCCACCCGAATTATTTCTAAAATGAGGCTGGTAACGCTGTTATTGTCAATGGTGTTCACTGTTTTAATGGCCAATATTTAATGATTTCAATATTAACAACTTGTGGTTTCAACAAGATGGTGCTACATGTTTTCAGCCAATGAAACAATCTGTTTATTGAGAAACACATTTCTCTCTCTCTGGCACTATATCCCATCAAGGGATTTGGCCGCCTCAAATGAGGTTTCATAATCATATTTTCATTTAGGATAATGAGTGCTTAATTCATTGATCCTAAACCAGCCATGAAATTTTTTCCTTGTCACCACCGGGAATCGAACACGGGACCTCCGGTGGCTGGAGCGAGCATGCTGATCACTTTGCCACCGGGGCGGAACACATTTGATGGGCATTTAATTTCGCGAAGGGGGAATGTTAGTTGGCCACCAAGAACGTGCGATCTAACTACGTTAGATTACGTTTTGTGAGGCTATGCCAAAGATAAGGTTTATGAGAATAGCCAATAACGAATGTGATCGGTGTGCATTTGTCAGATATTATTTTTCATCCATAAAACGTCAAGTGTCTAGACTAAATTTAAATAAAGAATGACAAATATTTTTAAGAAAATATATGTTTAATTTCAAATTAAAAAAAATGTCCTTTTCGGAAGACCACGTACAATCAGTGTTCATCAAATTACGAAAACGGGTTATTTAGTACCAGCAATCGTAACATTATTTATTTTACTTACCAATTATAAATTATCGATTTATTGGAAAATGGAGTGCGGTGAGCCCAACGGATTCCTGCTTGATCTTGGCCGTATAAAACAATAAATCAATAAAAAGAGGCCTAGTAAATATTAGAATTAAAGCAAACAGTTCTCAATTTGACCTTTGAAATGTTAAGAGCAGTTTTTTCAATTCTGTGAATGTACCTAAAGTGTATCATAACGTATACATATCGCAATATAACATATCAGTAATTTATCTTCTCAAATTTACTAACTATTTCATCAGCTCATCCATTATCTAGTATCTGACAACAGCAGTACCTATATAAATATACATATACGAGTCTGTATATAGATTTCTCATATATAATCGAGCTGTAAATCTTAACCTCATCGTTATATTTATTTTGTGTTTCTTTTGCTATCCCATTAACGTTCAACCACAAGGAATTTCATCGTTTATATCCTTACAACAGATTTTCTTTATCCAAACTAATTTTAACTGAAACAATATTATTCAAGATCCTTTCTATAATCCATTCTCATCTAATAAGCTTTTTCGCAAAGGTAACATTTTTCACTTTGGTTTATTCAAATGAATTAACGAATATGTTATAAGTAAATTTCTTATTACTCTCCAGGAATTATGTATCCTATGTACGAGTACGTATAAAAATACATTTTCTGATAATTTCCATGTGTTGGTGGAAAAATGAAACCAACACAAATATTATACTACGAGTATGATTCTTATTATCAAAGAAAGATAACTTTTCTTTCCTTATATATGCAACATTTTCTTATAGAATCATCAACATAAAGTTCTCACAAGTATACAAAGAATAATGTAAGAAATGTAGAAAACCTTTTTAAATTAATTTTTATGTTATGGTAACCATAATTAATTTTTTTTACTTCTTTCATTTCTCTTTCAATAGTGTTATATAAGTAAAAACCAACGGAAAATTGAAAAAAAAAACTTAATCAAGATTTGATTGTTTTCAATTCATAAATGAACAAAAATGGCGCACTTGAAATGTTAAGCTTTATATAAATTTTAAGTTTCAGGATTTAATTTTAATTGGAAATATTTTTTTACCACTAATATACTTTGAAATATTTTAGGGTAAAACTACTTTGTACTCGATATTTAGAAAAAAAAAAACTTAAGTACATCTTTAGAAACAAACTGAGTAAAAAAGACTAATCCATCCATTTTTTAAAATATTCAAAATATTTCAATTTTTAATCGTCTCTAAATATTTTTTGTCTATTTCCAATTTTCCAATATTCCAACCAAAATACCAATATAAAATTGATACAGTAAACCGATACAAGATATAATACTTCGATATATCGAAATATGAATATTACATCTGTGCTTTGGATGTTAAGTGCTGTATAGTAGAATATAAAAATGCATGAAGAGATGACGAAAAAAAAAATACAAATTATGCAAATTTCTTATTAATCTTTTCATTTTCTTAAGTAACAACAAAAACAATACGGTAGGAGCATATAACCTAGAAGAAAGTAATTTGCATAAAAATTAAATCATTGAATGAATGACTGACGGTATTAGACGAATGTAGATTCATTTTAATGGAAGTTAATCCATTTGAGATATAAAAAATTTAAATACGTATACTTTTATTTATACGTACACGTACGTAGGTTTAAAAAATATGCCTTGATAGCTTTCAATCTTACTTTTGCATTTTGGTATGTGTACGGCTTAGGCTCATTTCTTTAAAAACTTTTTAAAGCTTCATTGTAATTTTATATGCTTCTTTGTATACAATGCTGGCATTATGTAAATTAGTGACACAGTTCTCATTTTCATTTAAGAATATAACCACCCATCATGCTTAATTGAATCGTACGACTTTATTTGTTAGTAAACTTAAAACAAATGATCGCGCTACACCAAATGAATGAATCTTACACAATTAGTATTAAAAAAGAAACACGAAACTTACGAGCGCCAAAAACAACAACTGTGTATAAGAAAAAATTGATCGATCCAATATAATATACAAAAGAAGAAAATAACTTTTCTTGTCTTCCACGCTAATTAAAAGTTTTACAGAAAAGCTTTTTTTTATTTTTCATTTTTTCCGTGTTTCTTATTTTGACTTACCCAGTAAGTTTAGAGCTTGTAAAAATATTTTTTTTTTGCGTTTTTGGAAAAAAAACTTAAAATTGAAAATGTTTTAGTTACTTTTAATTTTGGTTGGTGGTATCTGGTATTTCTCTTGGTACGTGAGTTTATGTACATATATACTATGCCTGTACATAGTATATGATACTATAAATATATACAATTTAAATAATAATGTTATTATCGAGAATAGAGCTAGCGAGAAACCAGGTGAAGAAATAGGTAAAATAGATAACCAAATTTCATGTAGGTATAAATACTAGACAACTTTATTTTGGTTTTTGATGCTATGTTCTCGTAACTTTTTTGTAGTAGTTAGGTATACTTAGTCGGTGTTGCTGTTATTGTTAAAATTTTCCAAACTTAACTTTTATTATGTTCATTATTTTGTTTTCATTATAACAGTTTAGTTAAAGAAAAACAAAATCGTTTTACCCGTGCAACGAGTCTCTTTGCAATTTACTGATTTCGTTTACTAAACTTTTCGATAAAAGGTATTGTGCTCCTGACCCGGAATAATAAACGAAATTTTATAAATTTTCTGCAATATTGCATATGGTGCGATATTAAAACTAAATTTAGTTTGAAACTGTATCTTTTATTGACCATAAAAATTACTATTTGGTAGTTGTAGTTAAATGCGTCGTAAATTTTTAAATTTAATATTAATGTGACCATCGTTCAACACTGTTAGGCACACACCCTCAAACATAGTTGTATGGTAATTAACTAAAATTATGGCAACCGTAAAATCTATATCGTAAAACATTTAACTTACTTTTTAGTATTAAAATCTGAATAAATATTAGACCGTTCAAATCAAGTTTTCGGATTCTGATGCGATCTACAAGCGTGCTTCCTTATTAATATGCAACTTGTTAGGCTGAGGATCTTTCATTGTGACTCGTTTGTAAGTTCATTGCAACGAGTACAAAAAAAATTCTTCGTCGTTACAATTGAAGTTGAGTTTATGGATAATGGATATACATATATTATACACAGATTTTAAATTTTTACATAAAATTTTATCTGAATAAATTGATTGTGTGCGGATCTATATTGGCTTTCAAATACTCAATTGTTTGTGGATTGTCCGTATAACACTTGTCCTTCACGGCCCCTACAAATAAAAACCTAAAGGCGTCAAATCGCAGCTTCTTGCCGGCCAATTCAGGTCACCATTTCGACTGTTAATGCGGCCATCGATTTTTTGACACAGTTTTGCTATTGTAACGCCCGATGTGTAGCATGGCGCACCATCTTGCTGAAACCAAAGGTCGTCCAAACCAATATCTTCAAGATATGGCCACAAAAAAGATGTTAACGTGTTGCGGTAGTTGATTACGTTGACTGTATCGGTCGCGCCGGTCTCATCTTCGAAAAAAATACGGCCCAATAATGCCACCACGCCACAAGCCACACCAAACAGTAACACGCAATGGATGCATTGACTTCTCCACATATCCTTAAACAATTTTGTTTGTTTACAAACCCACCGAGATGGAAATGCGCCTCGTCCGAAAAGATGATTTTTTTAGACTAATCGGGACGCCACTTCCATAAATTGGAAGATCCTGAAGTTAATGGAAGCTTCCGTAGAAACTTATAACATGTTTGCATTCTCAAAAAAAATCGACTACGAATTAAAATATTTTTTTATTCAACAAAGGGTTGTCCTTGTTGGTTTTCTGAAGTTTACTCAGAAATGGCCATTTCGGATTAAACTTACCAAAGTTCTACTTAGGCTGTGTGCCAAACTTAAGATAAAAGTCAATATTAAGTCAATTTTTCGGTAACTTTAAAACCGGTTTTTACCTTAGTAAATGATTTACCTTAGGTTTTTCACACAGCCTTAGGATTTCGCATTTCGCTTTAAAAATATTTCTAGATTTATTTCTAGATTTATTTACAGGTATTCGTAAAGTAAAGTAAAATTAAATTAAATGAATAAAATAGTAAATCGAAACGTAAAACTTTTATTGAGTTCTGAACTTAAAAGACCATTAATTTTTCTACAACTTTGAACATTACAATGAATTTAATTTGTCATATTATTTGATATGGTTGCAATTAAAAGAAAGTAAATAAATCGATTAGGGTCGAAAACAGCTGACATACTCGTATTTATATTTAAAAATAAGTATGTACATACATACAAACAAAAACGTAAAACTACCATCCATCACAATTTTATACCATCAATCTCATTATCGCCGTCATCACCATCGCAGTCGTCACCATCATAATAAAAACTGTATACAGCTAATTTTCACTTTAAAAAAATTACAAAATGAAAATGTGAAAGAAGAAAATCGAAAGGAAATTTTCATAGAGCTATTCCTATGAAGAAACCTACCAACAGTATTTTTTGTATACAATGTACACCATAAATAATCACATTTTTCTATGTCAATAACCAATTGTGTCTTAATTAATCATTTGCGAGTAATAATTATTTTCAATAAGCTTAGCACCATCAACCAGTACCACTGTATAGGGTGATAAAACGTGCAATTCAATCTGTAAAGATTATCAGCAGCAAAAAAGTTCTATTAACCGTCCAACCATACCGCTTAAACACATTTTCGACGTGTTGCCACCTTATACAGTGAAATGATCAGCCAGATAAGAGTTTATTGTTTGTTATTGGTGCTGTAATATTTTACCTGTCACTGAATAATTATAACGAACAAAATAAAATGGAGGTGAATAAATTGACTGTAGAGTTCACAATGAGTTAGCGGGAGATTATGTATTGTGAGAATTTTTTCATTTCACCCATTCTAGTTCTTATGTGGTGTAACGTTCATGAATCATTATTCGTATTGCCTATGGTCTTATGAGGCCGGCTGTTATTGTTAATGCTCTCTATGTTTCGGTGCGAAAGCAAACTCATATTTTTTAAATAATTATATGCGGTTATCGGTTGGTGTTGCCCGGTTGATCATCCGAAACCGGTAAAGTTGATTTTACTGCTCGAACAACAAAATCAAAAATTAAAGATTTGTTATCAGTCAAGTCAAAACAACAATAACGAAAAGTATTTATTTAACAAAAAAAAAAAAATATATAAATAAAATAAAAATTAATTAGTTGAACTAGTAAACAGGCTAGTAAATAGTTAGTATACTTAGTGGAAGCCTAGCAATTAATTTACATATGATATATTCAGATAATATTAAATCGAAGTATTCCGTTAAATAATAAGCGAATACAAAATCTGGTGGTGCCAAGTATCTAAAGGCCGTAAGGCCGTTGGATCCCAAATAGTTAAATTGACGGGGGCGTACCTAGCGTGTCGATCATCCATACCCACTATTCAGGAGATAGGATTTTTTTTAAGTGTAACATCGCGTGTTCATGTGACCAACGGTTAACACAGCGAAATTAAAATTAAACTAACGGGTTAGACCTATACTCGAACCACTGATGGAGTAATTTGAACCAAAAAAAAAAAAAAAATTAAAAGAAATTTCTAAATTCTTAATAACTAGTTAGATCTATAGATCATAGTTTAATAGTTCTAACTCAAAAAAAAAAATTTAAAAGTTAATTACTTAGCAGAATAAGTGCGAATATATTTAAAAAAAAAAAAAAATTGTGTGTGTGTGCTCCAATTATATAATTTTTTGGTTAAGCAATTTTCTATAGGCAAATACCACCAGAGCGCTCCCGTGGGGTTTCAACTATATAACAATAAAGAAAAACCGTAAGTTTTTGAACAGATTGTAATTGTGGCTCATACACACCAAAAAAAAAAAAAAAAATTATATTTATCAATTTTAAATTTAGTAATTAAAGATTTAAATTTTATATCTAATCATGAATTCCTTACTGTATAAATTTAATTAAATTTGAATTAATTATGTTCCAAAAGAAAATGAAAAACTAAATTTTTTTTTATGATGTGAAGTGGTTTTGCTCCGTTGCTCCGTATCTGTGCATACGTTAGGACATGATGAAAATTGCAATGGAAGTTGGAATTGAATGAACTCCCCAACCGACTGCTTTCTATCCCAACAAAAGTTTCATGTCCGCGTACGAACCGAAAAAAAAAAAAAAAAAAAAAAAAAAAAAATTTACTTCCGTTACAAAAATGGCGCCGAAACAGGGACCTGAAGTTTCTTTAGGTCAATAATTTATTTGGTTACAGTATTGAACATCAAGTTGCGCTATAATTTAAAGTGATAGACGTTAGATTGAATTTATTAAAATTGACTAACGGATGAATCCGATTTCTTTTTTTTGTTCTACCTAATTCTCACGAAACAGTTATAAAACGCAATACATATTAGTGACTTATTTTAAGGTTGAATACCGCAGATTTCGTTATCCCTTAATGTCGTTAAATAAACTATTGTTAATTCGTTAGTTTAAATTTTGAGATAGATATTGTGAAGATTTCATTGATCTCTCATTATTTTTTGATAATGAAAAAGTAACATATTTACAATACTGTAAAGTAAGTTGGAAGCACAGTACAATTTTCAAAGGTGACGTGCAGCTTACACCGTTTCACATCATAATGATTATGTCTCTATTATATAATATTATATACTACGATAGCTATTAATTTATAATTATATATTACAATTTTGCGGCTGAATTATTTACCCTCGATATAAGAGATTATAGTTATCTTAAAATATTACTAATAAAACTTACGTAATTAGCTCAATATCTACTCTTATACATATTTAAAAAAAAAAAATAATAATTTATTTATATATCTATATAACATATAATGGATTCCCTTAAGGAAAAATTACCTATGTTTCAGGGTCTTAATGATAATGAAATAGAGGTTGAATGTAAATTAAGAAACATAAATATTACCAAAGACGAACAGTGGGATAATAAACTAGCTGCAGTTGTTCAAGCAGAGTGCCTTGATCCTTCATTAAAACCAACTGAAACGCATGCAGTTGACTATAATGAGGAATTTAAGTTCTGTCGTGAACAATGTAAAATATTAGGCAAAACAAGTGAAGATACAGATCTACTACAAAACTTAGATGGCCTTAGACAGTTACAAGTAAAAATTGGTCATTGGAATAATCGCACTTTAAGACTTAAAGGCAAGTTCTATCAGGATAATGACGTTGATAAACTCTTGCATAGTTGGCGACGGATACGGTTATTAGTTGAAAAATTAATTGAATCGATTTTAGAAGAAAATAAAACTGAATCAGCGATCCAAAAAGTACAACTACCACCGCCCGAAATGACATCCGCAATGGTAATAGCGTCTGAATTTGAATTTCCTAAAGCTCCCATCGACAGGACTCAAGAACGTATTATCGAAACATCCAACTACAGTGGTACACCTTTGAAAAATCCAGTTTTCACTACGGCACCCTCCCAATCTATAATTATTAAGCAACCATACCATCAACAAGTAATACCAAGTCATTCAATTGTGGTAAGTTCAGCACCACACATGAGTTATCCACAGGGGCTTAATTTGACGCCTGACTATAATTTTTTTAATATAGACGGTAGAAAACCTGAAGCCCAGCTGCAACAATTACATTCACAAACCTACAAACCTAACGCCCCTTTACAACCTGATATGGCCCACCTTCAGCCAATAAATAGTCGAGAAAGGTCAGTAAGTGCGGCATATGTGAATATACATGATTTTACGTCTCAGCCCAATACTTCGAATGTGTCAATGAATAGCAATATACCTCCACATCAAAGCATACCACAATCCATGTATTATATACCACAGCAACCATATCCTCCTAAGTGCGTACCTTATTATTATTCACCTAAGAGTCACGACGTGAAATGGAAATTAACCTTCACGGGGAAACCAAAAGAGCTTGATATCAACGATTTCCTATTTCGCCTGGAATCATTTGCACATCGTGATAATATACCGCTGCATGCATTAGATGCGATACTACCTCGTCTGTTGTCGGATGATGCGGAAAATTGGTTCTGGGTATATTCCAGGAAATACCCGACTGCCGGATATTTTCAAATAAAAGCTGCATTAATTATGCGATTCAGCAGCAGCGAGTCGGAACGCGAAACTCGAAGAATTATCGAGTCGCGGAAACAAAAACCGAATGTCTCCTTCAATGACTATTTGCTAGAAATTGAAACATTAAATGGTCGGTTAAACCACAGTTTTTCAGAATCTGAACTTTTAGAGATCATTCGAGAAAACATGGATCCGGCCTTACAAAGCGCCACAATGACTATTCCCGTTAGGTCCACCGAAGAACTAAGGGTCATATGTCAAAGGTTTGAACGTTTGTGGTTTCGATCTGGCTATGATCCAAGAGTTCTACATGATAATCGACACCGAAGAACCATAACAGTAAATGAGGTTAGCTACAACGAACCCATCGAACTACTTTCGCAACCGAATGAGCAGTATGAATCCATCACGAAAGATCATCAACTAAATATCGTACAGGTAGATGCCATTCAAAAACCTCTTCAAAAGAAAGTTACGTTTAGTGACGAAACATATTTGCTGTGTTGGAATTGTCATGATTTTGGCCATAGATATCAAGACTGCCATCTGGCCCCGCAAGGAATTTTCTGCTATGGTTGTGGTAAAGCAAATATTATAAAACCACAGTGTAATTTTTGTCAATCAAAACGACAGGGAAACTCGACGCCGGTCGTGATCAACCCGGGTACGGCACGTCCGGTAAAGATATTACAGCACCCGACTTCAACTACAAATTCGACCACAAATATCTAACAAAATCACCCCCGTTAGATAATTCTAGCATTAAAATGACCCATATTGAAACTAATAATTCAATACCATTTTCAACAAACTTGACTACTTCCCGAGGTGAGCCACTCAATAGCAAAACAAAACGGATCATCAGAATAATTAATTATTGGCGAAATAGAAAAACCCATCAGAAGTTATGCGAATCTACAGTTTTACCAGAAGTCGGTGATCCTAGACCATATCTGAAGCTAGAGTTATTTAATGTTAGCCTCACCGGTCTTTTAGATAGCGGGGCCTCCGTTAGCATCTTAGGAAAAGGCTGTGAGAAACTATTGTACGATGCTGATTGCCCGTATCATAAAATTTCTTCAAACGTGAAAACTGCGGATGGTTCTAAAAATAAAATTATAGGATACGTAGATTACCCGGTGAATTATAATGATCAAACTCACGTTATAAGATTCTATTTGGCTCCAACTTTACAAGGTGAGCTTTATCTCGGAATAAATTTTTGGAGAGCGTTCAAGCTCTTCCCGGCCAGTATTGCACAGATTGAATTACCCGTAGACACAGAAAAAATACATGAACTTACACAAGAAGAAATGAAACTATTGGAAGAAATAAAAACTTCATTTCCGTCATTTAAAAATCAAGGGCTAGGTCGGACTACTTTAATTGAACATTCCATTGATGTCGGAGACAGTGCCCCAGTCAAGCAACGTCATTATTCTGTATCTCCGGCCATCCAATATCTCATTTATGAAGAATTAGATCGAATGTTGAGCCTAGGAGTTATCGAGGAGAGCACAAGTTCCTGGAGTTCGCCCATAGTATTAGTACGAAAGCCAGGGAAAATCAGACTATGTTTGGATTCCAGAAAAGTGAACGCATTAACTAAAAAAGATGCATACCCACTCCCACTGATAGACGGGTTGATTGGTCGGTTGAGTCAGACGAATTATATCACGAGCATAGATCTCAAGGATGCCTTCTGGCAGATTCCGTTGGAGCAGAGTTCGCGGGAGAAAACAGCATTTACCATTCCCGGGAGGCCATTATATCAATTCTGTGTAATGCCCTTTGGACTGTGTAACTCGCCTCAAACGATGTCGCGACTCATGGACAAGGTAGTGCCTCATACTTTCCATGATCGTGTCTTTGTCTATTTGGACGATCTGCTTATAATATCTGGCACGTTGCACGAACACTTCCAATTGCTTAAACTTGTGGCTCAATGGCTGAAAACCGCTAATCTTACAATAAACGTTGAAAAAAGCAAATTCGTTAGAAAAGAATTGAGATATCTGGGATTTTTGGTGGGGGAAGGAGGGCTTAGGACAGACCCGGATAAAGTACGCGCCGTGAGGGAGTATCCAACACCAACTTCCGTAAAACAAACGCGGAGATTATTGGGAATGGCCGGTTGGTATCAGAGATTCATACCCAATTATGCAAATATCACGGCACCCATTACTGACACTTTAAGAAAAAATTCTAAGTTTTGTTGGACGGAAGAAGCAGATCGAGCGTTTGATAAACTTAAAGTCCTTTTAGCTAGCGCTCCAGTTCTTATCAATCCAGACTACAAGAAAGAATTTTTTATTCGTTGTGATGCGAGCACTTCCGGGGTAGGAGGGGTTTTGTTTCAAAAAACGAACGAAGGAGAAGAACGTCCAATTGCGTATGTCTCAAAAAAGCTAAACCAATGTCAAAAAGGTTATAGCGTGTCAGAACTGGAATGTTTGGCAGCAATTATAAGTGTGAAAAAATTTAGGCCCTATATAGAAGGGTTTAAATTCACCATTATAACGGATCACGCAAGCCTTAAGTGGCTTATGTCACAAAAGGACCTGAGTGGGCGACTCGCACGATGGAGCCTAAAACTGCAAATGTACGACTTTGAGATTATTCACCAAAAAGGCTCTAGTAATATTGTACCCGACGCTCTGTCTCGAGTGCATTGTGATTGCCTTCAAGAATTAAAAATGAATATCCCCTTAGTTGTTGCCACCATTCACCTCGACTCCAACGCATTTAACGACGAGGAATATGTAACATTACGCTCGAAAATAAGCAATTCGCCTGGATTATATCCTAGTTTTAAAATCTATAATGATCGCGTATTTATAAGAATAGAACCTCTCAAAGACCAATCGCTGAGTGATTTATCAGTGTGGAAAGTTTGGATTCCCAAGACGATGAGACAATCTCTAATTGTACAGGAACATGATGAAGTAACTTCTTCCCACGGGGGGATAAAGAAAACGCTTGATCGCCTTCGGAGATTTTATTACTGGCCTGGAATGCGTCAGCAGGTTTATGACTATGTAAATAAATGTTCCATATGCAAGGCAACTAAGAGTAGCAATCGCATATCGAAGCCAGCATTGGGTACTACCACTTTCGCAGAGCGACCTTTTCAAAAACTATTCGTCGACTTAATGGGGCCTTACCCAAAATCAAAAACTGGAAATATGTACATCCTCATAGTTCTGGACCAACTAACTAAGTTCGTTTTGTTAAAACCATTAAACAATAGTAACACAAAAAAAATTACGGATTATTTGAAAAACGAAATATTTCTTATGTATGGGACGCCGGAGGGTATTCATACTGATAACGGTTCCCAGTTCATAAGTAAGCAATTTGCGGGGTTGATGGACGAATTTGGTATTAAGCATACTAAAACAGCGATCTATTCTCCCCAATCCAATGCCTCGGAGAGGGTGAATAGATCGATTTTGGCAGCAATACGTGCTTTTGTCCAAGAAGATCATCGAATGTGGGATACTAAGTTAGCCGAAATAAGTTGTGCTTTGAGAACTGCCGTACACCAGTCGACTAGTTACTCACCATACTACCTTCTCTTTGAATATCATATGGTCACAAACGGCACACATTTCAAAATATTACGTGAACTTGGTGCAGTAGGAGAACCGGAAGCAGAACCATTACCTTTAGTTGATCGACTCGCTATACTACATGCGAAAACAGTGCAAAACTTAAGAAAAGCATACGACAAATATGCAACCCGCTATAACTTACGAACCAGAACCGTGCATTATCATCCCGGACAGGAGGTCTATGTCAAACAACATACACAAAGTAATGCTGGTAAACGATTTTGTGCAAAATTTGCTCCATTATTTGTTAAAGCCGTCATACACCAAAAGGTGGGAAACGTCAATTATGTTTGCAAAGATGAGAATGGCAAAATAATTGGTACTTTTCATGGTAAAGATATTAAGCTTTAATTTTATGTTTTGCTATTAGTTTTCAGATTAACTAAGCCAGCCATCAGTATGAATCCCTAATCAGGTTTATGAAAGGAAACTCAGTTTCGTTTCTAAAATAAAATATTTTTAAACGCAACTGCCCTGTAACGTTCATGAATCATTATTCGTATTGCCTATGGTCTTATGAGGCCGGCTGTTATTGTTAATGCTCTCTATGTTTCGGTGCGAAAGCAAACTCATATTTTTTAAATAATTATATGCGGTTATCGGTTGGTGTTGCCCGGTTGATCATCCGAAACCGGTAAAGTTGATTTTACTGCTCGAACAACAAAATCAAAAATTAAAGATTTGTTATCAGTCAAGTCAAAACAACAATAACGAAAAGTATTTATTTAACAAAAAAAAAAAAATATATAAATAAAATAAAAATTAATTAGTTGAACTAGTAAACAGGCTAGTAAATAGTTAGTATACTTAGTGGAAGCCTAGCAATTAATTTACATATGATATATTCAGATAATATTAAATCGAAGTATTCCGTTAAATAATAAGCGAATACAAAATCTGGTGGTGCCAAGTATCTAAAGGCCGTAAGGCCGTTGGATCCCAAATAGTTAAATTGACGGGGGCGTACCTAGCGTGTCGATCATCCATACCCACTATTCAGGAGATAGGATTTTTTTTAAGTGTAACATCGCGTGTTCATGTGACCAACGGTTAACACAGCGAAATTAAAATTAAACTAACGGGTTAGACCTATACTCGAACCACTGATGGAGTAATTTGAACCAAAAAAAAAAAAAAATTAAAAGAAATTTCTAAATTCTTAATAACTAGTTAGATCTATAGATCATAGTTTAATAGTTCTAACTCAAAAAAAAAAATTTAAAAGTTAATTACTTAGCAGAATAAGTGCGAATATATTTAAAAAAAAAAAAAAATTGTGTGTGTGTGCTCCAATTATATAATTTTTTGGTTAAGCAATTTTCTATAGGCAAATACCACCAGAGCGCTCCCGTGGGGTTTCAACTATATAACAATAAAGAAAAACCGTAAGTTTTTGAACAGATTGTAATTGTGGCTCATACACACCAAAAAAAAAAAAAAAAATTATATTTATCAATTTTAAATTTAGTAATTAAAGATTTAAATTTTATATCTAATCATGAATTCCTTACTGTATAAATTTAATTAAATTTGAATTAATTATGTTCCAAAAGAAAATGAAAAACTAAATTTTTTTTTATGATGTGAAGTGGTTTTGCTCCGTTGCTCCGTATCTGTGCATACGTTAGGACATGATGAAAATTGCAATGGAAGTTGGAATTGAATGAACTCCCCAACCGACTGCTTTCTATCCCAACAAAAGTTTCATGTCCGCGTACGAACCGAAAAAAAAAAAAAAAAAAAAAAAAAAAAAATTTACTTCCGTTACAGTGGGATCACATATGGTTGAAGAAACTAAACATTATTTAATGGATCTAATTAATCTTTCTGTAAGTTACCTGGTAGATACTGGTAGATAGTAAAATTTGTCTAAATATTTTCTAAATTTACTTAATAGAACAATATTTCATTATTTGAATACAAAATGAAAGAGGGGAAGAGGAATTTATATCAGAGTTGATGTGGTCATGGAATACTAAGAGAGAATCGAATTCTGTAATAATTTTTAATGGTTTTTAATCATTAACGATTTTCTATATGCTCCTTTCCTTGGAAAGATAACCCTTGAGTATGATTAAGAAAAATGAGATAAAGCTTTTAGTATGCTAGCTAGAAACTGACATCATTAATATTTTATGTAATAAATACCGTTCAACAATGGAGTAATCATAAGCTATGAACTTGCAACTTGATGAACAAAACATCTAAGGACATAATTCAGAGAAACTATAAGTTTATTAAATGTAGTTGCTGATGCTACGTCGAAGGAATTTTAAGACATGACAATTTGAATCCTGTACCAGAAAAGTTCACCACGCAAATAAATCCATCCAAAATTATTATTCAATTGTTTACTAGAGTCTCGCCAAGAAATTTAATTCCCAAAAGAAATTTAGTTTTTCTAGAAAGTAAATTTTATTTTCGACATTCATCGACTTATAACAAATGTACCCCTAACAATCTAATTTCCAAACAATAAAAATGTTTATTTCATAAAGTTGTATTAAATCAAAACTTTCTTGTGTACTTGTGCCGCCTGAAAATCATATACATACATGCCATTGTTGCTCATGAGATCGATTTTTAAAAGTATAAATCATTTTTTATGAATTTCTATCGTGTCTGTCACATCACTTTAATACATACAATGAAAAACATAAATAAACAAACAAACAAACAAAAACAACAACATAAGAAAAATGTTTTCCATTAAAGTCTAACTTTAATATGTTACAGACATTTTGTCCTAATATTCCACATCTCAACATAAGCTGAAACATAAAACTTAATTGACATTGGAAAATAAATCATGATGGTGTAGAATTAAATTGAAACTGAAACAGATGCTATTAAGGGAAAATATGTATAATATACCAACAACAAAAATTTGCTTTGAAAAATCTTTTATACAAATTTCAGTGTGTGTGTGTGTGTGTGAGTGTGTGTGTGCTCTTGCCTAAATACATAAAATTTGTTGTTGGTTTTAATGTTGGTAATATAGCTTATTACACTTGATGGTATAATAACGGTTATATTACACTATAGGGCGTTTCACGTTTCAACCGCTTCTCATTTGGTATTTGCGGCAGCACTTATAGAAGGCACTTGCATAATAAAATTCGAACGAGATAATGAAGCCCCAAGTGGGCGATCCCTAACCAATAGTGGCGTTATATGTATGTACATGCCTTGCCCTTGAATGAATTTATAAATTATATTACGTCCTTTTTTGTGGTGTTTTGCAAACTTGAACCGCGCATGAGTCTATAGCCCATATTAGAAAATAATCGGACATTGACGTGCTGTATTAATACTGCGTCAAGAGTTACATTGCTGCAGTCTGTTATTACAATAACGGGTTCGTTAAATGCAGGATATAGGTATATTTCATAAGAAAATTAGCCGTCGGTTTAGTTATATGTGACAAATTAGATGTATAACAGATTTTGTTTAACTTACTGGGGTGTAACAATAAGGTTTACAAATGCGATTTGTTTATGCAAGAATTCGGAATTGTCCAATTGGCTATTTTTAATTTGTAAATTACTTTATTTAGGATGCGAATGTGTTCTTTGATCTAGGAGAGTGCTTCAAACCGAATGGACAAACTTCGATCTGGTGGAATACAAATACTAAGTCCAAGATAACGAAGTATATACAGCTACCGAGTTTATATAACATATCAGTTACATTGGGTAGAGAATATCTATCAAAAATGGTTTTCTCGTTAAGCTTGCGATATTCAAATCATTGAGTTCTAAGGGGAATAACTAGATCTGATAACTACCTGTGTCAGCATTTCGATAACTCGTTTTCCTACATAAGTCATGTGCATATATGGATAACTTTTTGTGAATAACAATTTGTCATTGTCTAAGTTTAAATCATGCTCCCCTCTCAATCTAATTTTTAAAACGTGAGCTGCTATGTTGAAACATGTCCTCGTATTTTCAAAATTATTTCTCTACGGCTTTCCTCTTTTCGTTGGGTATGTGACCTGTGTGACTGGTTCTAGAGTGATAAGATTGCTAATCCATTTGTTTATGGTGGATAAAGATAATTTTTTTCCATCATGAGTATCCGAATGATAATTATCGAATCTTTCACTTGCTATTGAATATTCTATTATAAATTTATATTTTTGGTTACTAAAATCAGCTACCTCTATGTTGTCATAGTGGTCTATGGTAGATAGAGATTTGCTTGAGATTTTGCCATTTTAAATACTAACAAGTCCACTAGGAATAAGTTTGCTCAGAATAAGATTTTATACTGTTGTGATAAATTTAATTTAAAGAAAAGTGGGATTGTTACTTTCGGTAGTATTATGTGATATTTTTCGAGATTGAGTTGGATTTTTAATTGTTGCATCAGTTCTAACCTAATGAGCCTTTCATTTTAATTTTTGTTGGTTCTATCAGTATATAATGTAGGATGTGTCACGAACGTTGTTACAAACCCAAATGTGAAAATTTCTGTTATTTTTAATTTCTTTTTTCAGAATAAAACGCGGTATATACATTTTTTAAAATCCACAGGATAGAAGACGCAAATTTGTACTAACTGAAGCATGGTTGCTTGAGCGGTGATGATATTGTTTCCGTCTTTTTTCCCTATATTACTCGCCCCAAAAAAAATTAAAAATATTTGGTTAGTTGCAAATAAATTCAAACACTTTTGGTAATAGGCAGAGAAGATATATACTCGTATGGCTAACTGCGTTTGCATCTGTTCCAAGACACACAACATTTTGAACTTTAGTTTCGATTGAAGTGATAACGTTTTCGTTTATCATTTTGATCTCAAAACCGTGTTTCTGGATGGGAGTTACTAGAGGAGCACTACCTAAATCAATTAACGCTACTAGTGGCGCAGGTAAGGTTTCCCTATCAAAATTCGAGCATCAATCGCCGCAGCCATTAACAACAATTGGTCGCAGCCATTGATAACAATACCTTTCAACAAGACAATTAGCATTAAATACAGCGCGACTGACAAAGAAATGTTTCGCGGATTTTGCACAATGATTTGAATTGATTCCGAATAAAATTAAACTTACAAGCAACTTGAATCCAGAAGATTCCCCAATTCGTCTTTTGGATTCTGTCAAAAGTTATTACATTTTGTTGAGAACGATCTAAATTTCATAAATTGGTTATTTATGCCTAACTAAGGCACACTTTGAGATAAACGGAAATGAAAATTAACAAAACATACACTCAATAAGGATAAATGCAGAACGTGTGGCTGCGCAGTGTGTAGTATCTGCCAACTGTATTTTCGGCCGTCACTTTTTTCAAGAAAACGATACCAATGTTACAGTGAATGGAGAGCGCTATTTAAACGTTATGCAACATTTTTCCCCCCAGGAAATGGAGCCAGTTGGCATTTAGCAAGACTAGAAATGGTGACCTTGAGCAATTAAAACAAGTTAAAAGAACCCATAAGTGGCGTTATTGGAGCAATATCTCAAGGAACACTAACAGCGGCAATGAAAATCGGGGCAGTTGAGCAGATACGGGGTTTGCATTAACGAAGGTGGAGAACATGTAAAACAAATTATTTTTAAAAGCTAATTTCTATATTTAAAATTTAATAAAATTCTTGAATTAAAAAAATATACAAACAAAAAGACAACTGAAATGTTTGTTGCAGCATTCGAGCCCCACTCTGTATAATTTTTATTTACGAGAATTGGGTTAAAAATAATCTGATTGAAGGGTGTCTCTCGTAAATATTATTTTTTTCTTATGAGTGTTAATTTCGATGAATATATCCAGAGTGGTTGTTTACGATTAAGTATCTGATGGGTTGACTAGACTACCTGGTAAAAATTATCTTCCCCAGTTTATGTTTCTAACGATGGCTAATAAATAATTTGTTTGTACAATATTTAGAGCTAGATATGAATTATGTAACGGAGTGTGAGATTGGGTAAGATAGAGGTTATTCGCAATATTTTGGATAACCTGGATATATGAACGATAGTTATCGTAAGTTATCAGCGTGGTAGCTTATGCGATAGTTTCTAATATCTTCCCGCGTTTCCATTGCTATAATAAATTTCGAAGACGTCATGTGCAGCGACTATAATTATTCCTGAATGTTCTAACTATTATGTTTGAGCAACAAATATATTATACTGACAAGAATCCGTTCATATGGAAAGATTTTTTCTTTAATTTGGCATTGTTTGGATGGATAAAGCCGTTCCTGCCGCACTCAATTTTGCCACTGCACTTTTCCCACCAATTGGATAAGTGAGTGCAGCTTTACAGTTTTTGTCAAATTTACAAATTATTTTGTGTGCTGTATATTTACAAAAATTTTGTAAATTTTTTTTTGAGTGTGTTTTTATGGTCGACACGACTGATACGACACGACTGATATTCATTTCAAATGCTTGGATACTTTGGCTGCAGTATAGGTATCTATAGTATAACCCCCTATTTCTTATAGAGGCTCGTAAAGTTGAAGCTAAAACCTTTCCAGACTGCTGTCATAATTCCACCTCCATATTGCTGCCATAATTCCACTTAACGTTCCGCGCGATTAGATGCTTTTTTGTATGCATTAGTGTTCCGATATACGATCGAGTAAATTTAGTGTGGTAATGTGAAAATTCTTGTATTTTCCTAAATTTTGTTTCCTTTTCAATTATAAATCATTTTTATTGCATTGGGAATAATTTTTCAAAAAAGTGTCAGTGATATACGATCGAGTAAATTTTGTGTTGTAACGTGAAAATTCGTGCACACATTTTCTTAAATTTTGTTTTGTTTTCAGTTTTAAATCATTTTTATTGAGATGGAAATGATTTCTTGAAAGTGTCACCCTTTCCGGTATACGATCGAGTAAATTTAATGTGATAACATTGGAAATTCTTGTATTTTCTTAAATTTGTTACTTTTTGTACTTAAGTTTGGTTCTTAAATTTGGTTTTGACATTTAATCATTTTTATTGCAATTGAAGCGATTTCTCAACATCTATCCTCTTTTCTCTTTTGACTAGATTTGGGTAATATTGTAATAGATGGCCAACCATTTCGGAAGCGGAGTTGATAAAATAAAATCACTAGGATTGAATAACTAAATATTTTTGATTTTGGTCCATATTAATATTTTACAATTACAGAATCTTCTGATTAGACTGCTTTATATTTAAGTAATTATATTTATTTATTCAGGTAGAATATTATCAGGTACTTCTTTAATGGAACATCTGCCAGCAAACTTTCCATTTCCAAAATTAGTATTATAAATTGTGATTGTCCTGGGGGGCTATTATGAATTTTTTTTCGATTTCGTAAAATACGAAATCGTAAATTCGATCCGCTGCGAATATTCATTTTATGAAACCTTTTTCGGTCGTAAAATTTAAGACCATGAAATTTGTTGTTTTTGAGTTATTTTAGCTAAAATTTAAACCATCACTGGTTTTTCAGATGGGCCGACTAGATTTAATATGCAAAAAATATTTCCATAAAATAAATTAAAATGTCAAATTGGTGACCATTGGTAATTGACCTACAAAAAACACGATAATAAAGTTTCACATAAATTGTAATAAATTAAACCAAGAGTCCATTTTTATAAAATAATTGAGTAACTTACGTTTTAAAAAGTAATTAAAATATTTAAAAAACAATA
The DNA here is from genome assembly GCA_932526605.1 of Nephrotoma flavescens. Lineage (NCBI taxonomy): Eukaryota > Metazoa > Arthropoda > Insecta > Diptera > Tipulidae > Nephrotoma > Nephrotoma flavescens. The sequence continues at coordinate 323,309,482 of OW052220.1, forward strand.
ATAAGTATACACTATTGTATTCGTAAATACGATATTCGTCATTTATAGAGCAGTCGAATTTTGACATTTGATTTTCGTAATAGGGCGGATTTATGATTTTCGAATTTTACGAAAGCAAAAAAATTTCATAATAGGCCCCCTGTGCTAACTATCTTATTATATATTTCACTAACAACTTTACTAACTAATCGATCAGTTAGGTGTGTGTAACCGGATCAATGTTTATATTACTAATAAACTTGCCCTATCCTCCTTATGCTATGTGAAAAGAGGGTGTATAGCGGAACCAGTTTAGGCTTTAGTACCAGTTTAGTTTTAATACAAGTTTAGGCTTAAATCTCAATCAAAAATTCAATCAAAACATTTGCTTCTTAAATAAAGTTAATATAAGGTAAATATCTCAGGAATTTGATCGTCAGGTATTCGGAGTTTGAAAATAGCGGAGACGATCTTTGAAATAAAAATGTATTCGTATAATGTTAATGTTTATAAATCTTTTATTAGACGTGACGTAAAAGCGTTGTTGCTGCTGCCTAAAATTAATTTACAAAAATCATGGTTTACCAAATTTTCCTACTACACACTTATCCAAAAGCATAATGTTACAAAATAAAAATTAAAAACCCCACAATATTCTTAAAAATAATAATGGTACAATAATAGTTATTAACTTACAAAAAAAAATTATATTTTAAATTAAAATATAAAAATTATTTTTAAACTAAAACTATTTCTGAAGAAATTACCAAAAAAATTAAAAATTCTTGTGGTAATTTGCGATTAATTTTTATTTTTACACAAGAATAGAAAAGAAATGAAAACTAAATACAGTTTTATACAGAAAAATGGAAAAATCATTAAGTGAAAGAATTAAATTCGTTATTTTCTAATTTTAGTTTTAAATTTGTGTTATTTTTGTTTGGTTTGCTTTTCCCCCTTTCGAAATTTCTAGTTTTCTAAAACAAAAAAAAATTAATTTTAGATAAAAATTAAAAAATAGATAGAAAGATAACCCGATAAAAATATTTTCTTTTTGTTTTTGTATTCTACGCCCCATAAAAATACTTAATTTTATTGGAAAAATGTTTAAATGTCGTAAAATAAATTTGGTAATTAAAATAGTTTTGTTTTTGTTACAGGCACAGATATAATCGTGGTGTTATAAATCATTAGAATTTTGACATTCATGTTTTGTATATAAATTAAAATTAAATAATGGCATGGCGACAGGACTTGAACCTACATAGATAATGTATCATAATGTGATCAAATAATATTAAATAAATAAATCTCAATTAAAATAATCACATATAGTATGAACGTCGTCTGTAACCCGTTTTTATACCCGTCATTTATCCTGCTTAATCACTCTAACCACATTTACATTATACAAGATGACAAAGTTGATAAAATTAATAATTTTCTTAACGACAAACGTATTTACCTTACCTTATATTCAAAACACACAGAGCGAGAAGAAAATGTTGCTTAATTGATTACTCAGATATAACTAAAAAGAGGGTACCGTCATAAATTAGTATTAATTAGGATTTACTTTAAATAATATAAAAAATATTATAATTATGGTTTACTAATATACAGTTTAAACCTTGAACACGCACGTCATTGGCACATTCAAGTAAATATAACAATTTTTTTACCCAAATAAATTTCATATTTTTAACGATCTTGTGAAAACATAAAATAATAATCCTATAAAATTTAATCAGCACACACATACAATAATACTTAAGATATACATGTCCCTAGAGAATTATCCCAAAAAATTTTAATGCTTTTGAAAATTGAAAAATTTTCTTAACACAAAATATGTAAAAATGTTTGTGTACGAGCACATAAAATTGTGTATGCCGATATCAATTGATTTATTGGTGACATATTACTGTAAAAACATGTAACATTTAGAGGGAAAACTATCGTCTGGTTTGGATAAGGGGAAAACTCTTCTTTTTCATTTTATGGATTATAACCAATAATAATGTGTTTTTGTTTATCTAATTTACATGATTGACAATCATCATCTACAACAAATATTACCATAATAATATAGTGACATCGACATGTAACTAAGATAAATGTTCTTGCATTTAATTAAAATTAAGAAAATACAGAAAGTTAAAGAGTTTAAAGAGTTAATATGAAGTGCATTCATTTGAGGTATGGTTTAGAACCAAACTAAATTACGGCCAAATCGTAATCGAAAGTACACCTTATGTACCATGATGCGAAAGAGACAACTATACTCTGCACTTCACACCATGCTAGTGCATCATTTAAATGTGTCGCTATGCATTTAACCTAATCTATTTAATTTTATACAATTTAATTGAAATGAAACGTTTTACTGGTTAGGAAGGAATCCAGTAATATTGACTACTTGATTTAGAAATTCCACTGTGGCGCATCAATTTGATTAAAAAATGTGTATGATAAATGAAACGAAACGAAAATGAACATCAAAATATTTGACGACTTTCCCAATAAAGGTAGTTCGATGGCCTTCATGTCAGCTCGAATGTTGTTCTTAAGATCCTGAATTGTTTGTGGACCATTGCTATATACTTTGGTTAAAAAAACCAAAAATAACATAACGGTGTCAAATCGCAAGATCTTGATGGCCAATTGACATCAGAACTTCTTGAAACCTTTCGATCATCAAACTTGGTTGCTCTTAACAGACCGTCTTGTTGAAACCAAAGAACATCTAAGTAAATTCCATCTAATTTTGACCACAAAATTCCAGTTAACATGCCACCTTGCAGCTGTTACTGTTTAACAAGTAGGAACTGGACGATGGTGTACATATGCTTTACGATCTGCATATGTAGCAAAACAAACCCTCTATATATGTAGCAAAACAAAATATATGTAGCAAAACAAAATAAAACTACCAAAGTAGTAAATAAAAAAAATGAGGAATTGTTGTGACCAACACCCCAGTTTAAATTACTGGAATCTTACAGGCTTAAATTGATTACAAAAATTTTATATTTTTAATATCTAATCGTTTTCGTATTCTAGTCTACAGCTATGGAGAAGATAAACCATCCGCATCTTCTGTACCTAAATTATTGTCGGTTGTTACGACTATGGGCGTAGTAAAACCGATTAATGTTGATGTTCATAAACGATCCTGTTTCCAGTGGTTTTTGTTTTACCGGAATAATTTATGAAACACCAAATAAACAATAACTGAATTCCACTTTACAAACCGCCAGCACCCGCTAGTAAGCCGGTAGTTAAATAGCTGTTGTCTCTGCCTAATACTAAACTACTCCTAACTGCTTTTGATATTTTTACAAAAGTAGTTAGAAGCACCAACCAGGAAAACCATTGACACAACCTTAATGATTCTTCAATGACAGTCAAGCATGACCCGTATATAGATATTTATCAGCACATGAGAATAATTTTCGTTCGTGACATGTCTGATGCGAATCGAACATGGCAAGTCCACGTTGAATCGTATGTGAGAAGTCAAGTGTGAACTCATAAAAGAATCCTATGTGATTTGTCTGATATGATTTGTATGTGCCATGAATTATATGACATATCTAAGATAAAATTATTTAAATGGACATATTTATTTCATTTTGATGGTGCTACAAATAGCTAAACTTTGCAGTTTTGTCGAATATAAAACAAATTAAAATTATTTCATTTTCGAACATTTTTCTAATAAAACTTATTTACAAAAAATTGTTACTTGCCAATTCGACTGATAAACTGCTTTTTAAAAACCGTATACGATAATTATAAATAAACTAATTATTGCGATAGTGAGAGAAAGGGCATATAACATGAAATGGATATGTTTACCTGTGCCATATTAAAAAAAGCACAACCCGAGAGAATGAGAAACTCCGCAGCTTTGTCATACATACTTTGCTTGGGACACTGTAACGAAAGTCGAAATTATATATGACGTGTACTAGTTACAATAGTTTTGGATCGTGAACAGCCATTAACCTTCATACAATAGTTTACAAACGAGTCGAATTTGCAACTCAAAAGCGAACCATTTCCGATGTTCCTATCACAAGATAATTAACGTAACACTTTTGCGATTCACTAACGCAACACGTTTGAAAATAGACCGCAAAATTAAATTTCTAATTAATATTATTTTATTTTCATAGTGACTATTTAACAAACTTATTTTATAATAAAAATAGAATTCCATAAAACATTGTGAAAATGCGTTCTCATAACAAATGTGGTGCTGAATTTTGGTCGAAAATTGGAAATAAAAGTTATAAGGTGTACAGTTGTTTTATTTACCTACTAGACGTAAAACATTAAATCATATAATTGTTTGCAACAAACAGCAGAAAAAATCAATACATATTTACGTCTAGTACGTATGTGAAACAAAGGTAAAACTCCTACATTTTATTCCCGTTTTTCGACCATAATTGGGACACTGGTTATGTTTCGATATTCCCTTGTTGACTATTTGGCTTGGATTCACTCATGCGAATAATTTTCCGGACAAAAGAAAATTTGTGGGTGAAACATAAAGCACATATTATTCAATTGCGGCCCACTTGTTCTGGCAACTCCTCAACAAAAGCCGGATCTCAATCCTATAGAGTAATTGTGGGATCACTTGGACAAAAAAAAAACGAGGTAACCAAAAAAAACCTCATTAAAACCGGGAATTGAGCATGATTCGGAAAACATTGACCCTGGAATATTACAAAATTTGGTGGTCTCTACACGTAGACTACCGCCTGTACTGGTTAATAATGGATTACACACTAGATATTAATACGGTGAAAAAATATTACAAATTCCTAAATTACAAATATATTAAACATATAATTTTACTGTAAAATAATTCTGTAGCGTGTATATAAGTCTATGAAATGTAATGTTGTCCGGATAATTTTTCTCATTGATTTTGATAGGTGAATACAATAAGCGGTAAAGTTACGGTAATTTAACATAACATTTTTAGGTTATGGTATATTCATTAGGGCATCGGTGAAGTTTGATCGGAAACATTATAAAAAGGCAACCAGTCATTGTAAAACTGAAGTTTGTTTTGAAGAATTTAACTTGTCCAGAAAATTATTCGCATGAGTGTCAACGATTCGCTTTTTATCTTCAACGATAGAAATATAAATTAAATTCCTTAAAATATAAAATATTTACCTAAATTAACTAAAAAGTTAATAACAGAAATTACACAATATTGCGTTCTCGAAGGGTAACATTTGCAGGAAAAGGTGAGGTAAAGAAACGTATGTTATTTTCGTAAAAGCTAATTCATACGGATGTTGACAAATTTCCAACTGAGCAGTTACGCGTAACTTATCCGCTAGGTGGTTTAGTGTAGAACTGCTTAATATTTATTTCATTTTATTGTTGATGATTTACTTTTATTATTTAATAAAATTACAAAATCAGTCATACAAACACTATTGAGTTGACAGATAAAGAAAAGCACGGTTTCTGAGTTATAATTTGTTCGTATAAATGTTTTGAGGGTTCCAGTTAACCAAAGCAATGACATAAACCAATCTGCTATCGGTTTGCTAGCGGGTACTAGCGTCTGGTAAACTGGAAAGCACTTAATGCTAATAAAAAATCGATATAACAATGTGCAATTAATTTAACTTTTTCCAAACAAATATAAATCACAAATTCCACGGCATACTCCGATATAATTGATTTCAGTCGTACTACTTTCTTTTCCGAAGTAAAATAAAATATATTAATAATGAAAAATTTTGACCTTGAGATTTTTGCAGGTTTACCTTCCGTTAGATGCAGACTAACGAAAACGATGTGCGAAAACTTCATAATTGAGCCTTTTCTACAAATTGTGAAATGACAGCTTTCATAGGAGCTTTTTCGATTTTTACAAATAGTTTAAATTATTTTCTCTGGCATTCTAAGGTAAAAAGTTAGAGGTAGGTAAGTTTTTTGAAAACAAAATAAAATTGGGAATAGTTTTCCCTACCTGTTTCGCTATGGAATATTTACATTAAACGTTTTTCCTCAGTAGGCCAGAAAAAATTGGCTAAAGTTTACTTTACGTATACATCGAAAAAATCAGGTAAGGACTATAAATTTTTAAATGCAGGATTGTTTATCAACAGTTTTTAGGAGGAAAAAGCTAATTTTTTCCGGAAAATTATCCCATTTTCCGGGGAAATTTTCACTTTACAAAAAAAATGCGTATTATTTTATTTAAATACGTACAAATGTATAATTTTTACAAAAATTTTTATATTAAGGTTGTATCTTAACAGTTTTCGACGTTATAAGTAATTTTTCCGGAAAAATTTTGCAATTTTCCCAGGAAAATTTTGAAATGTTTACATTTTTTTTTACTTAGTTTAAAATTATAAATAAAATTTGACACTTGAAGAATTGTATAAATTCTGGAAAAGCGGGGATTTACAGGCTTCCATCCTCTAAGGTAGTATACAACGGATTAAAATTACAATAAAAAAAACTTGTAAGTATTTACAAAACTTAATTTTTTTAACATTCTCTTTGATCTGTGTCTGCAAGGTTGGCGAAGCAATTATTATTAATAAAAATAAATAAAATATACAAAAGTACTGAAAAAATATAGAAAAATTACGCCAAAAAATTATTTAAATAGAAATAATATTTAAAATCTTTCCCCAGTTCCCTTTTTCCGGGGAACTATCAGAATAGGGCCACAGATCAGTTTTCCAAAATTTACGCGAAAATGACGATTTTTGAAAAAAAAAACATTTCAACAAAAATTCGGCTCCTGTACAGCATCTAGGCTGATTGATCGGGATGAAACTTCATACCTAAGCCGAAATCGGTGTACCGGAAATGTTCGCTTCTTAGTGACAACTTCAATATAGGAGCTTTTCGCTTTTTGCAATTATTTTGAAAAATATATAATATTTACGAAAAGAACGATTAAAATTCGGAAAGATTCTAAATTAAATATCATATAAAATTAGTTAAGAAATTTTAAATTCGTCTGTATTAATTACTTTAAAGATTTTCGGCTTTTTTATAGACAAATATTATTTTCTATGACATTCACATTGTTTGAGACCTTACGGGCCACCAAAAAATGAGGTCATTTACTTACAATACTCTACTAAAAAGAAGTAGAAAATCCACTCAACCACCCATTAACCCCAAGGGTATTTGTGTGTACAGAGCCACACAACCCTTTACAAAAATGAGAACTTCCTCAAGTTTCCTCTTGGCAGTTTGGTTTCGTACCGATAAAAGTTGGTCTACTCATCAGGTTGCAACGACCAAACTGCAAAAATTTACCTCTTGCTTCACACCTATAGTATGAAACAAGAACATTTCGATTTAGCGAATTATATCACCAAATCAGAAAACTCTTGGAATTTCTCATTTTATATGTGTGTATTCCCAAGGTCTCAAACAATGTGAATGTCATAGAAAATAATATTTGTCTATAAAAAAGCCGAAAATCTTTAAAGTATAAAATTAGTGTAGATCACTTTTTATTTTACCGGAAATGAAAAATGTTCATAAAAAACTTTATTTCAACAAAAGTCGGCTTCTTTACGGTCCAGGCGTATTCTTCCATAAATTGGGAAATTCTTGCGAAATGTGGTGGAAATCTGTATGCCGGAAGTGGAAATTGTTCCCATAATGTGGAGAAGTATAGCATTTACAAAAAACGACAAAGAACTAAAAGATTCAACCTTGTTTGATTTCTATATGGAAATAATGATTTGTAATTAAGCAAGATAGTCCTCAACAAAAATCTGGTATGTTTAATTTGTTGCTATAGTGTGTTGTATTCGAGATCTATGTACATTCATGGTAAAAGAAAGTCGAGTGTTGGCCTTGATATAATCACCTCACATTTTTTTTTGTAATTTTCTACTTTGAACAAAATATTGGTGGCAGATATTTTTTGTGAAAAGCAAAGGCGACCTTCATGTACCTTGTTTTTTTTGTTAAAATCGTCGAGATCGATAACAATCTGAACTCAAAGTTTTAATTCAAAATTAATTTATAATTCAAAATTAAGTGAAAGCTCACACTTTGCATAATGTAGGCCAATAAGTGTTCATCATCAGAAATCATCATCAGAAATGTATATGATATTTGTGTTACCAACCAGAAGTGTCCTTTAATATGGAATTTATTGTGATAAAATAGAACGCAATACTTAAGTCTTCTATTAACCAAGCAGAATTCATACTGTATAAATAATAATAAGCCAATTATTCAAGCTGACTTTATTAACAAAACATGATATAATCTTACAATTTTATATTAACTTTATTTCGGTGAACGCGTATGTTTTGGACTGCTTAATATATAGTAGAACACGAGTTTCTAATCATTATTCAATGTGACCCATCCAAAAGACAGGCAATGACTTTAAGTGCTCTAATTATCTCAAATTTACTGTAGTGATCGTGAGAGTACAAGAATGTAAAACGCTATACGAAGGATAATTTGAGTTCGCATCCAATTAAAAGAATCTTGGATACTGTTATAAATTTTATTTATCTCGGGAGCGCAAACCTTTTTATAGAGACCATAGAGTTGGACCATAATATTTATCTCATTTTTGTTTTCACATTAAAATAATATCTAAGACTGATAAGTATTCCTTTTAACCGAATAATACATCGATTGAAATCATAATTCTTCAGAGCTAAACTTCGTATTTTTTTAAATCAGCCATAACGAACAAACAATAGACATTAATTAGGAAAGTTCTCATTTTTTATTATTACTTAATTTTGTATTATCTCCTCTGAACGAGAATCCATTTAGGCTGCTATAGAAGAAAATTGACATTCGGAACAAGTTTTCTATAAAGCATCTTTCTAACACACACTGCCTGGTTAAATAGATACTTCATGCACAAAAATGTCCTAGAAGTAAATGAGAGCAAGTATACCCAGACCTTTTCTTATGTACATAATTACATACATTTTTGGGAATAGAGAAGCTCGATTATAAATGTTTTTCTAAGCCAATTATTCTGGACCGAAACATCCGAGTTGTTGTGAGGCGGTTACTTCAGTCCAGATTGATTTACTAAGTGGTCAACATCAGGTGAGTTTTTAATGACATAATGATTTGAGGATTTCCTCCGGTGTAGGCAACAAAAAAATATATCAGTAGAATTAATAAAAAAAAACAATCGGAAAATGGAAATTCTGTGAAGCGAATCCTATAGAGATTTTGACACGCAGCCACCTTCATGATGCATTAACTTGGTCTCAACATTTTTAATTTTGTAAAACTTAATCCTCCATATTACCTGGTAACCTAAGTTCAGTGCGTATTCTTGGTTTAAATAATTATAAAAAGGATAATTTTAGAATATTTGAAAATCGATCTTACAGTTTCCAAAAATGTCTAGTTATGTCTAAAATAGATCAGCGATATGAATTCAATTATTTTTTTTTTATCTCTAAATTTGTATATATCGCGATACCACCATGAAAATACGATAGTGTTAAACGTGAACACTTACACTAAGGTAGGTTGTAATGTCTAAAAAAATATTTCTGTTTAAAATTGCCTTTCTTATTTTATGATCCCGATAAAATATTAAACTTTACTTAAATTTGAAAGATGATTTTCTTATGGTCATAAACTAGTGTTCGAGCTATAATAGTAGACTTCTCAAACTTGATAATACGAGTATGTATACTACATAGTACATACTAAATAAAAATTTTCTCACTTTTTTGTTGATGCCGATTTTTCCAATATTCACAGTTAAACTGCCCAACCAATGAAATTCGTTTTAGTTTGTTGTTGGTGTCTACGTTACGGTCTTGTTCCAAATGAACGCCTTTGAATTGTTCTTGTTTTTAAATCTAATCATCCCTAATGTTATTCATCTGTGAAATGAAAAACAACGGCAACCGAAAAAACCGACAATTCATCTAAAAAACCGTGAAAATGTTTGTGTGAGTGTAGGAAAATTATTTATAGTTGTTTATGTTTATTTTGTAGATGTGATATACGCATACATGGGTTCAACACGAATCTTTGAAATTTATGACGTTTTCTTATTAATGATTTGCTTTTTCATCGTTTTTTCTTGTATATTGTAACTATAGGCGTGCGTTTGGGATGGGATAGTAATTTATTTTACGGTTAACCAATTAGTACTGTAAACAATAAATAATTTGATATGTGATATAATTTAGTGTAGTTAAATGATGTGTGTATGGAATAAATTTGCTTTATGAAATTGGCAGGCTGACCTAAATTTTACCCGTAACTTAATATTAAATGATGTATATAGCATTATTACAAGAAGCTTATAAAAATGTCTCAAGATTTCGTTTAAAAACAAAGTTTATTTTTTATATAAAAATAAAATAAATTTGGTTGGTTAACGTTAAATTAAAATAAAAGTGACACCTTTTTGATTTCAGGCCAACCAAACAGAAATTTTGTGGAAAATAAACAAATTTTCTCAGAATTTTATTTTTATAATGTGATTTATAATCAAAATTTGTATAAATTCAAGCCAAGAAAATTAAAAAAACATTACCTTGAGTGTAGTCGTTTGTTCAGGTTCGGTGAAAATGTATATGTGGTACAAAATTTTTGAATATGTATTTTTGTAATGCTTTATTTAATTCACAGAATATAATTAAGCATGAATATGTATAACTTACATACATCATGTTTTTTAAATAAAATTTTCCCGCACAGAAAAGGAGCTATTTTTTAAGTTTACTTTCAATTTTCTACATTTTATTAAGGGTAAAATCAATTCAAAACAATAAATATTGGTTTTGTTACTAAACAATGTAAATAAAGGGTGATAATAAATGTAGTGTGTTAGTTCGTATTGATGATAAAACTATGAGGAAATTTTTCAAGATTAAAATGACAGTTTGCAAATTTTATATAATATGTTTGCCGTTATGTGAAATATAGTACCATTAAAAATCAGTTTTGAACATACTTAGATGTCAAAATTTAGGTGGAGATTCTACATCACCCTACACAAGATATATACATATTTTTATATTTCTATAAATAAGATTTTTATACATAAGTTATCCCTACGTGACTATTAATTTTTATAATAATGTTTAACAATAGATAATTATTTGAACTGGAATTGCGGTGTTGTTGGATATGAAAAACGCACAATTAGAAATATTTGAAACATTAGATCATGGTGGCCTTCAAACGCCGAGTGTTACATTACGTCTCGTTGTATTACGATTCTTATCTCCTTTCGTTTAACTGGTATTCTGTGTACCTGTGAAATTCTTAAAGAACGGTATTTTGACCAAGCTTTCGTAATTTTAAATTAATTGCTACAAAAATATGTTTGTATAACTTTAAAATAAAGGTAAAAATATTTGCCAAGTGTTAATAATATTCCCTGCCTGCTTATCACAATTTGATCACAGAGATTCCTTCGCTGACAGTTTCATTGTGCTTTTTATGAGTTTTACTTTTGGAGAGCCCAAATTTTAGAAAATTTTTAAAAATTACATCACATTAAATAATTTCTCTCTAAAACGTATAAATTAGGCTTTTCTGATCGTATTGCTAACCATATTTCTGAATATATACTGCATCCGAATTTAAAGATTCTAATGCGTTTGCCACTAATCGTGTAAAAAAATCTCGAATATAATATATAATACGACCACTCAAAGTAAACAGATTATCGGTATTTGTGATTTTGAATTCCTTTAATGGGACAAGTGTGTCTGGAATTGATATAATTAAAGAACTGAAATAGCTAAGTTTATCATTCATATTATTCAAGGAAAATATCAAGTTCCAATCCTAGACAACGAGATGCCAATGTCATCAGTAATTAGTTTTGATTAAGAATTTCTACAGACCGGCGGTAGAATTAAGTTTCAGAAAAATCGATATTTAACTAAAAATTATAAGACTTTGTATATTGGTACGTAAATTTTGAACAAACCAGGGGTACCGGAATTAGTTTTAAAAAAATTGTACATAAACAATTATTGCAGCTTTATGCAAGTAGTTGGCATTAAAATTTGAGATTGTTTATGACGTCAAAATATTGTTGTATTTAACTACTAAAAAAATATATTTTAGAAAGGAATTTGATGTAAGACGAAGCACTCCAGCCCAGCTAAGAAGTTTCCGCAGAAAAAATATTCTTGTACTCTAAAAATATGGTGTGGAATGAGGAATCCAATGAGTTGCGACAATTATGTTGATCCGTTCTATTTCCTTACGATTATATATCCAATTAAGTTAACCAACGGATCGGTATGCTTGGATTAAATCTAGCTTTCCAAAACTAAAATTAAGTAAACATATGAACTTCTTTTACTATATGGCACTAAACTGGACACTAAGCCACTCTTAAACCAAAAAATTCCGAGCGACATTCACCGCATATCCCCACCCCCTCCTACAAAATCAAATTTGCTTTTATTTAAGGATTGCTTCAATTGTTAAATTTTCTTTTTGTCCTTTTTCAACCTTTAAATTTTTGATGTGCAAATAAAAGAGTTCCATATAAATATGTAGATATTATGGCCTGACTGTGGCGACATATCTTAGAGCCGCAAAATATTTGGTGGCCGGTTTACTAGTAGAAAACAAAGAAACTTAAAACAACTAAAATAGTCAAACTTAATTTATTTTTGTGAGGAGAACACTCGACTGTTTTATCACCATTGTATACACAGATCTCGAATACACCACGCTTGATTTCTAAAGCGAAAAGTTAAACTTATCTGAATTTTGGTAAACTTGTCTTGTATAATCAAAATCATTAGTCGATCTTAAATTTCACAAAACCATCCAGGTCAACCCTTCATGAAAATTAAATCTTTAAATTTATTTAAACCTTTAAATTCCGTATTGTCTTTGACTAAATGCTAAACTCTTCAATATCATTGCAAAAATTGAAGAAGATCCCACGAAAGCTGCCACTTCCGTCCGGATCACAAACTCTCACCATATTTCGCTGAACTATTAATTTGGAGAATGGACAAGTTTAATTTAAGTATGATGTTTAATTCCATATAGTCAATCCCACTGGGGCCGTATTCTTGAAATCGGTGGAAATTTCCCCAATCGGAACGCAAATTGCTTTAAAATTCTCTATATTATTCGAATTTTTCACTGGCCACTTTAATCATTTTTTTAAATTTCTTTTCTTTTTTCAAATTAAGAAACATAATTGTTTCCCCCTACTAATGGAAAAATTCAGACTAGGTAAATCGATTCGAAATTATTCCCTTAGTAGGGAGACAAATTAGTAAACTTGAAAATTAAAGTAAATTGTATTCCGATTGGGGAATTTTTTACCAACTTTAAAGAATACGGCCCCTAGACTGTAGAGATGGCAAATTTTGGTGAAATATTTTTTTTTTATAAAAACTCATCATTTCCGGAAAATTTTTAAAAATGATCGAAACCAATTTAGTGTTAATTTCTCAATCTTTTACTTTTCAAAATATTTGCAAAAAACCAAAAGGTTCTAAGGAAGGTGCTACTTCCGGTGAACCGATTTCGGTCAAAAATCTCTGGCATCTCGAAATTAACAGAAAAAGATTAAGTAAGGAGTTTCATCCCTATCAATGGATCACAGGAACCGAACTTTTATAGACAAAAGTTTTTTGTTTGGACAAAAGTATTCAAGGACTAACATTGTTGCAGAATTAATGATATAGGTACGGTTCAAAATATTTGCAAAAAACCAAAAAGCTCTAATGGAAGCTGCCACTTCCGGTTTGTTGATTTCATAAGTATGATGGTTCGCCCCGATCAACAATCCATCTGGGTAAAGAGAACACAAACTTTTAGTCCGCGCGGAACCACATACACACAACAGACACACAGAGAACCTTTTGAAAAGTGTTTAAATATCTCGAGGTCATAAAATTGTTCATGATTACTAAACTTTATTTTACAGCGTAAAACAAAGTAATAGTTTAGGTTTCGAAAAGCTAAACTTCGAAAAATCGGAAAGGCTATTCGGTATGTAGTGCAAGGCCGAGATTATAATGCGTATGCTAAATAAAGTTCTGAAATATGGCTGTTCATAATGAAACAGGCATATGTAAGACATCACAGCGATACTAACACTAATTGTGAACAAAGTTCTAAAATTTAGCAACGCTGAGTGGAATTTTACTAGAAAAGAGATATTAAAATAGGTATTTGGACTAGATTGGTATTAATGGCAGTTCACTAACCAATTTTGGACAATGTTTTTGAATTTGACTTTGCTTGATGAAATTTGGTCGCTTTTAGGTCGGCTTTAAATTAAAAATTAAATATGCACCAGGTTCTGGAATTTGTTTTTTTAAGTAGAATTCGGATATTTCTTAACCGATTGACGTAAGCTGTTCAATTTAACATGAATTTTGAACAAGATTTTAGAATTTGAGAGGTTTAGCCGGGCAGGTTATACATTGGCCATTTTTTAGCCGATTACGGACAAATTAGGACTCTAGGGTGTGTTCGAGATTTATATATGAATTTTGAACTTAATTCTGGAAGTGGAACTTGTTGTGTCGATTTCGATTAATTCTGAATAAAATTTATAAAATTGGCCTCGCTAATTGAAGCTTAGCAATCCCTTAATCGATAACAGTTTTTAGAGTGTGATTATTACAAAATTATAAAATTTACCATGCTTATTAAAAACTTGACCATTCCTGAACCGATTATTATTAAATTTAGTTTTTTTTTGCTCAATAAAACTCAGATAGTTCCTAATCGAGTATAACGGAAGATGTTTTTATTTTATTCATTGGTGACCCAAATCCATTATAGGTCACAGTGACAGTGAAAAATGAGTACACCCAGGCTATATAGAGTTTATAATTAAGAAATTTGAAAAATAAAATGACCTCCAACCAAAAAATTCCAAATTTGAGAAAGTAAACTAAATTTACTAAAACTCGTTGACTGAACGATATTTTCTAATCAGAAGCGTGTCCAACGAATTTGAAAATACTGAGTCTATCAAAATTCCTATTTGTGGAAAGAATAATTTTAAAATTAATTTTTAACAAAAATCTAAAGCACACTTTTTTAACTGCACACCAAGATTTAGAAAAGCAGAATTTTGTAATCCATGATTTTGGAAAGCAATTTTAAAAAATTATTGTTTTGATTAATCAAGAATAGAAACTTTCGAACATTAAAAGTATTTTTACAAAAGACATCGAGGTGAGGTTTAAAGGTCACAAATTAATGAGATTTTTATTTAAAGAATTTAAAAAACCGTAAGTTCGATCTTAAACTTGAAGTGAAATATCCGGCTATCGCCCAGAATAACCCATAAATAGAATAAAATAGATATACAAAAAATGGCTATGTAGAAATCCTCATGTGTATCGCGACTGAGTTTCATGATAACTGCTGAGCCTCATCCCGATCTCAAAGCTTACTGGAAAGTTAGTGTCAACGAAAATTTTCAATTATCCCACTTGAAGCTGTTCAGCTTAAGAACTGAAATATGCTGGATTTTTAGAGGGGCTAGAATATATCAGAAAAATATAAAAATAGAATAAGAAAGGATATTTCTTTGAAGCTTCCTCAGTTCACTTTTATATACATTCTTAGGCTCGTTTTATAGGAGTACCTAGAACTATTCTAACTTGATTAGTAATTTTTGGCGTTATTGAAACTCGGCCATATATAAGGAAATGCTGGAAAATCGTTTACTGCCTAAAGCTGGGTGGCTTTTTCTGGAAAGGAACAAAACAAAACTTATAAAATAAAAGTGAGTATAAGCATGAAAATTATTCTCCATGTCGAAAGTGAACATTTACTAATATTGTTGGTGGTGTAGTCCAGAAAACGTTTATACTGTTCAACAGATGTTACCTTGATTGAGCGACCGACGAAAATTGTTTGAAACTGCCTACTAAAATATGAGAAAGCAGTACGAAAATTAAAAAAGATATTTTCGGTTTTTTTTTACTGTGTGAGGTTTTTCTCTTTTCTTTATAAAATTCGAATGATATTCCTTCATTTTTTGAATTGTGTAAAACTTTAACTTCGGTACGTATTGTTAATTTGTTCCGCAACTTTAAAATCAATATAACGTTAACATTAAGTAACAAGCAAGTAACGAAATCTTTTGTCTGCTTGAGGTACCCGGAAAATTAGGAATAGCCTTCAGTTAACCAAACATTTATGTTTAGCATGCTTAGGGTATAAAACATGGAACGTTAATAATCCATGAGATAAATGAGATGGGAAGAGTATTTTTATTTGTTATGCTTGTTCTATTACATAGTAAAAAAACAGCTTTCAATCTGTTCACTAACAAAATATTTTTTTTATAGATGGTTCATATTTCTCGTAAAAATTTTAACGAACAGTATTTTTAGCCAAATAAGAACACGAGGCACCATTTGTTTAAGTTTACAACAATTTCCGGTAGTTTATGTATAAAATACATTCTACATCAAAAACTTAATACATCTAAGACCAAAAGAAAAAATTTAATTCATCAGTTAAACTTTAATAATCTTATATGAAGCAAAGCACATGGAATAACCATGTACATAGATACAGACTAAGTAAAAACCATAATAAATTAAAGAATTTTCCTCCTACAGAGTCTTCCCAAAACAACACAGCACGATAATAATAATAATAACGTAACTAACTATACAGTCAAGTTCTAAATTGCATTGTACGAAAAAACAAGAATTACCAAATAATTTAGTTATGTTGAAAATAAGTATGAGTACATAAAGAAACAAACAATCCCGTTTGACTTTATTCTGACCTTTTTTCTTGTACATACAAAATAATGTTGTTCTTATTTCATTCCTAATTTTAATTTGCTTTTCGTTTGGATTTTAAGCGCGAGAGGAAATATAAAACTAGCTACAACAAAACTACCTATATAGTATGGAAATTTATGTAAAATAAAAATTGGCAAGAAAGATTTGGGAGGTGAGAACTGTCGGTAAATTCAATTATCATTCAAATATTGTGTGGTAAAACGATTAGACTAAAATTGATTTTTTCATAGATTGCTGGTACGCAGCAAAAGCAACCAGCCTTACTCTATTACCAGTTAGTAACGATCACAACAATGTCGAAACTGCGGTAATATAGCGGAAATGTAATTAAAATTTGGATTTTCGAGAGGAAAGAGAATTAACCCGAAACATCAACAAAATTATATCAAACTTCCTAAACCCCTTAGCTACTTTTCCTAGAATTCACCCTGTGTCCGTGCCCTGCGAGAGAACACAAGCAGAAGAAAAATTCTAATATACCATGTATTTAAATTTTCATGATGAAAAAAGTGAAAATCAGTTTTATGTCTAAAACATAAAATATGTTCATTAATCAAAGTCAAATAACATATTTATAATTTATTTTCTAATCATAAAAAATCTGTGAAAAAATAGAAAATGTATATAAAAATAAATTAAATTTGTTAACACATAATGACCGAATTCAATCGTACATAGACGCGTGATATAAATTACAGCAAATCGGTTCCACCTAAACTATTTAGTCGGACGTATAATTTTAAATCATCCGATTTTTTTTTTTTTTTGGAAAATCTACCAGACGAAATTCATTAAATAACTACATTGTTATACTCGTATCAATGAGCATTAGATCGCATATAGCCGGGGAAAGTAATAAATTATTATGTAATAGGAAGAATTAACAAAATACCGATAAGATTGTTAAAGTGAGTACTCAAAATAAGAAGAGTAAGGGTACCTTTATGTGCGTCCGTTCGTTCGTTCATTCAAACAATTTTTACCGACCAATCATATTGCTCTAAAATAACGATTTTTCTCCTGCATTTTTTCACAAGAGAAGATTGGTTGAAAAAATTAACGAACGAACGCAACCATAAAGGCGCCTTAAGATAACAAATGGTTATATTTTGTATATTTTAAACAAACTACTAAGGGTTTATATTTTAATTCAACAAGAGCGAGCAGGGGTGTCAAAATGCTGCAGACTGAGCGGTGATTGTGTTGAAGATAAATTAAAACTGTGATTTATACTGTCACGAATTTTGGTCTTACGATACCAAAACGTGATAGATTCGTGATAGTGTGAACAACTATCATCTACTTCTGGAGGTTAAATCCAATATACAACATCGTCAATTTGTTTCATGATTTGATAAGATCCTTCCAAACTTTGTTGTTATTACGGTGATATTCCTTTGCAAATCACTGCATTCCTTTGCAAATCATTGCAACGTGGCCGCCCGGATATCTTGTAGTACTTACTTAAGATTGTGAACGCATCCATCAAATATGCGACTTAGTACGATGATGTCTTCCAAATAAATAAGACAAGTTTTCCAATAATGTGAAATGCTGAAATGTTACAGGCGCATTGCGTAATCCGTTTTTTTAGGTTATACAGCTGTCTCCTGTTGTCTCGCGAGGAAAGCGAATATTGTGCAACATAGGATCGATGTTGCACAATATTCGCTTTTCCTAGTTGATGATGAATAAGAGCAAATACATCGGCAAATAAATTCAGTGCTCCTGCTGCGAGATCTAACTGTTCTGCTGAAAAATGGCTGCACAGTGAGCGAATGATCATCTTCAGCTTATCTTGGGCGCTGTGTACTTGGCTGTTTACGATCCCTCATGTAATATGATGATATTGTTGATGGCATCGGAAACATCGAGACGGGTAACGTGATAGTTTTCTTCTGTTAGCTTGCCGTGGTTTCCTTATATCTTCTTTTATTTGTGCCTTTATTTGCGTGATATATTCTCTGAATCCAACTTGCGCAAGTTTACTGAGTTGTTAAATTTGTTGTGGCTGCCTCACATTCTAAAGCGAACGACAATACTTCAATTTTGGATTACTGAGATTACAACCACAATTTACCATTTCATGAAAATATTGCTCGCCTACCTTCGTACTCAACAAGATGCACGGATTACAAAATATGCACGCTTGAAAATAGACGATTTCTCTTAGAGTATATGCCTGATACGCCTATTTCATTACCTCACTTTCTAGGTCTTCCAGGCTCACCGCACGTAATTGACGCTTGTTTTGAAGTTGTGCCTTTCATAATTCTTTGACGTGTGACCGCCCTAATCGTTATAGCGCCTTTCTGTTGCGGATAAATTTATGGCAAAATAACTGCAGCTTTCCATAGAAGAGCCAAAACTTTTATGAACTTCTGGATGATTTCTGGAGTGTTTGCTGTATTTTGGCTTTCACCCCAGACCTCGTCATTAGTTAAGTTATTTGTTGGTTTCTGATAATGGCGAAGAAACTGTCAATATCCATTTCGATTTGTTTGGCGTGGTCAATTGGTCCTCATATATAGCTGTGGTACAGGTACAGAACCGAAAAAAAACATTCTAGTGTGAAGCACTTCTAGGCTAGCTGTATAGTATTTTGTTAGTAAAATTTAATCCGCATAAAAATGTATCGTAATCTACACCAAATGCCCTTATTTACTATCAAACAATTTGCATCTTACATATTATTTATGTATTGTATATTTAGATGAAGAGATTAAATATTCTATAAACATTCTAGATAAATAATTAGATAGCATCTACAATAATTGATCCAAATTTAATTAGAGTAAAACAACATCCCATCCTGCTAAACCCAAAATGTATAATTTACTCCACTTTCTACACTCTACATTTTTCATCTATTGCCCCAATACAAAAAAAGTTTAACTTGTCTGGTTTTTGTGTTTAAACAAAAATTCTTAATTAATTATAATTTATTTATAATAAATAAATTATGATCACAATCATAATTATATATGTTTATTGTATAGATGTTTTATGTACACATTATGATTTAGGAGTTTGTTTTTATTTGGCTTCCTTCTATACAAGAATCGGCTCAATAATTTATCGTTTTTCTGAACATTGCAATGATGGAAATCAAAATGTGTTTTTCTGTGTGTTTGAGATATCTTTATTGCGTCACGCTGAAAAGAAAGAAAAAATACCACCACGGTGTTCTTTTCTGGTTTAGGAAATATATGTTACGAGAATATACGATCTATATCACTTCTTTTGTTTGGTACGATTACACTAAAATACAGTTAATCTTCAAACAATCAGTCAAAAACATCGTTCCGCTCTCTCAATAGACTTAAACAAATTTCTCATATCTAAGGTAATCATTAAAATGCCATTAATATCCCTTTCCACATTTACCCAAACCGAATATTTTACAATCGACCACATTTGGTATCATTACAACAAGAATGCGAAATTATAAATAACCCACCATAATTTACTTTCATTTCCTAAATCCACAATTTTCAAGTATTTCAATTTCCACTCTTGTCTTGACACGGCGGTCCCCCACCTTCCATTTAAAAATTAATCCATTTATAATTTTTGTAGACAAAATATTTCATTCGATTTTTTTATAATTTCTTCACATTCAAAACCAAACTTAATACGTAACAATTTTTTATTCATCCATAAATCTTTTGCATTAGTTAAAGGTTAAAACTAGAAACACCCGTAATAAGTGAAAACAAGGGAAGAAAACATAAAAAAAATCGAATTATAAATGGAAATTTTCGGAAATTGTTTTTCTCTTTTACACTTCTTGGTTTTCCACTTTGATTGTGTTTCTAGAATGTTTTTAATTAGGGTGTATTTTATTGTACGATTTGGAATTATTATTTAAAGGTGATGATGCGTGAACAAACGTAACATATATAATATTAGTTTGAGGGGGGTTAGAGTAGCATAGAGCAAAAGGATGAAAACCACTTCATCATCATGTCAAACAGACGCATAATATATATGATTTTATTTAAGGCTAAATTGATGCACTTGTCACCAAAATGTTTGAATAATTATAATAATTTTAATTATATAATATGGTTTGCAAATTTAACGATTTCGAATATTCCGGGGATTTTGCGAATGTGAAAATGTTTAAATCTTGAGTTCGCAAGAACGTTAAGTTTTAAATATTAAGGAGAAAAGCCGGTAACTACTATGGCTGAAAAATTTAGAAGAAACGAAGACCTAACAAATGCCAGGTTAAACGCTTTATTTAGAATTCCTGTTTAAGACTCTATGAAACTTAATTTAAAAACAACACGAAAGGCAAAACCATGATATATTTTACTTAATAAGGTAAACGTACCATGTTAAGGGTTTTGAAATTTTATTTTGATTTTTTAGTTTGTGGAATTCAAAATTTCCAAGAGATGATAATGTTAATAAAAAATGTAATTTGATTTATTTATAATAAATTGATTTTTATATTATTTATTGATAATTAGTCAGCACTGATTTGTCTAACTCCTTGCTAGTATGTACCTTATTCCGTGCTTTGTATGAAAAGATAAAAATGGAATAAAAAATGAAAGTTCAAATAAATTCAGCCTTTATTAATGATTAATAAGTATTTAAATAATCCAAGTAAAATAAAAATAAAATATATAATTAAATAAACATTTCAAATTTCAAAATTTCTTGAAATAAATCACACGTCGAAATGGCAATAAAGGAGGGTTTATTTTTTTAAATATGTCTGGGGCATCTTACATTAAGATATCGTCTTGATCAGGCCAACGCCAATTAATCCCGGTCATAGTCATCGTTTTCACTTCGTATTTAATTAGCTCCATTAGTCACGTTCGTCACAATTACGGGATAAATTTGTCCCTCATATGTAACGACTACATACTCTCCCACTAATATAGAAACTGTGGAATCATTAGATGTTTTAGGGGATATCTTATTTCCTTTCTAGTTGATATTTCCTTTAGCCTCTTTCGTTTTCGTTTTCAATTCAATCTTTTCCAGTATCGTTTCTTTACATCATTTGATGTTGAATTTTGTGGCCAATTAAATGCAATTTAAATGGAGTTGGAAATTCTGATGCTTTTGAACCACTCCGCTTGTACGTTTTCCTAAGCTATTTGACTGACTACGAATACAACTGTGGTTTTCATATCTCCTGAAGAAGAAGGTGCCGCTCTTGAACTGTTTTCAACTTCATTAAACAGAAGCATGCAACTGAATATAATTTTGGATATGAATAATTCTTTACTTTAATTGTCAAATTTAATTCTTTTTTAAGTTAAAGTTTTTTAATTTTGGTATATTTTTTTTAATTATTTTAGTTTAGCTGTGCTGTTGAAATTTGCATCCTGGCCTTTTGGTTTATTATCAAAAGTCCTAATAATAAATATCTAAGTTTTCAACGAATAAATTTATTTTCAATAAGATTTAAAACTATTTTTTGAATGAATTTAGACTTGTTTCTCTTCTAATATTATTTGGTAATCTATTGTATATCAACAATCCACGAATCAATACATTATTTTTCAGATGCGGAAGTGGAAAATAATGTAGAACGGATAAACGAGCGACGTCGCATATCATAATCATGAACGTCACTAGACCTGACTAATTCGAAATTGTTTTTTATTAAATTGTTGATAGTTTTGTAGCTGACAAGAATTAGCTCTATTTCAATTATGGCATTAAGTGACAAGAAATGTGCAAAAAATCATGGAAGATGGAGTCCTTATCGGTACATCCAAATGAATTTTATGGTTCTTTTTTGCAAAATAAGAAGTTCATCTAGGTTAAATTTAGTTGTCCCGCTCCATATCGGATTCAAATACATAAAATGACCGTATATATATGCGTAGTATATGTCGCTTAATAATTTACGAGGCAAAATGTTCTTCGACTTTTTTAAAATAAAAATATATGTAATATTATATATATGTAATAATATATTGCAATATTATCTGCATATACCTATGCATAACCACGAAGATCTTTCAACAATAAATCATTAATAAATATTTTGAATAGAGTAGGCCACAAAATTGATCCTTGCGGCACTCCTAAATTATTTATTTTTATGACTATTTACACCGTTTACTTCAACAAATTGTCTCCTACTGCTCAAACAAGATTCAAAAATTGTATTTGATTATCATTTTACTAACAGTATTCTGTGATTTATTGTATCAAATGGCTTACGTAGGTCCAGGAAGAGAACAGATACAAAATATTTTTTATCCATTGCTACGCTTAGACCATTTGTAAGATGCAAGGATGCCGCAGTTGTGCTTGAATTTCTGGTGAAGCCAAATTGATATGGTGAAATTATATCATTCATTTCCAGGAAGGTTTCTACTATTTGATTAATAAAATTTTCAAAAACTTTTGTCAATGAGTTTGGAATAGAAATTGGACGATAATTAGAAATTTCTGAATTTGACCTATATTTTAAAATTGGGCACACTTTGATACATTTTAAGCTTTCTGGAAAAGTTCGATTCCAAACACAACTGTTAATTAGTTCAGCCAATTTACTTGCTAATCTTTCCGAATATCGAATTATGAATCGATTTGATATGCGATCAAATCCTGTCGCTGATCATGGTTTAAGTTTATGAATTACCTGAATAATTTCTTCTGTTGAAACTAAACTCTCTCTAAACTAAGAGGCCGATACACATTATATCGAATATAATCGAATTATAACGGTATTCTTGAATAGAATTAAACAAATTTGCATAGAATTACACATATTTTGAACGCTATTTATGAAATGATCATTGAATAGAGTGGCAATTTCACTATAATCCCTCACCATTCTGTTACCAACATTCAGCTCGATAATCTTGTTATTTGTGTGTCTATTTAATATAAGCTCATTAAAGTATTTCCATATAACATACGGTTTACCCATATTGTCTTGAAATAAGTTGTAAAAATAACTTCTTTTTCGCTGAGTATATTTTTTGTTTCGCTAATTTACAATAAAACTCATATTTTTCAGAACAATAGTTTGAGTTGATATGCTTTTTTCTTAATTTATGAAACTTTTCCCGTAACTTAATAATATTGAATATTTCAACAGTCGTCCTTTCAACATTTCAACAGTCATCTTTTTTTGTTTTTCAATTCTATTTCACGACTACACTTTTGAATAATATTTTTGAGCTCATTCGTCAGACAAGTAAAGAACTAGAACAAATTCTAATTTGTTTCCCGTTGTTTTCCTTTCTTTTTCTATTTTTTGTGTGTTAGCGATCGATTTATATTATTAGGTAATTCCCCGATTAACAAATAATTTACTAATTCAACATTCGAAATGGTCCAAAATTATGCGTTAGAACGTAATAACATACAAAGAATTCCGTAATCACGCCCTATAGCAGGCAATTACAGATGAGCGAAATACATAGAACGCAATTCCGTGCTAACTATATATAGTTTAAAAATATATATTCACCGTATTTATCATGTATTTTGCAGTAAAAAGTATTTCCATTCAAGTAATAAGTGAGTACTGAATAACTATTCACATGAAACATCAAATAAACTTGAAAATAGTTACTTTGGTAAATCGAAGATAACCTCATTATTTTCAAAGCATCAGTTGTTACAACTCACAAAAATTTAAATTCTGTGAAAAAAATCGAGGTACGTAATTATGTCAGGCCTCTACCTTTATAGTATAAACATTATATTAAAACGAACCAATCAAAAAATTCATCAACTTATTACGAAAGTTACGCTACGAACTTTATAGTATATTACGTCCTAAGGACGGAATAGTGTACATGATCAAAATATTGTGAACATAATTCCGTGCGTTACATCAAACGATCTTTCATCAAACGAGCATATAGATTTTGATAATTTTAATTAAAAAATTTGTTCATAAAGTTTAAAAACTCACTGCATCGATTTCGATTTGTTAGGTCATCACCAGGAGTATCTACTGATTTGTAAAAGTAAAAATTTAGTTATATATAGTAGAAAAAAGAAAAAAGGTAAAACGAAGGAGTGACAAAAAATAGGCAATAAAAATGAATCTATTGATCATCCCAACCAACTGTTGCTTAAACGGAAAAGTTAATAATAGAATAGAGGGAGCAGTCGAGTGTCTACTATTCGATAGTAGTAGTTGCTATATTGCGGAAACTCTAGGATGGACTGTTAATTGGGAGTGTATGATCAGCTTTCACAGAATATTTTTATCAAGATATCAAATTTTGTCAGAAGAGCCCAACCCTTTTTATATGTACGGGCTATACCAATTTGAATAGGAATGTTTACTATACGGTAATGGTAGTGGCTTTATGGCTATAAGTATATTGTTTAACCTTAATTGGTAAATATAATACGTATATGATTATGTTTTTCTTATAAATTATTTACGTATGTTAAATAAAGATTATTTTCATACACTTTTAAAAATATTGTTTGTGTGCGCTACACCTTTTTGTTAATTTGTTTAGCAAAAGTGTACTTTTACTTAAATTTAGAAACTTCACAACTATATTTCTTACCGTGTCAGGATTTCCGAAATAAAGAGACCTTCGGTACGGTATTGCCATACCCGATATAATTTTCGTACTGTATTTTGCACAAGGAAATCAATATTTGCCCCAACGATATAACTGAAATATTTAATGTTTTCAAGTAGAAATTTGCTTTTAGCAATTTGGGAATCGTTTAAAAAAAATCTGCAACCTGTCTTAATAAGCTAATGTGCCCAATTAAAGATCCCGAAGCAACCAATAAATCATATAAATAGACAAAGATATGGTCTTGCAAGTGCAATGGAACTACTCGGTACATTAACCGGCACATGGCTTGCGATGAGGTGCAGAGCTTATACGGCTTCACGGTAAATTTAATACATATGACGGCCAGGTACCGTGAATGCGATTTTATCTCAGGACTCTGGAGTTAGCGGGACATCTTTCTAGTTTAGACTTTAAATGTACCTATTGTGCTCGAGTCGACTCAAGAGTCCGCCCATAGTCAGCAAAGAATACGCGTCATTGGCCATCACCTCGTTCAACTTAAGTGCGTCCAGATATCGACGATTTTTTCCTTTGGGCTTGCGAACTAATATCACCGACGACTCTCACCAGCTTGCTCACCCTTCAATAACCGATGATAATACCGATGATAACCTGGATAATATCTTTGCTTGATTGGGAAGAATGTTACTTGAATGTAATGGCTGACTAGTGATGTTTTATCAAGTCCCAGAGTAGAACACGAATGAAATTCTGCTATAACATGATTGAGACCACTAATCAGCCAGTGAAATAGTTCAACTTACTTGGCTACCTCTTTCTATATTTCAGTTGAATATTTTTAGTTTTCTCTTCTTTTCTTTTCATTTTTTTTTTTTACTATTGTTATTAATAAAGGCTGATCAAATAAGAGTTATATATTTTTAATTTGAAATAAAGAAAAAACGGTATAAAATATCAATATAATTTTTTATTTATTTTAGACATTGATTCATGATATTTTTATTTAAAAATGGTTTCATCTAAATGACTGAAACCAAAAATGGTTTCATCTAAATGAAGGTCTTTGAGTGTTTGTGGTTTATTGGAGTAAACCAATGATTTAACATAACTCCAAGGGGAAACATTCCAATGGAGCTATATCCATGATAAGTCATGGCCAGTTCACATCGGAATTATTGGAGATTAATCGGTCATTAAAATTTTCTCTCACTAAATTAATTGTGTCATCATACATCATATTTCACGATGAAACCACATATTGTTCAAGTCGAAATCTTTGACTTCATGCAATAAAAAATCAGTAAGCATTGACGGAAATTGCGATTTCATTTGCATTTTCAAAAAAATATGGTCCAATTACACCTCCAGATCATAAACCAGACCAAACTGTTAATTGTTGTGGATGTAATCGTGTTTCATGAACAGCATGTGGAGTTTTTTCACTCCAAATGCGACAATTGTGCTTATTTACTACTCTAAAGTCCAATCTTGTCCAATGTTGTATCTTTCCATGGTGATTTGCGAACCAATACTGAATACAAATGTCAATTTTGAATTGAAACTGAAAAAAATGGCCGCTATAATGTTTATAAAATATATAATACTAATTTGACCCTTTATTTATTTCCGCCGATCATTCGCGAGATGCGTCATCATGGCATTTCAATGTATTTGAATTGAAAGGAAATTAAAAGCAGAATAACAATTTTGGTGATAGAATTGAATTTTATTTTATACAGCGATTAAGGTTAGATTTTGGGTTCCATATATTAGCACATATTAAAAAAAAAATATTTGTTTCATTATTCCGATGTAAAGGAAATTCCGCGATATTGGAATTCCGACTTAGAAGATTTTCACGGCCATTGCAATGCCTAAATCATGCATTTGTTGCATTATAATTTATTTATATTAGTTGCCTTTGACACGCTGCGTAAAAGTAATTTAAACAGAAAATACACAGCAAATGTTATTCTTTCGTTAATGACAGGTGAACATTAGATGGAGCTAGTAGAAAAAATATCGCTTCCCTAGTTCAGCAAACTTTCATTCTCGTACAAAAAACAAGAAGTTTAGGCCGTACGAAATAACCATTTCGGTACAAACAAAGTAAAGTTTTAGGTTCATAATTTGATTTTGTATAAAAAATCAAAAATTGACTACCAAACAAATGTTTTTTTTTTATTTGATCCTTCAGTTACATACAATTTTGGTATTGATTTCACATTTTCGGACAAATAAAACAAACCATTTTGTTTGCACAAAAGTTCACCAAAATGAAAACTTCTAATACTTATTTTGATTTTCTGTTATTAAACAAATTGAAGATAATTAATTTCATAAACATGTATTATATTTCGAGTAGTTTTCTTTTAATTATCCCATTACAAAATATGTTTTGTGAACTGTTTGATGTGGGTTTTATATTTTTGTTAGACACAAACACAATATAACATGTGAATGATAGACAAATTTTTGGTCTGACTAAAGGTATCATATCGTTACCATAGTTTATGTGTGAAAGTTTCCTCATGAAATAGCAATTATTTAATTATAAGTAAAATCGATGTACTATGTAATTTGCAAAACAAATATGTAATTTATCGACTACGCAGTTTTATATCCATAAATTAACATACATATTTAGGGATTATCTTCACATAGAATCTATTCACGATCAATCAAAATAAACTATAATAATGTAATATTGTGTAACATCTTTTCCCTATTATACAATCATAATATATACACCCTAACCGATAACATCATATCAATTTCACTCGAAAAAAGGAAAACACGTATATAAACAAATTTTATTTAATATACAACATAAATATATGCCCCAAGTTCCCCTATATACTTTAATATAAAACTCAAGGACTTTGAATTGATAACAAGAAACCATTATAACTTGTTTATCACAAAAAATATAAATAAATCTATTAATACAAATTAATTTCCACTTTATGAGCGTGACCATATTATAAACATATCTGCCTACGTACTGCCTTATAGTAAATAGCTCGTAATAACAGCAAGGACAGGTAAACAATAAAATTTAATTCGTCTAAAAATGTCACGTGCCTTGCATGATACCATCAAAATATGAGCGTACGTATTTCTAACAACGGCGATCTTACCATCAAAATATTAATTGCATATTTCGAAGTTCCATTTACTTCATACTCATATGTTAATATATTAAGCAATAAAATAGACATGCCTCCATATCCAAAAGCGTATGAAGTTTATAAAAAACAAGAAGCTATCCGACACCATCCTTTCTGGTTTCTGCGGTACACGTCTGTGGTAGACGCATGCAGAATTTTTCGTTTTGTCCACATCCCATATAATCTAATATCATAAAAAATCACGTCATAGCGTACCATGTATATGGTACACGGTACGTGCCTATTCACATTATTGTAAAACACATATCTAATTGCTTTGCTTCATAATACCAAACTATTTTAATTTTTTCGCTAGGATAACAAATAAACTGAAAATATTGAAAATAAATCAATTTAATATTAATTTTTTAATATTACGGGTTGTTGCTGGAATTATTACAAACATATATTGATTGTGTCAACTTTCGGAAAATCCCTCACTTCATTATCCATCCATATTCTACATGTATTTCGAAATAACTTAAATATTTGTACATGTGGGGTATACACAGTGTGCGCTGTTTTTCGTCGTTTCGTAAAGCATTTTCAATTAAAATAGGATTTGGAAGGATATTTTTCGTCATTGTTATTTGTATATGTTTTTGTTTTGTTTTATATATATTTTTGTTGCCATAATGTTGTTTGTGGAATTTTCGGTAACGACTTGGCAGTTTCCATATTATATATACATATACTGTATTTATTATAAAATACATTTTTAAATTTTTTATTTACTCGTAATGAACCAAAAATATATATTATGGTTGGAGGAATATTTCGGTTATGGCTTTGTATACAGTGACTCAAAAAAGTTTACATACACTTAAAACATTTTAGTTCAAACCCTTTCCATTTGATGTAAGTTTTACTGGTATTAAAAATAAAATAAATTTTTGTTTGTTTGAAGTATTGGCAACAATGTTCTATAACAAACATTTTCTTTTCTCTTTAGAAATAGGGAATTCCCAGAATAAAACGAAAAAAGAATAGTAAATTTTAATCAAAAAAGTTTACATACAGTTTAAATTGTGTTGTAGTGTTGTTAGTGCAGGTGTTGTTAGTTTGAATAAAATTGAAGGATAATTTTAAGGATTTTGGTTAAAAGCATATGATAATAAAGTATTATTGAGATATTTAAGATTTTTCAAATTCTGTAGAAGTAATTATTTCAGAAATATGGGAAAAGGTGTAGAAATTACATTACAAGAGCGGAAACTCATTTTAAAACTATTTATGGAGAAAAAAACTCTTAGAGAAATTGGAGCAATCATAGGAAGAAGCCATTCAAGTGTTCAAACAATAATTAAAAGCTACGGAAATACCGGAACATTGGATAAAAAGCATCGAAGCGGTCGCCCTAGGATATTTACAAACCGAGAACAAAAAGATATTGTAAATACTGTGCGAAAAGAACCCAAAATTTCTGCTCCAACTATCGTTAAAAGAGTTCAAGATTCATTTGGTAAGGATTGCAATCCCCAAACGGTTCGCAACATTCTCAACAAAGCTGGTTTCCATGGTCGATCACCTCGAAGAAAACCTTTTATAACGAAACAAAATCAAATGAAACGATTCAAATTTGCAAAAGAACATGTTAACAAGGCAAATGATTTTTGG
Source organism: Nephrotoma flavescens (assembly GCA_932526605.1). Classification (NCBI taxonomy): domain Eukaryota; kingdom Metazoa; phylum Arthropoda; class Insecta; order Diptera; family Tipulidae; genus Nephrotoma; species Nephrotoma flavescens. The sequence goes on from OW052220.1 coordinate 323,339,551, forward strand.
TGTAATATAGTCTTCTCGGATGAGAGCAAATATAATATCTTTGGTAGTGATGGACACTCCAAAGTATGGAGAAGAGCCAACACAGAGTTCAATAAAGAAAACATTATACCAACTGTAAAACACGGTGGAGGTAATGTGATGGATGGTATGGGGATGTATGAGTGCTGCAGGAGTAGGAAATTTAACATTTATTGAACATACGATGGACAAGAATGGCTATTTAAATATTTTGAAGGCAAATTTGATGGACAGCGTTGATAAAATGGGCCTTGATAGAAAGATGTTTATGTTTCAACAGGATAACGATCCGAAACATACAGCCAAGATCGTTAAAGAATGGTTAATATTCAATGTTCCGAAGCAACTGAACTCACCTCCACAGTCACCAGACTGTAATCCCATAGAACACTTATGGGATTTATTGGAACGTCGAATAAGAAAACACAGAATAACTTCTGCACAAACTTTGAAAGATGCCTTGTTGATTGAGTGGATGAAAATTACTCCTCAAGAGACATCAAACTTAGTATTTAGCATGAAAAACCGATTAGCTGCTGTTATAATGGCAAGAGGCAATCAAACGAAATATTAATAGTTTAATTAACTGTAAAAATTTAACTTACTAATGGATTCATACAATACATGTGTGTAGTGTATGTAAACTTTTTTGATATAATTTTGTGATGATTATCATTTCTTTTAATTTTTTTTATTTTTTTATTAAATATGATGAATTTTTTTTATTGTCTTATTTATATAATTGATAGAATAATAAACTGTAAAAATTTCGGTAACTAATATTGAGTATTATTTAAACTATCAATAAAAATTTTGATGAATGATAGGTGTATGTAAACTTTTTTGAGTCACTGTATGTCTCGAACTAAACACCATGTACTATAAGAACAAACTATATATACACAAGAAGGATGTAAAAAACATGTACATAAATATTTTTGGTTTTACTCAAAAAATATCACCCGTATATTTATAATATTTTTAGTATGTACAAATAAAATGATATTAGGTAATGTGAGGTAGATTCGCCATTTTATGTTAAAATTTTTGAAAAAAATAAAATTAGTAAAAATTTAAGGGCGTAACATTTTTACATTTTTATAGAAGTTTATGACTTGTGAACTTATTTTGAGCCATACAACCATTTATTGGAAGTTTGTAAACTAGCTGCAGTTCATCAAAATTTCTCGAATTAGATGTGTCGTGGGAAGAATTTTCTAAGCCATTTTTCCTTTTTCTGTTTTTTTTTATTTATTTACATATTTATAAAATTTAAAAAAAATTGACTATTTTGGAGAATTTTTTTTATGTTTATTTTGCACTAGCCCCAAAATTGGTGCCATTTGGCCCGGTTTCAACATCTACAATTTTTTGCAATTTTGATTCAAATTTTACAAATTTTCAAATTTTACATTTTTAATTTTTATTTGATCTTTTATTCATCTTTCACGCATCGATCCTCTTTCATACTTCTATCTAAAACATTCTTATATAATCATATACGCTCTTTTATACGTGCAGTGCATCCTCATTCGTAATAATTCAGTCAAGTTTCTTGCGCTCAAGAGACCATCGAACATTTGTCTATTCTGATTGAATGAGGCACATTTTAGAATCAAATAATTTTTATTTGTTTAGGATATCTTAAACTAACTAGACATATATGCCATGTCATTTGGAAATCGCTGGATGCTGGCCAATCCTTGATTCAGTAAATGTGTAAATTCCATTTGCAAATATTGAACAACATAGGGGTCAATAACAAACGGGTCTACCTCATCGTATTAAAATGGGGATAATTTTTATTTGTTAAGGATGTCTTAAGCTAACTAGAGATATATAACATGTCGGTCGGAAATCTCTGGGTACTGGCCAATCCTCGATACAGTGAATGTGTAAATTCCATTTGCAAAGACTGAACAACTTCGGGGTCAATAACAAACGGGTCTACCTCATCGTGTTATAATGGGGATAATTTTTATTTGTTTAGGATATCTTAAGCTAACTAGAGATATATAACATGTCGGTCGGAAATCTCTGGGTACTGGCCAATCCGCGATACAGTGAATGTGTAAATTCCATTTGCAAAGATTGAACAATTTCGGGGTCAATAGCAAATGGGTCTACCTCATCGTATTAAAATGGGGATAATTCTAATTTGTTTAGGATGTCTTAAGCTAACTAGACATATATGCCATGTCAGTTGGAAATCTCTGGGTACTGGCCAATCCTTGATTCAGTGAATATGAAAATTCCATTTGCAAAATTTGACAACTTCGGAGTCAATAACAAATGGGTCTATCTCATCGAATTAAAATGGGGATAATTTTTATTTGTTTAGGATATCTTAAACTAACTAGACATATATGCCATGCCATTTGAAAATCTCTGGGTACTGGCCAATCCTCTCTCTCTCTCTTTCTGGCATTATATCCCATCATGGGATTTGGCCACCTCAAACGAGGTTTCATAATCAAATTTTCATTTCGGATAATGAGTGATTAATTCATTGATCCTAAAACCAGCCGTGAAATTTTTTCCTTGTCACCACCGGGAATCGAACCTCTCGCTGGAGCAAGCATGCTGACCACTTTGCCACCGGAGCGGCTGGGGGATAATTTTTATTTGTTTAGGATGTCTTAAGCTAACTAGAGATATATAACATGTCGGTCGGAAATCTCTGGGTACTGGCCAATCCTCGATACAGTGAATGTGTAAATTCCATTTGCAAAGATTGATCAAGTTCGGGGTCAATAAGAAATGGGTTTACCACATCGTGTTAAAATGGGGATAATTTTTATTTGTTTATAATATAAGATATATTATATTAAGCTAACTGGACATCAGCGGAGTTTTCTGGTGATGTTCTGCTCGTTCGCCGAACGACTAAACAGTTTTTGATTTTTATTCGAATTCTAAAAGTTTTATTTTTATTACAGAAAATTTTATTTTTAAAATTTTTTATTTTAAAGTATAGTTTTTCTAATATTATTTTCTTAATTAATTACTATTATTTTAATTATTTTGGGTGATCAAAATCCGAAGCAGAACACCTTGAGAGCACAACCAGGAAACTCCAGTGATATATATATATATATATATATATATATATATATATATATATATATATATATATATATATATATATATATATATATATATATATATATATATATATATATATATATATATATATATATATATATATATATATATATATATATATATATATATATATATATATATATATATATATATATATATATATATATATATATATATATATATATATATATATATATATATATATATATATATATATATATATATATATATATTTATATCTATATATATATATATATATATATATATATATATATTTTATTTTTTTATTATTAATTTTAACCTTTTGTAACCTCTTTAGGGTTATTCTGGATTAAAGATCACTTAATTAACGTAACCTCGATAAGGCGGCCAAATTACTCAACGAGATATCGTGCCATTATGGAAAAAATAATTAGTATTAGCGATTTGTGTTTTAAAGCTTTTCATATCGTCAATATAAACATTTGTATACCTCAAACATAGCTCACCTTTCGCCTCCGAGTCCTACCAAGTAATTTTAGTGGAGAGCGCAATCAACCATAATACCATATCTTGTGTGATATAATATCATGCCAATTTAAAGGAACTATGGCTTTACAACATTTACAAACCACATTGCCGAAGATATTTTTATTCAATAAAACAACCTATTCCAAAGGTTGATATTCCAATAATAATTTATTATTGTGTTTATAGCATTATAAATGTCTTGAAAATGTAGAATGTGTAATAGCTTTACGTGACGTTAAAAAAATATTTGCATATTACTGCGTAGAGAACAAATCGATAATAATTGTATACCAGTATCTATAGGCATTTATAGTGGTATGAGTTCGACAGTTAGTGTTTGAAATCCTGGAATTTATCGTTGCTGGGTTTAATTTTTAAAAGTAGGAGACACAAAGGATTGCCGATTTCAATTTGAGAGAAGAAAAGACATTTTCGGAAAGTGAAGTGAAATTTTTTAATAAACTTCATAGATCAGCCAAAGAGAATCTACTAAAGTATACTATTACACATACATATTAACTATAGCACATGGGAGAAAATAATGTGTTGGAGATTCTTTTGTTATAAATTGATGACTTTAATTGACAGAATTTTCATAAATATTAATGCTCGCCACCAGCAATTACTTACTAAACATTGTTTCCTTGAACCGAAACTGAACTCAAAACTTAAAATCGGTATTAATCTTTATTCTATTAAAGGTATTTATAATTATAGATGGAACGATAACCCTAACCGGAATGCAAATTTTAAATTGCTTAATTTATTCCTTTCGTTTCGATTCTTTCTGAAAATTTTTGTTGTAAAATTTAAATTTTAAATATTTTGTTTGTTAATTTGTTAATTTATATTGTATTTTACATCAAGCATTCGCTCTTTGTCTACTCCCAAGTATAACAAGACGAAACTCAAAATTGAGCTATCGTATTTGCCTTCGAAATATTAGAAAAAAGTCGAAGAACCAATACTTTAGTATTGGTGCGTATATGTATACTGTCCTGTATAAAGAAAGAAATTTTGTTGTAAACTAAGAATGGAGACGTCATCATAATTATAAGTGATGTGAAAGGCGAAGTGCAGGTTTAACATTTTAAGTAATTAAAAATGTAAGCATTACAAAATTAAATACTTATTAAGTAATTAATTGTCTGGATATTAATGGTTTAAATTATGTTCATCGAAATTTCAGCACAATACTTAATTCAATTGGTGGGCCAGTAAATTAAACTTTCATATTGTGAAAACAATGAAATTGTTATCAGGAATTCTAGTGATTTGTTTATAATACAGCACATAAAGTATATACGCACGCCTTGTTATAATATATCAAAACAAAAATTATGAGAAAATTTCAAATAGATAATATTTTTCAACCAACAGATTTATGTTAGTCGTATGTTATAGAATAAAATTCTGAAATCAAAATAGTAGTTTTTTAATTCCGCCAGCATCTCTAATAGTTTCTCCTCTAATAGTTTCGGTTGATTGTATCGAGTTTCGTCCAGTTTCGAAAAAACGCGACACTTTTCATACAGGATCTTATTCTAAGTCGAAAGCAAAACTAAGTCAAAGCCGAAACTAAATATAAGTTTTATTTGTCGAGAAATGACAAAAAAGTCGAATTTTGTACTATTCTAATTTTGGATTCACAAATGGCGAATGCTCGAAACTAGTAATTAATGGGGAACAACGAGAATACAAGCAGGGTATCACTAAACATGTCAACATATCGGAAACACGGGAACTCTTTACAACCGGTTTTACTTGTGTAAAAGTAAATAAAACATTACACTACTGTTTATAATTTTAATTGTTAAACGCACAGTGTGTACTCGTATCAATAAATTTATGATCAATCGAAAAACCAATTATGAATACAAGCCCGAACCGGTTTTACTCTGCTTTGTTGTTAGCAAAATTATATGAATTTTTAGTGCACAAGCACTCTAAAATTCTCGAATTTCTCTAGAAATAAAATTAAAATTACCGACAGTATGGAAAAGTTATTTAACCGAGAATCTCAAGAAACAAAATATCCTTCTTCAGAAACAAAAGAATTACCCCGACGTCGGTCCTCGCAAACAAGATACTAACGCAACGAAAATAAATGACATACACTACAAAAAAAATAATTTTTTGTACGGTTGTAAGTATACAATTTCTCATGAGAAAATATCACATTTTCAGAACAAAATCTATCACCAAAAAATGTTTAAACGGTTAAAGGTATTCAAATTTTCTTCATTTTTGGTACAAATCTTCTTGAATGAGATATTTCTCTTGTGAATATTTCAGCTAAATGGTAAATGTAACCAACAGATTATTAGAGTAGAGTTAAAAGTAGTATAAATAAATTAAGAACTCTAAACCTATAATATAAAATTCTTACCTGATGCGATCATTATCTCTTTTAGCAAAAAAAAACAAAAAACACTGCACTTATCCACACTTGACACTACATAAGAAACCTCTTAACTGTAACACTTCAACACTAAAACACTTTTTGCACGACTATAATATATCGCAGCAAATGGTCGGATTTCTATGAAAATGCTACATAAGTTCATCACGTTGAAATTCACAAATCGCAACAAAAACAAGTGTCACGGTATGGTATTGTTTATTTTTTTGTTCACCCACCATGAAGGTGGTTTCACTGTACGTAGTCATAGTAAATCCTACACACTACTTCGTTAATTGCACTTATTTCAATTAACACCTGCCCAACTTTTTTTTTTTTTTTTCATTTTACGGGATGAAAAAGGAAATATGAAATACCGAGATAATAGTTTTCCGTGTACTACAAATTTAACAAATAATGGAAAAACTTTTTTGTAAAATAGGCGCGTTATCATTTTACGGCGATATTTTATCGTAATATTAGCAAAAAAAATGGATTTGAAAATATATTATTACGAGTACATATTATCATCCCGAATAATCAAAATTGTCACCATCAAAAATTCTAACGTGGGTGCATTCAGTAGTTGATTAGTGCCAGTTTCCCTGAAATAGAAACCCTTGTAGCCGAGCTCACTGAAAATGTTTATGTTTGCTAATGCCTTTAAACAGAACAACAAATATGAATAACGATTTTTATATTAATGGAGAGAATGAAAAAATAAGTATTTTAGCAAAATATTAACGCAGCTAAACTTAAGTATGTCTTTTAATTGAGGTACTAAGGTCGAATAACAATCAGATGTTTTATAACAGGAAATTGGTAACTTTTCCATAGTAAATTTGCTCGTAAACATATCACAAGTTGTTGTTGTTGCACTCTGGTAAATTAAATTTCAATACCACGACTAAATTATGTATTTTTATTTTTTATTTATTTCTTAATACAACATGACAAGTAGGTCAATAAGAAACGGTTAATTCTAGTTAAATTAGCTTGTTACAAATAATTAAGTAGGATTAAATAGGAACTGTCAACACGATGGCGTAAAAGACCAATCTTTTTCTTCGTTCTTTCTCCCCAACCGTTTTTTAGGTAAAGGGGAAAACGAAGAAAAATGCCGGTCTTTTGCAACCTCGCGTGTCCTCGATTTAGTGTATGAGATTAAAATAATTACAAAAATGATCATTAATTAGCATTATTATTAATATATTTTTAATTAATTCAAATGCGAAATTTACATTTTTATCTATGGCGTCTGTTTTTATTAGGAATCCTCAACATTTATAAATAAGAAGTAATTTTCTTTTTTGTTAATTTTAAAAATGTTGCCATAAAAATACTCGGATCGAATATTTTTTAAGGCAACATTTATTTTTAGGACAACGTTTTATAGTGGTTTAGGCGGTGTAGTGATTAAAAATCTTCTGCAAAATGTTGTTGGGATATATTTCTTTTCTTGTCTCTTATGTACAAAAAGTCAACGTTATATCTTTTTCATTTGCAGAAGAAAAATGTTGGTCGCATGTAAATGGGGTATAAAGGTTCAAACAGAATATCCGCTCTGGTCCGTTCATTTCGTTTCCGCTCCGTCCGTTTGATTTCCTAAAACACAACATATCCGCCCCGCTTGTCAAAAATAGATATTAATTATATATTATATTTTGGAAATTTTAATTCTCCCACAAATTAGAAGAGATTAATAGAATTAATACAATTTAGTACGTCTTTTATTGCAAAAACTTCTCGTTTAAGATTTTTCTGATATGTCAAATACTATGTCAGGTTATGTCGTACGCAAAAATTTGAAATTGGGTTAGTGTCCGCTCCGTCTTTTTCTCCTCCGTTCATTGTGTTCATATTTTCTTTTTTTCATATAAACTGACAGTTCTCATAAAATGGAGCGGACGGAACGGATATATTCTGTATTCTGTAAAACTTAAGGTTCAGTCTTAATGTCAAGAACAACTGAAACTAAGATTTTATAATAATAAATATATATTGCACTGATGATACTACAGTTAAAAAATTAATGTAATGACTCCAAAACTAATAACTAATTAGTAAAAAGAATAATATATAATAGTACAGTTTCCCATCATGAAATAACAAACACAACAACTACTGATTATTAAACCTATTAAATCGTACAATATTTCTGAAACTTATTGGAATTGATTTTCATAATCTTGCATTTCTTGCCAGCAATGATCCATTCATATACCTATCATTCATAGAGTTCTGAATCTTGGTAGAATTAAGTTATGTTTTTACAGTACTGAATCTTGGTAGAATTACGTTAGAATTAATGGGATCGATTCCAGGATCTAAAACTTTATGTTATGTTATGTTACTTTTGTTTTTTCAATACAAATTCCAATAAAATAAAAGCGGGGAAATAAAATAACAAAACAGTAATTTTTTGACGCGAGAATCGGCTCCAATCCGTGGTTCCACACTTTGGTTCTTTGGTCGTAATTCTTTCCTCGTTTCCTTCCCCTTCACCTACAAACTAATTTTTTGGCGGGGAAATTTTTGATTCTTTGTCAGCAATACAGTAAAAATCCACTTATTGCATATTCAAATAACGCAATAATTCACATAATGCAACTACACACAACGCATTTTTTTGAGCACCTAATCCACATAACGCAATATTTTTGTTTTATCCTTTGTTTCTCTTCTCTTCGAATTAGATATACTAAAAAAAATATAAAAATATGCATATGTATTGTGACGTGAGAATCATTTTACTACGCAAATTTAAGTTAAAACAAAATATTTAAAATGACATACGAAATTCACAAAACGCATAATTATTATCCGAATAAATCAAAAAACATAATTTTACGCACATGCATAGAAAAGAAACGCGCAAAGAAATCAAATGTGGACGGCGATTGGTTTTTTGAAATCATTCCGCCAGTTTACACGAGTTGTGAGTCAACCAAAAATTTCTTTTCTTCTTTCCCCCTGCCTATAAATTAAATTTTCTTTATTGGCAACGGGGAAAAGAAGAGAAGAAAATTTTTTTTGAGTCACAACTCGTGTAAACAGGCGGATTGAATCAAAGTGTAGCTCAATGATAGAATTACGTTTTTTTCACAAGGTCGTATTAGTGCGGTATTAGCGCCACATAAAATAAAAACTATTCCTATGAACTATCATCGAAAATTTATGCTACTTGGGTCGATTTGTAGGACTCAATTTTTTATGTTCAACTTTGACATTCGGTAATATGTCATTGAATTATTTATTTGTAAACAAAAGTTGTATTATGTTTTATAAAATAGAGTATTTAGCAAAATATTCAACTTTAAAATGTATTTCGTATTATAAAACTAATAGTGAAAATCTAAAGTATTATCTCTATAAACAAGTCACTGATGCATCAGAATTATTTAGTGGGTTTTTGAAGCAATGTGGAGTGAAAGCGAATGTAACGGTCGGTTTACTCTTTGGTCATGCTCCAGTGATTGTTCCTCTAATTTTAAGGTATAAACCTTACGTTATTAATACGTAAATAAGCTCATTACTAAATTTAATTTTTCAGCATTTTAAATAGTGGAAATTCGTTTTATTTTATATCCGAAAAAGAAAATTTGTTACTAATGGTCAAAGATTGTAAACGTAACGGGATACAGTATATTTTAGCCGGAAAAAACTTGGAACTAGAACTGATTAATCATCTAGTAATAAAGAAAAATATAATAAATATTTTTGCAACGGACATACAATTACTACAAATAAATGAAATAGATGATAATTCATTGGAATCCAACGTAAATATTTGTTATTGTGCAGCAACATCTGGATCTACTGGCCAGGCAAAATTCGTTAAAGTCCCATTTCAATGTATAATGCCCAACATTGAAGAATTGATTTCAAAATTTGGGCTGAACAGTAATGATACAATAGCACTAATTTCACCTACAACTTTCGATCCGTTCGTTGTAGATGTATTTATGGGCCTCACTGTTGGTGCTAACTTGGTATTCCTTGATAATAGCCTCCGCCTTTCACATAGTATTCTTGCGACATGTTTGTTTTCAAATTTAGAATGCGGCACAACGTTCATCCAATGTACACCATCCTATTTTAAACTATTCGGCATTGAACAAATAAGAACAATTTTATCGGATACGTCAAGTTTAAAAACGTTGGTTCTTGGAGGTGAAAAATTTCCATTGCAAATGGAAATGAATTCATGGAATAACCGAAAGGACATCTACAATATATATGGAATCACAGAAGTGTCTTGTTGGGCTACAATTGAAAAATGGGATGTAAATCGAGAAATTTCATTGGGTGATCCAATAGACGATACAACGTTATTGGATGTAAAATCCGGAGAACTGTATATCGGAAGTGCCAGTAGAATATGTCTTTTAGATAACGAACCAGGTGGTACTATTTTCACCAGCGAACCAATATGGCGAGCAACAGGTGATTTAGTCGAGCATAAAAATGGTCGATACTATTTTAAAGGCAGAAGGGATGATTCAATAAAACGATTTGGGATAAAACTAAACCTAACTGTTATAGAAGAAATGATTTTAGAACTACTTCCTAAAATTTTGGAACTTAAAATGATTTTCTATAAACAAAAGGAGCTAGTACTGTTCTATAAATGCCAGGATTCCGACTTAATCACACCAGAAGAAATACAGCAAATTATAAATACACATTTAAATCCTCATGAAATTCCAAGTGAAATAATTAAACTAGATAAGCTTCCACTTTCGCGTAACGGGAAGTTATCGAGCCAAAAACTAGCAGAATATTATTTTGAAAAGTATATTACAAATCGGTCAACCATCACCGCTTCGGATTTATTCTTATCGGAAATTACAAAAGTGAACAGCTCGATTATGGAAATTAAACGTAGAAAAACTGATAAGACGGATTGGTCATTCCTTGCTCTTGGCGGCAATTCTTTCATAGCCCTAAATATTGTTATGACAATTGAAGCTCGGTTGCGAATTACTACGCCAAAACTCCTACCATTTTTGCTTGACGAATCGAAAACCATCAATGATTGTTTGATTTATTTGAATCAATTGGAATCATCAATTGAACCCACCAAAACTATAAAATACACAGAAACTATAACTGCAACAATCTTGTCTAAATTTGACCTCAAAAAATGCATAGATTCAACACCTTCGATAAATCAACTTAACAACAAGATCGTAATATCGATTGGCTCACATTCTGGTATCATACTAAATATAGAACTATCCAACAATAAAATAATTTCGAAATTACAACTTCCTGATCGAATTGAAAGTGAAATTGGTATGTTTGATCATTATGGAATTGTGGGTTGTTACAACGGCCACTTATATTGTTACAATGTATTGAACGGCGAAATTGAATGGTCGTTCAACTCACGAGGTATGATCAAATGCAAAGCTTTAATTATTAGTAATTTAATTCTGTTCGGAAATTATAATTCCGAGTTTAATTTTTATTGTCTTGGAATCAAAGGCGAACTAAAATATAGAAAAATGATTGGGACAAAGTCCATTATATCGAACCCTGTAATTTATTTTAATAATTATTGTATAATTTGCACGTTGGATGGAACCTGTGAAGTATTTGATTATCTTGATGGCCAAACTAAATGGTGTGTTAATCTAAGTACACCAATATTTTCAACACCAGCGGTTATCGATCAACGATATATTTTGATTGCAGAAGTAGGAGGTATTGTGCACTGTCTCAACCAGGATGGTCACAAAGTTTGGGATTTCAAAACAAATAGTAATATATTTTCTTCATTTGAGATTGAAACCTTAACAGAAACATGTTTTTTAATTTACTTCGGAAGTTACAATAAAAAAATGTATTGTTTGGAATATGATGCTAACAATCCGTTAAATATCACCTTAAAATTAGAATCAGAAGAAATAAAGTCTTCAATTTATTCAACTCCGAAATTATTTAACTTAGCAAAAAAATACATTTTGGTTGTAGCTACGGTCGGAATAATTTATATTTTTGATATAGAAAATTTTACAATTTCGCATCAATTGACGCTGCCTGGTGAAATTTTTTCTACTCCAGCTGTTATACCTATTACCAACAGTGCAATAAATAGTAGTTGTAATATAGCCATTGGGAGTCGTGATAATTATTTTTATTTAATTAATTTTAAAAATAAAAATTAACCAAAAACGAAAAACTTTTATAATTTGTCAATATGGAATACCTAGATTGATATATGTAGCAAGGCTTCAAGTTTTGTACAATCTCATTTGCATAAGTGATCCATATTCGATTTTAAACCAAGATAAGTTTGAACAAAGAATAGAGTTTTATAAAGAGTAATGAAACAAAAGTAAAAATTTCATCCAAAAATTTATGGGTTATGTAGTTCAAATGGGTTAAAACAAGAATATCGAAGAAGATTATTCATTTGAATTAAAAAATTCAAACAAAATTTTTTTCTGATAATTCCAATATCATCGTTGCATCTGTGATTTTTCGTTAAACTGTGTATACGTATTCGCAAAAAAAAAATATTTTTGATTGTATGCGGCTATTTACAGAAAATGAACACTAAGCTTAAATTTTTACGTTTACATAGGTGGAAATATCATTTATAGGTTGTCTCATACACTAACACCGGTTTATTTATTTTATATTTGTTATTTACGGGTTATGCCAAAACCAACTGATTCGCATACATTGGCTTAACCCGCATGCAAAGTTCCTTTTTGAAATTTGACGGTTTCCCTGCTGCAGTTACCCATACCATTTGTATGAAAGTTTTTTTTTCGTGTTTACGTTTTTTTGGGCCTGTATGCATACAAACCCCATATATTGTGATATGGCCGTATAAATACATAGGCACTCGAGCATCCAATCGAAACCAACAGAAATGTATTGTACAAGTCAAAAACGAAACTAATCAACCGTGCCAGACGGGATGTCAAAGAAGCAGCTTCTTTTTCGTCTCTTTCACCGTTTACCTATGAAACCGGTTTTAATTGCGACTCGAGAAAATTTTTTCGGTGGAGCAGCTCTAGCGCAAATAAAAAATATTTAAGGCCCTTTTTGAGATGTAGATTTTAGTTTAAATTTTGTTTACGAGAGAGCAGAATAAAACAATTCAAAAAATTTGGTGTTTTAATATAAAATAAAGGCTTAGACTTACAGTGCAATTCCTTATGACTTTTTCCTTACAGAAAAGCATAAAAAAAAACTTGAGAAAAAACAAATTCTCAAGTTTTTTTTTTTCATACTTTTCTGTAAGGAAAAGTCATAAGAAATTCTATTGGGGATGCGTTGTTAGTTTGATGAAAGAAATATATTTCAATTTATTGGAACGGACCGTTAGAAATAATATTGTTACTTAACTCATTCAATGCCAAGGACGAGTATACTCGTCGAAAAGCAAGTGCTGCTTGAGTTTTGTTACAAAACCTAGTGCGTGGAAAGGCTAAATGAGAACAAACCACTTTTCTGTTTCCGAAATGCGACTATAATACAAATTTTATTGAAACCGCCATAATTTCAAGAATATCGTACATATTATTTTTCGGGACTAATACTCATCGTTTTCGTATTTCTATTTTATTGTCTAATGTATGGGGACACTAATTTCCCTTTTGTTTGTGTTTCTATTCATTTGTTTATTGGGTTCAAGTGATTGTCAAAACTCAAAAGTTTTGCGCGTGTGTTGTAATTTCAAAATATTTGTAGTTCTAATCTAGCGAATGTAAACAAATATTGTACAATTTTTTATGCTTACATTCTTTAAGTTAGTTAGAAGTTTTTCTAAAAATGTGGTTAAATTAAATAATGTTACTAGTAATACTAATGTTAAAATGAAATTTTTGAATGTAGCAGAAAAAAATGACGCGGCCAAAACCATTGCCGGTTTACTATCTCGGGGAACGGCTAGGCGAGTAAGTAGGTAGGTGTTGACTGCAAGCTTATTCAATACCTATTTGGTTTATTTTAGAGAGATGGGCTGTCAGTTTACAACAAAATCTATGAATTTGATGCACTTGTACGTGGGCAGAACACTTTTATGGTCATGACTTCAGTTTCGGGACATCTCCTGACCCACGAATTTGTATCATCATTTAAAAATTGGGTAGGATGTGATCCGATAATGTTATTTGATGCTCCGGTCGTAAAAAGTTGTCCGGCGGATTATGAGAAAATTAAAAATACTTTACAACGGGAAGTTCATGGTTGCCATGGACTAATCATATGGACCGATTGTGATAGAGAGGGTGAAAATATTGGGTTTGAGATTATAGACGTGTGTCGGGCAATAAAGCCAAACATTCCAGTATATCGAGCTAAATTTTCTGAAATTACAACCGCTTCTATCCGACGGGCTCTTGACTCATTAGGCCAACCGGATGAAAAACAAAGTCAAGCCGTTGATGTACGATCAGAATTAGATCTACGGATTGGCGCTGCATTCACCCGATTTCAGACACTACGATTTCAAAAATTATTTCCAGAACAAGTTGCTACTAAATTGGTGTCCTACGGCAGTTGTCAATTTCCCACGTTAGGGTTTGTAGCACAACGCTATAAAGAAGCAGAAAATTTTATTCCTCAAACATTTTGGAAAGTTAAAGGTGAGAATGTTGTAGATTTTTGGTACAACTGACCAATTCTCGTGTATTTCTTATAGTTCTACATACAGTAGAAGACCTGACGGTTGAATTTTTATGGGCGAGAAAACGATTATTTGATCGCCCGTCATGTGAAGCTTTTTTTATGTTATGCCAATCCAACCCGAATGCAGTTGTAACGAGTATCGTTGAGAAACCTAAGAATAAATGGCGGCCTGCTCCGATGGATACAGTAGAATTAGAAAAGCTCGGATCACGCAAACTAAAGATAACGGCCAAAGAAACGATGACAATAGCCGAGAAACTGTATAGCAAAGGTATTATCAGTTACCCAAGAACTGAAACAAATATTTTTTCAAACGACATCAATTTAACATCGCTGGTAGAAATTCAAACTCCTCATCCGGATTGGGGCCAATTTGCTAATAAAGTATTAGGTTGGGGTGTTAATCCACGGAAGGGAACTAAATCAGACCAGGCTCATCCACCGATTCATCCAACAAAATTTACAACTGATTTGGGAGGCAATGAGAAACGGGTGTATGATTTAATTGTCCGCCATTTCTTAGCGTGTGTTAGCAGGGACGCTAAAGGATCGGAAACCATTGTTAATATAAATATAACTAACGAAGAATTTGTAGCAACGGGTTTATGCATACACGAGCGAAATTATTTAGAGGTATATCCGTTCGATAGATGGAATGCTAAAGAAGTGCACAATTATAAAAGAGGCGACACTTTCATCCCAACTGATATATCAATGCCAGAAGGGACTACAACGGCTCCGCAAATGTTAACCGAGGCAGACTTGATTGCCTTAATGGAAAAACATGGAATTGGGACAGATGCGACTCATGCGGAACATATTAATACAGTTAAAGAACGTGGTTATATAGGAGAAATCGAAGGCAAATACTTAGTGCCGGGAACGTTAGGAATGGGACTTGTAGAAGGATACGATGCTATAAATTTACCGTTGGCACAACCAAAATTACGTGCTGAGTTGGAAGCTGATTTAAAATTAATATGCGAAGGGCGGCGCAATCCTGCCGAGGTATTGCAGGAGCAAATTCAAAAATATAAAGACGCTTATAAACTAATTTCGGAAAAAGTAAAAAAAATCGATGAAACTCTCGCAGTGCGGTTAAATGAAACGCCGAGAGACCCGCCTCCACCACAAACATCAGGCGTTAGTGGTAATATATTCAAGTGCCCAAAATGCACTCAATATTATATGCTACTTAGATCTCGAAAGGATAATGCTGGTTATTTTATGAGTTGTGCGGGATACCCGAACTGTAAAAATGCCATTTGGTTTGATTCAAATATCGTTAAAGACGTAAAAATGGCAAATGAAAAATGTTCTCGATGTGGTTCCGAACATGATAAACTAATTTTTACTTTTAAGCAAAGAAGTATTTTGGCAACTTTAGGATGCTCTGAAGAATCATATAAAACCTGCGTGGTGTGTGACCAGAATATCAAAGATTTGTTGAACATAAGTGAAGAAATGGTTAAGCGCAGGCCGACCCAAATTAATTCAAATACTCTTAATAGTCATGGATCGAATATGGGGCCCCCTACTTCTGGGTCTTGGTCAAATAATAGAAACAATAGGATAAATACTTTTCGATCGAACGGTTTTGATGAAGATGGAAGTGGCGAACGAATTCAATCAGATTCTAGAGGGAATACTAACTCATACGATAACAATCGAAACCAAGGGTGGTTCGGAAATTCAAATACAGATGCGTCCCGTTCAGAAACACCTCAATCTAATCAATCAAGTGCAAATAATCAACAATCTGGAAGAGGCAATAATATGTCACGAAACTCACAATCTAATTGGGGCAATCGGAATAATACAGATGACGATGTTAAATGTACTAAATGTAATGCTAAGGCCGTTAAGTAAGTTTATCACGTATATTTTGATTGCTTTCTAGAATGGGCAGTATCTACTTATTATTTTAGGCTAACAGTTAGACGGGAGGGTCCAAATACGGGTCGACTATTTTATACGTGTAGTATTCCGAATAATACATGCAACTTTTTCCAATGGGCAGATGAAAATACATCGGCGAACAATCAATCAACTTCGTGGGGATCACATAGCGCAAATAATAACAGAAATGCAATGCCGAGACCTGCCGCTGATAGTAATGATAGTAGGAATAATACAAGATCGATAGCAAAACGAAAATGTGGTTTATGTCGGCAGGAAGGGCACACAAAATTAAAATGTCCGCGACGTGGTGATCTTGATTTAATGTAATTGTTTCATTATTTTTATTGTATATAATTTAAGATAGAATAAATAATTTCAATTGATGATATTGAACACATTTTTTACAGCAAGTAAAATTTTTTATTACGAAATTAATCATTGTACTTGGTTTGTTTCTATGATGGAATTTGTCATTTTAGATGTGTGCATGCAGCGGGTTACGGAATTATTCTCGAAATGATTCTCCCGCGGACCACTTTATATTTCTATTAGCGCAAAGTCTTTCGAATAATATGGGCAAACGGCTTTACTAACTCGAGGTTAGCAAACATCTTGTTAATATCGGACCGGTACAACTTGTTTTTAATAGTGTAAATTAATTTAAACGTGCGTCCCTTTACCAATAAAACCGGTTTTTGGCACCGAAAAAAAAGGTTTTATAGGTAAAGGGGAAAGAAGCCAAGGGCGCGACTTTTTTCGAATTTCGATTAGAAGTGATGGTACAACATACCGCCCCAAGTTTGATTCCGCAATCATGATTCCTCGTGTGGACGCAAAGAAATACAAAAATTTGGGACATTACCGATTTCGGACTTTATCCGGTTTGTCGGTTGATAAATTTTAAAGCTGGTTTCGCCCTATAGACCATACCACACCGAAATAACAATTTGACAGTTGATCGTGTAGTTCTAACAATAAAAATAAAATTGTATATGTACATATATATTTTCATTTTCATCCTAAATTCTCATTGTGTCATTAAAATTTAATCAGATAACTGTTTGTGGTTATGTTTTCAACATTAAACGTTGATATGTAGTCACATGTCACAAAACATTACAAATAAATTTTATGTCGGCACATGGGTTTTTGCACACCGACAGGGGGTGTGTTTCATAGATGTGTTACGTTTCACCACAGATCGTAATCTGAGGCGGTATGTTGTACCATCACTTCGAATCGAAGTTCGAAAAAAGTCGAATGGCGGTATATTGTATCATTTTCGAAAAGCAAAAAAGCTTTAACCACTATGCCATTTGGTCGGTCAAAAAGTAATAATAAAAGTAGCTGACATTTCATTCTAGAGAAAGTATTGCAAGATTATAAAACGATAAAAGTCGAAAATTATACAACTTTCACTTTTTCGATTCGAAGTACATACATATTCAACATACCGCCCTTGATGTTGAATTTTTGAACTAATGCAAATTGCCCATGCAACCGTAGCAGATTCACGTTTTACAAACACAGCTGCATAAACATTTTCAAACATACGATTTGTATTGTACTATTCCACTCACTACATCGAATGGAATAAAATGTCCAAAACGTCAAAAGCATCGCATAGGTAGACATTGAAGTTAGTGAAAACGTATTAAAATTAAATTAAATAACTTGTGGTCTAAGTAATTATCATTATTTTTAAAATGTCTACTAACAAAATACCCGCAGTACCGTATGGGAAAATAATACTTACATTAGAGAATTGTCTATTACCTGATGCTAAACTAGAGCCTACACCATCGACAATTGATGGCTTGAATCGCGAAGTCGAAATTGACTTGAGAATTTTAGGATGTGAATTGATACAAACGGCTGGTATACTATTGAAACTACCACAAGTCGCTATGGCGACTGGTCAAGTATTATTCCAAAGATTTTACTATTCGAAATCATTCGTCCGCCACCATATGGAAACCACAGCGATGAGTTGTATTTGTCTGGCATCCAAAATTGAAGAAGCTCCAAGAAGGATTCGTGACGTAATTAATGTGTTTCATCATATAAAGCAAGTGCGAGCGCAAAAGGATATTTCACCATTGATATTGGATCAAAGTTACATTGCTCTTAAGACACATGTAATTAAGGCAGAACGTCGTGTCCTCAAAGAACTTGGTTTTTGTGTACATGTGAAGCATCCACATAAGTTGATTGTTATGTACCTCCAAGTGCTTGGCTACGAAAAAAATCAAAAAATGATGCAAATCGCTTGGAATTTCATGAACGATTCTCTGCGAACCGATGTTTTTGTACGGTACCAACCAGAAACGATTGCTTGTGCTTGCATTTATTTGACTGGGAGAAAACTAAATGTCCCGCTACCTACGAATCCGTCTTGGTACGAGATTTTTAAAGTAACG
The DNA here is from genome assembly GCA_932526605.1 of Nephrotoma flavescens. Taxonomy (NCBI): domain Eukaryota; kingdom Metazoa; phylum Arthropoda; class Insecta; order Diptera; family Tipulidae; genus Nephrotoma; species Nephrotoma flavescens. The sequence goes on from OW052220.1 coordinate 323,358,556, forward strand.
GAGGAACATATTGTGGATGTGTGTTACCGTATCATGGCTTTATACAAGCGCACTAAACCAAATGTGGATACACTTGAGGATGCTGTTAATGAGGTTCGAAAAAAGTATTTAGAATCTAGAAGTAAAAAGAGTGGACAAAACACTCCACCAGCTGTAGTAATAATTGATCGAAGTAATGGCGGCGGAACACATAATGCATGGGGTGGCTTTATTTCACGTACTCTACCACAAACCGAAACTGTTAATCAATCATCGAATGCAGCTAAGGATCAATTGGACAAAAATCAAAAGCGTTCGTATTCCAAATCAAGATCGCGATCTCGCACTCCATCTCCTTCCGATAAGCAAACTCAACATCATTCACGCAGTTTATCGAAAAAGCAACGTAATCGATCGCGCACACCACCTCTAAAATCATCGAAATCCAACAAGAAATCACGAAATCATTCCCGTTCGCTATCATTAACACCACCAGCACCATCTGCTTCATCTAAATTGCATCGGAAAAGCGATAAACGACGTTCTTTAACTCCAGATCGTGAATCGGAGAAGCATTACACAAATGGAGATCGAGGAAAACATAGTCGCCACCGTGATCATCGAGACCGTGAACGTAGTCGGGACCGCAAAGAGAAAAGCTATTCAAATAAAAGCAATCATCGATCATCAAAGCACAGTCGGGACAGAGAAAGGGATCGCAAACGATAAAAAATCGTGTCAAAATGTTTTTATAATTTTCCGTGTTTGCTTACATTATAATTTAAATAAAACATGAATATAAAATAAATTTTAATTTTATTTACCGAATGTAAAACAAAATAGGGTTTGGTTTGTTTCTTCGGTATGAATTTTGTTCATAGGGAAAATGTATGTAGTATACTTTTTTGCCACTTTTAACGCCAATTTGACATTTCATTTTTTGAGGTTTATTTTAATTCAATGAAATTTTGTGCAAGTGTTGTTTGACGTACACATTTCTTATTTTGTATTTTACTATAATCTTGTTTCATTGCAAGATTACTCAACAAATTAGATATCTATGAATTAATTTGGTTGAAAAATTGAATAAGCTTTTAAATTTTTAATTTATACATATAGGCAAAAAGAACGTATCTAGGGTTAAGCAGATTAAAATAAATGAAATGGATTTCAAAGTAAGCAATTTAGTGCTATGGCCTTATTATCAGATAGATACGGTTTCGTTATTTTATTATTTTTCAGGAAATAGCATTAGTTATATTAATAATAACGTTAATAAAATGTATAGACGGGTTTTATGTTCCTGGAGTCGCCCCCGTGGAATTTGTCAAAGGGCAGAAAATTGATGTGAAAGCGGTCAAAATGACAAGTGTACATACACAGTTACCATATGAGTACTATTCACTACAATTTTGCGTACCAAAAAATGGGACTTTTCAATATAAATCAGAAAACTTAGGTGAAGTTCTGCGAGGTGATCGTATTGTAAATACACCATATGAGGTTCGCATGGCCGAAAATATAAACTGTAAGCTGCTGTGTAATAAACCTGGTCAACCTTTAAATTGGAATCACGAGCAATCGGAAAAAGTTATCTCACGAATAAAACATGAATATTATGTTCATTTGTAAGTATAACACAAATAATTAGTTTTTAAAGTTAGTTTAAATGGATTCCTCGCATCTTTATAACTTTTCCCTCGAAAAGGGAACGTTCTACGTTTTACAAGTACAATAGTTAGTTCGGTTCTCTAACCCCCTAAAATTTGGTCATTTTGTACATCTTTCAAGCATGCAGTAATTCTTCCCTTGTTCATTGAACACATATTGGTCTGTCGCATTCCATGTAAACCTCTGTAAAATTGGGAAATGTATCCTATTTCATGCAAAATAACCTATAGTGCGTAATCTCTACTCATTCGAGTGTAGTATCGTACGCTCAAACTGCAGTACAGAACAAAATAAAATTTACAATAAATTGGCTCGGATCATTATTCTGAAAGTTTTTAAGAAAATAATCTATCTTATATTAATGTCTATCAAGTAATTTGAATTAATTATTTATTTTAAATTTTAGACTAGTCGACAATTTACCAGTTGCAACACGCATTTTAAATCCTGATACAATGGAATTTCAATTTGAACATGGTTATCGTTTGGGCCAGGTAGAAGGTCAGAAAATAAATATAAATAATCATTTAAAATTTATTCTGTCATATCATATGCATACCAAGTAAATATATTATAATTTATGTTTCAAATTAAGCATTGACTTACCAAATTGAGAATTATATTTACAGAGACAATTATAGAGTGGTAGGCTTTGAGGTCGAAACATCATCAGTACATCATGAAGATATAAAATTTAAAGGGGATACTTGTGAATTTTCAACGTCAGCGAGATCACAAAATCTAATTTTAGAAGAAAATAAATTGTATTTTACGTATTCCGTGGAATGGAAAGAGTCGGCCGTAAGTTGGGCTTCTCGATGGGATATTTATTTGGGAATGAGTGATGTTCAAATTCATTGGTTCTCAATTATTAATTCTTTAGTTGTGGTATCATTTTTGTCCGGTAGGTCCTAATGTCTTTAAACTTAAAACCAATCCCTACTAATAACTTATATCATTTCGTTAGGAATATTGACTATGATTATGGTTCGTACATTAAGACGGGATATTGCGAAATATAATACTGATGATAATATAGAGGACACGCTTGAGGAAACTGGATGGAAATTGGTGCATGGCGATGTATTTCGACCACCAAAATATTCTCGCTTGTTTTCTGCTATTATTGGAAATGGAATTCAAATTTTTTTTATGGCCTTAATTACGATCTGTATGTAGTATTTTACACATTTAAATTATAAATTATTAATAATATGAAAATTTTAGTTATTGCCATGTTAGGAATGTTGTCGCCATCATCTCGTGGAGCGTTAATGACAGCCGCTATTTTACTCTATGTATTCATGGGACTAATAGCTGGTTATTTTTCGGCACGTTTATATAAAACTTTAAAAGGACGAGAGTGGCGTCGCGCCGCTTTCCTTACAGCAACATTCTATCCGGGCATTGTGTTTACATCGTGCTTTTTTTTAAATTTTTTTATATGGGATCGCCATTCAAGTGGAGCGGTACCATTTAGTACAATGGTTTCGTTGCTTTGTTTATGGTTTGGAATCTCCGTCCCATTAGTATATTTAGGATATTATTTTGGGTATCGTAAACAAGCATATCAACATCCTGTTCGTACCAATATGATCCCAAGACAGGTTCCGGTACAGCAATGGTATATGAATTGGGCTTTATGGTAACTTTTATGATGATGTTGATGAACAAATATTTTAATTATTTATTTGTTTTTTTTTTGTATTTCAGCGCATTAATGGCGGGCATCCTGCCTTTTGGAGCCGTTTTCATTGAATTGTTTTTTGTTTTCTCAGCGATATGGCAAAATCAGTTTTATTATCTGTTTGGTTTTTTATTTTTAGTATTTTGTATTTTAGTCGTCAGTTGCGGTCAAATATCTATTGTTATGACCTATTTTCAATTATGCGGAGAGGTATAATAATATTTTATACAAAATAAATAAAACGAATTAGATAGAATTAAATAAAATATTTTTATGTTCTTACCAATTATTGCAGGATTATCGATGGTGGTGGAGAAGCTTTATTGTATCAGGAGGATCAGCCATTTACATTTTATTTTATAGTATATTCTATTTCTTTACTAAGTTGGAAATTACGGAATTTATTCCAACGCTGCTGTATTTAGGATATACAGGTAAATGATTATTAAATATGTAATAGTGTATTTTTAAAAACATTATTTTTATTTCAGGCCTAATGGTATTTACATTTTGGATACTGACGGGTACAATTGGCTTTTATGCAGCGTACAGTTTTATAAGAAAAATTTATGGAGCTGTGAAAATTGATTGAAATTTTTATTTCCAACAAACACATCACAATTCATTTAATATTTCCAGGGTGGTCCGGATTTTAAATAATATATTAAGCGTGCGAAATGATTTTCCCTAAACAACAACAAGTCTGAATCTCTTTATCTTTTTGTAAAACAGAACTTTTCAGAATATCTAATTAATTACTGTTTTTAATATATTAATTATTATCCGAAGCACTCAGAACGTATAACATTTTATTATAGTGAAAATTCATATTTTATATTACCTATGTTTTAGACAACATTACAAAGATTACAGATAGTTAACGGAATATTTTACAAAATTAATTAAATTTTTATTATCATTTTTCTATCAAATTATGTACTTTAAAACATTTTTTAATTTATTTATATTTTAATTAAGACAGATATTATTAATGCTAACTTGCTGCTATATTAAAAATAAGGTCGTTATTAAAATATTATATATTAGAAGCAAAAATCAACATTTTTTTTAAAACTTAATACATAATTTAAACATATTTGTTTAATTTGAGTTAAGGAAATCGATCGAAACGAACAAAATGTGAAGTTTAAAAGAATTTGGATATTTTGATTGGGAATTTTGTTCAAAATTTTCGTAATGAGAAAAGAAATATATAAATGTAATAAACCAAATCTTTGTTTTAAACAAAATTATTTTTTAAGTTTTCGAATCACAGTGCTCAAATTTTACTGCCAATTTTACAATTTTACCAAATTGTAGAGGTAGCTACGAGCTGCAACTAAAGGAAATGTGTGTTACACATCAAGTTCGTGCAAACATCAAATCGGGAATAAATTAACAAGTATGTTGTCCTCAGTATATTATTATTTATTAAATTTTAATTAAAGCAAATATTTTCGTTTTAATTTACCTAACTTACTAATGAAGCTATTTAAACGAATTACAATCCCAGTTTCGAACTAACGAAATTAAGGCGGAAAAGAGGAAAATGTTAAGCCCGAAACTACTATCTGAAAAAGCAGAAGATTCATAACCTAAGCTTAAAACTGGTTAAATTTACTGGTTTTGATTTGAAAAAAATACATAAAGAAGTGAGCATTAGTAACATACGTTTTCGTTGCCGTTATAATGCTCTAAGAGTCAAAAGGTTAAGCCAAATTTTCAATGCGAAAACTTACCGGATCACCAGTGTGGATTAAGGTATAAATAGGGGTATAAATTTGTATTAGGTTAGGTTTCAGTGGTTTGACACCTAGGCCATTTTTGGCCCATTGTGATACCACGCATCACGCCACATATCATTAACCCATTCACCTACTCACACAACTACAGTATACCACCACCTGCACTTTGCAAGCTCCATGTCAACCTGTACATTGACATGGACGGTGGGTTGGCGCTGAATTCTGCACTCCATCAGAGGGTCTCAGTTGTGTTTATTAACATCACCGATTGTAATCGATGATGAAAATTCGTTTTGCATCTAGCCTCTGATGGGATTCGAACCCAGTACCTCCCCGGTCCAAGTGCCGAAGCTTTAACCACTGCACCACTTGTCCGGTTAAATTTGTATTAATAATAGAATAACTTCTCAACAATAATTTTAGGCACTAATCACGCTTTTGATAAAGTGTGGCATACAAAGCTTATACAAGTTAGGTAGGACACATACCGATAAATATTTTGCACCAATTATTTAGCTTGAAAATTTGGTGAAGGTGAACACTAGTGTTACTAATTTTAAATGACTTTTGGCGGAGAGCATGATTGTTTATTACCGACTCGATTTACTGAACGGGTTTATGATTTTCTATGGGGCATCTAAGAATAATGTAAAAATACCAGATAGTTTCTAAAAAAAACAGTAACGACTTTTTTTGAAAAGGAGATGGGTCCGTTTAAGTTGATTAAAGCGATGCTATAGTTAGAGTTGACCACTTACAAATTGCTTATGACCATCGCGAGAAAAAATCATCCTTGAGTAATAGTCGGCTGAAAACATGAAAAAGGGATCTTCCGAGAACTGTGCAATTTTGAGGCAGCAATCAGACAATTTTCCAGCTTCCCAATCAAATCTGATTCGGAAGTGGTTAATTGAGAGCAAGCACATTATTCATCCGATGCTTAGTTGAAATCTCTTTATCTCAAAAGAAAAGCGGTTACAACAAAATATTAGGATTTTGTTGTATAGAAAATTCGTGAACTATGTTTTAATGGCATAACTAAATAGCAGTGCGGACCATTGAATAAACAGAACTCACAAACTGTTGTTCAATTTAGCCTTCGCCGAAAAAGTAAATTATTGGAGGGTATACCAAATCCTGTGTTGGCAAAGTTTGTCCTACTACACTTCAGTAACATTAATCTGGGGCGGGATCCGAAATACGACCGGAAAATTTAAAAGGATTCAAAAATAGTATTCAAATTTTCCATAGTTGATGTGGGATTGATGTAGAAATGCAATTAGAAATGCAATTTCTTTTTTTTTATTAGGCTTGACTCCTTCATAAAAAACCATGTTGCCAAAAACCAAGGGCGGTATGTTGTACCATCACTTCGAATCAAATTCGAAAAAAGTCGAATTGAAAAAGTGAAAGTTGTATATTTTTTGCTTTTCGAAAATGATACAACATATCGCCATTCGACTTTTTTCGAATTTCGATTCGAAGTGATGGTACAACATACTGCCCCAAGTTTAATTTTTTTACATAATTCAAATATTTTTACTAAAGCTGTGTTTCTTCTTTCCGATCTAATCGATCTGATCGATCTGAGTACTAAAAAGTTGTTTCTTATTTCAGCGCAGACCGATCTGATCAATTTTGTTGCTGTCTCTTATTTTTCTTCAGATTGATTAGATCGATTTTTTTGATTTGTAAAAATATTCCGATTTCTCAGATTAGTTTTAGTTTCACGTAATTCAAATTCAAATCTATATTATCATTCTCATCATTTTTGATGGTTTTTGCAAACGATATTAAAATGAAAACAGAAAGAAATTTTAATTATTATTTTATATTGTTTTTATTAAATAATGAAATAATTATTTTATACAGCCATACTTTTTTATACAGTATTTGCAAGAAGTTGTACAATTTCACATTCGTGGTAAAATTTCCTCAAAGTAATTTAGCACGTTAATATTCCCTTCGTGTTCGTATACGGTCGTTCGTAATATTTCCTTCGTGTTCGTAATTTGAATCCAAATAATAAGTAGCTAATAAGAATTGATTTGTATTAATCGTGTATTTTTTGACAGTTGATGAGTTTTTTGATCTACCAAATCTAAAACCTGTTTCTTATTTCAGATCGATCTAATTTCAGATTTCAAAATCTGCTCGATCTACGGATTTAAATAAGAAACACAGCTTAAGAAAACCTGGTACTACACACATTTGTCGTCTATTACTTATTTTACTATTTAATTATTATTCCATTTATTCTAATAAATTCATATAATTCTTTGTAAGCTAAACCTCCCTCATTTATTAATTCACTTATATTTCTTGCATTCCGAAGGATTTTGAACTTGGATCTGCATTGGTTGTATCTTGCAAGCACAAGCCAGTAATAGCTGTTCTACATCCTCCACACTTCCATACAACTCACAATCTTTGTCCTCGACGTTTCCACAAACTTTTTTCCATGGTTCAGCTTGATTCTCTCAAGCGTTCGCAACATTCCCTTATCTCCTTTGAGAACCTTATAGAAAGGACTACCATGATGTATAGAGTACTTTGTTCATTTCGTTAGACTTCTCTCGTCTAAATAGATTCATCTAAATCATCCGTAGTGCGTCTCTTGCATAACATATCGGCCCGTTCATTCCCTTCGATCTGTCTATGATCACATCACGTTGACATAAACGAACACATTCAAAAATCATATCCACATACAAATTACTTTCTCTACTTTCTCTTTCTATCAAAATTTGCCAAGATGGAGTCTGGTGTGGCACACTTGCTATAATTTGACGTTTTGAAATCATTCTTTTGTCGATAGTCAAGACTACTAGTCATTTGAATAAATACTGAAAATGACAGTAGACACCATATTAAAATAGAAGAAATGTCAAAATATGCATGCTATATACATGCTATCTAGTTCTGCCGACATAGCATGCATTCATAGCATACAGATAGCATATATAAATTTATTGCGAGTCTCCACTTACCATTTGATCGAAATTTTTCTAGCATAACTAGATAGCAATAGCAGGTGGAGAGTCCATGTAAAGCATTCTTACTAGGCATAAAATACCAGCACCTAGCAATGACTAGTCTGCTAGGAGATTTTTCAAATTCAATATCTGCCGGTAGAACATTTCCGTTTAAAATTACTCGATTAGGAAATAATTGGCGAATACAATTTCGCCGTCAAATTTTCATTTATTTGTGTTTTCTGTACAAAATATCGAAGCCAACTTTGAACATTTTGAACTTTTTTGTGTTTGTCCATGAAATATTTTGTAACAATTGATTTTTCTGGTCGGGTTTCATAATCTCGATCCTGGGTTTTTCCAGGGAATAAGGCTTTGGAAAAAATATGTTCATAGCATTTATGTATTTGTGTCCTTAGACCAATCCGAACACCGTGAAAATTATTTCTACTGTAATAATTTTGACATTGTGCTGATTGTAACCAAATTATTACAGCAGCTATGCGTTGTAATTTTTGACTTAACCGAAATAATATTTTGTTCACGTTTGGAATGCGCTATATTTTGAATTGCGAAATTAATTTTTAAACTCAACACATTTGATTTTTAAACCAAAATAAACCTCAGTCGCCTTATTTTCTATATACAATTACAATTATTCGAATTTTTTAAAAATATCAAAAATATATACATATTTTAGAGCAAAGTGTGCTAAGCTTTAAGAATTAAGAATTCGACCACAGAGGAAAAGCGTTTTTCTAAATTTGCATCATGAAGCTGCTTCGCTAAATACAAAACTTTGGGTACATTACCCACGATAATCGAGATTAAACATTCATCATCGTTTTTAAACATACTCGTATGCTGTTCTTGAATAAAGAAAACAAAACCTCACAAGGTTGTTTTCAGTTACTGATAACACGACAGAGAAAAGTGCGCAAAATACAATAAACACTGCTTTCTTATTTAAATTTAATTAACCACAAATAAGAAACCACAATTGTCGGTTAGACGTGTGTAACGATTTGTATTTTGCATGCTATTTTGGATTTGAGTTACTCATTTGTGTATTTTACTTGTGTTTCACGATTAGTATTAATATGCAAATTGCATTTCGATAAATAATTCCAGGTATATCCTCATTGGTTGTTTTAAAACTGTGGCAACTTGGCGAAACACACTTACACTTTAATAAACACATTTTATTAAACACTTGTTTTTGTGAAATAGAAAAACAAGTGTTTAATAAAATGTGTTTATGTGTTAGTATTTTGAGATTTATGTTGTTGTAACGAATTTTGTTTAAAAAAATATATATTTTGTCGTCTAAACCAAAAAGTAAAGATTTCTGATTCCGGATCTTGAGGTTTTACCATTTCTCAAAAATAAATCGAGTTCCTCTTATCTCGAATGCAAAATAATATGTATATTTGTATAAAACCAAATCATACAATACAACTATTGACTATTGAATTTAGTTTTAGTTTAAATGAGACTGTGAAATGTGATAGTTGATTTGGATACAAATATACAATTGAAAAATTATTAAGTCCTTAAAAATGTCAGGCAAGAGTTATAACATTAATCATGCAACAAATACAGCGAGTATAAAGGATCATTCCTTTAGGAGTTTTATAAAACTTTTGGCATTGGCCGCACTAACATTTTTTATTGTAACTGTTTTGATTTTATGCTGGTTAAACCGATCAAATGGAATAGAACCAAAGGTAATGTTTTAAACTGATATTGGGTTGAAGTGACATGTGAAATTATAAATGTGTACTGTGAGCGTAATATCACTTTCAAATAGTGGTTCCAGTTAATATGTAAAAATCGTGATAATGTTACAACTATGAGCATGCCACAGCACCACACCTTAAAATAAACTTTGTTTGTTTTTAAAATTGGCAATTTGTTTTTGGGGACGACGCACCCAAAACGTTCTACATTACGTAGTTACCAACCAAATCGAGGACTTACGGATATACATATTTAATAATAACATCAGTTCAGCACTTTGAGGCTCATAGTTATGTTCATTTATCTGTCAGTATCGGGATTCGATTCCCAGTACCAGTAAGAAATTTTGATTTATTTCAAAATGGTTGAAAACCGAGATTCCGAGAACAAGTTTTATATGAGTATTGGACAGGATTCCTGCAATATTTTTTACATACCGTACACAATTAAGAATGTGGGAAGTTAATTATTTTCTTTGGAATTTATTTGAATTAGTTTATTAATTTCCCAAAGATATAGAAAATATTCTTTCATTGTGGAATTTTTCGTTGTATGTAGTAATATCAGTAGGTTCGGCATAGGGTAGTGTGCGAAGAACAGACACATGCAGTTCTGTTGCAATCAAAGATTATTAGGGTAAATGCCATTAAATAGAAGCGATTAATTATAATTAATATTTTATCAGATTATAGCTTTTCAAACAAACGTTCATCATACATCACTGATCAACAGTTTTTAGTAGATTTGACGAAGGATTGCTAGATTTGGCCGCCATAACTCTAAGAAAATTGTAATCGATTTACATCCAAATGCCCTTATAACTTGTAAATAATTGAGGGAATTGTGTTCAGAGGGACACATTCAAAAACTTTGTCCTATATTAGAATGGTTTTGAGTGCAGAATGGACAGACACTAAACTTTTCTAAAATTTATGATAGAATTCCTATCACAATGCTATACGATGACCATTACAATATTCACAGCCATTCATCTGAAGAAGGCTTATTGAAGTATTTTAGCAGCACACTATCCACTCCCAGAAGTAATGTAGAAGTATGCCTTGAAATTTATTTAAAAATTTATAACGTTCCATCTGTGGGTCAATATTATGTTAGTTTTAGCTCATATTGTTGATTTCAAAAATGAAAATCGGAAACCGGAAAACTGTGACTATATACTGTGTTGTAAATGTCATTTGTACCCAATTTTAAAATTACCTTAACATTTTAATAAACATACTGTAAGGGCTGACATCTCACGTGAAGATGAACCGTGTTAATTACGATTTTCAATAACCTCCGATAACTACAAATTTCGACATTTATGCCTCATGCTTATCTTGGTTTAGTTTTGTTTAAAATTATAAATCAAAAAATATAAAAGTTTTATATAATGTGATTTTGTGGCATATAGAATAAAAAGAAATTTGATTTTGATCATTTTTATATAATTTTTTTATAGTAAACATAATTGCAAACTAATTCACAAGTGGCGCTTTTCTAACTTTTACAATCGTCAATAATGTTAAAATTAAATGAAAAGCTAAATACAATTTTTTATCATTATCATGAAAACAGAATCTTAACAGAGCTCTCTAAAACCTATGCTAAAATTACAAAATTTGATTTTCATTCGGTTTTCATGATCGGTTATAGTCATCGTTACTCCTCCTATTCAAGATAGGCAGCAAAAAAATGTTTAAAGATGCGAATTTTTATTTTTGTATCTCTCTCTCTCTCTGGCACTACATCCCATTAAGGGATTTGGCCGCCTCAAATGAGGTTTCATAATCATATTTTCATTTCGGATAATGAGTGATTAATTCATTAAACCTAAACCAGCCGTGACATTTTTTCCTTGTCACCACCACCGGGAATCGAACCCGAGACATCCGGTCGCTGGAGCAAGCATGCTGACCACTTTGCCACCGAGTCTGGTCGAAGCATAATTTTAGGGAGTTTACCATTGAAAATCAAGTCGAGCCAGGTATTTTTGTGCAAGCAGCACACGAAGCTGTTCGCATTAGCTAAGAAGTTAATATTAAACCCTCAATTTTGCCAAAAATGGAATGTTTTTCAATTATATAGAACCTAGGAAATGGAGGGCCATTTCAAAGTTTGTTTTTGAAAACGCTATAAAATGAGATATTCAGATATCTTTATTTTGAGGATTTATTTTTATTGTGTAGGCCGGAGTCTCCGATTTAAGAACGAAAAACAATTTCGTTCATGTGGCTACCTCTGCTGGCCTTACAGTAAGCCATCATGCGAGTCCAGTTTTTAAGAGTTTTTTCGATGATTTCGACGCCTATTTCGCGAAATCCGTGACATTTTAAAATCAGGAGCTCACTATCTAGTTTTATTTTCTTATGCTGTACTATTATCTTTTGACATTGAATGTATTCCATGGAATTTTCTAAAATAAAACTATGACTATTAAAAAAAAAAAAAATTCGCGATGTTATGTTTTAAAGCTGGAATCGTTTCTGGATTACTCACATAACATCTGCGTGCGACTAATGGCCAGTTGCTGCGATAGCCGCCGAGTGGAGCTCGATGGATTCTGTCCTACACTATGGACCACATCCGCAATATTCTCGAGCATGCGCATTGCCCGAACTCGGGGACTACTTGTGTCTTCCAATAGAAAGCCTTTCTCACGAACATTCTTCACCAATTTCACTACAGCGGTTTCGCTTGGCGCTCTTTCACGACTCATATTTTCAAAATTCGCACGGTGTAGGCTACACGACACTGACTTTGAAAATAAGTTTCATTATTTCAAAACGCTCCTCAAGCGAAAACATGAAAACATGATTGTTTCGTGTCACGAAACATCAGACTGACGAGCTACCAAAATTTTAAGCAAATGCCGCATCTCAATTTACATGTCACTTATCATGTTGGTTTATGGGAGTTTCCTGAAAAAATTCCGAAAATTTAACATTTTTTTACAGGATATCATAAAACAATTTATCAAAATTAATCGTGGTATCGAGACAACAAACAGACATTTTGTTGTTATTGATTTTCAGTACAGATTTAGGAAAAATTTCAGCAACGTCACTCAAAAGCTGAATATTTCGGTTTAAGTGCTGACTTGCGTTGGAGTACTTTACTTATCGTAATGGCAAAATTTTCGATCTTGCTGTATCGCCGGTCCGGAAAGGTTTATTTCTGTGTGTATGTATGTGGTGGAGACTGTTTGTTTCCTCTATACGTATGGATCTTCCTGAGTGTACTACGAAATTCGGTTTTCAAAATCTCGGTTTTCCAAATCTCGGTTTTCAAAATCCTGGTTTTCAAATTCTCGGTTTTCGAAATCCCGGTTTCCAAAATCCCGATTTTCAAAATCCTGGTTTTCTTCTCTTCTAGTTCTAATTGCACTAAATAATTAATAAAGTTTTTTAGTTGCAAGATTTTGTACTTGCAACATTTTGTAATTGCAACGTTTTGAGGTTGCAAGATTAATAAAAAAAGTGATATTTTGTTAATGCAACGTTTTGAAATGCAATAATTGTAGAGGTTGTCGGCATCGATAACTCTCACGGGCACTTAGCCCTCCATCCAAATTCCATCCCTATTAGCCATTTTTTTTTCAAAATCATTTAAGAGTCCCATTTTCCCACATGCCAAATTTTAAAAATTGAAACCGGGATTTCCTATAAATCGGTTTTTTTTATACAAAACCGGGATTTTGAAAACCGCGATTTTGAAACCCGAAATTTTGAAAACCGAGATTTAGAAAACAACCTAGATTTTGACAAACCGAGATGTTAAAAACCGAGATTTCATTACACACCCATCTTCCTTCCCTTCTTTTACATTCAATTTGCAAAGCAAACCGTGAGCTGCTGGAGTGATCATTTATAAAAATAGAACTACCTTAGAATATTAAAGTAACTTAGCGAAGCGTTAATCAAAAATCATTAGGTGTAGCCTTATACAACATATTTGGGCGACTGAATTGAAATTCAACATTAAAACGCCTTATTTGTAATCCTTTACAGGATTCCTGTACAGAGAACAACATAAGTTTGGTTGCATGTTTGATACAACTTCAGGTTGCCGATATTAGTCATATATGTTATTTTGATAATTTATACTTATCGTTATATCAACATTGCATTGAGATGTTTAATGTTTTAATTGTTTTCAGTAAATACTGACCCCCCAAAAGATAAACATAATAATCTAATGAATATATTCTGTTTATAGAGCAACACAACTACAGATAATTACGGCGCGCAAGACAAAGTAATTCAAGGAGCAATTAAAGTATCTAATGTTGGAACTAATCGTCGAATAAAATCTACCACACAACGTCCTATTTTCGATAGGACACCTTACCAATATATACCAAGTTCTAATGAGGCACATTTGCATGGGCCGGACATTGATGATCCTTTGCGAGACGATAACGACTCAGTGTACGATGACAACACTCCTGAGCATGAAACAGATATTCTAGAAAATAAAACAACAATTACTTTGCGAAACATGGATGTTCGTTTTGATGTGATCAAAGTTACAACCACCGAAGATACTAACAAAGCAATAACGCATAAAAACATTACAACAAGTACCTCGGAGCCAATTAAATCTCAACGGTTATTAGCTGTACTAGCCCCACCAACTACCACTGTATCTATTGAAAACATAATTACTACTACACCTATTTCTTCGGAATTAGAAGCAACCACCACAGAAATAGCATACACGTCGCCGGTTATCGCTGCGAATGAAACCACAACTGAATATAATATACCACCGCAAACAAGCACACTGGCGGATATGCTGGATGTAAATCGGAATTCAACCACAATCTCAGTTCCGACTTGCCCATCGATACCAAGTATAATTCCTAAATGTCCAACACCTTTACCGGTTTGCGAAACCGTTGAATGTAAAAAATCGGCCAGTAAAATTTTGTCACTGATAAATCACGAAAGTGATCCATGTGATAATTTTTATGCATTTACATGTTCTGGATCGCATTTAAATAAAGTGGATTTGAATTCAGAGATGTATGAGGATGATGACATCTATGGCATTGATTTAAGTAAACTCGACTCGAACGTTCAATACATGAAAATTTACAAACGTTTCTATAAAAGTTGTGTGGATTATGATAAAAATGTTGAATTACCGTTATGTAAGTATAATTTAGGGTTTATGAAATACACCGCGCAGATATGTAATGTATTTGGCATTTACAGTACAAAAACATATGAAAGAGATTCATATCGAGAATGTCACCCTAACGGATAAAGCATCAAAACTAGCAGATCTGCTAGCAGATATTTTAAAGTTTGGTGTACGTGGATCTACATCAAAGACCATACCAATTGTTGATATTGTCATGGACGCTGATCCGAATGGGTAACCTGGGAACACAAAATATTTTTGTTATATTTTATCATATCTAACCAAATTTTATTCCAGAAAATTCATTCCAGTAATTACAATCCCAATGGATAAATCTCCTATACTGGAAGCTGGCGATGGAGATTTTTACGAGAAATATTGCCTAACATTTACCGAAGTACGATCGAAGGAAATCGATGAGGTTGATAAAATTTATGAAATTTTTGAGGATTGTATGCAAAACCATACACTTTACGAGACTGTACTACAAAAATCTATTGAAAAACTACGACTATTTTCGGAACTATCCGAGTACGACAGTAAACAGAAAGCAGGCAAAATAATTACGGATGTTATGTGGGACATTATTGATGAAATTGGCGCCGTATCCAAAGTGGACAAAATTAAGCTGGCCGATATGTACGATCCGGTTTATTACAGTTTAAGTGATTTACAAATTCAGCATCCGGAAATTAATTGGCAACGTCTTTTTACGGCGGTCTTTAATAATCTATCGTTCGTATTCGACAAGGTCAAGGTTATGTATCCAAGTTATTTGAAGAAAATTTTTGATTTTTACAAAAAAAATGATTTTGAGTGAGTATTTTACGCCTCCAATAATGTCGCACATTGCAAATACATTTTACAATCTCATTTCAGTAAAATTAAATCGAGCCTATTAGCCATGATTGCTCACGATTTTTATATTGAGTATTTAAGCGGATCTGTTTTAGCAAGGGGTGCTGCTCGCAAACCATTTTGTTCAAAACTTACGATTAACACAATGAAAGAGATAAGTACCAAAGTTTTAGTAAACCAATACAGTGAACAGCAGATCACATTTAAAGAGAAAATGGCTGAAAAAATATTTTTGGAATCAAAAGCATCATTTTCAGAATCAATCGGAAACTCGAGTTGGCTTAGTTCGGGTGAGAAAGAGCTATTCCTGCACAAAGTTAAACATATCAAAATGTTTGCCAAGAGTACTGAAATGTATAAAGATCCAAATAAAATGGCGCAACTGTATGCCGATATCGATATACAAGACAGTTTGGTACACAATTCGCTTGTCATGATGAAATTTAGCCGGAAGTCTATGTACGATTTAATGTCAAAGGATTTCTTAGAAAACCAATATTTTTGGACATACCTGGCATCACCATTGGAAAAATCGGCTCGTGCTATTATTGAATTAAATACAATTGTAGTTCCATTCCGATTATTGTCAAGATCGATTTCAAACGCCCACAAAATGAAACAAAAATATGAAATTTATAGCAAACTATCGTTCGAAATTTCTTCCGAGCTAGCAAGTTTCTTTAGTCCGACGAATATTCGGAAATTTTGGACCGAGCGAAATGAAGTATACAAAACATTTGCTAACATAAATTTAATTGATCCGTATATTACGCAGATTGCAAATCAATACGAATTGGAGATGGACAAAAATGTAGGTATAGTTTAGATTATTAGAATGTCTAAATAACTATAATTTTTTCATATTTTTTCAGGTAATCAAATACACGTTAAACTCAAGATTTAATGATGACGCTGCCATTCGAAATGCTTGGGAAACGTATCGCTGGAAGAGTCTCAACACCGATCTTCCATTACCGTGGCTGAATTTAACGATACCCCAATTATTTTATGTAACATTTGCGCAACAATTTTGTCATATTGAGCCTAATCGTGTGAAAACGTCCATTGATATGGTCCAATCTGATAAGTTGCAAAATTATTTTAGACTAAATTCAGTTATTATGAATTCGAAAAATTTCCCTGAAGAATTTGAATGCAATCGTGGCACCAATATGCATCCCTCATTGAAAATTGAACAGTTTCCGCATATTTTTGATGCCGAGTCATATGACGAGGACATTACGGACAACACAACTTAAAATATTTATAAAAATTTTATTTTATTATTATCTATAGAAATAAATGAATGTGGTATGTATTTTTATTCTGACCAAATTTTTAACTAGCCGTAGAGTCTACCGGATACTCTTACAGTTTCATTTAGGGAGAAATTACTTGAAGCTTATTCCAAAAATCTTGCTACATTAAGCTCGCTTTAAACAATGACCTGTTCACTTTGAAATGTTTTACATTTTATTGTGGTTTGATTTCGTACTCCAACCCTGATTGAACAGGAACGACTCGCATGAGTTTGTATAGATTTTATCTGTCTGCAGTTCTGGGAGATGCTATTTGACCGAGACGGTGCTCTTGGATGCTATGAGGAGTATCGTAGTCTTTGTTACGCCAATATTGATTATCTACGAAGCAAGGTGACACTCGCTTGAGTATTTCTACTTATAGAGGTTTAATTTCTAATGCTAAACTGTATTTCACATTTCCATATATCATAACCATAGAGTGAGTAATGAAACAGAGGAAAATGTTCATCATAAAATAATGTTTTTCGTTAACAAAATTTTATTGCATTTGTATCGATAATTGACATACTCGTGACGGTTGATAAAAAACGATAATAATTACAATAAATAAAGATGTGTAAATAACTCGTTTAAATTGCCTGACCCATGCAATTTTTGATGAAAATTTTTCCTTGCTTTGTTTCGTTACTCTTTATAACATTATACTCTTTGGTATAAATAATGTGTTTTTCGATATTGACGATTTGAATAATTTACTAAAATCTCAGATGCTTTTAAAATATTTTGTCGTAGGACTACCACGTGTAAGTTCCAGCTTCACGTGGGCTGTTATGGCGATTTTCAAAGAATAAAAGTCAAATGTCAAATCATGTTCAAAACTGTCATTGATTGTTATGACAGTTTTGGTCCCCCTTGCTTTATTACAAACTGTGATTCACGTTCTGTTCACCAGATAACAGCACATCCACACAAAACAATATTTTGGATATATATCGTCGGCTCAGGATTATAGTACGCTAAGCGCCAATACCGTCATTTTCAGAAAAACATAAATTAATGTTTCAGAACTCACAACTTCTTTATTTGTAATATTCCTTGACTATTTTGCCACAATAATACCGCATTATCTTTTTAATCCACCAACAGCGTAGGGCAATAAATATAAAATTTTCTTTGGATTTATTTTCAATTTACGCTATATACTCATTGCCTGATGTGATATAGTGGAAAAATGGACATAGCTTAAATGATAATTATAAAATAAATTTCAAAATCTAAATTGGAATTGGCAGTTAGCGGTATTACTAATGCCCGGTAGCACGAAAGAGTAACTAGCAGCCGGTTATACCTGCGCTAACTAGACCTTTTCTATGAAAATTTGTTTCGCAGAAGGACAGGACTCATTGCAATTTTGCAATAAAACTAATTTTAACTTAGGCTGCGGGCCAATAGTCGGTTAAAAGTCAATTGTAAGTAAATGTTTCGGTAAATTCACTTATTTTTCAAAAAATCTTTGGCAAACTGATCGAAAAATCGGTTCTAAATCCGATTTCTACCAAAGTAAGCAATTTACCCGAATATTGGCCCGCAGCCTAAGAAATAGTTAACGTTTAGTAAAAAACTATTTATCAAAATTGACCTTTTAAATATTTATACGTTTTTTTTTTAATTTATACAGTTTTCACGTAAACCATTTAACTGGCGCACGACGGCCAGGCCGCTGGCTATTTTGATGTAATCGCATTAATCGCATATTAATCGCATAAATTTGAATAAATAGAAAATGAAAACTCATTATTCAATTAAAGCAGAAAAGTATTTAATTTTTTAATTAAGAAAACTGAAAATGAACAAAAAAAAATATTAAAATTTCATTATGAGTATAAATAATAGAGCCCCTTAATTCCATCCAATGCTAATAGCTCGTTCTTTATTGATGTGTAAACATCTTTACGCGCGCCTACCAAATTTTTTTGTATTAGAGTAAACTTGTAAATGAAACGAACGGAAATGACGTATACCTACTTCGTTTGAAAAAAAAGCAAGAAACTCAACAAAAACCATTTTTACTATACATGGCATGCTTTTATGTATATGTATAATAGTAGGGAAAATGAAAAAATTAATTTAATGAATGAAATAGAAACCATCGACATTTCCATCGATCAGAAAAATCAAAAAAAAATTACGATACGAAATACGAATTACGATTACGAAATTGCATACTCATACGATTAAAAACACAGTCAACAACTGCTGTATATTGCTTTATCACGAGTGACGGGTCTCTAGGCGCTGTTCATCACGTCGGCTATCAATGATCATGTCTTCTACTGAATGGGGTTTTATAATGACATCTCGTTTTTAACATTGAACTGCCATAGTCTCAGGTCACAGTCACGCAGGTATGCTCAATTCATTTGGTTTTCGAGACCTGGCTGCGCAATGACGAACTTGTTAATATTCCTACGTTTGAATGCTGTTTTCAGTTCAATAGAGATGGTCAGTGGGCTGCCGGAGTAGCAATTCCGTCAAAAGATCCATAAAATGAGCATAGTGGACACAAATAATTTGCCGTACTTTTTCAAAACCAATATTGACGTAACAAATGGACTGGCGAATGGAACTATGGACTGTCTAAAGTATATCGAATGCATAGGCGTCCTAACCAGGACAACGAGAACGATGAAAACGTCGACAGTAAAAAATGTCAAACGACTCTGGATGGATTTCGGTTCAAATTCACAAGTTGGCAAGAAGGTCAGGTGGCTTGTAGCTGGATGGGCGCAGAAAACGAATATCGACCGATGTTTGGTGCCCATTTCTAGAAAAAGCTCAACTATTAATCGAAACAACAATTAATGTTAAGCATAAACAACAATTAATGTAAAGCGTCGTACCTTCATGTGCCACCACAATTCATGCATCACACGGTGGTACCTACAACGAGATAGTCAGTATATACTCTTACGATAAAAGACACAGTTAACAAATTGTGTATATTGCTTTAGCACGAGTAACGAGTCTCGAAGGACTGTTCATCACGTCGGCTATCGATGATCATGTCGTCTACCATGGACGTAAAAATGGGACCTCAATGGGTCTTCTTCAAAATTAGCTATCGCGCCTCACCAGAAATCCGTTTTTAACATTGAACTGTCAGAGTCTTAAGTCATACACATCACCTCGACCTAACTGACACAGTCACGCAAGGATGCTCAATTTTCTTGCTTTTCCAGATCTGCGTTCAGTTCAAGAGAGACGGTGAGTGAGCTGCCGGAGTAACAATATATAAAAATTCAAATAGAATAGTCATACCATACAGTCACCTCGCATAAAGAAATCATCGTTGGACAAACAACTGGTATGAGCGTAACAACACAACTCATTGATGATATATATACGGCTGAACTTCAGCTTCTCAATGGGAATATGATGCTTTCTGTAGTTGTATTAACCTCGCCGAATAAATCTTTCGAAGACATAATGAAGTTCATACATTTCGTCCTTGCCCCATATCCTAAAGAATTTCAAAAATTCTCCAAGGAGACTATCATCTTTTGCCGGTGATTATGAGCGGGGATTTCAATATTAATGTTGCTGTTCCTCAAGCTGAACCACTTATAAACTTCCTGCGAGACGAATTCGATTTGCACATGAACTCAGATCGAAATATATTTAGTACTAGATATGGGACGACCATATTGTGCAGATTTTCAATGAAAATTTTTAAAGTTAGAGTCTACAGTATATAATATATCTTATTTTAGCTACCAAAATGCAATTGCGTCGATTATACCGAAAGAGTAATAGACCAATTTAACGATAATAAACAAATGAAAAACTCTGGTTAGTAAAATTGCATTCCTTCTTCCTTCAAAGTAAACCGTACCCACGTACTATACACACGCCATGTTTACACATCTCCTTGAGAGTACTAATGGACTCACTCATTTTTTTGGTTTGTGGAAAATCAGTAACAACTGCTTGTAAAATTTTCGCGTATGCACTAGCTAGTTCATTGGCTTGCTCTCTCTTGAGTCGTTTCGTTCCAAATACTGCAGCATGTGGTTTTATTGTCTTTGCAATATCCGGTTAAGTTGAAGCATAGTAACTTCCGTTTATAATAAAAGCAGTTTCACGTTAGCTTTAGGCAAGGCAAACACATTTTGGGCCTATTTTTTAATTCATCCCGAGCAGGCAGTGCGCTGTCAAAAAATACTTCGTATTTTTTTATTCAACCTGGGTAATTTTACTCGGTACACTGCGTTTTTATTTGTGAACTGTGATTACACAGTGCATACTCGGTTCTTCAAATTTTACTCTGAAATTTATGTCAGTGTACGAAGAGTGTGCAAAATAAAAAAAAACAATTTATTTCTCTATGCACACCGGATAATTTTACCCAGTACAACCTTTGCTCGGTGTACACTACTCGGGGTAAGCCTGCTTGCTCGGGTTGAATTAAAAAACAGACCCTTTGTAAATTAATGACTAAAACTCTAGTGTTTGCTTTATTATTAGTTTTGTCTAAATTCTTTTCTTCTCTAGCACGTAATTTATTTTGGACATGCTCCTTAAATTCGCTTTCTTCTTCCGAACTTATGATGACTCCATTTTGCTCCTTTGTCTTATGCTTCTCACATTTGTTGCATAGATCCTTTTTGGGAACAAAGAAAGCTAAATTAAACTGCTTATCAAAAATATCTTTGTAAGCCCAATATTTTACTGGGTCATCGTATTCACTGCAATATAGGTCATACATTTTTCGTAAACTTAGATTTGGCTGCAAATACTTTTTATTGGAGGTAGATCGACAATAGTGAGATTCTATTGTAGCGAAACTATTGATATGGCTTACAACACAGTTTATTTGGTCATCTGGTAGTTTATATTTTGTGTGCCTTCCCTTTGCAAGTGACTTTGACGTTGTGGTTTTATCATCAACCAAATTTTCAAAGTGAATCCGTATTTTATTAATGTCCAATGTGTTAGTGAAAAACACTTGACATACTTTTTTTGTTTTCCGGATTTTAAAAAATGATAATGGTAGGTGCGCTTTCTGCGGGAGTTTAAATTTTTAGTTAGTTTTCGCTCTATGGAAGTTCTATAAACCATCTTGCCGAAAAATTCACCTTTAGATTTGGAATTTAATCTCCAGAAGCTCTCAAAAATATTGTTCCGCTCTTCTTGTCCAAACGAATTATTGCAGCTATATGGGCAATTATCACCGCAACCGGCTTTAACCTCTCTTTGCTTACGAGTTATGCGAAATTTATCTGTATACTCCTCCCCGCTTTGATATTTTGCTTTCCTGACATTTTGTTGCCAACTTTTGGGATATTTTAATCGTTTTTTGGTGATTATTTTGGGACAAGGTGATTCTAAAATTGGCTAAACAATTAATAAAAGGATGTTTTGGATAATTTTGTAATAGTTTTACCTTCACTCTCAAGGTCGATCCGATTATTATCGGCAGCTGGTGGTAAATATTCTGGATCTGCATCGGAATCAAGAAATGATGATTCAAAATTTGGTTCATTGGTCGGTGTTGGTGGAACTATAGTACACGATGAAATTACAGATACTGGGATGCTCTGAATTTTCGAAACTACGCTTACGAGTTAGTGGTGTTGATGTAATTATAGTACTCGGTGATTTAATAAAACGCTTTATTTGCTCTGGTGAATTCTTAACTTCGAGCGAGATTAAAGTACACGGTATGCCATAACCATTTAAATTATTTGAAGATTGTTCGATTAAGTTGTTTAACGAATGGTAAACCCTATCAATTAGATTTATAAATACACAAAAAATTGTAAAAAAATTTAATTCAAATAACACGATGAATTACCTGAGTTCCTCAAGTGAAAGAACTGGCACTGGTGACAGTGACAAAAATGACAGAGAAAGGCGGAGTTATAAATAAAATATAAATAACGGTTGGATTTAGCTGATAATAATACTCGTTTTTGTATGAAATAAACAAAATATTTCTGGATAGCGTATTTTATTTAAAGAGGCGAGATTATTAAAATTAGCAGTTTTGTGACATAGCGCATTTTTCATACTTTATAATCTACTCTACTTTTCTACTTAGTTGTGAATAAAAATAAACAATTAGACCATAAATATTAAGTATAGGATGTAACGCAAATTAATCGAACTAATTTTTGGATATTGCGCAATTTAGCGAGTTCAATTTATTATGATATAGCGTAGTTTTCGGATACATATAGCATAAATTTGAAATTAAAGCTAAAATGGACATAGCGCAAAAACATTTGATTCATTTCCTACTTATGGAGATAGCGTAAAATTAAAATAAATCTAATTTAGCTTTTGCGGAGTTAGATCAAAAAAGTGATTTAGCGTTAATAAAAAATAAAGCTTGTATGGAGTTACCGCAAAATGGGATATGGCGCAAATGCAACTAATATAATGAAGTGAAAAAGGCGGATAGCGGAAAAATCACTTAAAATTTTCCAAGGAACGGGCACGAAGATTTCGTTGCCAGTAGGTGGAAACGAAAAACGATAGCCCGAAACTAATGAAATCAATAAAACTTAAAAAACGTCAATTTGGTGCTTAGCGTACTATAATCCTGGGACGACGATATGTGGTATAGCTATAACCTGCTTAATAATCTGACCAGTTGTGCTCTCTAAATTGTTGCATCCTAGTTCTCCCAGCTCTCTCTAATTGTTTAGAGTTGAAAACAGCGGTGACTAATAAATTAAATTAAATAAAAATGTGGTGATTAAATTAGAAATAAGCGTTTTCCTGTGAAACGGTGAATTACCTTAGCGATTCGGCGAGTGAAACCTACGGCGATTTATTGTATAATAAGACATTAACCCGCATATCAACACAACAGAAGAGATACCGTTTTCTTATTTACTCTACTCCATTTCTCAACCGGACACAATTACTTCATCCGATTTATTTGGAAACGACATCAACCAAACAACAGATAATTGCGAATGCCGCATAAATAATCCGCAAAATTGGACTGTCACTGTTGAAGTTGTATTGAGACTAGTTCTGGTTCCATCGAATCAAGCTAGTACCCTCATAATTGTCAACCAGGTCCAAGGGTCACACATGTTACTTAGATCCGGATAGCAAAAATTTGATTAGAGCATTTTTATCAATTTCTAAATTGGGTGAAAACAACGAACGGATACGTTATTGAGAATCATGGAGGTCATTAAGTTTCACGACGTTTAGTGAAACCACGCAGACCAGCGATATATAGAAGCTGTTAGAGTTCCTCTAACAAGAAATCTCTACCTTAAAAAAACGTGCAAGTGAAGTTCGGTTACTGTGTCAACATTTTGACATTTGATGGAAAATATTCGGAACTTCCATCCTTTCGGGACCTGTTTGAGGCCTCGATACATAACTTCAGTGCTATATCAAAAGTACCCAAATTAAAGTACTTGGAAGGATTACTCAAAGGAGAAGCATTACCATTAATCAGCCTGGGATAAAATTAAAGTGCCATATGATAAACCAAGGCAGGTGGTCCACTCACTATACTGAAACAACTTGTGAAACAACCAATGTTACATCCATCTTGTTCAAAAATTCTTCGGAAACTTTGTGTCACATCTGATGAAGTCATTCGCGGCTTGGAGGTACTTGGCGCAGAAGCAGAAACTGGCATATATTCCATGGTCAACAAGTTGGACAATGATTCGAAAGAAACACGGGCTCATGAAACCACCGAAGTGGAATGTCCTTAAGTACAAGAGATTTTACCAACTACAAGTGTCGTCGATAAAAAATCAATTCGAAAAACCATCAACGAAATTCAACAAGAGAAGAGCATGAAGTCAGTAGATACATTTGGTGCAGATACATTTTTTACGGTCTTAACAAGCAAAACGAGCTAGGGTCAACATTTTACAAAATACTATATTCGGGTGGGTGGTATCTGGTCAGCCTGGACCAGCAAGACGATAACTCCCATTAGAATGGAAACTATTGAACAACGAATGTATGAGGAGATGATACACGGAGCAAATGAGAAATTATATAGAGAAAGGACATATGGCAAAAATGCCTCAAAATCAGCGAAACTAAAGTGATAGCGAAACAACAAAGATTCTAGTGGTGTTCGATGGATCTGCCACGACGACAAAGAGGGTCTTATTAACCGATATTTTGATGGTTGAACCAACTATTCAACCACTTCTTTGGGTTACTTTAATGCGATTTAGAAACAACCGGATAGCGCTAACCACCTCACATCGAGAAGATGTACAGACAAGTGGTTGTCTCTTCTAACGATACGAATTATCAGAGATTAATATGGCGAGAGAACCCAAGCCTAAAAATACGGGACTTTAAACTGACCAGAGTAACGTTTGGGTTAGCTTGATATGCCTATCTAGCAATGCGGATTCTCCATAAATTGGCTTACGGCTTTGGAGTAATACAATTTTTTTCCAAAATATCGATTTTTTAAAACTTTTTTTTTATTAATCACAGAAATTCCTTCTCACCTCTCTCCATTTACTCGAATTTATAACGTATAGGCATGAAGATGGTAATCACACGCAAAAATCGTATTTTACTTTCATTTTATTGTTCGTTACTCCACTTATATCTAAAATATAAGGAGCACATGGGCTACGCATTCCGCATTTAAACGATAAAGTATAACATAATATGAAAAAATGTTATCAAGCAGAGTGGATCAAACGATTTATCTCTATAAGAATGTAACCGTCAGCAAATGGGAATGAAATCGCCTCAGTGAGCATAAGGGAAGGGAATACTGTAAATATTGTACGAAACAAATCGCGTTATCATTATCAATTGGATCGATCCTTCGAAGAGAACCACATCTTTCAGAGCCACTGAAATAATCGATGCAAAACGACTTCTTATATAGAGCTGCAAAAACAAATTAACAGAGTGGGACACGGCTAGGATAGTTAGAATAATTATTCAAAGCTGATTGAAAGTTAGCAGCATTCAATTACGATAAAGACTATGATTATAACATGCGCACTCCAATGGTTCAATTTGGCAAATGATTAACATTTGTTTGCATTCTTATGCTTTAAAGTTTCATTATGAATCGCTTGGAATGTGTTGTTCGATTTAAAATTATACCAATCGGGAGTATTGATTGATATACAAGAGCGCGTTCATAGCCATTTCATTTCAACCCTTCACTTGAAAAACATCTCAAACTTGATCACCAAAGAAATCGCACGACATTAGTTTTAGATCAATGAGATTATTCAACTCAATTAAGGCTATTAAATCCATGAACGACATTCAACAGTTATCCATCACAACAGAAAATGCACGTGAATGAACATTGTCTCCACCGCCAACAACGTTAACTGCATTTTTCTTATTATGCAGGGATGATATGTTTGCAAAACACTTCTTTATATTAAAGTATTAAGTGATTACTGCAAATCAACGTACGTGGACCGACATTCTTCCATGAGTTGAGAACTGTTAATGGTCAGGTATGTGCCACTCATCGTGTAGTTTGTCAATAATTAAATCTTTTTGAAAACAATCTACACTGGGACACTTCACTCGCTGATGCATCGAATACTTCTCAACCACAGCAAATACGCACCTTATTTGCAGACATATTGAATTTGCGTGTAATAAGGCATTTTTTCGATTGAGGACATATGTTTGGCAATCGCTAACAAAGCAATATTTCAATTGGGAATGGCTGGGCCGAATCGATCTGCTACCAACATTTTCGATCGTGATTTGCAACGAGAAACACATTTTGATACGACAGAATTATGCTATACACGATCACAAGAAAATGTTGCGCTTTCAACCGCATCATCTGGAATTTCGGCAACTCTTTTGGATGGAAGCGCTTCATCGTACACTAAAAGATTTGAAAGGAAATGACTGCTCTTCAGTGGCGCGTTAATACAATGTATCCACGTTGGCAGCAAACTTCTGAAAAATCACAGTAACCACAGGCGAAATTGATTCACAAATATCGAACAGAATTACAAAAATCATCATCAGTGGCTCAGTGCACGTGCCAAATCAACGATGTCATTGAAATCAACTTCATCATTCAAAACGAAATAACAAGCGAGACAAAAAAAAAATCAATACGAAGTTGTCAATTATCCAACTGAACTCTTGAATTCAATTGAGTTACTATAGGCATAATGCCGCACGTCTTAACATTGAAAATTGTCGTGCCTATCATTCTTGACCGAAACATCAAGCCATCACGACTGTGCAACAGGCTTTCAGTGAAAAACCTGATGAGTAGAGTAGTCGCATCGAAGCTATAATTTTAAGTGGAAAATTTAAAAGATAAAATGCACTGTTGCCACGCGTGCCAATGATTCCGACATATTTGCAGTTTCTGGTGCGACTCGCATTTGCAATTGCTATCAACAAAGCACAGTTACAATTGCTGCAAGTAGTGGATTAAATTTAAAAAATCTATGCCTCTCACATGGACAGCTGTATATGGCTTCCTCGCACGTGGCGGAAAACCTTCTGATTTGTTTGTGTACGCACCAGACGAAAACACGAAAAAATATTGTGTACCCAAAAGCTTTTCAAGACACAGCATTAAAGCACAAACACTTTCTTTCTTTCAGTAGTCTAACGAAACGATTTTGAGTCTAACGAAAAATATGGAGAAAATATTAAGAAAATTCAGTTTTTAATATCGTTTCCTACCTTGTTGACTCAGCGTCAGCGATGCAAAAAAATCACTCAGCTCAATTCTGGTTTTTCCTATAGAAAAAGGAATTAGGAAAAATATTTTCATAGTGTTTTGGTCACAAAATTTTTTTTTCTGTCATACTATGGTAAATATTTAGTGTAAATTTTTCCAAAAACAAAATTAAATTGGGAATATTTTTCCTATCCAATTTCGATACAGAAAAAATAATAGTGTCGACAACCGCGTAACTCGAACCGAGTAAGCCACGCGCGAATTTATTTATCGAACATTCAAGAAGTGGAATTCGTTAAACGGTTTTGAATTTCCGTTGAACTATAAAATTTACAAATCTAAGACGCTAATCAACCTTTACTTGAAGCATCTTGTATTAGGTGCAGGAACTCTGTCAGTTACTACGAGCTAGGACAGTTAAAAGGTCCTCCTGCGCTAACTTTAAATTAAACGGAAAAAATTAAAAATACATTACATGATAGGTATCAGTCAGACCTCAATAGTCGTCGCAAAATCGTTCGAGGCCGGTAACAAATTTCGCTACATCATGGTATAACACTTGGTTATCGAGTTTTTAATGTATAAACACCTTGTGTTTTCATCCAAATAGTTGCAGGTTCTAGCCCATATTTGTAGTACAAGAAATTTGTGGGGTAAAGGCTAGCGATCTTAATTAAGAAAGTATAAAACTTAACACTGAGTGTTCGTTTGAAAATTCGTGACACTTGGTATGAACTAAGCAGTCTGCAGAAATCAGGTTGATGTCGTTGGTTTCGGACGCATATTTCACCAATACCTTAATTTGTATCCGAAACTCCAAAACTTTACTGAAATATACACTTTCATATACATCCCCAGTTCCTTTTTAGATTCAGGTTTCAACGCGATTTGTACAAATAGGCTAAATATTCCCGCTTTAAATTATTATACCGATAATATCGATGAAATTAAATTCACCCTTACATGAAATCTCAAAGTACATAAAAATAAGGATAAGAATCTTATTATTTATATGTAGGTAGTTTATTATATTTTTTAACATCTTCCATTCACAAAACTAAGTTGCTCAAATAAAATTTGTGTGTTTGATGAAGGGGGTGATTTTCATTCAATACAAAAAAGAACTTTTCTTTAAAATGTTTTTCTTATAAACAAAACGAATTTTCCTACACAAAAAAAATATTGATAATAAAGCCATATGAATGATTTACGGGCAAAGAATTTGAGATCCTTTATCGAAAATAAATTGATATCTCCTCGGTTAGATTGGATTATAATTTTAAATCTTTCTTTTGGTACGATGGCAAATAGATAAAATAAGATAAACATTTTCTTTAAAAAGGATTTAATAGTTTCTTTCTATCGAAGGTATACCAAAAAAAAAAGTTTATTCTTGTTCGGAAGATATTCGGTACTCGATAAGTTCAATAAATTTTTTAGCATTGGCAAATTTATGATTATTGAAAAATATTGAAACAAGTTCAAGCAATATGTAATGTTTTGATAAATTTATGCGATTTAGTTTTACATAAAAATGGATTTATGACTTTGATAACTAACTAATTCATGCCATAATCGACCCTTCATACAAATGCACATTAAATCAAAATTATCCGCTCAAGTGAAAATTTTATTAATTTTTATTATCATTTATCTTTGTACGGAATCCTTGGTTATGATTCCATTGTTTTTCGTGGCACAATCCCCAGTGTTTGGGTATTTAGTGTTATGTTAAATAAACATTTCATTTAATTCACACACACACACACATCTTAACCCTCCATTAAACGATTATTAGCCCGACAACATTTAAAGGAAATTAAATTTGGTTTGATCCCTGGTGGGATTATTATTACGACCGACTATTACCCCATTATCTGCGGATAAATTTGTGGTTTAATATTCTCTGGGTGTTTCTTTTTGCGGTATTTCGAAAATGATAATTTTTATTCGAGTTTAATTAGTGTATGTATATCACATTTATGTGTGCCGGTAATTTGATAAAGAATTGGTTTATCTTATTTCGGTTGTGGTCCCTTCTTTCTTATAGATTTCTTTCCTAGGTAATCGAATAAATTCTCCAGCACAATAAAATATATTATAACTTGTCCAATTTTTTTGTCTTAATTAAATCGATTTTATTTCACCTTTTTCATCTGCTAAATTACGAAATCGTCTCTTCATTCGTTTACTACTGTACATATGTACGAAGCATTCGCCTTCACCAAATAGAAAATTCAATTTTTCCTTATCAATTTTGAATTACGTCAACTGAATAACAAATCAATAAGTAAACCACCGCATACACAATTGAATAGCC
This sequence comes from Nephrotoma flavescens, assembly GCA_932526605.1. Classification (NCBI taxonomy): domain Eukaryota; kingdom Metazoa; phylum Arthropoda; class Insecta; order Diptera; family Tipulidae; genus Nephrotoma; species Nephrotoma flavescens. The sequence continues at coordinate 323,388,640 of OW052220.1, forward strand.
AATCAGTCCATATGTAGGTACATAAGTAAGGAATGAGATTATTATTTATTCGTATGAGGTAAAATATAACATTTTCTTTTAATATCCAGGACGATGATGATATACGAGTACCATGATTGTTATTGTCAATGACATTTACACATTTTATCACATTTAATGATTACACAAAAATATATCGATTCCGAAATTCACGCATGCATCGCACCAGCATCCCACAACCAGCAAACACGTTCAAATTAAACAAATTATGCGGTGTCAAAATTTTAAAAGTAAACAGAAGTCATCGAGATCCCTTAAGATAAATATAAGATACACAGAAAAAACATGACGAAAGGACAACTAATTTTTTGGTCCTCGTTTTGATTCAGTCGGGGGTTGTTTTTTTTTGTGTGTGTCGTTCTGATCGATTGTTTAAATTTACTCAAGGGAAATGGAAAAAAGTGCTGTTTTCGTGTTCTAATTTCTGCTTAAATCAAAAAGTAAATGTTCTAATCCAATCATTCTTTCGATGATGAAGATTTCGTTTCTATTTTACTTTTTTTTTTTGGGGTGGATAAATTTATTAGACAAACAAAATCTCATTTAACGTAAAATGTAGGTTAAATATTTTTGATGTATGTATTGTATAAATAACTCAAACATATGGACATTTTTGATATGAATAGTGATGTGATAATGTTTGTTTATGTCAAAGAAGTCAGTCAACAGTCAGCTTCCAATGACATACAAATTGGGCGACGGTTTGCTAACAATGCCAACAAGATTTGGCGGATTTTAAATTTTAACATATTGAGAATCCATCAAAAGGAAAACAGTGCCTGGATATTAAAATATAAAGAGAGATCACAAATGATTTTTCTCATAAGGTTAAAACTTAGTCAGGGGGCTATATCTTAAATTTAACCGTTTACTGCACGATATCTCATTTAACTGAACAAAACTTATTTTGATATCACCGTTTTAATGGAAACTAAGGTTTTTCATATATATCAGGTAGGTTTACATTTATACCATTTTTATGTTGATAAATGCTTTTTCCAAAAATTGTTTCGTTTGACCCGTATAAGTAACGTTACAATAACATTTAACTTCAAAAATTGAAGAATTACCGACAATTTTGAAGTTATAATTTTTGAACAAGTGTTTTATTTGTTGATATAAATTTGTGACATAAGGAATTGAAAAATAATTTTTACTATAATGAGCGGAATTTCAGAACTTCTAAAATAATTTTGTTGTTGCCAATACATATTATCCTAAATATATTATCAATATTTTATTACCTTACGATTTTATTATCTACGTTGTCAAAGCAAATTTCTACGAGTAATAACGAATGCTTACCGCTACGTAACCAACGCGGAATTACACAAAAACCTAAATATTAAATGGATTGATGAAGTGATTCAGGAATTTGCCATAAAACATGAAAGAAGATTACTGCAACATACCAACAGTGAAGCAATACAACTTCTTGACATAACACAAGAACTGAGACACCTTAAAAGAATTGAACCGCATGGTCATCTAATAAATAAAGATTCATTATTGGGAGCAGAATATTGATTGCTTGTAAACCCACACTCGCTCCACTTATTAGTTTAAAATAAGTGCGTTATCATCATTAGAAATAAATTATCATGTGATTGTACTATTTAAATAAAATTAAAAAAAAAAAAAAAATAACTCAATCGGGATTCGAACCCAGTACCACCCGATCCAATCGCCAAAGCTTTAACCAGGCTCCCTGAATTAAAAAAGGCTGACTTAAAAATGGTGTTTTTTCGGACTTAAAACCAGCGTTTTTATTTTATTCATTTTAAAATTGACTTAAAATCTGTAATGAAAATGAATTAAAAAAGCTGACTTTATTAATGCATATCATTAAGTCATTTTGAAAATGATTCAAGAAGTGTGTTTATAAATGACATAAAATGTGTATTTTTTAATTCATTTTGAAAATGAAATAAAATGTATATTTAAGATCGAAATAAATGTATAACAGTAAAAGCCCGATTATCCGGCATCCAATTAACTGGAACACTCAGTTAACCGGAATTTTAAATTTAGGATTTTTTTTGCTTTTCTCTTTTTTTTCTCTTTCATATTCATTTTTTTAAATTCATTTTGAAATTTACAATTGTTTTTTGCACATTTTCATTAATGAAAGCATTAGTTGAACATTTTGAATGGCCTTAATTTTGATATTACAGTAAAAGTCCAATTATCCGGCATCCAATTAACCGGAATACTCAGTTTACCGGGATTTTAATTTTTAGGGTTTTTTGCATTTTTCTCTTCATTTTTTCTTTCATATTCATTTTTTAATTCATTTTGAAATTTTTAATTGTTTTTGCACATTTTCAATAATGAAAGCTTAGTTGAAAGTTTTGGATGGCTTTAATTTTGATATTACAGTAAAAGCCCAATTATCCGGCATCCAATTAACCGGAACACTGAGTTAACCGTAATTTTAATTTTTAGAATTTTTTCTCTTTATTTTCATATACATTTTTTAATTCATTTGAAATTTGCAATTGTTTTTTGTTAATTTTCATTAAAGAATGCATTACTAGACAATTTGGATGGCTTTAATTTTCATATTATAGTAACAGCCCGATTATCCTGCATCGAATTAACCGGAATACTCAGTTAACCGGAATGCTAATTTTTAGGATTTTTTTGGTTTTTTCTCTTTATTTTCACTTTCATATGCATTTTTTATTCATTTTGAATTTTTCAATTGTTTTTTGCACATTAAAGCATTAGTTGAAAATTTGGAATGGCTTTAATTTTCATATTACTGGGAAAATCCTTATCCGGAATCCAATAACCGGAACACTCAGTTAACCGGAGTTTTAACTTTTAGGATTTTTTTTTTACATTTTTATTTTTCACAAGCATTCCGGATAATCGAAAATTCCGGATAATTGAATGTTTTATTAAAACTAGAAATTTTTAAAAACAAATAGAATAATGCACAAACCAGAAAAAAAGAAAGGAAAGTACATTTTCTATGAATCCCCGAATAATAAAAAAAATAATTTCGCTTCTGAGAAAAAAAGAGAAAAAAGCAAAACAAATTCCAAAAAAATAAATTCACGTCAACTGAGTGTTCTGGTTAATTGGATGCAGGATAATTGGGCTTTTACTGTAACATGAAAATTAAAAACATTCAAAATTTTCAACTAATGCTTTCATTAATGAAAATGTGCAAAAAACAATTGCAAATTTCAATATGAATTAAAAAAAAAGAATATGAAAGAGAAAATAAAGAGAAAAATGCAAAAAATAGACTAAAAATTAAAATTACGGTTAACTGAGTGCTCCGGTTAATTGGATGCCGGATAATTGGACTCTTACTGTAATATCAAACTAAAGCCATTCAAAATGTTCAACTAATGCCCGGTTTACATGCGACCAACAGTTTTCTCCTGCAAAATGAGAAAGATATAACATTGACTTTTTGCACATGAGAGACAAGAAAAGAAATATATCCCAACAAAATTTTGCAGGGGATTTTTTAGTCAATACACAGCAAAATGTTGCCATGAAAATAAAATGTTGCCATAAAATATATTCGATCCGAGTATTTTTATGGCAACATTTTTAAAATTAACAAGAAAAAAAAATATTTCGTATTTATAAATGTTGAGGATTCACAATAAAAATAGCCGCCATAGATAAAAATATAAACTTCGCATTTTAATTCATTAAAAATAAATTAATAATGATCCTATAAAAAAATTACGCCATTACTATATATGTTTATTTCTTTCTTGCATATCGAATATGTTTATATAGCGGATTCTTTCTTGTTTACCTGCAGAACTTTGTAGAAGAAAACAATTTTCTATATGTAAACCGGGCATAATGCTTTCGTTAGTGAAAATGTGCAAACAACAATTGCAAATTTCAAAATGAATTAAAAATGCATATGAAAGAGAATATAAAGAGAGAAAAACAAAAAAATCCTAAAAATTAAAATTCCGGTTAACTGAGTGTTCCGTTTAATTGGATGCCGGATAATTGGTTTTTACTGTTATAAGTAAATTAAAGCCATTCCAAATTTTCAACTAATGAAAATGTGCAAAAAACAATTGTAAATTTCAAAATGAATTAGAAAATGCATATGAAAGAGAAAATAAAGAGGAAAAAGCAAAAAAAATCAGAGAAAATTAAAATTCCGGTTAATTGCGTGTTCCGGTTAATTGGATGCCGGATAATCGGTCTTTTACTGTAATAAGTAAATTAAAGCCATTCCAAATTTTCAACTGGTGCTTTCATTAATGAAAATGTGCAAAAATCAATTGCAAATTTCAATATGAATTGAAAAAATTGAATATGAAAGAGAAAATAAAGAGAAGAAAGCCAAAAAAACCTAAAAATTAACATTTCGGTTAACTGAGTGTTCCGGTTAATTGGATGCCGGATAATTAGACTTTTACTGTAATATCAAAATTAAAGCTATCCCAAATTTTCAACAGATGCTTTCATTATTGAAAATGAGCAAAAACAATTGCAAATTTCAAAATGAATTAAAAATGCATATGAAAGAGAAAATAAAGAAAAAGCAAAAAAAAATCCAAAAAATTAAAATTCCGGTTAACTGCGTGTTCCGGTTAATTGGGTGCCGGATAATCGGTATTTTACTGTAATAAGTAAATTAAAGCCATTTCAAATTTTCAACTAGTGCTTTCATTATTGAAAATGTGCAAAAACAATTGCAAATTTCAAAATGAATTTAAAAATGAATATGAAAGAGAAAATAAAAAGAAAAAGCTAAAAAAATCAGAGAAAATTAAATTTCCGGTTAACGGAGTGTTCCGCTTAATTGGATGCCGGATAATTAGACTTTTACTGTAATAAGTAAATTAAAACCATTCCAAATTTTCAACTGATGCTTTCATTATTGAAAATGTGCAAAAAACAATTGCAAATTTCAAATGAATTAAAAAATCTATATTTTAATTCATAATTAATACACAAATAATAATTCACAAATGAAATCCATGTTTTTTATCTTTCCCTACAATACAACAAAAAACTGTAATAAGAAAAACAAGAAACCATTTTCTTAAAAACGTAAAATTACGCATGCATTTCTATGTATATTAAAATAAAAACAAATGTAAATTTTATGTTTATAATATGAAATAAAATATGCCTTTCTTGTGTCAGTTTGAAATTAAATTTGTTTTTGTAAAACACCTTTGTTAAGTCAGAAAATTTGTTAAAGTATGACTTAAAAAAGGTCCAATTTTTTCATATAAAAACACCATTTTTAAGTCCACCTTTTTAATTTCAGCTTTTTTTAATTCAGGGAGCCGCTTTAGCCATTGTGCCATTTGGCCGATATGCACAGCTGTGTTGAATGATGAGTTAGCGATGAGTTTGTGAGATGTTAAGTTTGCAATATGTGCGATTAGAATATTGGTTTGCAATATTCTAACCGCTACAAACTTAGTAGTAGGAATCAATGGTTCCATGTGGAATCTCGTCTAGTAATCCTAGCAAAGTAAGTTGTAATGCTGCAGCCTCGAGGGGGCTTGATGCCATCATAATTAATTACATTTAATTTGTGGTGGAACGGTCCGGAATGGCTGAAAATTCACCAAACGGACAAAGGTGGTCAATACACGTGTGCTTACAGATGAAAATGTCATTCGTACTTTATTGAATAAGTTCTGCAGCATCAGGAAAATTTTAAGAATTGTAGCTTGGATGTACTTTACCGATAAAGTAAGATTTATGAATGAAAGTGGTGAGAAAAAGGATTCGTCAGTTTATCATGCATTCAATTCAAACGAAACCGCACTGCTTGTTTAACGCACACATGTCATAAACGATTCACCTCAGATATGTCATAAACGAAAATTAGTCCCATTTGCTGATAAATTTCTATATACGTGTCATGCTTGACTATCGCGATGGGCCACTAGGGTGACGTCAATAACTTTCTTGCTGAATTGGAATGTTACTTCCGAAAAACATCTGTGGTTAAAGCAATCCGGTAATTTAACTAAAATTGGTGCTGAAGGATGCTTAACCCTAATCAGCAGGGCTTGAGTCTCGGAGACTCATTTTAAATTTATCTGCTAAAAAGCATTTAAAAAATTATTTCTATGTGAATTATGCTGTATGTATTCCAAGATCAACTATTTAAGATTCAGAGGACATAATCATATTTTTATAATTATAGGCCTAACTGAACCATTTTAGAAAAACAAACATTAAAGCATGAGATTAGTCTTACAGACTCACTATGTGTTGCCACAGTAAAAATATAAATATTTTTCATTTTGATTATTTTTTTAGTATTTCTGATGTCTATTGATAAACTCCAAAATAATGAGTGAGCAATATAACTAATATTGATCATTCATTAGGGTTTATCAATAGAACAAATTGTTTCTCTTCTCTTTTCAACAGATGAAATTGAGATACGCTCTTTTATCAGCTTATTGATTAATGCTGGTGGCAACAAGCAAGGAGTGTCTGACATCCGCAAATTTTGGCATCCCCTGTTTAGTAATGTTTTGTTTAGAGAAAGCATGTCTTGTACCAGATTCTTGCTTTCTTTCAGTACGTGAGGTTTGATGATAAATCACAATGATCAGCCAGAAGGAATCGCGATAAATTTGCCTCTTTTCCGTGAAATTTGGGTATATATACTAATTTTTTAAAACAATATATTCCAAGGGAAAACGTTACAATTGACGAGCAGTTGATGCCTTTTCGTGGGAGGTATCCTACAACCAATACATTCCGTCCAAACCGGACAAAATATGGGATCAAAATATGGTGGATCTGCAATAGCTCGAATAGCTACCCTCGTATTCCATATTTGGTCATCAAAGAGGAACCAATTTGGCGTGAAATGTTGTAATGAACTATGCCAACCATTTTTCTACAGCAATAGAAACGTCACATTTGATAACTATTTCGCAAGTTTTGAATTGGCGCAACGACAACTGAGTGTTGGATTGACATGTGTTGGCACACTTCGTAAAAATAAAAATTGTATTCCCAAAATGTTTTACCTAATCGTTAACGTTTGGCAGAATCAAATGTGGATATCAAAAAAAATTGACAATCGTCAATTACGTTTTTAAAAAAAATCGGGCTGTGATTTTACATGTCATCTATGCACCACGATAATAAAATAAATGCAGAAATCCATAACAAATTGGTATTAATTTACATTATAATTCAACGAAAGGAAGAGTTGATAGTTTGGACCAGCTGTGTCACGCATTTACTTCCAAAAGGAAAACTAACAGACGGCCACTTGCCCAATTTTTTAATATAATAGATGTAACTGGCGTTGCATCGAAAATAATATGGTTGAATATTTATTCAGACTAGAATGCTAACAGGGAAAATATTCGCCGCAAATTGATTTACAAAGCCTTATTCAGGAATTGGTCATGCCCAACATCCAATGACTGATGTAGTATTGCTCGTCTATCTACCGTTACAAAGAGGACACAAGTGCTTTCATCTTGTATTTCAGAGCAGTATCCGGGTGAAGCTGAACAAACACTGTTTATTTGAATTTCCTGGAAAATACTTAGAATGCCTTTGGAACAGTTGTACCTTAAACGCATTAAAAATTTTAAATATTTCAATATGATGGAACGCTCTGTGCTAAAACCGATAAAAAAATCGTATAATTTCCTAAGGTGTCTCTACTTCCGGCAAGACTCGTATCATTGAAGTGGATGGTAAAAACGTGGAAAATAATTATAATAACTTCGTAACTTAGATAGATTCTACTGATTTTTCACTTTTTACCAAAATTAGCTGTTGTTTTTTTCTGTGTAAATATCCGGTAAATATCCGGGAATTTAAAAATTCCACTAGAATATCTAATTTATGTAGAGTTTATTCAGAACGTCTATTCTATACCACGTTGTTAAATTTAAAGTGTTGAACAACAATAATTCAAAACGTTTTAGCTTTTATTGTTCTAAGCCAACCGAACTCGAATGGCATTTAGGGATGAAGAAAAATTAACGTTCTAAATTCGCAATATTTTTAAATGAATACAACATTTACGTGAAATGCTCTAATTCGAAAACCCATTTAATTTGTATAAAAAGAAAAAATTAAATATGTACGAGGACCAGATTCTTATAAACGGAAAAATTATAAAAGAAAATCTCCCTTTATCTTTTCTTAATTTTATTTTACATTATCGATTCTCATTTTCCTATTTTCCATTCAGAATATTTTTTTTGGTTATAAACCGAAAGCAAAAAAATATATCCCCCAGAGAAGTTTAAGTCAATTTGTTCGAAAATTTTAGTGATCATTGGGAAATATACAGTTGAAATTGATATGGACTTGTATTTTCCTTATTACTGTTGTTATTTTTATTATTATTGACGATATTATTTTATTACCATTACTGTAATAAGTGTCTTCATACAATACATAAATACGAGCACGAAATGAAAAGTTAGAAATGAACTCATCCTAATATAATATAAGAGTGTCGAAGGACGAAAATTGATTCGTTTATAACAAAAAAAAAATCTTTAGATTTCTTGTTAGGTTTCTGGCCTTTATTCACTGTATAATTCAGGTCAATTGGGAGTTTGCTTTAAACTAAATCGTTCGTAACTAATGATGGCGATTGATTTGATGTGTTCATTCAATATATTAGATTTGTTGGGGCCATTGCATCCATATACGTAGACGGAGAATGATTTATATGCTGGTTAAAGCGAAAAAAGACTTAGTAGTTTACATAATGACGGTTTTTCTTATCTGTGAAACACAACAACCGATATAAATTTTAATCCTAGCTTTTCTTAATTTCATATTTAATTTTTTAAATTTTATTTCTCGTTAATTTCTTCAAGTCCATTCTGTGGAATTTTTTATATATTTAATTTTGTAGAGTAAATTGAAATTACAAAAAAAAAAAAAATCATCGTGATTGTGGTAAACGCATTATAAAATAATGAAAATAATAATAAACCGTAGGATGAAAAAAAAGAGGAAATACCCATTATCAGTATCACCCCGCACCGTGCTGTCGCTTTTTCCTTTTGTACAGTAGCTATGTGTATACGAGTAGTTAATACCATAAAAAGGAAAATCTCAAATGAAATGAAAATGTGGAGAAACGTAAATCAGAATTACAGAATTATTATTTAAATTAAAATGAAACTTTTATTATTTGTCATCTTAATTTTTAAGAACTTAAATGAAAATATTAAGAATATATTGCTTTATTTATGTATAAGACGTTTATTTTATAAAACATTGGTTGAATAAACGGGAGAGATGCTCCTTTAGACTAGATTTATTATTATTCAAATTTAGTCACTTACATATTTTATTAATTCTACAAATTTACCAGAAAAAAATTAATAAATTATTTATTTCTACTTGTTTGTCTCAGATAAGCGGAAATAGCCTGAAACATCGAACATCGCCTATACAAAAAATTTAAAATGTTTAGAATTATCCAAATCCTCGGACAACATTTTTCGCAGAATACCTAGATTTTTGGTTAAGGTGTATTCCGCTAAAGGGTAATCATTCAAAAGTTCGCTAGTTCGAGTTCAGTTGGAGGTGTTTGTAATTGCTATACAGAAAAACTTTCGAACATCAAAATGAAACGTAGCGTTCATTTAAAGCCTGATTTGTTATAGTTATTGGTTACGGAAAAAACTAGACGCTAAATATTAATTCCTAGCGAGATCCCATTTATCCCATAACTATAATATTCTCGAACGACGGACAACCGATAAAATTTGTGACCCAACTCTGTTGCACAACAAAACACTGATGAAGAATGTTGTAATTTTTGAGGATCTAACAAGATCTAAGAAATTGCGGTCTTAAACATGTTGTATGGTCAACGTGCTATTGTATTAAAACTCTGTGTTCACGTGCAATTGCGCAAGAACTGATTTTTCTTATATTTTGTTGGCACTACATTGAACTGCCGCTGCTAATAAAATTGGTAGGAAAACCGCCACCAAAGACTGAACACACTTTTTAATTGTTTTGGAACTAGGTCTTGTGCTTAGAGACTGAAACAATTGAGTTATCATCAGCAAAGTAAACTACCTTCACCTCCTTCAGGCGAATATTCCAAATAATTTCACCGAGCGCAGTGCCATATTGGATCCCACAAGCTATTATTTTCTCCGTGCACATTCTCTCTCTCTCTCTCTGCGGCACTGCAATATACGAACGTTTATGATATTAAGGCCGTTCATAATCTGTTTCCACTTTGCTATGCTACATATTATATTTTTAATTACTTACTTAACAATGGAGCGGAATTTTTATGGGCTCTTAGCCACCTCCTTCCTCTTCTAGCCTTTCGAGAAATTTCTGCTGCTCAATCTAACAGTAAAATCATAAGAAATGATTATGAGTCGTTGATTGTATTTTGTCCTTGAGATGCAAAGCAATATACCTCTGCCTTTTCCAAATATCTGGAAATGTACCTAATTCTCGAAAATCGACCCAATCTTTTGGATTTTTAGATGTGGTATGAGAAGTACCGCTTGCCGAGATTATCAAAATATTAAATTAATGCCTTATGGATAAAACACAAAAAACAGCAGCAGCAGCATCGAGCAGCAAAAACGTAGTTTATGTGGAAATATATGCAATTCCAATAAAACAAATCAAATATTTTGTAATTTTAACGGAAACATTTATAATTTAAAGAACTATGTTGAATGTGTTGCTTCTGCAGCGGTATCAATAGGTTCCACACCCAGCAATATCAATTTACTGCTCTTTGCTGCTGATCATAACCTCAATAAAATTGACACAATTAGATGTTTCAACGTACACAAAACAATCTACTATGCTACTTGGTGTGAACGCCTATACACAGCCGTTCGTGTGGATTGTTTGGAGCATTCTTCGCTGCTCTCGGTGTGTTTCATCCTTTATGAGCATCTACGTTCCACGCTGAAATTAAAATGTTATATGTTGCCCCATAAATTTTGTATTTGGGCATTGAAATCTCATTTGTTTGTGATTATAATGCCATTAATTTTAAGAATTTTTAATTTTGATAGACAAGGTTTTCAACAAACTGAAAACGTACAAATCGTTACCAAATTTGCAATCTCATGTTTCACGAATTAAGACAGAGACAAACTGCGGCGACAATGAAGAAATACTATTTGTATTTTAGGCATTGATTTTCAAAGTTTCATTCGGATAATACGTCATAAGCGTGCACAATTGAATACTGCTTAGACAAGACGCACACTAGATGGCTGTCAACCATCGACAAATATAGATGTTGCAGAACTCGATCAAATTAGACCTAATCAAAATCACATGCAAAAACGCGACTAGCTTTTGAATTTGAATCGCTCGTCGCGTTTTCAAAATTTGTACAACATATACACCCTTATTTCCTTAGGCCGGAGTTACACTATAAAACATCTTTGACAAAGGTGTTTTATAAAACATTTATATCAATTTTCTTTGATAGTGTAACTTTTATAAAATATTTTATTAAATTTATTCTCATGCAAGTAAATTTGATAAATTATTTTTGACATATTCCTTATTCAAAATGGTGACTAAAACCATACAGACATTAATTCAAGATATACGAGGCGAATGAATTTTGCTAGAAAGTGAAGTGTGGCTATTAGTCTGTCCGCTACTTATTGAATTTCGTAAGTGTGTTTCCTGTCGTTTAAATAACGGCGAAATTTTGTGGTCAATAAAATTAAATGAATTATCTGCCATTCTTAAATATTTTATGTAGCACATGACCTTCTACATAAAATATTTAAGAACTAGGTTGTTCTGAGGCAATTCGCGCCCGTTTATTCTTGTCTGTCTTATTAATGAAATTTTTCTGCTTACCTCACTTTTTAGAATTTTAACTTTTGATATCAATTTAAAAACACGTCTTGTCAAATTCAGATATTGTAAGATATTAATGAGAATTTCCTACTTTGAAAATAACACATACCCTTTCGATTTTACGATTGCATTGTTGTTGCATTTTGTGCATTTCGTTGACAAAATTTTGAAAAAAAATCACACGGACGAATTTTTGTTATTTCTTTTGGAAAAATCGAGAAGAAATAAAACCGTAATTTTTGAGCAAATGATTGGTCGTAAAAATTGTCAGAACGAACGAACGCAACCATAAAGGCGGCATAATGTATTGAAAAGTGAATGAAATGTCGATTCAAACTTAGGCATCTATCGAAGTTTGAGTTGTTTTTTTCTCTCAGTGTGGAAATGATTTGGAGTCGGTTGGAATTCAAAATAATTCTATGTATTTTATTCGAGTGGAATTAAATCAATACAATGCATTGTGATAAACAATATTTTGCGGTTTATTTGTCCGGCGCGTAAATGAACCACGATGATGGTTTGCCAATTCTCGAACACGCGACGTACAACTGGCCATACGAAAAACACTTCTACGGGGTTTTCCGGAAGTTTCCGACTTCGAGATTTTTTAATTTTTCTCTTCTAAAAGACCATCTGGATCGATTTTCCTGTAGATTTTCCAATTTTCTTTCTTAATAACCATCTCCTGGAAATTAGAAACACAACAAAAAAAGATTGAACCAAATCGGTTCAGCCGTTCTCAAATGATGCGCTTGAAAAAAAATCAATTTTCTTCGGTTTTTCCCGGAAGCTTCAAAGTTTTCCACTCAGATTTTCCAATTTTTCTCTTCTAGAAGACCATCCGGATCGGATACGTGCGCAATTTCGCAGAAAACATCATTTATCGATTTTCCGACTTTTCCGGTAGATTTCAACATTTTCTCTCGTAAGAACCATCTCCCGGGAATACATCAAAAAAAGATTGAGCCAAATTGGTTGAGCCGTTCTAAACTGATGCGCAAGAAAAAAAATTCAATTTTCTTCGAGTTTTTCCAGAAGCTTCCGAGTTTTTCACTTAGATTTTCCAATTTTACTCTTCTCAAAGACCATCTGGATCGGATACGTGCGAAATCCCGTAGAAAAACATCATTTTTCAATTTTCCGAGTTGGATTTTCCCAAACTTTTCTTTCGTAAGAACCATCTCCGGCCAATTGCGAACACAACAAAAAAAAAAAAATTAAGCCAAATCGGTCAGCCGTTCTCAACTGATGCGCTAGAAAAAATATTAAATTGTCTTCGGGTTTTTCCGGAAGTTTCCAAGTTTTGCAATTTTTCTCTTCTGAAAGACTATCTGGATCGGATACGTGCGAAAAACCGAACAAAAACATCATTTTTAGATTTTCCGAATTTTCCGACTTTCCAAGTGGATTTTCTAAAAATTTTCTTTCATACAAACCTTGTCCTGGCAATTACGAACACAACAAAAAAAATTTGCCAAATCGGTTCAACCGTTCTCCGATCAAATCTAGTGGCAACAACCAATGCAACATCAAGTCTGTAATAAGTCGGTGTTTGGGAAAGAGCCTAACTGTTCTATTCTTTTTTCATATATTCTTTTATTCATTCGAAGTTTTCAGAACGCATTCTTTTTGATCTATACCACAATAGGTAGAACGAAAAGAATATTCTTTGCTGAAATGTTATGGTTAATTTATTTTGGTCATAAGTAAATAATTGGTGTTTTTCATTTAGTTTTATTTTTATTAGTTATTATTAAATATACTGAATTGAATTTAATAAAAAATTTAATGAATTAAATTGTTAGAAAAAAACATTAACGTTCCTAAACTCTTTATTATTCTAAGAATTTGATTTCGTTTAATGTTGAAGTTCCTTTCAATAATAGGCAGTGTCACTTCCGTCATCAGGCTCAATTATGGAATCAATTGACAAATTATCACCATTTTGCAAACAAATATTATGTGGTATGCAAGCGGCCATTATAATCAATGGTATTAAATCGCACCGTCTGGTATTTAACCCATTTAGTCGTCGAAATATTCTGTTCAATAAACCAAATGCACGTTACTTCGTCTGTCAAAAATAAATGATGCTGTCAAAAAGTATTCTATTTATTCTATTACGTTCTTTTATTATATTTCGTTCAGAAGATTCTTAGGTCAAGTGATTGATATTCTATTCTTTCTGTAGAATGATTTAACGAAAATACGGTCTATCACTTGAAATTTTGACGCGACAAATAAATAGATTTTTTTTAAACTAAGGTAGCCAACTAAGGAACTGAGGTTTAAAAAATTGCATTGAGTGTTTTGTATAAAATTATGTTGCGCCAGTTAAATGTTTTATCTGTGCTGACATGTTCTACCATCACATTTTCGGTATTTTATCGTAGATTATGTCTCGTTTCTTCAGAATAAAATGTGACACTATTTCACATTTTATAACATTTACCAGGTTGCTAGATTGAAAAATTGTGATATTCTACTCCATTTCTATCAAGAAATAATTTGTTTTCGATACTTGAACGAAATTAGAGAAATACAATTTGTTCGCATTTGTACTAGTAGGTTGTGATAGCAATAGAAAAGAAATAATTCATAAATGAAACAGTTGTTCATTTTAGTTTAGGAAAATGAGAAATAAACTTCGATAAAGTATCGAAAATGTGATGGTAGAACATGTCACCGCTGAAATCAACTGGGCCGACATGTTGTAACTATCACTTTTATCGCTTCGATAGGTTTTCGATAGAATAACGGTATTTTAGAAGTAAACATTTTTTTTGGTTCATGTAAATTTTTACATTTCCATCAAAGTAGCTCGATTTTTTCGTCGAAGCGAAAAAAGTGATAGTTCTTACAACATGTCGGCTCTGTTTTCGAACTCAGAAAAAATCAACGCATACTTGATTAAATATATTTCATTGCAAGGAAATACTTAACGATTAGTTAAACTGATATTCAATCAAAATTTATACGTAAGCTAAATATTTTCACGGAATAAAATGTATTTAATCAAGTATGCGTTGATTTTTTTCTAAGTTCGAAAACAGATTTCAGATAAAACATTTAACTGGCGCACAACTAACCGGCCGTTAGTCATTTTAGTAAATTTGATTATACCGGGTGTTTCTTTTAAACTGAGGCGATCAAATATTTCGTCCATAATCAAAATTTAATCATACCGCGGGGGAAATACATTAGTGCAAACAAATAGTCCTCCACCCCCGCTTTGTAGGTGGGGCGGGGTAACTTTTAAACTAAGATAGGAAGCCATATTTTTTATTGCAGATACGGATTCTACGACTAAAAGTACGTATGATTTGAATGAAATGTTTTGTTCGGTTCATGATAGATGGCGTTGTAATCGACGAAATTCAATTTTTTCAATTTCTTCTTCTTAGAACACACGCATTCGATTCTGCACTACGTTTGAAATAAAAAACATCACGTATTCATTGTAAATACTCGAAATTCGCCATCAAAACAATTTATTCAGTTTTGTAAATCACATTTAACGTTTGTGTTATTTCTTATATCTTCATGTTTTTCGTAATTGCAAAATAAACGACAAAATACTTTAGAATGGAGCGTTTAACTGTGCCAGAGAAAATTGAAATGGTTCTGGTTTATGGAGAAGCTGGCAGAAATCTTGAAAATGCTGTTGCTATTTACGCTTAACGTTTTCCGGATAGGATTCGTTCACGTGCTTCATTTGGCCGTACTATCAAACAATTTGGATGGAAACGACGACTGATGGAAATGTTCAACCGAAAAAGAGGGCCCGTAGAGCAACAGTCACTGGAGAAAATAATGAAATTGCTGTATTGGCAGCAGTGGCTCATAATCCTCATGTTAGTACACGAGAAATAGTTCGCGATTCCGGATTGTCCCTCACCAGTGTTTGGAGAATTTTAAAACGGCACAAGTATCATCCATATCATGTGTCTTTACACCAAAATATTCATGGCGCTGATTTCCAAAATCGGGTAACTTTTTGTCAATGGGCACGTGAACAAATAAAACAAAACCCCAATTTTTTTCGTTGCGTAATGTTCTCTGACGAATCGTCTTTTACAAACCATGGAACGGTTAATCGACACAACATGCATTATTGGAGTGTTACAAATCCGCACTGGCTTCGTCAAGTTGAACATCAGCGTCCTTGGACTGTCAACGTGTGGTGTGGAATAATTGGCAACACTCATAGGCCCCCACATAATTGAAGGCAACTTGAATGGTCAAATTTACCGAAACTTTTTGGAAAATGAACTGCCAACATTACATTAACAAATTGTAATAAATTGTAATAATTTAATAAATTGTTTTGATGACGAATTTCGAGTATTTTCAATGGAAACGTGATGTTTTTTATTTCAAACGTATTGCCGAATCGAATACGTGTGTTCTAAGAAGAAGAAATTGAAGAAATTGAAATCCGTCGATTACAATGCCATCTATCATGAACCGAACAAAACATTTCATTCAAATCATACGTACTTTTAGTCGTAGAACCCGTATCTGCAATAAAAAATATGGCTTCCTATCTTAGTTTAAAAGTTACCTCCGCCCCACCTACAAAGCAGGGGGTGGGGGACTATTTTTTTGCACTAATGTATTTCCCCCGCGGTATGATTAAATTTTGATTACGGACATTTTTTCCGTAGAGTGGCTATTTTTCGAGATATTAGATCGTCTCAGTTTAAAAGAAACACCCGGTATAGTAACCGACCAGGAAGCTCCATAGCCATGGCGCTTGAAGTGATAAGACTAAGTGAATAGAGGCCATAAATCAAACATTACATAATTACGAAAAATTTTGATAACAATTTGGAAGTACTTTACTTAATGAAGAAAAGCAACATGCTATACCGCATAGAGTAATTCGAAATTCACAAAAATGGAAATTATCAAAATTTACTCAACAATAAAATTAATACAACAACTAATAAACACAACAACAAGAAAATAATATTTTGAAAAGAACGTTAGCACAGTGGAAAATGTTTTTCCATATCGGAAATATTTGAAAAATTATTATATTGTATTTAAAAAAATTTCCTGAAGATGATGTCATGTATGAAACATTGTGAAACTTAAAAGTTTTGTATACCGGAGGTCAATCAATTTGTCAATGTAAGAAACACTATAAAATAACAACAGAAATTGTTTTTGTGACACTGGTGGCGAGTAGCGTAATCTCTTATTTTCCAATGGCAAATTACCGCTATCTTATACAGACAGCAGTTCAGTAATTGTTTTTTGTGATTACAGCTGTTGTATTTTTACAATGAGACCATATACCACTGCGATTGAGGTGGTAGCATTTAATAAATTTTTTCTGGAAACCTTTATAAAGATCCTTATCATCACGATACCTTACAATTTCCAATTTAATAAATTGGTTTAACAGCTATGCAATGATTTGATTAGCTTATTTATGAATGATCACACTAATGATCGAGATGGTAAATAAGCAATTAAAATTATAGGAGAAAAAAAGTAAAATTCCGAGACATAAATTTCAACATTGTTGTCCATAACATAAGTAACAATGGACCAAGACTATAAAATAAAAAGATAATAACAGTAATAATAAGATAAATGTTTAGTTTCTCGTTTTGTATGCGAGGGACATAAATTTCAGGGACTAATAATTTAATGGGCAGTATACACAGTAGTTGTTTGATTTTGTTATCCTGATTAAAGGGAATGGATGTAGTGTATATAGAGAATGAAAATGGATATAATAATCATAACAGCACAACAAAGGAAGAGAAAACTATTGATATATAAATGAAAACGATATCTGATAAATTGGTATCGTAGGGGGTTGATTTGGATATGTGTGTCGTCTATTTTCTTATTTTCGTTCTATATGGAAATACACACAGTCCTATACTATAATTTTATCGTCTTTAAGGGACAACTCTAATGAATTAAGATTTTTGGGTTTTATTTCTATACTTACACGCATAAAATGTTGATTGGCAATATTGCTGCATTCAGATAGAAGCAAATCGTCTGTTTGTATCGGAAGCAGCACAACCACTAGAGGAACAAACAAAAAATCTATAGATATAAAATTAAAATTCAGTTTGAAAACTTTGTTTAACACTTAAAATTAATTTAACATATACGACTTTGATAATTCTTGAGGTAGTTATATTCAAGAATTTTCCACTCGATTCCTTTTGTGTTGGAAAATTGCGGTAATTTACATACGAATAAAACCGTTTGTCTATGTATGATTGTGTGTAGTCTTTTCATATTGTGTGCGGGTGAAATGGAAAATTCATTTCAGTGTCTTATCGGCGCATAAATAAACAACTAAATTTGATTGCACAAGGGCTTGAAGTTGAATATTTTAATAACAATGAGACGAAATGACAAGAAAAGTTTTATGCAAAATTCAATTTTGATTTTTTTTTTTTTTTGTAAGATTAATAATAAAAAGATTTGTTTGTTTTAATTCTGTGTAATCTCGCTGCAAAATAAATAAAATATGACAAATAGAACATTATAAAAAACCTCGGAAAATGGAAAATCGTTATTATTTCTGTTTTTTGTTTTGAGTAAATAGTAAATACTACATACTAATACTGGTATTGTTCAGCAAAAATCAGCATGTTTTAGAACGAGGTGCTACACCTACGAGTATCTAGAATTTTAACATTTACATTTAATTAGCTCGTAAGTCAGGCACAAGTCATTCCATCCGCTACTAAATTTATCAAAATAGACTTGGCCAAAACAATTCAACATCATGTACGATCCTTATCAAGATTTCTTCTATCCAGCACGTATGAGTTTTTCTTTTATCACATATAGTGTGCAATTGGATTATATACTCGTATCGAGCATGAGCGGACAAATTCCGTTCGAAATGGTTCCACTAATTTCAATTGAAGAATTGATGAAAGCTCGTGAAAAAGTTATAAATTGCAAGGCCCCGAACCCAGATAATGTCCAAAACATATTGCACTAACACTAATCACAGCAGTTCGTGCTAATCCAGGACAATCCCTACAACTGTTAAACTCATGTTTAAATAATCCTTCCACCTACTTCCCAAAAGGAAAAATTCACCAGAAGGACCATCTTCGCGAGAAAGATATTAGGATGTATCATCTGCAATTAATTCGAGAAAGCGGTCAAAAGATCTGGAAACCTTGCGTAGCACCAATATAATTTCAGAAAAGTACATTGAACGATAGATTAAATAAGCCTGGTGGTAAATAAGGCTGGTGCAGCAATACAAGGTGGCAGGTCGAAAGGGGATAGCAAAAAATACTGCGCGGTCATTACCCGAGAGCTTACTCTTCTTAGAATCCTAAAATATAATACGACTAAAGGTATTCGGTACTTCAAAATTACAGGGGCAGTTCCACAAGGCTCGGTAATTGGGTCCATTACTGTGGAATATTTCGTACGATCTGATTTTTCGAGAATGGATGCCAAATGAAGTAAAGTGATGGGCTTCGGGAATGGCAACTCTGTGAACATTGTATCAAATGATTAGGTATCATTTTTCATGCAAAGCTTTCATTCAAGGATCAAGGTTAAATGCCACTCTTTAACGTTTAATACCTAATATCGGGGGCCGAAACAAAATCGTTGGAGATTGTTGATCAGTGTCGTCACATCCATCTCGATCTATGGATGATGAGCTTCGATCTGTGGGTTTCACACTATAACAGATTATGTGGCTTATAATAGCGGTAATTCTTCCAATTGCTCGGCTAGGGTGAACCGTAAATAGTATTCACGTCACGTCACGTCAAAGTCTTAAATTTTCTCTAATTCCAGTAATCAACTTTACAGACAAACTTGTAAGAATTCAAATTAAGTATAGTTTCAGATGATTCTTTTGCTGTCATTCAATTAGAATTTGTGTTCATAATGTTAAATGATTTGGCCATAAGTCTAATTTTGACTTTTATCTCGAGTATACTGAAAAAGTATTCAATGTTTAACAAACGCCAAATGATAGTGGCCAGATGGACGATAAAGGAGGCGTATTTTAGCTTATTAAACTATTTAAACTTTATTTAAGGCAGCACATAGTATCATTCGAAAAATTTTGTCCTTTTAATTTTAAATACTAACATGCATGCAAATTATTGGGATGCAGTTTACGCTATGAACAGATGTCTCTTAAGATCGGTAACAGCCTATTTGGCAGTGGCAAAACTTTAAGGGAAAATTTTGATTTGACTCCCGGCTGCGTGTGACGTAAAAACACCAATTTATAATCGCAACACGAAATGAGTTTCGTTGGTAATTACCTTTAAAAACAAAATAGATTTGCAATGAATGAGTGTAATTGTGTGAGTTCCAGCGCAAAATAAAATTTGAATCGAACAAAGAATCAGTTAATTGTCAAGAAGTACGAGAAGAAACTATCCTTATACTCACCGCTAATTAACGGACAAAATGGACACATGGGCGGTAGTTAGCCTGAAAGTTGATTATACGAAAATTATAAAGGGAATCACAAAAAGAAGCTACTGTTCATTATGCCGAAGTATTTTAATGCATTTTGAAAGGAATAATTTCGTATTGCAAGAGACAATTGAAATCTCTGTTTATTATTATATCGAATTACACCAATAAAAAATATTTAATTTATAATCAGAATTGACTTCATGTACAAACATCACCATCATATCCAAAATATAAAATGTTGCGATAATATTTTATTTCAATAATAATAAAAATATTACAAATCTAAGATACGAAATTTCTATTTAAATGGATATAATATCATTATCCACTCATTCCCACGCCACGATATTCACCCATCGCCCCCAAACCTATAAGCGTACAAATTTTTAAGTAAACATAGAGCAAAATGAATGTCTGAACAAATTTTCTTAAATAACTCAATATAAATATCTCAAACCCTTATATACCCTTATGTAATTTTTATCTATTTTTATTAAGTTCTTAACCACCGTCATTCCATTAGTACGCTATATACACCCACCCTCCTACTCTTAGACATTATTTTGTGCTTTGCCTCTCTGTGTATGTGTGCATAAGGAAAAAATCCTATATATTTATTACAAATTGACACAATCTAAAGAATCACGTTCAAATTTTTTTTTCTAACAACATTTTTTTCTGTTTTAAATTCTTAAGTTTAGTGGGATGACGTGCGAGTATATAATTTTTCTATGTAATTTTAGGGTTGAGAAAAACTGGAAGAATTGTTTTTGTAAATTTTGTACAGTGGATATATGTCGCGATTATTTAGTTTTTAAGAAAAGCTTAAGATTTTATCATTGAATTTAATAAAAGAAAAGTTTCTCATCAAAAACTCGAATATAGAGAACGTAAGTCGGGACAGCGAAAGCCAATATTATAAATTGGTTCAAGAAACATGTTAGTAAAATAACATTACTCGGTTCTTTACGTAATATTCTGCATTTAACATTTATGGGTCTTTTTAAACCTCCACATTTTGAAAAAAAAAAATTTTAATTTCCCTTTTAGACTTGTTGGAAAATAGGGGTTGTTTGCCATTTGAGAGCAATCTCCGAAATATTGCTATTTGAAGAATCACTGTATTAAAATTACCCGTGACGTATTTCAAACGAATATTCAGCCCATTTAATTTATTACGAATAAACAATTAATCTTATCTTGAGTTTTGATAAAAAACTATGTGAGATCCAACGCGAACTAATCATTTGACGGCAAAATGTCCAAGCAATGTTGAATGTATCCTACTTTCCCACTAACCTCCAAGGATGGTTCAATCTCCCGATGTCACATGACGCAGCAATTTTGGGCGACCTTCACGAAATTCGTTGCAGAGTGAACTACGGCTACGATTAAATTCTGTAAATCATTTTGATAAACGCTGATCTTTGATGGTGCTTCATCACCAAAAGTCGAATTAAGTTCATCAATGTACGTGGAGTTAAATTTTTGCCCTGAAATGAAATTTTGAAATCACAAAAAAAAAAAATAGCTTCGGTATATAAAACGTTCAGAGTAAATATATCGTCTAAAATGTCAAACTTTATGATAGAGACCCGATTTATCCTCCCCAGGAATTCCAATTTATAAAAGGTAATCGTGCGTAGCAATATTTGGTTTTATTGGTTTTCATCACTTTCAATTATAACTTCGGCATTGTGGTGCGTATAGTTAATAAAAATAAAAAGTTTTCCGAGGTTTATGAACATGTGATGTTATGGTAAATTATATTTTGGAAACCAAATAATGTTGATTCTGCTTCTCTCATTTTATTTGATGGATCTTTTGTTTTTTCACAAAGTTCCTGCCAACGTCAAACCATTCGACAATGGCTTTCTGCCAATTCAATACTGGTGAAGTAGTTATCCATTGTAATATTCCCATTTGTTCGAAAAAAATAGCAAGCACAAACGTTCAACATATTTTGCACAAAACCAACCGCTCTGACATTACCTTTCTTGCATTTACATGGCATGTCAATTAGTGGGTATGCAGTTTAGGAATCGCAAATCCACAAAATGTTTATGCCGTACTTATCCGGTTTACTTCGAGATAACCGGGCACGTAATATTTAAGCCGATTTTTATTTTCGGCTTCCGATACATCATGAAAGCGGCACAGCTTATCCGCTTTTCGCCTTTCACTTCTTGTAACATTAAATCATAGGAAGCTCAATATAATATTCTAGAAACGGGTAAGACCCTTGGTGGCTTTGAAAACTGGCGATCCGTACATATACCAATTTTTTGATATCCGGGCAAAGAACCACATTGTCTACAGCTCCACGAACAATATTATGGCCACCTGTTGTTGACTGAACAAACGAAATTTTATTCAACATTGAACAATCTCTACCGATAAAATTTGGAACAGGAACTGGTACTTCACGTTCAGTATCAGAGTGGTATATTTCATGCTGAACTTTGGAAGCTTCGGAAATAATTTCCTCTTCGGAATCACTCACATGCACGTTCAAATCAGTTTGTGATTCTGCAACAACAATTTCATCCTCTTCTTCTTCCAATATTAGCTTTGATTAGCGCTTTATTTAACATTATCTGCATAACATAAAACAACAAATTAAATATAATATGACAGAAATATAATATAAAATACATGGCCCAATTTTAGTACTACCGTATTTTTTTACAGAAAAAGAGAAAGTGATAAAATATAAAACACCTATGTGGGGTGAGCGGCACAGCCGTAACTCAAAATATATGTGTGTTTTATACTCAAAATATATGTGCTGTTGGCGTTTTAGTGATCATGATTAGTGAAATCATCGTCAATTTCATTTGTAAATTTCATTGTGCTTAACATTTTCATTGGCCTCGACTCAATAAGTTCAAAATTGATGGGTGTCTTGAAAGCACCCACTTTATGCAATTAGGTGATTATAATCAACAATGCCATTGACTATTAGTCTTAATTCTTGTAGTCCTAAGCTACCATGCTTGTATGCTTTACCTGTTAGTTTCCATGTTGAGAGTGATAAAACGTTGTCCTTAATTCATGACCGAGGTCGTCTCATTCTTTGAGAACGGCAGTCATACTATAGTCCGGTTTCAGCAACAACCATTATAACTTAAAGCAACTGTAGAAATCAACGCAGATTTCATTTATTTAAAAGCTGATAATTAGAATCGTCTGGTCTCAATAATATTATTGTAATCCAATATATAAGGAACGAACGATTTACGAAGCAAAAATTTAAAGTCTACACGGTGTGTGTGTTTTAGGTCGGTCGGTCTTTAATCAGATTTCTTTTATCAAAACTGTACTGAAATAACGTTACGATTTTTGTATATCCAAATCATACAATAATCCAATCAGTCTGGAATATTACTTTTAATTCATTCGAATAGTTTTATGAGTTTACGGTCATAAAATAAATCAAAAGATAAATTTGGTAAATAGATTTATTGTGGTGCGGTAATGGTGGTGGTAACTATTTTGGTTGTGGCATTCGGTTAGTTGAGGAAAATTTTTATATTTTAGATTTTATTCTTACATACCGACGAATATAAAAACTAATAAACTAAAAACCACGATAAATGAATTTATCTTTATATTATTCACCAAATATCGAAAATATAGAAATCTTATTGATAACAAACATTTTATGTATGCGCACAAAGATACAGACATACATATTATATATTTGTGTGGGTAAGAAAATTGCCTCCCAAACCGAAAAAAAATTTTATTGAACTGTATTTGTGATTGTTGATTAAGTTAAGTAAGTTAATTTCTTTAAGGGATCGAAAATGAAAATGAATCATTTATTTATTTATTTGTTATCATTTATCCAAAACTTATTAATAAATTAAAAGTTTTGTTGGCTGCGTAGTAATAAATGCTCTTACTCTGCTCTGCGTACAAATAAAAATATTTTTCGGTAATTAGCAAAAGATTTATGACAGAGGGTCAATCCCTCATTATAATTCTTGTTAACACATACATTTGCTGGCATTATAAATGTGTTGTTCTGGGCCAGTTTGGAGTAAAATCAATTCAAAGACAATTAAGTGAATCTGAAAATAAAATAAAGGTAAACAATTTTGGCATCCATCAAACAAAAAAGAGACGTGAAATTATTTAAAAATGATGTCGGTGCGGATTGGGTGGTGGGATTACAAAAACTCAAGGACTGTTTTCACTTAGGGCTGCACCGTCCGTACTCTTTAATATTTTGTTTTAATTTTGCTTTGATTGAAACATTCCAAAAGATAAGATTAAAAAACCTTTAAATAACTAAATGATCGAGAGGATAAATAATTTTTGAATTTTTAGACCTTTAATGAGCACATAAAATACATCCGAGCATGTTAGTCAAATTTTCGACATCCAAAAGCCAAGTTAAGCTTAATACAAAACGGAATAGTAATAACTGTAACATTGCACCACATATTTAATTTGAAAAAAGCAAATACATCCGAAACCAACCGTTAGAAAAATGATCCAAGAAGGAAAACTGATCCAATTTTATATAAATAACCTTTTATGAAACCACGGAGGAAAATATGAATAAGAGGACTCACATGATGTGACTTTTTGTTCTATAGCAAGACCTATTAGCTGTATCTATAGCAAGACTATATATATATTATACTAGCGGACCCGACTGACCTGCCTGAACATTCGCTTGTCTGCTATAAGTGGGTTCAGCAAACGTTTCTTCGATATTTGAATTTTCCATCAACTATATATATTAAGTGGCCTTTGACTTTTCGTTTCGTCAGTTGCTTTCCAATCGACCACCGCAAGTACTTATAAGCACTTATTGTTTTGTCTTTGCTAAATTAATTACTTACAACTGGTCTACCATTTTATTATGAGTAGTTGAAAGCAGTTACGATAAATTTGTCCGCTAGGTGATTGTGTGTAGTATTTTTCTGTCAAAAATATAATTGGATGTCGCATGTGAAGAGCTAACAAAATTTCGTTTTAGATATTTTTTATTAAAAAGTTATCATAAATAAACTACACATTTGTAGGTTATGTTTTGCTTTTGTATTTTTTGTGCTTTCCAATCGACACTTTAGCCAATACACATTTTTTGCACTTACAAGTACTTGCGGTGGTCTATTGGAAAGCAACTAATATGTGTATTTTGCTGTTTCCCAAAGTAAAATAAAAAATTAGTGCAATTTCTCATTATTCTGCGCCGTTCAATTCTCGTGTCACGGCCGGACGATATTTGGTGCTTGTCATTGGCACATTTGGTGAAAGAGGGGGTACTTTTCGTGAGATTGGTGGTAAATGTAAAAATGTGATTACAAAAAAGATATTGCTGTTGGTCCATGTGTGTAAATGTCTGACGGTTGTGTTTTTCATATGTATTAGCTGTGTGGAGGACTGTATGAATCTCAGTTTGTTAGTGAGCTCATAATGGATCTACAAATGACTGAACAAATGGCTGACCCATATGCACAAATTTGGACCGATGAATCGATTTGCAGTTGGACATGCATATTTATGTTAAGGTGTTGTATTTTCATTTCACCATAGGTATGAGTGTTTCAAACAATTTTGTTCACACAAGTTTGCTATTATCGTTGAGATCTTTCATCGGTTTATCGAGAAGTTCAAGTGAATGCTTATTCACTACGTACTATTGTTCACTACAATTTTTTTTTTAATTTTATAAAATAATGGGGGTGCTAGAGGGAGAGGGGGGAGGGGTGAGATTTTGGGGTTATATGTTTTGATAAGTGAAAAATTCAAAAAAAAAAAATGAATATTTTGTCAAAAAACAACAAAAAATCCGAGAACCCGACTGCAGTGCCACCTACCAGGTCCAATTGTAAATCTAAACCATCCAGGGACCCACTAAAATACACACAAAATTTAATTAAAATCGGTCCAGCCGTTTAGGAGGACTTCAGTCATATACACATGTACAGGAAATTTTTGGGGGGTGGGGGTGGTAAAATTTTGGGGTTATATGTTCTGATAAGCGGAAAATCTAAAAAAAGAAAAAGAAAAAATTTCGTCAAAAGACAAACAAAAATTCTTAGATCCTGATTGCAGTGTCACCTACCGAGTCCAATTGTGAATCTAAACTATCTAGGGACTCACTCAAAAGTACAAACAAAAATTCATTATAAACGATCCTGCCGTTTAGAAGGAGTTCAGTCACAAACTCACGTACAGAAGAATTATTTCTATAATTATTGGGGGTGGTGGTGGGGGAGAGGAGGTAAAATTTTGGGGCTAATATTAAAATACAATTATAATATTTCGTTACAAAACAAATAAAAAT
Organism: Nephrotoma flavescens; assembly: GCA_932526605.1. Lineage (NCBI taxonomy): Eukaryota > Metazoa > Arthropoda > Insecta > Diptera > Tipulidae > Nephrotoma > Nephrotoma flavescens. Next base: position 323,415,263 of record OW052220.1, read on the forward strand.
CCTAGAACCCGATGGCGGTGCAACCTACCGGGTCCAATTATAAATCTAAACCATCCAGGGACCCACTCAAACACACACACAAAATTTCATTAAAATCGATCCAGCCGTTTAGAAGGAGTTCAGTCACAATCTCACGTACAGAAGAATTATGTACATATATATAAAGATTGGGGGCTGGTGAAATCCTGGGATTATATGTTCTGATATGTGAAAAATACAAAAAAAAAAATATTTTGTCAAAAAACAAAAAATATAATCCTAGAACCCGACCGCGGTGCAACCTACCGGGTCCAATTGTAAATCTAAACCATCCAGGGACCCACTCAAACACACACACAAAATTTCATTAACATCGGGTAAGCCGTTTAGGAGGAGTTCAGCACTTACACACGTACAGACGAATTACATATATAAAAAAATACAGTGGGTCACAGCCAAAATGATACAAGAATTTTTTTTTTTAAGTAAATATCCAAAAAACAATTATAAATATCTATTTTTAATTTACATTTATTATAAGCTTCAGTATTAATTTTTAATTTCATAAAACAAAACAAATAAAAAAATTCAATTTAACAAAATGTTCAATAGTAACAAAAAACCAAATTTCCACGTAAAAACATGTCACAGTTAAAATGATGCACTCTCTTTTTCAAAACAATTTGTAATATCAGTTTTAATCAACCTTTTGTGCGATTATAGTCAATATAGTGCGTCAATACAGGCAAATAAGTGAAATTTTGTAATAATTGAAAAAAATTGGTCGCCTTACAAGTATTGAAACGCGTGGATTAGTTATTAAACACTTTAAAGATGGCAAAACTCACAGAAAAATTGCAAAAATGGTGAAAACAAGTTCTTCTACTGTTCAAATATTTTCGAACCCTTTATTTATCAACACCGTGTTGAAAATAAGCCAAAAAACGCTCACAGTAAAATATTTTCCAGAAAAGATTGTCGATGATTTGTGATTGTCTGAAAAATGAAAGAAAACCCCAAACTAAGTGAGTCAAAGTGGGCCGAGGTTGTTGAAAATATTTACATACAAAATTTCATAGGATACAATAGGCAGAATAGTAAGAGAACCAAATTTTCATGGTAGAACAATGCGGAAAAAACCATACATCAGTGAAGTTAATCGTAAGGCTAGAATTAAATTTCCCCAAAACCATAAACACAAAGATGAAACATTCTGGAACACAGTTTTGTTTGCTGATGAAAGCAAATTTAACCTTTTTGTATCAGACCGAAGAAACTACGTATTGAGAAAGACTAATACTATATTATGTTACGGGCTTATATGGCGTCTTCCGGAGTTGGAAATTTAAAATTTATGGAAAGCAATTTGAACAAAACTGTATATTTAGACATACTAAAAAGAAATATGGAGGAAAGTGCTGAAAAGCTAAATATTAAGGATCATTTTCGGTTCCTCCAGGACAATGATCTGAAACACAAATCTCGAATTGTTCTAAATTGTCTCATTTGTAATACTCCTGATGTCATAAAAACGCCTGCCCAAACTTATGGTCTTATGTATAACTTGAAAGCGAAAACAGAGAATATGAGATTAATAATGTAGCGGACTTAGAAAAGGCATTGTTAGAAGAATGGAGTAAAATAACTCCAGAGTACACGAAATAACTCGTAGATTCGATGCCAAAAAGACTCAAAGCTGTTCTAAAGCTAAATGGATATCCTATATTAATAAATTAATTGTACAATGTGATAATATTAGTTACAAACATATGAATTAATTTTTTAAAGAATTTTAAAACTACATCATTTTAGATGTGAAATTTTATATTTGTATTTTTTTTTTATGAAATTAACAATTAATACTGAAGCTTATAATAAATGTAAATTAAGAATAGATATTTATAATTGTGTTTTGGATATTTACTTTAAAAAAAATGGCTTGCATCATTTTGTCTGTGGCCCACTGTATATGTATTTGTGATAAATATATCAAAAATATAAATGTATGTACATATATAAATGTATAAATATTATTAGACTATTATTATTAGAAAGCTCATTTGGTTTTGAATTTGAAGTAATATACACATTTTCTAGCACGAGGGGGGGGGGGGGGATTAGCAAATTACTTCCTACGTAAAGTGGCGACCTTCATTCCTATCACCACTGATAATGAATGAAAGTTGTCACTTTACATAGCATTCAGTTTCCAGGTGCTGGCTGCTGGGTCTCCGTTGTTAAACTTCCTAAACTGACAAGTGATTATTTACATTCACCTCAAAACAATAACAGAATACTTCCTCGCATTTAAAATTTATACAATATCATTTCTGAGTCCCTAGGAACCAGTCTTCCCTATAACATATTTGGGGCTTGGGCCAATATAATATCTCTCTAACTGACTGAACATCCCCAAATATTTAAAGAGCGGTCCACTACATCGTGTGCTTCTATTGGAGCGAAATTCGGAGTGACTATTGTCCCACGTACGTTAAGACTGTCCTTGATCCTTGGGTCCTATTATGGAACCAATCGTATTTCGCATTTTTTGCGATTTTGTGGAAAAATATTTTAAATATTTTGTATTTTGACATAAATAAATACTCAATTCTCTTAGACGCATCACTTCATGCGTCGTGACTATGGATCTTCCTGGTTACTAGATTTTAAAATCAAAATTTACTAAATAATTTTGTGCAAAACTCTCAATGAAATTTTTTTAAATCCTAGCTAGCTGCATTATTTCAAACAATTTTTTTTTATTTATTTGTCACGTCAAAATTTCAAGTGATAGAAATTGTCGTTTGAAGTGATAGCAGTCTCAAGGAAATATTTATAAAGCAGCATACTAAGACACTTTTGTGTGTCATAATTTGAATTAGATTTTGATTGTAATTTTTTTGTACGAATGAGATGCGAAATGCTACTGCTACTAAGTTGCATATGAATATTTTAGTTTGTCATTTTTGTGAAAATACCGTTTTATAATACCAAAATTGCGACATCTCATGAAAACGCGACATCACATTTTTTCATAATGGAGTTCCTAGTGTACCCGGTTTGCCTTCTTCAACCTTTATACATATATACATGAAGCATGGCAGCATCGACCCAGAAGCTAGCGATATAACATTTTTAAGTAGCTCTTGTTTTCCTGTTTTCCTTCCTTTAAGCAAGTTTTGGACATCTGGAAGCCTGTTTAGTGATTACAATAAAAAATATTTTTGTAACATAGTGAACTAACTTTGGTTGTTGTTGATGTTTCAGTTAATAGTTCAAAATCTCTAATGGTGAAACGAACGACAAACATTTTCGGTTTGTTATTTTTTATTGGGAATAATATCTGAAAGTCAAAATTGTTGATGTAAACAGATGCGGTTGTGAAGTGGTGTCCAAAATGTTATCAATGTGCAGCGGTAAAAAGACTAACATGAAAAGCCACGAGTCAATGAAACAGTAGAGTTGTCATGGATGGGAGTCATTCCATATTGCGGATAGCGGCCATAGTTGCGCATTACGCTATGGAGTCCTGATAAAGTTTCACTCGGACCAAGGAAGGAATTTTAAATGATTTACATATATTCCAGACAATTTGTATGTTGTTCGGAATAAACAAAACAAGAAAAATGCATTTGCGCCATCATTCAGATGGTATGGCGGAAAGTTTCAATGGTATATTTTAAGTACGAGGTTGTGCCATTATAAGGACTGTGTGGTCAAAATTACGTCGGTAGATAGGGACAAGAAATTCATGAGATACGCAAATGTGTACGAGACCGTCAGGTCTATAGGAAAAAGCTTTCGCACGTGCATTAATACTTTTAACCACTGTGTTAAAACTGGTGACGATAGAGACAAAAATGTGTGGGGACAATAACACAAATAGTCTGTGTCAGGGCCCGAGTCGCTGTTAGAAAAAGCCCGTGTGAAAAAAATTGAGAATATGCTAGTTATAATCTTGGAGTTATTGGATCAAGTGTCATCGGATTTCATTGTTGATGGGTAGCTGTCACATTCCCTCTTGAAGTTAATAAACTGACAAGACCGTTTTGGGCTTGCTATATGATCCGATTCCATAACGCTAATATAGTCATTATATAGCTCTTTAGACAAAACAAAATCTCATCACGTTGTAAGCGTTAAGATGTTCGGAAGTTACGCAATGTGTGGAGATCGCCATTATACCAGGATGAGCCAAAAATTGTAGCAGCGTACTCTACATTTGTAAACAGTATATTAAGTTTTGTAAAATCGGCTTAACAAAAATTTAAAATTTAAACTTGTTTATACCACTAACAAAATAGGTCTTGATCATGCATATTTGTATTCGTGTTGAGCTGCCGTCAATCGTATAATTATATTAATTGTATTATTTGGCAAGAAATGTGCAAAACAGAAAATTAAATTATCAGCTTATTTCGGAACTGGCAAATTACGTACACGACGGCCGCAAATAATTAAAAAAGTTTAAAAATGTATGAAAAAAATAATGTAAAGATCCACATTAAATGATACCAACGGTTTTCAAGCCTCTATTTTGCTCTTTCCATAAGAATATGCAGGTTGTGAACAACTCTGACTTCATGTACTAAAAAGAGTAGATCTGCCAGGGTATTTTATTAAATTAAAACATGACTTTTTTAAATGGACAATATATACATTCGTAGGGTTCAAATGATTTCCAAACCTAAATGCTTATTTAGATTTGAAGCAATGTCTATTATTGTCATTCTAAGCGTTTTCGAGGCAGGTGCTCAAATACCACTGAAGTTAATTCTAAATAAGTCCAATAGCGTTAGAATGACTTTAACGCTGCTAATATTTTTATTTTCAAATAAATGGATGCCAAACACTTAGAAACGTAGGTGGATCATTTAGGAATGGATCTACAGTACGTTTGTATAAATTTATACATGACACTTTTTTATTTTTAAACATTTTGTAGTTTTTAATAACATTTGCAAATAATGCAAACTTTCATTTCATCTTCCATTATTTTAATTTAATTTAATATTTCCTTTATCCAAGAAAAGTCGACTATTTAGTATTTCGAATAGTTGTGCATTGCTTGTTTTGTTGATGTTACTACCTATGAATGTTTATTGTGAGTTACCAAGCAATTTAGTTGAGTTCATAATTTAGTCGAAAAAATCGACCTGAGATTCACAACATTAAACGTAAAATTGTCCCTTGGGTTATTGGCGACATCTAGATTTAAATAGCACTACTGCAAAACATTCTTAAGTGAATCAGATACATTTCCATATCTACAAACATCCAGGCGAATTTAGAATTTTTCACTGTATATAAATAGCAGAACGGTATAAGCAATGTAGTGGTGTTTATAGCGTTAAGGAGAAATTTTGTTAGATTATTTCCGATAATTTCAGGAATATTCCGGTAGTTCAGTTGTATAAACTGAAAATTCGTATCAATATATGGCAAATCGACTATAGATGGCTTAATATTTGAGACCGCATATTAAAGTAAATATCACCGGCACAATGCTTTTGTACAAAGAAAACATTGATTGTCTCCGTAATCAGATATCGTTAAAAACTATTTTCCAAAAACATAAAATATGGAAAATCTTTAGATACATTAAGCTTATCAAACGGCTTCATGCAAAGTCAATCTCATCAATTTTATTCCAAGTCATTCAACAATAAAAAATTTGCCTTTGGAGAAAAACAAACCGGAAAAATTTTACATTTTCATTCGAATTGAATACACCAGAAATATACAAATGGCCCACCACCAAAACAAACTATATAGGAAGTTATTTGCATTATGATATCCATTGGTCAATTTTTATGGGGTGGAATGTAGTTATTTTTATTTTTCTCTGCTATAATTTAACTGGATATCTCAAACTAATAAATCACCGATTTGTTTTGTATAATACTACTCGTATCCGTTCGGTATATATTTTTTTTAGTAATTTAATTTAATTTATATATTTTTTGAGTTCATTTTGTAAAATTAAACAACAACAAAAACAAGAATCCATATAAAAAGATTTCACAATGGAACAGAAAACTCGTGTCCTATCTTTCATCCAGAATTCCAATGAATTACAACAGACTGAACATTATCGTGTCTTTACAATCAATTTTCATAATTTTATTTTTTTATAATACTTTGTCTATTTAAATTTCAAGTTGATTTTCCCTTTGGTAGTTTTTTTTTTTGGAATTAGTTTAAAGTTACAAAAATCTTGTTAGTTGTCCACCACGTTTTCCACACGTCGTATACGAGTATGTACATATAAATTATGCCTCTGGTTTGACTTGTGAACCCCTTTTTGTATAATGCTCGGTATGTGTGTGTGTGTGTATGCGGGGACAAAATCACATGGATTTAAAGGTATCACTGTATCATTATATTAAATCAAAAATTATCCCTGCATTTAAAACATAAAAAATAAAATAAAAATTCACCCTCAAGTGAAATTCATCGTTTCTCACTTTTTTTTTGTTGGAAAAATCATGCACAAGTTTGGTTTGTGAAAATTCTTTTGATTTTGGTATTTCGTTAAGGGTAAACTCCAATACCGTTTAAAGATCTAAAGTAGTATGAAATTTATATTTTTTGTGTTACACAAGAAGTTATGATTAGAGACGGGAATCACACGGGGTGGAATGATTTATTGTGTTATTATGGTGTGTAATTAAATTAGTTGAATTTTATTTGTTCCGATTATGTACTTCACAATTTATAATACAGATAATTTAATTTTTGTTGCCGATATTCAATTACAAAACATTTAGTGCGAAAATTGGATGCGCTTGTCAGGTTGCGTAAAACTCGGTTAGAGGAGGTGTTCAGAATCCACTTCTCGTTACACACATAATTAATGATTTATTCATGATGAGAACATTTATTGTTTATATTGTCTATAACCAAGTGATTTATTCACTTGTTTCACAGTCATAATTATCCCATTTATTATCGGTTCTGAATGAATCTTGATGAGCCAAAAACAAATATAGGATAAAACTTAACCGAAAACTTTATTCGTTTAGTATCACGTTATATTGTCTTCTAAACACAACAAGTGATAAATAAGACATAAAATAGAAAAAAGTTTGCTTCACAAACGATTAATTATGTTGTTACATCGTATACATACAACGGAAAGAATATTTTGAACGACAAAGTAATCCCTCTTTTAGAAATTCAGAAACTTCTAACAAGATTAAAGCACCGCACACAAGGATATTAATAAAATGACTTAACATTTCCTTTGTAAGTTGTCTAACATTAGAAGTTAATGTATAACGATGGTATTAAATATAAATACATCACTAACAACTGTATTTCGATCGAATAATTTTGCCATTATTCTAATGTTTGTCGCAATATTTGATTTCGTTTTGCACTCAAAAACATTTTCGATATGTAAATCCTATATGAATAAAGCATTTTCATGGAAAATTGAAAAATACATTTTTTTAAACCAGCGATAATGCATCTCAAAACTAACAAGATTCGATTTTGATTATTGTGTAGCATGCAAAATGTATATACTGTTAAGAGTTGTCACAGGGGAAAAAGATCTAAGCTAAATTTATTGGGCAGAGGAATTCTTGTATCGTTGCACAACAATTTTGGTAGTTGTACCGTTTATTCCCAACACAGAGAATATTTTATATGAATCGCTCATATACCGCGCTCAGGCATTTTTTGCATTTTTTCATATCGAATAATACCCGAATAATAATATTACCTTCTATCTTCTCAAAAAAGGCATTAACAGTTTAACTGAACCACATATCTACATACCAAAACTCGCTTTCAGGTGAGATATTTCAATCAATTTCGCTTGGCTCCTTTATTGTACCAATCCATAAGAAAGGCTGGTATTCGAAGGTCTGCTACTATTGGTAATAGCGAACTTGTCTTCTAATTTCCAAACTTTTTGAGTAGTTAGTATCGTATATGAATCACTTTAGCAAACCATTTACATTTACGCCATCTTCCGGAGTGTCCCACGGACATTTATTTTATCCTGGGAATTACCGACTTTCGACGTGTAATTGTGACTCGGTCATTGCAGTGCAAATTTCAGTAGTTTCAGCGTTTTTTTATCGAATTTATGAGACTTGACTCTGATTTTAAAAAAATTTACTTCAAAACTGGCAGAAGTTACACAAATCGTCAAATACAGTCAACGAGCTGTTCGAATTCTACAATGAAGGCGGATTCAGTGTTGCGTTTATTCGTTCCTTTCTTTCTTCTATTCTTTTTTTAAATCAATCCAAGTTGCTGAAAAAAACTCTCAAGAAAAAAAACGTAATTTTTAACCAAGGTTGCAATAAAATTTTAGAAGGAAGGAACAAAAGAACGCAGCACTGAATCCGCCTTGACTGCGTACCAATAGTCGGGTAAAAATCGGTTTTTAAACCAGTGGCCCTATTCTGTCTTTCCCTGGGAACAGGGAATTGGGAAAAATATTTTCATAGCATTTTTGTCCAAATTATATTTTTGTAGCCTACTGAATTAATAAGTTTAGTGCAAAAATTTTTGAAACAAAGTTAATTGGGAAACTTTTGTTCCACAAAATTTTTCTAGGGAAAAATATTTTCCCATTTAACTTTGTTTCGAAAATATTAACACCAAACTTGTTCCCTCAGTAGGCCAGAAAAATATAATTTTGACAAAAATGCTATGAAAATATTTTTCCCAATTCCCTATTCCCAGGGAAAGACAGAATAGGGCCACAGATTCTTCAATCAGTTTGTCATAGAATTTTTGAAAAATAAATGTATCTACTTACAATTGGCTATTTTTGCTTTACATTTAAAACATGCTCTTCGATCTATTAAGCGTCTTACTTTGGGAATTTTATAACAACAGTCTCAATAGGATTAGAATTATTCCATTCTTCGTGTAGTTCAAATGTTCACCGCCCGGTTAATTATTAAAATAATTTTATTTATATGAGTTGTCACTCTGGGAGTAATATATTTTTTTTATCGCATAAAGGATAAAGAACCAAATGAAATAAATCAACGATACAAAAAATGAACTCCGATTCTAAATTAATCTGAAAAATAAGATATATTTTATTTTTAATATTTGTTATGACATAAAAGTAAATCGCATGCTTCGTTCGATTTTATTAATTTTTTTTTACCAACCGATAAAAGTATAAAAAAAATCGCTTGGCTGTTACTTTGTGCACAAATTTCATTCCAATTCGAATAGGAATAATTGTAGTCTTACTTTGAGAAATATTATTCCTATTCGAATAGAAATGAAATCTGTGCCCAAGTAACAGCCAAGCGTTTTTTTATACTGTTATCGGTTGGTACAAAAATTTAATAAAATCGAACGAAGCATGCGATTTACTTTTATGTCATAACAAATATTTAAGAAAATATAAAATGCGTTTTCGACGTAATTATGGCTTATTTTTCAGATTAATTTAGAATCGGAGTCCATTTTTTGTATCGTTGATTTATGTCATTTTGTTCTTTATGCGATAAAAATAGAAAATCTAATTAATTTCATTGTTGACAAATTTAAAACTGACTTTTCTTATCAAGTATAAATTGCCAACCCGTAAAATTATAATTTTCGAAAAAGTTGCTCTAGTGGTCAATTGGATAACTATACCTAGAATAAATTTATTCCTATTCCAACGAAAACTTGGAATAAAACTATGCTGGTTGGAATGAAACGTATGTCATTGTGTTCACAAAGTAAGACGAGCTTAAACACCCATGCTATTCTTCAAAAAGAAATTTAAATCTAGTTTTCGGAAACAGTTTCCCACGAAGTTATTAAGATTGTAAGCAAACGAATATAAAAATTAATTGATTAGTGGCACTATTATGGTCTTCCCCGAGAATAGGGAATTGGGATAAATTTTTTCGTAGCATCTAAATTGTATTTTTCAAGCTTACTGAAAGTTTTGTGGGAATTTTAGATCCACGAAATTTTTAGGGAAAAATAATTCCCCATTTGTTTCGAAAATATTTACACCCAATTGATTCCATCAGTGGCCCTATTCTGGTAATTCCCAGGGAAAAGGTAACTGAGGAAAGAATTTACATATAATTTCTGTTTAAATTATTTTTTTCTGGCATACTAAAGTAAAAAGTTGGCGGTAAATTTTTTGAACACAAATTAAAATTGGGAAAAGTTTTCTCTGCCAGTTTCGCTATGGAAATATTAGTTGCTTTCCAATCGACCACCGCAAGTACTTGTAAGTGCAAGAAATGAGTATTGGCTAAAGTGTCAATTGCAAAGCACAAAAAATTACAAAAGCAAAACATAACCCACAAATGTGTAGTTTATTTGTGATAACAATTTAATAAAAAAATATCTATACCGAAATTTTATTAGCGCTCCACATACGACATTCAATTATATTTTTGACAGAAAAATAGTATACACAATCACCTAGCGGACAAATTTATCGTAACTGCTTTCAACTACTCATAATAAAATGGTAGAGCAGGTGTGAGTAGTTAATTTAGCAAAGACAAAAACCATTAGTGCTTATAAGTACTTACGATGGTCGATTGGAAAGCAACTATTATTATTTCCAATTTATAAAAATTTACATAAAACTTTTTTCCTCCAGTAAAAAATAATTTAAACTGAAATTATATGTAAATTCTTTCCCCAGAACCGTATTCCCAAGGAATTACCAGAATAGCGCCACCGTTGACCAAATATATCCATTTTAGCCAAAAAAATCTGTTTTTCTATTCCTAGGGAAAACAAAAAAAGTGCCACGTGGCCAAGTAAATAAAGAGCATTCGGAACTATAGACGAAAGGACTATAAAGCTCTTTATGGTAGGTCAGAGGTTGGATAATGAATATTGCACGATCAGTTGTGAAATTTGATGGGGTAGACAAGAACAATTTGCCGGTTTTGTTCTATTGTTTTACCAACGAGAATAATGCATAGAGAGAAGTTGTATGAACAGAAAATGTGTATAAAAAAATAAAATTCATCTTTTAATGTGGAAAATATGAAAATCGAGTATATATATATATTTTTATATTTGCATCTCTATTGCACTTTAACCCAAAAAGAATACTTTTTTTCATACATTTTCTGTTCATAAAGATACATCTCGCTATGTCTTTAGTTACACAACAAAATTCGAACTGCGAGTCATAAAAATTTAAATTCATTCGTTACCTTTAACGGTAAACGGGTCAGTCTGAAAATTTGATGGCCACCAACTATGATGAAAATGGCCAAAAATTTGTGTGTAACTTAAGCTCCTACCAACTTACTGACGATTTTTATTATTGGCATGGTCCACGAGTAAATCTCAGTTACAAGTTTTCATGAGGTGTATACGCATTTTTATACATCCTTATGGTTGCTATATCCATCTCGGAACCTGAATTTTTGGTGTACCGCTCAATTCACTTCGTATCTTGGATCTTTTCAGCACTAATCTCAGTTGACAATTTCTCGTACCATAATGTATTTTCCGTAACGCATTTCAAAGCCTTTGAAACAGGTTATTTATCCGTTTTATAGCCGTTTGCCTCGATGAGGGTAAAGCTTGATGTGGGTAAAGTCACACTGATGACTATGCTCTTGTATCGATTTGTGCTTTGAAGAAATTTTCCGTAAGTTAAATCCGTCACTCTCCATAATTCGAATTATATTGCTCTTCAATTCTTGTAGTTGCGATACCGCTGCTCCAGTCATCAGTTCGCCCATATAAACATCCTTTGCAATGGAACGTGATGCTTCCCGAGCCCTGAGTGTAGTCGAGCTAGTTGTAATATACATCTGGTCGCAATAAACGATGCGGAGGCCGTGCTATATGTCACCGTGTTTAGCATAAGGTTTGATATGATGTTGCTCATCTCTCAATAATATTATTTGGTGGTTCGTTTCTTCCTTACACATTTTTTCCAAAACTCCAAGCAGTACATAAGGATTCTGTACGATAGGTCAAATCATCAATTTAATTGTAAGTTTACTCTCTTTCCTTACTCTTTGATGTGGTATGGTAATATATACGTCCTATGCAGTGCTTGTCTATTAATTTTGATCTCTGTTAATATATTCTCTCGTGCATTCTCAATACGATCTTTGAAATTCTGGAACTATTTAAAATTTTCTTTCCTTGGCCAATAAGCCGGGTAGCGCCATAAGGTAGGGCTGACTTTTTGTATGTTTTAATCTGTATGCAATCTGTTCTGGGGCCGAAGCACTCCCAAGTCCTTCGCGGTTCACTTTTCACATCCTACTTTACACATTCCTTGCCAAATCGAGGACGTACGGTTATAGGTCCGATTTTATCTCCATCTGCGCATTACATAGACAGGGGGTCATAGTTGTGTTCTATTTCATCACAGATCGAATTCTGTTGATAAAATTTCCCTTTTGCATCCTGTCCCTATCGGGATTGGAATCCGGTACCCCCCGAGCCAAATGCCAAAGCTTTAACCACTATGCTGTTTGGTCGGTAAAAAAAAGGGAATCTGCCTTAGGGCGTAACCGATACCTATGAGTCAATTTTTGCAGCGCTTCGTAGTATTGGGTGTGTGAATTCATTTTTAGACTTTTATTTATAAAAAAAAATGTTTATTAGAAGATAACAATACAGTATATTTTATTCAATATATTCGCCATCGTTAGCTATGACTTATGACTTCCTGCAATCTCCTGGGAAGTTTGTGGATTCCTCGTTTGAAGAAGCCTTCAACTTTCCTAGCCATCGATCCAATTTCGCACTTCTTAAGCGTTTCGAAAGCGTACGTCAGCCAGACCTATTTGCATTGATCGAAACAACAAATGGTAGCCGGAAGGTGCAAGGTCTGGAGAATACGCAGGTTGTTCAAGCCGATCCCAACCGAGTTGCTCTACCTTGTTTTGAGCGGTTTTTGCACAATGTGCTCTGGCATGTAAAAATCAGTCATCTCATCAGGCCGCGGCGACTGACGTTGATATTTTATATAGGAATATTGTCTATATATAGAACAATATCATGTATATGTAGCACTAGCGAATTACTACCTATAGTCTACGGAATTCGATTCTTTCATATTCTCCATCTATAGTATGAAGTAAGTATGAATCATCATAGTCATTGTCACACAGATTTGACGCCAAATGGAAGAATTTCCTACGATTGTGTATTTAATTCGAGATATACTGAAATAGACCAATGTACGGAACTATCACAACAAAACCATTACAATACAACAACAACAACGTAAAATATAAAACTTTATAGCTTTTGTTCGCTATTGCTGGCCGGTTTTCGTCTGGTCGGTAGCGATCACCTGTAACCGTTTCATTTGGATTTAACAGCTCATAATACATTACACCTTCCTGGTCCCACCAAATACTCAACATAACCTTATCGCAATGAATATCTTGTTTTAGCTGCGATGGTCCTGCTTGGACTTGATCGACGTAAGCTGGTTTACGTTAGGGGATGTCGTAATAGATCCGCTTTTCATCGTCAATAACAATTCGATGCAAAAAACTATGTTTTTTGTACTCAGCAAAGATTTTTTTTGCATGCTTCAATTCGTGCTCTCAATTGATTTTCGGACAGTTGATGTGAGACCCATCTTCCTAGCTTTCGAATCTTTCTCATTGCGTGCAAACGATGACAAAATGGTTGATCAGTCAATGTTTAACTGCATTGCAAGTTCTTTTTGCGTTTGACATGCATTTTCATCCAATAATGTTTTTAATTCGGCATCTTCAAACTTTTTTGGCTGACCTGGCCGTTCTTTGTCTTTCAAGTCAAAATCAGCGCTTTGGAATCGATGAAACAAATTGAAACAGCTTGCTCTCGATGGAGCTTGATTACCATAAGAATCAGAACGAAATCGGTGAGTTTTCTTGGAACCAAAAAAGAATAGAAGAACCCCTCGAAAAAACAACGTATCACGATCTATTTTAAATCGATTACAAAAAAATGACGTATTATGAAAAATAACTCTTTCTGCTCTGGATTAGATTGACAATTGTGACAGATACAAATTGCAATTGGAATTGCTTGTCAAACTATATGCAATCTCACGTAGCGACATCTAAATGTCGACTCTAAGAATTAATTCACACACCCAATAGTTTGCCCAATTTATTTCAAAATCAGTTGGAACTGCCTCGTTCTCATCGATGCTAAACGTAAAAATATCGAAAAAAAACTCTGCAACTAGGTATAGTCTCCAGCAAAATAAGGAATTTGAGCTTACTTTACTGCAGCTCCAAGTTAATAAACGTGACTCTTCTTCGAGGTTAATTGCAAAAAATGTCGGCTTCGATTTGATTAAATTTTGTAAGTAAAGCATGAGCCTGATTTGCCTTTAATATTAATTCACCGGTAAACTTTCAGGAGAATTAGCTGTTAATTTCTTCGTGTATTTAAGCAAGTATATGGATAGTGCTAGCTCGTGCGAAGCACGTTGCTTTTTCAATGACTCCATTGCGGCGCATAATTTTATAATGGTTTATCGAAATATTCTCTTTAATCACTCGTATAGTTGTCCGAAATTGATCGATTGCAAATTGATAAAAGAGAAGAGATTTTGTTCAACCAATCGCAGATTATTACTGGTAACCCCTTTTCTATATTCCAGCCATTTTCTATTTAAAATTAATTTGTGCAATGACTGGAGGAGGTTCGTTAGTTCTGGATTTACACATTTCTTTTATTAAATTGAACAAGGATTTCATGATTGCCTGTGAATTTCACTTTGAAATGGTATGTTGCAGATGACTTATTGAACGCTATGCTAGATTGTGTTTTCTCCATGGAAGTAAAATTGACATCAAATCCTCTTATTTGTTGTAGCTAACCCAGAAATCAAGTTTTATTTCGTCCCAGTTTTATTTCTTCGACTTCGTTCAATCGCTTTGCTGAATGTTTGCATTTCTCTAGGATGTGCAATTGTCACAAACAGCATTGAAGTTTCATTATCTAATATTTTCATAACAATTTTAATTATTATCTAATCTTCTGACACCGGTACTATGTCCAAGTTTTAATAGCATCTGTGCTTCGGTTTTAATAGTGTTCGGTTAAGTGGAATGATAGTCGTTTCTAATAACAATGTTTAATGCTGCATTATTTCAATTTCAATATGTTTTCATATACCAGAGAGTCAGATATATACTGACTGCCACATTCAAATGGACCAGCAAACAACAGAATGAAATAAGTTTAATATGTATATACAAAAATTGGGGAACGTCATGATACTCGTGCATAAAATAATAACAAAAACATGTTTTATCCTTATTTTGGGAAAATCCATATGGACGGATAAGGATATTCATATAATGTAGTATTAAAAAAAAATATGAAAAAGGGATATATGCAAATTGAAATGACGTGATAACAATGTAATGGTTTTTATGTGATGTACACTATTTGGTTGGGTTTTGGTATTTTTATCGTGTCGGCTTGGTCATAAAATGGACTTTAGGGATTTAAATTTTTATACTGCCAATGATTTCGATTAGCACCACATAGATCAAAAGATGGAAAACCAAAAATTTTATAAATTCCGTTTCGATCAAACAAATAGAATGCAGACATCTAATTTCATTTGTCTTGTTACAAAAAATAGGTTTACCTCTATCCTCGTATTTTATACGAAACCAATAACCCATATACGATTTTTAACATGCCATATAACACAGCAATGTAAAGTTCAAATATAGAGGTACGCCTTTGTCTAATCTTAAATAAATAGACAAACTGAATTTATTGTACTTGTATTTATTTTGTGGAAACCTCATCCCACCCCTCCCGTACATTATTCCGTTTTCCGATTTTTCTCTCAATAAATTTCTTATTTTACGGGGAAGATCAATAAAAATAAAAAATTGTAATGTAGATTACAGGTCATACAGTAAACCGGAATAGCAATGAGATTCGTATTGGATTCGGATATACGATTAAATTTTATTTATTTTTGTTTCAGGATCAAGTGCCATGGCATCATCGAGTTTAAATATTCTTTCTGAAAAATATATAATAAATCTGTCAGTTTCTTAGTATCCTATGTACGGTTACACCGGCATCACGTTGTCTTCTAATTTTATTTGCACTTTTCGTAAGGTAAAACAAGGCGAAAATAAACTATGTAGATGGAATTGTTATTTAATTAATTACACGAAAAGTTAATTATAAAAATAATGGCGTGTGTAACAAATTTGACTGTCAAATAATAGATTCTGATCCAGTGACAAATGACATTTTTTTGTGACTTTGTTCCCTAAATGTCACGAAAAATGTTGTGACAAATAATACAAAATTCTCACCTATTTAATTTTCCGTGACTTTAAATTTTCGAGCCCGTGAAGTTTCTAACAAAAAACGTATTTATATAGGTATAGGGTTCCAATTGGAGAAAATGTCGGAAACAGGATTCCTATTGGATTCCTTGAGATGCCATATTGAACTATTTTAAATTATAGAAATTATAGAAAATAATTGTCAATTAATTGATAAAAATAATTTTACAGTTGTGACAGTTTTACAGGTCCTTGTTTACGCTGTGCTGGCATCTTATTTAACGATTCGAACTTGACAATCAGATCCTGGGTGCGTATTGATGATCCTCCCCAATGACCATTTCGAAGGTGGTATGCTTCCCTCCCTGATGAGGGCTAATTGATCTATAGGGCTAGTTTGTCGTTGGTTGACTCTCATCCACTTTGGCCGTTGCTGTAGGCGAGAATGGTATTTCGTTGGCCAAATTTTTCGGTAGTTTTTTTTAGTTTAATAAATTTATTTATTTATTTATACAATATTACAACTGATCTCTGGGGTCATCGAGTAATTTTATCTATCTTAAATTAGTTTCTTAATGCTTCGTATCGGATTAAAATGAGTAACCTATTGGTTACTAATTTTACAAAACTTTCTTATTCTAATTAGAACTACCTAGCTTCAGCGGTTTCTGCCTTTGGAGTCTCCTCACTCCGTTAGTGGTGTCCAACAAACGATGGATATCTGCATTTTCATGTAGAGATAAGCCCTGTACGTGTTTCCTTGTTTGGTTCTTTATTTCATCGGGGACGTATTCCATCTTCAAGTCGCTATGAAGGTTGTCGTTTCTAATGTACCATGGAGCATTCACAATCCCTCGTACCACTTTATTTTGGAAGCATTGTACCATTTGTACATTCTTCTTCTTGGCACAATCCCAAAGTTGGATAACATAGGTCCATACTGGTTTTAGCATTTGTCTGTATATTAGCATTTTATTGTGTATTGAGAGCTTAGAATTTCTACCCATGAGCCAGTACATTTTCCTATATTCGTTCTTTAACTCTTCTTTTTTCCTCTTGATGTGTTCTTTACATCTTAGCTTAGCATCGAGGGTCATTCCAAGGTATTTAGCGGTATTTGGAATTTAGCTTGAGTTGAGAACCACGGCAATACTGATTTGGTGTCATTTAATGAGATGCGCCATTTTTTAGTCCAGTTGTTCAACGAGTTAACTGCATTTTGAGGTTTGCTTGTTGCTTCCGAAATATCTTTTCCAACTGCTAGAATAGCTGTATCGTCTGCAAATGTTGCTACTGTGGTACCTTCAATATTCGGTAAGTCTCTCGTATAAAGAATAAACAGAATAGGTCCAAGTACGCTACCTTGTGGTATACCTGCTGATATTCTTTTTATTTCAGAGTACTCATTTTCAAATTTGACTCTAAAGTGTCGATCAGCTATGTACGATTTAAGAATTTGATAAAACTGCTTAGGTCTCGATGCAGTTTAAATTCAAGCCCTTGGTGCCAAACTTTGTCGAAAGCTTGAGCTACATCTAAAAAAATACTGGAGCATATTTTCTCATGCTCATGTGCATCCTCAATGGCAACCGTAATTCTGTGAACTTGTTCACCTGTAGAGTGATTTTCTATAAACCCAAATTGGGGTGGTGGAATTAAGCATCTCTCTTCTATTATAGGTTTGAGTCTCTTCAGCAACAGTTTTTCAAATATTTTTGATATGACTGGAAGTAGTGATATCGGTCTATATAATTTTTTATCGTTTCCTGGTTTACCTGATTTAGTAATCAGTATTACTTCGGCCACCTTCCATTGTCGTGGAACATATTTCAATTTGAAAGCTGCATTAATTATTTGAATTAGTTTACGCAAACCTTTCTCGGTAATGGCTTTCACAATTTGCCCAGTTATTAAGTCATAACCTTGAGCTTTTCTGATACTTTTGTTATTATTGATTTCAGTTTTAAGTTCCAATAAGTAACGTGCCATATGTTAAGATCATCTACTTTGTTTACGACTGTTGTATTTTCATTTGCTGTGTGTCTCGGCAACGGTTGAAAAGTCTCTTCTAAATAAGCTGCAAATACAGAGACTTTCTATTTGTCACTTTTAGCCCAGGATTCGCCATTGTTTTTATAGGCGGCACATGTATTTTGGTTCTTTTTAGCCCCTTTTTAGCCCCTTAGAAAGACCTCGACGTCACTTAGTTATGCTTTCGTTGTTTATTTCCTTTATTAGTTGTTTTAGTTTATTGCTCAAAAAATTAAGAATATAGTTTTGTGTTTCCGTTTCTCTTTATACCTCTCTAACTTCAAAAGGATAGTTATGTTTCATTGTGGTGTTGGTATGAGAAATCAGTGAAGTTTCGTCGAGATTTGTTCGATCTTTCACTAATTTCTTGAATAAAATTGGTTTTATTGTTTGTTAACTTAGGTGATTTATCTTTTTTTATTATCATTCTACTCAGAATCATGATCACAGGTGAGTGGTCAGGTGATAATCCTCATCTATTTTCAATGCGTGTAGTCCTTTAAAACTCTTTTTGTTGCAAAGAAGTCAAGAAGATGTGGAATTTTATGTATGGCGGCCAATATGTTGGTTTATCGCCAGAGAGAAATTCACAGTTGTTCTCGCGAGCTGCATTAAATAACTTTTTCCCTTTAGAGTTGTAAGTCTAGATCCCCAATAGATATTAAAATCACCGTCTATGATAAAATTTGGTTCTAATGATTTAAAAAGTCGACTGTAGTCTTAATTGATGGCGTGGGGGACAGTAAATAGAGGAGATACTGAGATCTCTATTATTGATTGATTCAATTTTTATGTTTTTAACTTGCATACTTTCCTCTTCAATGCCAGGCACTTCATAATGTTTAATATTATTTTGTTAAATCGGGTCTACGATTAATCAGAAGTGATGATTGCAGGCATACCATTTTCAGTGGTACAGCAAATGTTTTTCATATGCGTCACATCCCACAATATGTCGAGTATCCACAATACTTGTAGTATGATTTTCGCGATAAGACCGAGTGTGTTGACTGAATCGTCCCAGTTTAGCTCAAGTTTATTCCAATGCTCGCGGAATTCGATTGTTATCATCTTATTGAGAAGCTGTTGGCTGCTTGACAACCGCTTCCGCAGTTCGAAGCCATCAAGTGGTGGCAGCCTTTCCACCATTTTTACCTTAATTGTAATTGGGTATTTCTTCTGTTCGTCTCGTGCCAGCTTAAGACTGGTGTGAATTGCGAGATACGGAGCACTGAAGTAGGAGGTCGCCATACGATCCGCTGATTATTTCTGTGTTCGCGCGCCTTTAAGATCTGCCGATACATCTGCTTGTTGTCGGAAACGAAAACCATTTCATGTTTGCAAAAATGGGTTAATATTTGGAAAACGTTTTGTTGAAGCTTGGGACCAATGCGAAGCTTCTGGTTAAGTGAAATGACGGTGGATGATAGTACTTCCATGTGACCCGATTTCAGATAATCCTGTATGAATCTGTTGCACTCAGGATTTAGTTGACCGTTCTTGGCAGACCGGCGTTTCATATGTTGTAGTTTCAGAACTGTCTTCTCTCGTCACCTTCCAAGGGGTGAAGAATTCTCATTGAATGTTATTGAAACGGTGTATCTTGAATCTTCATTGCGATAGTGTGAAGATTCACAGTGCTCCTCACATGCTGACTCATCGTGCGTTAGTTCCCGCGTCTTGCCGATGGTGCCATTGACTTCAATGGTTGCCATTAAACTAGACGGCTGCGCTGGTTTTCTCGCTAATCCGATTCGATTTGCTGTACTTTTCAATATGAAACTGACCTGAGATCCCGAATCCAATAAAGCTCAAATGACAAACTTTTGGCTTAAGATACGATGGCGATTGCTGTTGCAAGCAGTACATCCGCGAATGGTGATGCAACGTGATTCGTAGTGACCGGAGTTTGTAAGGACGGATGATCATTCGGTATTCGGATTCCAGTTGTGTAATAGCGCGTGGTGTCTTTTGTTGCAAACCCGGAAAGATGAATGTACCCTACACTTACCCGTTTACGATGTCATATCAACCAACCATGCACGTCCGTCCTTGGCTTCGACTTCGATGATATTGATTACTGCTGTTGACTCCTAAAACTTTCCGACTGTGAACGGTGTCGGCGGTAGTGTTAAGGATCTTGATATTGGCTGATGAACCGACGTTGGCTGTATCCACTTCAGAGACTTCAGCAACGGTACTGCATCTCCAGTTAATTACGCGCCTTCAAATAGTGCAGCTTCTGCGAATTGGTCAGCTATCTATATAATACTCATCCACTTGTTTGCGGTTATCACACTCGGGTTCCTCGGGCTCAGTCTGGTCCTGCACGTGGTCGATTTGATGTCTGTTTTAATTCGTTGCTCGCTTGCTAGAAAAAAATGCAAATAAGTAAAATGATTTTATTACGATAAACAGAAGAAAATATTTATTAAATTGATCATCCGTGCCGTGTTGCTCGATCGAAGGTTCAAAAAAGAAGAAGGTTTTTTGTATGTGACGAATTCGACAACTGTGATAAAGTGTTTTCCGATGTTGGTGTTTTATTTAAACCCGTGTCGTTTGATAGTGGGGTGCACACCGATTCAACACAAATTCAATTTTAAGACCACCTCCACTTTGCCATCATCGATTAGTGAAAACCATAATGCGGATATAGTTTTATAAATGTAATCAGTTCATCCTATTCTGACCTAGACTATAATTTTAACAACAGAACGCAAATTTGTTGAATAATCTCATTTCAATCGATTCTTGTACAATTCCAATTTTTATTGAATGTAGGTACATGAATAATGGTATTTACACAATATGTCATTCAATCGTCAATAATAACGATAAAGCTTAAATAGAGGATGGAAAATAGGAACATTGAAAAATAAATAAATATAAATTACAAGAAATTGAAACCTTGCAAAGGAATGTTTGTCACTGGTGTACATGAATACATTATTAAAAGTACTTATACGATACAGTTAAACACAAGGTTACAAGGTTAATTCATATGAGAGTTCATATTGATTTCGTCGAAGTGCGAACTGTACTAAGTAGGGGGCAGACAGATATAAATAAATGTTTTTTAATTTTTCCAAGTACGTAACACTAAAACGTGTGAAATTGTAAACTTCATTGTTCAATATCCAATAAAAAAATGTAGAAAATGAACTCATCACCATTACAACACTGAATATAACCAAATGACCTGAACAGAAGAAAAAGGAAACCCTTTATGTAATATTATAGAAAATCTATATTATGTTAACACTAAATACCCAATTTAACCCTTTTATATTTTAAACACTTAAATTTTATTTACTGGTCGAATACTTTAATTTAATTTTATTCAATCAGAAAATTTTATCACCAAAATGAAAATCAACCGAAAATGTAAATTAATTAGCATTTTATAATTCGAAATTCACTTTGCTCAACCAGAAAATTCTAACATCTTTATTTATCTCCGGCACCACAAAGGAAAACAAATAAATCTGCTTACTTTATCTTAATAATTGTTTTCTTGTGGTGTTGTAAATTCTGTTCCCTTATAAATATTAATCTGAATTCCTTGGTTTTTTATGTCTTACGTTTTTCTATTATGATGATTGTAAAGGAATGATAAAAAAAAAATTAATACGATACATAAAAATTTTAATTTATGAGAACGGTAATTTATATACTTTATGAGAGATTGGAATTCTATGGGGTCGGAAGAACAACTTTTAGTTACAACGGCATGATACCGGCGACTTTGAGGCACCGTATAAGGTATAGATATTTTAACACTTCGATTTAATTTACTACTCGCCTATGTATTGTTTCAACCACCCTTCTCTCTCGTTTAATTTAATCACCTAAAAATATGATTTCGATTTTATAGTTGAATAGTTTACTTCCTGTATTATCCTATCATATTTACATCTCTTTAAAAACAGACGATCCCTTTATATTGTGTTCTTATAAACATTTTCAATAAATAATAATTTTTTGCGTATATATAGCGTGTAAGGATAATAAATTTCCTCCTTCCGACCGAAGAATGCAACAGCAGAGAGATGGAAACTAAATTTTTCGGGATCCGAGGGGTTAAATATTTTTGCTTTCTTATTCGAAGTAAAACGGATATATTTATCTTAATGTATGATTTATTGGTTACAGGATTAATTTCATTCTTTATTTTCACATAAATTTGTCGTATTTAGAGTTTCAAGACTTTTAAGGATCGATTCGGCATGAGAATCGTATCAAATCTATTTAATTGATTATGTAACAACACCCAGGTACAATATTTTTCATGAGATAATTAAAAATAAATATTCATAAACATTATTTAACTTTAAATCAAAAAGTTAAAGGTAAACAATTAAAAAGTTTTATTCGGTTTTAGTAAAAGTTAAGCTTCTGTTATTTATTTTTAATTGTTTTCATTGTTTGAAATAATTATTATGTGCGGGTAAATAAAAATATGGGGGGTTGTTGAAGCCAATAAATTTGTCGGATAAACAATTTTTACTGCTTTACGGATTTGTTATGAGAAACACAAAATATTTTGTTTTTTTTGTAATCTGTAACCTTAACGAGCCTGTGTTAATAAGGAGATTCAGATTCTTTGGTAAAAATCTCAATGAAAACTTTCTTCCTATTTCAAAGTACTATGCACATTTGTATTGCAATTATAGATTTTTTTTATAAATTTCGTATTATATTAATAAAATATGGGATAAAATAAAAAAATATTTATTTGCTTATATGACATACATGTATTATTTTATTATTATATTTACTAATGTTCCTCATGTTATTGCTATTATCAGTAGTTAATCGATCAGAATAATCCGTCATTGATCGAAATGGAATTTCCAAAAAATTCTTTTTTATTTTTATAACTGGATAATGTATAATGTAATATTGGATTTTTCTTATGTAATGTAATAAAATTGCATTAAGTATAGCCATCTTTTAATGTCTTTGAATATATAGGGTAGTTCCTTTGGATACTCCTTTGCATCTGAAAACCACCGACTACTCAACAAAGATGTAATGAGGTTAACAAAATGAAAAAATACCACTGGGTTACTTCAGTGAACATATCAGGTTCCTTGAAAGTCACCCCTAAGAGTTACTTTCCTAATGGCGGTATTCTCCTATATTCAAAACACATGTTGATCCTTCGTAATGATTGTGAACAATCCCTTTCTGATATTTGCACCTTCTGCACAAATCTCCCTCCCGCCCAAGGGCCCTTGCAATACAAATACCGCCCATGCTGATTAGCCCTCCTATGAGTTGTCAATCGCTAACCGGCTGCTCCTGATTGTGCTTGTTACCCTATAAGTTATAATAGGGTGGCCCTTGTTTTTATGAAATGTGAGGTTACGCTAAAAATTTAAATAGAAAAATATTGGGTCAATCGAAGATGGTTAAAAGATCGCGCTTGAGCGCGAAGTTCGATCAAAACGTTATTTTTTTTAATTTTTCACTTTCAAACGAACGGATTTAAACGAACGTTTAAATCCGCCTACCGCATTAATTATAAATTGCCTTGGCCAATATGTTTCATTTTATCATATAAAATATAAACAAAAGAAATGCAAATAATTTCATGTTAAATCTCAATCCCCTCGTGAAACGGACACAAATTTATAATAATTAAATCTAGTCCGTTATTAACAGTTTTATTAATATTTTTACGAAAGTGCTATACTAAAGTTAAAAAAAGGCAACTGATACAGAAATTTATTTTCTCCGCCATGAGCACTGTCAAATTAGTGGTGCCAAGTTGCCCTCAAAAAAACAAGTACATGTTCAATAAAAGTGTTGTGTTTTTTTTACAATCACCGTACTGTAAAATTAACTATTGGAGAAAGTGCAGCTCAGACAATCCAGCAAGTGTCTTTATTTTTGGTCAAAAGCACGAATTCCAGTGGAAAATTGGAGAAATTGCTTCTAAAGAATTAAAATAAACCTTCAAAAGTTTTCCGTGAAAGAGAAATTGCCACCCAATAGTAAACTGGACGATATTTTCGATATCCCACAGACCAATGACTTGTGCATGAGGAGCAGTGAAGACAACAAGCGATTCCTCTTGTCACAGTGAGAGAAAGGGCGTCCCAGATATTTGGCTAAGCGTAGAAGGAGTCCCTAGAGGAAGCAAATGTTTTTTTACTCCTAGAATATTGTCAGCTTTGGATAAGTGGAAGATCACTGATCGTGCACCAATGCATTTAATCAGTGACGTTATTGAAAGTCCTGGACATTCTATTGATGAACTCGTTTTGAATCGAACAACACTGAGGCGTCTTCTTGAAGCAAAGCAAATAGAGTAGAAATAACAGCATTTGTTCAATAGACTTTTAAGTTTACAACAAGTATTGTACATTGGGATCGAAAATTACTTCCGGAGTTATCTGGAACGGAGACAATGGATCGTTTGCCGGTGTATATTTCACATATACATGAAGAACAATTATTGGGTGTTCTTAAAACATCACGAGCAACTGGTTTGAAAATGACGGAGGCTATTTTCCAAAGCTTAATCGAGATAGTGTCTTCGCTTTCTCAGCCGAAAGTATATAAATACGACACCGTTGATCAAGATTCTTCAGCCGAAAGTTATCAGCCGAATAATTATTTCAACAACACATCAACAGAAACCAATTTGAATGTTTTAGTATGCGAAGGTTGTTGTGAAACCTAATTCTATTTAAACTTGAGAAATACAAATGATTACATCAATCAATTTCAATTTGAAAAGCAATGTTGTTAACCTTGCTCCAAATGAACATAAAGTAAGGTGGGGATGCCACTATGGCCATTTGATATATCATAATTGTTGGTCAACTTCGGCCTAATTATGTAGAAATTATGAAGGGCATACAAAATTCCGCTAATTCAATATATCGAAAATGCATTAAATGGCCTGTCGTTCTAGATTTGCATACCTTGTCATTGATGCCACTATGGTCACTTGATAGGCCACCATGCTGGTCAACTTCGGCCTAACTGTGAAGAAATATTGAATAAGCGAAATTGCCCGGTTAATGAAACCGGTTAACGAAATTCTGATGGGGATGAAAAATTCATTGAATGGCCTGGTGCTCTTTTTAAACCTAAATCCGCATTGATGCCACTATGGCCATTTGATTGGCCATAATGCCTGTTAACAACAGTCAATCTCTGAAGAAATTGTGATGGGAATACGGTGGACAATTTAACAAAATTCCCATAGTTTAATTTCTGAAAAATACATTGGCCATTCAATGAACTTTCAGGCCCTGATGTCTGCTAACAACAGTCAAACTTGAAGTAATTCTGATGGAAATACAGGGATGTATTTTGAAAAAAAATTCATTGAAAAATCATTGAATGGCCTGGCGCTTTTGCTTAACGTTAATTCACATTGATGCCACTATGACCATTTGATAGGCCCTAATGCCTGCTAACAACATTCCAATTTTGAAGAAATTCTGATGGGGGTACAGGGGTGTAATTTGACAAAATTCCATAGTTCAATTTCTAAAAAATTCATTGAAAGGCCCGGCGCTCCTGATTAACCTGAATTGTTTAACCTAAATTGATAGGCCTTAGGGTCTATTAAATGGCCATAGTGGCATCAATGCGAATTAAGGTTAAGCAAGAGCCCCGAGTCATTCAATGAATTTTTCTGAAATTTCACTATTGAAATCGTCCTCATCAGAATTTCTTCAAAATTGAAAAAAATACTTTTATTTTAATATCAACTTAAAGAAGTTAATTACAGTATGCTCAACAAGAGCGTGTACGGCATAACTATACTTAAAATTCTATGCTTGGCAATGGCTTAGCTATGGCAAAATTGGCGAAAAATAATACAATTTTACCAAAAAGAACCATACGAAAGAACATGGCTACGCATATGGAAATACTTTGGTCAAACCACTGACAACACAAAAATACATAGAAAAGCAACTATAATGGACGAATGAACAAAACACAAAGATTTTACGAATATTGTGTTTACCGATGAGTCATCCTTTTGGGGTTTTAATGTTAAAAATGTTTGGCGATCTAAGCAAAAAAAGGATTGTTCGAACTGTGGAGCACCGGCCCTAGCTCCATATATGGGAATGCTTCACTAAGCAAGGTTTTGGTAAATTAATCGTTCCCACGCGGAACCTAAACGCACTTTTCATGAATAAAATTGATTCACGAGGTTTGTTACCATCTATCCTGAAATGGTTTAGAGCGGGGAACTCTAATTGGATCTTGCAAGAAGACAACCATCCAAAACACCATAGCTAACTCTGTTCGAAATTTAAACTCAAAAAGGGCACCACAACATTGGATTCGCCGTCTCAGGCACCTAATTCCAATCTGTGAAAATTAATGGACACTGGGTGAAGATTAAGCTGAAAATGTACCACATAAACCATTTGAGCGCTCAAAGATATGGAAAAGATATGGAAAAATTTAAAACCACAGTATGCAGAAAAATTGGTTTATAGTATGAACAAAAAAAGCCAGGCAATTATTAACACTAATGGTCACTTTACTATGTTTTAGTTGATAGCCCCCTAGAAAATACAACAAACTTTCATAATAAAAACAAGAAATAATCGTAGTTTTAATTTTAAGGTATAGATATTTTAACACTTCGATTTAATTTACTACTCGCCTATGTATTGTTTCAACCACCCTTCTCTCTCGTTTAATTTAATCACCTAAAAATATGATTTCGATTTTATAGTTGAATAGTTTACTTCCTGTATTATCCTATCATATTTACATCTCTTTAAAAACAGACGATCCCTTTATATTGTGTTCTTATAAACATTTTCAATAAATAATAATTTTTTGCGTATATATAGCGTGTAAGGATAATAAATTTCCTCCTTCCGACCGAAGAATGCAACAGCAGAGAGATGGAAACTAAATTTTTCGGGATCCGAGGGGTTAAATATTTTTGCTTTCTTATTCGAAGTAAAACGGATATATTTATCTTAATGTATGATTTATTGGTTACAGGATTAATTTCATTCTTTATTTTCACATAAATTTGTCGTATTTAGAGTTTCAAGACTTTTAAGGATCGATTCGGCATGAGAATCGTATCAAATCTATTTAATTGATTATGTAACAACACCCAGGTACAATATTTTTCATGAGATAATTAAAAATAAATATTCATAAACATTATTTAACTTTAAATCAAAAAGTTAAAGGTAAACAATTAAAAAGTTTTATTCGGTTTTAGTAAAAGTTAAGCTTCTGTTATTTATTTTTAATTGTT
Organism: Nephrotoma flavescens; assembly: GCA_932526605.1. NCBI lineage: Eukaryota > Metazoa > Arthropoda > Insecta > Diptera > Tipulidae > Nephrotoma > Nephrotoma flavescens. The sequence continues at coordinate 323,442,785 of OW052220.1, forward strand.
TTCATTGTTTGAAATAATTATTATGTGCGGGTAAATAAAAATATGGGGGGTTGTTGAAGCCAATAAATTTGTCGGATAAACAATTTTTACTGCTTTACGGATTTGTTATGAGAAACACAAAATATTTTGTTTTTTTTGTAATCTGTAACCTTAACGAGCCTGTGTTAATAAGGAGATTCAGATTCTTTGGTAAAAATCTCAATGAAAACTTTCTTCCTATTTCAAAGTACTATGCACATTTGTATTGCAATTATAGATTTTTTTTATAAATTTCGTATTATATTAATAAAATATGGGATAAAATAAAAAAATATTTATTTGCTTATATGACATACATGTATTATTTTATTATTATATTTACTAATGTTCCTCATGTTATTGCTATTATCAGTAGTTAATCGATCAGAATAATCCGTCATTGATCGAAATGGAATTTCCAAAAAATTCTTTTTTATTTTTATAACTGGATAATGTATAATGTAATATTGGATTTTTCTTATGTAATGTAATAAAATTGCATTAAGTATAGCCATCTTTTAATGTCTTTGAATATATAGGGTAGTTCCTTTGGATACTCCTTTGCATCTGAAAACCACCGACTACTCAACAAAGATGTAATGAGGTTAACAAAATGAAAAAATACCACTGGGTTACTTCAGTGAACATATCAGGTTCCTTGAAAGTCACCCCTAAGAGTTACTTTCCTAATGGCGGTATTCTCCTATATTCAAAACACATGTTGATCCTTCGTAATGATTGTGAACAATCCCTTTCTGATATTTGCACCTTCTGCACAAATCTCCCTCCCGCCCAAGGGCCCTTGCAATACAAATACCGCCCATGCTGATTAGCCCTCCTATGAGTTGTCAATCGCTAACCGGCTGCTCCTGATTGTGCTTGTTACCCTATAAGTTATAATAGGGTGGCCCTTGTTTTTATGAAATGTGAGGTTACGCTAAAAATTTAAATAGAAAAATATTGGGTCAATCGAAGATGGTTAAAAGATCGCGCTTGAGCGCGAAGTTCGATCAAAACGTTATTTTTTTTAATTTTTCACTTTCAAACGAACGGATTTAAACGAACGTTTAAATCCGCCTACCGCATTAATTATAAATTGCCTTGGCCAATATGTTTCATTTTATCATATAAAATATAAACAAAAGAAATGCAAATAATTTCATGTTAAATCTCAATCCCCTCGTGAAACGGACACAAATTTATAATAATTAAATCTAGTCCGTTATTAACAGTTTTATTAATATTTTTACGAAAGTGCTATACTAAAGTTAAAAAAAGGCAACTGATACAGAAATTTATTTTCTCCGCCATGAGCACTGTCAAATTAGTGGTGCCAAGTTGCCCTCAAAAAAACAAGTACATGTTCAATAAAAGTGTTGTGTTTTTTTTACAATCACCGTACTGTAAAATTAACTATTGGAGAAAGTGCAGCTCAGACAATCCAGCAAGTGTCTTTATTTTTGGTCAAAAGCACGAATTCCAGTGGAAAATTGGAGAAATTGCTTCTAAAGAATTAAAATAAACCTTCAAAAGTTTTCCGTGAAAGAGAAATTGCCACCCAATAGTAAACTGGACGATATTTTCGATATCCCACAGACCAATGACTTGTGCATGAGGAGCAGTGAAGACAACAAGCGATTCCTCTTGTCACAGTGAGAGAAAGGGCGTCCCAGATATTTGGCTAAGCGTAGAAGGAGTCCCTAGAGGAAGCAAATGTTTTTTTACTCCTAGAATATTGTCAGCTTTGGATAAGTGGAAGATCACTGATCGTGCACCAATGCATTTAATCAGTGACGTTATTGAAAGTCCTGGACATTCTATTGATGAACTCGTTTTGAATCGAACAACACTGAGGCGTCTTCTTGAAGCAAAGCAAATAGAGTAGAAATAACAGCATTTGTTCAATAGACTTTTAAGTTTACAACAAGTATTGTACATTGGGATCGAAAATTACTTCCGGAGTTATCTGGAACGGAGACAATGGATCGTTTGCCGGTGTATATTTCACATATACATGAAGAACAATTATTGGGTGTTCTTAAAACATCACGAGCAACTGGTTTGAAAATGACGGAGGCTATTTTCCAAAGCTTAATCGAGATAGTGTCTTCGCTTTCTCAGCCGAAAGTATATAAATACGACACCGTTGATCAAGATTCTTCAGCCGAAAGTTATCAGCCGAATAATTATTTCAACAACACATCAACAGAAACCAATTTGAATGTTTTAGTATGCGAAGGTTGTTGTGAAACCTAATTCTATTTAAACTTGAGAAATACAAATGATTACATCAATCAATTTCAATTTGAAAAGCAATGTTGTTAACCTTGCTCCAAATGAACATAAAGTAAGGTGGGGATGCCACTATGGCCATTTGATATATCATAATTGTTGGTCAACTTCGGCCTAATTATGTAGAAATTATGAAGGGCATACAAAATTCCGCTAATTCAATATATCGAAAATGCATTAAATGGCCTGTCGTTCTAGATTTGCATACCTTGTCATTGATGCCACTATGGTCACTTGATAGGCCACCATGCTGGTCAACTTCGGCCTAACTGTGAAGAAATATTGAATAAGCGAAATTGCCCGGTTAATGAAACCGGTTAACGAAATTCTGATGGGGATGAAAAATTCATTGAATGGCCTGGTGCTCTTTTTAAACCTAAATCCGCATTGATGCCACTATGGCCATTTGATTGGCCATAATGCCTGTTAACAACAGTCAATCTCTGAAGAAATTGTGATGGGAATACGGTGGACAATTTAACAAAATTCCCATAGTTTAATTTCTGAAAAATACATTGGCCATTCAATGAACTTTCAGGCCCTGATGTCTGCTAACAACAGTCAAACTTGAAGTAATTCTGATGGAAATACAGGGATGTATTTTGAAAAAAAATTCATTGAAAAATCATTGAATGGCCTGGCGCTTTTGCTTAACGTTAATTCACATTGATGCCACTATGACCATTTGATAGGCCCTAATGCCTGCTAACAACATTCCAATTTTGAAGAAATTCTGATGGGGGTACAGGGGTGTAATTTGACAAAATTCCATAGTTCAATTTCTAAAAAATTCATTGAAAGGCCCGGCGCTCCTGATTAACCTGAATTGTTTAACCTAAATTGATAGGCCTTAGGGTCTATTAAATGGCCATAGTGGCATCAATGCGAATTAAGGTTAAGCAAGAGCCCCGAGTCATTCAATGAATTTTTCTGAAATTTCACTATTGAAATCGTCCTCATCAGAATTTCTTCAAAATTGAAAAAAATACTTTTATTTTAATATCAACTTAAAGAAGTTAATTACAGTATGCTCAACAAGAGCGTGTACGGCATAACTATACTTAAAATTCTATGCTTGGCAATGGCTTAGCTATGGCAAAATTGGCGAAAAATAATACAATTTTACCAAAAAGAACCATACGAAAGAACATGGCTACGCATATGGAAATACTTTGGTCAAACCACTGACAACACAAAAATACATAGAAAAGCAACTATAATGGACGAATGAACAAAACACAAAGATTTTACGAATATTGTGTTTACCGATGAGTCATCCTTTTGGGGTTTTAATGTTAAAAATGTTTGGCGATCTAAGCAAAAAAAGGATTGTTCGAACTGTGGAGCACCGGCCCTAGCTCCATATATGGGAATGCTTCACTAAGCAAGGTTTTGGTAAATTAATCGTTCCCACGCGGAACCTAAACGCACTTTTCATGAATAAAATTGATTCACGAGGTTTGTTACCATCTATCCTGAAATGGTTTAGAGCGGGGAACTCTAATTGGATCTTGCAAGAAGACAACCATCCAAAACACCATAGCTAACTCTGTTCGAAATTTAAACTCAAAAAGGGCACCACAACATTGGATTCGCCGTCTCAGGCACCTAATTCCAATCTGTGAAAATTAATGGACACTGGGTGAAGATTAAGCTGAAAATGTACCACATAAACCATTTGAGCGCTCAAAGATATGGAAAAGATATGGAAAAATTTAAAACCACAGTATGCAGAAAAATTGGTTTATAGTATGAACAAAAAAAGCCAGGCAATTATTAACACTAATGGTCACTTTACTATGTTTTAGTTGATAGCCCCCTAGAAAATACAACAAACTTTCATAATAAAAACAAGAAATAATCGTAGTTTTAATTTTACTTAGGATTTTGCCGTACACGCTCTTGTTGCACATACTGTATATGAAAGATTAAATAATTTTTCTTAAATACCTAACTTTCGGCTGAAATATATTGATCAACATTGTTGAATTTTTCTTTTCGGCTATCAAACCAAAGACACAATTTGCATTATCATTTTTGTTATTTTCGGCTGGCAACTTTCGGCTAACTTTTACAAGGTGTGGCGGCTTACATCGATACAACATATTCAAATACAGGAAGATTAAATGGAGCAGCTATTATTTTAGAGTAGAAACTGGAACGAAATAGATGATCCCAACGTTCATATAATATACAAATAAATGATGTGAAAACGGAATTAGCCGGGTTTTGTAATAAAGAATTGGCAAAGGAACATGCTCGGGATGATTACAAAGAATTATTGGAAAACACTCTAATTTTTTTGGTCCTGATACTAAATGAAAATGTCCGTTTTCGTCTACCAGAGCATATGCTTCATGCTCGCTGCATTTCCAAAGCCATTTATGTATTGAAATCCTAAAACCAACAACAATGTTTATAATTAAATTTAACAGTGTAATTTCATTGCGCGTATTATAGCAATGAAAATTAATCTGGGACTGGTACTTCTATTAAAAGGTCCACCAATCTGTGATTGCTAATAGTTTCTGTACCCTGTTGGCCAAATTATGACGAAACATAAAGTTCCGCCGATCGTAAAAATTCCCGTTATTCAAATATTCGTGACACGGGAAAAGTATTGGTCCATTGAAAAGAAGAAAAATCCTTTAGCCTTAGGGTTTAAAAGGTTCACCACTTTATTGATTTATATAAGTTCTGGACTCCTATGTCTATCTATACCGAGGGAGTATGATCGTGGGAATTCCCGTTATTCGAATATATATGACAAGGGAAAAGTATTGGTTCCGTTGAAAAGAAATATGTTAGGACAAAACAATTTTAATGCTATATTGTGGTATAAAACTTTTGAATATTACACCCAGTGCTCCCCGAGATTTTCTGAAAAATTCAAGTTTTTTAATTGGACTGGATACAATGAAACTTTTAGATATTACATATTTAATTTAAAATGTAGTGTAGTTGATCTCTTCTTGTTTTAAATTGAACTGATAATATAATTTACTAATAATTTACACTGTTAAATTATCTTTAGAAAGAAATTTTCTGTTTAAGACAGTTTAGGACAAACTTCACACGAATATATTTAAAATCTTTCTACAAAACACATGATGAAAAGTTGGCGATGGCTCTATTAAATAAAATATCTGTGTGTCGATTTTGTACGAAAAGCGACAAGCGCGAGGTGAGCAAACCGGAAAAATAAAGTATTGAACATCTTGATTGTATTAGTAGGCGAGACGCATGCGCATGATCATGTTTTGATTTTTTTGGATTGACATTTCTATTCGTAAACATTTCATAATTTTCATATTCTTGAATTAATTTGAAAATATTTCACAGATTTAAATATTAAATCCTAAACATACAAACTAATATTAAAACATAAAATCCTTAAAACATAAAATATTAGTTCATTACACCGCTCAAAAGCAAGCGAATAGAAGAGGTGAGTAGACGTCAGTATCAAAAAAAATTAACCCGATTCAACCGGATCCATTTATTTTGGTACCTACCATCGCAAAAATGACAAATAGAATGCACATATACAAGAGGGGAAAATACACAATACAAATATAAAATTGTATATTATACATCGTATATGTACACGAAGTTCTTGCTCACCTCGCCAACTCGCGCTGTCATTTTGCGTACAAAATTGATACTCTGGTCAATTGTGGTATTTGTTCGACAAAAGCATCGCATTCTCGTTTTTCGACGAAAGCGTGTCTATTGCAGAGAAAAGAGGAATGGTGCAACAGGTGGATATGATGTGACGAGGGATGTAGAGGAGAAGTCTAGTAAGCGCGTCGAGTTGAAAATTGATGATGTGAAAACATTCATTACGAAACAACTAGCAGATTTTGTTACACCAAACACTGGCGGTTTTTTTAATCGGTTCAAGAGTTCTACAGATTCGTTAAACAAAGATCCGGATATGTGGGTTCAGGATGATAATTTCAAGAATGGAATGAAGATTATCAGTCAACTAAAAGTTTATACATACAGAAGTTTTTAACATGTACCAAAACATCCTTAATGGGTAGAAGATCATCTTAGAATGATTATTTTCATAATAAAAAATAATTCAAAAAAAAATAGTCATAAAGTCTTGTTAAAATAGTCATAAAGTATTTTGGAAATTTGGCAATAATTTCGATATTTGATAACTGATTTTCGATATATTTGATGTTTTTGAAAGGCAATAATCTCCTCTATTCACCATAATTTTCATTTAGGCTGTTCGTTTGAAAGTGGAAAGTTGAAAAAAATACCGTTTTTATCGAACTTCGCGCTCAAGTCGCGACCTCTAAACCATCTTTGATTGACCCAATATTTTTCCTGCACTAAAATCATCGAACAAATTTTTATCAGGCGATCTGGTATCAACCTGATACACCACTACTGCTACCCAAAAAATGGCTCACTATGAGACACCAATAGCACATTGTTAAAAAAGCTATATTGTTGTGGATTCAGAGGGATAACCCGGGATTGGTTGTCCTCGTATTTGTATGGGCGAACGCAATTGGTTAGAGTAAATGGACAATTAAGTAAAGAGTTACCGATAAATGTGGGAGTCCCACAGGGTTCTGTCTTAGGACCTTTATTATTTTTAGTGTATGTTAACGGTATCTTTCGACTACAATTTCGAGGGTCTCCAACTGCTTTTGCTGACGATTTCTCGTTTACATATGCTAGTCCAAGTTATCAAGAAAATATCATGCTCATAGATCATGATTTAAAAAGTTTGTCTATTTGGTTGGAAGCACATAATTTTGTTTTGAGTCACAAAACGAAATTATTACATTTTAGGGATACCTCATCGTTGTATCTTGAGACAACGTATCATACTTTCAAATGCAGCAGAAACAATAACACGCAATGCCCTCCTAATGACTGCTTCTTAGTGAACACTGTTGATGAATTTCGATATCTAGGTATTATTATTGATCGAGATTTAAATTGGAAAGCGCACACACAAGGACTGAAAACTAGACTATCATTGGTCTCCAGAAAAATGTATGTCTTACGGCTATTTTGTCCGCAATATTTACTTAGGACGATTTACTTTGCATTAGCGGACTCAATACTGCAATATGGTTTATCATGTTGGGGTAGTGCTTGCAATGCTACACTACGTCCTGTCTACGTGCGACAAAAGCAGTTAATCAGAATAATGTGCTTTAAACCATCTTTTTCGCCTTCGTGGCCATTATTTGAAAATCTCAGCATACTTCCTCTACGTCACATATTCGTCTTCAAGGTACTTAGAATATTCTATGTTAAAAGTGGGAATAATTTTGTGACTCATGCAGGGTATAATCTCAGATCAAATCATACTTTCTTGAAACATATTCCTAAGTTTAGATTAGATCTACGGAGAAACTTTATTAATATAGTTGCACCAATCATTTTTAACAATTTACCGTTGGATATTCGTAAGTGCGGCAACTTCTCTAGTTTTTCAATATACCTTAAAGAATGGCTTCATCAAACTAAAAATATTGACCATCTTTTTCAACTATTGGTTTAAAATATTATTGTTTTTGTTTTTATTGGTTTTAAAATTATATATGTTAAAATTAAATGGTGTAGTTTAAGAGGTTTTAATATATTCATGTGTAGTAATTAAGATGTAGTTATAATTTTATTATATAATTTTTGTTTCTCTCAATTTTAACTGTAAAATAATTTGACTTTAAATTGATTTTAATTTTGTAAATAGAATTCAAATATTTTTTTGTGGCTTAGAATCAGGGGACCAGTCACGTGATCTATTTGATCCAATGGTTCTCTTATCTTACCTTCTTAATCTTGTTAGTTTTAATAATGTTTTACACACAATGTATTTTATTTATAATGATTAAGCTGGTAATGAAATAAAATAAAATAAAATAAAATAATTCTCCATACGGCTGAACATCCAAATCATCCCTAATTATTTTCAACTTCTGCTCGCCAACATTATCAGAATATTATATTTTTTGCTCCGTATCTTCAGCTCCATATTGTGTGATGTTGCAACATGTTGCATGATATGGCGCCATGTTGCATATTGTTGAGGAATGTTGTGTGATGTTCAACTTTAGTGTGGCGTCATGTTTCACAATGTTGCATCATGTAGTCAGATGTTGCTAAATGTTTCACCACGTGCACCATATGCAGCATGTTGCATAATTTTTCACCATGTTGCGCAATTTTGAATCACGTTAGGTCATGTTGCTTCATGTTTGGCCTTACATTTTACATTAATATCCTATGTTGGGCGTTATGAGATGTCCGTACGTCTGAGTACCCAACCCTAATAATATAATACAATTACAAAGCTTCCCACCTTGTTGCTTTTCAGCTGTTGTATCGTATGTAGCAATATTTGATACCCACAATGTGGAAGGAAAATATTAAAAGAAAAAACGAAATGGAAGAACGAAAGAGAAGCATATATGTATATGTATCATATATAAAGAGGAGAACAACCGTTAGTTTTTTTTGGTTTGGTTGTTCGATTAGTTTGAAAGTTCGTCTCGTGGTGTGGTGCAAAAGGTGCGGATTGCAGAAAATAAAAGAAAAAGGAAGCTCGCGTGTTTATATATCAGTGTTTTCGATTGATCCGTGAGTGCTAGACAATATACACATAACGGACCGCGTAGCCGTATAATTCTGCAAGAAGGATATAATGCGTATGGTGGTGTTGCGATACAGTCTGTGTGAGGCGCCATTATAATATATTATTAACTATATATTATTAACTATATATTATATAGTTCGTGCGGAAAGGGACTGTGCGATTGCGTATAGTTGTGGTCCAAAGGGTAAAGCAAGTATATTGCTCAAATTTCAGGAGTATTGGTGTCAAGGAGCTTAACTCTAAAAGTGACAGAGGGCAAAGTACGTCAAAGTTACACAGTTCTTAACACTTTGTTACCGAATCCTGGTATATTGCATAACGTGGGTCGGAGAGAACAACAGCTAAGTGAATGCAGTCAACAACAGTGGAATTGCGAAAAGAAACCAAGAAATCCAAGTTGTTTTTTTGAATCATCTACATTTTCAGGAATTGCCTACTCAATGCTAGATTTGGCGCCCAATATGGGGCTCAGTTGTCGATTGGCTCGATTGGCTTATAGTTGTTGTTACGAAGTCTTGTTTGTTCTAGAATTAGGGACCATGTGTCGAAAAGAAGTTTAAAAAAATGTGTTTACTTATGTATCGGGACGGTGTTAACAGTTGTAATTAAAGCTAGCGGGAAATTGTTTAACGGTTAATATCGATAACCGTTAAACAACTTCCCGTCACATTTTACAATATTGCTAAATTTTTACAACATGTGGTACTATCGTGTCTTACGGTTGCAAGCGTTCCTTGAAACGGTAGAAGCCAATGATAAAGCGTGGGTTAACAAAATGTATTTGTTGTGGGGACACTATTGTATTTTTGTGTTGTGATAGCAAATTTATCCCTAATTACTTTAATTGATTGATGCGTTTAGTCTGGATAGGAAGTGGTTGAGCCCCGGATTCTTGAATTTTCACTTTGTTTGAGTTTAATTTTTGGTAGAGATAGATAGAGAGTGGGAGCATGTTCTAAATTGGATAGTTCAGTAACTGCTATCTTGGTGCCTATGACCATCAATGGCCATTGAAAGAAACGTGTAATGGAGCCCGAGCTAGAAGGAGGATGAATTCCAGTACGGATTGACCATTTTGATATTAATTCCACCAAAATAGTCCTGACCGAAAAAACAAATTTTTGGGAGGGGCAAGGAGCGTAGAGGACAAGACGGATAACTCAAAAAATTTGCTTATGGAGCACGAGGATTATGATTTTTGCATTATGCGGATCACCCAAATACGGCAGCAATATAAATTTGTGGTTTTCGAACTTTCTATAGTGAAGCACCATTACATGCATCGACCGTTTCGCGCATGTAATGATGAGTTTAAAGCAACTACTATAGGTATATGATGCGCAGAGTACTTGATACCGTAGAAGATTCCAACGTAGCTTCATTATTAAATTCTCCGTTCGGCTGCAGACTTAAAGTGCAACAGAGACAAAGGTCGCAGATCCAGGGCCCAGTTGTCTCCTAGGCAATATCCAACGGAAGGAGTCTGTTAATGAAAATGGAGGACCAAGTGATGTTGAATAGTGGAGAAGTGATCGATGAGTTCGAACCGCAGGTTACAAGCCAGGCAAAAGTTAGCAGCAATGAAGTAAAGTATAGTAGGCACAACAATTTCGCAGCATAACACAGACCGGTTGCTATAACAACCGCTATACAAGTCGAAACAGTCTCTTGATGGCGAAGGGAGAACGTCATTTACGTAGTTCCTTTTACAACTGTAGTTATATTCCACGGCCGAAGGTGGATTCATTGAGCATTCAGGCCAAGCACTATCATGGTACCGGGCGAAACATTTGTATTGTAAAAATTTCCAAGAGTTGGTCAGGCCCATGAGACAGGAGTTATTTCCGATCAATTATGGCCAACTGATTAGCGAGGAATTTTATACACGTTTACAAGGTCCGGAAGAGTTCTTTGCAGCATTCATCATTAATATGGAGATGTTATTTCAATGTGTGTATTCATCTGTAACGATACTCGAGTTTTATTCATCACGACATGCTGTCGCATACGCATTATGCCTCCTCCATTATGTAAACAAGTGGACGAGGCCAAATTGATGGAAGCACCGGAGCAGCCACTCATTAAGTACCGAATAATTTGGAACCTTCGTGTGGGATGCCAATATAGGCACACCAAAACGTTTCTCTGAATTGAATTAAATATAACAACGATCGAGCGACGATGATAATCCTAGGTCTCGGCGAGAAAATGGTTTCGGCCAGTTGCTCCGACAACCAGGATTATTATCCAGGATTAGAAGTTGTGCTACGTTCTAGTTAGACATGTGTATGTGTAACGTCATATATTATTCTTTTTAAAAAGTTCTCTAAGGGCGTGGTAAACCTTTTGTTCGTATCTAATTGTCGGTACCTTTTGCTAGATCCAATTTAGGTTTCAATATAATTTAATTAACACTTTAATTTAGTACAAAAAATTAAAAAAACAGATTGAGATTCAGATTCAAATTTTATGTGTTGCATGCGCATTTCTACATATAAAAAAAACGTCTGTGTTACATTTTATATAACCCACGAAGGATTTTTGTTTAATCTTTTTTAAATATTTTAATATATTTGCATATATTTGCAATATATATGCAATATTGGGGTGCCAATTTGACCTTGTAATCGACTGTTCCAGGAATTTTAAAGCCTCCGATATTCCGTGACGAGACCCCATTTGAGAATTTAAAAGCACAATTCCAGGCGGTAGTACAGAACAGATTTTGGACAGCAGAGGAGCAGCCCAGTGCGCATATTTTGACCTTTCGAGCGTCCAGATTCATGGAGAATGGTATCATAAGATGCTTCAGATACGGGAAACTAATCACTACATTCGAGATTGTACCAAAAGATGACGGAACTTGAACACAAGCGAGAGGAAAAAAGGGGTTTGAGAAACAACCAAAACCAACGAAAAGAATGCATGGCAACACGAGTAACAAAATGGCTCACAAAGAAGAAGTAATATCCTTGGGAGTAGTTTAACAGGATAGCGATCCAGAACGCTAGGAGTTAGGACGAAGAGACGCACTAAGGTGGCACGCGTTGGAGCTGAGATGAATGATGATTTTACATAAAAATTCTTGATAGATCTGTATTTTACCCTTAAAGACGTATCTGTAACCTCACAAGATGTATATGGTGACATTAACCTATTACTATATTTACAGTTTCCAGCTATATAGTTTTTATATTCGGTTTTTTTGTTAAAATAACAGCCATAAAATAAAATACTGCAATTTCGAAAATTTAATCTCATCACCTAATCGCGAAATGGTGTTTTTTATTGATTTCATTTCCAGTCCATGTACACAATTTGGAATAATAAAAATCCAAATTTATTTATTTTTTAATCGAAATAAATAAGATGAGGGAGATTCGAAATAGTTTTTCTTATATTTCCCGACTGACCGGATTCTCTTCACATATAGAAAGACTGAAAGGAGGCATACATAACATAACATATGAGTAGTTTGGTAAAAAAATAGATAGCGAGTCCCTTAAAAAAAATAAACAACCAAAAAATACTAAGTGGACAATGATCTTCCCTTTTTATCTATTTGTTGTATCTGTGCGTTTTATCGTTACGTTATTTTTTTTTTTACTTACTTACAGTCTTTATCATGCAATTTTAATCTCACTATACGTATGGTGGTAGTAATTTAAGGAATCGAAAAAATTTGACTTTTCTCTCCCGGGATGAACCGAGAAAAACAAATCATTATTCGGAAAATTTATTAGCAGTTATTGGTACATTGGTACAAGGGATATGGAATACATTATTTCAAGTTTAAATATACGAGCGACATACATCCCCAAAATTTCGTTTGGTTGGTGCAACCCATCTTCAAACGAATATGTATTTTAACGACAGTTTAATTATAATTGTATTAAAATGTTCACAACACATCACGCAATAAAACACCTTGCATTATCGCAATTTGTTGTAACATAATCTGTAATCTAATTAACAAATTTAAATGCATTTATTTTGCCATTTAGTTAACAATCAATTCTGAATCCCCTAAATTTAAACAACCCAAAAATCACGAATAATGAATCTTTTTCCTACATTTAAACTCTCGTCGTCATGCATTGTGTGTGTTTATAACCACCCGATTTTGTTCTTGTATGTTGATGTCGAACCCCCTTGAGTGTATTATGTTTATTTTCTTTGAAACAATAAAACCATATAATCAGTTAACGAATCGAATTTTATTCGAAACAATTTTTATATCGGTGGGTGTAATTTTTCCTACATTTAATTTTAAACAAAAAAAAAGAAAAAGGGAAATTGGTACTCAGGAATGGAAAACAAGAAAATCGTTCAAGGGAATCATGTTGTGCGTGAAAAATTTAGGAAAACTTTTTATCTCTCTATAGCCAGACCACAAAATCGAAATTGATATGAGATTCATATTTTCGGTTGGTTCGAACCGCTATAGTCTAAAAACTAAATTGGGTTTCTTACTGTCACCATAAAAACAAATCGATGTATAAGACAACACATAACTTTCCAATTACAACTCGCATCCGTTCTAATGTAGAAAGTCAAAACCAAACCAAAAGAATTTTCAATGTCAGCTGCAAATTAGCCGACCAAATGGCACAGTGGTTAAAGCTTTGGCGTTTGGATCGGGAGTTACCGGGTTCGGATCCCGATAGAGGCAGGATGCAAAGTGAATGTTCATCAACAGATTACGTTCTTCTCAAAACCCATGGGCCGACCCATCTTCCATGCCAATATAGGCTGGCATGGAGCTTGCAATATTTAGATGGTCTTAATCGGTCCTATAGCCGTACATCCTCGAGTCGGGTGAGTAGGCGTAAAGTAAGGACGGTAAAAGCATAACTGCGAAAGAGGAGGGTGAGCCTCGAGCCCAAAACAAATTGCATGGTAATAAATAAATAAAAAAAAAAGCTACAAATTAAATCATGAAACAAAGAAATCTCAAATTTCCACTCACGATTGTTGAAATAAAAGAACATCGGGACAAGCACTTTGCCATTTAAAATAGGACTTATTATATACAAACAGGAACTTTTTACTTGTTTGATGTCTTAGCTTGAATTAAAATAAATTTTCGATTAAGAACGCCAGTCTGGTATAAACATAAATTTCTGTTGGAGTGCAAAACTCATAGGTCGACTGATCTTCCATGCCAGTATAGGGTGGCATGGAGCTATGCAATGTGCAGATGGTGTAATTAATACATCCTCTCAGATTTTTAGACATTTTTAGATTTGTGCGAGATACTCGACAACTGTACTCGTCACTGGTATGTGTAGCGAATACCGTCTTAAGCATTTAAAATAATTGTTGAATTGGCTTTATATGTATGGTCTGCGATGCATCAATCCACAAAGTATATAAATCTATCAGAAAAGCGGTGGGAGCCATTAAAAACAAGCCTCATTCTATTGATGCGAAACAGCAGTTCGCTTTAATTGCTGTTATATTCAATGAGCACCGCCACAGAGGTGTGCAGTTTATTTGGACCATTAACAAAAAAAAGTTTTACAATATCTGAAGTCACAGTTGTTAGAAGCATACGGGTACAGCCCTATATTGGGGATCCATCATTCTTTTGCTAGAGACGCATCTAGATACGGCATTGGAACCGTATTTTTTCACAATTTTTCTAATATGTCCTATCATTTTTTGATCAAAAACATTGATAACAAGTTAGCAATTTCCATGACTAGAAAATGAGACATTTTCCATCATTCCACGAGTTCCATGATTACGAGAAATAGTTGCCGAATTTTGGATAAGATAAGTCAATTGATTTAAGTTTCATCCGAAATGAAAAGTTTCCTGTATCTTTGCTGACAAATTGTATACTTCTTCAAACAGAACATAACAAAGACGCCATTCCAAAAGCATTGCAATTAAACCTCCTTCAGCTGCTGCACGATGGTAATTGCCCTTCCCAATTGTACAGTGTTCCAGTCAAATTTGACTGACCCTAGGAATGGGGAGAGAGAGTCTGTTCTCTACATTTCTCAATACTTACAGAGCTGCACCAGACCTTTTCTGGTACAATATCTAACCAAAAGGTTCAAATATACCGCAACTTAATGCAACGCGACATAGCGCAACAACTACCAAGGTGCAACATATCACAACTTGATGCAACATTACTAAACATAACGCCCTCAGCGAAGAGCCCTCTCTCCCACACCAAATTTTACCACAATCATTCAAACCCCAAAAAAACTCTGATTGAAACCTGGGTGCTACCGAACACCCTTAAACGATTATTCCCGAAATTAACATCCATGCATTGCAATCGACTCCTGACATTCGAAAATACTCTCTCATCAATTTTTATGAAAATCTCAAGAGCCGTAAAACAAATTAAATAAAGGAACCCAGAATGCACTGAACGACCCTCGAAACAAATTTCTCGGAATTCTGGACCAACCGCAAACGATTCCTGCCAATTGAAAAATTCCCTTTATCAAATTTTATTAAAATCGAGAGAGTTAAAAAAATTAGAAAATGGGAACTGAACCGCAACGGATGACTTTTTAAACGAATTTCTCCGAAATCAGAACCCATTGCCATCGATTATTGGTACTCCAAAAAATTCTCTATGTTTTTTTGTAAAGAAGGATCCAGGCCCCGTCTGAGAACCCCTAAACACATTTTTCTGAATTTAGAACTCATCAGAATTGGTTCTTAGCAGAGGAAGAATGGTGGAATATAACGCAACATGGTACATATAACGCAAAAAGTTGCAACATTGCACAAATAAACATGGCCCAACATCACTCAACATAACGTAACATTGAGCAACATGGTGCAGCAAGACGGTCTCTTCGCTGGACTCTTAAATGGATTTTCTGGAAATCATAAATCCTTGTCAGCGTTTCCTTGAAATTGAAAAGAGTTTCTAATCATATTTTGTCAAAGCCGTTCAAGCTAAATAAAATGTTAAAATAAGTTCCAAAGCACAACAAAGAACTCCTATAAAAAAGACTCTTCGTAACCGATTCCTGGGAATTCGAAACACCTCACCAATTTTTATGAAAATGATTTTTCCGAAATTATTGCAAATTGCAAACCATTTCTGTCACTGAAAACCCTTATCAATGCAACGTTTATCAAAATCGTTTAAAATCTTATTTTCCGAAGATTAACATCCATCGAAATCGATTAGCGGAATTTCAAATCCCCTTCCAAATGGGACTCGATATCACAGGAAACGGGTTTCCTAATAAACGGGTTTCCCCGAAATTACGGCTCATCGCAATCCTGACAGGCAGGATGGCATTAGAAAATCCTTATCACCGTATTTTTTTATCAAAATTGTTCGAGCCGAAACACATTTAAAAAAATTGACTCGAACCAGACTGAATGACCCACTAAACGAATTTCCCAAAATTTGCAGTCAACCCCAAAGGATTTTTTTCGAAATCAGGACCCAGCTAAATTCGTTTCTGGTACTTGAAAACGCATCCTCAGTATAAAAATCATGTGCTCCGAAGAAAATTATAGAAAGGGACCCCGAACTCATCGGTCGAGCCTCTTAACGGATTTACCTTAAATTAGCACCCATCACAATCGACCACTCAAGTTTACTGTTTCCGCTTAATAATAATAAAGATATATTTAAGAACCTTTATCTGGACAGCAATGGGTATTCATAGGTGGTGTCTTACTATAATTTGATATGGTGAATAACCGTTTTATCATACTCAAGCAGATAGGTCTTCTGCACGAATGCCACTGGAACAATGTTAGATCAGAAAATTCATCAAAAAATGCAACAGATTTGTTTACAGAACGATAAAGCAAGCAGGATATTATATGTATTCAAGAATTACCAGGCTGCGATAAATCAACTTGGATTTTAAAGTCATATACGTTATGGGAAAGGATCACGGCCTCACCAGTGACCCAAAAACTAAAAAATTTCTCAATTTATCCATCAAGACATTGAAACCAATTACCGCACAATTTCATGTTATACCTTTTAAACGACGTAAAAAATAAGATAATTTATATATTGATTAGTACATGATGGTTCATGCATAGCATGCTTGGCTTTGTTAAATGATTGCCGTAAAATGTTCATCTTGCCTGATCAAAATCAAATTCCATTCATCAACCACCGTAAATATATCAACATGTTTTATTTTAATGCTAATAAGTATACAACCAGTACCAAACAGTTCAACATGTTCTGCGGATGTGTTACAAACAGCTCCCTCTCCCCTAGCAATTTTTATCAAAATCAGCGGATGATCTGAATCAATCGCAATAAATTAATGGCAATTGAAAAACTCAATCACCAATTTTTGCAAAAATCGTGAGAAGAAACATTTTTCAAAGAAACATTTTAAATGGAACCATAACCCCACAGCATTTGATTCCTGGTACTCAAAAAACCGCTATCAGCAATTTTCATCAAAATAGCTTGAGCAGGGTAAACAATTACAAAAAGAACCCAGACTCCAATGGAAGACCCTATAAACGAGTTTTCCTGAAACCAAGATCCATCGCAATTGATTTCTGGTACTCGAAAACCCTCTTTTAGCAATTTTCATGAAAACCGCCCGGGGGCCGTTTCCAAAACCCTTCATACATATCGACATAAAAACATGCAATAATTCCTCGTATTATTATATGAGGTGTTCAACCGAAAGATTTATGTTTTGTTTGCTGCCATTTAGGTGAATATTAATTATAGCCGTATCCTTCTTTATGGCGCTATTTATTTAACTCCAAACTAAATTTTTCATTCAACTTTTTAGTTAAAAATAGACATAAAAATGTTTTGCTCTACTTATTTTTCGGGAGTCGCTATCGGGAGCGCTATCCATTTCAATTGGAAATTTGAAAAGGCCTTTATTTTGTAAACCCCTGAAACCATTAGAAACTTAATCTTACAATAAAAATTTAAAACGCAGCAAGATGAATTCTTGTTTTTAACGTCATGTCAAAATAAATGTCAATTGGTAAATTTCAGGAGATAAATGTTTGTTTTATGGATCAATTTATTTTTCATTTTTATGGTATAGCAACACCAGTGAATAATAGCTGCAGTTTCAGTATAGAAATTTCCCATTCGGCGCCGGGTAGTTCTCAGATAATAAAACACGGCTATTATTCCATGATCCACAGTAGCGAATCCACAAATAATTCATCAATCACGATTACATCCCTTGAAAGTGCCGAAGGGTCATTGGACCATAATCCGAATGGTCAGCTGTTTCAGTGGCGAACGTTATCGTGCTATAATAAGGCACTTTTTATTCCAGAATTACATGCAAATAGTTTGAAACATGGGTTTCCAACAGGACGGTGTCACATGGAATTATTACCTTGGCCCCGACGATCACCCGATTTAACTGCTCCCAACTTTTAAAAGTAAGGTTTATGCAAAAAAACAGATAAATTGAAAAACGTAAAGGCCATTTAACGGACAAGTGGTGTAATGGCTAAAGTTTTGGAACTTGGACCGGAAGGTACTGGGTTTGAATCCCACCAGAGGCTGGATGCAAAGCAAAGTGCAAAGTTTGTTATCGATTACAAAAATAAAAAACGAATTATGGATCGATTTTGAATTTTTTCCATTTTATTGAGACTAACGAAACACGAGGGATACAACTGGCTACACGAGTGATACAAACATCGAACTTCGTGACAAAATCTAAGATTTTCGTTCGTTTACAATACTTTACATATTTCGCAATTGTAAAATAAAATTGTACCTCGATTTACGATAAAATTGTGTGCATATTTGCACACACACACCACACACATATAAACATATCACATATGTGTTTTATAGTTTAGCCTTTGTCCACTAGTTGATGTCTATCATATTCTTCGGAAGTCGTAAAAAATTGTCTGTTGACAAAACCATTTATATCTCCACGTATACTATACGACCCCCACAAACACACACACACACATATTTATTCATCATACATTGGGGAGATATCCTCAGCTCTCTGTTTTGGACACACAAAAAAATTTATGAAACACAAATGCTTGATGAAAGTAAAATTTTTTTCATTTTTTATCGTCAATAAATGTAATAAGATAAATTTTTTTTATTTTTATTGGAAAATTTTGTAAAAGTAGGTGATTCGTGTGGGTCGTATATTGTGGGTATCGGATCGTATATGCTTGCTTAGATATGTATTAAGGAATACAAATTTAATTTGAATTTTATGGCAATTCAATAAAAACATCGGAAAATTATTATTCCAACTCCTCGTCCTCGAAATGATTAAAATCTTTATCCTTGTAGTTAAAATACCTGTTTAATATTTAGTAGTTGCTGTTAAAATTTTAATCTGTTCGTGAAGTTTTATATAATAAAGTACAACTTTTTTTGCTTTTAGTAAATTCCTTCCCCCCCATCTTGTACATCTTTATATAGTGAACTGAACGGATATGCTGCACGTTGGTTTAGCACTAAATAAAAAACTGAACCAAAAAATAAAAATGGATATTTTATTAAATATCCAGAAAACCCAACACACAAAATATATGTACATATATACAACATCGGTGGTGACATATTTTTTTTATGATTATAATATGCAAAGACACCACTAAATACACATAATCTCGTAAAATATAAACTTTGAATACCAAAAAACTTGTGGTCACTTTTGGTGAATAGATATAGTAAAAAAAATATGGAGAATGAAACAGGCAGTTTCCTAGAAAGAAAATGTAAATATTTTTTTTTCATCACCACATGTCCATATGTAAATGAAAATATAGGGTATAAAGTGGCCTCCAGCTATACGTAAACCAACAATGTGTTTTGTATGCATATTCGAAATACAGTTTTACCGCCAATAATAATGTTACCTATATATAAATCCTTCGACCCTTTATAAAAATCAAAAAATGTTTAACCTCATCAAATATTAATTAAATTAGCACACCTTAAAAAGTCAATTAAAAATAATTTTATTACCTATATTTAATATTTCTATCAAAATTATTCATAACCTAAAATTTCCAAAACAAACAAAAATCTTAACATTAACGATAAAACGATACCGGCCATTTAAATTAATGGGCCAAAAGCTGTCCTCAAACTAATTAAAATTTATCTTAAACGTTTTTATAAAATTCATAAATAAAAATTTTGATACTGGTCCGGAAAAGGATACGAGTACATACCCCTCACCCCACATCATATACCTATTATTTCATGGACATGTTTACTAATGCTGTTTAGCCAAAAAAATTAGCATAAATTATCGGGTTCTCCTTTCGTAAATGACCATATCCATTCTTAACCATATTACCAACTGTGTAAAGTGAGTTTGTTTGATTAAAAACTATAATTAATGTCGTTTTAAGGAACATAAAATAGTAAAATGATAGGACTGGTCCATGCATACATCATGTACATATGTTTTGGTGTTTTATTGTATGTTGTTGTTAAGGATATAAATGAAGTTTAAAGATTTGTCACGTTTGTTTGGTCAAAATTAATTAATATTTTCGATGTTCTAAGTGTCGATAGTCGATAAGAATACTGAAATAACTGACCTTCTCCATCACAAATAATAAAAAATGTTTACTTTATGGTTTAAATTGAAAAATTTAAGGTTTCTGTATTCCAAATGAAAATTAACTCCTGGTAAGTGGCGCCGGTCTGTTCTTTCAAATATCACTACCAAGTTTTCTGATCATGATGGGATAGCAGCTACATAACTCGGTCAGAGCAACGACTACAAATTAAGTAGAAACATTCATCAATTTCTCAGATTTTTCCGAATCATCCCTCTAACGAGGCTGACTCAATGAACTCCAGATTGTACCAAGCAATGCTTAGGACTAAGTTCAAAGTTGTCTATATCACGACTTATCGAAACTAAGGCTAACATCACAGATTTAACTTGGATGATATCACCCACATTGCTGTTTAATACAGAAAAATCAATATATAGAAACTTCGTGTAAATATAGCAATGATTTACGAGTAAAACGTGTGGATGAGCAATATAGTCATTGGTGCGAGGTGCGAGGTGAACCCTGCGTACGTAAAACAATTATTGACGAAATACGTATGGCAAATATCTGCCACTGCTGGTGATGTATTTGCCGCAATGGACAATATACTTATATACTCGTTGAAAAGGGGGATTCATGTACTAAAAATATTATATTTCAATGTTTTGATTGGTCGATTCAGTTGTGAGTTATGGCGTGTTAATGATGGAGGTAAACAAAGAGTAAAGTCGCTATATTTTACAATTTCGCTTCGATAAAGGCGAAAACGCAAGCTATCCGGCTGAAATTGAGAATGGTATCTATGGTCCCAATACTGTTACAGCCAATCATATGCAATTTTGGTTCCGTCGATTTCGTTCAGCGAATTTCGATATCAGAGATGCACTGGAAGGCCTATCGTTGAAATTGTCAATAAAATCATGGAAGTTATCGAAGTAGACCGGCATGCGAGCTAGCGTAGAACCGAGGTGCTGAAGATCGATCACAAAACAGTTTCAAACTATTTGTATAAAGCTGGTTTCAAAAATAACGTCAATGTTTGGGTGCCGTATAAGTTGACACAAAAAAACTTGATGGAATGAATTTCCATCTGGGAATCCTTGGACAAACGGAACGAAATGGTGGCTGCTGACAAGAAATGGATTACATAGGACAATATTAAGTGGAAACCATCATGGTCGAAGGGTGGTGAAGCGGCTCAAACGGTAGCCAAACCAGGATTGAGAACCAGTAAGGTTAAGTTGTATTTTTGATGGGATTGGGAGGGAATCATCTACTATGAGCTGGTGTCCAATGGTCAAACACTCAATTTGAACCTCTACTGCCAGCAATTGGACCGACTGAGGCAGCAATCGACTAGAAGCGGGCAGAATTAGCCAATAGAAGTGGTGTCGTGTTCCACCAGGACAACACACGTTTAGGATGACCCGGCAGAAGCTCCGGGAGCTTGGTTGGGTGGTTATTATGCATACACGTCATTGTACGGACCTGGTACGTACCTTTTTGTCCATGGCAAACGGTATAAAAATGGCTACAATAGAGAGAACTTTTCATTTTCATTATTTCATGGAACGCGAATTGACCCCAGTGATAATTCATTTTTTAGGAAACAAACATTTTTTAAAAAAATGTAAAAGCTCAATCCATATTTCTTTGGAAAAACAAATACAGCCTTGCTCAAAAGTATGGAGCACCCCAAATGTTTCCATTTTCTGCATATATGCAAAGGAGAAAAAAATAGAAAAATTATTTTAATTTTTCTTATTTATTGCTAATTTGTATTTAATACTTGGTTAGTCCCCCCTTCGCTTTAATAACCGCTGCCACCCTTTTCGTCATATTACCTACAAATAATATTTTTACAAAAATCGAGATCGATTTTCTTCCATTCCTCTTTTATTTTCAAAATTAACTCGGATTTCACTTTGGTTTTGTGTAATGAAATGTTTTTTTTGTGTTGACCACAAATTCTCAATGGGGTTTAAATCCAGCAATTGTGCTGGCCACTCCAAAACAGATATTCTGTGACTAAGAAGCCATTTCTTAGAAACAGCCGATGTGTGGTAGGGGGCGTTCTATCTTGTTGGAATAGGAATGAATGGCACTAAAACTTTCTACCGTTGTCATGCACTTCCACCATCAAATTTTATTGTAGGGATCATTCAGCCAGGATGGTATTCTTCAGCAGGTCTCCTTCGCACGTACTTTATTCCAGGGCTTCCAAACATCTCAATTTTCATAAAGAAATTAGGTAATTTCTAAATGTTTTATTATTTCTCATAAAAGCAATATTTAAGTGACCTTTCTATATTTAATACTTTAAATAACGTTTTCGGTAACTTACCTCAATATTGGTTTCATCGGACCAAAAGCACTTTAGCCCAGTCTTCATTTTGCTAATTTTTATATTTTTTGGGCTATTCTAATCTGATCTTCCAGTGTCTTTTAGTAAGCGTTGGTTTTTTAGCCTTACATCCTCTCCGTATTCCAGAAGCTAGCTCATAACATGTCGTCCATCGCGTGGTGTAGTTTTCTGCTTTCTCCTTGTTTTTGGTTTGTTCTGGTGATACCTAGTCAGTGCAAATCGATTTAATGCAGTTTGCACAGCTTTCATGGAGCATTTTTGAAATTTATACTTGGCTTATGCCTTGCCCACTTAATAAATTAATTCAGTATCGATCGTCCAAGCTTAAATGTTTATTTTTTGGACCCACAGTTCCAGAACAACAAATTAAAAAAAATTATAATAATTTAATGTTTCACCAGAAAGTAAAAAAGTAAACGTTTAGTGTAAATGAGTAAAATAGTAATAATCGCTTTTGTCCAAAACAATACATTTATAATGGCAAAACGAGAATGACCTTCATAAAAACAGTTAAATATTTTGTAAAAACAAAAACAATTAAACAAAACGAAAGAGCATGGCTGTATATTCATATATTTCTCTCTCCCTCTCTCTCTAGCGATCACATGAAGGGATTTTAACGCATTCATGATGGTCCTCCATCCGTCTCCATCCATAGCTCGCACCCTCCAGTGTTAACATCTTGCTAAATACGTAGGTCTCGCTCCACGTCGGCTCGCCAGCGCAGTTGGGGTCTTTCTCTATAATACAAACAACGGCAGGTTCTTGTTGAAACACTTTTTTATTCATTCGTTGATGGATCCTCATGGAGAAGAACTGATCGGTTGGGACGAAATCAACACTGATAGCCTCCGATGATCTTTACAGTGAGGACGGCGCCTGGCAAGTACAAAATTCGCCAATACTTTACAATAGAGCTACGCCAATACAATAGAGCTACGCTACGATAGTTTTGCGTTTTCACGCAATTAAAATAAAGGGGTTTTTCATAAGGAAATAACAACTTTGTATTTAAATAAAACACAGAATAATTGAGATATTATCTGCAATTTATTCCAGGTGCAGTACACATTCATTTGACTATGGAATTCAATCGCGAGGTCGGTATGGGTAACTGCAGTGGGAAAAAAATCGAATTTCAAAATGAAACTTTGCATACCGATTAACACATTTGTCCAAAATTGTGCTCACGGGAAAAAATAGTGTTGGTCCAGGAGCCGAAAAACGGCAAAAGAAAATTTCAAATTCGCCTTAAAGACGAAACAAAAAAACCCAATTTCTAGAAAAAAAACAGAAATAATTTATGCCTAATTTTAAAACTTTCTAAAGGCTGTTACACTGACGAAATTTGTGCTTAACACAGAAATATTATTTTCATAAATTTTCATTCATAAATTGAGGAAAAACCAACAGCCCCTAAAAGATACTATATTCAACAAACAAAATAAAGAGTTGTACCGTTCAATAATATTTTAGTTGAACAACAAATAAAAAAATAGAAATGAAATATTAAAATATAAAAGAATATGTAATTCAGATAGCATATTCCTGTCAGGCATGTTCAGTGCCATCCGAAAAATATTGTGGCTGAATTTGTGCTTATACAGAATTGGGCCAATTCCAATTTTTCGATAAAATTCAAGATTCCCTTCAAAGTTTCGGCACTTAAAATGATCAAGACGCTTCAGTTCTTGAGTTAATTTAATATTGAAAGGATGTTGTAAGTCATAAGGTCTGTACGCAAAATTTGCCACAATGTGGTTTGAGAGATACCCAATTCGACGTGGAATCGACTGATTTGGCTCACTTTGAAATGAGGCACTTACGACTACGATATTTTCTGGATTTTGGCCGGTGCGTTTTCTCACTAGCACAGGAACATAAAAGAAAGAGTTTTACATTTACTCACATTTAAAGTCAGTACGTTGTTAATTGACCAACTGCAAAAGCGGTTTAAGTCATCTTGTAATATTTCGCAGTCTAACACGCTAGGATAAGAACGCGACCAGTCGATGGGAATGAAATAACAATCGGGGCTCTCCAACTTACTAATAAGCTAATATTGCGAAGTCTGTGCAGACTGTCAAGCGGCTGCTTGGAAATTAGACTGTCAAATAAATTACCACAAAAAGAGGACAAGTTAGACCTACCGGGATAAAATCCATGATGAAAAGGAGAAATAAATTTCTTGATATGGAAGTGCAATACTCTGTGAACCATGAACTTAAACAGCTTTGGTAAGACAGAGAGGATGGTGATCCCACGATAATTACTTGCCTCACTTCTATTACCCGTCTTGAAAATTTAAAGATCAGATGAAATTTTACATAGATCCGGAAAAAAACACGACAAAAGTTTTCGTTAAACAAGAAGGTAGTTGCAGGGGCCAGACTTACAGCACAACGTTTGAACAGGATCGCTGGCAGACCGTCATAACCCGCTTCTTTACTAACGTCGAGAAGGAGCAGTTGATCCAGAACTTCCTGTTCGGTAAATTTGAAAATATCAAATACTCGTAGAATGGGCGGCTTGTAAACCGATGCAAACAATTTGGCAAACAAATTGCAAATGTCGGATGACACGGTGGAAGTCTTGTAAGATGTATTCGACTTAAAACCAGGGGTCATTTTTTTTAAAAATTCGACAAGTTGACGAAATAACCGCAAGTATATAGTAGTGGTATGTGTGTTTGTGTTAGTGCGATGTGCGCCATTTAATTTTCTTGAATATGCCATTTTCTAGATCATTTCCATTTATAATTTAAAATTTGTAAACGTAGTGTAAATATGTTTTAAATAAAATTAAATTTATTTAATTATTTAATTTTACTTTTAAAATAATTTCTAATTCAAAAAAAACTAAAATATGTGTAGGTAAAATTTTTTTTTTCTTAACACATTGATGCACACTTTCTAAATGTGTGTGCTACTCAGGAACACATTTGATAACTTTTGTAATTGCAATGATATTTCGTCGCGGAAAGAAATGTATTGTGAGAGTTGAAAAACATGTCGAATTATTTCTTTAAAAATGAATGTTGTTTGCGCGATAAAAATCCAAAAAATTGTATGACGGTTATAGCAGTCATTTCCGCGAACGTGTTAACTCACCACTCAAACACTTGGCGAGATGTCAGAAAATTGTGACGACGAAAGGACATAAGCACCAAAAACTGAACCGATTTGTACCGATTCATAATTTTTGATGCTTGCATTCGCAGAAAATATAAACTAATATAACCACAGAAAAATTACACACACTAATATAAAATTGTATACAGATACCTATTTTTTACTGTTAATGAAGTTTTAAAATTTTTGGGATTAGATGTCAAAACTTGCCCGGTTTGCACTACGTAATTATTGTAAAGGAACCAATTAAAGGTTTTAAATTCATTGCGGGCGTTGACAAAATCGGGATAGATAGTACGCCGTAAGCCTGTACAGGGAATAAGTTGCGTCGTTTCTCGAGCAGCATCAACTCGGTATTATACCATGGCTCACGAAAGCCAGATTTATTATTGATAACCCGCGTAAGGTGTCTCTCGATACCAGTCCCGAGAAGCTCATTCAATCTGTACACCGTATCATTCAAATTCGCGCTGCGCTGCAAAATGTCTCAATTGGCAGTGCTGAGAAATTTATTGAAGAATGCGTAATCGGCCATTCTAAAATTAAAGTAAAAATCCGTAGAAAAATAATTAGTTGTACATTTAGTATAAAAAATATTTATCATAATTGGTGTGTGATGCCCTGACATCCAGTGAAGTCCCAGCACGGAGCAACATCGGCATGCAAGACATCGTTGGCAAATAGCAGGTTTAGGAATTTTCCTCGACTGTTGATGAAACGGTTGAGCTGTGTTGTTGTTGATATGAAAGCGAAGAAATCGATCATAGTCAATGGTTTCTCATCAGTTGAGGATGAAGAGAACACACCGTTGACCTTCCACCAATTTCGCAAGGTTCTCCCATTTAATGAAAAAAGTTTTACTTTGAAGTTTTATTCCGAATACTCAATCCGCCTAGACTGTAGAAAATTTTGGTCAAAATTCATGAGAGCTCCCAAATTGTGGAAGAAGCTTAAATATGAAGTTTCATACCGAATAATTAATTCGCCTGAACTGTGCAGGACCCAATTTTTGTTTAAGTTTTTTGTAAAAATCGTATATTCTTAGCTGCCACTTCCGTAGACCCATTGGGATCTCCCAATTTATGAGAAAAGATTAAGTATGAAGTTTCATCTCTTTTGATCAATCCGTCTGGGCTGTACAGAGCTGAATTTTGTTGAAAAACAATTTTAACCCAAAAAACGTCACTTCCGCTTAAACTTTGGAAAACTGGTCTGGACAGGTGTTGTTGCAAATTTATTTTAGAATCTTTCCCAATTTATGATATTATACGTGAAATAAAATAAAACTGTTTCACTTTATTAATGGCTTCAGTACATATATCAATTTTGGGTAACCAAATCGTTTCCCCGATTCTTTTTAGTATTCTCGATTTATTTTCGTGTAAATTAAAATTGTGAAATTGAACCTATGTTAAATCAAAGGGGATGACAATTCTAATACAGGTAACCCTACAAGAACACGGTATTTGAAGAATACGGTTTCAAGGAATACGAACACCCCTGCCCTCGAATTACACGGTTTCAAACAACGCGATTTTAGTTGATTCTCTTTTATTTTGTTTTTTGTATACCAAAACAAAAAAAATAAAACGTAGCGTTTTTTTATTTTGTTTTTTATAGTCTAGAATAACACGGTTTCAAAGAACACGGAACGAATTAATCGTGTTCTTGGAGAATTTCCTGTATTTGATTTGTGTTACTCTATAGAAATCTTGGTAAACTTTGCTTGAATTTCCCAATTTGCTTTTACGCGAAAATAAACCAAGAACACAAAAAAGAACCGGGAAAACGGTTTGGTTGTCCATAATTGACCAGTTTTAATCTTATAACTTAAAAACCGATTAAGATATCGCGATGTAGTATAGTTTTGACGTGAACGCCGAACAACGAAACTGCTGCAAACTGTCCGTTCGCAGACAAAGCTTAATGTTAACACTTGAAAATTTTCGAAGTTAAAGTGTTTTTTTGAACCAAAGACGATTCCTCAGAAGTTCGACCTCAAAACAGAGATTAAAAACTTGTTGGGTTGTTTTTACGATGTGGTTTAAGGAAGGGGTATTTTTGTAGAGTTTAAGTTAAATGTGGTCTGAGGAAAAATGTCATAAATCATTTCCAACTGCAAATAATAAATCAATAAGACATAGAACAAAAACTAATATCAATCATCATCTTCTTTATAGAATTGATACCGGTTGGTTCACTTCTAGCTCATAGAACACGGGAAATTTCGAAGTAATAAGTATGGGCAATATTGCAAACTCGTTAAATCCATAAACAAATTTTTACTCCGGGCACAAAAGAAAGTTCAAGTAAAACCTCATTGAAAGATTCATTATGACATCATCGAGTACCTTCCGGTAAGGTACTCAATGGTGAAATTAACACAAAGGAAACAATGTAAAGCTCGAAACCCACCATAATGATAACAAAATTATAGATATAGTGGAAACCCATCAAAATACTAATTCCAGGGCACAAGTTTTGCCTCAGTTCTCTCCTGACTGATAAATTAGAAAATGTATAGCAATATTAAACGTCTGTAACAATTATAAAATTGTATCGGTTATCCGCGTAAAACAAGAGTACCGCATATTACGATATAATTAACTGTGATAACAATAAAATTGATTAAATTACATCTTACATTATACAACAGATTCAGTAAATCAAAATACATATTTTGATTCTCATATTTATTTTCCAAGAAATCTCATTCCTATTTCTATCCTACAACCGTACATCACATAACCGAGTTTATTTCACTTATGCATGTAATGTGAGTCTCTGAATTTCTTAATTTTATTTTATGTGAGATAACTATATTTAAAAAATATTCCCATACAGTGTTTTGTCTTCTGTCAAATCATGTTCTTATTATGGATTGATGTATCAGATTTAAGTATTTGGGAAAGTGACGTGAAGATACACGATTAGACGAGCGGGTACACGAAGCTCTAATTAGAGAGTACACACTAGCACTACCTTCATACAAAAATAATTGCTTTAACGAGCTTAAAACTTAAATTCAACCAAAAACAAAAATTAATTTCATTTAACATGCTTTTAAAACACCATCGCACGAATTACATCATAAAGATGTTCAAAAACGTTGAAAAATGATTTGGGCGTTTACGTTGATGTCATGTCATCGTGCCATATAAATGACATGATGAACATTTTTCATTTTTTCATGTTTTCATCTCAATTACTTATCCCTATATACTATATATACGAGTACAAGAGTATGTGACAAAATTGCACACAGAATAACAAATGTTTATGATATTGGGAAATTAATTGTTTAGCTCAGTTTAGTTTAGATCGCTTGAAGGCAAAAAAAAAAAACTTATTTTAATGAAGGTGAAATAAGATTTGTTTACCGTTTGTACAAGACACAGGCAAGTTTCAAATAGATTACAGAAAATTATTAAATCTACCTGTGACATCGTGCAGTAGCTTACACCTGACGTTCTAATTTAGTCGGTTTAATTAAGTTACATATAAAATTTTCTATACTCTATTTAATTCAAAGCTTTTAAAGCATTCAAACCGCATGCAAAAGCAACAACAAGTTCGATTTAACAATTTTAGACAAAAAAAATCATCATCCAGTCTTAGAAATTTTCTCCAATTGTAATAACAATGTACACACACAAATATACATAATTTTGGTATAACAATAAAATAAACGGGAAAATTAATATGGGCGTGGTTTTTCCGACATAAAAAAAAGAAAATATACTAAATAAAAACATTTTTTTTTATCTAAGTAGAAAATATATTTTTGTTTAGTGTTTTTTGATAACAAGCTTGTAGTAAATGGAAATACATAGGAAAATTCGAAAGATGTAAAAAAAATGTTCATCTTAACAAAATAAAGTAAATAATTGGCGATGTAAAGATTCTGCGCTTTTAAAATATTCAGCATGACTGTATTTGTGAGACACATAGATAATACGAATATAAGTACATAAAGCTTTATATACTTCAAAGCTTAATAAATTTTGACTATGTATGTATACATGTTCGTTTGTGTGTGCGTATATATGTAAAGAGTATTAAAGTAAAAGCTACTGGTTACTACGAATTGTACCGGTCAAAATATTTCGCATCATCTTAAAAAAATATATCCTTGAAAATAATGCAAACTACATAATTATTGACCAGACATAATAAACCATAAATGCTGATTGAAAAGTAATGGTTTAAAAGCATACCTAGGTTTATGTGCGCCGCCCCAACCCACAGACAATTAGCTAACATTTTAATGAAACGTTGTTTACAGGTAAGCCAGCAGGTGTAAGTTGACAGATTATTATGTATAGTTGGTTTCTAGGTCAGCATTTAAAATGTTTGTAACGGTTATAAAATTTAGTTAATAGTTTGAAATAAAATACAATTGAAAATAAAGTAGATGTACGGTTGGAGCACATCAGAAATACTGAAATATTGCAATGCAACATCGAATTGATACGGGAAACGCCACTTGAATATTTAAAAGCACAAGGTACGAGTTTTGTGCGTCTAACTATTTTACTTTAGTTTAATTGTAGCAAACTGTGCAATCCTAAAACAATTTATTTTTCCTCCAAATGGCACTATTCTGGTAGTTCCCCGGGAACAGGGAAATGGGGAGTGAATTTATGTGTAATTTTTATTTAAACATTTTATTTCTGACATACCACCTCAAAAGTTAGTGTTAATTTTTTTGGAAACAAGTTTTAATTGGGAAAAATTTTCCCTGCCAATTTAGATATGGAGATTTTTCCCCAATTTACAAATGTTTACATCAAACTTTTCTCCTCAGTAGGCCGGGAAAAATATTTGAACAAAAATTACATATAAATTCTTTCCCAGTTCGATATTCCCGGGAATTAGAATAGTGCCACAGAATTGGTCAGGATTTTTCCTACAACGGCTATATCTGCCCATTTACGTGCGTTATGTATACAAACTCTGTTGAATTAGGTCAACTATGTAAGAAAATGTCGTAGTTTTCTAGTCACATTGTTTAAACTAGATATTAATAACCCTATAAGACCAGGATTTACTGGTGACATACTGTATATTAGCCAGATTTGACAATCGAAAATAAGAAAACCCTATTTTTAAATTCAACTCTATTTTTACAAAATAAATGTTTGAAATACATTTTATGAAGCTTGTACTGAACACACTGTTTATACCCCCAAGTTCTCCATTTCAACCCTAATTTCAAAATATCATTTCCGAGAAATTTTACATGCGGGTCCATATAAAATTTTTCGAAAGCGATCTTTTGAAATTAGGCTTGAAATGAGGGTTTCTACGGCTGTGGCTGAAGAGGAGTAGACATAATAATGAAACCTGGTCAATGTGATCAGTACAAGCAGTTTAAGTGATTGCATTAATAAACCGTAGGATTTTTAAAATTTGAAATATATTTCAAAAATTTATGTTTTAGAAATAGGGTTGAATTGAGAGGTTTCTATTGTTAAACCTGGCTGATCTGGAGTATGGCACCAGTGATTCCTGTTCTCATCGGGTTATATGCAACTATTTTAAACAATGTGACTAGAAAAATACGAAATTTTCGATCTATTTCAACAAATTTTGTATATAACGCATGTAAATGGGCAGATATAGCCGTTATAGGAAAAATCCTGACCAATTCTGGGCTGACTATTTCTGATGTGATAATCATATCAGAAATCCCATATTATCTCCCAAAATACATTATTAAGTTTTACCGTTAGAAGCATAAAATTGCACAATCAAGTACTACTCGACAAAATAAGAAAACCGTGGAATTTCCACAATGGGATTTTTGCGACTCACACGTCATAATTTACCCTAATAACCGGAGTTATTTGTTAAACATGTGCTGAAATATTTAAATAAGACAGAGAAAGAGAACAATGTTGAAATAAACGAGATTTCAAACTGGTGGTCGTTGACTACGGAAATTTTAGTTGTTTGATAATTTGATAATATTACGAGCGAGATAAACGATCGACCTACTCAATTATAAACCTAAAATAAAATAATGCTTAATAAAGAGTAATTCTTGGAACACAATGATACAATTTCAGAAAATTTTCTGAACTTGCTGCGTTATAAAATGTTTATCGTTTAACATTACCACGTTAAAATGACAGGTCCATCTGTATATTATGCTTGATACTGTAAAGTTAGGGAGTGAGTAACAAAGTACCAAACAAATTTGTAATTATTAGATTTTGTAATGTTCGATTTTGTGGGACAAGTATTAAAATTTTAAAGAAATTCGTTTAATCCTGCAAATTCTATAGAGGCTGGTATGACAATGCAGTTTAAATCTTATATGTTGACATTTTTAGTATTCTAAGATGAAATCACTAACATCAGAGACAAATATGTTCTTCCATATACAAAGTTATTGTTTTTTTTATTTTCGGACAGTACAAGGTAGCCGATATTTGTCAGCGAAAAATAGCGATCTACGCTACTCTGCACAAGAGTCAAAATTATTGCAAAAAAGAATTTCTGAACGGATTAATGAAAACCCAAAAGATTAGTAGCGTTCACATAAGTAGGAAGGCTGTGTCGAAGGAGTGATATGAACGCATATGTAGCGGTCTTTAGTCATACCACCGTATTCACGTTGAAAACTTCATGTAAGCCTACACATTGGCATGTAAGGGCCGAAACACAGAGAAACTGGCAAATCATGTTCCCTTCACTGATCCACTACCAATTTTACATGTTAGATTAGTAGCTGCGGCAATGACCCGTCCTTAAAGCAATGAGTTCACAATAAAAAGGAATTTTTGTACTCACTTTTATTAGCATAAAATAAATAATACTTTTAGATACAGCGGCGAATTCATTACGTATTAATCTACAACGGCGAGAATGTTGCAGTTTCTGAATGCTGATTTACAGAACACTATATCATTATCTTTTTAAGGAATTTTCCGAATTAGACCATAAATCTGTGTCCACAAACGACTATAAAGTAAATGCACGAAACAATAATTTTTGGAAGGTCAAAGATCCCGATGAGTAAAGAGGTTTAACCAAAAAAAACTATCCGAGAAATTAAGGTTATGGCTGGAGATCTTCCATTATTCTAGATAATAGAAGATTCTCAGATGAAAGAGTTGCAAATTGTAAACGCAGTAAACATCTTTAAACGAGAGAAAACAGCCAAGAAACGAAAGTCATTAAAAGAGGGCCCGACCTATTCATGTTTTACATTCAACAAAAACGAAAAAATTAAAAACATTTTTAATATCAAAGCAATACTTAATATGAGGCTTAAATAGAACCACGAAAAAAGAACGAGATTAATACCTCAATGCCAAGGCTTTAACCACACCCAAAGATATAGTGGGATGATTATAAGATGCGTAAAATGTACCGGTAAACTCAACGGAAAGAGTGCACAGTTACCCGAAACGAACCTACAAGGGGTATAAATCGGCAAGGCCAACACCCAGCCAAGTACGGAGGATGGCGAAATAGAGCTAAAACTGCAAATATTAAGAAATAAAACGCGCCAAACAGCTCAAAACTCTAACGTTACAAGAGCTAGAACCTATGGTATCCAACTTTGGGATTGTGTCAGGAACGTCAATGTAAATATGATAGTACATTAAACAGGCACAAATATATCACTATAACTAATTGTGTATAAGGTCACTCTTCTGTAAGGTATTTCGATATCAAAGGTTGTTGAATTTGAGGTTAATTTTTATGATTTTAAAAATCACATATATATATATAATGTATATAATGTAAACAACATATATTATATATGTAATGTATATAATGTATATAATGTATATAATATATATAATGTATATAACATATATAATATATATACGTATATAATGTATATAATATATATAATATATATAATGTATATAATGTATGGAATGGTACCTTATTAAAGTTAGCCGAAAGTTTCCAGCCGAAAGATAAAAAATCGATAATGCAGATAGTGTCTTCACTTTCGCTCAGCTGAAAGTGTATAAATGTGTACTACGTCATCGTTGATCAACAAAGCCGAAAAATTTATTTCAACAATACATCAACAAAAAATAATTTGAATGTATTATTAAGCGAGGTTTGTTTTAAAACCTAATTAACCTAATTAAACTTGTGAAATACAAATGTTTGAATCAAACATTAATAATTTAAAAAGCAATATTGTTAAAATTGCTTTAAATGAACATAAATTATGGTGGTAGTGTGACTATTTCCATTTGATATATCATAATGTTGGTCAACTTCGGCTTAACTGTGCAGACATTCTGAAGGGGATACAGGGGTGGAACTATTTTAGCAAAATTTCGCTAATTCAATATATAGAAAATGCATTAAATGGCATGTCGTTCTAGGATACCATGCCGTGTCATTGATGCCACTATGGTCATTTGATAGGCCACTATGTTGGTCAACTTCGGCTTAATTGTGGCTTAATATATAGAAAATGCATTGAATGGCCTGTCATACTAGGTAAACATGCCGTGTAATTGACCATAGTGACATCAATGACACGGCATGTTGTTAGATATTTGCCGTGCCAGTAAAGATGCGGGAGAGGTTTAGCTGTAAGAATTCGACGAGTCCAATCCTACTTACTTGGAATAAGTTCTCTACCTGCAACACATAATCTACCTGGAATACATTTCATACATGCATTACATAAGCCTGGAATAAACATTAACAATTAATACTTACATTGTTATTATATAACTTCAGCTGCGTACCTAGAAATTAGTTTAAATTATTATTAGTATAAACAAACCAAATCATATGTAAACAATATACGTAACATAATTTAACCTTGAACTTGAACTTCAATTTGGTCATCAAACCAAATTATATTACGTATAATGTAAACACAATATTAACTTAGAATTTCGATTTATAATTGCATATTAATGCATAGAGACTTAGTTATAAAGCACATTAATAATTATTATATATATTTAGTATAAACTAACATATTTTCACGGTATATATGTTAATTTATTATTATTACTTACCATTTGTTGTTTAGCATTGACATTTTTGTCATTTATATTGACATTTGTGTACCACTACTAATGCAATATTGATGAGGGCGTTTTATACCTAATATTATATAATGTAGTGCCATCTAGTGGCAATTAAGTTAGCGATTGATGACCCTCTATATTAAATATGTAATAATTTGTAATTAATAATGTCAAACAGAAAATATAATTCCTTACCATTTCAACCACCAAACAAGCAACATCGGCTTAATAATAAAAAACTGATTCATCATAAAATAATTGTGTAATAAGTGGAAGCAGAGGATCCTTAACATAATAATAAATAAGAAAGAGGTGAAACCCAAGCGAATAATATACAGTCCACTGCCCCGGGTATTTTACACATGTTAACCTAGAACGACATGCCATTAATGCATTTTCTATATATTGAATTAGCGAAATTTTGCTAAAACACACCACTGTATCCCCTTCAGAACTTCTCCACAATTAGGCCGAAGTTGACCAACATAGTGGCCTATCAAAAGACCATAGTAGCATCAATGACACGACATGTTAACCTAGAACGACATGTCATTCAATGCATTTTCGATATATTAAATTAGTGAAATTTTGCTAAAATACACCCCTGTATCCCCTTCATAATTTCTCCACAATTAGGCCGAAGTTAACCAACATTATGATATATCAAATGGAAATAGTGAAATGCCCACCATAATTTATATTCATTTGAAGCATTTTTAACAATATTGCTTTTTAAATTATGAATGATTGAATTAAACATTTGTATTTCACAAGTTTAAATAGAATTAGGTTTTACAACAAACTTCGCATAACAATATTTACATTCAAATTGGTTTCAGTTGATGTGTTGTTGAAATAAATTTTTCGGCTGATGACTTTCTGCTGAAGAATGTTGATCAACGGTGACGTATTTATACACTTTCGGCTGAGAAAGCGAAGACACTATATCTGCATTATCGATTTTTCTTATCTTTCGGCTGGAAACTTTCGGCTAACTTTAATAGTATTGGAATGGTTATAATGTATATAATGTATATGATGTATATAATGTAAATAATCTATATAATTCATATAATTTATATAACGTATACGATGTACATAATGTATACAATGTATATAATGTATATCTGGTATATAATAGGTGTTTGGGTGTTTGGTGCATCGTTTGCCAAATTGAATTGGCTGAAAGGATGGGTCCTTTGATTTCCTTGAAACCCCAGTAACTCATTTTTGGCCCTACCAATTTTTTTATTTTAACTTTTTTATGTTTATTTTGAAAAATCGCAATATTTAGCATTCAATTTTTTTTTAAATTATTGGTATAGGTTTCAAATTTAATATTAACTCTTACGTTTACTGTTGTATGGTTCTATCAAATTAAAAATTCGTCCCAAATAACATCTACGTCCCTTTTTATTTACTCTTAAAATGTTTGAAAAAGGTAAAAGAAAACTTAAAACTCAACTTTACATTGCAATAAAAAGAAAACTAAAAGTGATCGTGATCTTCGAACTCTTTTATTACTGTTTTCTAGTCTATCCCCTTTCCAACGATATGCAATATGCTATAAAAACTCTTTTAAACACTTTACTAAATCACAAAATTTGAGTATCGCGACACATCAGCCTGATATTCAATATTCGCGATAAAAATTGGTTTTTATTTAAAAAAATTCGCGCGAAGCAAGTAAAATTTGCTATCTCCCTCTCGCACAGTGAAATACATCCTTTCTCTGTATTTCTCAGTTAAATGCATTTTTATTCATTGATATTTTTCCATTGTTTTTAGTCGACAAATCACTGTCTCTGCAAACAAACACGTCGGTTAAACTTTCATTCTGTTCTAATATTCGTTAAGTTTTTAAGTGTTTTGGTTAAGTTTTGCTTTTGTTACTATTGCTACAATGGCTACATCCTCTAATGAAGAAAACGCTAACATTTTGATGGCAGCGCCAATTGCGTCGCTCGTGCCGCACAATGGATTTACAAGGTGCGCTTCAGCCGCCACCAAGAGGGATTATAACTCGACATAATGCTGCTGTCAATGAACAGGTTCTACCACTGTTTGAAGAGGCACCGACTAAAAGCATAAGAAATATATCTGTATCATTCGGGATTTCCATCTGGAAAGTGTGGAGCATACTTCGTTAAAACAACAAACATAGTTTTCATTACACTCCAGTGGAAGGTAGGTAATTTTTGAACAGATTTACAATTCGTACGCGCTATCATAAGACATTGGCATGTCATCGGTACGTATCCCTTCTCGCCTTACCGCGTATCTTACCAATGTCAATATTAAACAAATACAACATATTGGCAGTAAATAATACTTTCTTACGTGTATTTTATTATGTATTATATTTGTTGCAGATCTGCTGGACAATCATAACTTTGACAAACGTGTCCAGTTTTGTCGTCTTTTATTGCACACAGATGTAGATGATCCCTACTTTTTGAAAAGTATTCTGTGGACAGATGAGTCCAAATTTACTAAAGAAGGGATTCTTAATTTGCACAACCTTCATTAGTGGTCAACGAAAGATCAGAACCCACGTGCCAAAAGACAGAGTTCGTTCCAAAGAAGATTTAGTGTCAATGTTTGGGCGGGAGTAATTGGAAATCATGTGATTAAGTATCTTAACGGGGATAACTACCTTGAGTTTTTACAAAATGGCTTGCCCGAATTGGTAGCACACGTGCTAATTTTCAATTATAACTGACCTATTGTTTTTCAAAATGACGGTTGCCCTGCACACTGGAGATTAATTGTCAAAGAGCACCTAAATGACGTTTTACCAAATTCATCGATTGAGAGGGATGGCCCTATTCCATGACCTCCACGTTCCCCAGACCTAACTCCGTTAGATTTTTACGTTTGAGGGCGAGTCAAAGCTCTGGTATACGTAACGGAAGCTCGATCTAGGGATGATTTAGTTCAACGCATTGAAGCGGCTTTCATCAAAGTTAAAGACTAAATGCGTTTACGCACCACTACAGTAGAAATTAGGCGAAGGTGTCGTGCGTGTATACGCAACAGAGGTCAACAGTTTGAACAAGATTTATAATAAAAAAAAGATTTATTTTTATTAAAAAACGACTTTTAATTTTAAGTCCAAAAGTTAGTACCTACATACATAAATGTAAAATAAAGATAAGTGACAGATTTTACTGCGGAAGAGTGAGGTATTAGTTGTTGGTTGTTGTAGCCTACTTAGTGTATGTTTTTTAAGTAAAAACAAGTTTTTATCGCGAATATCGTATATCCTGGGCCGACATGTTGTAACTATCACTATTTTCGCTTCGATGCATTTTCGATAAAATAACGGTATTTTGAAAGTAAACATTTTTTTCTTTCATGTAAATTTTTAAATTTTCATCAAAGTAGGACGGTGTTTTCGTCGCAGCGAAAATAGTGATAGTTACAACATGTCGGCTCAGGCTGATGTGTCCCGATACACAAATTTTGTGATATAGTAAAGTGTTTAAAAGAGTTTTTATGGCATATTGCATATCGTTGGAAAGGAGATAGACTAGAGAACTTAATAAAAGAGTTCGAAGATCACGATCACTTTTAGTTTTTTTTTATTGCGATGTAAAGCGAGTTTTAAGTTTTCTTTTACCTTTTTCAAACATTTTAAGAGTAATTAAAAAGGAAAGTAGATGTTATTTGGGACGAAATTTGGATTTGATAGAACCATACAACAGTAAACGTAAGAGTTAATATTAAATTTGAAACCTATACCAATAATTTAAAAAAATAATAAAATTTGAATGCTAAACATTGCGATTTTTCAAAATAAACATTAAAAAGTTAAAATAAAAAAATCCGTAGGGTCAAAAATGAGTTATTGGGGCTTAAGAGATAACAAAGGACCCATCCTTTCAGCCAATTCAATTTGGCAAACGATGCACGAAACACCCTGTATAATGTATAATGTAAATATTCGATATTAACTGCCATACTGCCACACACGTTATACCGCTGATGAATTCGACGTTTGATGTACCTTTATATAAAATAACCACTGCTTCGGTGGCTATACTCGGCAATCCAGTCTATAATCAGTTTTTTTATAAAATAAAATTTTATTTTTAATAAAATAAATTTGTTTTTTTGTAAATCTATAGGTTGATCCCTTACAAACCAAATAGCGTAAAGATAAAAATGTTTTACCTCGAAGAGGAAGTGTTCATGAATTTTTATATGAAACAAAATTATGGAGAAATATTTTCAAGCATTCTGATTGGTTTAGCGTGCAGATCAAAAATATAAATTATAACTCAAGCTTAGTAGTGCAGTCGTCTAAACAAAGCAACTCTCAATGTTTTTAAAATTAATTTTTGGTTGATGTGTTGTAATAATTTGATCAAACTCTGTTGGTCCATTTTGGTTGGAAAAGGTCTCTCCTATCACCTTTCTTCGTTTGATTATCCACTTCAAGGACACCCTGTTTAATTATTATACCCATTCCCCGTATCCTTATCATCCACTCCACGTTTTATACCTCCTTATTTTAAACAACAAACGCCTGCTTATTTTCCCTTTTGCCTGTAATGTGGCAGACGAACGAAGAAAAATTGGAGGACAAACGATTTCGTCTGTCCGATAATATTCAACTTTACTTATGTTTGTATTTCCCCATAGCATTATTTTCGTAATCGACGTAATCAATCATTTCGCTTCGTCCTCATCCTCGTAGTTGACAGTAAACATAATGTGGTCTTAAATCGCTAGCACTGGAGAGATCGTAGTTCTTCCAGCTGCCTCATTACATGAGCTTCATTCTTTTATAATTCTCGTTCCTAAGGCGTTCTAGGGAAATGCGATTATTTCTCTCCTTTAAACATCCGTCTTAGGGCTGGAGCTAGGCAGGCAGGCTTAGCTTGATATTTATTTGAATAGTGAACTTTTTGAACTTTTCGTTAATATTCATATTCCAAACTTCTCAGTTTATCTCTGATACAAGTTGTAGTTATGGAAACCATAGTCCACGGTTGCTGTGGTAGTCTAGTTCGAGCTACCTTAATCCATAGTGTTGTGATTGCTCTAGACGGTAGGACTAAAAGGTCTGTAACTTTCGAGTTTCGGATATTACCAGAAGCACCAGTACTTCACGTTTGGTTTTTGTTATCAATACTACCCACACAATTAGTTTGACTAGTAAAGATGGTGCCTCACAGCAGACTAAGCCTCTTACTAAAGTAAAGTAAGACTCTTCCGAGTGAGAGAGAGAGAAAGATGTCGCCCTCACTCGAATGTATTGCAACAAGATTGAAATTTTATAATAATAAATTTTAAACCCTGTTTGTAAGATTTTTGTTCTATATACCTAATCTTAAATGATAATCTAAAGTGAAAAGAACTTTAAAATTTGACATCTATTTCCGTTAAAAATTTTAAATAGTCCTTGAAAATTTTTAATATTGTCTGAAACCTCATACCGGTGATTTTGAAAATGAATGAGACGATTTGGTACCTTAGAAAATTAACTTTGTGCTTGTGCTCTAATTGGTTTTGGTGTGCTGAAGAGCTTTCTAGTTTTCTATTACATATGTCGAACAACAACCTGGTAAAGTGTGTGAGCCCTACTCCAAATTGAACAAAGGCTGTTCCTAGTTATGGCTAAGAAATTCAATAAGCACGTCTCTCTTCAAAATATGTTGTGCTCTCCGAAAAACTGGCAATCACATATATAGGTGTTTTACCATTTACCCGTATTGTATTACTGTTGCACAAAGAAATTTTTGGATTAAACAAACTATGTATAGATAAATATTCGAAATGCCATTCGGTGAATATCAAATATCGGTTTACATATTTGATATTTTAAAGCGATTTGTTAATTGAAATGTATTTGCTGATCTAGATTCATCACCATTAGAGTATAATGTATAATATATTGTACGTACTCCTGCATCGGCACTGTTCCTAATATAATACAATATCCACCTCGAATCGTATTTTAGTATTAGGGCATATAAAATTAAAACTAGGTTTCACACCTTCTTTGTACAGAAAAAACCTGGTAAGAATGGGTTAATTTAAAATATCAAATTTTTTGATGAAATTGCGATTTTTTTTAATCGAATATATTTATTTACATACAAATATTTTTATTTTATACTTTTAATTATTACAAAATGTTTGATACAATTTCAAGTCAATAACCTATGATTGAATGCAACGAAATTAAAAATCGCAAAAAAAAAAATAACATTAATGTAAAACAGTATCAAAAAGTGCAATTTAAGCTTTTCCAGTTTTTCAATTTTCCCCCCAAAAAAATTAAAATTATAAAACAACCAGAACAAAATGTTTACCAAATTAAAAAATAGGATAATTAAAAAAATTGCATGAAAAAATCGAGAACACGATGTACGTGTGCAAAATGTGTACACTTTCGATAGGTAACGATATAAAAAAATAATACGGAGCCGACCGAAAAATTGAAATTCATATCGCAGATTTGTAATCAAATTGTAACAACCGAACTGCAATTTAATTCACTTTATCACCTTGTCTCTCTATATATAATATAAACTTAACAATCGAATCTGTGCATGTACGCCAAATTACATAGTGGTTTTCCCCCGCACATATAATTTAAAAGTTTGCATGGAAATCGAATAAAAAATTATCTTATGCGTAAGAATTCGATTTAATCATGCGTGCAACAAAACAAGAAAAAAAAATGTTTGATTCGATTTATGCTAAGCGGGAAACATTCAGGAATACAAATCAAAAAGCGCACGGCACCAAATATAATTTAAAAATTGGGTTTGTGGTTTTCCTATGTTCCACCATCCGCTTCAATCAAAAATGTTCTTTAGATGAAAAATTATTACATTTTCTTTTGATTTAAACTTATCCGACTAAGGGGGTAGGTAGTACAATAAATAAATTATTGAACGCAATCAATTTGATATTGATATTGGCTAGTGTATGTTAGATATTTCAAAGTCGTGTTACGTTTACATCATTGCAACGCAAATCAACATCGATTTAAAATTTTATGAACGATTTTTTTAATTATAAATTAATATTAACACGTGCAAATGTCAATTAGATCACAATCCTTGACACTTATTAAATGATAAAAATAGATTTAAGTCCTGGGGAGCAACGTTCGACATTGATTTAGTTTCAACGTTATATATGTTGATAAGAAAAACCTCTTTCTACTTTTCATCTACTCTATACATGTGTATTAAATATTTTAAAAACACTTACAATGTACGATTCTAAGCTACTTTATAAACAACTCCGGTATCACAGCTTTCGTATCAGATCTAAACCAATTATTTCCGTGTAGTCTATTTTCAAACAATTTTTTTTTGTAAAAATCAATTAATTTTCTTAATACACATATTTCAAAATTGCACCTCATCCATATCGCTTAAATCTTAATACATTCACTTACGACTTACGTAGTTTATCATCTCAACCAAATAAAAAATCCATCGGTCCTATGCGACATGCGATATTAAAGCAGAAAAATGGGGAAACTTGTGCTCCCACTGTTGTTTTCCTCTCATTTTCATTTATATTTTTATCAATTTTCGTCTAAAAATTTTATATTTTTGTCTGACACTGTATGTGGGTGTGTTCAAGCGTTCAAGATTGTGTTAAGTTTTTTTTTACATTTTTGAGATGAAATCGATCGATTTTTTTTATTGTTTTTATTTTTTATTGACAAATCATGATTTTGACGAAAACGACTTTATGTGTACCGAAATCGACTTTAACATGATTTTATTAAAGCTGCGGGGCTACTAATTATAAACATATTCAGGGTTGAATTTTAAAAGTAAAATTTAGTTGACTAGGGTTGAGAATATTGATTTTAATATTTAAGCCGAACAGTTCATTACTATTGACACTAAAACCCAGTGGATATTTCGGCACAAGATTCTGCTATTAAAGTTTCGTAATAAATTCTCTAAAGGACAGCACCCCCTCAAAACGCTAATGGTAGGCCTTTATTCGTCTTATTTTGTCTTGATGCTAGAATGTCATGACAAAATGTATTTGTATTGAATCTGACGTCCCTTAAGCTAGCAGAACCCATACGGCGGAACATTACGAGTACAAGATAGTACGGATAATTATAGGCTAATTCTAAGCTAACTAAATGCTCTATTAAAAATGTTTGGGCTCCATCCCATCCAACTAAAATGCGGGTTCTGCGCTAGCTTTAGAAAGAGGTAGCAGAACCCATATCAAAAAACGATTTAAAAACAATTGGAAAATTAAAGGTTAATTTAAGGCTAATTAAATGCCCTATTTAAATGTTTTTATTATGCTCGCTGTAGGAAAAAGTTAGGCTTTATCGACTAAAAGCTAACAGAACCCAAATCGAAAATCGGACCAAAAATCAAATTCGAACGCAAACCAAGATCAATTGACAAACAAATATTTTTAGGCTATTTATGGCCGAATTAAATACCCCATTAAAAAATGTTGAGCCCCACTAGTGTTTGACCAAATTTCAGGTCATTTAATCTAAATGTTGCTTTCTAATTTCGGTTATGACCCGATTCCCGATTTGGGTTCTGCTAGCTTTAAATTAAATGACCTAAAGTTTGGTCAAGAACGAGTGGAGCCCAAAATTTTTAATGGGACATTTGATTAGGCCATAATGAACCTAAAATTATTTGTTTGTCCATTGTTCTAGTTTTACGTTTTCATTTAGGTTTTGGTTCGATTTTCGATTTGGGTTCTGCATGCTTTAGATTAAATGGCCTGAAGTTTGATCTAAAACGATTGGAGCCCAAAATTTTTTAACGTGGCATTTGGTTGGGCCATACTGAGTCTAAAATTGTTTGTTGTCAATTATATGTTGTCAATAATTATCAATATTCTGCCGCATGGGTTCTGCTAGCTTAAGCGACGTTGAATCTGCTCATGCGCAATACACCTTGACTGTTTGATCAGTTTGTGTCATGATACTGTAAAAAAATGGGTAGAAAATTATATTTTACTCTCAATTAAAAAAAACAGGAAGCGTAAAATCATTTTTCATACATTTTGGTGTTAATCGCCCGTTTCACACAGGATGTCAATGAAGCACTGCTTCACGCTTTAAAATAAGTCGGAATGTGCATATCGGCTCCCTGAATTAAAAGAGGCTGAAATTAAAAAGGTTGACTTACAAAATGCGTATTTATATGAAAAAATGGAACCTGTTTTAAGTCATGTTTTTAACAAATTTTCTGACTTAACGAAAGTGTTTTAGAAAAACAAATTTAATTTCAAAATGACACAAGAAAGGCATATTTTATGTCATTTTACAAATATATTTTTTAATTAATTTTTAAAATGCGTTAAAAAGGCATATTTATTTCACATTATAAACATAAAATTTATATTTGTTTCTATTACACATAGAAATGCATGAGTTTCATTACTGAA
Organism: Nephrotoma flavescens; assembly: GCA_932526605.1. Taxonomy (NCBI): domain Eukaryota; kingdom Metazoa; phylum Arthropoda; class Insecta; order Diptera; family Tipulidae; genus Nephrotoma; species Nephrotoma flavescens. The sequence continues at coordinate 323,487,161 of OW052220.1, forward strand.
AATATAAAACATAATTTAGTGGTCATTTTCAAAATAAAATTTACAAAAAGACACAATTTATGCCATTTATAAACACACTTCTTAAATCATTTCCAAAAAGACTTATGATATGCATTAATAAAGTCAGCTTTATTAATCAGTATAGGAACCAAGCGCACATTTAAGTGGAAAAAAATATTCGATATAGTTTTTTCCGTTTAAATCAAAATGCATGTATGCAGCCAAACTGCTATACAAATTTTGTGCATGCAACCCACATAAAAACTAACTAGGTTTAGATTTCAGTGGTTGACACTTAGGCCATTTTTGGCCCATTGTGATACCACGCATTCACGCCACATCATTAACCCATTCACCTATTCACCTACTCACACAATTACAGTACACCTACTCACACCACCTGCACATTGCAAGCTCCATGTCAACCTGTACATTGACATGGACGGTGGGTCGGCGTTGAATTCTGCACTCCATCAGAGGGTCTAAGTTGTGTTTATTAACATCGCCGATTGTAATCGATGATGAAAATTCGATTTGCATCCTGCCTCTGATGGGATTCGAACCCAGTACCTCCCGGTCCAAGTGCCGAAGCTTTAACCACTGCACCACTTGTCCGGTTAAACGAAAAACTAACTAAATTTAGACAAAATTTTATTAGTACATATGGAGGTACAGATAAAAAATTTATGTTATTTTCAAAGCAAATTTTTTTTTATTCAGAAAGATATAATCAAATTCTTTTATACATATTTATATTTTTGTCCAAAAATGAATGGATGCTTTGACCTATTTATTATAATTTGACTTGCATACATGATCAAATTATTTAAGTATTTTTATTTGGAATTAAATAAGTCAGTATTCGGAACCCCCTAGGCCATCGAGAAATTAGAATAGTTGCGAAGAATTTTATAATCGTCCGTGAATTTAATTTGTTCAAGAATTTTTTTTTTTTTTTTTTAAAAAAAAAAAAAAAAAAAAAAATCTTGAATAGAATAGTTGCCTTTGGACTTAGTTTTTAAAAATTTCTGCGATCGGTTTTATTTCGGAGATTTCGGAGAGCGCGTTGTTTGCTGCTATAACATGGCGGCGATGACAAACTGTTTTCTGAACAATGTAAGGTACTACTTTCGCACAACACTCAAAAATTGCCGAGTAAAGGCATGCTGTTAGAATCTCAATGTCGGTGCTAGTATTTAAGAGGATGGTAAAGTCAATAGTGCCCAGTTGATCGTTGAGTTTTTTAAAGGCAGCCTTGCGAAACTTGAAACTATACAATATTTCTAATCCCAAACGAGTGTGGCCATTCTTATAGCAAAAAGTTTTTGGCATCGGTGGATGATAAGACTCTATATTTGTAAAGGTTAATCTCTTTTGCAGTGGAAATATTAGCTTCAGATGAACAGATCAGATCGAGTTGCCTGTTCAAGCTTTTCTTGATATTACTGATCTGAAATAAACCGGAGTTCGACGTATTATCCATAAAACTTCCTCGGGAGAAATTGAGTTAAAGGATATGTCCAAAGCAGATCAGAAACATTGAAGTCCCCTAGAACCAGAAGTTGATCTTGGATGTTCATATTATCTGACAAAAACTAAACAGTAGCCACGAGTAGCTGGTATAGGTAGGACAGATAGAATGAAAATGTTTTTCCTGTCTGTGTCTGTTTTATTTTCAATTTTCACGCATAGTAGTTCGATGTTGCTAATTCTACAAATGAAAAGTTCAGAACAGTCGAAGTTAGAACGTGCTGCAATGAAAACTTCTCATCCGTTTGGATCCGATACTGTAGTGTTCGCACTACACAACAAACAAAAATTTGAAAAAACGCACTACAGCAGTTTTGACTACACAACAAACAAAAATTTCATGAATTAATATTATCGTGGACGGCTTTTCAATGTTTTAACAGAAATTTAAAAACAAATTGTATATTGTGGATTAAAAACTCTAACGTACACTCATGAAAATCCGCTCATGTAGTTATTCGCATGTGTAAATTTCGCACGTCTGTTTCTAGTGTACATTGTTTGTTTGAAAATAGATGTTGTTTTGCGTTCTAATTTCGGTTTTATGTTCTCTCTTTCTCTCTCTCTCTGGCATTATATCCCATCAAGAGATTTGGCCGCCTCAAATGAGGTTTCATAATCATATTTTTCATTTCGGATAATGAGTGATTAATTCATTGATCCTAAACCAGCCGTGAAATTTTTTCCTTGTCACCACCGGGAATCGAACCCGGGACCTCCGGTCGCTGGAGCAAGCATGCTAACCACTTTGCCACCGGGGCGGTTTTATGTTCTGCTAGCTTTAAATAAAATAACGCAAAAGCGAGAATATATGAAATAGATATTGTTGAAATATATTCTAGTAGGTTGTGACAGCAACAGAGAAGAAATAATTGATAAACGAAACAGAAGTCAAATTAATTCTAGCAGAAAGAGACGTAGAGTTCTATAAAATATCGACAAATGGTGATGTTAAAACATCCCAGCCCTGGTTTCATAACCATGGTTTCTTTGCAATGTGTCACCCCTAACCATGGTTTGCAACTCGGTTTATACATAGTTTCGGAATAAGATATTTTTCTCATTTCGACGCATTTTTGTGCTCCCAACGCCGAATACATCAAAAATGGAGATTCAGGACACTATAATTGTTTACCAAGAAAATCTAGTTTCCTTTGAGTTTTCAATTTGTCATTGAGATATTTGGTTGGCGGGAACAAGTTTTTTTTTGTTCTGTCAATATAAAAGTCATTTCTGAGAATTAAAAAAACCATTAAATGTCAATCTTGACATTTTTTTCAATGCCTACTCCATTACTATTTAAAATCAAACGAGAACACAAAAGGAATTGTAGTGTGTCTTGCGTTCTCATCTCGCAACCCATAGTTTCATAATTATATAATTACGAAACCAGATATGTGTCTATGGTATAACGTTCACTACACTTTTAATGTACTGGTCGAGCTGTAGAAAAGCATAGGCCAGAATTAGAACGTCCCCAGGATTGACGGCACACATTATTTAAAATAATCAAATTCCGTTTAATGTTTCAAATTATCAAATACATAACGCAAAGTTCATTAGAAATTAAACCCAGTGGTTAAATCACACACATCTTCCATGCCAGTACTATATGCTGGAATGGAGCTATGCAATATGCAGATGGCTACGTAACTAGAACCTATATATCCGTACGTCCTCGATGTGGCAGTCAATGCGTAAGGCACGACGTGGAAAGCGAACTGTGAAAGAGTTGGGAATGTTTCGGCCCCCCAGAACAGATTGCAAAGATTAAATCATAAAAAAAATCTAGTTTATACACGTTCTAAGAATATATTTGTAATGTCGTAGATACCTCTAGGAACCGCGGTAAAACAAATACGCATAGACTAAAATTATGAAAATGTTAAAATGTGTATAAAATTAATAAAAGGCGTCCAGGGTAGCATATTGCTCATAGGATCTGTAAATATTTAGCTTATCCGTCAATTTTTATAAACTTGAAATATTCATTAAAATTGTAAAGATTCTAACATCTATAAATCATAGTAAAATAATTATTATATCCCGTTCGCTATATAGACTCAGTAAATTGGATGATGAGACCCGTGGACATCTCCAGAATTGGGTGGAATATTGCTTGAAACCCGTCCAAAATGCTCAATTTCTAAATATAGTTTCTAATAGAACGAATCTCAAAAACATATACTTCAATAAAAAAGGTCTATGATTTACCTTCGACAACACAACATTTAGAATCGTGACCAATTTTAGAATTTTTTTTTTAAAATAAATTCCAATCGGAAAAATAACAAATTTAACAGTAGGCATTGCAAATAGACAGTTTAATACTCAGTACCAATTGCAATTGTATCAACTTGATGACATCATAGAAGACGTAATATAAATTACTCAAACAGGTGAAATCGGCATGTCATACAAATAAAATTTAACAATTAAAATTTTCGTGAACGGTGGGTTATCGCCTATATAAGCCTACTACTCAATATTAAGGGCTGGCGAAGATGGCGTCAAAAGAGTAAGGGGAATTGATCATTTAAAAAGCCTACTTAAAGGTATTGTAAATTTTTTTTTCTCGCTAAGTTGGTGCAATTGTCGATTGACATCTTGCCGTGAAGTTTGAGCCGTGCTCTATTTTGTCAGTTCCTCTCAAGTGTGTTTTACGATTTTAATAATGAATAAAAATATCGAACAAAGAATTTGTCTCAAATTTTGTATTGCAAATGCAATTTCTACCCCTATTATGATTCTCGCCTCACCACACCACTCGCCGTGACTATCTAAGTCACCCGAGTTCAAAATTGGTATTATGAGTCTCCCTTTTATTTTGGCGAGCCGTTGTTTGCGGCGTCGTATGTGGATTCTTGTATTTTTTAGAGTTTGTTATTTGTCGTTATGGAAACCATATAGTAATGTCAAACAATTTTAGTTGTTTACAAATAGTTTTCATATAAAGATATTTTTGTATGTCTTTGTATGACAAAATTTGTAAGGATACGATATTTTCATCGTATCGTAATACAAAATAATTATAAAAAATATTAAAAATATAAAATATATTATATAAAAAATTATGTATACTATATAAAAAAATTGTGCTCGAATTTTTGCCTTTCTCCATTCCATGCTTTCTCTAATTGGCGGCCCTAAGCTATTCCGCACTACTGACAAATTTTTCCAAAATTCATTAATGGTTAGTTTGGTTTTTCCAACATCTGGAAATCCACGGGCAATATCCCGGTTTTTTCCATTTAAATATAAATTTACTATTTCAGTGTTAAAATATTAATAAAATATTATATTTCTAATACCAAAAATACTTTGTCACTTGACTCTCACCATCATATTTTAGGTGAGCATATATGACATTGGACTCGCTCACTGTGAGAATTATAATACCAAAAATTATATGCGGTGATTTCGAGTCGCCCAGCGACACGCATGTGACGATCACTCGCTCACTGCGACAATCATAATACCAAAATAGAATTATAGTGACGACTCTTCACCCGGTGACGAGTAAGTGAGATTCATAATAGACCTATTCGTGTGCCGAATCACCGAAAATGTCACAAAAGGCTTACGGTGAATCGACATTTACCCCAATTATGGTTGTCGCGTCTATAACGACTCTACTATAAAACTTTATAAATTCATTACTTTTCCTTGTCGATGATGTTTTAGTTTACGACTAGAGGCCATAAAACTATCTGTAGATTTTAAAAAATTGTTTAAAACCTGATAATTTTGCAATTTTAATGTGGCAGTACTATGGAGTCGTTTGTCGTGCGACATCGACACGACAATCATAATAGGGATCTTTATCAAAAAACATGCATATGAATGGTACAGTGCACTCAAAAGCGGTCGAGATATGGTGGAATTATAGATTATACGAATGTTTTATAAACGTATTCTTTTAATAAAAGGTATTTTTCGTATTGAAACCGTACTGGTCGTATTGAAAAGAAGAATATGGCTAAAAATTCAGATCAAAATTGATGTTAGATTTCCAATCCTGCTATACAAACCAAATTTAATTGGTAAAGAAATCCGTTACCTAGTTTTATTCAGAAATAAAAATCCGCTTCTGAATACCAAATTGGTCAAATTTCGTACAAATAGAATTTCAGAAATTCATTTAAAGTTCACATTAAAATCCAAATTTAACCATAATAGGTTAAGAAATAGCCTAGTTACGTGGTATGGTCAGCATGGCCGAATTCCAGAACGGGTAGGGCACCAAACTCAGAATTTCAAAATCAAAATTCTAAAAATAAAAATTCAGAAACAAAAGTTCAAAAAAAAAATTGTTCTGAAATTCTAAAAAACAAAATTATTCTACAAAATACCAAATTTCATAATTCCTATATACAAAATTCCAAAATAAATTCCATTTTATATGTCCATGGAATTTATTTTGGAATTTTATTATAATTTATAATTTTTTAATATAATTAAATTAATATTTAATTAGTTTAGATTTATATCTCGGTGTGTAGTATGATCTGGCAACATTTGCTGACACGGTATTTATTTCGATGCTACACGGACATCGGTATAACCCACTTCGTGCAACCTTTTGTCAATGAATTAGGCAAACAGGAGCCTCGTTTGTCCTGTCGACTCGACCATACCCTCGAGTATCACAACAATTTCAAACCGTTCGGGATCATATGCGACGCGGTTAAATTATATAGTTGCGATTCGGGCGTTATACAATGCACTACAATGTATAACCAAAGAATAAATCTGACGAGCAGGCATCAGAGCCAATTTCGAGTTCGGTTTGGTACTGTTGTATTGTTTCAACCTCTTTCGATGATTTTGCTTTGATGAGTTGGGCTCGAATATTCGCCCCGATAATATGACTTTTACACATACGACCCACTCGGAACATTAAACACAATTCACCATCGCGTTGGCATAGTACTGAATTTTTTGAGAATAGCACTATACCAACCATAAACGCTTGTACCATAACCCCGTATATAGATTGTAGGCACATGATAAATATGGCCTCGGGACATTCTTCCGTCATCGTACGACAACCATAACCAATCGTGTGTTGCGTCTCGATCGAGAATAGGAAGCAAGATGTGAAATTAAATATATTTGAGACACATAGTACCCGCAGCCATTCTCCGCTGTATAAAAGATTATTATTAAGATTAAATTATTTATATAATTGATAGTTTAAAATCACATACCTTGATGTAGTGATAGATGGCGCTCTTCTAAATCGCCATGTGTAAATGCGATTAGCCACCAGATAAAGGCGAAGGCGAGCCACGATATATCCGACATTTGTTGCTGCGATTTGCACTTGACAGCTCAAGTAACAAAAGCAGAATAAAGAAGAAAGTAACATCTGCACTAAAAAAAAATGAATTCTCTTCCCGTTTCCTTTGATAAACGTTTCCTTTGATAAAAAGCCATAGTGCACAGTGTATGTGCTTAAAAATAATTTTCACTATAGGTAAAACGTTTCTTGGCTTTTACACCTATTTCCCGTGTACGTTCCTTAATAAATCATATATTCTGCACATATATGAAAAAACATTAAGATACGCGCACGTCACGGGAAATAAGTTAAAAAGGGATAACAATGAAAAAATTAAGAGTATTAACATAATAGATTATTACCCGACGAACTTTTATTGTAATTTTGTGTTTAAAATTATTTTAACTTTGTTCTTAACATTGTTCTTTGAGGTACATTAACAGCTTGACAGCTGCATCAAGTTCTATTTTTTAACAAAGATGTCTATTTTTCGATTTTTTCGAAATTGTCCTAAAACAGCTGAAGCTTTATCAGATGTGGAGTAAGAATAAGCTCCCATGAAATGGTTCGATTAATTTCAACATTTTCGATATATTATTTACTCTACCCGTGTAGAGTATTAATTAATTACGCAGTGTCTACAATACGACACAACACCCTGTGACGCTTTCGATATTAGTCGAAATATAAACTACTCAAATAGTACAAATCGGCAAATCATAGATCTTCTCACTTGAAACTAGTTTACCGACTTGATGGCTTATTAGAACAATTAATCCTTTAAACATTTTAAAGCATTTTTTTCAAAATAATTGACCCAAAATTCTTATTTAGGATAATTGTCAGCCGTATTAATTATTTTTCGTTTACTGGTTCTTCGTGCGACCTCGGAAAATGCGTACCAGTTTTTTCATGTATAATTTGAAGTTACGAACATAAAAATTTATGGCAAACATTTCGATATACGGCTACAATATTCGCGATTACGGACAAAATATTTTTTTTTTCATTTTCCTTTCATCATTTTTCGTTCAAAATTTTTAGCACAGTTTATGCATAATTTTGTTATACGGGGAATCCCAAAATAGATATCAAATAAATTAAAAGTTTCAGTGTGGAGCACATCACATGCTCGATCAGCTAGAAAATAATACCTCAAACAGAATAGCGGCGCACAACGCCGATCTTCGGCGCTCAAAGTTCAAATCTTTTTTGTCAAACAGATAGACGCCGTTTTTTGACATTTCTGTCATTTGTAAACATTGAAAATACTAATAATATATTAAATCTTTTTGTTTGTGGATAAATAAATATATCAACAAAATAGAAGAAATGGATATTTATGATAATGCTAATGAAAATGGCAATGATGTTATTCACAATGGGTAATTTATTGAAAGATTATTTTCTCATTAAATGTATCCTGAAAATTGTAAAAATTGAGTATTTAAAACAAATCACTTCTTTATTACAACAAAACTTAGTTATGTATTATCACTTCATTCATTTCATTAAAAAATATGTTTGTTTGTTTTTATTACAAAATGTCACTCATCGTCCAAAAAAATATAAATTTTTATATTTTGACGTCGATTGTCGACGCTCTATCTGTTCGCTCTTATGGAAATGCATGCATTTTAAATTTAGCGCCGATGTTTTCGACGTCAATCTGTTTAAAGTATAAGCAATATGTTAGCACAAAATCTGGCTACTCAATCAATTTTACCAAGCAAAATTGCATTTGAATTTAGTTTTTTTTTTAATTTCTTTGTTTTTGCGATTGCACAGTGAACTTTGCGACTAAGAAAACTATCCAGGAAATTTTTATATTATTTTACTGTGCAATCGCAAAAATAAACAAAAAACGTACAAAAAAATTAATTCAAATTCAAATTTGCTTGGTAAAATTGATTGAGTAGCCAGGTTTTGCGCTAGCATATTGCTTGTTTGCTAGCTGATCGAGCATGTGCCCCACAAGTGTTATTATTTGGTATAGCGCGGTGCTGATTTGTTTGTGATCCATAAAATTTTTAAAAAAAAATGTATTAATATTACACCCCAAAATGATTGAATAGTGAACTGCAAGTATAGACAAAAAGTTTGTGAGAAAAGTGCGGCAATCGATCTCATTAGAAGTAAAGCTAGATGTTTTAAGACGGTTAAACGCGGTCGAAAAAATAATGAAATCGCCAAAGTTCTAAGCCTACTTCAACAGTGGGCGCAATAAAGGGTAACCGCGATAAAAACATTTCAAGTGTACAAAGAGCAACCCCTGTAATTGCAAAAAATATTTCAAGGTAGAGAATTGAGATTATGGAGGAGATGGGGCGGATGCTTCATGTGTGGATAGACCATCAAACTACCATAAACATACCATTAAGGACGATTGTTGTTCAAGAGAAAGCAAGACACCTTAAATCATCTCATGTGGAGACCTTTTAAAAGCGACACTCGGAATTACGATATTGGTTGAAGGAAATGATGCTGTAAATCACTAAATAAAACCGCTACTAATTTATCATTCTAAAAATCCTCTCGCTTCCAAAATTGTTGATAAGCCACAGCTCGGGAGTAACTTGACGGTCATATAAAAAGGCTGGATCACGTCCTTTTGCAGATTGGCGAAATTTTTCAAATTCAATGACAAAATTCAACGCTGATCAAAAAATTTCGTTTTGACGAAAATTGAAAATGCTTCTTATTAGATTCTTATTTTTTCAAAACAACTGGAGCATGGCAAAAAGGGAAATATAACGATAGTTGATTTAAAACAAATAAATTTGGTTTCTATTTCATTGGAGTTTACTCATTACTTTCGCCTTTGGTTTCGTTTTACGAGATTTTCGAGTATTTTTTTCCATCCGTAAAGCGGGGGATTACTATAACTGTACAATCGGAAATCAAACACAAGAAAAAATGTTTGAATTAGCATGACAAAATCGATTGGATCGAAGACATGCCCCTTAAACATTTAAAATTTAACTTTCAGTATAACGCACATGCGTGGCATTTGTCTTAATCACCACATTACTTGCATGTTATTTCAGGCGTTAACCAAGTAGTATTCGATTAGGTTTTGGTCGATTAGTATGTTATAAACAAAAGCAATCCTAAACCAATTTTATAAATTATGCTAAACACTAGTACTTCCGGTATCATATAAGAGTGTTATACGACATCATACGATCGTATTTATTTTATAAAATTTCTGTTGATCAGAACTGGGTGGTTTTAAGCTGAATCTCAAATTTTTTTTATTGTATGATATGTGTGGCATTTTACTCATTTTTTATCGATCAGTAAATAGGTCTTGTTACAAATCGTACACAACAAGACGATATATTTTTATTCATCAATGGTCAATTTAAAATATAAAACAAAAAAAAAACAATAAGTAGTTTTAAACATATCGATTCATTCATAATTAGTAGCCCCTTTTCGAACAATAACAAAAAACTGATACACAAATTTTCCGTTTCAACTACATATATAGGAAATGATAAGGTCGCGATTTTGATAACAATTATTGATTTAATTACTAACTCGTGTACAATAACTGATTCCGTCACTATAATTTAGTTTCGTCCCTGTTGCCATTATGAAATTACGTTGTTTATTTATAAAATATAAAATTTCTACTTGCTGCATAACATAAACACTAAACAGGTAGTTTTTTTATATATGACAAACTTAAAAGTTTTCTTTGTTTTAATTAAAAATAAAGTTTTAGTAAATAAATAAATAAATAAATAAAATATATTACGTAACGATTATGTATAACTTCCGTGTAGATCGGATTAATGTTAAATTATGCAGAAAACACGGTTTTTTATTCAAAGTGATGGGGACCTGATTTTGAAACACTAAATATAATCTTTCGAGATACATATATGTAGGTTTTCAATTGGGCGCGTTATTTAGTATACGACGTACGTGATATATCCTCGATTCTTACCATATACATCGCAAGAAGACCTAAATATATGTGAGGTCTTCAATACGTACCAAATACATAGATTTCATTCATAATTGAAGATATTTGGATTTTATTTACAAAATTTATAATCACACTTGTTGCATATGAATATCGAATACACATAACATACGACAAAATAAATATATATTGACATTTTTGAATCAGCAAAATTTTGGATAGCGCATACAGCATCAGAAACCAACGAATCGATTTTGTAGTAGAATCGCTCCTACTGTATATAGTTATTATGTTAAAAAAGTAATTTGTGTTAGAAACGACATCAAATTTTATTATACATTCCTTCAAGAAGATCAATTTACTTTATACGATTATCGGATATTTTTATTATTGGATAAATAAATAAAATAAAGATAAAGAGAAGTCTATAAAATATCTTTGGTTATTAAAAATATTTTTATGGACGCGTATTGTTTACAGCTGAACGAAATGTATAATTTAGATAAGGTTCTGATATTTTGGAAAAGTTATAAAACATTTATACCAACCTTAGACTGGACACTCGACCAAAAAAAAACACTTTGCTGAACACTCGGCTATATATTGTCTAAGGACTGTACTACATAAATAAATAAAAAGACGTTAATTGAGCTTTTAAATTTGTCAGGATCTTTTTCTTATTAATCATTTTTTTAACTATTTGATTTTTATAAATTAACAACAATATTTTTTTATTTATTTATTTATAATTATTTAATTATATTTACATTATATATTCGTCAATATCCTATTTCTTAAAATTATACTGATTTTGATTTAATATAATATTAAGTATTTTTTTTTATACTATAAATGATTATTTTAATTTTTTTCATTTGTCTTACAAATAATTAAAATTTCATAATTTTTTTAATGTCTATATTTTTATTATTATTTATTTTAATATTACTTAATTATTTGTAAATATATACTGTATTTTTTTTTTTATTTAAATCGTATATAACACAACCATCAGTATTTCATTATATATTTTAATAATTAAAAAAATAAAAACAAATTTTTTATTATAAAATAAATAAAAATTTTATATATATATATATATGTATGTGCATATAAGGAAATGTCTGTTTTGTATATTGCTTAAAAAAATTAAAAATTAAAAAAATAATTAAATTATTATTATTATTATTATTTCTGAATTTGAATTTTATATTGTGCTATTGTCAAAAAATATTGTAAAATCTGAAGGACACGATTCTGGTTTGATGAAAAATTAGAATGAGAAAAAACTCATTTTTATATAGAATTTCATCGAAACAGAATACGTACCCCGTTTTGTATACGTATAAAATACGCAAAATGGTTTCATCTTAAAGCTGCAATAGCTTCGGGTATTAATTTCGCCGGATGTTTTATTGTTTTTTTTTTATAAACAAACAAATGAATGTTGTAACATGAGACAAATATAAATAACAAGAATTATAAACAAAATTGACTGTTTGATGGGAATTTTGAGCATGAATTAATGTAATATCAGGAAGACTGCACATTATCATAATATTGTTGCATATATAATTGTTGCATATAAAATTACAAATTCCAAAGTTTAATTAAAATCCCAATTTTACGGCGACCACATAACTAACATCTCATATTTAAAACGGTATTAAATTAAATTTAACGAAATGTAATTTAAGTTTTGCAATTTTTCCAAGAACTTTACATATTTTATACGTATATGTACTCTATATAAATATTATGTAATTGTGTTGTACTTAAATAAGAAATGTATTTAAAACAATAAACTTACGACATAAAAATATTGAGGTAAAAAAAAATATTGAATCCTTGTGTGGGGCGTGTAAACCGACACACATTTTTTATAAAATGTTTTTATTTTTTTTTTTTCATTTCCATCACAACAACTAAAATTTAAGTATACGCGTTTTTAATCATTTTTATGAATGTTTTAGGTTGTTCACATTTTATCCATTTTTTATTTTTATAGAGGTCCGTAGTATCAAAAAAACTATATCACTTTTTATATTATTTACATTAAACGTAACAAATTAATATTAATAACGGCTCCATGTAGGCTGTGTCCCACCCGTAGCCGGCGTACCGCTACTACTTAGTTGACGTCATAGATAAAATTCGGGTGAACTTTGCCCGTCGGAGTGCAGATCTTGTGTTTGACCCGCCGTGATGGCCGCCTGGCGCATTTGTAACCGTTGCTTTAGTTGATCACGCTCCTGCGACACCCGATTCAATTCCATTTTTAAACGTTGTATATCGTTATGGAGGCTACGATTCATTTGTTCTAAATCTTGCCGCTGCTGAAGCCGCTTTGAGCGGCAATTTTGTGCATATCCACGATTTTTAAGCGTACGACGTTTTTGTTTTAATCTAACTACTTCTTCACGTGGGCATCCGTGTAACCGTTTATTGAGTTCGCGAACGCTTAAACTCATTAGCATTTCGTCATTGATTAAATCGTCGTGGCCCCCGTTGCTGTAGGACATCATGCTGCCCGGGCCTGATTGTCGCGGTGATATATTCGATGATGTGGTCGAACATACCGATAGGGGTCGATTCGAATGGGAACTACTATGGTGATACGAGCTGGAATGTATATTTAGTGATCCCAAATGTTCGATATGGTTTAGATGGTGGTGCGGTACACTAGAAAATGAACCGTTAGGCGTTGTAGCGACGGGTAAATATTCTCGCCTATCCCAATCCCCTTCTTGGACCACCGAACAATGTAACGGCCGTAAATCTAACGGTTGCGGATCATTCCGCAACGTTTGAGGTAGCCACATCATTTCCTCCATCAAACCCTGCCGATGCGGGTAATGATTTGGATACGTTTGTGAATTATAATTTGCATTTGGTGATTCCATGACGGGTGGCGTTTCAGGTGGGGTCGATGGTACACCGGTGACCGGCGCATTTATTAATACTGGCTGGCCCGACATGGGTGCGTGCGGATACACGATGTCCGGCGGCGGTGAAAGTGTTTGAAATTTTTTTTCATCATGATGCCACGTGTTAGGCGTATTCATTTGTTGTATTGTTCCAATTGAGCGTATTCTAATTTGCTGTTCGGGTTCCTCTTCGGTTGGATGCTGCCAAGTCATTTTAAATGTGGTTGGTGGACTTGGATCTTCACGTTTAACATTATTTTTATCTTCTAAATGGTCGAGTACAAATTCTTGTACATATTCTTCGGCTAAAGTGGGGTCGTCTATTAAATTAGTTTTCTCGTACATTGTCCTTTTATCATTAATTTTATCATTTAAATTAAATTTAACTTATATTTCATTGTGTCACAAATTAAATATTAGTTAATTAGTTTACACCGTTTTTATGCAAAATTTCAAAAAATTAAAAATTTAACCAAAAAAAAAAGTAAAAAAATTAAATAAAACAAAAAAAAATTGTTCATCACTTCACATTTATCTATCCATGGCACCGTTTGCACCACCGTAACACTTCCATTTTAATAAATTCACACAATTTTGATCTCACAATTTAATTATTTAATTTAACTATTCGATTGTTTTTTGTTTTGTGCTTTTAAATTTATTTACAAACTGTTTTTGTTTTAAATTACAAAGTTTTTTTTTTGCAATACAAAAATACTGTGTTCACTCTTACACGATTCGCCACGAAATAATAAATAAATAGCGCATGAGGGAAAAATTAAAATCAAGAAAATTGGACGGAAAACGTAGAGACGGAAAATGAAAAATCACACAAAAAAAAAAAAATAAAAACCGAAAGTTTATTTGTTGTGTGTTGGAGTTGATTTTATAACTGAGCAGTAGAGAGGATATTTTTGTGTGTACGACGATTGGGAAAAAGGGGGCTATTGGGCGGAATAAATTTGTATACATAATGCGCTTTATATACATATTTATATAGCGCTCCGCCCATTTCATATATACATACGAGCATCTATATACATATTGGAGCAATGGAGTTATATAATTTTATGTATTTAGACTAAAAGTATATAGCTTAACGTTTTTTTAGTTTGTTATTATTTCGTTAAGACATTTAGAATTTAGCGTTGAAGTTGAGAACTCAGCCTAAAATAGTATTTGGACGTATAGTGTCAACTTGTTTTGTTATTTGTTGTTTTTAATTGTGTCAAGCTGCGTGCATTTTCCTATTTCAATGTCTGTTCATTGTGTGTACGTTCATATTACATCGAGATAATGGATTTTATACAAAGTTGCTAATTTATGTAGACAAAATGAAAAAACAATAATTGATCGGATTCAAACACATGTACATATATTATATACTTTACGAGGTTTATATGACACACACACAAATCGTTTTTTTTTTTTTTAGATTAGAGTATACACGATTAGGATTCATTCATTTTTGTCTGTATATAAAATATTGGAAATATTGAACATAAAATCAGATTCAATTGAAAATTACTTCATGAATGAATGGAGTAATAAACTATTGAAATGCGCCAGATAATTTGACGGTTTAGTTTTGATTTTTAAGATTCTGTGTGTACGGCAATTAGGTGCATAGTTACTTTTTATAGTTGGAGGTAAATAAGTTAATCGTCTAATTTTCAAATTTGTTTTTTAAATGGGAATTTCGTAAAAAGTACTCAAGGTTTTAACGTGAAAACCTTCGCGTCACAACATTGATTTAAAATTTGTGTCTGTGCTAAAACCCATTTTGCTGTCACACTCAGTGTACACTATTCTTCCCGTGCTGTTTACAAATCAATCTTTATTAATGGTGGTTCTTGTCGTCAACTAAAAAAATGATTTGCAATAAATTTGTCGTCGGGCTTCGGAATTATCTACATGTTTGGGTCGAAAATAGTGTAGACAATATTTAACGTTCATCTTGTACGAAACTAATGGATAAGATTAGTACGTGTAAAATATTTCAAGATATTACAAATATATTCAGATGTTTATCAGAAATCACAATTTTCACCACAGATGTCACAATGTGATAATTTCTTTCCGAAAACCTAATAATTTCGAAAAAAAATATTCGAATTCGAACTAAACTAAAACTAGTGTTAACTGCCACTTCAAAAAATAGGCAGATAAAAAACACTAACACCAGTCATTTTAATTAGAACTATCGTACACAATTTGTTATGGTCACTTATTAAATAAAATTTAGTAGAATACAGCAACTATAACTTTTCCAATTGTAATTCAGAAAGCGTCAATTTTAGTTCAGAAAACATCAATTGTAATTCAGAAAGCGTCAATTTTAGTTCAGAAAACCTCAATTGTAATTCAGAAGGCATCAATTGTAATTCAGATTAGTCAATTGTAATTCAAAAAGCGTCAATTGTAATTCAGAAAGCGTCAATTGTAATTCAGATTAGTCAATTGTAATTCAGATTAGTAAATTGTAATTCAGAAAGCGTCAATTGTAATTCAAAAAGCGTCAATTGTAATCCAGATTAGTCAATTGTAATTCAGAAAGCGATAATTGTAATTCAGAAAAACCACTAACAATTTGTTACGACCATTCTGTCGCTAACAATTTTTTCTCTGTTACCAAAAAAATTTCGTTTGTAAAATGATTTGTCATTTTGGTGATTACATCCCCCATCTATGCTAAATCTTTGCTACTTGTGTTTGTTATGGGTTTGAGTCTAAGGAGCAGCTCAAAAAATCGCTGTGTGAATCGTCTTTGTTGGGTTCTTGTTTTTCACAACGGCCAGCGTTACAAAAAAAATATACTATTGTTTGTACCTACGGGATTTTGGCGAGATAAAGCCCAACGAGTGTTGCGGGTGGCCAATTGCGGCCACTTAATTTGTATCGATTTATATTTCGGTTTGGCGAGCCAACGCCCAACATAGTGCCCAACCAGGCAAATCTTCGAAGGGCGGGAAGGCAACCAACAGTTATATTTGGTGACGGGGAGAAGCCCCGCAACGTTACGGGTAACCAACCACCGGTCGTCCGATTTTATTTTGGTGTCGGGGAAAGGCCCTGCAACAATACAAGTGGCCAGCCGGCCATTTGTACTTTGGTTTATTTGGTGACGGAGAGAGGCCCCGCAACGTTACGGGTTGCCAACCGGTACCTCGTTTTTGGTAACGGGTAGAAACCCCGCAACGAACGACCGCGCCCAAGGTCGCACCAGCACGTGTGGTAGTTGTAAGTTTTTTTTATTATTTTTCTTTTTTTCTTTTTTCTTTTAAATATTTTAAATTTTTTTGATTTTAAATTTTTTGTTGTTCAAATTTTTCCATTTGGTTTGTAATCGAGCACGACATAGCGGTGTATGTATGATTTCCCTCTGGTTATTAAAATGAATTGATAATTTTTCGGTTGAGGTATTTTGGGGGGGGGGGACTTCTCCCTCTGTGTTCGCGTAGGGTTGGGGGATCCCTTGATGTCCGCATCAGAATTCGAAACCGGTGCTTGGCACCAAGGCACCGCTCTCCCATTATAATTTTTTTTTTTTCATTTTTTTTTTTTATTATTTTATTATATGGTTGTCTTCCTCAGGTTCCGTCCAATGGCTTTCGGCGGAACATCGAGTTTATTTATTATTTGCGTTTTTTTTATTTTTATTTAACTATCTGTTTAATCACGGTGTAAGCCAGGAGCCACGCAAGCCTCAAACCCCACGACCCTTCGCACTTCTCCCTGAGAATGTAGCCGGCAAAAATCACCGTGGAGGCCTCTGCGTGCGCTTAGTGTTATCTGCAGGATGGCCAGCATGTAAAAAATTTTCTGAACAAAAATTATATACATAGTAACCAGTGTAAGTTTTTCAGTTAAAACATCTGAATTCATTTCTACATATGTATACCTTTTCCAATTGTAATTCAAAAAAACTCGATTTTAATTCAGAAAACCTCAAATGTAATTCAGAAAGCGTCAATTGTAATTCAGATTAGTCATAATTGTAGTTAAGATTGGTCAATTGTAATTCAGAAAGCGTCAATAGTAATTCAGAAAAACCACTAACAATTTTCTAAACAAACATTATATATTTGTCGTGTTTCATTGGCGTGAGCAAACTACTTACAAGTACTTGTTTCTACTCACATCTACTAATACTCAAATGGTGGTGTAGATGTTGAAAGCAGTTACGCAAAAAAATTCCGCCAGATGGATTTTAGTTCTTAAAAATCCAATAGATGGCTTTCAATAATTTTAGGTTATGTTGAAATGTCAGATTCAAAAATATTTTTTGTTTACTTGTGAATGGTATTACAGATTAAAATCTTAAATTAAATAAATAATTCTTTTCATATTCAAAAAATGGCTGAAAATAATTCGTAAATCTATGCAGTGAGTTTTTACACTAACAAAACTTTAACATGTATTTATTAATATGTAGTTTTGTATTAAGGTTGTTGTTCAACTAATTGATGAAAGTAGTAGCGGCTCCAGTTTACTTTTTACATCGTCAAGCTCGGCATCCCTGTCATCTTCACACTCGGAGAGGATTGAATTGTAAAAAGAGCACGGATAAAAGATTTTTTAGAAGTAGTCCCAAAATATACCGATCTTCAATTCAAACAACATTTCCGATTGTCCAGAACTGTTACAGAGAAAGTTATAGGTATGTAACTATAAATGTACATTAAATATCTTCATTCATGTGTATCATAATATGTGTTTAATTATTTCAGAACAGTACAGCATAACATTTCTGCAAAATTTAGAACACGGTGGGCGCTCAAAAGTTGGTCCGGAAACTGAAATTTATATTACTCTATGGTTTTTAGCAAACATCGAAATCTACAGACAACTTTCCGACAGGTTCAATATAACTAGAAGTTCTGTTCACCGAATCCTTTATCGGGTTATAAAATGGATGGTTAAAGAAAGCCACAGATATATAGTATGGCCAACAAAAATAGAAATGAAAACCAACCAAATAAATTTTGCAAGATTGAAGGGCTTTCCTCGGGTAATTGGAGCGATTGATGGTAGCCATATTAGGATTAATCCCCCCAAAAGCGACAAAGACGCCTATTGTAATAGAGAAAAGTTTTACAGCGTGTTATTTATTGACATCCACTGTGGTGAACCAGGATCTATGCACGATGCTCGACTGTTACGAAAGTCTGTATTCTACAGGCGTATTAATGAAGATCCATCTTTAATTATACCAGGAGGTGTTTTGCTGGGTGATTCAGTGTATCCTGAGACCAGTTACTTAATTCCCCCCTATACAAAAATTTTGGGAATTTAACCGCGAAACAGCTTAAATTCAATTATTTACATTCTGCAACTAGAATAGTGGTCGAAAATGCGTTTGGATTGTTGAAGGGTCGTTTTCGCATACTTAAGTTTTTTGAAAGTCCAAATTTAGGTTTTATAACCAATTGTATAGTTGCTGCTTGCGTTTTACACAATATATGCATAGCGGAAAATGATTATTGTGACATTGAATATTTAGAAGAATATGACATCCCTGTGTTTGATAACACACATTCCGAACCGAGTAAGCACAGTGGAACCCGACAAGAATTATTTGAATACATGGACAATCAAGGCTTGTTAAATTAATAAAAACAATTAAACTAAAATCATATTTAAACAGAAATTTATTAAAATAATTGATTAATTCATTTAAAATAAGTAAGTCTTTTAATTACAGCCTTCATAGCAAAACAAAAAATATGTACTTTATTTTTTCGTTTTAAAACTAGTCACAACAAACACATCAAAAAACTATACATATACGATAAATACTTAGGTTATGTTTTACTGCTGTCAAAAATTTTCTCGTTCCATTGGTTATCTACTCACAAGTACTTGTGAGTAGTTTGCTCACGCCAATGCAACGCTATAATTGGGTGTATAACTTAGTTTTTTGGATTTTCTAAGAGATGGCGTAACTTTAGTGTTAAACATTATTTTACAATGACACCTACGGCGTTTTAAAGTATTGACATATTCCACATTAAAATTTAGTTTGTCATTATTCGTGAAAGTGTAAACAACATATTTTTTAATCCCGTTCAAACATGTTGATTTTCGTACCAACAAAACAGCATTTGCAGGAAGCATTACTTTTTTGCTTTAATCAAAAGAAAAAAGCTGCTGAAAGTTTTCGTTTTCTTCAAGAAACTTATTGTGAACTTGCACCATAACAAAAAACTTGCGAAAACTGGTTTAAAAGATTCAAAAGTGGTTATTTTGATGTCAGTGACAAAGAACAGTTAAATGTCACTCAAGCAGCCATAAGCAAACGTTTACATGCCATGAAAATTATTCAAAAAGAAGGAAAATAGGTATCGCATGAACTGACTGAAGCCAAAATTGAAAATCGTTTAACGGTTTGCAATTCTTTGCTTACAGGACACCGAATCAAATTGTGACTGGCGGTGAAAAATGGATTTACTACAATAACCCTGAACGCAAAAAATCATGGGCTCATCCAGGCTAACCATCTACAAAACAGCAAAACGAAACATTCATGGAAGTAAAGTTATGTTGTGCATTTGGTGGAATCAGAAAGAAGTGGTTTACTATATGAGCTATTACTAGTGAACGTTACCAACAACCACTGATAGGTTTGAACCATGCATTGAACGAAAATCGCCCGATTCCAGCCAACAAACGCAGCGTAAAGTGATTTTGCTGCACGACAATGCTCGACCACATGTCGCAAAACAAGTAAAAAATACGCTGGAAGTAGTTAAATGGGAAATTCTACCGCATCCTCTCTATTCATCAGATTGTCCCCCATCAGATTGCTATTTGTTCCGAACAGTGCGATCTTCAAGACCAGCACTTCAGAACCCACGAGAAAATCAAAAAATGGCTCGACGAATGGATCGCATCAAAAGGTAAAGAATTTTTTTCGTTCGATGGGATCCATAACTTGCCAGAAAGATGGTCGAAAGTCGTAGATAACGATGGAAAAAATTACGTTTTTTTTGCAAAAAAAAATCCAAAAAACTAAGTTATACTCCCCATACATAGTAAGCGGTGTATTTTTCAGTTAAAACAACAAGTTTTATTAACTATTTATTTTTATTTTAGTATTGCGATGATTGGAAAAAATTGCGATGAATATCCAAGTAAATATATGTATACATACCTATATATTTGGATACAATAGCACCGAATTTAAATTTGCCGCCATTTTGTTAATATGAGTTGTACGGTGATTTTTTTTGACATTTGTCACGTACAGACCACGTGATTTAAGAATATGTAGAAGTATTCAACCCAACAACGATTAATTGGGCCGTATTTCTTTGAAAATGTTAACGGAGTTGTTGTGGCCCAATTTGGATGTAATTGATGTGGAGGACATGTTTTTCAAACAAGACGATGCAACCTGCCTCACAGCACGTGAAACAATGGTGTTACTGCAGACTAAGTTTCCAGGCCGTGTCATTTCTCGATTTGGAGATCAACATTGGCCACCAAGATCGTGCGATTTAACACCGATGACTATTTTCTTTGGGGCTATGTGAAAGAAAAGGTGCATGCGAATAAGCCTGAAACAGTTGAACATCTTAAAGAGGTAATACGGCGCGTTATTGGTGAAATACAGTCACATTTATACGAAAACGTCATTGAAAATTAAAACAAAAGAATAACCCTGTGCCAGAGGTTTCGTGGTGGCCATTTGCCTGATGTTGTATTTCACGTTTAATCGGAACTATTTTTCTTTATGGTGAAATAAAAATGTTTGCTTAATTCAAAAATAAATGCGTTTTTCTTTGAAATTAAATCCGGCGCTCTTGGTCGGACACCCTTTATTTCGTAATATTTTTTTAAATAAATTATCGACCGCTATGTCATTCATTGCCACAGTCTTAGCCGCAAAAGATAAGCTATCGTACTATCGATTACTCTTTCTACATATCATTGAATGACAATGATGATTTCCCATATATTGTCCCTTTTGTATTAAAATCTGCTTTCCACGTATACGGTTCCTGTAATTGAAATTGCTCCAATTAAATGAATGTTAGGACCTCTTGATGCTGGAAGGTGTTGTACTGCTCTTTCTCCAACTCTTGAACGGCCTCTCATTTGACGACAAAAGAAATTAAAATTCGTTTCATCCATCCAAACAACTTGTTTCCCCTGCTGTATGTACTGGTTCAAGGATTGTACGTATTCATTCTTTGTACCACCTATTGGCAACATTTTGTCAATCCCAGATTGGATCCAATAATAAGCGATCTTACATTAAATTTCTAGGTTGCAGCCAAAGCTATCCAATCATCACCTCTGTTAGCCCAATTTACTATCCTTTCACGGCCTTTTCCTCTATTTTTTGTAATTTTTTCTTTCAATTACTTCTTTTCTAATCATTATTGTTCTGCAGATAGGACAAGCACTATCTACAACAACGATTATAGGTTGTGCGCACTTGTTAAGGAATAAATGTTGATATGGCAGCAATCGTACTACTTCTCCGCCCCGATGGCAAAGTTTCCGGGTTCGATTCCCGGCTGGTTTAGGATCATTGAATTAATCACTCATTATCCGAAATGAAAATATGGTTATGAAAACTCATTTGAGGCGGCCAAATCCCTTGATGGGATATAGTGCCAGAGAGAGAGAGAAAATCGTACTACTGGATTCCTTGTCATTACAGAATGTCAAATTGTGCAATTTTCCATAAGTTCAATTTTTATGAGCTTATGCAAAAATTGGATTTTGAACTGTTTAAACTTTTAAATTAATTGTTTTAAATTGTTATATGTATGTATGTAGAAATCAATTCAGATGTTTCAACTGAAAAAAATACACGGGTTACTATGTATATAATTTTTATTCAGTAAATTGTTAGTGGTTTTTCTGAATTACAATTGACGTTTTCTGAATTACAATGGGAAAAAGTGTAGAGCCCGTAAATTAATCTGACGGCTAAGATTTGTTTAAAATTTGAACGTTTTCTTATTTGTTCAATCCTTCAATTGCTTTGGTTATAACAGTATGGCGCAACTTCCAGAACTAATGTACTTTCGATATCAAGCACCTGCGTACGCGATCCTGTAAGAAATTTACAAAGGACCACTGTATACTAAACTTTGTTTACGTTCATTGATTGTGCACCTTAAATAAGCTAAAATGTTCACCGCTGTCGTGTTAAAATTATCGAGCAATATCCGTTTGCAAAAATCGGGAGAACTTTTTCAGTTATTTATACTGGGTTGAGGTCGATTATTGCTGACTCTCAAAATCCCGCTTTTCACTCCCAGCTTATCAAAGTCCTTCTCAAATAAACGGAACTAGGCTATTTCAATAACAAATAAATGTCAAATTTGGTTAGTAGTGCACTCAGCTATAGGGAATGAAACTAAGCCATTTCTCTCTGTACTGAAATTTGACCGGGCAGCTTCTCTCGAGTTTTTTTATATTCATTAAGTTACCCGATTAAATAATATACAGGATATCAATTGTGGATTAACTCGAAATTTCCAATATAATTTTTTGTTTGGTTTAATTCGGATGTTTTATCGATTATAAATGTATTTTTTTAATAAAAAGTTTTTTAGCCGTGTTGAAATTTGATAGTTACGTCACTAATAAGTCTCAACATGGCCAAAGCTCTGAACTGCATTCAAATTTGATGTTAGATTTACAATCCTGATATACACAAATAAAATTAGACTATAATTAGAAAAGAAATCCATTGCCTAGTTCTATTCAGCATTACCGAATTAATCGAAGAACTTATTTCAAAACTCATTTTAGAAGCCAGATCCGTTTCTGAATACCACATTTGACAATAATTGGTTAAAATTGGCCAAAATCCGTACAGAATGTTCGAATTCCAGAACTTCGTTCATAATTTTCATTCTAGCTTCTATAAATTTCAATCTAGCTCTCGTTAAAATACCAAATTTAACCAGAACTTGCTACGAAATGGCCAAGAACAGAATGAACACGATTAGCCAAAACCAGAATTTCCAAAAATTCCAAAGATAAACTGGCGAAATAATGGAACTTGGGAAATTGTAATTTCTTCTAAAATAAATAAATTTTGGAATTTACCCTATATTAGAATTTTAAATTTGAAGTTTTATCTTACGGTAATTTGAAAATGGAAGTTTTAATTTTTTTGTAAAGTGTGGTTTTTGGATTTATGTCTGTTGAAATTTTTTTTGAAGTGGCGAACAATGCCTACCATTCAAGTAATCCCAACCCATTTCTGCCTATCAAATTCAAAAATCATGTTTTGAGAAATTGCTAAGTTCCATTGATCAGCTAACAAATGGCCAACTCCAATGGACCTCCATATAAACGTAGATAAATTTTTTTTCCAAAGTTTCAGCAAAATTGAAAGCTCGAAAAGCGAGATTTTGAAAATTGGGGTATTGAAAATTTTTTAAAATCAAAAAACGATATTTTTATAATTCGGGATTTTGAATTTGGAGCTTTCGTAACGATTCCATTTGCACTTTTCTCTATCCAGGATCAATGATGATTTTAAAATGAGTATACATAAACCATTTGCCAATTATAGTCCTCCAGTCATTTGGCTATATCGATTTTAAGACAACCATAAGTGATAATATTACCTTTTGCAAAATTTGGGCTAACATAAACTTTCACGCACTCGGTAGATCTAGTTCAAAATTTAACATTCGAACATATACATGTTCGAAACGAATACTGTATCCACCCAACAACGGGTTGCATGCAGATATAGCGGCCACACATTGAGGCTGTGTTCAACTAATTTGGTTTTGCCCGCTATAAATACAGCTTCATGTTTCAGCCACTGAGTATGAAATTTTGAATTTTTTGCATGTTTTGATGATTTTGGCCGCTGTCGGCCGCGTCAACAGTCGATGCAAAGCTTGAAAAATCTCAGAAAATTACCTATTCGTACTTTGATATTAAAATTTTAAAAAATTCATTCAATTCAAATTAAATTGGAGTTAATCAATCTGGCAAGCGAAGCAGGCAAATATGTCTGCAAATACCAGGCAGTGTTCGGTATTGCTGCTCCGAATGCAAATGACGAAGTGTCAAAATTTCAATTGGACCAGTATGTCAATTGCAAATGAGGCGTTATGGCGTATTTTCTTATCTGCAATACACGAACGTCAACTCACTGTTCAACATTTGTGGGTGCACTGGGAGAGTGGACAAAGTGTCTATTTCGACTCACACTGGGACTCAACACTCGCCGATGCCACTGTGTCTGCGCCAGCAAATCAAATTCGTATATTGTTCGCGATCATTATAGCGACGTGTCATCCATCATACACATTGGAATTGTGGATTAAATAAACAAGGCTGACAACATTTTGCATCGAGTTTGAACTGCAACATCGAATTATGTGCTTATGTGCGGCATCTATTTGACGAATTTGGGTATGCCAGCACCAATTCGTTCGATGGACGATCCGTTTAATCGTTAATTGCAACGAGAGCAAGTGTACGATCGAGATTCAATAAGCCACATAGTAGGAACGAATGTCCCGCTTTTAAATGCACAGCAAAAGAACGTGTAAGGCGCATTGACGAAGGCAGTTCACAAAAAAACGGTAAAATATTCTTCCCCGATGCATGAGATCTCAAATAGCGTTAACTGTTGCATCATCAGGAATTGCAGCCACATTGCTGGACGGTATATTCTGCATTGAAGTTGCCGATGAATATACACACGAATTACAAGCCAGTGTGCTCAATCGCCAAGAAGTCGGCGATGGCCAAGGTATCGGAAGAATGCAAAAACATCATCTGGATCGAGTGCACAATGGCACACAAACGAT
Organism: Nephrotoma flavescens; assembly: GCA_932526605.1. Classification (NCBI taxonomy): domain Eukaryota; kingdom Metazoa; phylum Arthropoda; class Insecta; order Diptera; family Tipulidae; genus Nephrotoma; species Nephrotoma flavescens. The sequence continues at coordinate 323,512,640 of OW052220.1, forward strand.
CATTGATGAATCAAACGATAAAGGATTTAGGAAGTGACTCAAGATGTTTTGGTGGGGCGATGATTCAGCTTGCTAGCGATTTTCGCCTTGGAAATGGTAAAATTTCTGTGCATGTTTCGACCGGTTTGATTTCGTTTCCCTTGAATTTTTGCATATTCGTGAGTTCGAAGGAAGAGCTAATCACGAAAGTGTTTCCCAACATCCGCCGAAATTATATGAATTATGATTGGCTCAGAGATCGGGTGATTTTGACAGCGAACAACAAGGATGCTCAGGACAATATGAATTACTTGATTCAAAACCAAATCGCTGGGGAAATGTATTGTCTATGTGGGACCAATCAAGACGAGGCAACCAACTATCTGACTGAGCTTTTGAATGCGCTTATGGTTTGCCGAGAAACTACCGCATAATTTGATGCTCAAAGTCGGCTCAGTGATAATCATGCTGTGCGATCTGAACCATCTGTAATTGTGTAACGGAACGCCGTTCACTGAAACTGTTGAACGACGTGATTCAAGCGACGATCATCAAGGTCAAATTCAAAAGAGAGGATGTTCTAATTCCAAGAATTTCTCTGATTTCCACTGACATTCCGTTCGACTTCAAGTGCATTCAGTTCCCTTTTCGTTTGGCGTTCGATAAGACGAAGGCCAATCGTTGGAGGTGCGCGGAATAAATTTGGAATTTCCGTGTTTTTCTCATGGTCAGTATTAGATTTAATTCGAATAAAATACATTGAAATCTTTTAAATTCCAACTGAGTTGAATTCATTTCTACACTAGAGAAGAGAGAAAAAATCCGAAAAACAACGATGAAAAAGTGAATGGAATGTCCACTCAACTCCGCGAGATATGCAGTGTATTTTTTTCAAATTGCCCTGCTATGGAACAAATAATGAAATACCTCATCACCATCAACCGTTGCTTGGCTTTACACAACTTTAGGTAACCGCCGGACCTGGGTAGAATTCAATAAATTTATCAAATATTAATCTGAAAAAGTTATAGGATATTGTAACCTCAATTAGGCGGTCAAATCCCTATATGGGATTCAGCGCCAGCGAAATAAACATAAAATAACCGGATTTTGTCTAAAATATTATGTATAGGTCTCGGACCATTACGTTATAATATTCAAATAATATTCGGACCACTATGGAACACCCTGACAATCCCAAAAAACAAATCGCGCATTTCTAATAAATTTAACAGATTTTACCTCCTGAACTATGTAAGTATCTAAGTGGCAAAACCTCAAGGATTCGCTCCATAGAATTTCCATTTTCGGACTTTTTCGCTATTATTATGAAAAATTAAAAGAAGCAAATGGATGGAGCGCCCTGACGATCAGCATAGAAATGAGGGGTATTTTTCGAAATTTGCACCTTGTTCGTGGCTATGTGCTAAAGTCTCAAGAATTCACCTCCTTATTCCGTTTAGAATATCTTGTACCACACCAAAAATGAATTTGTTATTTCAATATTTTATAAAAATGTTAGCAAGTTCAGATAAATTAAAGTGGTATAACCTTTTAATTTAATTAAATAAAACTCGAACCCTTTATAAGTAAGTACCTTCCAATTTGAATTTATATTCATATTTGTATCTAATTATCTTAACAAAATAAAACAAGTTGCTTTTACAAAATACACAAATTATTATTTGAGCATTCTTCTTGCGTACACGTATTTATACCGAAAGGGTTACACGAGCATAATACATTTTCTACATTTGTATGTACATAATCCAAACCACCCACTTACCACAATATCGTATGCCTTTTTCCAATTTATCACTCTTAACTTAATATTTAAATTCGCCTAAGCAAATGTTTAGAACAAATTTTTAGATATCCTTTACCACCGTAACAAAATGATACATCGTGTTGCAGAATTAAAATATTTACTAAAACGTTATATAGTTTCATCCCTGTATTAGTAACCCGGAAAAGTCATAAAGTGTATTGAGAGCAAAAGGGGTTAAAACTTTTTTTTTTTTTGTAACAATGCAATCATAATCATCGCACATCATCATTATATAAAACATGCAATAAACAATAGGAAAATGGAAAATTTTAAATTAAATTGAATTGTTTTAATTTGTTGAATTTTTATGGAAAATGAAAAATCGAAAACGAGTGAATAGTGTGGGTGCAACCAAAATATTTATTTAAATGATGTACCAAAAAGGTAGAGATTTAATGAACTGTTGGTACTAAATGAAGAGGGAAGGTGGTTTTCCAAATTTTTAATGCGTAAATAATGAAGTGTAAATAGAACAGATGTAATTCAATTTTGGGTTGGTTACGATAAATTAATGAAAGGAGAACTCGATAGTCAAAAGATATTTAAAAGAAATTAGCTGGGTTGTGATTTGTTGAGCGTGCTACTGAGCCTTTAATAGAAATTCCATTCAAAATACTTTGGGATGACTTTATGTTAGGCCACTTCTGGGTGTTTTTAAATTATACATAGAAGAAAAAATTGATGGTTGGCAGAAAGATATCATCCCGTTTGTTTTACATTTTAAAGATGAGCAGGAATTCGGTGATATTAACGAGGATCACAATACGAGTAAATTTAATATAACGATACCGAATACCATGACATACAAAAAAATCCTTAAAGCCAGCATCCAGCAGAACATTATAAGATATAATTCTATTGGGTTCGATCGATTCCAACTAAAAGTATGGGTTTTGGGAGCTTCATGGCTGCTAAATGTATCAAACAGATTTGAATTGCATTCAAATAGAAAAGCATCATACATCTACACGCTGCACCCAATTTAAACAAAAGGGATATAAGAATATTATCGAAAAATCTAGTAATCGGCTCAATTTGACCCTATTTCGTTCTGTGAAGTACAATCCTGAAAGCGAGTACCGTTCTCAAAGGGTGAGGTTTCAAATTGAAATTTATTCTTTCGAGTATGGCCCTACATATATGGCATACCGCCAGATAGCAATTGATGAACAAATCGATATCCTCAACAACTCGACACTTACTAAGAGCACAGACAACATTCAGACATGAAAAGAAGAACAAAAATTATTGTTCATCCATATTTCGTAAAAATCCATTTTAGACATTCAGATTTTTAGCTCCATCTATCTTCGTGATTTTTTAGTTACGACTTTACGAGTATATACATATTTTATTTTGATTTATCACGTTACGCAATGGTAAAATAATAATTATTTTCGTATAATAACCGATAGCACATTGGAATTCTGGCTGTCATTTGTTAATTTTTTTTATAATATAAAAAAATTAACAATAATGGACGCTTACAGGTCCAAACTAATCATGGTTAGTAAAATCATCGCCAATTTGATTAAAATATTTCATAGTGTTATAAATTTTCATACCGTTGGCCGCGGTTTTATTTAATATTCAGTACTCAGGCTGTGTGCCAAACTTAATGTAAATCGTTTACTACGGTAAAAGCCGGTTTTAGTACAGATTTTTCGATCAGTTTGCCATAGAGTTTTTGAAAAATAATTGAATTTACCGAAAAATTTACTTAAAATTGGCTTTTACGTTAAGTTTGGCACACAGCCTCAGAATTTTTTCGTTTAGTGCAGGAATAAACTGTTATATTATGATCCATTTTCTATCGAAATAGGCTTTTCAAAATCATTCAAATTTTGGTTTGTGGGATTAAGGGGTATATCCTCTATCTGGTCGCAAGTTAATTATTTGCGACCAGAAATATGGTTACTAGATTTATTTTGTCATGCCAATCCTTACCCTTCAAACAAAAAAATGTATACACCCAATTCTTTACGGAAACGTAAACTTTGCGAGCGGCCTTTTTCATCGAATACCAACACACTGGCAATATTTTTTATTTATTTTACTTGATTTTTTTTTTATGTTAGTTATATTCGCCATTTTGTAATTATTTGATAAAATTAATTTTAATAGTGAAATAGTATTCCTTTAAATATTTTTATTAAAATTAGTGTAAATAGAAAAAGAAAATATTTATATTACAATAAATATATATGTATCTGATTTATATCCGTGAAAAAACGCATTTCTCTGTCTTTTAAATTAAACCAACAATAAATTTGTTTACATAGAAAAGTGAAAATGTTCGCAAAATTTACCTAGAACCGAAAAGAACTCAGCGTGAAAATGTATACAAATTCAATTCGCGCTAACCGTTAGTTAACATCACTCCAAATCGAGAAAAATGCGAGGACATATTTATGTTACTAATACATACATAAGTCTTCACCAAATTATTTCACTTTTCTTTGGACAAACCGTTTACTTTTAAAAGTATTTCAATTCGCAAATGCGGTGCGCTTACGAAGACTTTAGTATAGTCAAGTCCTCGTAAACCGTACGTTTACCTTGCGCTATGTTTGAAGGGTACATCTTTTTTAAATTTAATTTTTTTTTGCGATTGTAACACAATTAAATAATTTGCGACCGGATAGAGGATATACCCCTAAAAGTACCTATATACAAAATATTCTACACGTATGTATTTGTGTACTTCTACATATGTATAAAACAGCAACGTTACAAAATATTCAAATAGAAAAAATTATAATAATTAATCGAAAATCCCAGCCATATAAGCTTTAAGTATGATATGGAAACCATAGGGTCTATTTTTTAATTCAACACGAGCAAGCAGGCTTACCCCGGGTAGTGTACACCGAGCAAAGGTTGTACTGGGTAAAATTATCCGGTGTGCATAGAGTAATAAATTGTTTTTTATTTTGCACATTCTTCGTACACTGACATTAATTTCAGAGTAAAATTTGAAGAGCCGAGCATGCAGTGTGTAAGCACAGTTTACAAATAAAAACGCAGTGGGGCTGGGATGTTCTAACACCACCATTTTCGATAACTTATCGAGGTTTATTTCTCGTTTCTATAGAATAAAATTTACCTCTGTTTCAATTTTTATATCATTTACCAGCCTGCTAGATTGCAACATTATGATGTTTCTACTGTGTTTCTATCACCAAACAATTTTTTTTCGAATGTAGAACGAAAATAAGTGAAATAGATAGATATTGTTCAAATATATTCTAGTAGGCTGTGCTAGCAATAAAGAGGAAATAATTGATAATTGAAACAGAAGTCAAACTAATTCTAGCTGAAAGAGACGTAGACTTCGATAAAATATCGCAAAATATGATGCTAGAACATCCCAGCACAGGTTGAATAAAAAAATACGAAGTATTTTTTGACAGGCTCGGAATGAACTAAAATTCAAACCCATAATTGACTTGCATATTCGAGTAGTCGATGAATCCAGGTAGTATAAAGCGCTTTAGTAACCGATGTGTCTAGAAACTCCTTAGACCGGCGTTTACCGAAGCCAAGTGCAGAGCTTGCTCTGTTGATCATAATTCAATATCGTCTTTAAAATTCAATTCTTTATCGCAGGTTCAATTCTTTACCGAACCTCTCATGGACGTAACACAGTGAATTCAATGCTTCATCAATCGCTTTTTCCTATTCGTCCCGATCTGAAGTATTGATTAATACCTGTGCCATTACTTTCAACTTCATTTTCAATGACATTATCATCACCACCAATAACAAAAACTTTTTCATTTGTTTCATTGAAATGAACGTCACAACTAATAGGAACTTTTTGTGTGTTTGAGCCAAATAGACGAAAATTTTTGTGGGTGGGCTCGAATCCAACAAAATTAACCTTTTTAACTTTTGGATCCCACTTCTTTCCTCCAAGCTGCTTTGGAATTTGAACAAAACATTCCGTTCCAAAAATTTTAACATGGCTCAAGTATGGCTTTGATCCAAACCACTTTTCATATGGAGTGCCGTTAATACAGTTGCTGTTTGATGAACGATTTTCGTGAATTGTTCGATTGTCTCGTTCGATATGACCATTTTGTTCTGGCGTATATGGAGAAATGCGTTAGCATGTGATTTCTTCTTTCAACAATAAATTTTTGACACCTCGATTAACAAATTCCAGACCATTGTCGAATAGAAATTGTTTGATTCGGCTTCCAATCGTGTTGTAAATCAATGGAATAAAATTGCTCAAATTAGTGTATACGTCCGCTTTCGATTTTAAGAAGTGTATATATCTGAAATTGGGCCACGTCTCCCACTGATCATTTACTCTGGCTTCCACCAAAATTGTTCCGAAGCCACAAATATTTAAGCAATCATCGTTTGCTATTTCAATGGCGTGTTTGTTATCTTTGTGGATGTCTTGATAATCAAAAAATCATATTCTTTGTGAAATGACATATGATTTGAAGCACCTGAGTCAGCAATCCGTTCCTACTTTTGGATGAATTTTTGTTTTCTCGAACCAATGACCAATTTGGCAGTTATTGCATCTGGGTTTCATTTTCAATTCATTGATGTTCGTACTACCTCCGAACTTCTGTTTTGGTTTCATTTTTGTAGCAAAAGCAACACCTGCATTTCTTCGTCAGCATCAATCTTCAAATTCATTAGGCGAATTTCTGAATTTTTTTCATAAATGTTAGCTAATTTATCTAGCATTTCTTTTGTTATTGTATATGATAAAACAAGATTTGCACGTTCAGTATCCAACGACTGGATAATTGCATTTGTGACTTTTCCTACATTGCGAACAAATATATTTTTCATTTCATTTGATTCGGTATTTGCTGGTATGTTACCTTCCACATTGTCCATTAAACCACATGGCCTCATGTACGCGTGTAATTCAAACTTCCAAAGACGATAATTCGATCCATTGCGCCTTGCCACACTTTGATTCTTTCGTCCTGATTCAATGATTTCAAAAAATCAATCGCCGCCCATATTTGCTTTCTTTGCGTCTTTCTTTGTTTATGTATGTGCGTAAAATTATGTTTTTTGATTTATTCGTATAGTAAAAATGTTTATGATTTACTGTGAAAACTGCTTCTTTGGTTGAAAAAATATATTTTTTGCACTCGAAGCAAAAATTAAACTAAAATTAACCCAAAAACGACAAATAAAAAAGGTGTCCTTGAAATATTTATCTTTGTATTAGTGCGAGAATGACTTGAATCAAAAAAAATGTTGCTGAGAAAAGAATCAAGCATTTCCCCGCCGTAAAATTAGTTGGTCGGTGAATGGGAAGGAAACGAGGAAAGTATCACGACAAAAGAATCAAACTGTGGAAAAGCTGGGCACCCACGGGTAAACCTAATTCAAGTATGCTGAATCCAATGGTGCTAGTCCCATTTCAAAGTTAGTCCCCATTTTGAGATATCGCTTTCGATATGTTTTGGCTCTGAGTCAAAAATTTGTCAAAATTTACTCATTTTCACGTTGATAACTCATGGACCATTAAGATTTTCATTTTGCGTTATATAAGATATTAAGACCGAAAAACCACATCAGTTTGAAGTGAAGTTAGAAATTTATTTTTGTTAAGGTGCCTGCCTTCAGCAAATTTAACTACAGAATAAATAATTTTTATTACGGAGGGGTAATAAGTTTTATAAAGTGAAATGTAGGGGAAATTTTGTTGTTTTTGCTCTCGCTCTCTTCGATTTTTATTCTCCAGCAAATTTTTCTACAGAAAATTGTGCTACAGAGTCAAATAAATTCACGTTGAGTAGTCAGGATTTTGGCTAGCAAATTGGTTGCTTGCTAGCGGATCGAGTATCTAATCCCATTAAGTCGTAAATTTTATTATTTTTTGTGTTGATTTTGTCGTTAACTAAATTGTTGGTGTTTTTGTTTTTGTATATTTTCAGGGTTTGAATTTTAGCCGTAATTTGACTCCATGACTCATGAGAAATTTGTATTCGTATAGTATGCAAATGTATCATGAGTCATGAGTCAAATCGTGCCCAAAATTGTTGTGACTCAGAGCCAAAACATGTCAAAAGCGATATCTCAGAAATGCGGACTAACTTGGAAATGGACTAGCACCATTGGATTCAGCATTTTCGAATTAGAATAACCCCCTGGGTGCCCAGCTTGTCACATTTTTCAACTAGCACAGTGTTATTATATATTTTTCTTTTTACTTTTGTTCGCAATAATTATTTTAATTATTTATTTATCGGAGCTCTCTGGGCCCATAACCTATTGAATTTTCTTTGTGTAACTGCAGATACAAGCAGTTGATAAATAAATAAAATCAATATAGATTGAATTATAATGTTTATTAACGTCTTTACATGATAATAGTTTGAAATTGAATAACTAAATATATAAAAGAAAATTAACAATGTGTGCAAATTTGTTGACACGAGAAGCAATAGTGATGAAAGCGGAAGCGCATTTATACAATTAAATGAAGTAATCTAATTCTCAACAGTCAAGATTCCCATTCTCGTCCTGCATACTAAATGTTATCATGATTGGTTAAGAAATTACCTATAGCTAACTCTAGTTACGTTCCAACTGGCCATATTGTAGAACTTCCTCAAAAAACATTTTAGAATTTTATTTTATTCCTTCGGTAAGTTGTTTTTTTCTCTACCCATCCAGGAGACTCAAAAATTGCAAATAAATACTGGGACAGTCAATGTTCACGTAAACAGTAATGTAAAAATCAGTTCTTCAGGCTGTATGGGCTGTTGTAATAAATTCCAGCGCGATTGCGGTTATTGCGTGAAAAGGAGGATGATTTCGATGCATTTTCAGGTTTTGCGGGTGAGGGCTGTAGTAAAAAGTTCGTTGGTCGATAGTACGTAAATAGAATGACACTTCAGAGGTAATTTTTCCATTTGAACTATACCGACGCTTTGGAAAAATTCCAATTCGATCACCCAATATCCCTTTTCCGGCCAGACATTTTTTTTTTCTTAAATTAAAGTTCACCGTACACAAATGTATATGTAATAAATAACAGAAATACGAAAACCGTTATGTAGGCTTTTACCAATTCCAGTTCACGTTTGAATTACAACTTAACGGAACATGTAACTTTACCTTTATTATCTTTACCGATAATATAAGGGTAAGGGAGATGTAGAGTAATTGAAAGTTTCTGTTGCCAGTGCCAGAAAGTGATGAGAATCGTAATAGGAAATTTAATTGACTATCATTTATCGATCGATTTCCAAGTGAATCCATATGAAACTTTTGTGTATGCAAGTACTCGTATGTAACGGTGATCACGAAATAACTGCGCACATCTACCAAAACAATTACTAAGTGGACCCTTTTAAGCGTACTTGCAGAATTTCTAGTGAACCATAAACTGTTTAAATCTACTCTTGTAAATATTAAACATCGCCCTTAACTAGTATCAGAGCACGTTCCTGTAAACTCGAATAAATTATCCCTGCGTTTTGGTAAAGATCATAACAATTTGAGTCGTCTTCTAGTTGTTACTTTTTCAGCGGAAACCTATTTTAGGCGAACCTCAGTCCTAACGTATTTAATCTATCCTCTTTTAAGGGATGGTTTCTGGTAATCATCGCGAATAAATAGTCTAAGCATAAGTCAACCTGTAAAGATCACACGGGAAAGGTGTGTAAACCGAAAATACGACAGTAATCCAGATTTAAATGCAGGTTGCAAAATTACATCTGGAGTAATCAACCACTGCACTAAATTTTTTACAAAGAGCCACTCGAGCAGGTTAAAATTCTTTAGAAAAAGATTTCTATAGGAGGAGCGCATTTTTTTACAAAATGAAAATCTAAATCGAAGCAATAAGGGGAAGTGGATCTGTTTAAGCCAAACCCCTTAATTTCTTCTAGAATTCACAGAAAAACGTGATGAAAAAATTAAACAGTTAACAATAAAAAATCAACCAAAGTGAGTTTCACTGAAAAGTTCACACGCTCACTAAGCTAGAATTGGAGGGGACAATATTAGGCCGAAACGTTTGCAACGCTCAATCAAATAACTCAATCAATAACTCAATCAAATAACGAGTGAGAGTTAGAGTTCATCTCTTTAGTTTAAAGAGAATTTCCTGATCAAAGCATTTACCATAAACCTTTTTTCCTTGTACGGGAAACCCGGAAATTACCTTAACGCGGCTAAATTAGTTCACATACATTTTTTTCTACCAAAAACGACAGAAAGTACTGAATGTGGAATCTACATAATTACCAAATTTTCGTACCATGTCAAATGGATTGACCGATTGGATTCAGTGCCGCATGAATGGATAGTGAAAATAAGAAAAAGTTGTCACCGTAAGAAATGGGGTCAGAATTGAAGCTCTTAAAAAAAATAACAGACACCACAATTCAATGCGAGGAATATTTTGCACTCCGTTCCTACCTCAGCTTCAGTGATAGCTTAAAAAATATGTTGGTTACTTGGTTTATTAATCGGATTAAATACTTTTTCACCAATTCAAGAATTTCTTCTAATATAAATTTAGCAAACAGACACGATGAGGAAGTTGTATTTCAAGTGGTGGTGATGCATTTTACCGAGAGTCGATATAAACCGAAAGAACAAAAAAAAACTAGAATTTTTTCAATGCCAATATTTTCGTGGCGAACAAACATATCGATAATTTAATTTCAAATTCCCCTACCCGCATTCATTTTAAAATTGAATTTGAACAACAATATTGTTTGAATTTCGCAAAAATGTGCCTTTAATGGTACGAATCCATATCCGATTTATCATCGGGCTCATCAAATTGTTCCTCTTCAGTATTATCGGAGCTGCCATTATTTTCATTAAAATAACTATCACTTTCGGACTCCTCGTCCGATTCCTCGTTTACATTTTGAACATCTCCATTCAAATTCATGAAATACTCCATTGTTAGCCCCAAAATGCTTGCCGGCTTCATGTGCAACAAAAGCGTTACATAATCTTTAATCATGCAACGCACCTCTGGCTTATCATTTAAATACGTCTTAAGCTTTGATTGGATATTATCTTTATAATCTAGATAACTTGAAACCAAATCAAGGTGCTGCTGCCACGTTTCAAATGAGTTTAGTATAAAACCGGACGGCGGTATCGCAGCCAATGGATTAATGTGAATAATAAATGGATAAGTTTCCCACGAATGCCGTATCATGTGCCCCGTTGGCAAAAAATACATTTTTATAATTTCCGGATCATCGTTTTGACCGGTAACATGCCGTATAACTTGAATTACCTCTGTGTTTGTCGAATTAATTTTTATCATTTTCCTATGTTTAAATATGTATTCGGAGCGGCAAATATGACCCTTGATGTTTACTGTCCATGTCTCAAATTTACCAACATACTGAAGGATTGCAAGGTAACGTAACAGTACAAAGTTAAGGCCATCGGGAACTAGGGCGCCCGTAACATTAATTTTGATTTTGCTGTGATATTTCGAAATTAACCGATTTGAATTTTCTGTGCGAAATGCAACGACACGTTTATCAGTGGACCCGTCGATGGATTCTTTTATCAAATGAAGACACTTTTCCTTAAAATACATAAGAATAAATATTTTAGTTCGGTTTAATATTTTTATATATGCTTAACACAAATCAATACCCGTTTTTCACCATTTTCATCGATGTACGCCTCACACCGCTTTTCTTCGATTATGTTAAGGGATGTGTCGCATAAGCTATAAATAGTTCCTTTAGTCGTCTTCCCATTACATGAAAATTCAGATGTCGAGTACACAATAATGTTACGACCGTCTCTCTGAATATTTATACAACACCCGCCAATTGTGACGTATTTATCGCCTTTAAAATTAAACAAATCATCAGGACATTTAAGTGGATTTTCATTCAAAAAACTAATTAAAAGTATTTCCCCAAATGTTAAGGTCGCGACATCTCTATCATGTAGCGGCAAAATCATAAAGTCGGTCAGTTCTTTCAAATTATAATCATTCGATTCAATAATCGATGCTTGTGATGCTTTCTTTTTGGGTGATCGTTTTCTTTTCGGTACCGATTTTGGTGCTTTGAACTTTTGGTCAGGTGGTGTATCGACTGTTTCAGGGGGCTTCCAAATACATTGCGTTACAACGATCGGGTAACTGTCATCGGGTACGGATATTTCCGGAATCACTTCTGATCGGCACGATTCACAATCAGATGAATGGGTTGCAACATCTGACAACTCTCCGCAGCATTTCTCATCTATTGGCTCAACAATTTTAAATTTGTTACAATCCATTTTTTGTTGTATAGAAAAGCAAATTTAAAATATAAAATAAAATTTAATAATTTGTACAATACAATAGACTGCTAAGGTGAATCCGTTTTGTTGTAAATTATATGGAAATAACTCAACTCACATGACTCGAAACGAAAAAAGTATGAAATTTCAATAAATTTGAAAAAAAAAACATAAATTAAAAATGCTAAATATGCTCGTTTCGTATATTGTCTGTGAATGGATTTCGATGACAATTGGAAAAATTTATTTTTCACACGTGGGTTAGATCTTATTTCACATATCCTTAGTAAATATGTATGTGTTCACAACTGCGGAGATAGAAAAGTTTCTGCAAAAGAAAATTGACGAAGAAAGTTTTTTGTACCGTATTCTGATTTCCCGGTGTTATGAAAATGCATGCCTCATTTTTATGTATAAATTATATGTTAGCTATACATTTCTGGCTGTTATTCTGCAATGCATCATAATTTCCCATACAGATCTACACCGTCATGACGTTTTTGAATAATTTAAATTGGAAACGATGTAGTTGCATAAAATTGCTTGCATAATATTGGCTTCTGCCGTATCAAATTGAGACTAGTACGTACAAAGTGCGTGTGTTTACTTTACATGCATAATAAATTTTTAATTGACCCTGACGAGCTGTTATGTATATACGAGATTATTTTCTATTAATTATATTTATGGACTACTTTACATTTGATATTCTGTAGCGCTTCTTCACTACAATGTTGCCACAAGCTTTGTAAATAATGTATATGAGAATTAATTAATTGAGATCATATGTATAAAATGTTATCGATAATAGTTTATGGTTGTGCTTTGTATACTGTCAGTGTGTGCACGTTACTTTCGCTTATCAGTGATTTGAAAATTTCTTTAGTTTTGCTGCCATAACTTGAGTATTTTGAAGCTTATAGTAGTTCATTCGATTTCGAATCTTTTGGAGGATTTGAAGTGCAGGACCGATCATACCTTTGTGAAGATAGCCCAAAATTCCAGCCCGAAAATATAAAAAGGCGCGAATCACAATACTATTTAATTTTATATATACTATTACGACATTTCATTATACATAATTATAGCTCTCATAGCCTTATACATTAACTATTTATATGTCAAAAACTTTATTAAGTCTTAAACATTTTAAGAACTCTGTAAGCTTTTTATTTCTTTTAGTTTATTCATTAAATGAAACTCTATTAATAAACCTGATTAAATTTTATTCAATTTATATTTTTTTATGTTTTATTGTCTTTTGTTTTACAATGCCTATACTTGTTTACAATCCAAATAAACTCTTCTACAAACATTGGGTCTATTTTTTAATTAAACCCGAGCAAGCAGGCTAGCCCTGAGTATTGTAAACCGAGCACAGGTTGTGCAGTGCCAAATAATCCAGTTGTTTACTTTGCATACTCTTCGTACACTGACATTCTATTCAGAGTAAAATTTAAAGAACCGAGTATGCTCGGTGTGCGCACAGTTCACAAATAAAAACACAGTGTGCAGAGTAAAATTACTCAGGTTGAATAGAAAAACACAGAGTATTTTTTGACAGAGCACTGTTTGCTCAGGTTGAATTAGAAAATTGGCCCATTAATATTTCATTTTGCACTTACAGCTCGTCCAACCTGATTTTTAAGCGCCCTCGGTTAATTCTTACTTATTACATTATATAATTTTAATTCAAGCTGTAATATTTACATAACCTAAACATACTTATATAATTCAATATTAATATATATAATTTTTCAAATAAAATAATAAATTTTAACATCATTGTATTTAAACCTTCCCGTTCTTACTCTCCTCCCCGACATACTCTTCAATCTCGATCTGTGAATTCTTTCCTTTCTTTAAATACAACCTCATATACTTCTTGAATCCGATGATATCCGATATTCGTTGTTCGCAACTTTAATTGGACCAAAAATTGAATGGATGACCTTCCTTTCGAATGTAGATAACAATCTACAATCGTTAGAGGTCATGGTCCAGCTCTCGCTTCCGAAAGTCAGCACAGGTCTTATTAGTGCTTTATAAAGTGCGAGCTTGCACGACTGCGATAGATGTTTCAATCGCAATAATCTTGATTGGGCGTAGAAAACTCGTTCTCCGGCAGCGATTCGGGCTTTAATTTCTGCCTGCATTTCATTCAGTGATGTTATAACTGACCCGAGGTATTTAAAGTTTTCGACACCAGCAAAATTGTGGTCGCCAATTCCGAGATTTGCCATAGAGATGTTCATGGGTGTTGCTAGATATTTGGTTTTACTGCTGTTCACCTCCAACCCAAGTCTTCTTGCGCAGCGATCGAGCGGTATGAAACTGTCTTTGATATCGCTAGGTCTTCGGCTAAGAAGCACGATATCATCTGCATATCCAATAATTTGGCCGGATTTATTAAATATATAGCGCGAAGTTTCGATGTTGCTTTTCCTCACTAGTATACTCAACCGCCAAATTGAACAGCAAAGGCGCGAGTGCATCACCTTGTCGAACGCCAGATGTTATTTCAAAGGAGTCTGACACAATTCCTTCAATTACACGTAAATTCTTTGCCATCCTAATTTTTTCCACTTGTTAAATTGTAATCCCACTTCTGAACTGTAAGCTTTTTATTTCTTTTAGTTTATTCTTTAAATGAAACTCTATTAATAAAACTGATTAACTTTTATTCAATTTATATTTTTTTTAATTTAGACCACCTTCTCTTTCAGTCTTTTGTTTTACAATGCCTACTTGTTTACAATCCAAATAAACTCTTCTACAAACATTAATATTTCATTTTACACTTACAATTCTGTCAAAAAATTTCAAAAATTGTGATTAAAGTTTGTATTCAAAATTCTATATAAATTCTATGTATTACCACAGAATATATAACAGAAGCGACATAACTCCATTTTTATATGAATTTCTTTCGTCTCAAATATTTAAATTTTTTACATCAAAATAGGAGTGGTAAAATTGTTTAAATGGTAGATAATAGATAGCGCTAGCAGTTTTCAAAAAAATTATAATATCTTCGCAGTGTACAACTACAATTTCCTCTCAATTGGCTCTCCTCTCTATAAGAAATGTCACTTTTGGCTACATCAATAGCAACGAGGTATTTGTCACAAGCACAACACACAAAATTATATGCATATTAGGAAGGAAAATGAAAAAATTACAACAAATGATGTTCCAGCACAAGTGAGTTATGCTCATTGTTTGACAAATGATCACAAACAATGTATAATGCTCATTGTTTGACAAATGATCGCAAACAATTTGACAGATATCGAAGAGAGAGAATTTATATTTACACTCTAAAACTTTAATGTTTACAAAATATTTTTTTTTCTAAATTAGAGCCATCTATTGGAGAACGTGGGAACTATTTTAGGAGTATTGTCAAAAAAAATTGGTTTCTTACTGTCGTTTCTGATATATTCTGTGGTATTACTCCGTGGCACTATTCTGTCTTTCCCTGCCAATAGGGAATTGGGAAAAGTATTTTCATAGCATTTTACTGGCCTATTGTTGGAATTAGTTTGGTGAAAATATTTTTGAAACAGAGATATATTGGGAATAAATACACTTGGGTGCAAAAAAAATCACACATTCATCAATTTTCCACAAAAGTTCAAATTTGTTTAATTTTTTAATTTTTTTAATGCAGATTCCAAGTCTATTGGGCAAAACTGTCCAGTGGCACCTTTTTTCTATTTATACGTGCCATCAAACTGATTTTTGGGGGTAAACATCTGAGGTTCACGTTTTTGTGAAATTGTCAGCATGAAAATTAGGGGTAAAAATCGAATTAAAACATGGAAATAAACAAAAAAACAGTTTTATTAATAAGAAGTATTCCCTTCCATTCGATGCTGCATTGATTTCACCAAAGTTTCCACAAAATCTTGACGTATCGCCTCCCATTCCTCTACGATAGCCTATTACAGCTCCTGGAGACTCGGTGGAGAAACATCTCTGGCTTGAACCCTTCTTTTCAACTCATCCCATAAATGTTCGATGGTAATGAGGTCCGGGCTTCAAGCTGGCCATTCCATAACAGGCACATCCACATTTTGATCGACAGCTAGTATTAGCTCGTGTGATGAATACAAGATCTGTCTTCGCTTCAAATGCTGGTTTGTGTGCAGTCAAACTAACTTTTCCAAGTCGTAATTGTCCACCGACTGACTTCGACTTCACGACTTCTTCGGGCCACCGTCTCAGTTGAACCGCATTCATACGGCGATTTCTCAACGAAGTTGTTACAAGAAAGCGGTCATCACGCTGTGCTGTTAGTAGCACGTGCTACGGCCAGATCCTTGTCGCCGTCTGAAACCACCAGTTTCTTGATATCTCTGCCACACTCGACGAAAGGAGAATCAGCTCAAATTTAGTTGTAGAGCCACTTCACTTTGGTGCTGCCCCTCATAAATTAGTGCAACCACTTGTGCGGCTACCTCTGGTGTGGTTTCCATTTCTTTGCTCTCTTTGAAGACGTAAACAATAGAGGGTCGTTCAGGCTAAGCGTCGATATGCGAATGATCACAATTCCGAGCGAGATATTTCATGACATGCTATTGTATTGATCTTGTTGAATTATGTTTAGAATTTAATCCGAAAGCCTGCTATATGCATTTGACAAAAATTCACTTTGTTGGCATGGTACAAGTACAAAAAGGGTACCACTGGATAGTTGTTGAAGTAGACTTTGAATTTGCATTAAAAAAATTAAACAAATATTGGATTTTTTTGATATTTTTGAACTTTTGTGAAAAATTGAGCAATTTTTTTGAGCGATTTTTTTGCACCCAAGTGTATATTTACACCAAACTAATTCCAACAGTATAGGCTACAAAAATATAATTTAGTGTGTGTTTCAATTGGTTTAAATGCCGCATAAAAAATTAAAAAAAATTTCGTGGTCATTTTTTTATAACTTTTAAACTTTTTATCTGTTTCAATTGGTTAAAATTTTGACAATAACATGGTCACAGAATATATCAGAAACGACAGTAAGAAACCAATTTTTTTTGACAATACTCCTAAAATAGTTCCCACGTTCTCCAATAGATGGCTCTAATTTAGAAAAAAAAATATTTTGTAAACATTAAAGTTTTAGAGTGTAAATATAAATTCTCTCTCTTCGATATCTGTCAAATTGTTTGCGATCATTTGTCAAACAATGAGCATTATACATTGTTTGTGATCATTTGTCAAACAATGAGCATAACTCACTTGTGCTGGAACATCATTTGTTGTAATTTTTTCATTTTCCTTCCTAATATGCATATAATTTTGTGTGTTGTGCTTGTGACAAATACCTCGTTGCTGTTGATGTAGCCAAAAGTGACATTTCTTATAGAGAGGAGAGCCAATTGAGAGGAAATTGTAGTTGTACACTGCGAAGATATTATAATTTTTTTGAAAACTGCTAGCGCTATCTATTATCTACCATTTAAACAATTTTACCACTCCTATTTTGATGTAAAAAATTTAAATATTTGAGACGAAAGAAATTCATATAAAAATGGAGTTATGTCGCTTCTGTTATATATTCTGTGACATGGTGGCTTATTTATGTGTAATTATGTACGTATGAAGCAAATTTAAATATGAAAATATGTAAAATAAATACTATTTAAATGTATATTAGAGTTAATTATGGTCAGTTTACATCTAAATAACTACGATTTTTCTCAAAAAATGTACATGACAAATTTCTGTTTAAAAACAAATATTTTTGTGAGCCAAATGTTTTCTACATAAAAATTTTATCTCTTGAATTCCTTTTAAAATTATTTTCGTCCGAAAAAAAAACAATATAACTATATACACAATTGTGTTGTTGTACTTCCAAACAAGCGAAATTTTTGGCGTAAGTGTAGATGACCTATACATCGCCGAAATCGGGTAAGATGAAAATTTTAAAAAAAAAATCTTTATTTCGGAAAAATTACCCAAATTTTTCCCTTTTTTCATTTTTTCTTAGTTTTATTTATTTTTATTAATAATAATTGCTTCGTCCACCTTACAGACAACAAAGAGTTTTTATCGGTCTTATCGCTTCTTCTGATAGTGCCACAAATGTTAAAAGAAATCAACTTTTGTAAATATAAAACCCCGCTTTTCCAGAATTTATAGAATTAGGTTAGGTTAGGTTAGGTTAGAGTGGCTGCTATCGCACACTTAGGCCAATAATGGCCCATTGTGATACCACAGGATCCAATCTCCCCTTACTCCCGCTGAAACCAACCAGAGCTACTGATGTAGCGTAAAATATCTCGCACCCCAAAGTCCGCGAGTTCAGAAAGGCTGTCCATGTTGTACACACCCAAGTACCTATGTCTTTTGTAGGATAGTGCTGGACACGAGCATAGGAAGTGAACTAACGTCTCTTCCTCCTCTTCGTCCATACAACTTCTACAAAAGTCATTCGTCTCTAGACCCAGCCTTCTCGCATGTTCCCCAAAAAGGCAGTGTCCTGTCAGTATCCCTACGACCAATCCTAAATCTCGTTTTCCCAGGGATATGAGTGCCTTGGATTTATAGAATTAATCAAATTACCCAATTTTTCTAGGAAAATTGTATTATTTTTTTTTACTTAGTTTAAAATTATAAATAAAATTTGCCATTTGATTTATAGAATTAATCAAATGGCAAATTTTATTTATAATTTTAAACTAAGTAAAAAAAATAATACAATTTTCCTAGAAAAATTGCAAAATTTTCCCGGAAAAATTACTTGTACTGTCGAAAAACTGTTAAAATACAATGTTAATATCAAAATTTAAAAAAAAATACACATTTATACTATTTTGAATAAAATAATACGCAATTTGTCACAAAAAAAAAATGAAAAGTTCAAAATTTTAGCGGAAAATGTGATAATTTTCTCGAAATTTTTGGCTTGCGCTTCCTGAAAACGATAGATGCACAATCCTACTAAGAAAATTTTTTAAAAAAATTTCATCTTACCCAAATTTTTTACCAAAAACCCCATTACATACTTATGGTTTTTTACCCACACATTTGTGTGGTTCGGACTAAAATAGTGCCATTTTTGTTTTTTTGAAAAGGGATATGTAAAAAAATAAAAAAATAATTAAATTAAATAAAAAATATATTTGTAAAAACAAAAAAAAATAAAAAAAAAAATTCGGCCCTTCGACCCATTCGGCATTCGGCCCTTCGACACATTCGGCCCTTCTACATTCGGCCCTTCGACACATTCGGCCCTTTGAAATTCGGCCCTTTGAAATTCGGCCCTTCGACATTCGGCAATTTGATATCATACCGCTTATTCGTAGTTCCAGCCGCTCGATTGATTAGCGATGGAACTTTAATGCAGAAAGA
This sequence comes from Nephrotoma flavescens, assembly GCA_932526605.1. Classification (NCBI taxonomy): domain Eukaryota; kingdom Metazoa; phylum Arthropoda; class Insecta; order Diptera; family Tipulidae; genus Nephrotoma; species Nephrotoma flavescens. The sequence goes on from OW052220.1 coordinate 323,532,075, forward strand.
AATTCTGAAATATTTCCATGGATGGAAAACTGGTATTTCACCCTCACAGCTGTTGAAAGTATAAAACTACTTTTGATGGAATTTCAGGAACATAACCTGAGACAAAACTTGGATATTTCTGAATGATGCGCTAAGATAAGTATTGGCTAAGGTACAATATGGTGCATTCTTCAGATGGCAAGTTGGTTATTTTCATTAACACGCTTATTCAAACTCCCATGTAGGTATATTTGCTACATATGATTTTCTCCACTGAAACCTTTATATTACTATTCTATAAATAAAATAAAAATTGCTTAGATGTAACTTTGGACATTTCGTAATCTTTCTTGTCAACACTTACCCCATCAGCAGGCCGTTTTGTCCGAGTAAATTTTGTTCCAAACTCCATATCTGACCTAATTCCATCATTCCATAACTTCCCTGAATTTTATTACTTGACAATTTCCGTTGCTGGGAAATGAAAATAAATAAAATTTTCTAGTTACCCTGATATTACATCAATATTTTTAGTTGGCGAAACATCACGCGAAAATATTATCGACATTTTTGAATGTTTAATTAATTTTGAGAACAGAACTTTCGTAATTTTATATAATAACCCAAAATGTCCGGACAGTGTGTAAATACCGTGGAAGATATTGAGAAGGTATTTGAATTAAAATATATGAAAATTCGAAATATTAATAATTCTGTATTATTTATTCAGTATTGTGGTGAAGAACACAAGCAAGGAAGATCCCAATTAACAACTTCTTTAGAAAATGAAGATTTCCTATCGAAACCAATCGATACAACCGACGTTAAGCGAGAATATCCAAAATGTTATTTGCCTAACGATCAGGAGCCCCTCATGAGTGAGATACCTCAAGAAATGGGGCCAATCGGACCTTGGGCGACTGGCCGTGTTGATTGGAGTCCGTTGGCTGGATTGACTGGAACTCGCCCGGTTGTTGATCGATATTCAATCACAAGGTACAGCATTAATGAATGGAAAGAAAGAAATCGCGAAGTGTTAAGCAACTGCCAACAATCCGTTCAAAAAAGTCTTAAATGTGAAAACGATTCAAAAAATTCATTGGTAAGAACTTTCGCACTAGCAGACCAAGTACAAAATGATTCCACTAAGAAATTAATTGCACGTGCAAAATTGGCAGAAAAATGGAAAAATACGATCGAGCGCGCAATTAATGCTCAAGCGGAAGAAATAAGCACGCTAGAGGAGCAGAGACAACGGTTAAAACAATCATTGGCCGTGTTAAGAATGCCAGAAGCGATTGGTAACTAGCATATAAATTGAATTATCGCCGAAACTTGTACATCGATATTTTTTTTTTATTTCTTAGCAACTGAATGTTTAGAAAGGCGATGTGGCCGTTCAGATACTGAACAAATTCGAGATATACCTGAAGAAGAAATTGTGCGTGAAATTGCTTTGATCGCTGAAATTCGGGACACGTTACTACGAACTCTGCACGATATCGAGCAACAACAAATTGAGAATCGAACCGCTCGGCAACGTTTAGAATACGATTGGAGTGATAAAAATATTACGCTAAGCCTGGAGCAGACCAATTGCGCACTTAATAATCGATCTACAACAATCTTATTTAAACCAGGGGCCACTCGATACGCGGCCGAGCAATCATCTGAAGAATACTGGGAACACTTCTCAAAGGAAACTTTAGAGGAATGTGAAGCATCCCGACAGAAATCAGTTACATTGCGTGGCACTTTGGACGCAATTTTAATAAATGCTGCTCGAGATTTGCGCAGCCAAGCAGATAAGGTGGAACAAGCCTTATCCAATAGAATTGGATGTATGGAAGAAATGAAAGTTAGGCTTGAGAACGATCTTTTGGCGGTAAAATAATTTTAAATTAGGTATCAAAGTATACGAAAACTTACCCATATTCCATAATTTGTTTTAGACCTTGCGTTGTTTGGCCGATACTGAAACGGTGATTGATAAATTAAATAAAGGCCTTAAAAGTATGGACTATCCAATGAAGGTGGCCCAAACCCGGCTCGACAATCGTAATCAACGGCCTCACGTGGAAAATTGCCGTGATTCTACACATACCGGACTAGTTGACGAAGTCCACATCATACAGGAAGGTGTGAGCAATTTAATTACAGCATTACGCAACGCCGAAGCAACAAAGAGTCAACTAATCGACACTAGATACAAATTGGAACAGGAAATATTGTATAAACGGCGCTCGATCATGATAGATCGAGATCGTTGCCAATTGCTCCGCTCTCACTTCCCATCAGCTTCCGCGTTGAGTGGTCACTAAAAATAATGAAATTCATCAACAATTTACATTCTCAAAATTTAATTTATTTGGATATAAATTTTTAAATATCACACATGGTCGAAAATGTTTAGTCTTCTATTGCTCGCGTATGCTTTCAAAATTCTGGTGGAAGAGAAGACCCATCAATTATTCACAAACAGCTCCCAGCCCATCCATTCGATTAATTTAAATCCTAAGTAGACGGGAATTAATGTAATTGTCATGTAGAAGTAGTAAATTAAATCATCTGTAGCAAATTTATCCATTACTGTGTATATTATTTATTTATTTGGTTCTTTATTTGGCTTTTTATCAAATTAAAACTTTCGTAAAAATGTATTTGACAGCTACGTCAGAATCAAATATTCCTCTGGTCTATTGCTCTGCCATCTATTTTTCGACATTTTTATTTGTCCACCCTATGCACCGCAATTTCTTAAACGAGATTAAAAGTAACAGTGTCTTTAGTTTTAGTTCAAGAGTCTGCCGTATGGCTGTCGTTCTTTTTTTATGCTGTCGCTTCACACATGGAGCCACATTCTGTGCGATTCTATGGTGGGATAGGTTTATACAAGAAAAAGCATAAGAATATTTTATCATTTTTACTTTTTATATTAATTATATACTAACTTAACATTATAAATAATAATTAATCGGATTATAATCAAATGTTAAGTTTATTGCCAGTCCAATTACCGAAGTCGTATCACGTCATTCTACGAAACTACACTTCATTTTGATTTTCCTATTACCGAAGTCTTCTGTTACAACACGACTAAAGTTAGATAAAACGACACAGTCACGCAATTTGTTCAAATGACAACTATTTGTATGCATCATCAATTCAAATCATAATTTTATTGCATTTACTAAACCTGACCATTCGTTCAATAATAAATTGTTCCAGTTTATAATTAGGCCTGCCGTTTTAAAACAGAAGCCGTTTTAAATGTTATGTCTATGGAAAGAAATGATTTGTTCGTCCGAACTACTCGAACTGTAAAGAAACAACGACAATTAAAGTTTAGGTCAGGCGTCTAATGAAGAGATTTGTATTGATCGGGACTCGCGTCAAATGGTACTCGTCCCAAGTATAACAAAACGAAAGTAAAAATTGAGCATAGTATTTTCCTTCGTTTTCATCCAAAATTAACGAAAGTTAAACTTCACATTATAATGATAGTGTTTGTAGCGTATATGTATACTGTGTTGTTACTATAGTAACAACACAGTATACATATACGCTACAAACACTATCATTATAATGTGAAGTTTAACTTTCGTTAATTTTGGATGAAAACGAAGGAAAATACTATGCTCAATTTTTACTTTCGTTTTGTTATACTTGGGTACTGTCTACTGTGTTACCGCAATTTTTCTTTCGTAGGAATGTGTATAGCGTGTAATGTACATGGTTTGTTTTTATTTTTCATGTTCACGACATGAGTTTGGTAATTTTATAAAATTTTGTTAAAAAAATTTAAAGATGTGCGTTAATTTAAATAAAATTACATCAAAATATATTTTATATCTATTCAAATATTGTTTTCATAAATTAATTAATTTCTAGTTCAGTTTTAAGTTTTTAGGTAGAAAACAAATGCGAAAATAATAAACTTGATGTGCAATAATCATAGTACCTATTTGGAAAATTATTTAAACTTTTAATATTACAATCAAAGAATAATTTCAAATTGTGTAATAATAAAAAATAATTAAAAAATTAACTAAAATATAATTTAGATTCGTATATATGTATGTATATTTTTATACCGCAAATTTAATAAAATAAAAATATTCATTTTAAACCTAAATTTTTATTTTGCTCTCACATTTGGATGCCGCCATCTTTTTCTTCTAACATTTTCAAATATAGCCTTTTACTTTCATGCACAAGCTTGCTCCCGTCATTTTGTTTTTTGTCTTTTCTGTTCACACATACATTTATACAATTCTCCTTTATTGAGTTTCGTTCAGTTTCGAATAATCGCGACACGTTTCATACGTTTTATTTTAATAAATTGCAACTCAAACTTAGAAAAATACTAGACTAAGTTTAGTACTTAAGTACGAATATCGCCAGGAAAATTGAAAGTAAAAATACTTGGGGTACTACAAAATAGACAGAAACGTCATAACGCTATTTTTGTGCGAAAAGGTAGGGAAAATTGTTTGCAGGGTACCCAATAAAAGGAAAAATTCGTTATTTTTGAGTTTTAAATTTGACGTATAAGTGTGTTAAAATTTAAATAAATATGTATATTTAAATTTTAATAAATATTAAAATAATTACAGCTCAGAGTCGTAAAAAAAACGGAGGAAAATGGTCGATAGGTAGTTTTTTCTTTGTCTACTCAATGGCGCTACTCGATAATATCTATTCTGTGCTCGTACTATTCAATTCTGTTGCAAATCGTTTTAAAATCGTAAACTTACATCTAGAACGTTATTTTTGATTAAGATTTTAATGGTGCGAAGGTGCAGAATATTCCTTGGCGAAAGGTACTACTTTAGTAAATAACACAATTTAAATATTGTGTTCGTCTGTGTAAAACATTAAAAGAAAAGCTTAAAAATTCCAAACAATAAATATGTCTACAAAAGACAAATTTATTAGTAGACATAGCTAGTTCTAATTGTTGAATTTCTGACAGTCTCTGGCATTGTTTTAGGGTTGGCCAACCAATATTAGAAATTTTCAGATTCTCTCGCCGAGGTTCTTTCATTTAATCGTGAACCAAATACTGTTTTAGTAGATTTGTATCTGACAATTGCGCAGATGCACTATGGTCCTCCATTCGTCTCGATCCATCGCTCTCGCCTCCAGTTTCGACATCCTATAATACGTAGGTTTTGTTCAACGTCTTCATAAAGTTCAGGGTCACGTCAGTGTACAACGCACACCGGCTGGTTGTTGTTGGAATACTTTATTAATCATACGTTGTGATGGAGACCTTGCAACGAGCCCCAGCCATCTAACTCGATTGGATTTGTTAAATTCGATGATATCGCTACCTCCAAAGAAGTTGCTCGTGGTTTATACGAATGAGATATTCGTTTTGTACAAATTTAATTGGTCGAAAGATGGAACAAATGACCTTCCTTTCGAAAGTAGATACTATGGAAAAATTCAATGGAAAAAAATAAAATTTCTATGGAAAAATTTCGACCGTTTTTTTATCCTTGATTTGTATGGAAAAGGGTAGAATATTGCTGTGAATAAAATTGTGCACTGAATTTTTTTTACATTCAATAAGGGTTCAGTCAAATTTTTTTTGGTCCACTTAGTAGCGTAAGCGTATATATGTATATACTGTATAATAGATGGCCAGGTTCCAGCTCTCACTACAGAAAGCCAGCACAAGTCTTATGAGTGCTTTATAAAGGGTGATTTTGCACGACTGCGATGAATGTTTAGATCGAAATAACCTTGACTGGGCGTAGAAACTCCTTAGATCTTATTCCTGCCTGCATATCATTTGACAAAGTTTTATTACTGGCCCGAGGTAGCCTTCTTGCCCAAGTTACTTTTCTTTACCACATAAGTACTCAAGCGCCAAATTGTACAGCACAGAATTGTCAGAGAATTGTCGATATATCAAAAACAAAAGATAGAAACAGCGAGTAGAAAACAATCCATCGACTAACCGGCGTTTATACAATGCAATCGAGGATTAATCGTCTGTTTGCGTCTATACAATCCAGCATAAATGTAAGAAAATACAGTCAAGCGCCCTATAACGAGAGTTCTACCGCGTTATATGGAAGCCGTGCTATAAGAAACTGGGTTTGCGTTATAATGGAAACCACTTTATAAGAACACCGCGTTATAGCAGGGTTTCTCGCAAATTTTACCTCGTGTTATATGGAAATGTAACGATTTTCTAATCGAATCGATTTTAATTCCTTCTTATACACGTCAAACATTTGATGTCATAATGATTAGGTTTGACCTTGAAATTAATGAGCGCAACAAGCCTATATACCTGCGTTTGAGGACTCATGTTTAACGAAAAGATCGTTAAACATGAGTCCTCAAACGCAGGTATATACCAACTTATCCCCAGTTTTATTTGCCGAAGTTGCAATTTTTATAAGAATGATGATTGGTTCTATTAGCAGAATAATTTTCAATTTTGATTTGAAATTCTTTTTTTTATTATCTTCGGTTACTAAAACACAATTGAACAGTTCTTACAGCTTTAATTAGATTTGAATTGCGAATTTTCACGTGTTCATAATTCTCATGTCAATTTCTCAATTGATGGTAAATTATTAGTCGCCATTTTGTTATAATTCCCAGCAATGTTAGCAAGAAAATACGACTATTGTTTCTATAATCGGCAGGAAATATTTCGGAGATGATCATCAGTTAGAGTCACCACACATGGAGGGTTTTCTGAGATTAAATTTGATCAACCCCGGGTCATTCTTAGTCAAGGAAAAATGAATACGTTTCTTTACATTTTTAAATTAAATTTTTTGTTTTTTTAATAAAATTTTATTTATTTGTTTATATTACGACTGAGTCTTGCACCCATTTAGTAATTTACATTGCATAATACGGTATTTTGATTATTCGGCGTAAGCTTTTGATTTTTCGCCACAGTAAGTCTACTGACCCCCTGGTCGCGATAAGTCCAGTGGTTTAGTTCTTTGCAGTCTTCTTGTTGGTGTAGTAGTCAGCATACGGCGTATGTCCAGATCTTCATGCTGGTGCAGATGTTGCATGATGCTTTGCTTAATTTCATCCGCGGCAAGCTCGATCCTTAGATCTCGATGGAGGTTGTCTTTTCGAATGTACCACGGTGCATTAACAATACATTGCAGAATTTTATTTTGGACTCTTTGTATGATTTTGAAATTTGTCTTCTTGGCACAACCCCAGAGCAGCTACCATATGTCCATACAGAGGGCCTATTATGAAATTGGTCGGAAAATAAGACACCCAATCCGATCCGCGGCGGATATTCGTATTATGAAACATGTATTTTTACAGTGAAACTCGAAATTTTCAGTATACACTTGTCACATTTAAATTTGATTAAATTAATTTAATAGAGACATGTACTTACATTTAAAAATTTTCTAAATTTCTAAATAATTAAATAACACATAAAAAGTATGAACTACAATCTATTTTCCGTGCGTATACTACAATACGGATATTGTTGACCTAACTAGCTGTCGGATTTGACAATTGAATTTTGTCGTAAAATCCGCTAACTCGGATTTTTATTTCATAATAGTATAAAAACCGCGCAGATCGGAATTTTTTAGTTTCATAATATGAATATCCGACGCGAGACGGATTTTACGACCTCGGAAAAATTTCATAATAGGGGCCCAGGTTTCAGGATTTGTTTGTATAGCAGCAGTTTGTTATGGATTGCTGGTTCCGATTGTCTCCCTAAGAGCCAATTCATTTTTCTAAATTTTATGTTAAATTAAAATATGTAGGCATCTATTTATTCTCTTAGTCATATCACTTCATGCGACGTTACTATGGATCTTCTTAGTTACTAGATTTATAAAACGTTTACAGCTAAGTACAAAACTCACAACGAATATTTCTAAATCTTAGTTGGCTGGCTTAGTTTGAAAAAAATTCTATTTATTTGTCGCATCAACATGTTAAGTGATAGAAATCGTCGTTTAAAGTACAGCAGCCTCAAGAAAATACTTATAAAGCGAGTCTATTATGAAATTTTCGACCGCGTATTTTTTCCGACGTTGTCGAAAATTTGGTACATATTATGAAATATTTTCGACCGCGTTTTTTTCGACGTTGTCGAATTTTTGTATTATGAAATACTCGACGCGTTTTTTTAGATAACGTCGAATATTTTACGACAGCTCTTGAGGTGTCGAGTACATAAAAGAAAAGCGTTAAGTGTTGAGAAATAAAAAAAGTTTGTTAGTAAAAATAAATTAATAATTTAAACTTATAAAATTTTAATTAATAAAAATTACTTAATTTAAATTTAATAAAAATTAATTAATTTAAATTTAATATTTTTGATAATTTCCAACAATAAATATTAAATTTAATAATAAATTATATTTTTTTTTATCAAAATATGAGTATGATTAAATATGAGTATGATTTAAATTTTGTAAATTTTTATATTAGTGTTTTAGTTTGTTATATTAACAATAAACTTTTTTTGTGTTTTATATATAATTTTCCTTATAGGACCGGAATAAAATAGAATGAAAGAGTAAAATTTTATTTTGATCGGATTTGGTTTTTTGGTATTCACTTTTTACTATTTTGTCTTTTGAGGATTAAGGAAAAAATTAAAAAAATATGTTTGCGCTTATGCTTTTGGTCCCTAATTATAAACGAGTAACACAATTTTATTTTTGAACGGATTTTTTTTTTGTTCAAACCAAAATTAAAATCTACATTATGTATACTAAATTATGTATTAATGAACCCCTCAAATTTACAAATAAAATGCATTTGCATAATATTTTCTTGTTTAAGCACCTTTCTTCTCAAAACACTATAACGAAATAAAAATGATTACGCATATATAAGTAAAATGCAATTATGTATTTTCCTTCAAAATTGTTCATAATACCGATTTTCGACGTTGTCGAGTTGTCGACATCGTCGAAAAAAAATTCATAATAGCGATTTTCGACGTTGTCGACTGACGACGTTGTCGAAAAAAATACGCGCGTCGAAAATTTCATAATAGACCCTCATACTAAAATTTTAAAAACAGCCACAACGAGGACAGGTTATCGAGAGATAAAATAATAGCAGAAGCAATTTAATCTTTTCAAAAATTTTCTTTTTATTTTTCTTGGTAATTTTTTGTATTTTTTCATTTTTTTGCAGTTTTCATTTATAATTAATAAATAATTCACATTTATATTTATAATAATAACATTAATATAATATAATGATAAAAGTAGGTTTTGTTTATTTATTTATATTTAATTTTTTTATGTATTATTATTATTATTATTATTATTTATGAAAATTAAACGTTTCAGTCTATAATATATTTATTTATTTTATTATTTGTTTAGTTGTTTAAATAGCTATAATTATTTATTTATATTGAAGACGAAATAGTTTTTTATATTTTTATGCTTTAATATAAAATAAATTGTTTGCTTTATTATCTTAATTATTGGAACCAAAATATATGAAACAGTAAAAATAAAATTTGTTTTTTAATATAATTCCTATCTATATATAATAATGTTTATATAATATATTTTTGTTTTATATAATATACATTTATATTTATTAGAAAACAAAAGTTGGACATTTTAAAAATATTTTTAATATTATGGTAGACTTTAATTTGAATATATTTTTTTATATTCTTGATATATATATATATATATATATATATATATATATATATATATATATATATATATATATATTATATGGCGGATTTAAGTTTAAAATATTTAACTTCAAAATGTAAAAATAAAAATTCAACAAAAAAACTTAATTGTAAAAAACAAAATAAAAATTGAGACAAATGCGAGGAAAATTATAATAAAAGAAAATAATATGAGGAGGGAAACTTTGTTACTTTCGTATATATACTATTAGAGGCGGAAAAATTATTGCACAAAAATAATAATCATAATATTTAAAGGTCGACTTTAAATAATATATGCATTATCCACCAAGCACAAATAGAATAAAATATAAAATCGCGAGGCTTTCACCGCTCATCAGAATATTTATAAGATTATTACAATTTCAATTTTACAATTTGATCTTTTATCGGAAATAAAAACAAAAATCTATAATATTTACACGATTGAGCAAAAATGTGTTTTTTCCTATACAATAAATTGAGCAAAACATTTTTTTTATATAATATCACAATAATATTTCTTTCCATTTTAAACGATCAAACACAATAAACTATAATTGTCTCAATTTTCATTTAACAACAAAATGAAAACAATTTTTATATACGACTTAAAAATAAAAATAAAATGCATCCAGCCCTTATATATATATATATATATATATATATATATATATATATATATATATATAGCTATATATATATATATATATATATAGCTATATATATATAGCTATATATATATATAGCTATATATATATATAGCTATATATATATATATAGCTATATATATATATATATATATATATATATATATATATATATATATATATATATATATATATATATATATATATATATATATATATATATATATTTATATATATATATATATTTATATATATATATATATATATATATATATATATATATATATATATATATATATATATATATATATATATATATATATATATATATATATATATATATATATATATATATATATATATATATATATATATATATATATATATATATATATATATATATATATATATATATATATATATATATATATATATATATATATATATATATATATATATATATATATATATATATATAAATAATAATAAATTAATTCACAAATTGGCAACAATAATATATTGTTGTGCAAAATTAAAAAAAAAATATTTAAATACAAAATCACGCGAATTCCTATTCTTCATCCTCCTCCATATACATCTCGGGTACACATTGATCACTAGACGAACGACTTGTATCGCTATGATCATCCTTTAATAGCCATGGATGAAATAGTATGTCATCTGATGTTATTCTCTCTTCGGGATCACGTCGCAATAATGATCGTATTATACACCGAGCGGTTGATGTTAAACAGTCGGGAACCAAAAAATGTCCTCGCGAAATTTTTGCAAAGAGTGACGCATGTTCCGAATCATTAAATGGATATCTGGAAATACAAGAATACAAGAATATAAAAATATAAAAATTAATATATTCATGAACATATTTAGGCTGGAATTCCATTACTGCGGCTTTTTTTTGTGCAGAAAACTAGAAAGAGATGCAATCAAAAATCCCTGTGTGTGAGCGGCGCAACAGTAAAATTTTGTATACTTAAATTTTTTGTTGTTGTAGCGATTTGGTTGCCATAAATATAAATAAAAATACAAACCGAAGTATTTTTTATGGCAACCAAAATGAAAAATACCCCTCACTCTCTCCAAATTTTTAGTAACTAATTTTATGGTGAGCACTTGGCTCATACATTTTATATGTTTGGTGGAGTGTGATATAAATCGCCTTTTCATGATAAATTTATATTAATGCCCCAATTAAAATATTTTACAATTTTTAATTTTTATTATTTACTCTGTATTCCATAATTTTAATACATGTGATATTGGGGTAGATACTCGATCGGCTAGCAAGCAAGCAATTTGCTAGCCGAAATCCTGGCTACTCAATCAATTTTACCAAGAAAATTTGAATTTCATATTACATTTTTTATAAAATTTTTGTTTTTTTCTTGCGACTGCACAGTAAAACAACACAAAAATTTGCTGTTCATTTTTTGAAGCAGCAAAATATACTGTGCAATCGCAAAAAAAACAAATTTTTTTTTGAATAACATAATTTGAAATTTAAATTTCCTTGGTAAAATTGATTGAGTAGCCAGGGTTTTGGCTAGCAAATTGCTTGCTTGGTAGCCGATCGAGTATCTACCCCATTGTTTAGGTTATGTTACAAACGCGGTCAAATATTCCCCTAACTATTTTTATAGGAAAGCGTTTTCTTAGTTTTTAATTATTGAAAGGAAATAATTAAAAAACATAATAAAATGATGCATACAAATAATATTTAGATGTTTTAGTAATTTAGAGGTATAAATAAAATTGATTTAAGAATAATTTTTATTTTTTATATAATTTTGGTTATAATTTCGTAGTTGTCAAATATGTATTCCCCTTAAAATTTCACTATAAAATAAAGATAATCTGTCTTTGTCGGATTTTTGATATTATCTCTTTCTGGTTTTCTGCACAAAAAAAAAACTGCAGTAATGGAATTCCGGCTTATTTGTCAATAATTAAAAGGATTCTAAGAAATGTTTCCGTTGGTGAAAAAATTATCAATCGATAGAGTAAAAAAATATGGCAAAATCCATTTCACCCGCAAAAATGTTACCGTCTCCACCCATCCGAGCGCACAGTTCCAGGGGTCTATTATGAAACTTATTCGAATTTGGAAAATTCGAATCGCGGCGTATTTTGGGATTATGATTTTTTTTTGTCTATCGAATAATTCGAAATCGACAATTAATTCGCCAGATTATGAAACAAAAAAAAAAATACGAATCGAATTAAACGAAAATGTAACGTCAAAATCCGACTGGACTTTAGGTGGCGAATGTCGTATTGTGGCAATGTTGTTTTAAAACAACAATTTTTTTTATCGTGTAAATAAATTCGGCCGTGTATTTTTAAATTTTTTAATTAAGGCAATTATAATTATTGTTTTTAAATATCAATAGATATATTTACCAAGATGTAAGTTGTAAAATAATTCACTACAAACAATGTATGTATGTATTTTATGTGAAATTTTATTTACCAAAAACCGGCAAAAAATGATGTACATCAAAAATTTTGTTTTATTTACCAGAAAAAATCAATATTTTTTTGATGTAATAACATATAAAATTGATTTGACAAGTCTACAACAAATGGACAATTCGCTTTGTTTCATAAAAGCAATATTCGAAGCGTATCGAATTTTTTGATATCGAATTTTTCGAAAGCGAATAATGTTTCATAATAAACATAATACATCCCCCGTATTATAAACTAGATTACCAGAAATCCATATTTTGAGCTAATATTGTATAAATTAAGGGATATTTGCTCAATGTAGATTAATCATGCAAATAACTGATATAAACTACAAATCGCTAGTTAAGAACAGAAGTGAACCAAGTAACATTTTTATAAAAACTGAGTTACGTCACTTTTTGGACTTCTTGGATGTGTCAAAAAGATCTTCTAGTAAAGACTAAGTCAAATGTCGTAATTTAACATATTGTAACAAAAATATATTAGCCTCAATTTAATAAACATGAAAACATGTTTGCTCATTATCTTATCAAGCAGGTGGCTTTTTTGCCTACAATACACGACTTAGTGCTCAGTAGCTAACGAGATGATAAAAAAAAATCTACTGAGTTACGAGATAATAATCTACCAATCCTTACAATAACAATTAGGATACAAAATTGGGCTGTATTCGATGAATCATAATCCTTTGAAGAATCGAAGATAATTGACTGGCCTTTTTATAAGTGTGTGACATTAGCATTTCATCTAGATAAAACTTCCTTGTGGTCGGATCACGTTGACACCCCACGTTGGATATCTTTCACCGCCGTGCAACGCACACATCATGTTTTGTGGGTGATAATTATGGCTCCTCATAATAAACAAGGTCCTTCTGATGGCTAAACGAAGGCCGTTTGCAGAAATGAGAGAAACAATTGATTTAAAACGTCACGTCGTTGGGTCAGTTGAAATTTTGGAGTGGTTCTAAATTTTGTTGGAATGTACAAGATTTCCTTGTCTGCCCAAATAAGCATTACGAAAAAAACACGACCAAGTTATACAATTCACTACCCAGTTTCAAATAAAACTAAACTCATTTAGATTATCGTTTTCTTTTTCTTATTCCTAGCACTAGTTGAACAGCTTTTATTATAGTTAGATGTGTAAACAAGTACCAATAAAAAAGTGTGCCGTTTATCGCTTAGGTTCCGATTCAATATACATCTTCTATTTTGCTTTCCTCTATTTTGATTCTGTTTAGTCCATAGTTCTATATAGTCTATCTACATATATACATTTGTTATATTTTTACAGAAACCTATCAATTTCCGTAGAATTTGAATCTAAGTAGACAGTTTTCGCGGAAAAATAGAAGGAAAACATAATTAAAGATTTTTTCGGATTCGAGCCAATATTTCAGTAATACGAGCAAAACAAGAATCGGTATACCGATATACCTTTCTATTTTTTCTCTCCGTAAGAAGGCCAGATTTATCGATTGATTGAAATCGAGATTTTTTGTTTAATTAAAGCACACAAGATAAATTTTAGCATGGGTTTGAAATTGAAGAGAGTTCGTTATAACTTTTCCATAATAAACACTGCAAAATATTTATAAACAATTTTATGATTAAGTTATTTTATCCATAAGTAATATCCAGTTTCATCTGATAAGATCATGGAAAAACTCAATCATCCCTGATGTGATGACCAGTATTAAATTTTGAAGAAAATTTTAAATTTGCACGATTTTTAATGAAATAAATATATTTCTGTCCTTAAAATACGGACAACTAGAAATTATATAATTTCTTCCCAATGAAACACATATTCATTATTCCATACATTAAGAATAAGAAACAGATATAAATAGAGGAAAAGGATTAATTTGAAATAGTATCAGAGAATAGAATGAAGTAAAAAGAGAATGATCGTTAAAATATTGGCTATGACCTTGCCAAGATAACAAGGTCATCTCACGATCGCCACTATCTATGTAATTTCAATAATAATTTTGCATGGGATTCTTAAAACACTTATCGATAACACGCAACTTCAGAAAACTCAACTCTAACACCCGTTGATTAGGAAAAAAATGATTTGTGGAAAGGAAAAAAATGATTTGTGCTTTATAATTAATTGGTTCTCCACTTCTAGTAGGACAGCTTGCTTGTCATAAGGAATGTGATTCTATCTCAGTAAATATTCTTATAAAGAAAACGAATGCCTTCTGTTCTATTAAATATTATTACGTATCGACAAGCGATGCTTATCATGGGTAAGCGTAAATTGAAATTAATCTGCCCGAAAATTTCGATTTCGCTTCTGTTAATCAAACACTGAAAGGGATTAGTGATCCTACAGTTGCTCTACCGATTTATTATGAACAAGAACAACAATAAAATGTTTATAAGGAATATCAAAAGAATAAAGAATAAGATGCCTGTGTATTAGCACCTGCACAAAATTTATATATTGCCTTAAACTGCATGGTCTTATACAACCAATCGGTCGTACCATTTTTATTATAGGTAATATTCTGCTTCGTACGTTTTATCGTTTACATCTTTAAGAAGCAAAAAAATATATAATACCCATTTAATAATAAATGCTTGATATAAATTATATCAGGCGATCAACCTGAAAAGTTTGCTTTGTGTTTCTTTTACATAACCAGTAAATGGGCGATGATGATGGATTGTTATTATTTTGTTGTTGCACATGTTTCTAATAATCATCATAGCTTTCTACTAAATCCTTTAAATATAATTATATTAGAGGGTTTGATTGCGACACATGCAAAAACGGTTTGGGGTTTATATAAAAACCTGCAGATCACAATTATACAACCAAAACATTCAAACTGCACTTCACCTGTTTTAATATACTCGGTTCAATTTCATGGGAAAATTTGGTCATAAAATTGAGTCGAACGAAATTCCCCTTTTTAAATATACCCAATTTAATATTGTTTTATACGTCTTGAACGACGAAAAAAAGGATCTGTTATTAATTTTTGTTAGTATAAAAATCTTAACGTATCCACCATATGCTTTGCATTTTTTTGTATAAATATTGTTATATTTAAAGGGACAGGTGACGGCTTTAAGAATATGTATATATAAAAGATAATCGCGCTACTGTCAATTAACTTACCTTCCGACTAGCATTGTATATAATATAACCCCCAGTGACCACATATCAGCTGCCTTTCCAGAATATGTAGCGTTTACTTTTAAAATTTCGGGTGATACGTAGGCCGGACAACCTCTTTTATCTTGCAGTAAATCTTGATCTGGATTATCTAGTACAACTGCATCTTCCAAAGACTCTAACCGTAATTGTGTTCTGTAAATAAAAGAAATATAAACCCATTAGCAAATTACCCAATATATTTGAATCAATTACGAGATTTAAATTGGTATAATGTACCGTAAACGACGCAACATCTACGCGACACAAATGTTGTGCAATTAACTAAAAAAACGATTACAAAACCACACTTCCGTAAAGTGATGTCGTTTTGATAAATAAACAATATAATAAAAAAGAAATTATCATGTCTTTGGTATTATGGTTCAAAGACCTGTTAAAATTTTAATTTTTCATACACAAGAAAATAAAAAAAAGAAATTATGTGAATAAGATCCAACGAAGTGAAACCAAATTATGATGGAGAAAGTTGATTTTTTTTATTTTATTTTATTAAGTTCGTCTTTCTTTTTATTAGTTTTTTACGCGGATACCGTAATTGAAAATTTTTATGAAAGGCAATTACATTTCTGTGCAGCTTAGCTTGCACACTCAAAATAAAAGGTCAAACATTTAATGCGTAAGTAATCTTCTTAATCGTAATAAAACCGCGCAATCGACTCCTCTATAAAATATAATAAAAAGTTGATCAATAATAATAACACACAGAAAAGAGGCGATTGCCTCAATAAACATTTTTACTAAAATTACACATAGAATACATTTGTGTCTCTAAAATAAAATATAAGTCTGATGAAATAAAAAAAAAATTATTTTAAAAATAAAATAAAATTGAAATAACATAAGACAAGCAATAAATGAAATGTAATAAGCGAAAATTATGAAATTTCATACTTAGGAAATACTTATGTTTTTATATACATACTCTCGTGTGCTTATCCACATACTAGTTTATGCGGGTGAAAAGCAAAAAATCTGTATTTTTCAATATCTCTACCATATACACACATGAAAGGAAATGTCATGAATTTAATTTATTTTAATTGAACACATTTGGGGTGTGGTGGTGACAACGACTTAACAATTTTTAACGAAATAAATTTATAAATCCTTTCACCAGTATATATGAACAGATTGATGTTTAAAGACCAAGTACTTTAAATCCCTACACTAAACCAAAAACAAATGGTCAATTGACACGTGATATTATATTACAAAAAATAATAATTCGCAATCATATATAAAACTAAAAACAATAACATGTAGACATTATTTTTCGTAATTTATGTGGCCTGGGGACAAATTTTTTTGATGCTGAAATCAGTTTTAAAATAGTTGCGCTTATTTCAGTATGTACAAAATAACTGGGCGTTGTCATTATATTACAAATTATTATTTAACAAAACACAAAAGCTAAATAAATACAACAATAAAATAATAATAGTAATAAAATTTGAAATAATTATAAAATTTACTTAAATATCTAAGAATATATTATACATAAAAGAAATTACAAAATTTTGCATATTTTACACATAGTTGGGATTGGATAATACTCGTATATGTTTTGTACCTAGTTTTAAATAAACGATATTTATAAAATAGTATTAGGTCGTTTTAAATAAAGCAAGAATCCTAAACAGTGTACAATTACCTCCGTATTTAGAACCTCATGTTTGCATCGCACTATAAAATAAACTTGAATATGCACATTGGAAATACACTTGACTGATTATCTATCTATCTTACCGTACAAAAGAATGAACTCAGCAATTTTTTTTTTATGTTTAAAACTTTCTCCGCAAATCAAAAGAAATCTTTATATTTATACAGTGTGGTAGTCGTCTCCTTACAATACAATATTATATAGATGATACGTAATCGTTTCAGTTACAAATTTGTAATATTTTCTTTCCCATTTTTATAAAAACACCTTTTACTTAGTTAATATTTGATTTCTCAATATAAATAAAATAAAAAACCTGAACTACAACAAAACAAGATACAAAGTGAAATATGTAATATTTTGTTAAACTTTTTTCGATTGCTAAAAAAAGAGAAGTTGCAAAATTTTTCAATTTATTATTAAATGTCTTAACTATGAAAATAACCATGGAATTATATCACATGGACATCTATGTGTAGCGAGGGAATTGGTATACGGGTTCGTATAATCAATCACATTGTAATGTAATTGTGTTGGCAAGAAATTAAAAAATAATGAAATTAATAGTTTTTGACTAAAAATGGTTTGAAGGGGCTAGTTAATTAAATATTCGTGTTAGTTGCATCTCAAATTAATTATTGCAATTTTCTTAGCTGAAACATTGTTACGTTAAATTTTCATTACCTAATTCAAATTTTATTTAATATTTGTTATACTTAAGGTATTTTACGCGACTTATTTTATAATTTGCTGTACAGATGAGGAGGGCGGTACTTATTAAAAAAAACTTGGATCCATTTATCAATTCATCCATATAGGGTGCCGTAACAAATAAATCATACACCTCAATATAACATTTGTGTCGTGTAGTATTATTGTTGATATTGCTCAAATTTGCAGATCAAGCAAACCATTTTTCCCGACTGTTGTTGATACCGGTTTGGAAATGGTACTAGTACCTCTAATGCAGAACATAAACCACTTGCCCGAATGCCCAAATCCCATTTCATAATATAATTCGTGGTATTTGGAAATAATTAACTACCTAATGGTCTTTGACAATTAATCTGACAAATCGTAATCTTGACTGCATATTGAAATTATGTAATTTGTTTCTCGTGTACGTGAAATCTAAGGCTAAATCTGCTACCAAAACGAATATTTTTGGCGTGCAGCGTAAAATGTTACATATTTTAGTATGACTCCATCATCGTGGTTTCCCCAATCCAAACTAAATAGCTTACACCACTCTTAGAAATAAAGCCCCATATCATAATAAAAAAATTCTTAACGGTTTTCACAATGTACCGAACGTCATATTGTTTGCCTTTGGAATGTCTCACGTATTTTTCGGATTAAAGCCTTTAGAAAAAATTAGTTTTGACGATCAGCAAATTATTTTTAAAAATTGTTAAAATTTGAAAAGCTACAATTTGAAACACCCGTTTATAAAAGGGTTGGTAGGCTAACAATAAAAGTCAACAGGGCTGGGAGATTGTACTATCACTATTTTCGACTAATCGATTTTATTTATCAACATAATTTTTCGTGATGTATTAATAGAAATGTGTTCACAATTATATAAAGAAATTTAAATCGAGATATAAAAACCACAATTAACGCGGAATAAAATGTTAATTGATTCCTGAAAATTGAGACATTTCGAAAGTCGAAAATTAGTGATGGTACAATATCCCAGCACTGAATAGCTTACCTATATTTCGTAGAAAGAATATCGAATCCAAGTATGCCAGAAAACGCTTTCGCATCATTCTTGGCGAAACCGGTCAGTCCATTAAACTGAATATTAGGGTGGTCGGCACTCTCCGTCTTTAATAAACTATCTGAACGTCAGAATTCGACACAAACCGAAAATTTTTGTTTTAATATTTCTGAAAAACCGAAGTTAAAGGTGCGCATGAATGCGAAATATACAAATTAAAAATTAACCGTCCAAAAAAATTCATCTAGAACATCATCTACAAATGTGTTGTAACTCTGTAAACTGGTCATCTTACGTTCATCCATTTAAACGAGACTATTTAAACAAATAGTACGATTAGCACCTCAAAGACTATGCAATTAACATTCGGAAGAGTTATGAATTTGAGCAAGTGTGGGTTTGGAAAAACTAATTAAGGGAAACATTTTTTTCAACGTGTTGATTGTGGAAGCTTTTTATATATTTTGGGGAAAAGAATATTCAATAAAGTAACGCAAAACTGTAATATCTCTATATGTGTGTAATACAATTTGTTAAACAATTCGTCAATGTGTCAGAAAACAATCCACCAAATACCGTGAATAGGGACCGCATAAAAAAAGTTTCGCGTAGAAAAAAAATCAAAACAATACGCAACCTGACGTAATACTTACGCAATGTGATGAAATATCTAAAATCGAAAAAACAAAAGATCTAACGCCAATTAACTAATTAGATTAACCACATTCAATTATGTTCTAATTTGATTGTAATTTTGAAAGAACTTAGTAGATTGTACTGAATAAATTTTTTTCATACCGCATAAATAAAATCGCCAAAAAAGACCGCATAAAAACAATTTTGACTGTATGTACACAGTAAAATTTTACCAACAAAACATTTTTCTTCATATTTATAAATCTTGATTTAAAATGAATTTAATCATATATGTGGTATGTACTTGTGTTTTGTAAGGAAACTTCTAGATCAATGTATGCTAGAAAAAAATCAATTTAGTTTGCCACACTACGAAAAATTAAAAAAAAAAAATATTTGCTAAATCGGTTTACTGCGCATCAGAGGTTTTGGTTAGAGTGATTGGTAAATTATTCTGGAAGCAAAAAATAAAAGTAGGTGTGAGATATCACAAAACATAAATGACTAGATGATTAAAAAAGGGCACCCACCCATTCAAAGAAATTAAGATTATCGGATTAAACAGTAATTTGCGATTTAGAGATTTAATATCGATATGTGCAAAATCGAGTGAGCTTTGACGAATTAACATCGATTAAGATAATAAATGAGTGAAAATATAGTTACAGATTGAATGAACTTTGAGATATGAAATAAGATTATAAAATTATATGAATAATTGAAATGTTGAAAAATGCCGTAAATTCGGGAATTAAATGAGAAACTGAAAATTCCGAGAAATTTAAATTTAAGGTCTTAAGGGAGGTTTACACGAAAATAAAACCAAATTCAAGGATTTAGTTGATAGGAAGATTGATAGTACCGACATACATATGTATGTTAGAATGGTGTAATAATCAATGTCCCCCTATACTAGAGCATCACCGGAATATGATAACATCGTTAAAAACATTACGGTAATTACGCTTCTGATTGATTGGTTTCGATTTGTCAATAACCTAATTATAACAATGTTTGGTGCAACGAGTAAAGTTTTATATAATGTTCTCACCAAATCCCTTATCATAGGTTCCCACATTTTTAAATTTACTTGATAATATTTGTTAAAATTGCGTATTGTTTAATAAAAACCCTAACACATTCGACTATAATTAAATCCAGACTCTACAATAAATTATAATTAAACTACCATAAATTATTTGATATAAAATGTTATGGTTGCGTGGTTAGGATTTTCCTCGTCTATATGCGTTAAAATAATAGTAAACCACACGTTTTGCTAAGTGGTCTCGTTAAATTCCTTATTGTTATCAAACCATCATCAACCAGACCAGTATAAAATAGATCTAATCGAACTAAATGTGGGTAAATAACAACAACAAAAACATGATATAAGCAGAACCAATCTATTACATAGCAAAACATATTTGAGTATCCGCATATTTGTGTGTTAAACACCGAGGAAAAAAATCTCGACTTTCTCATTTGTAACAAACAAAAAGAAAGTTTTTTTTATCATAATATAAAAAGTTTTGTATATATTTGTAAATGAGAGACATAACGGATTTGATCTTACAACTAATTAGATGATCTCTTATTATTTCAAGTGCGATTAATGATGCACCCGGAAATTTAACTATTAAAAGTATTTATCATCTGTTTCCTCTTCGTTTATACATATATGTATTTATGAACACAACCATTTTAATATTCTGTAAATTCTTAACAGGTCGTATGTTCCACAAACAAAAATTCTGCTTTAAAACATAGTTTTCCCAATAAGAAGACCGTGACATAAAATAAAAATATATCAACGCGTATAACGCCAATAAGCGATAAGAGAAATACACAAAAAGGATAAAATATATATTTTGTATAAGGATTTAGATTTATGTTATATATGTATGTACTTTTATACACAAAGGAGCAGATGTTAAAAACTATTTCTTTATAGAACTCTAAACTAAATATTCAGATTTGAATCTTACAATATTTCGTGAATCAGATTTATTTTCGTGTGTTTTGTAATAGGACTATTTTGTGTTTTTTGGCAGATGTTTCTCATTCTATGTAGTAACGAGTTTTGGATCGCAACATATTATTTTTCGTATTTCTAACAGATTTTATATATCGGAAGGTATCACCATTTGGGTCAAGGCCAGAATTTCTAATTAATTAGCTCCCCAAAACTAGGCTTTCAACATTATTTCGTGTAATAACAAAAAACGGTTAAAATTTTCTTGACACATGCACTCACACACACACACACACCATTAAATCGTTTATCTTAATATGAGAATATGTTGCATAAATAAATTGTAAGTGTAACATATTAAACTAAAATAAAACTTGAAATATTTTAACAGTTTGATGAAATAGTTATTTTATAAATGGATACATTCATAATTAAAAAGTGTACGCGCGCGACTGGACTGGAATGAGCTTGCATTTTGCCCTTGATAAAATTACATTATGTATACCAAAAAAGCGTGATAATTCCCTTGACATAATTTTGATAGAGCGTTCGCTTCGCTAAATTTTGAACTTGAGGATCCAAACCATATAAGATTATTAAACTCTTACTGTATTCATCATATCAATACACAATACGTGTATTGCAAAATCATTCATTCTGACCTTCCACCAAACAGAAATTATTATTTTTTTTTTTTATATTTTTACTTTATACAAAATTTTGTGTTCTTGACAAAAGTTTTAATTTTATTTTTATCTTATTTTATATATACACATAAAACAAATACACATATGTGGCACGATTTTCGCAACACCTTTTACATTATTTTTTAAATACAATAATAAGGTGACGTAAACACCCTGCGTATAAAAATATGTGTACATAGCATTGTACAAATTAATTGTCTTGAGACAAGATTGTGTTAATCACACAACGTTATATGGTAATAAACAGATTTAGTAGCGTGTTCTTGAAATAATTATATTATTTTTGTGTGTCAAACACCACCTTGATAAAGTACCAAATTCATCTATTGTTTAACATTAAGGAATATGTATGTATAAGTCAAAATATTTTACCGGATGATAACACACCAGCAACATTGCAAAATAAATCAAAAACTACGATTATCATGACACACATTTTAGATATTATTCATGACCTTATAAAAATGTAATTCATTACAACAACAAAAACTATATATAAAACTGGAACAAGGCCTCGGATAGAAATATAAGTACAATAAGGTAATAGTCGAGATCGCAACTCCAATTAATATTGCAATAATAATGGTTCCATTGCATAATATTGCCTTTTAATTTTGAGAGTATGACATGATAGCATGCTGTACATGATCAAAAGGATCCTTGAGGGAACATAATTACAATGATCACTCCCAAAACGTGATAATCGATTTGCATTTGAATTTTAGATTGATTTTTATTACATTTATAATGCTGTCAATAGTTTGCCAAAAAATACAAGGCTAATTTATTTATTATTGAATGTAAAATAATAAAAAAAACAAATTTGCAAAATGATTGTGTTTTGCAAAATATTATTTTTTAAATGTTAAATAATATTTTGCCTCAAGGTACACTCTACACACAAACCAAACAGCGCAGTAACTAAATAATGTAATTACCTAATTGATAATCGTATTTATATTAAAAAAAATTGTATCTTACTTAACAAGGGATCGATATTGTGCCAACCCTTTCGATTATATATAAATGACTACGCATTTTAGAAGTTTACAAAATTGGACGTTTAAGCTTAAGATATACAATCAATGACAAAAACGATTTTAGTTTTACTTTATTATACATATTTGATTCGTGTATTTGAAATTACAGTGATACACAAAATTTTTCGTTCGTTTGGTGTGTAACTTTGAAACTATGAACTCGAATCTCCGAGAAAACTATTCGGTTGAGATCTTAAACCTTTTGAAAAGCATGATGCATATAAAAAGTTCAAATTTAAATATCCTTTAAACTGAAATAGATCAAAACTTGAAACAAGTTAATTCAAACCTTTCAGAAAATATAGGCATGAAACACTTGAGCAATTTTGTTAACTATACTAAAATATACATTTTGTTTAGCAAAAAAAGTTTCCTTGAAAATTTATATTTATTTAATTTAAATTTATTTTCTCGTAGCAGTGGAAAGTATAATAGTGAAAAGTGTGATTTTCTGTGATTCAGCGCGTGAAGATTTTGCTATGCCGAATGTTAAGTTAGAACAGTTCCGTCTATATTGGTCTTGAAATTTGTTTCGTGATCTTCTTTTGGTCGATTCAGATTTGGAAAATTTGATTGTTTTTAAAAAGGGCAAAAATCTCACCATGTCCATGTTTTGAGGCCGATCCATGTCCATATTTTGTAAAATAAATTTTATAAATAATACGTATTAGAGAAAAATAATACGTATTAGAAATACTTCTTGATATCACGAGAAGTCCCAAATTTGCCGTATGCGTCACTCGCCGAGTCGCATTAAAAAAAATCGGCGATTTCGGTCATTAAAACAAATTTTGACTATCTTTAGCTTAAGGTAAATGTAGTGCTCCAAGATTCACTGAAAAGGCGAATAAATCCTAGTAATCGTAATTTCATCGACTGTAGAGAACGTAGGTTGCTAACCCCCGATTCTAACGTGCAGTCACAGACGTATTTTCAGTCTTAGCGAAAACTTTTGTCTTAACGAAGACTAGATACATACTTTAAATTCGTATTCTGCGCTTAAGGTTCAATCACAATGAAACCGCACCGCGCCGCACCACACCGTGTCAAGCCGCTTTTACGGATTGTCAAACACAATGTTTCCGCGCCGTTTCGTAAAATTGATCCAATTAATCCTGTATAAAATTTACCTTCGATATTAATTTTTTTTTAATTTTGTGCCGATAATCTATCTTTTCTTTTTACATTCAAGTAATTTTTATGGGCTTTGTTATATAGCCCTGGAAGGCATTTAATTTTTTCAATGAATTCCACAATTCGAAATTCCATTTTTAAAATAATATTATTTTTAATATAATAATATTGAAAACAAGTTTGTTATATGCCTGTGAAAAAATTGTTTAAAATGTAGAAAGTTGGCCTATCTCTTCCGCACGTACCGTTCCGTGCCGACCATTGTGTTTGCATGTCCGTTTTACGATTTAAATCACATGTAATGTGACATTTCCTACTTTGATTGATTAACGAAACGGAGCGGTGCGGGGTCATTGTGATTGAACCTTTAGTCTTATCTGTCAGTAGTCGTATTCGTAGGAATCATAATTTTGACATTTAAACAAAAACAATTATATGTATTTGAAAATTAAAAACAGAAAAGTTATTCAAAATAAAATATTATATTATTTTATATTGGTATACACTCTCAGCATATATTATATAACATAAATTTGAGTTTTTTTAACAATTTCAAATTGAACTGTCGCTTTTCATTCATAAATTTGAAACAATATGGTAAAAATTTGGTTTCGACAGCTCTACAAAAGTCTTTGGAGAGTTTCTAATATATTATTTAAGACTACTGTCTTTCAATGAAAACTTTAGTCGTAAAAAAAAGTCTTCACAAGAAAGTCTTCGCTAAGATCGTATTAGTAGTCTTATCGTCAGAATCGGGGGTAAGTCTACATCCATTGTTTTGAAAATCGCGAATGCAAAATAATGTTGCATTGCTTTGTTATTATTGATTACACCACAAATTTCTAACAGGATTATAACAACATCAGAAATTTCGGTGGGTCATTTCACTATTATGGTGTGTAGTGGGTGGCCTTATTAGTTTACTCTTGTAAAATTTAAATAATTTGGTTTTGTTGATGAAAGAATTTTTACTTAGCTATAGACAGAATATAAATTTTACTGCAATTTAGTTAGATTTTACTTTCGTTTTAGACCTATGAGGGTTAATCCGTAAGAGCTTCAGAGTTGGCTATTTGCGATGCATTTAGAGACCAAAGAAACTTCAGTATTGGTTCATTTAGTTTTTCCAAGAACATTTCAATCTGTTTTCCATCAAAATAATTCATGATATGAATCGCGAAAAAATCCAAAAAAATCGCTTTGCTTTTAGAAGCGTCTTCGACAAAAAAATAAAAATGTAATGTAAGTTGTAGCAGAGACAACCTAAAAGAAAAAATATTTTGTTTTTTTGCGTATACGTATACGCAGTTTAACAAAAAATCACAGATACGATGACATTGGAATTATCAGAAATAAATTTTGTTTTAATTTTTTAGATGAAATGAAAAATCTCTTTTGATTGTCTGTGGTCGAATCGTATTCAAGTATAATACTCCACGGATGGCAACAATTCTTAACATCTTTTTCGACATTTTATCGAATGAGAAGAAATGTTTACATTGTCTCAAAAACAAAATTGTAAAATATTTCGATTTCTAATTTCGTTGTTTTTAATGCGATCTCAACCGGCTTGAGTAAAATATTATACGGGTGCTAGCACTTAGATTTTATTACCTCAGTAACACAAAATATTACCTCTGGATTAAAGTTCGCAGACGGTATTAGCAAACCCGTTTCGGTCCAGGTAGATCGAAAGGCACAGAAACCAAGCAGAATTCAATATTCAAAAAATTTTTGTCTAAATTTCCCACTAACTAAATTGGTGCTAAATAAATTAAGATTTGTCATTCTTATCATATATTTCTAATCGGCTATTGATAAACCTGGAATAATTTTGAATTTTAGAATAAATATCTTATACATTTTGGTTTAGAAATTTTAGAAACATTATTGATAACGGGAGATGAAATAACCATCAATTTAGTTGGTCAGAAATTTAGACAAAAAATCATCGTCAGAAACACACTTGATTGAAAATCGTGTCACTATGATGAAAAATTGTATTGCGATACACACAATTTTTACAACAACCTTGCGGTAACCGACCACCAAATGGCACAGTGGTTAAAGCTTTGGCATTTGGATCGGGAGGTACCGGGTTCGAATCCCGATAGGGGCAGGATGCAAAAGTGAAATTTCATCACAGATTACGATCTGTGATGAAATGTAACACATCTATGACCCCCTGTCGGAGTGCAAAACTCATGGGTCGACCCATCTTCCATGTCAGTGTAGGCTGGCATGGAGCTTGCAATGTGCAGATGGTCTTAAAATCGCCCTATAGCCGTACGTTCTCGGATTGGCTGACTGGCGTAAAAGTAAGGACGGAATAAGCAAACCGCGAAAGAGCAGAGAGAGTCTTGAACAGGCCCCAGAACAGATTGCAGGGATGGATTTAAAAAAAAAATAAAATAAAAAAAAAAAAACCTTGCGGTAGAGTTAGTTGCAAACAAAAATTGTAAATTGACTAATCTACCAAGAGTGTGTAAGAAAATATTGTTCAAACATTTAAGCGAATATAAATCGATATTCTTATCTAACAAAAATTTATAATTTATTCATTCACCTAACAACTCCGTCATAAAATTTAGATTAACCCTAACTACGAGACCTTAAATTTTAATAAATTTTTGTTAGTACCTAAGGAAGGATAACTATTGTTAATCTTCACCAAATTTGACAAAAAAACGGCAAACGTCACATTTTAAACTGATTTCAATTGGCACAGGAAACTGGTTAATAATATAGGAAGATTATAAAATTTTGACCACGGTTTAAATTTTTAATCCATTTGGGACACACACTAAGTTATAAAATAATGAATTTTACATTTTTCTAATGTACAAACACGCGTATTTAAATTATTTATTTATTTTATTTTTCAAATAGCTCTAAAGCTAATTTTCCAGTTTACAATACAATATATATACATCATCTACTTAATAATTATAAAATTTGTTTTAACAGTTGTGCTCTAAAATCCTTTATGCTTCTACAATTTCTTATATTTTCCGGTAACTCATTATACATAGATATATCTTTGTCAAATATCGATTTTTTACTTCTAGATTGTCTTTTAAATTCCAAATAAAACTTATCCTTATGCCTAGTATCATGACTATGCACATCCTGTCTCCTACACAACAACTGACATAAATATTGAGGTAACAAATTTTTATCAAGCATAAAAATAAAAGTCATTACGTTCATATACAACGTATTTTCCACTGTTAGCAACTCTAATTCCAGCAACATATTACAGATTGTTGCATATCCTATCTCTATTTAACATAATCCTCAATGCTCTATTCACGATAACTTGCATTTTATGTATATCAGACTTATTTACAATGAACAGTATAGTACTGCAATAGGTGATATGTGGCATTACAATAGTGTTATAAACTACCTTTTTCGCTTTTACCGATAACAAATTTTTATACCTAGCTAATACACCTACTTTCATAGCTAACTTATGAAAAATGTACGAATAATTTTGTGAATTCCTGTGTATTCTTTAAAAAGAGAACGCAACTACAAAATATGTACTTACTTTTCAACATCGGCAAATATAAATTTTCTTAATTTAAGATCACGTAACACAATCCCTTGTTCGTGGCATGCCTTCACCGTCTCACACATTTGCTTGAACAGTTTACGAGCTTCAGATTCCTTTAGACGTTTCCGGATTCTTACATAGGAATGCAAGTCACCCTGTAATTATACGTGAGAACCAAAAACAAAAATTTAGTAAATTGTATAAAAATCATTCCGAAATCATTTATAAAAACCAACCTGTGATGGTGAAAATAATAAATAAGTTTGTTTTGTTGCTTGTATCACTTTTCGTAGGGGATTAATATGCTGGTGCCCATCTAATCTAAAATGGGCTGTTAATAAACTTGAACATGGATTATTGACAGACTATAAAAAAGAAATAAAAAAATAATTATTATAAATTAATAAATTTCGTTATGGTTTGATGATTGTTGGATAGTTTTGACCTCGGCTTGCCAGCAAAAATTCATACTTCCATATGGAGAGCAATAAAAATAATTAACATTACCAAAAAATAAGGATTTTAGTACAACTTTCAAGGGTAATTTAGTATAATACGTCCATATGCAAGATTTTATCGCATATACATACATATGTATTTACTTAATAATGAAGTAGAAGAGGGGCACACCTCTATTTTTTATATTTTGTCTTATTAGAATTCAGTAAATGTTTGTATACCAAATACATTGTGTATTTTGATAAGAATTATACATAACTGGGAAATTTGTAAGGTGAGGAATAAAAAACACGAGGTGCCACTAAAACGTATAAAATACAATATTACGTGGATCTAATTAATTTTAAGGTGCCGTACGCTAACATAATTATAAAGTGCTGCTATTTTATGACTCATCCGTAGAATGAATCAACCTTTAGATAATTCTTCATTTTTCGCCATTTATGCATATTCTTTGTATGATCAATGTAAATAAATGTTTTGTCTGTCTCGCAGAATCTTTAAATACAGGAAACATGAAAAAGCATACTTTTGTTGCCTGACGGATACTATATAAAACACTTGAAAATTATCGGGGCACTCTGCCAAAACAAACAGAATGTTATATCGTTATCATAAACAAGTCCAACGCATAAATTCCGACATACGCTCACACACAGGTTTATTGCGTTATTCTATTTTAATTTTAATCGCTTTATAAATTTGCTGAGTACATTCGCACACAGACTATATTATGACAAAAAGAAAATTACAATTAAATGCGAAGCTATTACGCGAAACTAAATTTGGATTCAATCCAACTTTTATTTTATGTGTGAGTGTATTTGTCTGGTTGGTGGATCGCATTGCAAAAAATAGTCGATCACTATTAATAGTTATGTTAAATTAAACATGATATCAACGGAAATAGGTATACTTACATATAAAAAAAAATAATAATTCATTGCCACAATGAATATGGTGGCATGGTAATAAAAGATTATAATGTTCCGCTGAGGTGTTTGGAAGTAACTAAATTATTACACATCATTATGAAATTGTATATGACGAAACAAGGTCAACGAGGGGGTTCAACTATCTAACAATCTAATTGGTTAAATAAAAACCGGAAATTTTATATAATATTTTGATAAATTATTTTACCTTGCAGACAAATTCCTCTCGTGTTTTGACATCAAAACACTTATGAACTGAATTGCCATCGTATAAATCCAAAATTAAAAAACGTTTAGCCAATAATCCACCGTAACCTTTAGACATTGTTGCGGACGACGTATCCATTATATTATTATCATCATTACTATTTTGATTATTACTAGTATCACTAATATTACTATTACTATTTACACTATTATTATTGGTACTTGTTGGCTGCACACATTGTCCAAATCTATTTACTACCATTTTACCGCTATTTGTATCACTTTTAATTGCGTTCGATGGACCAACTCGCATATAACGAGCATGTTGGGCACCACCTACGCCACTATTACTTGTATTCACACTATTATTATTATTTATACTATTCAATAATGAACTATGATGTAAACATTTTTTAACTTGATTCAGTGTTATTGTTGTATTATTACTGCCACTTGGTAATTGGTTGGTAACACCGCTTAATTGTAGCAAATCATCAGCTTTATCCAAAAGGGTTCGTAAAAAATTCGAATCATTCATTGGATCCGACGATATAATTTGATATCCTCCAAGTCGTGATGATGAGTTATTATCCATTTTTTATGAATTAACTTGTAAATATTTCACAAAACTATGAAATTTTATTACTCACTGTATCAAATCACAAACGAACACTATTGAGCACGGGGACACAAACAAAATCTTTTGGTTTTTTACTAGTAGTAACTCATAATTAAATTAAAACACTTCAATATTATATTTTGATAGAAAGAAATGATGAAAACACTATTCTAGATTAGACAGCTGTTGTAGTTTTAAAGATTATCTAAAAATAAAATAAAAATATGAAATACATATTAGAAATAATGTAACATTAGCATACGTCATTTGATGACGTAATCAATTTTTCTTCAATGACTGTATTTTGATACGAATTCTGATGACAAATCAAAACTTCGCTATAAAATAAATTTGCATTTTGTACCTTATGGTAATTTTTTAAGCACATTATACTAATTACATTATTTGCAAAATAAATTAAAATTACAAAATATTTTTTTTAACATTTTTCAGGGTTTTTACGTCACACGCTTATTTTACACAAAAATTCTATTTAAATAAAATTAGAATTACAAAATGTGTACAAAACTTATACACTCACATGTCGCGGTTCATACACGTACAATTATTTTTTGTAATTATTGAAAATAAAGTAATTTCATAATTGCGTTTTGAAATCTTTTTTTATTTATTGCAAAATATACTGTTAACACACATTAAAATAAATAATCCCATAAGGTCATCCAAATTATACACACATATTTCCATGTATTGTTTATATACGTATATATATATAATAAAAAAATGGCGTAAATCAAATTAATTTTTTTTTTGCAATTACCTTTTATGTATTTTATTAGGTAAAAAATAATATCACTAAATTTTATTAAAATAACGTAAAATTAGATTAGTTATTTTGAATAATTAAAGAAATACGTTTCTTAATTATTTTTATAAATTAGAAATGAAATAAATATATTTTTTTTTTATAAATGTAGGTAATAATTGGAAAACTACGCGGCTACTGCACTAGCAAACTTTACTGAACTCGGACACGGCCATTTTTAAACTAAATAAATTTTTAATATTTTTTTGACACCAAAAATTAAAAACGAAAAAAAAACATAAAAACGAAATCAATATACTTGAAATTTATGTACAGTTTATTCATTCTTACACATGTAATCTTACGTATATAGAGTAGCATGATAAGATAAAAATAAATAGAAGAAAGAGTGATATAAATAGATGTAAACGTATGTGAGTAGACTATACAAAATTATAGTGTGCACTTCGTCATCACTGTTCTGTTTATTATAAATTTTTTTTTGATGACCTTATGATTTTTAGTTCAGTGAATATTCAATAAAGGGTGTACATTTTTATTTGTTGACAAAAAAATGTACGTATTGGTCAACTTTTTGTTCGTGTAAGCAGGAACCGAAAATGGACTCTTAATTTTTTCTCAAACATCATATATTGGTATCCATTCATAATGGCATACAAAATATGTATCAAAACTATACAACTAGAATTTGGAATACTGCCCAACCATTTGTCAACGGATTTGTATGAGACTCGGTTTGTGCGACAAAAATGAAAATGCAAAATGATTTCCGGGCACAGTTCTGCAAAATAGACAACTTGGAGAGAATGAAGCATAGATTCTGGAAAATAGTCAATTTGAATTAAACTGACGCATTTCAGCCAGTCGAGTGAAATCATACTGGGTTTGCACGATGAATATCAGCCGTATCAGCGTCCTGGAAATTGGATTTACATAACGAACAACTTCTCAACCGGTCGGGGTGAGATTGTTTGTTATTAATCTTTTGGCCCGAACGGTGTTAGTGAGTTTCTGAGTCTTTCACTACTCAGATACTTCCGTTGTCAATCAATGAATGGGTATAATTGCCATAAAAAACTTTTATTCTTAAATTGTAGCGTATTTTTCATGAAATGATTATTTAATCTGGTTTACTGGTTTACTAATTATTGCTGAAATATTTGAGGAAACATAACTTTCTTTGCATTTAAAAGTATTGTGCAACTTCATTTTCTTCCCGTCAAATATGTAAATGGTTTATGTCCACAACATCGTAAGCATTTTATCGTTAACATTTAACCGTAAGGGTATGTAACTGAATAAACGTTTAATCACACGGAAACAACACCAATCTTCTTAACTGATCGAGTTTAAATTAATTTTAGTTGGAGTTTCACTTCTTAAAGGCCATTGAATTCCGGTGACCACTGCATAATCGATTGGTATTTCATGCCGTGACTATCGCAAAATTCCGGATAATTTGACGATACCAGCCAGCCATACATATTAAGCATGCCGATAATCTTCTCGGAGTCCACACGTAGACCATGTCCGTCTAGAATGTAATCAAGGTATTTAATCTCTTTTAAGCAGAACATTTTTACAGCAAAATGCCGGGACTAATTCTGAGATTCGATTTCCTCAGACGTTCAGTTACCTCTTTCTAGTTGCGTGTGTTATTTGAATATCTGAAACATCACAGTTATGTCATAAAGAGAGACAAATACCCAGTGTTTTAGAAACACTCCGAGAACCTTATCCATAGGCAAAGAGTCTGACTTGCGTACACAAACCAAATTACGTCTTTTAATACTAGGTTAGGTTAGATTAGGTAGGTTGTCCTTAAGGACTGCCACAGATGGAATTTTGTCCGTAGCCATGCCACATTAGGTGATTTGATAACACGATCCAGCTGTTTCCCAAACTCTTGTTGAATGAAATTGTAAATTTGTGATATTGATTCTGTTTTGTACCTAGGATGTGTTATATGCTCGCTAGCTATAAATTCACTACCCGTTTCATTAAGAATGTTTAACTGAGACAAACTAAATTAGCTATACAAAGAATCCCATTCAAAAATGTTCTAACTTAGCTGCCATTTTTGTTTGTTGATCATAGGAAAATGTTTTTTTGTTATGGAAAGGAATTTTGGTCTAAAACTAATTTGATCAACTTCAATTTTTTGGTCAGATTCCCTGCCGATTTTTTTCTGAAATGTTTTCTTGATACTCGCGGAGTCGTTCTGAGGTGATACATTTATGGTGTTCTACTATTTTCCTGCTGTCCTGTCTTTCTGCCCAAATGTTATATATCATTTTCTAATCAATTATAAACAAATCGGTGAGCAACAAAAATGAGAATGAATTACTAATAAACATTTTTCTATGAAAAGCCAAATTTGTTTAGATAAATCCTTTTCCTTAGATATCCTATTTTCCCTGTTTTATCGAATACTATCTCTTAGTAAATTCTTTTACAGCGATTTTAGAAATCTAAGAAGGCTAAACGCTTACCTTAAGTCTATGATATTTTTGTAAAAACTATTCTCGTACAATTCTAACATGAACTTTGTTTCGTATATAAACCGAATGAAGAAGGAACATTTAGAAAGAAAAAATAATTGCATATAAGAGAGAGACTCATATAAGACAAATGCTTGTTAGGATTTTAGAATACAATTGCTGATCTTTTGTTGCAATCCAATGTTTTTTACCTGCGGGTTTTATTTTTATTTACCTTAACATATTTTACAGATTTGAGTTGCATTTTGTTTATGTGTTATGTTGGTCAATACAAAATTACATTTTTGGGCGAAATTTATATATTGTTAGGAAACCGCTTAATGCAGTAGGTATATACATCAAAAATACTCATATTTATGTCGTGTTAAGTATCAATGGAAATGGATTGGTATGGATAACGTACGCGAACGACATTTAAATTTCATAACGATCTAACAATATTTTCTTTTCCCAAACAATGCAACACAAACAATAATTTTAAACCTTTGAATGAAATCTCGTAAAACACCTTTCAGGAAATATCTTTTTTTTATATATATATTTAATTCGAAATGTCGACCATCTGCTCTTGTTATAATAATTTTATAATGTTTCCAGAATTTGTTAAATTCATTATACATCACACATAACAACATGAATAAAATTAAAATTTTACTACTTTTGCTGAGACCATATAATACAATCATCACCAAGGAAGTACGCGCAAAAAATTCGCGATGTTAATTCGCCAACACGCGTACTTATGGGTCAAATAATAAAAACAACTTATGCATCAATAAGGCATACAATGTTGTGTATTTGCATGTAGGTATAAAGACCAAAATCGTTTGCTGGCCGAATAAAGCGTATGCTTGCAACGAAATTATTTTTTGTTTGAATTTAATATTTGTACGAGTTTGACGATTGCATCTGTCATAAATGAGAGAAGAACCAAAACAGCACATAAGACGAGCATATACATAATAATAATACTACACGTATGTATACGATGTACAGAAAGATGAAGATGTACAGAAAGATGAAATTGGATTTTTTACGTCTCTACCTTTGGTTAGTTTTATTCCTTGCATATCCATTGAATAAAAAAAATTATGCAGCTGCTCAATTTCATTTCAATTCATTGTTTTGTTCCTATTTTTGGGATTTTATAAGAAAAATTGTAAGGTGTTGCATGAAAATGATTATTTTGTTGCTGACATTATTATGCTCCGCATATTCTTTTCGTTTTTTTATCTCAAAATTGTGAAGGTATATAGTTTACGTATCACCTATTTATATACATAAACCGATTCGGGTGGAGTGGGTTACATATAGAGATGGTTATCAACATTAAATAAAGGGCCGGAGTGGTTGTGTACCATCGCCAAATTTAAATCAATCGAGTACATAAAGAACAAAAGAAAATAATATGAAATTTCACATCTTAAAAATATGTTACAATGACACGTGTTCGATAAAAAAAATTTCTTGGAATGACATTTGTTGGTCGATAAACTTTGGACATACGGCCTACTGTGTAAAAAAGGATTATTTAACTCTTCAAAACATTAAAGTATTAACAAAACATTAATATAATCAAAATGATCCCGTTAATCTAACTAAATGCACGCATATGTCCTTTCTTAAACTTTGTATCCTTTTTAATCCCATAAGGATCATAACAAAATAAATTAATTTATTCCTTACACACAATTTTAAAATTTCCTGTTGCATATCTATATACACTGTGTATTATTACAGTTATAATCTTCTAGAATCATGTCAATCATTATATTTTATATCGTTTTCCAACGTTCGATCCCACGATCACAATAAAACTGAAAACCCGCGCCATAATTTTACATCATCTGTTCCTCTGTTATTATAAGAAAATCCTACATAAAAGCACGGTACATTATTTGGTTTAGATGCACATCACAATAACACAATTTTAAAGGTTTTCAGCACAATATCCAATCTTTTGTGCACCTGGTGAAGAAAATGTGTGATGTATCTGCTATAACAACCTACATTGAGCAGTTCCCCCAATTTTAAAATTTTGTTGTATAAATTTGCAACTTGCTGGAAATCTTATGACTATTTCTTGCTTGATATGTAAGTTGCAGGTTAAATAGGGGTCACAAAAATAAATAATTTTAGAATTAACATAATATGGGTAGCAGAATTTGATTTAAAATAACCAAATTTACCTAGTATTGATCAGGTGTCTGCTATTGGTATGAAAAATTTTCCATAATACGAGTAGTCATGGTACTTGAAATAAAGAATTTTTGTAGTTATTATTGCAATATTTTAATTTTTTCTGCCGAATTATGGATCTAAAATTTTTTTAAATCCTATAATGAAGTTTTTGAGCTTTCTCATTTAAGACTAATTGTTTCGATAATCCCACAGAGGTAAAAATATTTTCAAACATTTATGATAACAGAAATTCTAGAATTTTAAAAATTTGACCAAAATTACTTCGACTCCTAGACTGTTAAACTACATACTAAAACATAAGTATCCGTTCAAAAAAACTAGCAATTATAAGTTTTTACCTTTTTTATTTTAAGATTTTCGAAATATGTAAGTATCTACGCTTAGAATAAAACAGCCTTATAAAAATGTCAAAAATAAAGTCAGGGCTCGCATGTCAAAAAAGCAGTAGGAAAATTCGACCTTACAAGGGCAAATATCCTCCTGGGCAAAGAAATTACAGAAAAAGAAAAACAAAGAAACCGATCATTATTAAACTGACATCCTGTTATGAATGAACGTGTTCCAGAAACTGTGACAGAGACTTAAGCAATAGTTTCCTAAACGGGTATAAAAATGTTGTTTGATTACGTATATAACGAATTACATTCTGATTGACATGAAGATAATTTCAAAGATCAAAAACGGTTGTACAACGGCGATGATACCAACTTTCTACGTTGTCCAAAATTTGGTAAGGTCCTAGCACAGAAGGGGTATAAAAATGTCTCTGAGGTAGACACAGGACAAGCAAAGATAAATATATAATGTTAAATTTTTCGCCTTGGGAGAGATAATACCTTGGGAGGGATCATGCCGTGAAATATATTCCTCCAGATTGAGGGTTTGCGTTTTCAAAAAGTGGTTGTGTTGTGTAATATACCGGTAAAAGACGATGTTTGTTTTCCGCATTGTTAAGCAAGGTCATTAAATTTTAACAAAATAAACACAATTGCGTTCAAAATATGAAAATGCAACCTCGGAAAATGTAAATTTGTTTTCCGTAATGCTGTATAACATTTCATTTCCTCTCCATGAGTTAAGTTTTATAAATTAAAAATGATATTATTCAGTGTAGTTCAAAATAACCAACCACCAAACCGCTCCCCGCACAACAGTTGGATGAAGTCTGTGATTTTTCCAATTATCCGATTTTAGGATCAGCATAAATCTCATATAACCATTTCCATAAAAACCATAAAAATTATTTTAGTTTGTTTTTATACAAACCCAGGAAACATTTTGTAGCCTACTAATGGCCTACTAATGGATAGAGGAGAGCCATGTTGGAATTTATGATGCCAAACCAAGAAACGGATGACACAAAAGCTGGAGTAGCTACAATTTTACAAAAAACCATCACCAGAGTTATATATGGCACGTGTTATCGATTATATCAACAATAATATATCGGTTCATCATAATAATAATTAATTTTGAAAGTTCCATTTGTTTGAAAATTTTAAAATTAGCAAATTGGAAGAGCTGGAAAGTTATTGAACATCAAATTGAACTTATTCAGAAGATTTTCTGTTACTACACAAAATTAATGTTAAATTGGCCATAATTCTTCCGAAATTACCACCATATGAAGGAAGACAGAAATGATCGAATCAGCTTACCAATTAATTTTAATGACGAACAAGATGAAACGTTAGACACATTAGAAAGTCTGATAATTCGTGCAGAACGAAACTGAGATATCGTGATATAATCAAATTCATTTCCGAAACGAAGAATTACCTATGCGTTGTTTGAATTACCTGTGTTGCCAATAACTCACCGTGACATGTATATTGACTATAAGCAGAATTTCCCCTGCAATGCCACCACTACACCCACTGATTTAATTAGCCCAACACTTTTTGTATGAACAGTATTTTTTAACAGCAACACACGAAATTAAAATAAAGGGTGAGTGCAGACAAAGGCTGAGTGAGTGCAGTCGCATTTCTCTTTTTTTCATAATATGATTCCATATGTAAGGACATTCAGCAGCAGTCTTCCATAATTCACAAAGTGTGGCATTCAAAATATACTTTATTAGATTTTTACCATTTTCTAGATTCTTAGTTCGTTCATTAAAAAC
The DNA here is from genome assembly GCA_932526605.1 of Nephrotoma flavescens. Taxonomy (NCBI): domain Eukaryota; kingdom Metazoa; phylum Arthropoda; class Insecta; order Diptera; family Tipulidae; genus Nephrotoma; species Nephrotoma flavescens. Next base: position 323,570,337 of record OW052220.1, read on the forward strand.
ATCGGTCCGATACAACAGCACATGACCCAGTAGTACAAATCAGCGCACAAAGAGCGCATAAACAGCATATAATTAGAGCGCACAATTTTTACTTCAAATTGATGCACCTAATTCCATGCTATTCGTATTGTTGTCGACCGAAAACTCGGCTTTGTTTCCCCTAAAAATTAATTTATCTCTCTTTCATTTCGATTTGAGTATATGTAACTGTAGACCGTTGGTTTACCAGAAAATAATATTTTTTTAATGTATTTTGTTGTATGAAAACCAAAAACAATCATATATTATTGATTGTGTTTGGTTTTGGTTGTATGTACCAAATGTATATTGTCATTCAGATACAACTACATACACATTTTTATACTTACTTTATATGTTATCCATGTACATATTTCCATTTCCATCTGAAAAACAAATCAACGCACATCTTTTACCTTCAGCTGTAATCTAGAGACTGATATAGAAATGAAATAACAATTATTGAAATGAAATTGATAAACAAGAGATGGTGGGGGTAAAAATGCGGTACATAGAAGAAACCGAAGTAAATTTATTTGTTTTCTCGCTTCGACGTGTGCAAATGTTTCTATCTATTTCATTCTGCTATCAGCGTTTGTTTGCTGGGGAGATGAGATGATCGCATTATACAACGAAAATCAACTCTACAGATACGCAATGTACTCGTATTATGGGAACGCACCAAAATTTACATAAAAAAATTAATGAACTTGAAAAATTTAAGTAAATTAAGCAAACGTATTTATATATAAAAAATATTAAATTTTTTATTAAGTACGTAGTCGACGAATTGTTCGATGTTGTTGATTTTACATTAGAATGAAATAATCCGGCTAGGTAGATGTTTATCTTATATGGTAATCAGATGCGTTGATGGGATGTTATAGTTTCCTTCCCAAGTACTGTTAATGACTTAGACCTCAGTAGTTGAATTTTATTTTTATTCGATATTGGAGTATTTTATTTACATGAATTCCCATTATATTTTATTTAATTAAGTCTAGCCTTTTTAATTGGTTGTAGTTGAACGGGTAATTAATTCATTATAGTTATAGCTTAATGTATGTTATATTGTTATGTGGCTTTTGAAATAACAGAAATGTGGTCACTGGTTCTGGCAATAATATTAGTGCCAACATGAAAACTTAAAACAAAAACAGTTATTTTTAATAAATGTTGTAAACAAGCCGTTACTTCAGATTGACACAATAGGCTCATATCATAAGGCTAGTTTAGTTTGATTTTAGCAATACGAGGTAGATATACCGCACATAACACAAATATCACAAAACTAATCAGTACAAGAAACCCTGCATTTGCGGTGATACAAAAACTGTGAGATGAAAATCAAACAGTCGATAATGCAGATTGTCTACTCGCCAAAATGAAAAACATGCTTTATGTACCCGTTACCCAAAAATTGCTAATCTATTTTTTAGAAGCAGTAGGTTCAGTTAGAGAATATTCTTTAACACACTCGAATTTATTAGACAATCGTTTTTTGGTTATGTTTATCGTAAATTTAACAATTGTTAGTCGGTATTTACCGATATAATTTTCTAAAACAGTTCCGAGAAACCGGTGACCTCCGTGGTTTAGAACCGAAAAACTTTTTTTGAGACTTTTCAGCTTTATTATTCCGATTGGTAATGTTGTAAATGGTCACTTGGAGGCGACCGCATTCCAAAATTACACAGTGTTTGTGACTGTTTTTTGCTCAATTATTATTCGGTTGTCTTTTGTTTTATATTAAGAAAATGCAAGAATATTACCGATGAGATGAAAAAAATATAGATAATATCGTAAAAACTGTGTGTATTTAGCAAGCGGACGCCATTCGCTTTTTTACTTATAAAAACTGTTTACTTCCGAATATTTCATCGAAATTAAGTTCATTACATAATTTATCATAAATTGGATGCAAATAATTTTCTAAACAATTTTTTGTAGAAATCACTAAATGCGTAATTGCGGGTAATTTAATTGTCGAATAGAGAATTCGAGGAAGCATTGCACTGAGAACAGTTTACTGGTTCAGAATTCAAAGTAAGGTTGGCTTACTCGAAAATCGGTGGATAAAGGTGGATAAAGGTCTTAAAATTTTTTATGGTGTCATTTAATATTTCCGCCAATAAAAAACAAAAAATGGTTGGGTGAATATGTTGTGGCCAAAACCCGGCTTTCTTTTACCACGAATGTATACATAACCAACAAAGTGAAGCACCATTGATGAAAGTTCTTCTTTAAAACAGATTGTAAATCATAAAAATTGTTGTCGTTTGTTTTAAATACTAAGCTTTTCAACATCATTATAAAAATTAAGAAAGCTCACATTGAACTTGCCACTTCCGGTACACAGATTTGCACCAAATTTCGCGACTATCCCCCAAAAAATGAAAAAATCTTAAATGAATCCGTCTGCACTGTAGAGATAAAATTTAAAAGAATGACCTGAACAAATTTTGTTTGAAATTTTATTTATAATTTCTTTGTTTTTAACCGTTTTTTCGTAAATGCTACATACTTTTCAAAATAATTACAAAAAATGAGAAAAAGGAGGCTGCTTACAATTTCCAAATTTAATTAAAAAACTTAATTATAAAGTGTCATCCCGATCAAGCAATACGTGTGGGCTCATGGGCTGTACAGAGGTCGATTTTTTATTGACATTTTTGTCAAAAGTTATCACTTTCGTTTAAATTTTGGAAAACTGATCTGTGCCTTGACCCTTTTAGCAGTCTTTTTTCTCATAACTGATATACTTTTTAAGTATTTACAAAAAAACGAAAAAACTACATGAAGGCTGCGACTTTCGGTGCGCCAATTTTTTAGCGCACCCGTGGAAGGGTGGGCTCGGGTTGGTACCCATGGTTCTTGTTTCAAGTACCATAGATTCATAGGGGCAAAATCAAGGGACTTAATCCAAGGAACTTGAAATGAAATCAGCTGTAACAACCATAAATTGGATGGGGTGTCTTTACTTTCTCCAAGTTCACAATAAGATTGGAATTTATTTTAGAACATTTTTTAGAACAATCATGGATGAAAGTAAAGGTTATAGCGTTAGTCTGTCCTCATTCTTACTTAAAAGTTTAGAATTCCTGTTGGAAAGACAACATGTCTACCAAAAGCGTAAATCTGTTGATCCAGAGTTTCACGAAGTCGCAAATTGACAAATTGAAAAATTCGCATGATAACAAGCAATTTAACCTGCGGGAGCATTTCTGGACAATGATGGAGCATTCCATAATGTATTCTTCAATGCAATGATCTCAGCATCCTTAAGCCATGATATGAAACCGATTATTGCGAGATGATGTACTGCCATAATCAGATACTGGGGAATAACCGCTTATCTGGCTGCGTAATGCACAGACTAATGTGACTGTTGGCAAGGAATGTCCACGACACAATGAAAACGCGGTTCTATATGGCCCTATGTGTATATTTTTTTTACCAACCTAGTATTGTGAAAATGACTTATTGGTGAATCCTAAGAAAGCCGAGGGGGTGGTTTTGGGAGAAGTTGAATTTTGGGAAATTTCTTTCTCTTCGGAAATTGGGTATGCATGAAAGCAATCAACTACTGAAATGTAGAAAGAAATACGTAGGCCGACCTCCTCAGACGAATTGTCTCCTTTGCTGCCTTGATATGGCGATCTCTATAGTTGTAACTGGGACTAGCAGGGAATCGTTGGCTCAGTTGCGAAGAATTTTTCGATTGCGAGTGATGGCTATGCATACCACACCGAATTAATGCTGCAGTCAATACTTTCATGGGTCTCTCACTATTTTATCTTTGAATTAGGAACTATCTTTATAGTCCTTTGAACTATCTTTACAGTCCAATGTCTCTTCTTTTTCGGTTTGTAGGATTCTATACAGCCACACCTTTGGAAAAAACATTATATCTTCCTATATGTGAGGTTCGCATCCTCGTTCAGTACCCGGCACTCGTAAACTTGAACTTTACTGCGGTTTGTTCATCGAGGGTTCCTCGTCGAGTTTTTTCGGCCACGTAGTATATGACTAATCCGTCGCTTGGACTCGTCTTAACGAACACTCTCCGCTATTGGCTTATTCGTTCCTCAATCCTTCTCGTTTCAATCCAGTCCCTCTTCATTTCAACTCCAACGCTTTGCCACTTTTGCACGACCCTTCGTTCTAACCATCTGGATTGCTCTCTTTTTAGATGGTGGTATCCACTTCCGGACTCATTCTCAATAATCATACTGGAATTTTCGACTGGGCCTCCCCAATTTATCTTTGTTCTACTTGGCAAACCACCATCAACATATTATTTAAATTTCCACCACACGGTGTTACAGAAATATAATCATACTAAAAATATCGAATTTGGAGTACGTTCATGTACCACTTACGTTATGCTGCTAAGTCGAATTAAATTGTTACGGTTTTTGAATTTTAATTTTTTTGTTTGTGTGATTAGAACTATTTTGCAATAACGGTCACCACTGCAACCTTCTAAGGTTCAACTTGAGGCTTAACTAATGTCTCACCCCGAGAATTGTGCCGTTTACGCAGCTTACTAAACTGACCATCAGGGTCGTCTAATTGGTATATAGCTGGTCTAATTTGGCTCCTTGTTCGTACCAATCTCTTTGGTTAAACGTGATCGCCGCCCTCGTGGTCTCAACCGTGAAAAAATCCCATCAATTTTTGTTAAAATTGTTCTGGCGCGAGTTTTAAAAATAAACAAAATATTGAACAAATGCTGCATTGAAATATGTATATGTTTTATAGGCCATTGGTGTTAGATACGGGAAATTGTTTCACTTAATTACAAATTGAAGTTAGCCTAACATATCATTTTGAGTATTTGTGCAGTGCCTTTTCAAAACTTTTGGGAAATTTGAGTTTGTTTGCTTTAAATCATCTTTTAAAATTGCAAAATGGCACCCAATAAATAAACCTTACGGAATTGTCTCGACCTCACCTGCCTTACTCTTGGCGTAGTTGAACCAATTTGGTTATACGTCATGACTTAAATTCTCGGGACATGATTTTCTTTCTACTTATATAGAAATACGAAATTTGTGGTATGTTGACGATAAGTAATTCCAAACAGCAGAAGTGTCGATTAAAATACAAGGAGACTACTCCTCAAGTGACGTCGAGCGTTGATTGGCGTAGTCTTTTTAATGTCTGAAACTTCAAGTCCCACTGCCAGATTTACGTGAAAATCTTATTTGAAATTAGATTTAAGATTATGAGCTAGGATTAAGATTATCTGTTGACTAATTTCTACTACGGAAGAATATATAAAATGTCGTCAAAAATTTTCTTCCTGCAAAATTCTATTTTAAATATAAACCAGACACTGAAGTGAATTTACCGTCAATAATTGCAAATCAGCCGAAGTCGCATAGAACATTCACGTAAACTGAAACAGTTTTCAATTATTTTTCACAGGATTTAGATGAGATGCTTTTAATGTTGATTTCGAATAATGAAGCTTAGGGTGAAGACGGTTATGTGGGAAATATTTTTTTAACTAAATTTAGTTTATAGTTAAATACCGTCGTATGAAATTTGGCAACTCATAAAACTGGTACATTGAGCAAAGATTGACATTGAAAAATGTGTTCTGCCCCTAAAACAGAATTTTAACTATTTTTTCTATGAGAACGTATAGATAAGAAACACGTAAATCTGCGTTGACCAAAAATTATCTCATCAAAATTGAAACAGGTTTGTATATAAATTTAGAGGGTTGCACTATTAAGTAATATGATCACAGGTGAGAAATATTTAATCAACAAAAACTCTTGTTATAAATCTGATCTTATAAATATAAAGGGGCATTTGAAGGGGCTAACAACTCAAACCATACAGTATTATGTAGCGGCTTATTACAAAAATATGTTTTATCTCTCTATATAGATTTGCACCGCATAAGCCGCTTATTTAAAGTAAACCAAGATACAATCATTAAATAATTACTGTCATCTAAGCCCATTTTCTTGGTAGCCACGCGTCCCAGACTCAAAATTATTTCGAAAAATGTATATCTTAACAATACGTCTAAATATCATGTCATTCATCACTTCACGTTATGTTTAATAAATATTAGGAGTTCAATATATTTAGTACTTAGCTGGACTTCAACGTCTAAGCTAAATGCGATGTTTTGAAATGTGTATCCATTTTTACCATAAACACTTTTCTATTAGTTTTCTTTAATTAGAAACACCTTACTTAAATAATTCGATTCGTTTATAGAACGAACTAAGGGCAGTAGTAGGGATTACAACTTGATCTATGATTTACCTATACAATATAGATCAGAGACTCTGATCAGAAATACAGGAACCGATTTCTTTATACACAGACACCGGTAATGTGCTATTGTGTTATGGAACCGGAACTACGATTTAACTAATTGAAAATTTGGGTTATTATGATTGATACAAATAGAAGGTAAATATCCTTTTCATAAATATATATGACAAGAATGTATAAAGAAGTATTTTCAATACAATTAGTTTCGGTGTCTATACCAAATATATGTCGTTATCAAATATTTTCTATAGATTCGTTTCAACGTTCTGTATTTACGATAATTTATAGTAAGCTAGTTCCTGTTTGTATAATTAGTTATTCCTATACGCCTATTGTTCCAAAAATTAAAAATACCGCAGATTTATTACACCTGTTACCGCAATTTTTCTTGATCGACATTTGATGGTGATTACGATTTGTATCTGTTATTAAAGCATGTACCGTCCTTTTCTGATACCATACTACTGAATGAAGGGCAAACTACAATTTTTGTGTTAATTCAACATTTTCATTGCTGCTTCCTTACTATACTCAATTAAATTTAAAATCGAGCAAAATAATACCGGGTGACTTTTATATTCTCCAAATGCTTAAAATTTAATTTCTTCATCGTAAACCTAAAACATGTAATAAATATTTTAAAGATATGCCAGTTGGCTGGGGTTTTAAAAGGTAATTTCCGGTGGATTGATATAATGATTGATTAGTAGACATGCACCAATATATTATCGTTGTGTCTGCAATAGTTTCAAATTTATTTTTAAAACTATACTTTCAACTTTGTCCGCTTAAAAAATATATTTGTATGTATATATGTATGTACTCGTATATATCATGACACCGCAACAACTAATTAATTGCATTCAACTAGAAAATTTTTATATACAATAATAATTAGCAAAACGCATAATTAATTTATAAAACGACCTTCACATTCATATAAAATAAAATCAGCACCAGTCAAGCCCGTCGTCACTCACCACATGTTTTAGTTAGATTTTCTACTTTCATTTTTTAATTTCCAATTCAAACAGTTTATAGAAAACAGTCGTAGAGAACCTTATGTTAAAAAAAAATATTTATTGTCCTATATATTTTCAATGTGCATGCATATAGAAATGAAAGCTGATCACCTCTGAAGTAAAATCTAGTTAATTTTTTAAGTTAATTTTAAATCATGCATTAATTATAATTTATACAAATTATTAAACTCTAGTTTTACTCGTATTTGCAAAGTAATTGGATACATATTCGGTTTGACACACATATACGATTTTTGAAGAACTTCATTTACAATTACTTGAAGGTCATATTATGTTTCCAGTTAATTATTTAGAAAAGGTAGATACCAAGCAACGTTTTAATTGTTGAAAGGGTAATTTGGGATCATTCTAGGATAACAGGTAGCAATTCTATAACTAGAGACTATAAATTTAGTCTTAATCGCGTTTATTTGGAAGGTAGACTAAATTGTTAAGTTACAATCACACAGATGTCATCTGCATCATATGGACTGGCTTGATAAAATGTCCTGCTGTGTGGATCGTGGGTAACTGCGCAGCAGGGAAACTTTTGAATTTCAAAATGAACCTTTGCATACCGATTAAGCCTAATTTGTGCTAATTCGTGAACATGGGGAAAAATAGTGCTAGTCCAGGAGCCGAGAAAACGGGAAAAGAAAATTTCAAATTTCGCCTGAAAGACGAAACAAATAAAACCCAAACTTTCCAAAGGCGGCTACAGGTAAGAAATTTGTGCTTTTCATAGAAATATGATTTTCATAAATTTTCATTCATTAATTGAGGAAATATAGGGTTTTCCAATATGGAATGATATGATTTTTAAGTGACGTTTCGGCCATTTGTAATATGTCATGATCTGTCATTTTTTGTTTCTTTGTATTCAGTAATGTTTACAATTTCATCATGGTGAGATATACGCAAGAATAACGATTACAAATTATTCAGTTTTATTATCAAAATAATCGTTCTCCAATTGCAACTTTTCGTGCGCTTTTGCCATTTTATAGTCGTAATAATCGTCCAAGTGTGCTCGCTATTCCTCGAAGTGTTGAAAATTTTGATTAATGCAAATATTGCTGCCGCTCGATTCCAAGACGTTCTCAAGAATTGGAACTGTCGCAAACCACAACCTGGCGGATTTTGAGAAAAGGTTTGGGTTTGCATCCGTATAAAATTGTTCTCACTCAAGAACTGAAGCCATTGGACCACCGTAAACGTCGTGAATTTGCTGATTTTGCCTTGGAAGAACTTGAAAACGATAACGATTTTTTTAAGAAAATCATCTTCTCCGATGAGGCTCACTTTTATCTGAGTGGCGCGATAAATAAACAAAACTGTCGATTCTGGTGCGAAGAAAATCCACAAATTATTCATGAAAAACCATTACATTCACCTAAATTGACAGTTTGATGTGGTTTTTGGTCTGGTGGAATCATCGGTCTGTATTTTTTCAAAATGAAGCTGGTAACACCGTTACTGTCAATGGAGATCGGTATATATCGACGATAACCAACTTTTTATGGCCGAAATTGGAAGAAGTTGATTTTGACATCATTTGGTTCCAACAAGACGGGGCTACGTGCCACACAGCAAGTGTAACAATTGAACTATTGCGAGAAAAGTTTGGAGATTCGATTATTTCAAGAAATTGTGATATTGAATGACCTCCAAGAAGTTGTGATTTAACACCATTAGACTATTTCTTGTGGGGTTATTTGAAGTCATTGGTCTTTAGCAATAAACCAAACTCTCTTCTAGCTTTACAAGTCTATATGGAACGTGCTATTCATGACATACGACTTGGTTTAGTGGAAAAAGTGCTAGAAAATTGGGTTCATTGAATTCGTTCCTGCAGAAGAAGTCGTGGAGGCCATTTGAATGACGTTTTATTCAGAACTTAATTGTATCGATTGTACTTCACATTAAATAAAAAACATTTCAATTTCCTTAACAATTATAGTGTGTTATTTTCTTAAAGAAATCATATCACTCTTGTTGGAAAACCCTTTACAAACTAGCCCCTAAAAGATACTATATTAAACAACAACAAAAAACTACTGAGGTTTTGTTCAATAATATTTTTGTTGAACAACAAATTAATAAATAGAAATTTTATTTTATAAAATCTTAGAATAAGCAATTCAGATAGCATATTCTTGTGAGGCAAACCACGAAACTTCTAATTGCATATTCCTATCAGGTATGTTCATTGCCATCTGAAAAACGCAGTGGCTGAATTTGTGCTAATCCAGAATTAGCCCAATTCCGTTGAACAACAAAGACCGCTGAATGAACAATTTTCTGGCAAAAAGTGTTCTAGAAACCAATTAAGTGGGAACTACTGATTGCATATTCAGCAAGTTCCAACTTCATTGGTTTCTAGAGCACTTTTTGTTAGAAAATTCAACGGTATTTTTTGTTCAGCGGAATTTTGCCAATTCTGGATTACCACAAATTCAGCCACTAGATTTTTTGGATGGCAATATGGATGTGCCTGACCGGAATATGCTATCTGAATTGCTTATTCTTGGAGTTTATAATATTTTATTTCTATTTTTTAATTTGTTGTTCAGCACAAATTTTATTGAACGGTAAAACTCTGTATTCTGTTTGTTAAATATAGTATCTTTTACGGGCGAATTTGTTTTTCCTCAATTTTGTGAATGAAAACCATATTTCTATGAAAAGCACAAATTTCGTACGTGTAGCCCGCCTTTGGAAAGTTTTAAAATTAATCTTAAATTATTTCTGTTTTTTTCTTTCTAGAAATTGGGTTTTATTTGTTTTGTCTTTCAGGCGAAATTTGAAATTTTCTTTCCCAGTTATTTCGGCTCCTGCGGACTAGCACTAGTTTTTCCCGTGAGCACGAATTAGCACAAATTAGGCTTAATCTCTATGCAAAGTTTCATTTTGAAATTCGGAGGTTTCCCAGCTGCAGTTACCTACACGGTTAAGGAGTATCAAAGTACAATATCTTAAAATTGACATCAGTACGCGTATTTTGATCCAGAATTGGGAGACGAAACCACAAATTTGTGTATACGTATACGACGTATAATACGCGTAACAAATGGCAGCACACTTATTCAAAATTGTGTATTATACGTCGTAGACGTATACACAAATTTGTGGTTTCGTCTCCCAATTCTGGATCAAAATTCGCGTTCAGATTGTTGTTTTCTAAATTATAAATATTCAAACCCATTTAAAAGTAGTTTCCCTAACTTTCATGTGAAGATATTGCTAAAGTTTTACTATTATGTGTTGACGGAATTTTCGTACCTTCTGAATTGTTAACTATATGTTAACACATTAGTAGTAAATTATAACCAATTATTGAAAGAAAACACCGGCAGTAATCTTAACATTACCTCGGATGTAACCGGAGTTTGTTTTTTGGAAAACGTTGGAACAAAGTAATTAAAGGCAATAAGAAGGGAAACACTTCCTAATTTAGTATTTGAAATGTTTGTACCTACATGATTCCCAACTAACACCCCACAAATCTCGGCTTAAATCTCTAACGATATTTCTGTACAATCCTCAATATTGGCAATGGCCATAATACTAAATTCTATGACAAGCCTTCACCCTAGGAAGATCCAGATTATTTTTTCCAAAGAACAATAATAATTACCAGCTTACACATGAGGATATGTTTTGATCCGTAGGAGTATCTCAGTTGGCTCTCTGCACATATACGATTTGATAACAATTGATGAGAAGGAATTTAAAGGCCTATTGTCAGTAATTGATTGCGATTAATACGGATTTACTGAAAATTCGTTTATACCGTAGACAGACACAAACTAGATAACTTCGTTATCTAGATTATTAAGTTATTTCTGCCTGTCTGTCTGTACACGATTTTTTCAGAACAGAATTATTAAGTTTTCATAACTTGATAAATGCAATCTATCCTGATAAATTAGGCACACTCGCAAAAATCGGGTTACTGTCTGTCACCACAATTTGTTTGTCACGATTTTTATAATTTTATTTTCAATCTAGATAACAGAAAATCGCGATAAATTTTGTGTCTGTCTATACGGTATTAGGGTCAGGCTCCTTTTTTCTACTCGATAGAAGTGATAGAAATTAGTGTGATGGGATTTTCCTCTTCTATGAAGCGAAAATTTGATTCGGAGACTTCCGATAGGACCCTTGAGTTGTGTAATGTTGCTTGTTCTTCTGGGAAGTAGCAGCATGTTGTGCGATGTTGTAAAAGTAGAGGAATTTGCACTTCTAAAGTTCTGATATATGGCCAAATGGGACGAAACTTAATATGCCACTTTCAAACGATCAAGAGAAAATAAGGTAAGACGGATAGAAATGGAATGCGGAAAAATTATTGGAAGTTTTGGAATATGGCCAACAGCGATAGAATTGGGTCATTTATTAACCGGTTAGGATGAATTTCTAAAGCGAATGCAAATCAAATTTTCAAATAATTTTTTTTTTTAAGTTTTGTTATATGTATAACTATTACGGAACAAATCATTACGAGATAGAAAATGGTGGATGGGAAAGGGATTTCTAATTGAACGAAGTTCTGGGATGGAACTTAGAGGAAACAATGCTATAATAAAGACTAAATAACCGATCAAGACGAAATTGAGATTCTCTAAATTTAGGTTCCAAAATTATTTTTAGAGAAAACAAGATCATGTCCGTTTGGGTAGGATTCAATGGACCAATCAATCATCCAATATATGTTCTGGATAATTTTCGATTTGAATGCGACTAAGCTAAATCGTTAGGGATTAAGCTTGGTTCGTATGTTGAAAGTTGAGTTCAAATATGAGTTGCGAATGATTTTCTGAACAAAATTAGTCATTTGAATGGAACTAAGCCATTTCTCAAACGATTTGCAATAGGTTATCGTGTACTTTTCGAACAAAGCCCAATGTTTTTGTTAAATTTTGCCACAAAACTAATGATTTATTCCAAAATCTCGAAAAATACTATTAAAGCTGAACTAATTTTCATTTGCTTGAAAAATTAAACCTAAGTCAAAATAAATTTTCCTTATGGATCATGTTAGTCTCAAAACGCACTCATTTAGTATCAAAGAAAAAGTTCGTTTGTTTGTTTGTTCACCATGCACCTTTGCTCTTTTAAATTTAGAACTACCAAATTGAGTGCACTACATTTTAGAACTTTTACTAAGATAATAGACGAGTTTCGGAAAGGACTGGAATTTAAGTATACTTTTAATTATATTTCGTATTCATTTGATAAAATAATTGTTATTGGACTAAAAAGTTTGTGTTAAAGCTATTATTATTATCATTACACCCTTTGGGAAAATTTCTGTATGTACCAAATAAATCCGAGTCAAATCATTTCTTTCAAAATGAAGCCTAGCTTATTGGGCAAACATAGCTTTTGAATGTAGATTTCAGCCGCAAGTTTAAGCGCAAAGTCAAATATTCTATACAAAAGTTCACTACATCGAGTACCTAACAAAGAAACAGTAAATAATCAGCCGTATTTTGTTGGAGATTTACAAAAAAAATATAACTTATCATCGAGGTGGCTGTGATAATTACTGGTCAAGAACATTGCAAATGAATAGTGTAATAAAAACACATCAATTGAACGTCGAACATCATGTACACGAAATATATAAATATTACCGGCTATTGAGCGCTAAAAGGCAAATTATCTATCCGAAATTCCGCTACTGCCCGCGTGCTGTCGCTGTACCATAAAAATTAAAAAAATATACCAATTAACATTTATTTTGACATGCCGTTATAAACAAGAATTCATCTTGTTGCGTTCTAAATTTTTATTGTAAGATTAGGTTTCTAATAGTTTAAGGGGTTTGAAAAGGACATTTCAAATTCCCCATTAAAATGGAGAGCGGCTCCCGAAAGCGGTACCTGATAAACAGGTAAAGCAAAATAATTTTATATCGATTTTTAACTAAAAAGTTGAATGAAAAATATTAGATTGGAGTTAAATAAACCAATAAATAAACACGGCTTATCTAATAAAAAACACGGCCTATCTCTCTTTTGATAGTGCTGCCTGTTATGGCGAGTAGCGTAATTACTTATTTACATCTAACAGCATCTAACAACAGATGCCTAAAAATATAAATTCTGCATGAATATTTCAATTAGTTCATAATATTTATCTTCTCACATTGGGGCTCTCAAATGTTGAGCCTCTCGTTGATCAGCCTGCAAAGTGTCCAAACAAAATTCGCTCACCTTATTTGGTTCGTTATATTTAAGGTGTTAAATTCCATGTTGTTTCTTCTTCGTTAGCAGTTTTGTCGTAGCCAGATATTACATTTACATCGATGCTAGGTTACCAAGACTCAGCAGACTGCAGTGACCACACCAGCCAAGAAAATAGGAAAGAAAATTTCATATTACGCCTTAAACACGATAAAAATAAAACCGGATATAATTTTTGCAAATTTTCATTCATAACTAAGGAAAACAAACTACTATATTAAACAAAAAATTCGTGGGTATAATACCTCTCTCCCTCTTTCTTTCTCTCTCTCTCTCTCTCTCTCTCTCTCCGTTACTATATCCCATCAAGGGATCTGGCTGCCTCAAATAAGGTTTCATTATCATATTTTCATTTCGTGTAATGAGTGATTATTAATTCATTGATCCTAAACACGCCGTGAAATTTTTTCCTTGTCACCACCGGGAATCAAACCCGGGACCTCCGATCGCTGGAGCAAGCATGCAAATTTGCAAATGGAGTGTATAGAACTACGATGCGACACCTTATTGAAACAGAAGGAAATTGGTATTTTAGAATTTTGAAGCCAAAATTTAATACCAGATTTTGATGATTTGAAAAATGGGAAGCGGTGCATTATATCGAGCAAAAAATAATTTATATTCTTTTTATTAATAAATATATTTCTATAAATTTTTTGTTTACTTTGTTTATGGTAAATTTATATGTAATTTATACACTCAAAATTTGAATTTTCCAAACAATTTGGCCCGAACACTGAAATGAGTTTGGCATTCCTGTTCTAGACCAATGTACTTGGCACTTCTGACAGCATATTATTATCAGGCATATATTCATTGCTATCCGAAAAATATAGTGGCTGGATATTTGTGGTTTTCTGACATGAAGTGTTCTAGAAACCAAGTTCATAGGTTTCTAGAACACTTTATGTCAGAAATTCGTTCATTCTACGGTGTTTGGTGTTCAATAGAATTGGGCCTATTCTGGGTTAGCATAAATTTAGCCACTTTAATTTCGGATGACAATGAACATACCTGATAAGAATACGCAAATTGAATTGCCAAGCTTCTTTGATTCTAGAACATTTTATTTCTGTTGCTTAATTTGTTAATCAACAAAAATATTACTGAACGGTTGGGTTGAGCTTTTATTTCTTGTTTAATATTAATATCATTCAGGGCTACCTTGCTTTTCTTCAATTTACGAACGAAAATTTTTGAAAAATTATTTCTATCATAAACACAAATCCCGTCAGGCCGGCTACCTTTGGAAAATGTCACAATTAAATGGTTTTTTCTAGAAATCGGGTTTTATGTCTTTAAGGCGAAATATGACATTTTCTTTTACGCTCTCTCGGCTCCTGGATTAACACCAATTTTTTCCCGTGAGCACAAATTTGGCTTTATCGGTATGCAAAATTTCATTTTGAATTCCCAAAGTTTCTCTGCTACAGTTATCCACACTATGAATATTACACTTTTTAAGTTTTAAGAGACAAAATGTTCCAAGTAATAATAAAAAATTTGTTGCTGAGTGAAAGACGATGACCGCATTAGGTTTTAGTCTTGAAAGTAGATCTACTACTCGTAAGTGTAAAAAATAAATAAAGCATGACTAGTTCTAATGTGATCATGATCGATACATCATCATGAAATTTAATATATCGCTGTTTGTATTCGAAATGTGTTTTTGCAATAATTAAAAATAAAGTAATGACCTCTTATTTTAAATTCCACAGCTATATACAGTTGCTAACGTTGTATTTAACAAGTTTAAAACTAATATGTATACAGACGCGGTTTAATTAATTTTTTACAACAACAATCTACATTACTTGTAGACCACTATTCCACGGATAATAAAATTTTATGTATATAAGACCGGTGGTGAGGTGGTAAAATAATTAATTTGCTTATTATTTATTCGACTGAACTTGAAATAAAACAATAACAATTCAAGGTCGAAAAATACAAAAAATCATAATTTTTATGGTGACAAATTACAAACAGTTACTAATATTGTTTTAGTTAAATATAAATTTTGATATTTTTTATTTGTACCAGCAATCTTTTGGTCGACATAATCAATGTACCATAAACCGCACAATCAAATTATACGATTTAATCCGTACGTAACTTATAAATAAAATTAAAAAAACAAAAAAATAATAATTCCAGTAGTCGTAAGACGTATTATATATATACGTAAGAGGAAACACAAAGATAATAAATGAAAACCACCGCAGCACGATCTTCGAAGATCATCAACAAAAACAACTTATCATCATTATCAAGATCAATAACAAATCTTTTTCGATTTACATTGGTTATATTTTCTAAATTATTTAGATAATTTAGTTAACACTTCTATATTAACAAACCGCAATGTTAGCAAATATGTGACTTGATTTAGTGTAGGTTGGCTAGCTACAAGTTTGCACTTTGCACTAAATTTAGACCTAAACTAAATTTTCACTTTTAATAGTGCTTAGCTCAAGCTAATTTTACACATTTCCAAGGAAAACATCTTTTGTGTACCGACACCTAATTACTAAACTTGGTCATCAGTACAGCATGAACTAGTATTATTTAATGCAGGTTGTTGTCTTTATTAATCGAAATTTGAAATTTTTATTTTGTGGCAATCAGTTAAATAGTGAAATCCACCCTTTTTTAAATCAAAATTTTACTCCCCTTGGTGAAAACTTAATATGAATTGGTTCTTTTATGATTTCGTTTTGATAATAGTGCGTATATTTCGCATAAAACTATCACCATAAGAAATGCCATTGTTCTATTGTGTGTCATATGAGAATAATATGTTTTGTGGAAAGTTCAGTGAACTTTTCCAATACTCACCCTACTTGTGCAATTCTAAATTTTAGAGATATGTGTATATGTACGAATATAAACTACTGTACATCTCTCCAGCACTCAAAAGAGTTCAAAACCCTATATAGCCATTGTTATAATTACTATTTATAACAGTAAATCCACACAACAATTGTTATGCACGATTTTATTGTGTATAACGATTTTTTGTACAGTATAAATTGCTGTTGAATAGTTTTCCTCGATACGCGTACACAAGAAGATTATAAATGAAAGAAAGTCAACAATAAGCAAATTTTTTTAAAGGGTTACGTCGAGATTTTAGAATTTCTTTAAATTATAATATTATTGTGCCGACCTAATACTAAACCTATGCATATACAATATGAATAAATTACTGAGGGGTTCTAATTACAACGAAAACATTGTTTCATGGTTAACAAAACAGGCAACTATGGTTTTCGTTGTTGAACAATCACTGGTTATCTTCAGATGACGCTTAGCATATTTCACTCAGGTACTTTTAATAAAAATTCGAGTACAATTTTAAATATAAAGGCCCTTAAAGTGGAAAAAATACTATTAGGGAAAAGGATTTCAGAATTCTAAATAATTTTTTGATATTTATACGGTATAGTGAGGTCACGATTATTTAAAAAAAAAAGCCGATCCTAGAGATGTTCACCACTTCCTCAGATGTTGTAATGTCTCATGGAGAGATTTGGCCGTTTCACTTATGAGCTTACATAATCTTTTATTTTCGAATTAGCAAGATCCCAGGCCTGCTGGATCATACATACTGGCATTCCGATGGGGAATATCTTTTTCTTTCATTTTACAATTTCTTTTATGCTGTTCCTAAGTAATAATGCAAATTTGTATTCACCCAAGCAAAGCCATCATCATAATAGACCACACGCACTAACCAAACGAATATCCTGTGAACATGTCTAGAATTTCTAGGATCAACAATAAGAAAATTTGAAAGTCGTTTAAAATCAAATACGATAAACGTTAAAAATCCGTTGTGCAAGTAAAAAATCTGAGCTATTCAGTCATATAGGTGACCATCTCTAGGATCAGCGATAAAAAATTTAAAACATTATTTTAAATCGCCCTGGACCTCGAAAAACTGCAGTAATTTTTTTTAACAATTTTATTTATTTATTGAATTTTTCAACATGAAAATAACAATAAGTTGTCAAACTTAATCACTAAGGTAATAATATATAAATCTGCGGGAGCAGAATCTACTTCTTATCAATAAATGAATTTTATGATTTTTTGTTGCCACAGCCATCGATTTCCCGCCAGTTAAATTCGGATGAGATGATTGTTTCCCTGCATAGCTGATCCGCATCTTTTTTAATTCCTCTTTAATAGTTAGGATGCTAAGGTGCTTATGTATATTTTTGTGTTTTTACGAACCAGAATGCTCCTGTAACCATTCTGAGAATTGTTGACTGTGTTCGTTGGACAATGTCAATATTCGAATTTCATGCTGATTGCCATCATTGAATCATTGAGTTATACAGGACAAGTTTATATTCTAGACAAATGGTTGAATATTTCCCCATGAACCAGTAGTGGATCCACTTTTAATTTGATATGGTCTCATTTTATTTCAATATGTTTTCGCCAAGTTAACCGTCAGTCTAGATAGACGGACGCCTATAGGTATTTTGCTCCATTTGATTGAGATATTTGTATTCCGTTCATTGTAACATTTATCTTTCATTTCTTCCATTTCTTTAGCCATAGTTCGATGTCATAGATATGTTGTTGCAGAGTTTCGAACGCCGTTTGTGGATTTAACGACGTTATAATTTGCGAAGACGTTTAGAGGTATTGTATTTGATTTAATATCTGTGATTTCACAAATACAACTCATAAGTTGGTAAATTTCTGGCAATCTAAGATTAATTATAACAATCCGCCGTACCAGACTTTATCGATTACATGGGCATCATTAAATAAGACGGCAGAGCAGTATTTTGTCTCTTCGTATGCTGACCTTATTTCTGTACCTGCTCCGTGCACTTGCTCAATTGTTCCGTGCTCCTCCAAACCAAATTGATGATTAATTAGGGACGATATTTCGTAGTTCCGGTTTAATATTTTCGATAATTGTTTTATCGAATACTTTCGAGATGATTGGTAGTCGCCTTATTCGTCTATATAACGAGACATTGGTAGAAGCCTTGCCAGGCTTCGGGATCATTTATATAGTTGACCATTTTCAGCACTCAGCGATATATCCTGATTCATAAATTGAATTGAATATTTGAGCCAGTCGTCCAAACGTGCACTCAGGCAGTTGCTTTAGCATTTCACCTGTAATTCTATCAGCCCAGTGGCTTTCTTTAATTGAATTTGATGTGCAATAATAAACTTTACTAGTGGTTTCTTTATCATAAATTTCGTCTCAAGTCTGATTGGTTCATTTCTGTTTGAACCAACGGTAGACCAAGATTTTGAGTGAATACACTTTCAAGGTGATTAGAACGGCTTTACCGTCTCCCTCGTCATTTCTAGCCCATTCACATTTCAAGGACGAATTTCGCCTGGCCCATTCGTGGCAGACCTTTTTTCAATAATTTTAAATTTTTTGATTTAATTCGAATGATTGAGGTTACAGAAAACATAGAATTTAAACCAAATTACACTAGGTGATAAAAATGTAGAGGGTTGAATAAATGTTTTTTTTTATTTATCCAATTTCAACAATAATTTATTTAAATTAAATCACAATACTAAATAATTCTTTAAAAATAAAATCACTTCAATAAAATATTAATTATGTTAGTTGCCGATGAAATTCTCCGGAACATGGCTGGCTGTGCATTGCAATATTATATGTCGAACATTTATACAATGGGCGCTTTCAGGACCCCTATCATGATTAGTAAAATCATAGCGTTGGCAGCGATTTTAGTCAACATGTTACCAACTGTTGGGTGCCCTGAAAGCGCTCAATGTTTGCGAATGATAATTTTTACATCGTAATCTTGTTTCGGTTTTAACACAAGTATGTGGTCCTTTTGCCAAATCACTATAGGTTAATTTTTTCCTCTGCTAAATCAAACATCCACAAGACTAGAGGCATGTAGGATTTTTTGCCTCTCTACTATTCATCCGGTAATTCGAAATTTGGTTAGTTATATCCAATAAATCCACCCCACCCATGTTTTGGTTGGACATCTTAACGACAGCTGGTTGGGGAATACCCATTTTTTCATGTTCTGAGTGGACTTAACGTCGAACTTTGCACACTGGATATGTTCCAAAATAATTGAACAATAATGAGACTGTCTGATTATCCTTCCATTGAGTCAATGCCAATACGTTGCCAGTGTCAACGTGATTTTCGAAGTAGTCTCTGGGCTTTTATTTAACATTTTCTTATCAGTGGTTGAAATATTTTTTAGAAGTCTATTCATTCTCTAAGTTCCCGAACCAACAAACTTCATACCATTCAGGGCGTATATGAGGTTTGGCCCTGTAAAAAATTTATCAAAATAAAACGAAAAAGAAATCCTGAAAAATGGTTTTGTGTAGGCAAATATTAGTACTATGGATTCGCCAAGACCAAAATTGTTGGGACGTTGTTGATTACGTCATTGATAAAAATGGAAGTGGTAGCAGTATCCCAATGTATGGTGTCTTTCATAATAGGAAATCGACTGCAATGTTCAATTCATCGACTGCAATGTTCATCTCAACCGGAGCATATTTTAGAAATATTTCATTTAGATATGTAATCATCAGTACTCGTATTTTGATAAACCGGTCCGTAATATTCCCAATCGAATCGACATCTCAAAAACGGATATTGGTAAAAATGTCTTCAAATCGGTTTCATGTCATCCATTTTGTCAATAATTGATTGTTTGTGTCTTCGTCGGTAGCCCAGTACAATCGTGTTTTAGGCAAGCGTTGCATCCAGATAATATCATCTCACCCAGGAACTCGTATTCGTCATCGGCATCAATATTTATTGTTTTGTTTCGTTCAAAATCCACTAGAGTGGTGTAAAATATAACTGGAAAAACTCAATTGCATTTGATTCTTCCGATAGCGTCAAGGGGCAAATAAACTTTCCATTCCATGGTTGAAATTTGTACAAAAGTGCCGATAGATTAAAATTTTCTTCAGTTCCCCTTTACCAATTTTGATTTATCCGCTGCGTAGTACTTGATTCTACAGGAATTATTTCCTCATTTGTGCTCGGATTTATTTCATCTGCATAATATCACAATTCCACTCTAGCCTGCAACTGATTGGTTGTAAAATTGTTGGGGTTGGCGTCTTCATCGTCACGCGAAACTTCATCGGTATCGATGGTTAATTCGGGTGGCTCTAAAAAAATTGCTGTTAGCAGTTCCACATCTTCCGGCAAGTTTTCAAAAGCATACAAAATTTTGCGCTAAACTGCTTAACGGAGTTTTCCTATAAAAAAAATTATGTTAGACTGTACCAAAAATGGTTAAATATACAATTTTTGAAATTTTTATAATTTGCACTTAAAATTTTAATCTATTTAATATCTAATATCTACTATCTACTATCTAATATCTTTTAGATTCAGGATCCATAATTTTTTATTCACAAAAACAAAACAATTTTTTCAAGTCACACGTGTACAAGCAAACAAATTAAACAATAAATAATAATCCTGAAAACGTTCTTTACAGCTCTTTATGTATCTACTGAAATAACTGTTTTGCATGTAGCGGGAAATTCCTTTTGGTTTTTTTTTTCTCAAGAGAAAAAATGTAAGGCATGTCTACTATTGTCACAAATGGGTTTTTAAAGTTCTGTTTTGCATCTCGCGATCGAATAATTTGCTAGATGCGTCTTAAGCGGCGTTTCTCTGTTAACATTTTTTTGTATTTCCTCTTTGGTTTAGGCGAGACTGAAATAGCTGCGTTTACCAGTTTTCCATAGCAATGTTTATATCATTAGCCGTCTGCAGAGTAGACGTCAGGTCGATATGCGAACTGATGTACATCTTGAATTTCAACCGGTTAGTGACGGTGTTCGTTATATGGTTGTTTGTAAGATAATTCTAGGCCTAGATGATATTTCGGTTTATTTTACTTGTGACTAAAAAATCAAGGACATCATTGATTTTTGACGATCAGTAGGCTAATAAGTTGGATGGCCACACGACGCGACATCGTAGTGGTGTTCTTGAATAACATTCATTAATTGACGTCCCCTTGGAATAGTCATTCTTGAGGCCCAGTAGGTATGTTTGGCATTAAAGTCGCCGGCGACCATAAAACGTTCGACCAGGTTTGCAAAATTTTTTGAGTAGATATTTGCCGAAACGTTATTATTTGGAGGACAATATATTGAAGTGATGACTACTAAGCTTTCTTTGTCGAGGTTCACACATAAAGAGGTTGCTTGAATTTCCTTATTGCTATATTCATTTAGAACATAATGGCAAATCCACTTTTTTATAATAATCGATTTCTGTCCAAGGGGATGTTTTGTGTCATAAACTTCGTAACCATTTATTCTGAAATTGTGTTTATCGGTTAGTGGGTTTCGGAAACTTACATAAGATCAATTTCGTGTTTTGGTAGGAAATCTTCTTGTGTTGGCTTATATCGTTTGCGTTGCAGTGAGATATCTTCAGATAATTTATCGGAAACATCCTAGTTTCTGGATGATAATGATTTGATTTTGTAGCATTGCTTGTAGAATATTTTGTATTGCTGTAATCAACTTCTTCAACAGTTGCATATTTTGGTTTGCTGAGGTATGGTGTAGTTTTGTACTACCACCTGGGACGTGACAATTGAATAATATTCCTGTAGACTGGACATCCTCGGTAGTTTGCAGTGTGGTTTTCAGCACAATTGCTGCATTTTTTCTGTTCTTGAGGAGTTCTTTGATTTTGGCCAACTTCTGGTTTGATCATTTTAGAAATTAAAAAAAACCCAACTTACCAAAGTTTCACTTTATTGGTTTAGAAATGGTGCAGTTTCATGTCGAATATTCTGGATCTACTTATAAAAATGTATGTAGCCGGAAACTAATAAATCGTTTATTATTCGTTTATTCTTCGTAGTTCCCCCCGAACGTATTATTCTGCTTAATACGATGCAAGAAAATTGATTAGCAGATGATTTGCTGTATCTGTAAAGGTCAATAACAACATTTAAAGAAGTCTGATGAAAGTGAAAAGGTCAGGCTTATAGTTAAGTGTGGATTTACGATAAAGCCACAACTGTTAGTTCAATGGGAGAGAATGCTTAGAGTGTTTTGCAAGAATTATCTTGAATTGTAAGGATATTTACCAATGACACTGAAGCAAACACAATGAAGCTCATGCTTTGAGATTCAACAAGCTCTTAGGCGAATAACTCGTTCCACGCAGGCAATAGTGTGCCCGAGTGATCGCGTCTGACCTGACATAAAGTCGAATTACCCAGCTTTGACAGATTCCTATAACAATAATTCTCCTTTATGATATAGTACTGGTTCTTATGGCCATTAGCGTAACCTCTTGTTTTCTGAACCCACCGGACAATAACTTTTGTAATTAAAAAAACTCCTAATTCCTTTTACTTATTGACATAAATATTATATTTTCTTACGAATTTGCTAAGCCATCGCAAATCATACTTCCATTGGTTGTCACTATTTATTTTGACGATCAGCAAATATGGTATAAGAATTCGTAACTTGATAATTTCTTTATTCGATAGCTACACTTGTAAACCGATATGTTATTAATTTAATTAAGACACAGTGACAAACCATTTATAAGTTTTGGTTTGTTCAGTATTTACCCACGATTCACTCTTTATGCGAGGAAAGTCGACTAATTTAATGATAAAAACCAATTTTTATCAAACATCCTGTATTAGGTACTTTTGAAAATTTGATAACTCGATGTTACTTACTAATTAATAAAATAATTATTAAGCAAATATGAAGAGCCGTGGTATGCGACATCCGACATTCAGAATGACTAGTTATTGTAATATGACTAAGTTGCGCAGCATTTAAAAACCCTTCACTCTGGGAATAGAAATTTTTTCAAACCTATTTAGTTCTGATAAGAATTATTACAAATTCGACTTTACAGATAACCCTTTTTCGTTATATTTTGTTTAAGTATCTTTAAAGGATTATACTTTACAGTTTGTCGAGGGTGAGAGGGAAATGGATAAAGTTTATTTATTTTCGGTTGGCTAAAGCGGCAATTTCCTTTTAATGTTTTCAAAAATTACAAAAGATCAGAATATAAAAGGGATTGTGTTGTTGCGTACCATATTGTGATGACAAATAACTAAATTACGAATTAGACATTTCAATATTTTCTCACAATCCGCTAAGTGTCTTATCATAATTTCATTATGCGTACACATAAATAAACCAAAATTATTTTGTTGTTTCATGCTCGATTCGTGTACACCGACCGCAATAGTAAAACCAAAAATAAAAAAATCGTGTTATCTTTCATGCATGTGTATAGGAATTTAAAAATATATGATAAGAATTTTTTTGTTGCCATACACGTCAGAGGAATTACGAAATGTCGAAATTTATATAAAATTTAATATTTCGCAAACAATGATTAAGTGTTGTTGTATATCAATTAATGGTCATTCACTTAGTTGATGGAAAAAATTCAAGATAATGAGCTGCTTGTGCAATCGATGGGGTGATACGATGCGATGATGGTCAAGATTGCAGCGTCCTGTCTTTAATTTTTTAAATAACATGAATCTTTAAAATGGTATTTCACGACCACGTGTTTATGTTTAACAGCCAGTATACAAGGCTGATACATATACAAAAGAAATTTTGTTACAAATGATATATCATGCACATGTTTTAGAATAGTTTGTATAAAATTAAACAGGGATGGGGCATGGTAGGTACGAGTATATATATTGGTTTGTTTGAATAAATTATGTATTGTAGTTGGATGCAGGTACAAAACATTCTATGTTGAAAATTGTACTTGGCAATAGAACTATAATCTCGCACCTATAATAAGGAAAACACATTAATATATCTATCTATCTACCTATGTGTTGCTTACTGCAAAGTGAAGGTCGAAAAAGAACCAAAATTAGTTTATTATTTTTTACTCCACGTAATTACCAACCAACTAATTCTGGTATTCTACGTTTACGAAATAAGTATTTGATTATCTATAGTTGTAAATAATTTAGCTAACTTACGACAATTGTTTCGTCATTTGTGATAATAAAGGTCATATTTACGATTAGATTACTATAAATGTAATGTGTAAGTGTGATAAATTCATACTTGAACATACATTAAAGTTTTATTTAGTATAAAAATGAGTGCTTGGCTTGGCGCTTATCAAATATACCAGACATTCGTATTTAGATTTGTTTATATCTACCTAATTAATAAAAATGTCGCTCCTATACATTGTTTGGTACCACTAGCTGATAAGAATTAGCAAATATGTAAATTGGATAGACTATTTCCTATTTTAAAAATTTATCAACATTTAAATTTCAGGGACTTATGTTTACACTAGAAATTGTTCGATATGCACGACGAAACGTTCACAACTTCAACTGCATCTGTAAAGCGAATAATAGCAGTTTGTGCTACTCATCACCACAGGAGGCGATGCTATCGCAAAGTCTTAGGGAATTTCTGCTAGGTAGTACTATTAGTTATTCATCCCAAAAAAAAAAAAAAATTCGTCAAACGATACTATTTCATCTCATCCCAAAATTTTCTATTTATTTATTCGCTACTGTAGGTGCAAGTAATACAATCGGTAATGCGGAAAAAGCAAAGACAACGCTCATCACATCACTATTGCTTACTACTTGTCTATTATAAAATTGAATTAAATCTCTCTTGAAAGTATCACTCGACAAATGAAAACCAAATATGTCGCATACCGAATTAAATATTTGCGATACTCTCAAAATGGGTTCCGAAAGACAATAGTTTGTCGATTATATTCTGTCACAAAAGTAACGTCAATTGGTCAATAAAACATAAAATATTTATTATTAATTTATTTTAAAACATTGTCCAAACGCATTTTCCGGGGTTCGACTTCAGTTCTCGCTGCGAATTTCCTTTTATGTCTTCTACGACTGAAAACGGGTGCCGCGAAGTGGTAATTTGAGTATTGGAAAGAGATAAAAATCAGCCGGAGCCATGTCAGGTGAATACGGTGGTTGTTCCATGATATTTGTTGAGTTTTTGGCCAGAAATTCGTGATGATGATAGCATTTGTGAGATGCTTTCGTTGTCGTTGTGCAAAATCCATGAGTTTTCTTTCCACAATCATTTCTTTTTTTCAACGAATTTACTCTCCCAAAGGCCGCATAACGCTCAGATAATATTATTTATTTACCGTCTGATTTATTTACCTAGTCTATTGTCATTTGACGATTTACAAAATCTATCTAAATCATATTGGAGCTTGAAATAATCATCGGAAAAAGTTTATGTCATCGGCGAAAAGAAGGCAGCTTGAGAATTTAAAGCTAAACATCATAAATAATAAAAGTTCATAAATAATAAAAATAGCAAAGCGCCTAGATGACTACTACGTGGTACACATGATGTCGCGCAATATAATTGAGATGATTGATCCACAAGTCCTACAGTTTGTCGGTGGTCTAAAAAGTAAGAGTGCAACCACTCTATGGGAATAAATTGGTACCCCAAATAATAAGGCTTGTAACAGTAGATTTTTCTGGATAAAAACGTGCTGTACCGAAGATATAAATTGCTTAATGTGGAAACTTAACACTTTATGAACCCATGATCCAAAAAGTTTAGGTATGATGGAAAGAATGGCTATTCCTCGATAATTATTTCTTCATTCCTTATTCCTGCTTTAAAATTGCTCGATTCCACAAAATTTTCAAGGGCTCAGGAAATATACCTATACGTAGACTTTCCTTGAATATATGCAGGTAATCGGAATATATAAACTTTCCGCACAACTTAGCTAGAATCGGAGGAAAGATGATCCACGTGACTGGTAGTCTTATTAACATCAATTTGCAGCTTGCAATTAAAAACTTCCTGTTCCGTCCCCCTCGCAAGCAAATCACAAATATTCGAGGGATTACTAGCGACCAAACTCTGGTAGGTCATTCGAGATGGAAAACCAGCAAGTTTTTCCTGGTATTCATACAATTCCAGGAGTGGGGAGGGGGGGGGGGGAGGCAGGATACAAAAACCAATTTAGGTTTTTGAAATTCTTTCCGGGCTATATCATATCAGTTTCAATAATCTATGTTCCTTGTTGCAACGTTTCTCCAGATTCACTAGCTCCTTATTATACTCGTCTCATACCGAAAGCCAGTTTTCCTATTTAATCAACGGAACATGTCCATTTCTGAGCATGTAGTTAAACAATAAAACTATTTCGTCTAAATTCCGGCCACGTTGAATAAAGTTCCAATTGTTATTTGAGAAATTCGTGCAAACATGCGTAGTCTGCGTTTCTGAAATTAAAATAAGAATTAGATAATGCTTTGCTTAGATTGACATTTTTCATGAAAAAATTTATCGCAATTGGTGTATGATGAGTGCTAGAGCAGCCGGTGAAATCTACACATGAGGAAATCTAGTGTAGGAAACAGTTGTACATCCCTGGATTACGACCATTTAGGAAGTATCTTTTATTGTATTGAATATGTATTGTATTGAATATTGTAATAAAATATGTAATATAAATTTATTACCCTTTAATAATAAAATTGAAAATTGGCTAAAAAAATGCAAGCAAAGCCAGTCTGTTGTGTACCTCGAAGTATTAACTTTAATACAATAAAAATTGTGAAATAATTATAAAAATTGTGAAGTTTAATTAAAATAATAAAGTCCAAATAACCAGATGAACATAGAAACCCAGCCTTGACCGTGAGGCACGCAACAGTGGTGGCAGCGGCGAGATAGTTTTTTTAAACAGTTTTTCTAAAAAAAAAATCTGTTACATTCATTTCGTGATACGATTCATTCGAAAAAAAAAAAAATTTTAAAGTGATTAAATAAAACGATTAAAAACCACATTCAATCATGAAGTGATGAAAGTGTTAATTGCGGAAATCAAAATCATAAGGTATTAGATAGTGCGTGCACAAAAACAA
The DNA here is from genome assembly GCA_932526605.1 of Nephrotoma flavescens. Taxonomy (NCBI): domain Eukaryota; kingdom Metazoa; phylum Arthropoda; class Insecta; order Diptera; family Tipulidae; genus Nephrotoma; species Nephrotoma flavescens. The sequence continues at coordinate 323,597,871 of OW052220.1, forward strand.
TTCTTTTTGCTAAAAACATGTGAACAAAAGTACCGTGTGCATTAAACCTAACAAAAGTTCCGTGATAAATTAAACCGTAGTTAAGATACGTACGGTCGTACAAAAACAATAATCTCCATAATACGTTAAAATCATAAAATCTAATAATAAAATTCTGTGATTATGAACTGAATTAGCTAGAACAAAATAAAAATTATAATAATGAATAATGTGCAATATTACTCGTATGTATGCATAAGAGATACCGTTGAGGTTCGAACTGTGCTAAAACTCGTTAAAATCTTTAAAGCATAATAAAATAAAATTGTTCTTAAAAATAAATAAATAATTGGTGCTGAATGAATAGTAACGAATTTAAACAAATCTAAGCCAATAAATCTTCTGCTAAGACCTTAAAGCAAAATTTAACGTTACTGATCAAAATTAAGGCGAAATGTGCAGAAACGTTCTACGATGACGTCAAGGTCGCAACATTCAAACGGATTAATTTATACAATGCATGGATTACGGATTACACCTACTAACTACAAGGATGAGATTCAACGTTAACCATGGCTTAAACTGGTAAATTAATTTTCATAAAATTTCGAAATATTTATAGATCTAAATGAAAAAAAATATTATTTAAACTAATTTCTTAATCCTAATTAATTTTATAAATGTTAAAAAAAAAAAAAAGATAAAACCTTTAAATAAGTAATTGAAACTTAAAATTAGAAAATTGATAAAATTATTAAAATTAAATTTATTGAATTAAATACATTTTCATAATTAGTACATACTCGTACGATTATATATTATGCTCGTACTTATGAAAACCCTGTAGACTAAGATAATAATTTTTACACTTAGACAATAAGTTTTTTTTTCTTTCAAAATTACGTAACGTAATAAAATTCATAATTCCTTCTTTGAAAAAAAATTAACATTATAATAGATACTTATATTATATTTTTATACCTACATTAAATTACAATTTAACAATATTTTACATACTCGTAAAATATGTACATACATATATCCATATACATATTTCACATCATTTAATCAAATTAATGCTTAAATAATATAATTCACGTACGTTATTTGGTAAACAAAACAAAAAAAATTTTTGTTGATTGATATGTCAGGAAGCGAATCACCACAAGAAGATACTGATGATTCAACAAGTTTTTTAGAATTACGTAATGTTCAGATAGAGGTTTCGCGACCCAAACCTGCCAAATCTAATCCGTTAAAATTACAAACACCTAATCCTAATCAATCCCTTGAAATTCATATAAAAACTGAACCGAGTTCAGACGACGAAGTTTTAGATCTTAATACAATAAGTCCAACTGTTTCAGTTAATAATCTAGAAATAATGACTTCATCCTTAGATCCAAAGTATGTACTCAGGTTAGTACCTAGTTTTTCTGGAAATTCTAATGAACTGCATAAATTTATTTCATCGTGCGAATTTATTCATAAAACCCTTCCTCAACAAGATCATGGTCAATTTTTAGAATTAATTAGACTTAAGCTTGATGGAAAAGCTTATCATTTAATGAAGTACAAAACACTTGATACATGGTCAAATTTTAAAAAACTTCTCGAAAATGAGTTTTCTGACACCAGATCTATTGGGCATCTCCAGATGGAGCTTTCCTCTAATCGGCAAATGAAAAATGAAAGTGTCAAAACCTATGCGAATCGTGTCGAATCCTTACTTCATGACTTAAATGAAGCTTGTATTGCTACTGTAGGGACTAATGAAGCCGAAACCATAAAAAAACTTAATGCCAACATAGCTTTGAAATCATTCCAAGAAGGCCTTGATGGTTCTATTAAGTTAATAGTTAAAGCATGTCGTTTTACAAAAATTTCTGAAGCAATCAATAGAGCAGTGGAAGAAGAGGCTACTCTCAACCAAACATTCAAATTTCCCAATGATAGATTTGATATCCGGAAAAAATCAGAATTTTGTAAAATTTGCAGAAGATCTGGCCACTCAATAGAAAAATGTTTTAGAAATGTTGCTATCAGCCCAAATCATAACAATGCATCAACATCAACCTTAAACGTTAGGTCCATTAATTCAGTTTCATCTATTCCTTGTGCTTATTGCAAAAAATACGGTCATCACATTAAAGAATGTTTCCTTAAAAAGCGAAGTGACGAAATGAAAGATCGTTCAAATTCTCTATCATCATCAAGTGCAATTAAATCGGGAAACGCTGTAGGATTAACCTCTTCCGAAAATAAACTTTCGACAGTAGAATTGAACAAAATCACTAATCATTCTAATACTTTTAATAAATATATTCATTTAAATCTCGACATTTGCAAGTTCAAAAATGTTCCTTTTATGGTAGATACTGGAGCTGAAATATGTCTCATAAAGAAGTCAGTCCTGTACGAAGATACAACAGTCTATAAGGAATCTAAATGCAAATTGAAGGGTATATCAAACGAAACGCATGAAACTCTTGCTGAATGCGATGCGATAATCAAATTACCTAATGACAGTGAAATAAAAATGAATTTCCAAATCGTAGATGATACGTTTCCAATTAGCGCTTGCGGTATAATTGGACAAAACTTCCTAAATCATTACAAATGCAACATAAATTTCCAAAATCTAAGAGTCGAAATTCCTATTAATCGTGAATTAGTACCTTTACCTTTATCTTCTGATATGGAAGTTGAGGTTTTACAAATTATAGAAATTTTTCCTCGGTGTGAACAACACATTTCAATCCCAATTAACCTCCCTAATGAATTTGAATTTGTTTGCCCTGCACAAGAGCCAGCTTCGTGTATATTTATAGCAAGTTCAATTCACAAGGTTCATAATAACTATATCACTCTACCTATCTTGAACCTATCAGATGATATTTTTAGAACCGAACGACTTAAATTTAAAATAGAAACAATCAATAATTATGAAGTTTTTACTTTTAAAAAAATTGATAACGGTAATCATAATCGAATGAATATACTTCAATCCGTTATCGATTTTCATCACCTAAATTCAGAAGAAAATGAAACTTTAAAAGAAATTCTTAATGAATATAACGATGTATTCTTTGTAGATGGTGATATACTTAGTACAACAGACCTTGTGCAACACGAAATTCGTACCATTGCAAATCCATTGCCTATTCATGTTCGTCCCTTTAGACAACCTCATTCAACTAAAGAGGAGATTCAAAGGCAAGTTAACGACATGATCTCTCAAGGAATAGTCCAAGATAGTATGAGTCCCTGGAATTCCCCTCTTTTAGTTGTGCCAAAGAGATCCGAAACGTCAGAAAGAAAATGGAGAGTTGTTGTGGATTATCGGAAACTAAATCAAATTTCTATTAATGATACCTACCCTTTGCCTAACATTTCCGATATCCTCGGCAAATTAGGCGAGGCTCAATATTTTTCAACCCTGGATTTACAGAGTGGTTATCACCAGATTAAATTGATACCTCATGACCGGCCCAAAACTGCTTTCAGCACGGACGAAGGCCATTATGAATTCGTGTGTATGCCATTCGGGTTAAAAGGAGCACCTGCCACTTTCCAACGTATGATAAATACTGCTCTTTGTGGATTAAATAATATTAAATGTCTTGCTTACCTCGACGACATTGTTGTTTATGGCGCCTCACTAAATGAACATAACAACAATCTTAAAGAAGTTTTCAAACGTCTTCGTCGGTTTAATTTAAAATTAAACCCTAGCAAGTGTCAGTTTTTAAAACAAGAAATTAGGTATCTTGGACATATTGTAACACCAAACGGTATTAAACCTGACGAGATTAAAATTTCAGCCGTTAAAAATTTTCCTGTACCTCGCAACCCAACGGAAATAAAATCATTTTTAGGGTTAGCCGGATATTACCGAAAATTTATTCCCCAATTCTCAGGAATAGCAAAACCTATGACAAATCTCTTAAAGAAAAACGCTCCTTTCACATGGACTTCAGAGTGTCAAGAGTCTTTTGATTCGCTTAAGAAATCACTTACTACTCCTCCTATTCTTCAAATGCCTAATTTTAGTAAGCCGTTTATTTTGACTTGTGATGCTAGCGATATTGCAATTGGTTCTGTTTTGTCCCAAGAAGTTAATGATTCTGAACTCCCAATCGCGTACGCTAGTCGCGTTCTAAATAAAGCGGAATCTAATTATTCCCCAACTAATAAAGAATTGTTGGCAGTAATATGGTCAATGTCGCATTTTCGACCATACTTATATGGCCATAAATTCCGTCTTGTAACTGATCACAGAGCACTTATATGGTTGCATATCGGTTTGCATCGTTGGCAAATTTGTCTTGAAGATTATGATTTTACAATTGAACATAGGCCTGGCAGACTTATACAAAACGCGGATTCTCTAAGTCGAATAAAATTGCCTACTGAGCCAACATCATCCATTAATAATTGTAATATTATTACCCGATCGATGTCATCAAAACCTAATTCTGATAATGACAATATCGATACGTTAAATTTACTTTCAAGCAAACGAGAGTCAAATGATCAGCGTGAATTTGAAAGTGAAGATACTTCTCCGGAAATTACATTTGAAAACAAAAATAATGATACCTTAATAAACCAGGAAAATAGTAAAATTTTAACGAATTTCATACATCACCTCTCGGTGGACACCAAGGTGTGTATCGCACTTTTATTCGAATGCGGCAATATTATAATTTCGCCAATATGCACTCGAAAATAAAAAAATTTATATTAAATTGCAAACTTTGCCAAATTAATAAGCATAGCAGACCTACTAAAGAAGCTCTAAAAATAACAACAACGTCCTCCAAATCCTTCCAAAAAATTTTCCTAGACATTGTTGGCCCTATGTCATCTTCATATAAAAATAATAAATATATACTTACTCTTGAAGATGACCTTACAAAATACTCCCTTGCCTTTCCTATCCCTTCACAAGACGCAAATATTGTAGCTCAGACATTTGTGGAACAATTCATATGTGTGTATGGTATACCTGATGAGATCTTAACTGATCAGGGTACCAATTTCATGAGTAAATTGTTCACACAAGTTTGCAAGTTGCTGAAAATAAAAAAAATTGCTACAACAGCTTACCACCCTCAGAGTAATGGTGCTCTAGAAAGATTTCACAGAACTCTTGGTGAGTACTTGCGTAACTTTTCTCAAACTGATGTTTTGAATTGGGACTTGTGGTTACCTTACTTTACATTTTCGTATAACACTACACCACACAGTTCAACTGGATTTATGCCCTATGAGCTAATATTCGGATTTAAACCCAATATTCCTTCGTCAATTTCCAAAGAACCTGATCCTGTTTATACTTTTGATGATTATTATCATGACCTTAAATATCGTCTGCAAACTTCCTTTACAACTGCAAAACAGAACTTAGTAGAAAAGAAGTTAAAAGCTAAATCCTATTATGATCATACTATTAACCCTGTTCAATTTCAAAAGGGAAATTACGTATTACTAAAAAACGAGAGCATCCAAAGTAAATTATCTCCTCTGTGGCTTGGTCCTTTCGAGATAGACGAAATAATATCTCCAGAAAATTCCTCCATTAAAATTGGAAAATCATCGAAGGTAGTTCATAACAACAGATTAAAAATTTTCCGAAACGAGTAAAACATTTATATTAATTATTTAAGGATTGAATAAAATAATTGATTGAATTATGTATATATGCATAAATGTAATCTTTCATGAAATTTTGTATATATAAAAAAAATAATAATAATAATAAATTTGTAATAATGTATAAGTAAATAATATGAATCTAAGCAAAAATGTACAAATCTTTAAATGAAGTATATCAAAGAAATGATATGCATTCGAATTTATTTATTATTAAATTTTAGAAAAATGCATAGCTAATTATTATTAACTATTATTATCATAGTTATGCATTTGTAAGTCTATCAAAAGATTTTCCTTAGGATAACTTTTGATTTAAGCAGGGAGTTGTAGGAAACAGTTGTACATCCCTGGATTACGACCATTTAGGAAGTATCTTTTATTGTATTGAATATGTATTGTATTGAATATTGTAATAAAATATGTAATATAAATTTATTACCCTTTAATAATAAAATTGAAAATTGGCTAAAAAAATGCAAGCAAAGCCAGTCTGTTGTGTACCTCGAAGTATTAACTTTAATACAATAAAAATTGTGAAATAATTATAAAAATTGTGAAGTTTAATTAAAATAATAAAGTCCAAATAACCAGATGAACATAGAAACCCAGCCTTGACCGTGAGGCACGCAACACTAGGAATACAAAGCATCATTATCAAAAATAAGATCCAGCAATTTACCTCGGCTGTTGGTAGTACGATTTCGTTGAGTTGTCGGTATGCTATCAAAGTAATCTATAATTGATAATGCACTTGCGTTCTGGTTCACAAAATTCTGTTTCATATAATTCTGCTAAAAATTAATTTTGCAATTAATTTTTTTGCGGCTAAAAATACATCGGGTAAGAAAAGATATAATTACTGAGCCACAAAATCTAGTTTAATGAGCAAAAAAACTTTAAAATTATACGACCACTTCTTTTTTGAATTAAAAAAACTATTTTTAAAATTTGAAATTGAACCAAATCCACAAAGAATCGTGTGTGATTTTGAAAAAGCCATTATCTCATCGACTAAATTTATTTTTCCAAACACAAATGTGAAGGGAAATCCAAAAGGAAGGTATGAAGAAACATTATGGAAATTCCGTATCATTCTCGTTGGAAATTAGGATGATAAAGAGCCTAGCCTTTGTTCTGGAAGATGAAGTAAATGCATATTACTTGGAACTAAAAGAAAACTTTGAGCACAGGGAATCTAAAAAATTTGGAAACTGGTTTGAAAAAAATTATTTAATGACAAGAAATCAGTCTATAAAGACCATCTCCAGTATTTTGGATAGTGAACCAAAACAAACCCGGAACGGAGTATTTCCCAAGAACGCAAAATAGCGTTGAAGCGTGGCACCGACGTTTGAAAGAGGTAGTCGGGAACCGCCATGCGGGGCTTTATAAATTGATAGGAGATTTGTCAAAGGAAATGATAATATCAAAAATGCAGGTGGAAAAAATAAAATCGGGGAATCACATTAGAAAGAAAATATCGATCATACAAAAGAACAAAAAAATTGAAAAAATTATAAAAAAACGTCGGATGATGGGGAAACTTGATTTTCTTAAAAGGATTGCAATAAGTTTATCCTTATAAACCCAAAAAATTAGTATATAAAATTGCTTAAAATTTTTAAATTGATAATTTTGTTAAAATTGAATTAAATAAAAAATATTAAATTTATTTGTTGGTTATTTATCACTGCGTGTGTATGTGTTGATGTGGGTTTTGTGTGTGTATGCCTGGGTTTGTGTCTGTATGTATATATGTGTGCGTATTTGTTTGTGTATGAAGGTATGTGGGCGAGTATAATGCTGTGCCTGTGGGAATGTGTATTTTGATTATATAAAACAGAATTTAAAAAAACAGAATTTTTTCAAAACAGAATTTTGTAAAACAGAATTCCGATCACAAATTTTTATTGTTAGATGGTCTCACACACACACACACACATTATTGGGCCAAATATCCCTGGACATAACCGCCTCCTTAAGATCAGCATCAACTACAACTTTTAAGCATACATATTCCACATCCGCTAGACGTCCATTTGGAATCTGTTTGGTTATTACAGCATTCGATATATTAAAGGTGTTACTCATAAAATCAACGAAGTCAGTTTCATTGATGACTGGATCGAATTGCGATAGACGGATAGATTGATCAGAATGAAACTTCATATTAAGCTTTTACCATAAATTGGGAGGTTCCAGTGATGTTTGGCCGATATTGATTCACCGATAGTGGTAGCTACTTCATTTTTTGTAAATATTTTGAAAAGTATAAAGCATTCACAAAAAAACCTTTAGAAACAAAAAAACAAATCATTCGATCGTTCAAATCATTTTTAAATTTTTACGGAAATGACGAGATTTGAAAAGAAAACTTTATTTGGAATAAAACTTCATAGATTATCTTTTTGCATTAATTGGGTGATCCTTGCAGAATTTATTGGAAATCTGTATATCGATTTTGTCTCGTGAGTTACTCATTTAAAATGAGTGAAGCAAAAAAATCGAATACTTACACAGTGTATAATACACAATTATGTCTTTGTATTTGTATTTTTCTTTTGTTCGTATTTGTTTCATTTGTATGATGAACAGTACCAAAATAACGCGATCCGGGTTAATCGGTTTAATTGTTATGGTGCTTATTTCCTTTTCTCAGCACATTACGTCTGCTCTCGAGCTGTGGAGTGTCATTATTTAACATGCTTAATATATTTTATATTTAATTTTTTTTATCATAAATAAATTTTATATGAATTAATAAAATTTTATAAATAAATTTATTGTAAATTTCATAAATTTTAAAAATAAAATGATAAATTTAAATAAAACGAAAATACAAAACACAACACAAAAATATGGCGTTTACAATGGTTCACCCTTTGAGTGCCAAAAAGCGCGATGGTGCTCCTCAATTCACTAGCCGAAATCATGTTGGAACTCAAAGGGTTAATATGAATAAACAAAAAAAGAATGACAGTGACTTGCATGTGCAGTAAAACAATCATACGCACGAAACTAACACAAACACAAATGCTACTACTATATGTTTTCGGTTACACTCATTTCGTTTAACACATTTCGAGACAAAATCGATATACTGTGTACCAGAAGCGGTAGCTTCCATGAGACTTTTTTCAATTTTTGCAATGATTTAGCATTCACAATAAACTACAAACAATCGAAAGAAAGATGCAAATAAATTTTAAAATTAAATTTTCAACAAGAATTGGAATTATTGGTTTTCTGAAATATAAAGAAATTTAATCAAAAGTCCGAACTTAAACCCCTTGTAAATTGAAGAAGAATAAGAAACTCTAACTTTCTAAGCTCTGTCGTTTATAAGTTCTGCCCGTCGCGAAGTGATTGATATCAGTTTGTGTTGTTCTCAATTGTAGGGTAGTGAATGATATGCACATCTGATCACAAAGTTGCATCTCTTGCCTTCTTATTTTGGAGAGATCATCGCTTATGCCGTACCGTAACAGGAAGTTGACAAAATGTTAAATTTTCTCTAATTCACTATTCACTACCGAGTCTACTACTAATACTCGTATAAGCCTGGTAGATGATATTGCTCTGCTTTGAAAAGTTTAAGGAAAAATGCTTGGGAAATAAAAAACAAGGCAAGAAAAATAAACTTCAGGTCAATTGGGACAGCTTTCTTATACAGCAAAAGGCATACAAGGCTCAATAAAATCTTGGCTATGAATGATAATTGCTGACTTGATTCTCTTCGACTACCATTAGGTAAAGGTTTACGTCGTCATCAAAGGATGTTGGGTTTCTTCTTTCCGTTCATTTTCCTACATACATTGTCGTTGATCTCAATGTTGCTGCGATCGGTCCGTCTATTGTCGCTGCCAAAACTACTAACTATAATTAGTACCAATTAAGCAGATTACGTACGATACTACACATTGGAGTTTGTTATCTTTGGCACTCTGTTAGTCTGGTGGTCCTGATCGACCTTTTCTTGCTTTCTTACAGCCTGGTTATCCTTTACTATAATAAATGAGCATTGCTTGCTGGGAAATTACTGGTGCCTTTTCCTCCACTCCACTCTTTACTTTTCTCAGCTGTCCTGTATTTTAAGTTCTGTAGTTTATCGTTTAAAATCGGCATCGACAAATTAATAACCATTAATACTCGAAGTTAATATGATTAATGATAGGCTTATCCCAAAATTTAACTTCTCTAATTGGAGGTCTCTGGACTTCAGGTATCTAGTTTTCTATTCTGATGACTCTCGGTAGAACCGTGGTACAGGTTTTTGAATCTTCTATCCCACGCATGATGTCAGCTTAGGCCTGTTCTGTATGATGTTCCAAGCTGAGATCGCGGCGTTCGGGATCTGCTCAGTTTGTTTTGATATTTGTTAGTCTTGGAGGGCTTGCTTTTGTTATTACCGTGTCACTTATTGTCATTAAAACTCTAGAATGGTCTGACGATAGCCCTTCTTCATTTTCAACTGCTAAGTAATTTTCGGACTTAATATATATAAAGCTAGAAGGTCAGGAATTTTGTTTTTCTAATGGAGTGAAACTCACGTTTTAATGTCCTGCCTGTTCAAATAGCTCGCCTCCTTCGGGATTAGTTGTATTTGAACCCCAGAATATATGGTTCACTTTAAAGTCGCCTCAAATAATAAAATTATTGCGAACCCATTTCAGAAGTTTGATGTAGTCATCTTTTTTGGGTTATATTTAGGTGGACAGAGTAGATTGCTAATATACTATGGATCTTGTTATTTTTGGTCTCAATCGATAAAGTATCTACTTGAATAGCTTCCTCCTCTATTTTTATTTATTCGTGGTGTTTTATATATCCTTAATAAAGATTGCTATCCCTCCTCTAGCTCTTTCTGCTGAATGTAGAGCTTGATTTTGGCATACGAGGTTCTGGACTTTTGAGATTAGGCATATATCAATTTTTTTGTGTTTAAAAATACTTACAAACCTCTTTTATCCGGAAATCTATTATCCGGAAAAACATCTATTATCCGGAGAACGTTTGTTTCGTATTCTTTTATTTTCTCTTTTATTTACCTTATTTTTCAAAAATGAAATAATTTTTTTACTATGTAATTAACTAAAATCAATTTAAAATATTAATAAACGACAGTGAAGTTTAAAAAATATTAAAATATGCTGTTTTACTGGTTTTACTATTAAATTATTTTAAAAAAAAATTATCCGGACAAATCTTTTAGTCCCAGTCGTTCCGGATAAAAGAGGTTGTACGTACTTCTAATTCTGAAATGCGTTGCACTAGGCCATTTGCATTCCAGGTAGCGATTCTTAAATAGTGTGTCATTATTTTTTCTTGCTAAGTTTGTATGGACTAGAATGAAGGTAGTCAATAACTTCTCTAGTTTTACTTGACGCATCAGTTATTCTTTTATCTTGGCGCATCGGTATATTTTCCAGTGTTCCTAGTCTCTGTTCTTGTTTTTGCAGTAACTCACCCATAGATTCTAGTCCATAGATTTCTTCTTTGGTCCTAGCGTTTAGCTTGTGAAGTATTTCTTGCAGGACATGGGTTTCCTGTCTCGGAGCGTTCTTGATATTTTCGTTCTGCTTAGCCATTTGTGCATATGTTATGCCTTCTGTTACTTTGGCGCTATTTAGAGGGATTTGTTTTGAGTAGGATTGCATCCTAGGTTGAGGACTCTTACTTGGTTGATTTCTCTTGTTGTCTCTCATTTCACTACCTCGCATCATCTATAATTTGCTGGGTGATGATTACCACAGTGTATGCATTTCACTGGTTCGTTCTTACTTTTGTTGCATTCTTTTGACAGATGTTTCCCAGCGCACTGTTCGCATCTCGGTTCAATGTTACAGTTTTTGCGTGTGTGGTTATACGCCTGACAGTTGTAGCATTGTGGCATTCTACTAGTGTTTTTTTTAATGTCTCTATCTTAACTTTCATATTAAGAATTGCTTTGATTACATATACTATATCAATGCTCTCACCATTGTCAAATGTTAGCATGAAAAGGGGGAGGCCAACTTTGGATATTTCTCGTTCACCGTTTGCGTTTATAGTGACCTTTCTCTTTAATATGTTCACAGCGTTTAAAATTTTGAATCCTTTCTGGCTAAGTTCCTCAATTATTTCTTCGTTTGGGCATGTATGATGTAGCCCTCTGGCCATGACTTTAATTGGTCGCTCAGCTTTGTTTTCATAGGTGAACCGTTCGATGTTTTGAGCGGTGGTCGGTGATTGCATTTGACAACATTCTGTAGGTTTCTGGGTCAAGTGCATTCACTTTCCATACGTTATTATTCAGTGTAGTGGCTTTATAGTTATCGTTTGGAACTAGCTTTACTAGTTTTTAATTGTGTCGTATTCACTAACATTAAGTATGTTGATGGGTGGAGGTGGTATCTCTTTATGTATTTTTTGATATTCCCGCATTTCCCCTTGGTTGATTACGTTGGATGTATTAAGTGGTTGCAGTGATCTCTCTTTCGGTATCAGTGATACATTCTTATGTGCCTTCACCAGGCCCGTGGTCGTTGGGGTTGTGGTTTTCTGACGCTCTGTGTTCATTGTTCCACCTCAGGCGAAGATTCTGCTTTTTTTTTTGTTTTGACATTTAGTTTTAATTTGCCTTCGTACTAACTCGTTTCATACGCCAATTCATCTTCATCTGTTTCAGAGATAGCTATAGTGTTTTCTTTGGCTTGACTTTCATTTTTTATTATAGCAATTTCTTCTTTAAGCTGTTGAACTTCTTTGAATAGCTGTTCATTGATTTTCATTAAGTTTTCTATCGATACCGTTAAATCAGCGTTTTCTCTAGCGACCTCGTGGTGGTTTTCTTGGTTTACGGTCTCCCTGCGTTCAGCATTTTCGTTCTTCTTTTCGTTAATTTGTCTAGTTGGTTATCTAGAGATACTTGTGCTTGGTATAAATGGGATTCACAATGGTTGGCTCACGCCAGAATCCGTTGAGCCTGCCTCGTGTGTGGATTGGCCAACTGTATAGCTGACGTACCACCTGGAGTACACATTCCGTTTTGTTGTACACTCATTGCCTTAATGATTGGTTTATTGTTCGGGGTTCCTTCCCCTAGCCAGATTTGGTCTGCGGATGGTATTTTATTTCCCACCTACCCTCCAGCAAGCCGATTAAAGAGCCTTCCCCTATCCGCCACCTGGGGATGTGCCACGATGGGAGTTCGGCATCTCCACACGGAAGATCAAAATAAAATTGGGAATAATTTTCCCTGCCAGCATCGATATGGAATTCTTTTTCCCAAATTTACAAAAAATTACAACAATTTTTTTCTTTTTTAGTATTCCAGAAAAATCCGGATTTAGATAAAATAAAGCTATATAAATTCATTCCCCAATTCCCAGGGAAAGCTAGAATAGTGCCACTGTAATTAAACTTCTCAAAACAAACTAGAAAGATTGTGAAGGTTAAATAATATGCTAGGCAGAGATAGATAAGGTTTAGATAGTTTTAAATAAATGTAAAAGTGCCGCAACACCCTGCTTGGATTTACATAAAATTTCATAAACCAAAACAAAACTAACAAGTAAATTCTAAATGCGCAATTTATTTGCAAACTTTTGTGTTAAATGATAAAGGCCTAAAATATTATCTCACGCATATTAATTATTAAAAGTTTTTTCAACCCAATCAAATCATAACTTCTATGTATTTTTGAATTTATAACGATTCAGAATTTTAATAGATATTTTTTTTGGTAACATTTTAGTTACGCTGGCAAATATACAAAAATTAGAATTCATTAGCTGAATTTGCCAAAAATTGTTTTGCTTTGTACGTATTAACATGTTGCAAAATTTTAATGTTTTTTTTGTTCCTGTATATAAATGGAGGAGGCCTATACCTGAATAAATAAATAGAAATTGTTTTGTATTGAATTACAAATAGATTTATGCCTAACAACGCATCATCATATGTTATATATTATGCTATTCAAGGCGTACAGAAAAAATTCGGTTCGATCGACTTTGATCTTCAATATTTACATAAGAGGAACGAAATTAGATTTTGAATTTCGTCCTTTTTCCAAAAAGCGTTACGCTGTGTGTATTAGTATGAAGGATTAACAAACTGATTAATTCCTTAGACGTTACAGATGTACATAGATGCAAGGGCACATCTGCGTCCTTAATCTGTTTTATGATTGATGAGAAATTATGTTACAGAACGAAACGATAATCAAATAAAATTTTTTATTGAAGTGCAGTGCAGCACCAAAAAACATCAATAATTTTTAAATGCGCGAGCTCATTCGAGCGAATGAATTGAATCAAAACGTAAAGGTCATTGATTAGGCAACAAATGTATATAAAATCCGGTTTATTCACAAATCGCAACTATATTTCGATTTGCTTGTGGTGGTGCTTCGTTTGCCAGTCCAATGAAATATTTTTCTATTTGGAATTATGTACTCGTACTAAACAAACAAAAAAAAAATTGGCTTGCATGAATTGGTTATGATTTAACCATGACTTTCTATCTATTGTGTTAATCCAATCCACCTTGGGCATAACTAATAAAATAATGTTTTTTTTTCTATATTTTTGCGAAATTGAAGAAAAGCAGCAGAATTTTACGCGTTGTACTACATATTTATGTACGTCTGCAATTTAGAATCATATTGCATGTGCTCCCAATTTTATGTTTACTGTAGGCAATTTCCACGTACATAGTATTTCTATTTTATTTTATTTTTTGTAATGCGGCCGAGTAGCTAACTAAAAATAATTCTGGTATTTTGCATAAATAACAGTACATATGTGCACATAAGACTTTTATACATATATCCAAAGATCTTCATACGCAGAACAGAGAATGATGAAGCAGAAGAGAATCAAACGTAAACGAAAATAACCTCTAAGAGTAGTAACTGGTTTCATTTTTTTAGCCTCACCTTCAAAATGTAATAATCATCGAAACAAAACTTAAGCACACTTTTATAAAACGAAATAGTAAAAAAAAAATATAATATAGTAATAGTATTTGTTGTAGTAATAGGCAAACCATGATAGTAATTTGCAAATAGTTATATGAACTTGAAAAGCTTACATAATTCTTACATTTTTTATTTTCTGTTTTTTTTTTTTTTTGTTCTTATTGTGTTGATTTGAGTTCATTAAATTGTAATCTCGAGTATCGAACCGACGAACAACGAACCCTATTTTAAAATACACACAGAACGACAGAGAGAGATTAATGAATTCGCGTGATTTTTGTTTTATTCTATTTGCAGACTTAACTTGTAACGACATGTTTCCTACAGGTTAAATGTTTGGAATAAACCGTTTTGTTTGGTGATGTCACACATTCGCTAATTTGTATAGTATAGAATGATTTTTTTGGTTGCATCGTGTTTGAGACGTGAATACTTTTTGGATATACACTTAGCTCAGTTGTGTTGTGAGTTGTGACGATCGGCTGTTATATTGAATTAGTTGATTAATTCGAAAGTACCTCTTTGTAAGTTGTTTAGTTATTGGGAATTATGTCATCGGTGTGACAACTATTTATTAATAGGAGTTTATTTATCATCCGACACATCGCCTTGGTCGCTATACTATTTAACCTTGGCCATGCTGTATGTGGATACTTGTAATGTACCATTAATGGAATTTTTTTTTTTTGTAAAAAGTGTGGAGGTATATAATTGCAGGAAGACGGAATTTCGAATCTAGCAGATAAGGGGCAAATGGTAGAGAGAGACAAAACGATAACAATTTATCACCAACGTTAAGCACCAATATTTGTGAAACAATATTGAAATTTATACTATTTGCGGAGCAAGGCCAAAGAAACTACAGGCCTGATTGTAGACAAATAAAAAATCATAAAGCTTTCATTATGGGTACTCAAACGAGCGTCTACTATGAAAGAATGATCTTTCCCATCACAAAATTGTAACCAGATGTATATTTACATTTATTTTATTCGCGAAGCCAACGAAGTAGCTGACATTTGGGGTGACTGACATGTTATAACATCACGTCTTCGATAGTTTATGGAACTTTGTGTCTCGTTTCTTTAAAATCCGCCATTCCGCACTTTGATTCTTTCGTCGTGATTCTTTCCTCATTTTCTCCCCTTAATCTACAAACTAACAAGCGTTTGTGGGTGAAGGGGAAGGAAACGAGGAAAGAATCACGACGAAAGAATCAAAGTGAGGAACGGCGGAATAAAATGGGAGAATAGTTGCTTTCCGATCGAACATCGCAAGTACTTGTAAGTGCGAAAAATGTGTATTGCTATTGAGTAAAGCTAAAGTGTCGATTGGAAAGCACAAAAAATAACAAAAACAAAATATAACCTACAGCTTATTTGTTCCAGTATATTATTAACTTTCTAATAAAAATATATATGTACCGGAATTTTATTAGCGCTTCACATATGAATATGACATTCAATTATATTTTTGACAGAAAAATTCTACACACAATCTCCTATTAACTGCTTTAAACTACTTATAATAAAAAGGTAAAACAAAACAGTTGTGGGTAGTTAATTTAAACCTGATAAAGTTCGCTTAGCTTTGAAAAATAAAATATTAGCGGCCAATTTTGGTTTCAGCAATATTTGCTTGTGAATTTCCAGTAATGAAAAATAATTGTTCATCATAGTTGGCGTATTTATCAGTAGTAATTAAAATAAAGTTAGCTTTAAATAAAACTTAAAAAAATAAGATTTTCATAAAACCGATTCAGATTACAATTACTACTGACATAAAAGCCAACTATGATGAACAATTATTTTCCGTTACCAAAATTCACAATCAAATATTGATGAAACCAAAATTGGCCTCTAATATTTTATTTTTCACAGCTAACATTTTTTATAACATTTTCCAGCCTGCTTATTTAAAAATTGTGTAATTACTAATCCATTTCTATCAACAAATAATTTGTTTTCGATACTTGAACGAAATTGGAGATAGTGGTACTGCTCACATTTATTCTAGTAGGTTGTGATAGCAATAGAAAAGAAATTATTTATAAACGAAACATTCGACAATTTCAGTTTAGAAAAAAGAGACATAAATTTCGATAAAACACAAATCGCAGGTTGCTTAGCTATGAAGCAAAGGAGATCAAAACTGTCAAAACAAAGGATTTGACAATTATCGTCCGCTTTTTTGACGTAGAAACCAACGCTATCTACATTCGATGGGAATCGTCAATAAGGAAAAACTGAGCTGCTGGTACGGTGCAAATATTGTACAATTTATGGCTAATGTATGCCCCAATTAAGTTAAGTTACATTTAAATAAATCATGTTAATTATGAGATTTAATTTCAGTGTTCGAATTGCCATCCAAAGAAATGACAATAGGTATAGATGGAGATAAATTGGATCCACCATGAGTTCAGTAAAGGCAAGTTTAGTTTCGGTGCAGCCAGTAAACAGACAACTCCCAACTGTGAAAATCCAGCAACTGAAATATTACAACGGTGATGAATTTGGCTGTTGTGACAAAAACACGAAGCGTCAATGGTTTAGAAATCTCCGAAGAAGGGAGCGGTGACCAGTATATTGGAGAGATGTTTTTAAGGTGGAGGTAAATAAGAAGCAAAGAAATAAATCTTACCACACAAAAATTTGTGGGGAACAAACAAAAACCGAAGAAAGTTGCTAACGAAAATTCACCACGAGAAGAATCCAACAAAAAAAAGTTGTCCGCACCATCTAAGTGTGATGAAAAATGGCAAAGGAAGAAAAAATAACAAATGTCGCTTCGCAAAGTATTTCTCAAAATGATCTGCAACCGCCTCGAATATCAGTGACAGTTATAAACAACGAGGACGGAGGCCAGGCAAAATACCAAATTGCAGAATGGAAGAAAGTAGAATCCAA
This sequence comes from Nephrotoma flavescens, assembly GCA_932526605.1. Taxonomy (NCBI): domain Eukaryota; kingdom Metazoa; phylum Arthropoda; class Insecta; order Diptera; family Tipulidae; genus Nephrotoma; species Nephrotoma flavescens. The sequence goes on from OW052220.1 coordinate 323,615,382, forward strand.
GAGAAGCACTGCTCCGAGGCGTAAGAGGTATAATCGTTCAGATACGTTACTGATTAGAGTGACAAAGAATACCCCATACACGGTAATACTCGTATTACGGAAGTTAAGCTGGAAATACAGACAGCCATAAATTAACCTCGGGAATACCAAGCCAAGGATGAGAAAGTCTGGTGAGAAAGGTTATATCTCTTGGCTTTTATTACGGACATGTTCAAACATTTCGATGAGAGTCTATTCTTGTACGAGCTAGATAAAAGCGTCCACCTGCAATATTTTAACTTTGTTTTTCCCGCAGCAAGATCACGTTTCGACCAGTGGAACAGCAGTAATGGACGAAAACGATGAAATACCAATCATTATGATCGCTGAAGTGGTCAAGGCTGTCATCTACCGAATTTGATTCTGAAAGCAGCAGTTCAAATACTACCCGATCTGTTTACGATTCCTGCTTATAAGCGATTCCTGCTTATAAGCGAAGCGGTATTTCTCGACATGTGAAATGCCTAAAAAGGGACACCTAACGATTGATGCGGTTTACTTCGCCAAAGAAATTGCATAAATGCAATCGGCCGCCCCGGTGGCAAAGTGGTCAGCATGCTTGCTCTAGTGACTGGAGGTCCCGGGTTCGATTCCCGGTGGTGAGAAGGTAAAAAAAATTCACGGCTGGTTTAGTATCAATGAATTAATCACTCATTATCCGAAATGAAAATATGATTATGAAACCTCATTTGAGGCGGCCAAATCCCTTGATATAGTGCCAGAAAGAAAGAGAGAGAAATCGGCTGAAGTAGATGGAAGGCAGGTAGCTGCTTCTCAATGAACTCCGTCAAACATTTTTCCATTTTATACGTTCTAACCTCACTTTTTTGTACGTTGTGTACAATTTATGATTTAATTTCTTTTTCTTTTAAATTGTTGTGGTGTTGTATCCGTCACCATGTTTATTGTATCTAGTGGGTTGATGTATACATTTCCTTAATTCAGCGTACTCAACAAGTATATATGAGCATTACATGTATGCACAACAAGTTCTAGTAGTAATTAACGGATCTGTTAACCCAGCGCGCTGTAAAACAATCCTCAATCCAAGAGGAGACATGTGCGACGGGGGATGAATGGTCAAGAGAATGTTTTAGTCGATAGAACGGAACTCCGGATACCTGGCGCCCTCTGGTTTCAAGTAGCGATTCCACAGCAAGAGACTATGGCGGACCTTATTTCTTCATCAAAGTTACTGCATGGATTGTATTTACGATAAAAACCGTGACGGCGGTTGTCACACAAACACACGAGATGGCCATGTAGATGTCCCACCACAGTTTAGAACTGGAGGGTAAGAAGAAAAGAAGATCACAACTAAGCCGCAAGGATAAGCCATAGTCGTTTCTAAAGCAATCGGGTCTTTTTTACAATGGTGCCTTACCATAATCTAAATTAACAGCAAAGGCAGAAATAAACCAATAACCAAAACATGGAGGTCAGGATGCGGATTCGAAGATACTGTCGACGAAAGATTTGGGAGAAAACGGGTATTTACAATTAAACAGCTTTCCTCACCGGAAATAATAGAGAGCCTTAAAGACTCCAACTCCAAAATAAATTATTTTTTCGAGTTGATATATTTCCGATTGAAGAAAGAACGAGGAAGGAGCAGTTTCCCATCGAAAACACGGCAAATGAATATCGTAGAAACGTAAACAGCCCCTCTTAAAAGATATAAACGATGGCCCCGATGGACCATTAAATCAAATATCGGAGGAGACTCAGCAGATTGAGGCATGTTAAAATTAACATACTTATAGGTCAAAGGCAGGGGCTGCTAACCTTTACCGCCTTATTGCATCATAGAACTAGGGCATGGCACTTATACGAGATTCTTTAAAGTCGCATCTACCTAAAGGGTGGCAGAAACTCCATAAATTTCATCACGACTTACTTTCTCGATGGTAAGGTCAATTACTGCTTGTAATCGAACAAATGATTGGATGTTATCCCGCACTTCCCTCCAGAAAAAAATAGTTGGAGAAATTTTTGCTACAGAATTGACAAGTTGTCTTTCTTAGAACGTGAAAACTCACTAGGAGCAGAAAAAAAGTCAAATGGTGATTGGCCTGCTCAGCTCATAAAGAATAGGTCACTTCCTTGACTGCATAATTCTGGGTAATCAGGAAGTCAACCGGAACTTGAAAACGCACCCACTTTTATTCAATCATAACCCTTCAGGCACTCATTTCCTATTAACCCCAACAGGAGCCACGTAAATCTACCCAATGACTTTTAGGTCTGACTCCCTTGCACTGACATATTAAAGACCTGGCCGATTCTAAAGCCATCAAAGAAAAACTATTAAATCAAATAATATCCGGCAGACGAGGTCACAGATCTAAAGGTTTTATAATTGCCGTGTTTTTGACGCCCAGATCAACGAGCGTCAAAAAACACGGCAGTTCCAATTTTATATGGAAAACATGATCCAAATTTTGTTTTACATCGCAAATTTTGATTTTAAATCTAGCAAGCGCCTATGTGTTGTTTCATGAAACATGAACTGAACTGGATCAGATCAAGCGTCAAGAAACACAGCTCCTACAGTGTTATTCTTAATATCATAATTCGAATAAAAAAATGCTAGACCGTTAATTACCATAAGGGTTAAATGTTTTTTTTTTGTATTTTACAAAAATTTTGATGTTACGTGTTACTGAGGACCCACTTAAGGTCTAAATGACAACTATAATCGAATCGGTAACATTTAGATTTTTGGGTTAGTTACATATTCAATACTAATAAATTGTTAGCCCCAAAAACTCTTATTACAGGTATTACAAATATGTTAGTCTACAAATGATTGATGATCTCAAATTTGATTCCAGTTTGCTATACACAAACAAAACTCAAATAAATCTTAAGAGGTATTGCGCATGGATACGTTTCTTTAAAGTCGCGGTCACTGCCCTGCACCAAGAACAATATTCTAAATGTACGACTCAGTATTATCTACTCCATAATTTAGTTTTAGACGTTTGCAATTTTATTTCCGCGGTTTGTTGAAGAATAGGAATACAAAGTATACATCTTTAGACGAGCACATCTAGCAGAGGTCATCGTACAAACGATTTGAAAAAAATAATAAAAAATGAAATAAAAAAGCAATTTAACATCCTACATCCGATACATCGTTAATCCAATACGTATAAATCCGGATTAATACAAAGAAAATGTTCTTAGAACGTTTGGATAAAGTAAACAGAAGAAATCATTTAAAAAGTAAATTTCATATTCATCTTAAATCTTGATACGGTAGCTGAACTCAGGATTGAAGACATACACACACACACACACAAGCAAATTTACATTACAATCAGCTATACCCAATTACGTTTACATCATATTTTCACCACATTTTATTCTTACAATGCTTAAGACATCGTCGTAATTCTTATTTGTGGTCGTGACGTGTGTCGACCGGAATTACTTCTTACTATGTATGTAGACGCGGAAGACTGAAAAATAAATAAAATTTATTCACAATTTATTGTTATTGGTTTGGATATGAGGCCTTTATATTGTTATATAGGCAGGCAATCGTACGGCGTTCCACAGCGAATGATTGATGTTTTATAAAAGGGAAATGTGTACGCTGTCTTGATAGACACTAAATATTGTGATGTGTTATAAGCTTCCGTATATTTGCGTCAATTATGTATTGAATAAGTTTATTAACTTTTATTGTGTATAAAATTATTATTACAGCATTTGTTGGCAGCGTCCTCGTGCCAGTATACCAACAATTTATGTGCAGGGGTGGAAATATTTACTATCGATGTCCGTAATTGGTTTAAACTACATATATCAATAACTATAACTGATTTTACAAATATGTTACTTAAATCTTAACTCCAGTAACCTCGATGTTAAGAATATTATTCTACAAAAACGTTTTAAAATATGCAATCGAATTTATTTCGGTCTTAGAGAAGTGATAAACGGCCAAAGCAGTATAAATACCAGCTCAGTTTCTAAAGGCGCCATATTGTGTATTATGATAATCTCTGCATATAAATGATACCATTTCTTTGATACTCGTGGAAGTTACTACAAATCCAATACCAAATTAAAAAGCAGACATCGGCTTTCTTAAAAATCAACGAAAAGTGTTATAATACATAATTGAATAATGGTGGTTCCTTAAAAACTATCTCTTGGGACATAAGCATCGTTGGTGAAGAAAACGGAAAGATTTCGCTTCCGGTCGACTCCATATATCCGCTGCTCAAAAAAAGGTGACCGAATTAAATGTGAACACTGCCAACAAAGTGTTGACTAACGTTGTACTTGTCAGACTCATTCCTCTCGTCGAAAACATCACTGGCGACTATCAATGTGGTTTTCTTCCCAACCGATCGACCATTGGCCAGTGCTTCACTACGAGAATGATCGGATTTTGGAAAATGTTGGGAGTACAATTAACAACGTCTGGGTCTGTATGTAGAATCATAATCGAAGGAATTGTATCAGGCTTTCAAAGTAGTCTTCTGGTTGTCGACAGGGATATGCACTCGCACCTATGCTGTTCAATTTGGGACTCGAGTATGTGGCAAGGAAAAACAACATTGGCGTTGAAATCTTTAAATACCTCGGAGGGTTTGAAATAACATCGTCAAATGATATGCAGAAAGAAATAAAAGTCTGGATCACTGAACCGAGTTTTCTACGCCGATCAGTCGTGTAAGCTCGCACGTTATAAAGCACTCATTAAGCCTGTGGTGGCTTTCGGAAATGAGAACTGAACTCTAACCTCTAACGACTGTAGAATGTTTTCTACTTTCAAAAAGATGATCGTTTGTACCATCTTTGGTCCTCTTAAAGTTGAGGAAAACGAGTATCGGATTCGTATATGAACCATGGCTCAAGATCCATTGGTTTTGCAATGTGGAATACAAACCTTTGGTTCTTTTAGAATTATTTAAAAAATTGAAATCACCTAAATCTTGTACTACGAATTTAAAGCATTTAATTGATAAAAAAAAATCACGATATTTTGTATTACATTCCACAGCCACTTCAAACTCATCTAAAAATTATGTCAAATCCTGTCTAGGGTCACTGATAATTTATCCAAATTTAGATTTACGAATCATTTTCTCGATAAAATGCCAAAAACACCAAAAATTTTCATCCATAACCTCTTCATTCAATAATCAACCCTTTAGATTTTTCGATCAGTTTGCCATAGAGTGTTTGAAAAATGATTGAATTTACCGAAAAATTTACTTAAAATTGACTTTTACTCGACAAATTTTCCGCAGCATAACAAACAATTTTATCTATAAGACACCGGAAAAATAAAATTTTATCCAAAACAAACTCATCAAACCACCTCAAATTTCTAATGGCTGTGTGTCAAACTTAATGTAAAAATCAATTTTAAGTAAATTTATCTGTAAATTCAATTATTTTTCAAAAACTCTATGGCAAACTGATCGAAAAATTTGTCCTAAAACCGGTTTTATCGTAGTAAACGATTTACCTTAAGTTTGGCACACGGACTAACCAAAAATCAAAAATTATACCTTATTTCAGGGTACATTGCATGACATAGTCAGGTTGGTGTACGTCTTGGTGTAACCCTTGATTTACAAGCAAAACATTGGAAAATTATAATTTCGTTGCCTTAACTCATGTAACCAACTCCACTTAGGCAGTGTTCCAAACTTAAAGTAAATCGATTACCACCGTAAAAAAAGGTTTTAGAACAGATTTTTCGATCAGTTTGTAATAGAATTTTTGAAAAATAATTGAATTTACCGAAAAATTTACTTAAAATTGACTTTTACCTTAAGCTGGCACGCAGCGTTAGATCGCGTATCAATTGTCAGGTAAAAGTTAATTTTAAGTAAATTTTTCGGTAAATTAAATTATTTTTGAAAAACTCTATGGTAAACTGATCGAAAAATCTGTACTAAAATCGATTTTTACCATAGTAAACGTTTTACCCGACAATTGGTACGCAGCCCTAACATACCAATTAAACTTAAGTACGGGTCGGCGCGTTTCTTGGCATCGTGTAATGTCATGTAATAACGTATTTTACATGCTGGGTTTGTATGTTCCTCAATTTCATTCATTTGCGGTTAAATTTGTATTAACGTTTTACTATTGGATGGTTGACGTTCTTGCCACCAAATAAATGCAATTCAAACCCAAATTTCAGAATATGGTCCATTGAATCGGAATAGTCAGATCGGTGTCCATTTAGCAAAATCTTTTATGATACACATCTCATAATTAAATGATCTTCGGATTAATGATTGACTGGACCGTTGAATCCTAGCAACGCCCTAGAGCTGCTGGAAGCTGCACACTACTGCTGAATGAGATATTCTGACATGCCGGGAGATGAGCTGGTTTGTGTCTTTGTACTGATGTTCAATCAAATTGGTAAGATCGGTGTCCATCTCCAAACATCTTGAGCATGCTGATATTTCAGAAATTCTCTATCTTCAGTTTTACATTTAAGGTCATAAGCACTAGGCACAGGTGTCGATTCGTCTCCGCCTTTATGCTTCTGTCATTTATCCAGTTTCACTGCTGTATTAAATTTAAATACCGTATAATGTACCATCAATAAGATATTTTAAACTAAAGACCAAACTATAATAATCTTAAGGCGACCATGTTCAGTGGACTAAAAACCACTTTATCGATATTTTAGGTTTTTAGTTGGCTGTTTGATTTAAATAGGCACTATCGACATTTATCGGCTGCCCATTGCAATAGATTTTCTTTGGCGACGTTTCTCAGCTGGTAAATTTAAATTTTAATTTGCTTTGTCAAAAGTTTTATGTTCAATATTTTCAGTTGTCAATAACAAATCTTCACTATACATACATTTTAGATGATATGAACTTGCGTTGACGATATTTAGAATTAACTGCTTTGGTTGTTACTTTTGAATTTTCTATACTTGCAGGCTACTCTAACAAAATGGAGGCAGCCAGAATTTCAAAACTATTTGTTTACGGAAAGTATAACGAGACAAAATCCCATTTCGCAGTAGCACCAACCTAAAGGCACCCACCATCTCTATGTTGATGAAATAGAGCAGAAAAACATTTAAACTACTTCTTCTGAGAGTTCTGGTTTTTTAAAACTTACTTTAGTATTCGATTGCATACGGTTGCTTTTCATTTGTACACCCATGCGTCTGAAGATTCTGTTGTTATTTGCCTAGTGTTTTAAGACCCGGACTCTCTTTCATTCAAGAATTGGCCTATTTCTTCATTCTTTTTATAAACCGTAAGTATTATTGATTCGAAACCGAAGTTGATAATCCCTTTGGTCTTTGCCCATAATGGCTAATCTTGATATCCCTTTAGCTCCCACTTATTTTACGATCTATGAATTCTTGGTTGGAATAACGGGGTTTTGAATAATTCTTACGATTTCGTTCAAACTTACCAGCTTGATTCTGAGTCGAACGTGTGCCCTTGACAGGAAGGATCGGATTTTAAATATTTTTCATCATGTAACGTTGCTTTTACAAAGGATTTTCATGCACATTCGAGCTATATCGTTATACGCTCTCACTTATCGGGAGCCCAACTAAAAGGTCCCCTTATTCGCTTCCTATTGTTACTTGGTTTTATTTAAGAACTTTAGAAAAACTCTAGAAAAAAAAGTTTGATTCTTCTAAGATTTCAGAGATAAATAAATTTTCACTAAATTTAATCAGTTTCTATTTGCAAAAACAATTTTCAATGTAAATTTACAATCCTAAGAATCGAAACCAGTCCAATGGAATTATTCTATTAAGAGTAATATAATAACTACATATGTGGAGGATAGAAATCACATTTTTCAGAGAGTCAAATTTTTGTAGCTACGTCACTGTGTAGGCAAATTGTAATGTATATGTTTTAGCCACACAACTGTTATCATATTATGTGCGCCGTCTAATAATAGCCATATGTATAGCAAGAAGATGCCTTTAAATTGCCCTATCTTAAAACAAAGCTCAAAGTTGTTGACACAATTATTAATTGTAAACAAACAAATCGATCTTAGATTCATAATAAACTAAAATATTATAGAAAACTGCGCGCGATATTTTTATGCGCACACGTACCGATTTCAAGTTTAACGATGACGATGACCAAATATAGACGAACAACTTTTGATAACGTGATAGTTGTTAATATATAATGTTGAACTTGAAAACGATCTTCAAATAATTTTTTGATTTGTTGTTGTTGGTGTAAATAATAATTCGCCTTCGAATTCAAGGTGCGTCTAAAATTTAGCATTTGTCAAGAATTACATACATACATGTACAATACACGTACACCAAGCGGACATCGCCTACATCACAAAATCGAATCTTCCAAAAAATTACGATCTTGATCCCTCCAGCATATATTTAGTTGTATTTCCTTTTATGATATTTGACAGCAAAATACTAATTTGAATTTTTTATTATGTATGTACTTATAAGCATGTGCAAGAACAAGCAAGCAGTTCGTATAACAAAATATTGTAAGAAACTCGTTTTTGTTCTTTAAGAAAAAATCGGGCTGTGTTGACAGACGTAAACGAAATACGAGGTACATATGATTTGCGTGCAAAATCAAAATCTTTAATTGTTTACGAACATCTGCTCGTGGGTGAACTTCAGGTCCAGTAGTTTATTTGTGGGTTTGTTTGTTGTGATGTCTAAATTGGTTTTACTTACTTATGTCAAATATACTTATGTGTTGTATTCTTAATTCTTGCTGAATCAAAACTACATCCAAATATGGATAAATAAGTTCGACTTATTCACACCAACATGCCAACTCAAAACCATAAATCCAGCCGAATAATTGCAATTTTATTACCGTGAAAGTTGCCTTTTTATCTAATTAATATTCAAAAACAAAAATCCTCTTTTCCAACCTACCACGAATATTATAATTATAGTAATCTTCTTTAGGATCAGCCATAAAATTTAGTTAGAATTTATGTCGTTAATCGTTATATAAATAGTAACTATCCCTTTCATTTACAAATTTACGACTTAAAAATTATTATCGTTTTTGTACAATGGAAGAGAAATGTCCTTTTCTTTTGAATTTACATTTTCCTTTCCAAATCGTCTTATCACTTACTTACGTATGTATACAATTTGGATAGACGTGATAAATTTAATACCTGATTTTTATGAGTTAATGTAGATTCGCCTCGCCATATTCTAAACAACTTTATGAGTATTTAAAGGATAAAAAATTAGTGCTTGTTAACTCTAGTTGTAAAAACAATACGCATACCTATTGTAAGGGATCAACCGAAAAATTTAAAATTCGTCTCAAAAATATTTTACGATGTTTCTATTTTTTATTTATGGGTAAGATATAGCATTTTGTTATCGGGTTTTAAAGTATTATATGGGTTATCGAATATTGTATGAGAAATAGTTTTACAGTTGTGCTTTATTACTTTAGACGAGTGTAATTACAACTGAAAAAAAATGATAAAAAAAAAAATTATTTAATCCATGTGCGTACAAAATAGCATGTATTAGCGACATCTTTATTTCGTATAAAATAATATACCATATTGCAACACGACGTCTCTCGGATAATAGATCAACTATTATTAATCGCTTCGAACTCGAATTATTATTTGTTTAGGTTTGATGTTTGGCTAAAATGACTTTAAAAAATTTAGTTTAATTTCGAATTTAAACAAATCGAAGTTAAATTTTCGTTAAATTAAATGTAATTCTAGTTAATTACAACAAATTATACACTCGAGCCTTCGAGCTAGCCGGTCTAACACGTACATTAATTTCTTAAAGCACACACTATTTTCGAAACTTAAGTTCTTTAAAGTCGATTTTATTCATATTCATCCAGACATTAAACCTAAATAACCGGAAAATTCGAAATTGAAATTAAATTCTAGTTGGCGGTGCCGAATAGATGAACTATTAAGCACGTTGGAATAATTCAATTTAATTGCTACCTTTCTGTTTGTCATTGATTAATCGTACTCTATTTAGTTATGTGTACCATTTTATTTGAATGTTTTGAAGCCGGGAAATATCTAAGTAATAAAATCAAATTTTGCAATTTTAAAATGTATATACGAGCACAGATTATAACACAAACATCATTCAATTTTAAAAAAAAGTCCGCCCAAAATAAAACGAAAGCAACACTAGTAAATAATTTCACCTAGCCGCACTTCACTGAAATAACGTCAGATTTTAAAATATATTGAATAAGTATAATATTATATTCTTCTTCGGTGGTGCGACATCCCATGACAGGATTCGGCTGTCTCAACAATGCTCTTATAGATAACGACAAGAGAATGCCAGACACTATAACCAAGGGTTTGAAGGTCCTGTTCTATGCCGTTTCACCCACCAAATAGGGGGCATCCCGGGAGGTTTTATTCATTGGTGTCGACTACAATGCCTGTTTTATGGTACGATTTTGGAAACGAAGCGAAAGATCCTTCTCAACTTTAATGATTTAATTGTTCCAATTATGTTGATCAGATTACTTGTGATCTCGAAATTAGAGGCTTAATAGAGCTGACCCGTCTTATTAGCGTCCAATACTCGCTACAAAAAGTGACTACATTTCTTATCAGTGCTTTGTGTATATTTAATTTGTTTTTACGTGATATGTTGCGAGTCTTGAAAATGTTAATGCTAGCGTGGAACGCTTGGTAACCTACTGCGATCAGGGGTGAAAATCTCCAGAGCCTGAGTTTTTCACGTTACCCTTTTCGTATTGTGTGGCGCCTATGTTATCAATTGACCTAAAAGGTATACGAGTACTTCGTCCCTCACAGTAGGTTATGTATGAAATTTTATTTTGAATAGCTAATTCTACTGGAGATGTCGAATTTTGGTAAAATAAAGTATTTTTATCAAAACTTTTAATTGGCAAAATTTTTGTTTTCAATCATTTCGGACTTATCGTAATCGATTCCTTCCATCGACAAAGAACCCCTCCTCCGTCACCAATTTTTATTAAAATCGTCCTTCCCAATAATTAGAAAACATTGACCCGGGGCTCAATGGAGCAGAGATTTGAATACATTAAAAACGATTCCTGGTACTTGAAAATCCTTTTAAGCGTTTGGCATCAAAGTGGTTTGTTCTGCCTGTCTGGAAAAACAAAATTAAAAACCGAATTTAAAAACTAAATTTTCGGACATTTGCCGATTTCGGAATTTAACCGTATCATATACAAACAATTATTGTTTGTGTTAATTAATAGTCGCTGGAGCACCGAGTGTCGCTTGACCGAAGTTGGTTAAATGGGAAGTTTTTTTATCTAGTTAACTATATTTTTTTATCGGTACCTATTGATTTATAAAGGCTGCATTCCACTAGAGGGATGAATAATTTATTGCGGTACAAATCGGTTTTAGTAAATAGAATTTGAGAACAGTTTGCCATAGACTTTTTTTAAAAATAAATGAATTCACTTAGAATTGACTTTTACCCGACTATTGGTAACCAGCCAAAGTCAAAACTACATTTACTGCCATTTGAGATAAATTAAGTAATTTTACAAAAATGTATGAACCAAATATTCATTACTTTTGTTTAATAAACATGTTGCGCACTCTGTCAACTTCATCCCTTCTTCGAAACCTTTCAGGGCATTGCACTGTTCCTCCAGTGGCCTAACATACGATGCCGCTCATGAATGCAAAATTATTGTTTATTCTCACTAACAAAGGTAGTGTTATTCAATATACGCGTTCGATATATATTGTTAACAGTTTGATAGGAATTTGATGTTTCTTATCAGGAAATGTCTTCCGTTAAGAAACACAAATTAAGTTTCCTCCAATTTCTGGGATATAACAAAACATTCTCAATATTTATTTTATTTGGTTTCCATCGTTTAATAATTATCGGTATATGATCCGTTGAATTCGATAAATGCGCCGCGATAACTTGAAATATGGCATGTCACCTCAGAGTCGACGATCCATAATGTGCAAGAATTGATCCGGATTATATTGCAATATGATTGTTTTGCTTTTCACATTCCATATATTCATCGCAAGAAGAAACAGCTGTTCAGTGCCCCATTGTAATTTGGTACTTTCAATGAGTTTGCGTCAAAGGAAATATGCTTCGCACTTCGCTCTACCATGATCTGTTCTTGGTCTGTACTCCTCAATTATCTTTGTACATACGACCGCTGGTGTCAATTCTCTTTCATCACATACCTCGAGCACCGTAGTTTGATGGTGACTTTACTAGGTACTAAGTATTGCAAAGAAAAAGGAAGCCAGAATGAAAACGAACATTAACACGCCAATATACATCAAAGAAACCATCAAAGATGTTGGCAAGACGGAACAAAAAGAGAAATTAGAGACATACTCAAAAAACCTTGAGGCATCCGCCGTGTCAGTTAAACACAAAGTAACGAATGTTCAATGCCTTTACAAAATCAGTACTGCTATACTGTTGTGAAACATGAAAACACACACATAAGATTACAATATCACTACAGGGCTTTGTAACCGAATATCTTAAACGACTGGTAGCATGTTTTTGGCCAAACAATATCTCAAACGGAGAACTTCTGCAGCAAACAGAACAACTCGAAATAGAACGTGACATTAAGATACGAAAGTGGAGATGGATAGAACACACACTGAGGGATGGACCTGTGGATGTCACAACTATGTTTTGGCAATCCAACATTTCCCAATCTAAGAATTAACACACTCGCGACAAATAAATGCACGGGAGGTGAATGATTCAAAAATTCGCTTACAACAGTTGCGAATATAAATTTGTAAATTAGGTTAAGCATGTCGAGTTTCTTTTTTTATTCTACCTTTCATTCTTACGACATTGCCGCAATGTAAAATAAGCAATTATTTGCATTCACGCGGTCAATGTCGTTTTAACTAATTTCTACGCGTATATACATATACGCTTATTTTAACATTTCAACATTTCCCTTGTTTTTCACTTTCAACATATTAATTCGTTGAACTCGCATATTGTGAGTTCGCGAAAAACAAAAGTTTTTAAAAGAATAGAAAGTAAATTATTAAGTTAAGAATTGTTATACCGATAAGAGGTAAATTAAAGTAAATTGAAGTGAATTAAAATAAATTAAAATAAAATATATAAAATAATAGTGTATTTTAATAATAACTAAATAAATAGCAATTAAACTATTTATATTGGTGACCCCTGTGAGCTGATAAACAATAAATATATAATATTTAATTAATACACATAATCAATATATAATATATATAATTAACAACAAAATCATAACATTATCATAATTCATCTTGGTATATATATGTATATATATATATAAATATAATATTCATAATTTACCCTTACATCATTGAGTTGATTTACACGGCTATCGAGCCCCACAAAACCGAACGCGGTCAACGAGGGAACCAAAATAATTGGTCCATCATTCACTTGGAGGTTCTACCAAGATCATCATTCACTGTCATCATCATCACCATCGAGTTGTACTACAAAAAAAGACGCAACCACCAGTTAAACTATTTAGTGTCAAAATATTTTTTTTTGTGTGTAAAATTTTTCATTAAAAATTAACGTAAATTTAAGGTCTTTCGTAATTAACATCAAAGTGTAATCCTTTTAACAAAATAGTTTAACGCGTCAACAGGTGAGAAATTTTTGCAATATTTACCTCTTGTGCATATATACCTAAAATCTAACAACATTTATCGTGTGTGTGTCGCATTTTTTAAATTGGAATCAAAATTAAATAAATCAAAAAGCAAATAGATTTTTGTCTTGTGATCGGAAGTTCACGACCAATATCTCAAATCATTTATTGGTATATCTTATCTTAACTTTCTAAACTCCACATAATTAGAAATCATTAGTTTTGTTCTTTTTGTTTCGACGGTCAAAATATAAGCACTATGTCCCCAACACCAAATAAATCTGGAAATAACGACACTAAACAAGAGAATAATAACAAGGAAGAACAGATTGGAAAGTCTGATAACACAACAGCCGGTATTGCTCCATACCAAGTACAGATGGAATCAAATAATTTACCATCGTTTTGGCATGGCAATCCCAGGTTGTGGTTTAAACAGGCAGAGTTGATAATGGTTTCTGCAAACATCAAGTCAGACGAGCGGCAGTTCAATCACATTGTGAAACACCTAAGTGAGTCACAATCAAGTCTGGTGTCAGACGTGATCTTGAACCCACCGCCAGAAAATAAATATAAAACTTTAAAAGATGCCCTCATCAAACGATCGGAGGAATCCGAAATGAGACGGATTCAATCAGTGTTGCACGCTGTCGAAATGGGAAATCAATCGCCCTCAAGTTTTCATCGGCAATTAAGTCGAATGGCAGGTGACTCAAGTGCACTGTCATCTGATTTAATAAAAAATTATGGGTATCAAGATTACCACCCACAATTGGTGCAATACTGGTTGGCATGGAAGGTGACAACATCGCTAAATTATATGAAACAGCAGATAGGATTTGGGGAATGAACAATCCATTCACAAACCCATTTTGTCAACCAGTGTCTCATTCACATATTTCTGCAATAAACACCGACTGTAAAAATAGCCTAAATGTCAATAACACGAAAAATGATCAATTTAATTTACACGAATTATGTAAATCAATAAATGAGTTGAAAACTCGGTTCGAAAGATTCGAGAATCGCGCGAATCAACAAAGATTTAGATCTCGGAATAGATCTCATTCACGACCAAGTTCTAGATCTCGCTCGGTGAATCATCCTATGTGTTGGTATCACTATAAATTTGGCAATATGGCTAGAAAGTGCGGTAAACCAAATTGTACTTTCAAGACGAATGAAAATCAAAAAAACTAATTTCCTCCACCATCGCTACGGCAGATGCCGGAGTAACCGCAGTTCGCCGTTTATTTATAAAATGCAAAAACAATAATTTAACTTTCTTGATCGACACAGGCGCTGACATTTCTGTCATACCTGCGTCATCATTCAAAAACCTTATTGAAGACCAAAATCTTCATTTAACCGCAGCAAATGGATCACCTATCAGGACGTATGGATCAAAACTTTTATTATTAAACTTGGGACTTCGTCGAGAATTTCGACACCCATTTATGGTAGCAACAGTAAATAAGCCCATCATTGGTGCCGATTTCTTGGTAAAGTTTGGTTTAACAGTCGACTTAAAGAATAAGCGCTTGGTCGATCCAACAACAACCATAACTACCACAGGAACCATCTCCACCGTAAGCTCGCCATCACCACGTATTTATAATATCGAAGGTTTATATGGATCATTGCTTAAGGAATTTCCTGAACTTACTCAAGAACCAAGATACGACTTGCCCGTGAAGCATAATGTAGTTCACAGAATTGTGACAGAAGGTCAACTTCCATTTTGCAAACCACGTCGTCTTGATCCAACAAAATATTCACTAGCTAAGGATGCTTTCCAACACATGCAAAACTTAGGTCTGTGCAAACAATCATCTTCGTCAACCTGTTCTCCACTTCATATGGTACCCAAAAAAGGACAAAATGATTGGAGACCATGCGGTGATTACAGACGTTTAAATGCAGTAACTGTACCAGATAGGTATCCGCTACCTCACATCCACGATTTTGCAAGACATTTGCATGGATGTAAAATTTTTTCTAAAATTGATCTTTGTCGTGCTTACCACCAAATTCCGGTAGCAAAAGAAGATCAATTCAAAACTGCGATAACAACTCCTTTTGGAATGTTTGATTTCTGTCGAATGACTTTTGGTCTCAGAAACGCAGGTCAAACATTTCAACGTTTCATTGACGAAGTAACGAAAGATTTAGACTTTCTCTTTGCTTATGTCGATGACATACTGGTCGCAAGTAAAACACCAGAAGAACATGCCGAACACTTACGCATACTCTTCAAGCGATTATCTGATTATGGTATCAATATACGCTTAGCTAAATGCGAGTTCGGTGTGACAAACCTAAATTTCTTAAGTCACGAGATAACCAGTAATGGAATTAAACCATCGAGTGACAGAATAATCGCGATTAAAGATTTTCCGCATCCAACCACAATCCGTCAAATCCAACGTATTGTGGGTATGGTTAATTATTATCATCGATTCTTACCACATTTGGCCGATCAATTAGTGCCAATTTATAATCAAATGAACTCTTTGATTAAATTAGGTAAAAAAGCTATTTTCTCTTGGCCTTCAGATTGCCAAATAGCTCTTGAGACAATAAAAGATTCACTCGCAAACTGCACGTTACTAGCACATCCAAAAGAAAACACCGTATATTGCATTAGAACTGATGCTTCTAATACGGCATGTGGTGGTGTGTTAGAACAATTAAACGAAAATGAATGGCAACCTTTAGCATTCTTTTCAAAAAAATTTTCAACTGCAGAACAAAAATATTCAACTTTTGATCGGGAATTATTAGCGATCTTTATTGGAATAAAGAAATTTAGGCATTTTCTCGAAGGACGAGAAGTAAGAATTTATACTGACCATAAACCGTTAGTTACCGCAATTAATTCCAAAACGGAACGAAGTCCAAGACAAACTCGTCATTTGGAATTTATTGCCCAGTTCACAACGGATATTCGTCACGTAAGTGGTCCAGAAAACGTAGTGGCTGACACCCTCTCACGTCCTGATGACATCTCAGTTCTAACTTTCGTTGGTCTTGACATCGAGAAATTAATTCAATCGCAAGAACAAGATCCAGAACTAAAAGAATACTTAAACGGTTTAAAACCACTTAATAAAAGATTGAAACTCAAGCAAGTCTCACCGGATAATAATTCGAGAGCAATATGGTGTGAAACTTCAACCAATACACCTCGACCTTATATCCCAGAACCAATGAGACGTCATATTTTTGACGGTGTCCACAACCTAACACATCCAGGCGTTAGGGCTACAAGAAAAAAAGTAGCATCGAAATATTTTTGGCCATCAATGAACAAGGATAGTTCCCATTGGGCAAAAACTTGCATCGATTGTCAAAAAGCCAAAATTACAAGGCACACTCGATCAGAATTTCAAAAATTTGATTTACCCTCGGGACGGTTTGACAAAATTCACATTGATTTAGTAGGTCCGTTAGCACCATCAAATGGTAACATCTACATACTTACTATTATCGATCGTTTCACCAGGTGGACTGAAGCTATCCCTCTTCAGGATTCTACCGCTCAAACTGTCGCAAAAGCCTTATTATCTAATTTTATTGCTAGATTCGGCGTTCCACTAGAACTTACTAGTGATCAGGGTCCTCAATTCGAATCAAATTTATTTCAAGAATTGACGAAAATGTTGGGAATTCATAAAATTAGGACGACTCCATATCATCCGCAATCTAACGGGATTATCGAGCGATTCCATCGCAATCTAAAAGAAATCCTAATCGCTCGCGGAAACACAGTTAATTGGAGTGAAGAACTTCCGCTCGTGTTATTGGGAGTTCGTACAGCATTTAAGGAGGATTTAAATTGTTCCACGGCTGAGTTGGTCTACGGACAAACACTCAGAGTGCCCGGAGATTTTTTCATTCCTTCAAGTTTAAATCCGCAATTAGATCCGACATCATACGTCGAGCAATTACGAAAGTATATGCAAAACCTAATTGCAAAGGATACACGTTCCCAGACCCAAAACAAAATCTATATTCCAAAAGATCTGTTAAATTGTGAATATGTTTTTGTTCGAGTCGACAAGGTGAAACCAACCTTGACACCCCCGTACGACGGTCCCTACAGAGTAATGAAACGATTACGAAAACACTATGTAATCGAAATCAAAGGAAAAAATACTTCGATTTCGATAGATCGTTTAAAACCGGCATATGGTGTAGAGGCTGTCGAACAATCAAACCTCACAAAATATTCCAAAAAGATTACTTTTAAATAGCAACAAAATAGAGTCATAATTCTAAGAACCATTGGTACAATAAACACAACACATCTGATCATAAACAACATTAACAATTAATTGTACATATATGCAATTTCACATTCAGAATATTCCAGTGTGGTGAGTGTAACTACAAACATAAATACTGATAAGCATGTTTTTCACCTTCTACCCCAAAGCAATGGGAAACTGGTTTTCTAACGAGAAGGAAGAAACGGTAATAATAGCGGAGGCACCAGCAACCATAGCCCCGTTACAGAAAGGCAAACAAGAAGACAGCACATGGACGTCTATACTTCCCTATGTAGAATTGATAGCAATAACGTTGATAATAATCTTAGCGTACAACGTGATGCGCAAGTACATAAAAAAGAAGTTTGACAAACATGTTATCAGAGCTACCAACCAACAAAGTGCAGATGTATAAACAGATGTATAAAGGACCTTAAATATAAATAAAAAAAATAAAAACGAAATAAAGTAATCATCCAATATAAAATTTATTTTGTTTTCCTTTTCTTTTCTTGTTTACGTCATGTGTCATAGTGTTCCATTGATATTTTACCTCGTAAAAAGAATAAAACCATAGTAAATCATTCGCGAATAGTTTATTTGATTTTCTGATTTGTAAATTGAATTTGTGTTTAGATAATTTGGACTTTTCTTGGAAGGGGAGTGATGTGGATGTCACAACTATGTTTTGGCAATCCAACATTTCCCAATCTAAGAATTAACACACTCGCGACAAATAAATGCACGGGAGGTGAATGATTCAAAAATTCGCTTACAACAGTTGCGAATATAAATTTGTAAATTAGGTTAAGCATGTCGAGTTTCTTTTTTTATTCTACCTTTCATTCTTACGACATTGCCGCAATGTAAAATAAGCAATTATTTGCATTCACGCGGTCAATGTCGTTTTAACTAATTTCTACGCGTATATACATATACGCTTATTTTAACATTTCAACATTTCCCTTGTTTTTCACTTTCAACATATTAATTCGTTGAACTCGCATATTGTGAGTTCGCGAAAAACAAAAGTTTTTAAAAGAATAGAAAGTAAATTATTAAGTTAAGAATTGTTATACCGATAAGAGGTAAATTAAAGTAAATTGAAGTGAATTAAAATAAATTAAAATAAAATATATAAAATAATAGTGTATTTTAATAATAACTAAATAAATAGCAATTAAACCATTTATAGACCTAACGACATAACAAGAATGTTACGAAAACAGCAATGAACGAAAAGCAATAGCCACTAATAGGTTGAGGTTGAGATAAAGTAAAAATATGTTTGGTCTAACGATTTTCGTATATCACATATTTTCATATTTGATAAGGTAGTTTGGTTTCAATTTTAAAGATTACTTCAACTACCACTCTATTATCAAAAAATATCTACATCAAATAAAATATTTATAAATAAATAATTTAGAATTAAATAGAACTATAAAAGCGAATGAAAATAGTGTGTGGAACTTGTTTGAGTTGTAAAATTTGTGTCTCCGCTATTTTAGTACTAAACGCAATTAAAAATTGTAAATAAATTTGTTTGCTATTTGCGGCATTGCAAACCAAACAAACTAAATACGAATATGGATATTTAAGCACCTAAACCCCCACAAGTCGCCCCACTCTAGACATACTTAATTGTAAAATAAATATACACATAATAACAAACTTCCCCACTTAAACGTTTCGGTCTATACATGTTTTTGTTGTCATCGTGTCTACATTTTTTATACTCGCAAAGTAGTTTCAAAGTTTTTTTTTTATTTTAGTTTATTTTTTTATTAACAACAAAATATTGAATTAAAATCAAATGTAATTTTTAACTTTAATTCATTTATGGAGAAACTTTAGTGCCGCTTATATCACGAGCTTTACCATATACACATTTATTTGTTTAATAATTATAAACAGTGCGTTGTTTCGATTTATACGTTGTGTGTTGTGCTTTTAATAAGTGATTAATTAAAAGTTGTTAAGTGTCGTTAATCATGTCAATCAAATTTGATTCAAATAATGTGCCGTACATCCACATGGATGATACATATGTAATTAATTTGGATACGTCGCCGCTCACCGAATTTTCGAAACAGGTGGCTGCGAGGGAATTGCGTGAACTACCGGAAAATATAGAGCCCGCTCTAAAGGAATTACGATTGTTGATTAAAGGTAGGTGATTGTGTATTACTAAAATGTTACTACATTAAAGATAAAAGTTTTTGTTTTGCTTAATGTTGATTTGTGTATGTAATGAAATATTCAAATGGATGTAATTAGTTTTTGTGAGAAAGTTTAGTTTTTTGATTTGGTATGGACCATTCAAATATATTTTTATTGTTTGGTAAACATTTATTAGGTACACGCAATCTCACTCTAATTAGAACGAATGTAACGTATTAGATAATTTTACATTTGTTGCAAGCTGAAATGAAAGTGTAGTGAGCCACTTTTGCTATATACTCGTAATTGTGCTACCTTGAATATTTCTTGGATCGAATTTAATTAAACATAGATCGGCATGCATTCAAGCGGTTTGTGTTTAAGTCAAAATATAATGACTTCTAGCCTCTAAAACATTATTATTATTATTATTATTAGATTGATTGACCGCGATCTACTTATATCTCTATACAGTTTTACTATAAGTTTGGGGTTTTCTAAAACTTAATGTTATGAGGTTAGTAAATTACAGACATCTTAACTCCAATTAAATAAATGCGATTCACTTTCAACTTCCGATAATTACAAACTAATGATTAATAATAATTGTGTATAGGTCTAGCGCTAGTAAGTCGTAACTGTTGCAAAGTTTTTACCAGCTTTTCGTAAGTACGCGCGTACTTTGAAGCAGGAAAGAGCTTAGTGCACATTGTATAACAAAAACATGCAAGACAAGTCAATCTTATCTTGATTAGCATTATGCAAATGAAACTGCAAATTGCTTTACTATTTAGACGCTAACAAGTGTAACCATAAAAGCTAGTAAAACAAGTATTTAAATTTATACTTACGTTAAACTCGTGCCCTATTCTATCGAAATTAAGATTGCATTGTTCAACTAACAAGTTTTATTTCCAATTAAACCGTTTGTAATTAAGAGCTTCATTTGCATAAACCTCACGAAATTAGTTTGCTCTTTGTACGCATCGTTAAAAACAAATGATGGTAATTAATTCGCTCAAAAATACAAGGCTGCTTATAGGTTTTGCCCATAGGCAACCTGTTGTATTTTTTGCTGCGGGCCAAGAACGTGTGTGTGGTGTCAGAATTTAGTTAGCATGACATAATCAAGAATTCCAGATGATTTATTGTATGAGACAAGCATAAATTTAAACTGTTAAACTTTTTGAAACGGAATCAGCATCTTATAATTTTGATGTTTGTACTACGCGAAAAACCAAATTAAATAATACGAAAATTGTTATGAATTTACTTCCTAGTTTATGTATTGTATAACAGTTTTGTTGACTGACTAAAAAAATAACATAAGTAAACATAAAAAAAGACAAACAACCAATTAATTCATGAGGCAGCCAAATATAGAATCAAAGTCATTATTTTATATGAAATCCGACTATGTATGCACTTTCTATATACCCTCAACACACTACTAAATTTTCTAAAATTATCATATTTTGTTCCCAGGGGTCAATTGGGTTTAATTAATTGATTTTTATTTTACTTGTCTGTAATATTGGGGCTAGAGTGACTAGACGCCCCAATATTATCGGTATAAAACAAAAATCGTTGATCCGAACAAATATAGTTTGTTTTTCGGGGCCGATACTAATCCGTTATTGATTTTGATCTTGCATTAATCAAATATTTATGTCATATACATTCGAACTATAAAGTCTCGACCCTGTAAAATACATATCCTGTACTGTATGCAATAGATACTCAATATCGTAAAATGTAGGTTCCAAAGTACAATTATCTCATGTTTGATCAATTAGACACACGATCATGTTGTTCAACTTGGCATAAAATCGTTTAAGTGATTATTAACAATTTGTATGTAACAAAAACATAAACACAGAGGATTTGACAATAATTCGGTACGGACATGAAATTTATATTGATGAGGAGTGTCTCGGGGTGAAGGAAGGGGGAAATCAATGTACGATTATCTATATGGATTAGGCAGACTACAGATAACCAAATCAAATATACTTTAACAAAAAATGGATTTAGAGATAAAATAATAAAAATTCTATTAATATTAAATAGATAGAGTGTGTGCGAGTATATTATGGGCTTAATGGTATCACATGCCGATATACAGAACACGTACATGGAATAAAATACTAAATGAGCAATAAATTGTTCCAAGGTTGAATTGCACATATAATTAATGTGACATATAGTTTTTGTTATTAAACTTACGTTTATTGTTAAATTACCCTATTATTTATAAAGAAGAAGACCAAAACTGTGTTCTGTTGTTGTTGTTGTGTTGTAAATGAGTCAAAACTCGCGGTTGTATATGAATATCAATTATAAACAAAGCAAAACAATTTCGTATGGTTATTCGTTATTAAATAAACAAAACCTACATACTCATATATTTGCATGTATGGTATTTGTTATTCAATAATTTGTATCAATGGTATTTGGTTTAATTGTGTCCGAAAACAATTGTACAGCAACCTTTCTTTCGCCCTTCGACGATTTGCGGTCTTTCCATACTAATTGCTTAGCATTGTTGTACCAGATATATTCGGGTATGACTTATCGACCAGTCTTGAACAAAACGACACGTTCCGTAGAAGGAGATCTATTTACAATACCAATATGAAACTACAACATCGATATGAAATTCTAGAATTAAGCATCGGTAAAAATTAATCAATCCATTGTATTAGATTCTTAAAATTTATAAGTACAGCTCAAAGGTTTATTCTTATGGATTGGAATTGTTGATAATATATAAATAACGTGTATTCAAATCGAAGGTTATTCTTTGTTTAATATGTTGAAACAATCCAGTAATACCCGCTAATGGGCTCCTATATTACGCTGGCGACACGATGTGCTGATGTACCCTAACTGAACGAAAACAGGGATCTAAGTCGCTGTAAAAATGTAACAAAGCACAACTCGCTCTCTCTCTCTCTCTCTCTCTCAAGCTTTCACATCCCATGAAATAAAATTCTTTCAAGTTTGCGCGGTTGTCCATCAACTCCCGTTTCGAGATACAAACTATTAATCGTGGATCGTGTTCGACGTTTAATTTTACGGTTTTTTTTGTACCATTAAAGGTTCTAAGGAGAGAAAGTTTCTCAAATGTAGATAGCAACTACAATAAATCGTGGCCAAGCCCCAGCTCTCACTTCCGATAGTTAGTACAGGTCTTATAAGTGATTTGTACAGTGCAAGTTTAAACAATATTTGGTTGTAACAACCTTTATTGTGCGTAGAAGACTCGATGTCATGCTGCTTGATGGGTTTTACGGGCAACATTCTTTGATGTGATAACTGTTGCGAGATATATATTTACAGTCTTTTATGTTGTCAAAGATATAGAAATTTGCTCCGAGATTTGCCGTAGCAGTTCCCTTTTGTGTTGATATATTTTTTTGCATCCGCTGTCCACTTGGAAGCTGATGTTTTTCATACATTTCCTCATACATATATTCGTGCCCCCTTTTATCGAAGGAATTTGGTTGTGGCTTTCCTGGCGCGAAGGTAATCTGTAGGCAACCAAAAATATGCTCTTAAAAATAGGTTTTAGAGGTATATCTTCTATCCGGCCGCAAATTAGTTAAGTGCGAGGCGAAAGATGGTTACTAGATTTATTTTGTCATGCCAATTGACACATTTTTTTTTAATTTAAATTTGTTTTGCGATTGTAAAGTAGAAATACACGAAAAGACTGTTACGCATTTTTCGAGGTTGCAGTCTTTTTATGTATTCCTACTTTACAATCGCAAAACAAATTTAAATTTAAAAAAAATGTGTCGCACTTGAATAATTTGCGACCGGATAGAGGATATACCCCTAAAACCTATTTTTAAGAGCATATTTTTGGTTGTCCTAGTAATCTGTCTAAGAGGTTCTAGAGCTAATTATTTGTTACGAAACTTTCGGCGATTTGACGACACTGAACGTCGAACCAATTATTACATGACCTTGGTGATCTTCTAATTGTATGTTCCGCTGTGCCAGTTATTGCTGACTGGATAGATAGCCACAGCTCCTGGATATTCGTAATTTTCGAGTAGCAGGAACTGTTTATTTTTTAGTGCATCGACATTGCTTATTGCCTTTTTTGCTGGTTTGTTAAACAAAAAATATTGAAATGCCCCCATAACATAATTGCATGATTAATTTGGTTTTCCATTCGCGTGACTTGGTTTTTTTTAAGGTGAAAGAACGTACTCGATACGACCAGATTAAAGATTATAGCAAGTTTGTGTTAGCCATCGTTTCAGCGCCCTTATCGATTTTTCCATTAAAGTTACCCACGATGGTTTTGATATCATGATGTTATACGTCTGAAGTCCAATAAAGAAAGAATCGTTCACATAACCATGTATATCGGAGTGTTGACAGGGCGGAAGCGGATGAGCCTATGCTACGCTGCTGCGCACTCCCACAAAAAAAATAACTCCAAAATCGCCTCTATTCTGATAGCCTTATGGATCCTACTGCCAGATCAGGTAAATTTTTACGTTCACAACAAATTTGAGCACGATTAAGTTTTTGATTATTTCTTTTATTCGATCTATAAAAACAATAATCTAAGGCCACATCCCTTTTGCTGCCCAGTAAAACAATTGTGTGGGTACGGCAAAAGTACCATGTCAAAAGTTTATTTTTGTATGTGTTTTCAACCAACTTACACATTTGTGTTTTCCTTTCAAACTTGTTTTAGGCCAAAAAAAACTCTAACTATACTCACAATTGTGTTCTTTGTACTTCAAATCAAGCGACATTTTTTATCAAAAACGCTATTTCTTACTATGATTTTTTACTCACACATTTGTGTGGTTTGGACTTAAATTAAGCCATTTTTTTTGGCTGAAAAAGGGATATTTGTGTCCCTTGGGAAACAGCAGAAGTTGCTTTAATTAAGTTTGATTGCTCATTTCCCTCATGCAATTTATTGTTGAAGTACCAAAATGTGAGTAGAATCAATCGAGAATTTCGAATGCTGCAAATGATAGCAAGTTAAACTGCTGATCGTTCATCACCCGCTAATGCTTCGTTTCAAGCTTCAATTTTAATCGCCACTTACGGTACCGTACTTTTCAATTCATTTCACTTTTCTTCCATTTTACAATTAATGTTATGCGGTTCCATGTGATCACTCAAATTTGTCAAGAAACGGTTGCTTTAAAGCAGCTTAATAGATGTAGGATGAGTAGTACAATTCCTGTACCACTATAGCTTTATCTAGATGGTGTTCTACTAATAGATTATTCCTTCATACTTTTTATCATAGAAACCGTAAACCTGTTATGTACAACTATCATCTAAACGTCGATATCTATCGGTCAAATTCCATGTTAGGTTTTATAGTTCGGATGAAAATAGAGTTTGATGATATATTTGTTAAGTAACTTTATATTCTTCCCTGATCAGACCCAACCACTTCTATGTCTCGAATATCCAATAATTATTATTATTTATATGCTTGAAGTTCAATAAAGAATAAATCGTTCGCATCTTCTGGTCTGACCGTGCATATCCGTATGTGAAGAGTCCAACCATTGGCGCAATTATGCATCCTTCAGCCAGACTGGGGTTCGTAACTTAGTGGTTTTTGTGAGAGTAGGTATAGTTGGATCGCCGCACCGCTCACTTGATCCACGTACTAATGAAAGAACTTAAGGCACTCAGTCATACCCAAAGTACTCTTCTAACCTGGATGGAGAACAGACGTTCATGTGGTATTAGTTTTTCGATGCCAACCACTCCACGTGTCATGTAGTGGACCTTGACTATAAACAGAATTTCCTGTACATCGAAATCCATTTATAACTATCCATGGACCACAGCGAGGAGTATCAATCTGAGGTTTCGTCCTCCACCCCTCTTCGCCCCCCCCCCTTAAACCAAAACATCATATCAAAGAACACAAGGCGATTCAAATGCTATGCAATTCGCTATATTTTTGTTTATTTTATTTATTTATTAAAGATATCACTTTGGTGATTTTTATGTATGATTTCAAATTTAATAAAAATTAAAAAACACAAAAATTAAAATTACATTTAACATTTAAATTTTTTTTAAATAATTCTTCAGAATTTTCTTGAAGTTGTTCATTGTAAATTAAAATCATTTATGTCATTGACGATGGTGAAAGATTTTGATGGCCAACACCCAACCTTTCTTTTCCGACAAATGTACATAGATCTTGAATACACCGCACACTTAATTTTTAAATCGAGAAATTGAACCTACTGTGGATACTTGATAAAACCGTTTTGTATAATAAAAAATCATTATTCCTACTTAAATTTCAGGAAACCAGCAAGCTCAACCCTTATTGGAAAATTGAAAAAGCTTTTACGGAAGCTACCACTTCCGGTACACAGATGTTCACCACATTACGCACGGATCTCCCTATTTATGGAAAATGTTTTAGTATGTTTTAGTTTGATTCCGAATAGTAAATCTGCCTGCACTGTAGAGATGCCGGGTTTTGGTAAAATAAATTTTTTTTTCGTTAAAGCGTCATTTCCGCTAAAATTTAAAAAATATGTAATCTGAATAAATTATGTTTGAAACTTAATCTACAATTTCTTTACCGTTTTTTCGTTAATGCTATACATATGTATGTATTAGGTGTGCAAGTACAAGCTTTTTTTGGTCAAATTCAACTTTATTGTAAATATAATTGTTACAAAGATTAATTATCGAAATATTCGCCATTACTATCTATGATCTTTTGCAATTTATCATCTGAATGCATTCGCGATAAGAACTCGGTAACTTGGTTAAACATGCTGTAAAACTTCCCAGCGTAAGGAAAAAATGCGTATCTGGTTTAATTTTACTGGACGAGCGTTGTCATGCAGCAATATCACCTTCCGCCTTCCTTGGTCCGCAAACTGTCTTTTTTTCCCCAGAGCATTACTTACTTTAATCAATTGGGCCTGGTAAAGTTCAGCTGTAACAGTTTGACCAGGTTCCAGAAGCTTTAGTAAATGACTCCTTTCCAATCCCACCAGACACACAGTAACACTTTCTTGGCATGAATATTTATTTTTGCAACTGATGCGTTGATGGCTGGTCTGGATCAACTCATGCTTTCCTGCATTTAGGATTATCGTGCAAAATCCACTTTTCATCGCCCGTAATGATTTTGTGTAAAAAATTCTTTCTTTTGTACCGAGAAAGCTAATTCATGCAGATGTCAACTCGTCGAAACCCATTTTCATTCCATCTGTATTTTTGTTATTGCGTGCAATCGAAGTGATATTGCTTGATGAGTAACTCTCAACTGTTCTGCAAGTTTTTTTGAGTTTGGCATGGATTTTTGGCCAGTAAAACTTTATATTCTTCGTCTTCAAATTGTTTGACTACACCTGGATGTGGTAGACTAAAATTGCCATCACGAAATCTTGCATACCAATTTTTTACTGTTGACTCACGTAATGTTCACTCGAAGTCGAATTAATCAATTTTATAGCTTAAGCAGCATTTTTTCATTCTAAAACGGAATAGAATGCAATAACGTTAATGTTGCTTATCGACATTCATTTCTTAAAATTGATGCACACGGAGCGACATCTTGTCTGACTGAATGACTGAAACTTGTTTCATGAAAACTGTAATGAGTGCTGGAAACAGACGTGCGGAAAACCACTTGCGTTTAACCTAGAGTCTACACTATGCAAATTCACTGATATTTTCTATCATGGTATCAATGTATGTGTGACTATTTTATATAAATTTTGACACTATCAGCAAATTATCAGGAGGCTATTTCATGATAAACTGTCACGAAATTATTACGAAATGTGATCATTTTGAGGTTATGTTTCATCATTATAAATTTAATTTTCAGAGTGAAGACATACATTTTTGTACATTTATTTAACTCTGTATTCTGTGTTAATAAATTAATAAAGGGTAGGGAATTGTTCGTGGCCTTTTTTCCGGTAGATGGCTTTACATTCATATATCTCAGTAACCATTGATCGTATCGGGTTACAACATTTTAAACATGGAGATAAATAATGAAATAATACGATATCTTTCGCAATTTTATTACGAGAAAGGTAAAAACGCGGCTCAGGCTTGCGAAAAAATTTGTGCTGTTTATGGAGAAGGTGCGCTTTATCAAAATCAGCAGCAAAGGACTGGTTCGCTCGCTTTTGTTCTGGAAATCCACTGGAAAGTCGATGACATCATGCAGAAAATTTAAGAGGCCCGGCATATAAGCAGCCATGCAATTGGTAAAGAACTAAATATTGGTCACAAAACAGTTTTAAACCATTTGAAGATGGTTGGATACGAAAAAAAAACTTGACGTTTGGGTACCACATGAATTAACAGTAACCATTTTTAAAGCGAATGTTTACTGGTGATGAAAAGTGAATAAGATATGACAACGTTGTGCTAAAAAGATCATGGACGAAACGAGGTGAAGCTTCCCAAACGGTATCAAAGCCACGATTGACGCCAAGAAAGGTAATACTGTGTGTTTGGTGGGATTGGAAAGGAATCGTGCATTATGAGGTGCTGCTACCGGGCAAAATGATTGATCCTAATCTTTACTAGCAGCAACTAACGCGTTTGAGGCAAGCAATTCAGTTAAAACGTCCAGAATTGATCAGCAGGAAGGGTGTTGTGTTCTATCATGATAACGCTAGACCACACACCTTCGGACTACCATTTGTTCCGGTCCATGCAGAATCATCTTAATGGTTTTACATTAAGTTCAAAAGATGGATCGGTGACTCTACCAGAAAAATGGCAAAAGGTCATCGATCAAAATGGCACATATTTGGTTTAATAAAGTTCGTTTGAAATAAGAAAATACTTTGTTTCAATGTCACCTAAAAAAGGCCACGAACTATTATCCCTACGTATTATATCGAAATTCGTGATTTTCGTAATTCATTTTAATTTTCTTTAATATATTTAATTTTTTCAATAGTTGTGAACGTCTGCACATTTTGTTGTTCACGAATTTAAACAGAATGATGTCTTCATCTGTTTAAATTAAATATTGTAATGATAAAACATAACCTCAAAAGGACGATATTTCGTAATAAATTCATAATAATTTATCGTGAAATAGCCTCCTGATAATTTGATACCATGATAGAAAATATCACTGAATTAGCATAGAGTAGACTCTATAGGTAAATTAGAATACACTTTTTTCCGCAAGTTGTCTCTATTTCTAAAAAAAACGCACCGCTGAATGGGCAACACAAAAAAAATAACAATTGCGAATTATACTAACTTCACGCCAGCATTTCATTTTTTTTTTAACAGAACTCAAAATAAAACATGGAGGAAAAATAATTGAATTTATTCGTGGAAATGAATTTATTTATAATAAAAAGCATAATTGCTATAAAAATATATATTTAAGGGATAAGACATTCTAAATTGATCTTGGTCATTGTTTTTAATTATCAAAAATAGTTTTGAAAAAAATCCGTGCTTTTTTCTTTCATATTTTGTCTAAATTTCCCTAGTCCAAATTGGTCTATTTGATTTTCTCTGTTGTTTCTGTATAATTTTTATCATTTTTTTGCAAGATAAAAAGCACAGATACAACAATATTATTTTATTTAAATGGTCGTATTTAATTTGATTTTTTAATACTGATAAATCAACTACACGATAACTCGATATTTATAAATCACAATATGGATCCCAAGAAAATATTAAGCGAAATGTCAAAATAAAACGCAAACGTAAAAAACGCACATGTATGGTTCAGTTGCGTTTCCGCTTGCGTCTGTTTCATTCATAAGCTACATTTGTATATCCAAAATGGCGGGCAATTTGAATGCGTTTCAGTATAGCCAAGTTTCTACTTGCACACTTCATACAAAATAATCAAAACGCAACGGAGGAGAATTGTAAATAAGACTAATGGTATATTGTACACGTCTCAAATAAAGAAATATTTTACTGTTATAATGTTATTTTTAAACATTTGAATTATTTTTTATATTGTTACGAATTCTAATCTAGTCAAGTATATCACTTGGTGTTCAAGTGGTTAAAGTGTACTCCAGCAAATGTTATCAACCGATTATTATTGATTAACATCATCGATGTTATCGGATCAAGTATTCCTCCAATAATAATTGGGAATTGGATTTAAGAATGACATTCCTGGCTAGTGGAGGGGAACATGGAGATAACGAAAGCAATTGTAAACGGTAAATCATCATCGAAAATGCTGGAATTCACAACGGGAGTTACTCATCAAGACAGGGAAATGATAGCGTGGAATGTTCACGAATTAAAATTGCAATTACGCATACATCATACATCGTCAGACGCAATAAAAATACAGGGTGGCGCACGAATCGTGCTACAAAAACAAAACGTAATAACTTTTTTTCTGTGTGACTAATCGGCTTTATTTTTTTTTATTGTATAGCTAATTCAATTTTATTTTTATTTAACTAATTAGTTTTGAAAATGATAGACCGTAAATGACCTCCATGCTCATTCACGCATGTGCGACACCTGATCAGAAAATTATTCATTGCGCACTGAAGGGAATTATTCATTGAATTATTCATTGCGCACTGAGTATTTCTGGATTAGTTTCACTCCATATACGGCAATTTTGCTTGTTTACATTGCCGTTTAGATCAAAATGGGCCTCATCAGACATAAACAAGCAATTTATGAAGTTGTTGTCTTCTTCGGCCATTTCAATAATTTTCCGGCAAAATTCCAGGCGAATAGGCAAATCCAGAGGTTTTAATTTGCTTGTAATTTGGATTTTGTACGGAAACAAGTTTAAGTCATCATGAATTATCCGTTGTAATGACCGTCTGCTAACTCCAATTTGCGCCGATAACTCTCGAGTCGAAACACTTGGATTTGCCTGAATTGATGATGCTACAGCTGCGATTGTGGCTTCGACCCGAACATAGGGATCTCGATTGTACGGTCTACGTGCGATGCTTCCAGATTCAGCAAACATGCGTACCAACCTCATAATGGTCCATCTACTCGGGGGAGTGCCGCCAAACTCCCGCCTAAATTCCCTCTGGACGGAAATGATGGACTGCAAAGCATGGTAGCGCTGCACTATCCAAATCCTCGTTTCGGTATTCCAAGCATCCATTTTAGTAAATTTAAATAATAATCTGCAAAATAAAAAAAATAAAAAACAGATTAGTCACACAGAAAAATAGTTATTACGTTTTGTTTTTGTAGCACGATTCGTGCGCCACCCTGTATTAAGCTCGAACAACGATAGGCACGAATATACGCGGCTCCAATTTGGGACGCAGACTTCGTTGTAATTTAACTAGTGGACAGTGCAAGTTAAAAAGTGAAAAGTAAACAGGGCGAAAAATAGTGACCAATAAAAGTGAACAGTTAAAGAAAACAGTAAAAGAGAATTACTGAGCGCTAATAGCTTAAATCGCTTATTTGCAAAATCGTGTACGAATCCATATCGAACGCCCTAAATTCGTAATAATATCTTTATCTAACCGTATCTTGATTTTAATATCAAGTAACTCTCGACTTCGGCTATTGTTCGATATGCTCTTTTAGGCTATGTGTGATTCTACATGATGGGTTTGCTGTATATGGAAGGTTCTCAGAGATTGTATTTCTTGAGTTATTAGGGATATAAATTAATTAAAATTTCGTTTTGTTGTTTAATGTTATTTTGTTCGCTTGATATCATTAGTTTTATCTTGATGCATATTGAAAAAGGCAAGATAAATTTTCGTTTCATGTTTACAAACTGCTTATAGAGAATTATGGTCAAGGGGCTTTTTATTTCAATTTTGGGGGCGTAGGAGCGGTGTTATATAAACATGGCGCAAATATAGAATTGGCGCCATTGCTAATTATAAAAAGACCACCAAATTCAGTAATTGGGATGGTTCTAATTTAATTAAAACTATATTGTATTAAAAAAAAATGAGCTGTTGTAAAGGAATTTAAGTATTTTAAATAAATATTTATTTCGGGATTTTTAGTTTTCTTCGTTTTCGGGATTTATGCTTACCGGACATGACAGTTTCGATAGAATATATTATGATTCTAGCCGGTCAGTGAGTATTTTGATCAAAAAAATGAACATACCAGATAGTGCCCAAGTTCAAAATACAACGAAAACTGGAATCGAGGTTTCGACGATTTAAATATAAGCAAATACAATTATTTGCTCAAACAAAATTAATCAAGAAATCATCTCTGTATATAGATTAAACAGCAAACATGTATTGATAACTAAATATAACACCCGTTATAATGAATAAAGTTATTGATGCGTGTGGACGTAGACGGACAAATTAAAAGAGCAAACAAGCTAAAATTTTGTTAGAGTTGTCTCAATCAATAATCATGTATTTGAGTCGATGTATTGCTGGTTAAGTTTTGGTATTAGTTTTGGTTTTTTAAGGAGTGTGACTTAAGCACAATAAATAAAATTATTTACACTTAGTCATGAAAATATTCAATTATACTCGAACAACATTTAGTTTAGTAGAAAATGGAAATTAATGGAATGCCCAAAATGAGATCTCATTGAGAGCTCTAAAGCGGTACTCTAATGATTCAAATAACTTAAGCTATTAATGTAAGTTTTAACGGGTTTCTTCTTTACTAAAAATAATTACTCTAGTTCGGGACGATATATTTACCCAAAATGTTTCCAAAACAACTTGCACATTATAACAAATTGATATGGTTTTTAGACCGAATTTATTTTACGACTAGGCAATTTGGACTGAGAGATAAAATTGGTAACTTTCGAATTCTCATCGTTTATTTGAACACCAAAAACAAAACTTGGGTTCTATAAACATTAAAGTAAATAAGGTCGTTCTCATTACATGGGATTAAAACAACACAGATTACCTCGTACATAATTTTGAAATCAGATTTGAATCAAGGTCTACTTGTTTAAGAATAAAATGAGTCAGTTGACCTGAATCAAGATGTCAAACGGTTTCCAAACCTTTTCAAAAAGCTTACATTGAATAGAATAAATTCATAAACTCTCTCAGAAAAGCATGGTGGGCAGTATATTTAAATTAAAAAAAAAAAAAAAAACTATCATAAGTGTCCCATTCCCATAGTACCACAAGTAAAACTCATTCACAGACCTTTTATTTTGGTTTCTTAAACTAATTAACACCCATCCCATGTGAGCCGAAGCAAACAGGCTCCAGCCCATCCTTGATTTGTACCTTCCTCAACTATTTGTCTGCGATTTAATATACACGTCAATCCTGATGTGAATGCAATTTATTTTAAGTAGTTGCCAAGTATAAATTAGATAATTTAGTGTCACGTTGCAAATGCATGCTAATAAATTAAAAAATTATTTGTAGAAAATATTTAACCGTGGATTGAATAAATACAAATTTTTCCAAATATCGCGTATGACTAAAATACGTGAGCGATACATGAGTAAATTTAAACAAGAAAATGTTTGCACCAAATTATATAAATATTAGTAACTAGTAAGCACTAATTTATCATTAAACTATCGACCTAATGAATACCCAAAGAATTCTGACTCAGTGCCACACATTACCCATGGTGCAAACCTAAATTTGTAGTGCAGATGTTCTTTGAAGCGGCCATGACTTGTGTTCGTCAATGTATAATTTAAATATAAAATAAGCTGTTTGCCATTGTCCTACAATTCAACTGAGATTGTTCGACGAACGAACAAAATTATATATTGGGTATACAAATAAGTCGGGATTTATTACCATTTTAGATTCTACTTCTGTTTTGATAAAGATTTTTCTTGGAAACTAAAATATGGAGAATTCCTTTCCAGAGCTTTTTATTTAAAAAAATTATGAACACAAAAAAATGAAGATCACAATAATTATTGAAATCGCTGTATCCATCAAAAATATTTTTCTGAATAACTCTCGTTTTAAAAAGAAACATACAATACATATATGAACACTGTGTACGTAAAGTTTACAAAGGACATCTGTTAACAACATAACCCTAAAATATTAGGTGTATGACAGTCCATCGTGTAGGGACAAGAAAGACAGATTATACTCATTTCAACTGTACGCTCAACAAAACAATTGACGTTTAAAGACCGGGAAAATGCTATTCGATTGGTCGATGATATAAAGTGAATCAATGAGGCGATTTCACGAACTCCAGCATTTTACTTGGAATCTTCGGTAATCCCTACTTATTGTATGCTGACATCGACGAAAATTGGAGGTACATCATCAATCATTGTGTTCAGAATAACACTTATGTCGGATTTAGTTTACCTGAACCTTTTAAAAATAAAACAATACTGTTGATTAATGGAAATTTTCGGCTTTTTATTATAAATTTAATTTTCACAATTTTGTATTATTCTGCAGGATTCTCAAGTTTATCGGGTGACTATAAAAAGAAAAAATCTTTATCCGTTGTTAATTGTTTTGAATATACTTCTAGTTATTTTCATCATTTGTGCTTTAGCTTTGTGTTGTCTGTCTAGCTTTCAGTGAAAGCTTCCGAACGAACTGAGAGGGAACCAATTTTTTCAACTAGCTGTTGATATGGTGATAAAGGTCGCATTCCCATTACAACTTGTCCCAATTTCGAGCCAATTTTAGCATCGACTCGAGCATTACGAACTAAATTCACAATTCAGCAATCAGCTTTCTTCGATTTTATGTTTAATATATCGACCAACATACTTATGGTAATGCATTGATGGATTCGCGGTTTTCAAAATTTTCTCGTGTAATTCTTTTTTGTCACATATCTAAAAAAAGTAATTCTATGCATAATTTGTAGGTTATGTTGTCATCATACATACATTATTGTCGCACAAAAATTGCAACAGCGGAAAAGTTAACAAAGATATTGGCAACTTTTTTACGTTATATTTTTAAAATGTTTTCATTTGATTGATTGATTGATTGATTAGAATGTACGGCCAAGACTAAGCAGGGATCCCGGATACGCCGGGCCTACCGTACACCCCTTTTACATATAACAAGATGGAGTGATAGGAAAGGTTGTTAGATATGATAGACTTGACCCGGTTACAGACACCTAAGTAGTCAATAGTTAGTAAATTGATAAGCACAAGACAGCACAATTATTTTTGGTTTTATGGTATAAAAGTTCGGCAATCAGCATCTTGAAAAAAATTTTAATAATTAATTAAGTACCCATATATAGTAGTACCCATACATTTCCTGCAATAAAACTTTATTATTATGAGTTGCATTTTCCATAAACTAAATTAAACTGGTTCTCCAAAAACATATTAAATCATGTAAACTTAATCCAATCCAGAAATCCCCTAATATTATTAAAGAATAAAAGAGCAAATTATCTTTCAGTCTTCCACAGGCTTTGAAATCAGCTGAATGTATTTATTTCTAATAAAATAATTTGAATAATGGTTTTAATTAAAATAATGTACAAGACAAACAGTCACTGCCACCCCTGCCATAATTATGTATATTTTTTAAATAAACATATTGTGAAACAACATTCAGTTTCAAAAGCAACTAATCTAGAATCGATGAGGTAATACATCAAACATAATTTTTGACACAGTTCTAGAATCTCATTGCCGAAACGAATTAACAGAATTATACTATTAAGGTAATCAAGAATCTGTAAGATGAGAGAAACAATAACAAGTACAGCTGTATAGAAAACCCAATAACCAAAATGATAATTAGTAACATGGTAACAATAATATTCTACTACATATTCGACATCTGCACATTCTCTGAAATTTAATAATGAATTAATATTTTCCTGCTACATGTATATACATTTGCCTATTATATTGTGTAAAAAATATTAAATATTTGTATGTAAGGAATGTGCATGTGTAAATATGGTCGAACGAGACAATCACTCCTTCCATACTAGGTCTCACAAGTCCGGTCTCATTCTTCGTTTTCCCCCCTTTAAGCCTAGTACTCAGTTCGATTTTACGTGAAATCTTCATACGATTTTAGTAAAGTGAAATTAGAAATGAAAAATTCCACTAGTTTTCAGTTTAAATCGCGTACATGACACCGGAAATAAATAGTCCCACACTCGCTAACGAACTCAAAATCAATCAAATAACGTGAAATGCCCTATACCACGCCTACTAGTTCCGAACTCGAGTTGAAATTGTTTTATAGTGCGTTCATGACATAGTGAGTAAGTTCGGAAAAAATTCCATGCTAACACACAAAATGTATTAAAACAACACCAAAGTTAAAAAATTTCAACTCGAGTTCGGAACTAGTAGGCGTGATACAAAGCACTTAAAATAATCCGACTGGATTTGAGTTCGTTAGCGAGTATGCAAATATTTACCTCCCATGTCATGAACGCACTATTAACTTTGTGTTTCTTTTATGCTTTGTTCATAACATCGGGAAAAATTACCATGGTATTGATAACCATGCTCTACACCAATGAAATCGCTTCAAAATATAAAAACTCCGCCTACTTTTTTCTTACTTGAGTTGAAATATTTCTTACTTCAATACCATGGTGCAAACACCATGCTATTTTCCCGATGTTATGAACAAAGCATTAAAACATTTTGTGTGATACCATGGTATTTTACCGAACTAACTCACGATGTCATGAACGCACGATTAAGATCGGTATCCAGCTCGCGCTCAGATAAATTTCACATACAAATTTAACGTAAAATTTAGGTAGCGAAAAAAAAAAATATTTAGCTCACATTTTCGCAGATGCCGTACACAGCTGGCGTGAAAAGTTTGTAGTTATTTCATTCATATATAGACTGCGCTAGTGAAACGTTTCCGCAGCATATTATCTGCCTAGAAACAAACGTTTTCGCAGCATATTATCTGCCTGGACAATAAAATTTAGAAAAATTTTGACAACAAAACGTGAAAATTTATTTATTTTAAATGGATGAACAAAATAATTTTCTAGACTATGAAAATAGTTTCGAACTATATTTTTGTTTGCATCCGGTAAATTTGTTGGCCATTTTGCAGTGGAAATAAACCGCGGATCGTTGTTTCTCAGCCAATCTTGATTGACGCGCGCTTTATAACTCGGCGTCGATTCCTGTTGAAATGTCCAGGCTCTGCGGCCGAAATGTGTTTGTGCCCAAGGCTTCAACGCTCTCTCCAACACATGATCCCGATAAATTTGAGCATTTATCTTGATGCCACGGTCCAAAAAAAAACGAGCGGTGAATGGCTTTCGGTCGTTACGGCAGCACAAACCATCACCATCGACTGCGCTCAGTTTCGAGTGACACTCCGTTGGTCCAAATTTTCAGTAGAACGGCCGGGGCAAGTAAATCCGGTCGTTTTGCTTTTTCACATATTGCCCAATAACGAACGGTAACTCATCGGAGAAAACCAAATTCGAAAATCGCCGTGCAAGCGTAACAACTCCTCTGCTCTTTCTACTCTAACTTTTTTTGAGCATCGGTGAGACCATGCGTTTTATGGAATTTCGAGGCCTTTAGTCCAAGATGATCTTTCAATATGTGCTGCATCCGTTCGAGCGAAATGTTCGCCTCACGAGCCATTTTTCTGGAGCTACGTCACGGATTCCGAGCCAATTTGGCCTTCACCTTCCGAATGATATCCGGCGATGTTGCAGTGCGTTTCGGTCCACCACCATGGCGTTTTGCAATGCTGCCAGTATCGTTATAACGATTTAAGGTGCGATACACAAACATTTTATTCACATGCAGATGTTTTAACTGGTTAACAAGCATTACGCTTGAATTCCATTGCGGTTAACTTTTTTTCTGAATATTTCCCAATAAAATGCTTTTGTACGCTTGTAAACAATGGAATGAACTGTCGTTCGTGTAAATTTGAGCGCTCTGTCATCACTGGTTTGACAGCAATGACAGTCTGAAGTTGGTAACACTTCGTGTTAGTCACCCTGTACAAGTCGTTACGAAAATAAATTGGTATTGTATTTTTGAATACGATCGTACGTAATTGTTTGGTGTGTGTCCTTGCTATAAGGGAAATTTATTTTATATGGTTTTACCTGCAATAAAATTGAACCACTTGGATTTGAGTTTTAACGTTTTGGTTTGTAATTGAAATGGATGCAATAATATTATTTTTCTTCTAGGTTTTCAAAGAAATAATACAAATAAGTGTGTGCCCTCTTAAGAGGGTTATGTACTAAAGAAAGGGTGTCTTGTGCAGGTTCGATTAGCTTCTGTGGGAACCTAGAGATTTTTTAGTATCAATAGATAATACCTAAAACTCGTGCTTAGTTTTTCTGTTTTTCCAAAATTTTCTTTTAATAATTTATTATTAGTTCTCAAAGTTGGACAACTTGTGCAGGTTCGATCGAGACATACAACAACGGTAGACTGTTTTTGACAATAAATATCTTGAACCTATTTTATCGTGCCTAGTTTTTTTCTTTTGTCGATATTTTGTTTCTAAATGACCAAATAATTAAAATAAAAAAAGCTTTTGAGAAAATAACTTCAGCCAAATACCTCTCTCTCTCTCTCTCTGGCTTTCACATCCCATGAAGGGATTTCGCCGCCCGCACAATGGCCCTCCATCCATCCCGATCCATTGCTCTCGTCCTCCAGTTTCGACATCCTAATGCTTGCAGATCTTGTTCAATGTCGTCACGCCAGCGTAGTCGGGGTCTTCCTCTACGACGTACTCCGGCTGGTTGTTGGTGAAACACTTTATATATCATCCGTTGTTGTGGGGACCTTGTAACGTGGCCGAGCCATCTCACTCGATTGGATTTAATGAATCCGATGATATCGCTGCCTCCGATGAGTTGCTTTATTTCGTGATTCATACGAATCCGACATTCGTTGTTCGCAACTTTAATTGGACCAAAATATTTTTAAAATGTTTTCATTATGTATAAAAAATTGCTCGCCACTGAACATACTTTATATTGAGCGAATTAGTATCCGCACTGAATGCCAATGAATCCTGTGTAGTGTGTTGTATTATTATTAAATACATACTGATCGTGTATCACTCAGAATCTCTGGTTGGTGCAGCCAAAGTCAAAGTGACATTTGAAATTGAGAGAACCAATTTTAGTAGATGCGAAGATTTTATAATCGGTTTAAATTTTTTTGAAAACTACTAGCGCTATTTATTATCTACCTATCTAAACTATTTTTACCACTGTTGTTTTTATATGTAAAAGATCATATATTCGAGTCGAAAGAAATTTATACAAAAATCGAGTTATATCGTTTCTGTGTATTCTGTGTCCTCTAGTCCTTTAGTATTAGAGTGCACTGAATCGTGTCTTATGGAGCAGATTTCTTCAAATAATTAGGTTATAATCGAATGCAATAACCAGCTTAACAGCTGCTCTAAGTTGTAAACATCTTTTTCTCCTGCAAAGTTGACAATTTCCGGTGATTCCGCCATTTGTATTACTATGAACAAATGAAAAGGACTAACTTATGATACGGTGAAAATCGATCAGCAACTTCCTGTATTCTATAGTATGGCCACGGTCAACTTCAAAGAGAACTATTAAAGTGGAAATTTCAGAATGTCAAGAGCAACACTATGTTACTGCACAATGACGGAAAATTCATTTGGAATGTGGTGCACAATGAAATTTGCCGCATGTAATTTAATAAGCTTTTGCAACAGCAGGAATTCGCGCTTATTTTATTCATCCATAAGATATTAGTAATGTTATATTAGTTTCTGTAAAGGTACGACTGCATTTTTGAAATGTCTAACTCATGAAACAAAAATGTTGCAAGCTGATTTGTATTTTAAATTTATAATTAAATCAGTTTGAGTAAATTAGAAGTGTAAATCTAATACGATCTAAATTCGCATTAATCGCAGAATATACGTCTTGTTTTATTCATTCAGAACATTAATATTTTCAGGCTACGACATAGGCCCTGGTAATTAAATTTAATTTAATTTAATATCGGTGGACCTAATTAAATGTGTATGCGAACCTGAACATATTATAATTTAAATACGAGTATCTTATTTAATTTTTAGAACTAATTATATAAATCGTTAAAATCGTTTTTATGTACAAATGATCTTTAAAAATAAACTTTAAGAAACGGAGATCATGACCGTAAATAATAATAAAAATAATATAAAATGACACATACGTATTTGCGTATTTTTGTTTATCGTTTTTGCTCAAAATGATTCAAGTCCAATCTACCGATACAAGGTCGTCAATGTTCTTAAAATGTTAGCCTATCCTTTGGACATATTACATTCGGATAGAAATGGATTTCTGGACCGTACACGCTCAGGTGTATTGAGGTGCGCTCAAACACGTATGTTAATTAGCTTGTTGACTTTTCAGTTCAGCAAAATTTATATTCATGGCTAGAGAAAAAAACTACTTAATTAATGATGAATAATGACAATGACAAAGTTTTTCTTAGAAATTAGCACTCTTAAACTGAGCTTAGAAATATCTCGATAAAAAAACAGAATCGTTTTTATTACAAAACCATTGTACACTGTACATATATGACATCCGTTAGGCTAGGCAATTGAGTTTATTTGACCGCAACACAATATATTCTTCATATTTCTTACCTTGGTGCGTCTTTTAAACAAACAAAACTATAATCGTTATAAAATAATTGTAGCATTGAATTTTTATTACGAAACATATTACCAAATAACTAAAGCGTGCCTATTAATTGAAGTTAGAGTCGTGGTCGTATACAATAAATTAAAAATTGTCGCGTTTAATGTCAAGGTTAATGGTCCTGCGGTGGGAAAATGCAAGATCACATACATCGATCAATAATAATTTATACGTATAATCTAAGTCATTTCCGGAATTCGTATTGAATCGAAACCTACCTATAAAGCAACCTTGCGAATTTATATTCGATATACAAAAAACATTTTATCACTACAGTCAGATCTCTATACAGATTTACAAGTTTTCTTATTTCCTCGTTCGTGTGTCTCGCAACAATATATTTACTTAAGATAATCAGTCGAAGGTTGCGTATCGGATGCAGTCTTGAATCTGGTTATTTATATGTAGCGTACATGTGTAT
The DNA here is from genome assembly GCA_932526605.1 of Nephrotoma flavescens. Classification (NCBI taxonomy): domain Eukaryota; kingdom Metazoa; phylum Arthropoda; class Insecta; order Diptera; family Tipulidae; genus Nephrotoma; species Nephrotoma flavescens. The sequence continues at coordinate 323,656,532 of OW052220.1, forward strand.
GACCCCTTTCAGGGTGAAGAATGGTAAAGACGGTTATTGCACATTATTTAAATCGATTTAGTGTGCAAATCGTGTGTGCGTATTATGACAATTTTTATGAGGTCATAAATTTTACACGAGACGGTGTGCAGTGTCTTTGAATGGAGTGGAATGAATGGCAATGAAAATATTAATATTAAACATAGAAACAAGTTTCTATTATTTAAAAAAAAAAACTAGAAAACTAAATTATTATTTTATTATTTTGCTAGATGAACCCGGTTTGACTGTGCCAATAAACGATGACGAATTTCTAATAAAATTTTTGCGGCCGTGTAAATTTTATCCGAAAAGCGCATTTGAAAAGGTAAGTACTATTGGACGAAAATTTGTGTGGGCCTAATGCTTAACTGGGAATACGAGTTTATAGTTTTATTCTTATAAACAGGGCTTCGGGGACTTGATAAAAGTCGGTAATTTCCGGTGTATCACAGTAGAAGTTTTCTTAAACAGTAGCAGAGCAATTCATCGACAAAGGCAGTTTAACACAAACCAAAAAAATCCAAATTCGTATAGGGCATTTGCGATTTCTAAATTGAGGCAATCGTGCTTAAGACTTAATAAATTCCATTTCTACTCAGCAAAATACTAAATTCTCGAGAATGCTGTGTTCAATTGTAATTTTAAAACTCCCATTCAAGGTGGACGTTTAATTCGCGATTATATTTTTTATCGTTTGAAAATACTAGCTGATTTATTACGCGAGTGAATGGGTGGTATTTTTTCCCCGGGCACTGTTATTGAATATTTTTATCTAGCATGCTAAGTGGATATCACATAAAACTTACTGGTAGTCGTATTGGTTGCCAACAATTATTATGGTGTCGCTAATTATATTTTTCGCGTCGTGTCAATTTTGGTACTTCCTTACTACTTTCTTACTTCTTTCGTGGTTGCTGAATTAATCCCATCTTTCCATCAGTGCTGTGCGTCTACACGTACTTTGCAATTACATTTTGCGTATTTTCTACATGTTGATGTCGAAAAAAGCTTAGAAAATTAATTTTTGCGTAGATAATGGCGACAAGTGGTAGAATATGTAGATAATTCGTAGGCAATGTAGATTATTGTTTTTCAATTGGTTTTTTTAGTATGTGGAAGCCATCTTATATTTATTCAGTTTATATTGGAGTTTTCTAATAAATTCAATTTTTTGCAAGAGATACAATTGAGGTTAGTATAGGTACGTTTAAAATAATTAAACATATTCAAACGTAGTATTACTGGACAAATGGAATTTTTTTTCTCTCAACGCAGAATTTAGTTATCTAATTAGTATACGAATTTTATTCGAAAATCGCAACTTGAGAGTTGAGAGTTTTTATGTTGTTTCATCAGCACACTAGATGTATATATAAAATTTATTTATTATTTACATCAATCAACAATAATATTAATTTTGTGCATGTAGTAAGTTGATGAAACAGCAGCAAAACTCCCAACTCTCAAGTCTCAGTTTTCGATCAAAATCTGCACTCAGATGTCACTATTTTCGAAAAAATATTCGAACTAATCGTAACGTTTAGATTAGTTGGAATATTTTGTTTGAAGTTTATTTTTAAAATTCATCCACTGTTTCAACTTCCATCGGTAATTGAAATTAAAACTTTCATTAAACAAAATATAGTAGAACACAACAACAAGCCTTTAAATTATTCTGTCGGCCTAAATTTCTCTATAATATCGACAATTTTTTATTTTACGACTACTTAAATTATTTAGCTGATCGATATCGAGAACCTATACGCAGTTCTGTATGAAATTTCGTAGCACTTGCGTGTATTAAAATTTGTTTCTTCCGATTGATTCAACACTTGCAGTTTAACTGAAATGATCATCTTTGTGTAGTTAAAATTCGCGATATCCGGTCACTCAGAGAATCGCGGCCATCTTGTTTAAAGAATTACAAGACAATTTTTACAGGAAACAACATTACCCCATTAAACTTTGTGTCCAAAATAAAGGGTGTGGGAGGATAGGGTTATGTATGGAATAGCACATCGGGCAAATGTCCTCCACGGCTTTCCTGGCACATGTGCCCTTTTTTGTTGGAAACATATTATGCAATAATTGGAATGTTTTATGAACTGCATGGCATGTTGCATCGTCTTGTTGAAACCACATGTCGCCCACATCAATAACATCCAATTTAGTCAGAAAGAACTCAGTTATCATGTCGCGATATCGAGCACCAGTAACAGTAGCTGCTTGACCAGACTCATTTTCAAAAAAAATTGGTCCAATGACGCCTCCAGCCCAAAATTCGCATCAAACAGTGACACGTTGTGGATGCATTTGCTTTCGTTACATGTGGATTCTATGAAACCTAAATTCGGTAATTTCGCGGATTAATGAAAGTATTCAAGGTGAAAGTGAGCTAGATCGCTTATACCCTTGACAGACTAGGATTTAGCTAAACGCGTTTAGTTAAACTAGTTTAGTTAATCTACTACAAATCCAATTAGGTTGACACACTATATGAATAATAAAATACGGTAGCGCTATGTTTGTCCGGAATCGGTATTAAACAAATGTTATATATAGACCATTTTCCTCAAACGTCAAAATAACATTATGACAGTTGAACGTGTATGGCAAACCATTAAAATAAAATTGTATTTTTTATTTTATTTCTTAATTCTCATAATGCTATTAAAATTTAACAATATAATTGTTTGTGGTTATGTTTTAAACATTACACTTTAATAGTTTTGTCATAAACTTTAAAAATTACAAACAAAGTTTAGTTTGTTCTTGTTTGCCATACAGCTTGCGCTGTCAATTTTTTTGGAGGAAAATGGTCTATTGTGGCAAATAAAAAAATATTTTAATTAAACGCAATTTAATTTATAACGCCTAAACTTTGTGTTTTAATTGTATCCCAAAATTCCTATTCCATTTTAATACAAATACAACATAAAAATGCAAACAAAATAAATGAATATGTATATATACAATATAATATATTTAATACATCACTGTGTATCCGCCATATTTTTTCTGCGCGAGAATTGTCAAATTTGAGCGAGATTTGAATACAGATTAAAAAAATATGAATTCCAAATACAATACCACGGTATATTTTTCGGCACTAGAAGTCAAATATAGTGCAATACTGTATATTACAATACGCACTCTACGGTAAGAAGAATGCACAAATGTGTACGTTGGACCAAAACAGATACAAAAATAAATTTTGACATGATTCGTTTTCGTTACCCACACAATTAGCACTAAACCGGTTTAGTCACTAAACCTAAAACAAAACCCGTTTAGCTAATCTCAAAGTTGACACATTAAGAGATAAACTCGAAAAACTGGTTAAACGCGTTTAGCTAATCCTAGTCTGTCAAGGGTATTAGGGTGGTCTGCAAACACTAAATTAATTAAACTTCTATTTAATTCAAATCTTGCGTAATTTTTGGGACACCCTTTACTTACGCCAAACTTATTCTTTCAGTAGGCTGGCGGGTTAATTCGTGTTCCGTGAAAATATGAAAATGATTTTTTTTTCATTGGGAAAAAGATTTTTTTTCAGGTTTGAATTGCCCGTAAGATATTTTGATTTCACACAGTGGAAGATTACTGATGGGGAAAAAATTAATTTGTGCATTATTTCAGAACGCGAATTGACCTTCCAGTAGTACACACGCAGACTAAAACATTTGTAACCGATGCTTTCGATATTAATATAAACATAAGCGATTCAATTTCTGTTCGTGAATTGAAATTATTTTGCTTTACAAATCCAAAATAAATAACACTGTTTAGTTTCTTTTTACACTATTTGCCGTAATCACTTGGCGAAACACACTTACACTTAATAAAAACATTTTATTAAACACCTTTTTTTTGCGAAATAAAAAACAAGTGTTTAAAATGTGTTTATTAAATGTTTTATGTATATTTGAACTAACAAAAATGTTCGTGCAGTGCGTTCAACAAATAATATTTCTCCCATACTAAAATTAGCGTAAGTGGGTAGTTCTCGTTACTATGATTCTAGTTTAACACAAACCTCCAAGTGTTAATGTAATGCACTTCGCATAAAGAATTCGTCAGGAAATTCGTAAAATAGGAGCATCGACAAATAATTTTTCTACATGCAGGACTATACTCTATAGAAATTAATAATTTCATAATATGTCGGTATGCATGTCTTTTCAGGAGCTTTATCGATAGTTAATCAAAAGGGGTCAACTCAACTGCAATAGATTTTCACTTTTCAATGCGCCGAACGTCACGAGCACTTTCAAAACGTTATACTGTATGAATGTTTATTGCTAAGTTTAAAATCGGTTTTTTGTGCAACACGGGCGGCAACCAGATATTTCGGCCACATGACAGTATACCACATTTAATTAGTATTTGGTGTTAGCAGTGATTAATCTTTCCTTGCAGGAAGGAATATTTTATAATCCAATTTCTTCTGATTCAACTGAGATTTGAATTTTTCCGAGAATTTTCGCCAATTTATAATCAATCGAAGATTGTTTTTCCTATTTCTTTTCACTATGTAATTATATTGCCCGAAATATCCAGAGAGTCTTCTATCAAACTTAGTGTTTATTTATTATAAACCGAGGAACTCGTATATTGTCGGAGAAACTTCTTTGTACTTTAACAGTTTATTGCGTGGTAAGGAGGTCACTGTAATACATTGGCATTTACATGGCTCTGCCTTTAGTTTAAAAATAAATTTAACACAGATGTCCGCCGTTTATTTGTTTTCGGTACTTTTGGGTGATTTCCTAAGCAGATAACCGAGCCATTGGCGCATAGGTCTAAAACCTCTAAATTGAAAATAATTAGAACAAGATTGACGATCAAATCGCAAAAATTATTTTCGAAATATCATCGGTACGGTTCTCCATTTTTATTTGCTTGGTAGGACTCACGAGACCTTGAAAACGTAGTAAATTGCGCAACCTACGGCACATTCTTTTGACAGAGCCTTTTTAATTCGATTATTGAAGAACCCATTGATCATTACCAGATAATAGAAACCGTCAATCATACCCAACCAGGTATGACAAGCGATACAATAAAGTTCAGCTTGCAAAATTTTTCTCAGTCTTCATGAAGTCGAATGAGATGGTTCGTTCCTCTCTTTACTTGTATTACACTCCAGATTATTAGAAGATAAATCCAAGGGAAAAGAGGGGGAACTGTTACTACCAAGCCTAACTAGAATTTATTAGCTAAAATTTGAGTCAATTTAAATTGTATCTCGTTTGCTGAAGGTTGAATATTCCTCGACATACATGATTCCAATAGCATGAGTTCGTCAAACTTCATAGTTGCGTTGAACAACCCAAGGATTCGAATTGGATTCTTGCAAGCGTTTTCAGCATCCTCCATGTGAAGTCCGCTGTTGGACCACTATCATATGTAAGTGCTTCGACGGCGAGTATCATTTTGCTTCGTTGTTAGAGCTGTTGCGAACTTTATTCTATCAACCTTCTATCGATTATTAAACCGTTATATGATTATCTTTAGAAAACTGCCTTAACATGCATAAATGTTTCTCAAATCATTTTAGGCTATCAACAATCATTCCTAAGTTAATTCCTACGGTTCGAACGCTTTGAATAGTTTTGTACAAGTGCGGGTTAAATGGTAGATAGCTACCAAAGCACTGTTATTTTTTATCAAAATGGAGTGTATTGAATAACTTTTACCGCATCAACAAATGCTCTGTTTTCCATCATTTCGAACTCTGTCTTGGCTATCGCATAATTTGTCTGGTGTTTTCTTAATTTCTACAAACTGTCACATCAATTTAAACATTTTTGAACGTGAATTTCTCATTACATATTTGAAAGGGTAAAGTTTTGATTTTTTTAGATTTTGAGCCTGAGACAGGTATGGTACTTTTATATGAACGTCGTTTAGTGATTGCTATACGATATTAATTAGCAATTCAAAGGTTTTTAGAACAATATCGACTAGTTGAGCTATAAAGGGGCTATCGCAGCAAGTTAAGAATTTTAGTATTTTTTGATTGCCTCATAACGCTAAAGAACTTCTAGTTCTGATCTTACCGGCGTTGTATGGTGTACTCGTTCCGATGGAGTATTTGTGCACACTGCTCACAGTAAATAATTTAATAATTTAGACCACCGGGTTTGTTCTATACAAAAGGAGCGGAAGTAACGATGACGATGCTCTTCATGCATTTGTTGAGGTAAAATTATTGCCCGATCGTTGAGATAACCCCCACTGAAATGAAAAAAAAAACGGCATTGGTTATTTCAAATTTAAGCATTAAACTACCACAGAACTAAGTCCTTCACTTTCTTACAGATACACGGTTAAATTAATTCTGAATAATTTTATATTTCAGCTCAAAAACTTCTATAAATTTCGCGTAAAACACAAAAAACTATGCAAAGATTTGATGCCCGACACTATCTATCACGTATTTGAACAAGAAATAATTCATTTACAACCAGATCGTGATCAATTTGGTCGTCGCCTAATAATTTTAAACGTAGGGAGTAAGTATAATTCGGCAAAACACTATTCAAACATAAATTATCTAACAAATTACATTTATGATTAAGAAATCTGGAAACCATCAAAATGCCCAATCAATGATATATTCCGGAGTTTACAATTATGTTTGGAGGCGGCCATGCTGGAGGTGAATACTCAAGTTAACGGTGTTGTTGTTATCTTCGACATGGACGGATTAACCTTAACACATATAATGCAATTCACCCCATCGCTTGCCATGATGATTTTGGAATGGGTCCAAGATTGTATTGCGCTACGTTTAAAAGGTGTACACATTGTAAATAATTCATACCTGTTCAATATGCTCTTCACGATTTTCAAACCATTTATACGTGAGAAGCTACGTAAACGAGTAAGTGTTTCAAGAATATTTGTCTACATTGGGTAATACATTTTTTTTATCTAATGCCATTACATCCCCAGATCTTTTTCCACAACAAAGATTGGAAATCACTACAACAACATGTACCGAAAGAGATTTTACGGCCCCGATTCGGTGGCACTTTAACCGCACCAGAGATCGAGGGAAAACTAGTAGGAGATCTCTTAAAATATTACAATAAACGTTTTGAAGATTCAAATGCTTTAGGGTATTTGGAAGAAATGAACAAACCTTAATTTTAACAATTGTTGCAAGCTACATAAAATGAAATTTAAAATATGGATGTGATATACATAATTTTAGCTGTATAGTTTTAAGTTTTACAAGTTTTATTTGTGGACTAGTAAAGTAAAGTAATTTTTAGGCGGTAACTAATGTTAATTGGGAATCTTTATGTTTTAGAATATATATTTTTATGGATACAAAACTCAAATATATTTTAGTCATACCTTTGATAAATCTCAATGTAGTTATTGCCTGCTATCCTTCTAACCATTGAGTAGTAAATATGCTGTGTTACGCTTTACGTCATGTGAATAATTAATCAAAATAAACAATCGATCCATTCTCCATCCCTTATGATTAACTGAAAATGAACTCGATGACTACTAACCTAATTTACTTGATTTTCTGTCGTTAGGAAACTAACCGATCAACTCCAAACTTACCATTGGTTATCCGCTTCCTCAGAAAAAAGAATTTTAAATCTATATAGGTAAGTTATTAATACACGATTTTTTGAACTTTATGATTTGAAACAATTCACAGTATTTGTGAAAAATGCCCACAAATGATATTTAATTCTGGTTAAAGCTGCTGGTAAGTATATACAGTTTGTGGGAATACATAACGGTAAGGAAGAACAGCCTTAAAATTCTGAAATCGATAAAAATAAGTTGCTAAATTTATATTGATAGTCGATTTGTTAGCAGTGGCGTTTATTGATTAGAATTAGACCACATTAAGATCAATCCAATCGACCCTTTAAACAGCAATGTTAATAAACAGAACCACTTGGGGCATAATTTTATCCACAAGAAAAAGTAGCTTAACAAATTCAAAAGAAAAATTAAATTTCGCTACTAGACTAAACAATCTCTCATCCTTTTTGAATTATTTTAAAAAACATTTTCAAGGCGATTCAATTATTTCCTCATATCTCAATCTTCGTGTAACCGGTCGAAATTTCAGACTGCCTCTGCTTATTTTTAGCCAAATACTCATACTGTATTTTTAACCAACTTAGGAGTACTTGAAAAAAGGTGTGTGGTTGGTTACGCTTACGATAAGTTTAAACACTCGTATAAAACATGTTCCGAAGCCCGAAAATTTATTTTACGCAGGGCTCAAAAGCGGTCAAAAATTGTACAAACTAACAAATCAATATTGCGCAAGCAAAATTAAACATAACTGAATGAATGATGCAAACAATTTACAAACTAAGGCTGTGTGCCAAACTTAAGGTAAATGCCGATTTTAGGTAAATTTTTCGGTAAATTCATTTATTTTTCAAAAACTCTATGGCAAACTGATCGAAAAATCTGTTCTAAAACCGTTTTTTACCGTAGTAATCGATTTACCTTAAGTTGACACACAGCCTAAACTGTGTTTTTACTTATAATATTTTTGTAATACGTTTACGGAACAGATCATAAACGGAGAATTTATCTAGTAAAGGATACTACAATATATATAAATATATTTTGTACAGCTCAAACTATATTTATTTGTAAGCAACAAACGTGTATGTTGACGGAAACCAATTTTATCACATCTAATCAATTCCTCTCGTTTAATACTGTTTTTATCTCATTTTTAAACCATTAAATCTCCAAAAGGCTTGTTATCGATACGAATATTAGTTCAGCTATTATGACATAGGTTGACAAATTTGTCGAATAATAACCACATACACACCACAAATTTCTCTACACAAATTTTATGACACACAGATGTCGTTGGTGTATCTGCAAATGTGTCTATACTAAAATATACTATAGCTATAGTTTCAAGATACTCATACGATATATACTCAAATGATGTTTTCCCTGATACCTATTTAAAAATTACCGAACAATAAAACGACCCAATTTACAACCAACCGAAAGAATCAAGAATTTCAGGCGCTTTGTAATTTACTGTTATTTTGTAATTGCAGCAACTTTTGAATTTCAAAATGAAACATCACTTACCGATTAAGCTCGATTTGTGTTAGTTAATAAGTATTCATGTGGTAAAATTAGCGTTAGTCCAGAAGAGTTCTAGATTTAATATCAAGTATGTTCGTTGCCATCAAAAAAATAAAGTGGCTGGATTAATGCTAGTCCAGAATTGGCCCAATTCCATTGATCAACAAAGTCCGTTGAATAAACGATATTCTGACATAAAGTATTCTAGAAACCAATAAACTTAACACTACTGATTGCATATTCCTATATTAGGTACGTTCTTTGTCATACTCGATTATTAAATAAGATTAATTTATGTTTACAAAATATTAAAATAAAATAAAAGTTTTTAATTTATTATATAGCCGATACGCATTTTAAGTCCGTAAATATGTTAAATATTGAACAGCCGTCTGCTAATTAGGTGACTGATATCGAATCGTGTAATTTTAATAAAAGTAACACATCGCCTGAAAAAATCCCGGTCTAATGATATTATGACACTGGACTAGGACAGAAACAACTAAAATAAAAGAGGCAACACATTTTTTCTAATGTCATGTACATTTTGTTGGTAAACAAACATTCTGTGTACCAAAATTACTTGGAACGGTTATCAAATCCCTTCAATTCAAATAATTATCCGCATAACTGCGTTTAAAAGTATTTATTAACGAATCAGAACTCAAAGCAGAACTTAAATATTTACTATGGCTAGTATGCAGCTAACGTGAAATGAAATTTTCACTGGTCTCCAAAATTAAGCAGATAAATGATCCAAGAAAAATGTAATTGATGAAATGTCAAAAATTTAGCTTACTTTTATCGTGCCTGCAGATAAAAACGCAGTGAAAATTTGTAGAGTCAAACAGGGACATCTACATTTTAATACCAATTTCACACACCAATATACCAATTTCACTAGCTAAACTGTGTATCGGAAAATAAAATTTAGCAGCGAAAATTTCATTTTCGTTTTCGCTTGTGTCATTCTTGTATGAAAAATTTCATTTCACGTCAGCTGCATACTAGCATTAAGAGCAAAGAACGAAGTTCACGAAGGTGGACTATTGAGATTCAGCGGCCGCAAAGAAAATTCATTAGCACCATATGAAGCGATTCATCCGCTAATATTACTACCACCATGCCTAAACATCTTTATAAATGGCCAGGTGTCGAAGATTTAGGTCATAACCAAATTATCAAATTATGGGAAACTTACAATCAGATCGAGTACATTTCCCCTTTTATCAAAGCCGGTGTAAATTTTGCCGGATCGTTACAACAAAGCAAGTGCGCGACCGATCTGCGAAAGTTTGGAAACTTATAGTGATGTTTGTATGTATGACTAAAAAAGTTGTCCACACTAAGGACATGTCTAATTTCAGACATGCCATGCAAGTTTTTGGAATTATCACAATATCTTGATAGCATTTTTTTCTGTACCAAACATCGTTCAAGTCCTCTTCCGGGCTAGTCTTGTTCTCCATTTACACGAGTAGAAGCATTACTAAATGGTTTATAGACATCCACTAATTACGAGTATGTATCTACATATATAAGCGTTTGTTTTGAAATCCAATCTGGTTGCGATCGTCCAACTTTTGTATTGAAAAAGCTGTATAACATATATTGTAATATATTTGAACATCTTGTTACTGACATGGTCAATATAAAACATGTTAAAATTTTAATAAATTGGATAGGTGAAGTAAATCGACCAAGTGAACATCAATATTTGTTCCTCTGGATAAATGGACATTTCCTTAAAGACTTTTTAATAAAAACAATTTTTTAAATTTACAGGATGGTAATGACATTTTCTAGTATACATATATGTATAACAAATACCCTGCTCTTCCCACCAAGCGTCACATTTTACATGCCGCAGATTACATAGTCCAAATACAAAGTAGGGGAAATTATTATAGCAAACTAAAAGGGACGAAAATAATTGTACATGACTAGCATAATTGTATCTTCCTCTTACAATCGTGCAAAAAACGAAACAACACTACCCGAGTCGTTATGTCTCCTCAACTTAAAAATATGTATGTACGTACAAGTGGCATAAAATAAAAAATTGATTTTCCGTTAATTTTTTAGGTTAAAAGGGGATAACGAAAATCGTATTTTTTCTATCCTCTGCGTTCTATCCCACTTTAATTTTACTTTTTTATTTTCATGTTTATTAAATGATCACCCTTTCCTTTTGTTTTATATAAGCGGCAAATATATCTATCTAGCGAATAAAGCTTTTAGTTTACACGAGATATGCCGAAAAGTGTTGGTGATTTTGGTTTGAGATAGAAAATGAGTTTTCCGACAATTTTTGTTTTTATGATGTTTTGAATATTGAAGGGTTTATAAATTAGGATTATTATTCAGGGCTTATGAAAAAACACAAATAATAAGTGAGTAATCGATATCGAGACTTATCAAAGTTTATTGAACGACTTCAAGTGGGCTGTTGATACAATATTAGATATTTCGAGAATTTCAACCACAAACCAAATAGAAAAACGAAGAAAACTTTTGCAACCCATTTTAAAGTACCCAAACCGACCTCACTCCACATACAAAAGCACAATTCAATGATTTCATTATCTACTTCTTAAAATTATCTTCATTTGCTTTGGTTTATTAACCATTTTCAAACAATACATCTGACTTTTCCCGTATTTCCTACAATTTTAAAATATTTTGTTTTCCGATTTTTCCTTTGTACCTTTTGAATACAAAAGGAGATAATATAACTAGAAACTAATTAATGAAAATTTTTGGCTTAAAGCAATTTCATTTTTATGAAAAAATAGTTCGGTTGGAAATACACTGGAATTCGGATACCGACCCTGAATAGCTGAAAATATTAAAATACTTTCTAAAATTAATGGATTATAAATCAATTTCTCATTCGACGTTCATTACATTACCCCCTCCTTATCCCTTCCCCAACCTTTCCAACCTTCCCACCCCCATTCCATATTATAAGCTGCCTTATTCAGTTTACGTCTGTATTCGTCTCAGATGACACGTATTTTTTGCACCATAAAGGAAAAGTTTGACGAAAATATGTCACAATAAAATTGAAAAGCATTGATTTATTTTCATTCTCGTTTTCCTGACGATAAATTTTTTATGAAAAATTCCGGAAAAGGGAAATTGTAAATTAGAAATTTGTAGTTCAACATATATACGAATAGTTAAATGTGGTATGTAGTTGAGAGACATTTTTAGTTGATTCATATTGCTGCATTTATCACCCACAAGGCTCATTCTCCATCATCGTTCTCTAAATATGACATTCCTAACCCGTTATAATTGCAATAAATGTTACATGAATAACCTTTTACTCATCAAACATAAACAAAGCCGATAAACAAAGTGCTTAGAAAAAATACAAAACTTTTATGGCATGTCCAGATAAATAAGAAAATGAACTTTTCTTTATCTACAACAACAACAATAAATTAAAAAGGTTCGTTACAGAAAATTAATTCATCTGTTCATATTCAACACTATACCCATGTCGTTCGTTATTTCTCGGAAAGAAGATAAACGTTTTCTTAAATTCATTAAATGAATTCAAGAGGTAGTAAATATTTTATAATCATTTAGATAATTTTAAAAATCGTTCATTTTAGTTTAAAGTGTTTAAATTTTTTACAGATTAGCAGAGGAAATTCAATTGATCCACTACTGTTTGTGTTTTGGCGACGATCAAAGCGAAGCGTTTAAACGTAAAAGACCATGATCTAAAAATCGTAATAAGGATTGAGCAACGATGTTAAACAATTGTTAAAAACCCATCAACATGGTATTTCTATATTAGGTACTCTTATTTGTACAACAACAGGTGAAAACTGCACATTCAATTGCTTATTTTATTCTAAATATAAGAGATGATGTAGTCTAAGTCTAAAGGGGGCTGTAAATTTAACAGGCCGTAATTTTTCTACAGAGGCTTTCCGCCTCGTTAACAACGCAACCTCAACATAAGCCTGGCAGCAATTTTAGATCACGACAGCGACATGAATTAAGTATACTGTTTTAAAACCCGGAATATAGAATGCACGTAAATGAAATCTCATAGACCCTTCGAAAAGGCAACACACTACAAAAGGTCATATCTCTGATGTTACGAATATCGCTACATTTTTACAGTGTTATCCCGAAATTTGAATGTTAATCCGAAGAATGTTCAACTCGAAAACAATTATTACGGGGATGCTAGTTTATTTATTTATTCCATTATCAATGTTGTGGATTATCAATAAAATAAATTCATTGAATTAGTAAAAAGTAAAAGTAATAGTAATAATTATTTTACAGCCTCTGTTACTGAAGCAAGCAGCCAGAATACTACAGGGTGTCCATCTGACAGGTTTACAATTTGTTTGCCGCCATTCAGGCGTATATTGATATTGACAGTTCATACTTGACAGTCGTGAAGTATGTACACAAGTAGCAAATTAGTTTCAGAAGAAATATGGTGCCTTCAAAGCCTACAATTTACTGGATTATCAAAGAATTAGAAGGAAAGAGGGACTGTGACAAATAAGCCAAACACAATTGTATGAAATAAACCGATGACATCAATCAGACAACGTGCACAAGAACTTGGACTTCTAAGATCACCACCAAGCCATATTTTGCATAAAGACTTGAATTTATTTCCGTATAAAATTCAATTAAACAATGCTACCATATGTGCAGTATGTGCAACAGCACACGGGCGGCCAACTAAAAGGGCGACCATGAAGCGGCCTGCTTATAGTTAAAAAAAAAAGTGGAAAAATTAAAAATATTGAGCGGTCGCAAACTTATTACATTATTTTTTGTAAAATAGTAATTGGAACAAATTCTCAAAAATGGATTCCTACAAATTGCAATTCAATCAATTATTAATTAATATTATAAAATGGGGAAGAACTACTTCGAGAATGTGTTTTGCTTTTGTTGCAAAATTTTTGGTGATAATAAAAATACGTTATGGAAACTGGGTATTCCGATTTGCAACATTTATCTTTCATTTTATGAGACATTCAAGAAGTGCTTATCATAACGAGAACATTAAAAGTTGGATACTGTTAAAAGAATTAATGAAAACAGTTTGTCGTATTCAATATCTATCAATATCTATCTAGACAGTGCCTAGCTCTTAAAGGTTCGACCAACCAATGGTGGTTATTTAGAAGAAAACGTACAAAGAACGAAATTATTAACATCATTTTCACAAAAACAAGAGACAATATATTAAGTATGGTCAGGAAATACAAATATTTCTCTTTAATATTAGACTGTACTCCTGATGCTGGCCATAAAGAGCAAATGACAGTTATTATTTGTAGTATTAGATAAAAAAACAGTAGATGTGCGAGAATATTTTCTATCATTTTGTCCAATTACAAATACAACAGGTGAAGGGTTAAGTGAATTTATTTTAAAGACATTAACGGTTCTTAATTTAAATATTTATGACATACGTGGACAGTGATATGACAATGAAGCAAACATGCAAGGCAAGCATATTGGGCTGCAAAAAAAGATCCTGAATATCAATTCAAGGGCATTCTTTGTACCGTGTTCGGCACATAGTTTGAACCTGGTTGTTAACGATTCTGCAAGCATACCGCATGAAACAGTTTTATTTTTCAATGTGGTACAGATTTTCTCTGGATAACAAAGAGATGGACTATAATAGAAAAATATTTATCTGGTTTAAGCTTTTTTTCCTTTTTTTTTAGTATTTAATCTTTTCAATCAGTTCTGGGGCCGAAGCACTCCCAACTCTTTCGCAGTTCGCTTTTTCCGTCGTTACATTACGTAGTCACCTGCCAAATCGAGGACGTATGGCTATAAGTCCGATTTTCATTACCATCTGCACATTGCATAGCTCCATGCCACTGACATGGAATATGGATCGGCTCATGAGTTTTGCACTCCGACAGGGGGTCATAGTTGTGTTCCTTTTTATCCCAGATCGTAATCTGATGATGAAAATTCCCTTTTGCATCCTGCCTTTATCGGAATTATTCGAACCCGGTACATCCTGATCCAAACGCCAAAGCTTTAACCACTCTGCCATTTGGTCGGTTGGTTTAAGCTTGAAACCTCTAAATGACACAAACTGGTCTAGCAAAATCGACGCATTTAAAAATTTGCGATATCAAATTACAGAAATTTATGATGCTCTACTAGAAATGTCAAATGACAAGACACGAGATTTCAAAGGTTCTCACGTAGCACGCTGTTTACTCTCAAAATTGGGAAATTATGAATATTTATGTTCTGTGGTAATTTGGCACGATATTATGTATAAAATTAATACTATTAGTAAAATGATGCAAAACCCAAAGTCAAATACAAATGCTGTTGCTTGACAATGACAATTCGGATTTTTTTAAATTAATAATGTTGGATGGAAATGGTATTTTAAAATAATTTTTGGAAGAAGTTCTAGAATATGGCCATCTTGGACGTAACTCAACCATTTCTTAACCGATTTAAAAGATTTTGATTTCTTAACCGTTTGTAGAAACCGATGAACAAACAACAAAATTTCCTGATTAGTCGAGACATAAGCTAAGCTAGTAGAAAGTCCAAACTGGTGTACCTCAGAAGAAGTTTGTTAGTATTTGTAAAAGATAATCCGTCACTGGACTGGAACACATTAGCCAATGATGTGGTGTTTGTCTATTATAATAGACGCGAATTTTTCTATGTCTTTGATACTTGACTCCGGTATATTCTAACCATAAATGGTCGAACTTAAGAGGAATAATAAAATTAACGATGTATAGGTAAGAAAAAACAAAATTTTTCAAAAATAAAGACTCAGCGAAATTAAAGATTATCATTTTTAATAAATTACGAAAATTTAGTAATGAATAAAAATTTTAGTTGTTTAGTCTCCGTAATCCGTAAGTTACGTAATCAGTATTTACTCAGAACAAGTAACGACCTCAGCTCAAATTGCACGTAGAGCCTCCTCAAACTCTTAATTATACGCAATAATTATTGATAAGTATTATTGAAACTTCATTTCTATCTATAAAAACTTTAAAATGAATCAATCAATCAATTCATAATTATTATCTGGAAGTTTCCTGAATTAATTTAAATTATTGAAAGATCGTTAAAATTTCATATAATCTCTTCCGAATAACAAAAATAAAAAAAACCTATTTAACCGCAAGTTGCAATAATTATATTGCAAGGTACAAGTGGTATCCGCTCATACTTTCTATCAAGGATGATTAATGTCCAAAAATAGTTTTCTAACACTTTAAAAAATTACCGTCATTTAAACGCATTTATGAGGACTGTGAATGTTATTAAACTGGTTTTACTGTTTAACGCTTAACTCCAGTGTTGACGATTGGAGCATCACGGATTTCATGTAGCGAATTTGTTTTTAACTATGATAACTACAAATTTTGACATTTATGCCGCATACATAAAGAAAATAAACAATCAGCAAAACATTCCCGATAATTCATCTTTTAACTGTGCAAGCTTTGCTGGTTTAATTTTGTTTAAATATATTAAATAAGGGTCCCATTTGAAACGCGATATTTTAAAACGCGAATTATCAAAACGCGATATTTCGAAACGCGATATTTCAAAACGCGATACGGTACAAAACGCGATTTGGTACAAAACGCGATATTTCAAAACGCTATATGGTACAAAACGGGATATGGTACAAAACGGGAGTTTAGGATCGGGTTATATCAGGCGAGTGAAGGGGAAATTTAATTTCAGTTTATAGGAATTTAAAAATCGATAGGATAGAGGTGGGTCGCTGCGCTCCCGTCGCTTCGCAACGCATATTCTGTACCATATCGCGTTTTGTACCTTATCGCGTTTTGTACCATATCGCGTTTTGAAATATCGCGTTTCGGAATATCACGTTTTGTACCATATCGCGTTTTGAAATATCGCATTTTGAAATATCGCGTTTCGAGCGGATCCGATTAAATAAAAATCATATAGTTTTTGTATAATTAGTGATTTCGTGGTTTATGTAATATAAAAAACATGAATCTATGTAGTATATCGTTGATTCAATATGATCCACCAGCGGCGGTTTTCCAACTTTTGCAATCATCAATATTGACAATGAATTTACTGCAAGAATTGCATTGTCTGGCATCTTTTCAATAAAAAATTTAGTTATTTCAAAAGGTATCGAGTGCATGTTATTTATAGAGCCGGCGTCATTCTATTTTGTTGATGTCAATCGAAAAATGTAATTAATACAAAAAAAAATAATCTAGCGAAACGGCATGGTTTTGTTCAGCATGGCCGAACTGTAAAACTTTCTCCACAATTTATGTTAAAATCGTACTTAAATTCTACAAAATTTTTCTATTTATTTTTCTAAATGATCGGGTGAGATATGGTTTAGTTCAATTTCTATAGCTGAATGCTTTACAAACCAAATTTTATACAATAACTTGAAAAAGGGGATTCTAAAAAGCGGGATTTGAAAAGAGTTATTTTGAAAAATGATATTTTGAAAAGCGGGATTTTGATTTTAGGACTTTGAACAGCGAGCAAACGACCCAAACTAAAAGAAAAAGATAACAAACTTCCCATTAACCGTGGAGGTAAACAAATCTGTTTTTTCTCCACTATAAAATGATCCTAATTAGATCATTTTCGATTTTTGGTCCATTCATCATGGTGTCATTAAACGCCAACCCCGATGATCTTTTGTCGGACACCTTTTCTACTTCTGCCTCATCTGCGGTTAATTCGTTCTCTTGGGGGAATCATTTTCGATCAATAAATCTAGCGATTTGTGCCTTAGATGAGCCCACTTACTGGTGAGAAAATCTCTTTCTGAGATTTAATCAGAAATCGTCTTTCCGAAGGGAGTTCGGAATCTTGATCCTAAATGTTAGTGTTATTAGTTCAAATATTAATTGTTTTTAAGGAGGTCACAGTTGTGTGTTTTATTACTATGATAATGTTTAACATTAAACAGTTTCCGCATAATCCAAGCATAACTACTACCTGCAACTTCTCACTGTAGTTTAGCTCGCAAAATTTAGTACACTGGTTGTTGTTAATAAGAAGGATCGTTTGACTATTTGACCCTTTTCCTGATTTATTGTTGAAGAGGTGTATGTCATCGTTGGTCTTTGATTACTAATTAACTACAGCGATTTGAATCTTCCCTCGAAAATCTATAGAAGCTCGATGGAATTCTCTAGAGATTTTTATCGATGTTTCATAGAGTTGACTTGTTATCCAGTTTTCTGCGGTTAATATGGTTTCAACGTTGCTTTCAAATAAGTTCAATAACTTTTTAGTGTCATATTTGTTTTAATGCGGGCCACGGTCACTCCCTCGTCTAAATTTTCTATTGAAAGCCTTGAATTGAGTATAGAAGGTTTAAGAGATCTTTCCGCGGTTAACCAGTAGGAATTATAATTATTAAATGATTTTGGACTCTGATTATTATAGTTTATATAGTTCTTCTGTTACGTTTAAGACACATTCTTGAAGTATACAAAAGTTGTATTTAATATATAGGTCGGCTATGTTCTTTAATCTTTAAACATTATTATTTTCTATTCACATTACGAAAAACTAAAAGAAAATTATTATAAATTATAATACAGTATATAGCATAGTTTTCCCAGATTCTTTGAATTTTCTCGCAATTTCTTTTTTAAGTTTTTATCTCTATAAAAAAAATACGAGAACATTGTTACGACAAAAAACCTAATTAAAAAGAAACAAAACTTTAAATGATAATAAAAATACTACTAAAAGAGCTTTCAATTTCTTTGTTTTTCATATTTAAGCTTTTCGCAACTGTAAAAGACAAGTCGTTTTAATAAGAAAAAGTTTTTTGTATCGATTCAACAGACGAAACGGATGGATGCTGGGATATCAAAAGCATGTGACAATAGGAATCTGTCTGTATCAGTTTTAACGTGAATTATATGTTGGAAATGTAAACTAATTGTAATATAAAATTGTGGTATTTTTATGAAGACCAAACAAGGCTAGAGAGTGCGACATCATAAATCATTATTAAAAAAAACGTAGTGGTCACAATAAACTTTCTTTATAAATTGATAAATTGATAAAATCAATTATTTAAATATTAATCTATTCTAAAATTTTCAAACTAAATGAAATTTGCGAATGGAATTAAGCTTGCCGATCGAAAGACGATTTATCGAAAAACAGCATTTATGTATTTTGTTTGTATGTATGAATTACACCAAACTTCATTGTTAACTGTGTTTAAATATTCTATTAAATTAAGTTTTATTCCTTATTGTAGTTTATTTTCCAAAATGCAAAATAACATTCAATAATATAAAATGTTAGTTTCCAGCCAGAATCAGTCCCATCCCATTATAAATTCGACACGCCGACTTTCGATCAATGAACTATCTACCGATTTCTGTTGATATTTCATTATTAAAATAATTATAATTTGTATACTTACATATTTTATTCTAATTAATTTTTATCATTAACATTTTTCATTTTCTTTATTTTATTCAGTTAATTTTCCTTTTTCCGTGTTATCATTTCTCGTGCAGACTAAATGAAGGTACTACAAACAGCAGCAGAAGAAAACAAATAATCATAATGGGAAATGGGAAAAGGTATTACGTATAGTTGGCAAAATATAACGTTCTTCGGTTTGGTTAAGATTCTTGAGCAAATTCACAGGATCATTATGTATACGTAAGATTATTGTTTGTTCAGTCTGACTCGAAATTTTATAAAAGCTTAACAGAAATTGTGCTTTCCATTTCCAGAATTGCTTTCTTGCTTATTTGCGCCCGCCATAAAAAATGCGAAAATTGTCAGATTAAAAATAAAACGAAAATTTCTATTTGCTTTGGAAAATTAATTCCGGAAAATTCTTTGAATATTTTCTTTTTAATATTCCATGTCCTATTTGCTGCTTTCTTCGTACTCCGTTCATTTTTGCTCCATATAAATGCATATTTAGATAGTGGGGTGGTATTTTAGGTGTTATTTTAAAGTTTTTTTGTAGTGTTGGGTAATTTTGTTATGTTTTTAGCGCTCTTTGTTTTCGAGGGCACAAAAGCATCCAATTTTAGCTCAGTTGGTTTAGTCTTTTGTTTATGGATTTTAATTATAATTTATATTTTTAATTAAAATTACAACAAAAATTGGCTGAATTGGGCGAAACATTATCTGGAATAAAACATACATAATTTTATGGTTTATTTAAAACCTAGAGAAGTGAATTTTCTTCGGTACTATACAACACACAGTGGCTAAGCAAATTTTGAGATAGCTCGGGCAATATACGAGGAGAGTAGTACAATCATTTGAGATGGACCATTCAACTTAAGGGAACTACTGTCCCACTTTGGAATAAAATGTACTTGATTTGACAATCTAAGACGAGAACGGAAACAATCAGTCAGTTTCTTTGAAATTATAAAATAGAAGATTGAAAATATTGGGCGGTATTAATGAAAAATTTCCAGTTGCATTCAAAAGTCATTACTTGGCTGGGATAATCTTGCTTTCGATTTGAGTGTTAACATTCCATTTTAAGTAACTTCGTTTGATTGAAGTATCAGTGACAGTGACAGTGAGGTAGTACTGACGTAACCGTAACTCTGTGCTACTAACACAGAAGATTGATGAAACTAAACTACGAAAGTCCTGGAATCAGTGCCTTGACCTCAGCTTTGAGAACCATGCACTCCAGATCCAGACTGCCTAATAACGTGATGTTAAGCATGGAACAGAAAATTCCGTACCCAGCACTCAGTTTCAAAAGCGAGCTATCTGTGTAGATGACACACGACTTGTACAATTCGTTCTTGAAATACTGAGATAACAACAAATTTTTAGACGGATAGTTCGGAAGTAGTCTGTCATTAAATTTCAGGTATAAAAGGATTGTATAAATTTAACCCCATTTTCATTGCACAAATTTAATTTCATTAAAATCCGGGATTTGGACATCCATTCTGGAATTTTGATTAATTAGTGACCGCATTTACTATGTGGTACTAGGAAATAAATAGTTCCTGTCATCATTTTCATCCATAGGATTACCAAAAGAATTCAGCATTCGAAGATTTTCAAGTTTTGTTTGCAGATGATCTCGAATTTTACAGAATTGGATAATATTCTAAGTCCAACCATCTCATTCAAGAAGTAGGACTGGTATATGCTGTCAATACCTTGCTCATATCGAAATTATGGACTGGAAGTAAAACTTACTATGCGACGATGCCCCCAAAAACTCGGCGATAGATTAAATTGACACAATAAAGATTTTGTGGGTTTATAAAAAAAACCTTAAAAGAAGATAATTACAGCGTGACAAACATAGACCTTACTGCGGTGGTAATAAACCAACTAATATAAGAACATAAAATGACAGTTTGGATGTAGGTTAGAGCAGTATTATGCCTTATACTGGAATTGTCGAAGCTATCGAAACAAGCACATCTATTTCTTGATAAATTTCTACATTTCGGATCACTTCATAATTGCATCTGCAAATTCGATTTATTACAATTCCATCATCCGATATAGCGGTAAGGGACAGTCAGCTGACGTCTTGCTAGCCTTATAAAAGTAATGAAATGAAATTTGTTTCCGTTTAGCTATTTTAAAATATTCAAACTATTTTAGTATTTAACCACGAAGAATTTGAAGTGATACGACCTTAAAGTTAAAAGTGACAACAAGTTTTTAAATTATCTATATACATGTGTACCTATTTTTTGACGGTATGCCAACATTAAAATATACTAAGATTTAATTATAAAAAACAATTTACATTAATTAAGATTTTTCTATTGTCTCTTAAACATCTCACTAAATAAACACGAAACATTTCTCTTGTTCAGCGAATTTTATTCGTCCATATCGACACATAATTACAACTATTACCAATTTGCATAACACTTGTCATTTTCCACTTAACATTTTCATGGTCATTTTCGCTAAAACATGGATGGAATGGTTCCGGATCTGTATAAATGTAACTGCCCTTAATCGGACCGATAATAATCACAGTACTGCCGTTATAATTTCGTATGTAGTTTCGAAATGCCCCACCATTATTGAAGTAACAGAAAAGCAGGGCAAATTCATTACAATCACTAACATTGCAAATGTTTGTTAAAACATGTTCGGTTAATTTATCACAATTTGTAAAATTTATGTGAATAAATTTTTTAGGTGCATAAGACGATGACCACCATGATTGGTCTAATTCTAATCCAAACACTTCAAACCCTGGAAAGATCGATGTAAGCGGTATACCAAATCACATTTTATTACTAATGCACTATTAAATTACCACAATATTCCTGCAACAACCATTCAAGTAATCCGGATCCACATCCTACACTTAATATTTTTGTAATCTTAATCTGGGTCAAACTTTTTTTTAAATAATTCAGCATTTCCACTGTTGGCCATGCCCACAAAAATCGTGACCGCTCTTCCACGCTACCGTAATTTTTTAAATTAATTACCTCGATAATTTCTTTTCGATCAATTAATTCAAATAAATTTTCGTCGAAATTATTAATTAATGTTGACATTACAGTAAAGGTATGTAGTACGATGATTCAAATGACTTGATTACTCTATTTTTAAAATTATTTACTTATTAAAAATCAATTACTGATGATTATTTATTTAGATTGATAAGACGCGAATTACAATTCGAATTATCAATTCTTTTGAGTTAAAGCAAAAAATAATTAGATTTTGTTTGTGTTGTCTAATTTATATACATACAAACAAACACATACAAAGAAGTTATTTATATTTTGAAAGATAGGTACTCGTGTCGTGTATATACTTCATTGAGTGTGCTTTAATTTTGGGAGGGGACACATTTTAAATTATATATTTTTAATTTTTTTGATTTTAGCCTATACATAGTATACGAAATACGAAAGGAAGTACATATATTTTAAATACCAGCAAAATATTCGGCCAAAATCATAAAGTCGTAGTGGATTATCAGACGAACCAGTTTGTAGATCTAATAATTAACCAAATAATAATTAAACGCCAATTTTAGAGCTTTAATTATTTTTTACGTTGTTGTTGTTTTATTGTAATAGTTTTGTTGTGATTGTTCCGTACATTGGTCTATTGGTCTATTTCAGTATATCTCGAATTAAATACACATTCGTAGGAAATTCTTCCATTTGGCGTCAAATCTGTATGACAACGACTATGATAATTCATACTTACTTATACACAATCAACTTCCCAACAACTTTCATCTATAATTCAAATTTATCCGCGATCCAGCGTTAAAGGAAAGAAAAAGTATGAAGTGCGCGAAAAACAACTCCGTCAACAAAAAAATATTTACTTCAAAATTACCAAGTCGATGAAAAGGCAAGTGTGAAAAATATGTATTATGTATATGTATATCTGCCTTCACCATTTCTTATATCAACTTTTAATTATTAAACTTTCTGCTACCCAACTTTGTACTTCATTTTCTCTCGCTTAACAACATCAGATAGAAAAACTTAGTTTTTCAAATAGAAAATTAAAATATAATAATAGTTTTTTTTAGATAAAAATCCAATACAAACAAACAAAAAGTTTTCCATAAGCTTTTATACTCGTATTATTCATTAAAAGCCGATGCGTTTAAGCGTTTCCTATTCGTTAAATGAAGCACAAAAAAATTAATGAAATAAATTAAGAAAACTAGTTGCCTACGTTTGTTCTTCCTTATTGTAATAATTTATACAAAAGCAATTTATAAAAACAATTATTTAGGTTTCTCTAGTTTACCAATTGTTTAGCAAAACTTTATAATTATTTATCACCCATTTTATTCTCGTACGTTGTTTGGAACCGGTATCCACTCTTAAGATTAACTATTGTTCCTTGACAGTTTAATGTGCACCTAGGGTTATCATTCTTAATATGAGTACAGGACACGGAAAAGACAACCTGTGACTGCGATTACGCCTGTGACATCGCCGTGAAGAATCCAGCGAAATAGAGAACAATTGATGCAAAAGAAGAAATTTCGGTGACATGAAATTTTGGGTTATTCTGGGTGATAACCGCAGATATTATTTTTACATCGAGGTGATGAAACAACAACAGCCCGATTCTGAAGCATAGACACTGACTGAAAAATGGTCTTAGGTAAGACTTTTTGTCTTTGTTTTGAGTTTACTCTTAATTATAAGACTTTTCGGATTCTGCACGTAGTCTGTGACCAATAAGACCACCAAATTTGTATGTCTTACGCAAGACTTTTTTAAGATGCCAAGTAACACTATGCACAGAATACGAAGTGTCATAATTACGACAAAACTCAAAACTGAGTCAAAAGTGCATTGAAAATGTTGGCCCAAATCACCATTGCCGTGTGTTTTTGTTGCAAAGATGTTTGTCTAATCTAAACGCGATGTCATCAATCTTTGAGGAGAATATCTCAGGAAGCCGCTACAACTTAGTAAAAAATGGAAATTGAGGACAATATTACATGCAAAGAGTACACGACCATCATCAATTTTCGAAAGCGACTACGTAAACGTTTTGAGACCGCTTATAGTTATTTAGAATATTTTTTGTGATTTTTTTGATTCATTTAATTGTTATTCTTTTAATAAAAAGTTTTAATTGTTAAATGTTGTTCTCATCAAATTTTATACTGTATTAATTATAACGATAGTTCGCTTAACTATTTTTGTCCAATTTATAAGCTCAAGTCAAGTTTATAGTTAATATTTTATTATGCACTCTGAACTGCAAAATATTCGAAAAGAAGGTGCGAGTCCTACAGCCTAAAGGCCCCAACAAGTTTTGAAAAGATGTCCAAAGTACCCGAGTACCCAGAGGCTATCTGGATATCGAAATGTTGCGCCATCTCGTTAAGATACAGGTGCTATCTCAAGTCCTCCTTGATCACTATTACCTCCGCTTGAAGGTAATGCAACCTTAATCAGGGACACGAACTGAGGTCCTCAGTTTGGGTTGATTGCAGAAAACTCCATCTCTTATCTGCCTTCTAGTTAAGATATATCATTGAAAAATTTCTGCTTAAACCATACGAGGCAGCATTCAGAATATTACTTTTCCTATCAAATAAGATCACCTCCTTCTTGGACAAGCTGATTTCAAATCCACATCTGCTAACCCATTTTATGACTTTGAAAAGGGCATTGTGCATTTCAAATTTTATTGTGTCTAACTATTTCTCTGAGACTACTCAGTACCTTAATAACCATTTCTAATAGTAATGCATTGTTTACCAGTTTCATTCAGAAAAAAACCACTCACTTTCTAGCGTATTCTTGCGAGAGTATTCTTCCAAATCCAGTGGTTACTGTAGAATGTGTTAAACTGCATGCGTATCTACAGATTTCCCCTTACAGTAAGCATGTTCAGATTTCCCAGCTCTAGCTTGTATATATACAGTCAAATAAATTTTCCAGAGTTTTCAGAACAACGGATACAGAGTTATGGGTAAGTAGCCATCTGATATGAACTCTCTCCCGTTTTCGGAATAATTGCATAATAATTTTCTAGAAATATAAATCAGCTTTATACACACTTTGAAAATTACCTCAAGTTAAGGAAGAATACCTCTTGGACCCTTCTTCTCGTCGTCGACGACTCTCCAAAAGTTTGCTTCCTCTTTTCTCTTTTACTCAGGATTTCATTCTTTAGCATTCTTAGATCTTTTAGCTTTATTGAAGACAATTCTGCATACTTTCTGGTAGGTCTGTAGATCCACTCTCCACCACCATAATAACAAACTTGCCATTGAATTTCATTATAGTGCAAACCGCATCTATGGTAAGCCGCATCTAGGACAAACCGAATCTAGGGCCCCTCAAGCAATATTATTCCCAGCATTTTGCTTATACAAATACTCCAGTTCGTTCTCCTTTGGTTTCCAAAGGCCAATCGAGCTCAGCGCAAATATTACATCGCCTGAAAAGTTCCCGGCCTGGCACATAGATGGTGCCACAAATTTAATGATTTTGAAATACTACCAACCTTCAAAGGATACCTGTTAAAATTTCATCACATTTCGATCATTAAGTTTCACAAGTTACACTTGTTTTAGTGACGCTACTTTAGTTAATGTCAAAACAAAAGCAGTGGTTGAATGGCGAGAGACTGGTGAACCTCGTCTGAAGCGACTAAAAGCACAATAGTCGGCTGGAGAGGTTATAGCATCTGTATTTTGGGATGCACATAGTATAATATTCGTTGACTACCTTGAGAAAGGAAAAAAGATCAATAGCAAATATTATATCGGGTTATTGGTACGTTTGAAGAACGGAATTGCTAAAAAACGACCTCAAATGAAGAAGAAAAAATTGCTCTTTCACCAAAACAATGCACCATGTCCCAAGTCGATCGCAACAATGGCAAAATTGCACGAATTGCACATTGGATTGCTTCCTCATCCACCGTATACACCAGATTTGGGCTCCGCAGCAATTATTATTTGTTTGAAGATCTCTAAAAATGCTCCAGAGAAAGAGGTTTGGCACCAATGAACAAGTAATTGTCGAAACTGAAGTTTATTTTAAAGACAAAGATAAATCGTTCTACAAAAAAGGCATCGAAATGTTACAGGGGTTGAACTGATTATTTCGCTCTAGAAGGAAATTATGTTGATGAATAAAATGTATTTTTCCCAAAAAAATTGTGGTTTCCTTATTAGACAGGGAACTTTTCAGGCGATGTGTTATCTAGATTATATGTCAAATGTATCGATGGTACAAAAGAAATGCTCCATCGATGCTCACCAAACCTTGACCATATAAAAGTAAGTATAAAAGGCGAGATTTGGTCTAAGTAGCATTTCCCGTCTGTTTCTCGTAACAAACGTAGGTTATTGGTCACTACTACCAAAGTAAGTGGTTAGTATTTAATAATTAATTAAAAAATGACCCACCACTTTCAGTAACGTTTGTGCTCCCCCTGATTGTGTGACATATCTCCGTACCACATCCTATTAGAACATCGATATGACTCCTTTCTGCCTCTGTAACTAACTCCCCTTAGTTTCTCCGGGAGCCTTCTTTTTAGTGTGTTCACTGACACCAGCCAGATTTTATATTCACCTACCTCTAGGCTGGCCGCTTTTATGTCGCCTTCACTATATTGTGGAAATAAATATGTTTGTATTACTTCTCCAAAAGTGTATTATTCTATACACCGTCAGCGCAGTGATTCTATTATTATTTAACTACGGTTCTTGAACAAAAAACTAAGTGTTCCATCGATTTAAACGACTTGTTTAAAAAGTTTATGATCTATGACGCTTGTTTAATTAGTTCCAATAAATACCCTACCGTTGATCTTTATGGAAGGCAACTCTGGCGCCCAAAACGTAAATTATTTTTTTTATGTAAATTTTTACCAGTTTCTGGCTCAGTTTTTTGTATAATAACGGAACTGTTCAGAACTATGAACTATACAGAACATATATATTACAAGAAAACTATACAACTTTTATGGATTTTTTATGTTATATTTAAGATTACTAAAAAATAATTGTTAATTAAAAAAACTTAAATTTTTAATTTTAAATTGAACAAATTTGAAAAAAGATGTCGCGAACTCAACCCGATTGTTTTACTGAAAAACGCAGGTTATTTTACACTTAGCTTAATTTAAATAATTTTTTTGTCTCTTATTAGGCTATCACTTGCATCTATAATATTGCATGTTTGATTACGCTCAGAGTGTGTGTATCAGACCATTATTCTCAAGGCATCGGGTGGAATGGTTTTTTATCTTCATTTCCACTATGTTGTGTTCGATTGTGGAAAACACGTCTGTTCGTTGTTTTGAGGGTAGTACTTAAATTTATGTTATTTTCATTTCTAATCTATTGCTTTTTTTTGCTCAGATCATCAGTTGGAGGGGTTTTTCCATTTCCACTATGTTGTGTTTAACTGTGCAAGAACTCTACTATCGGTTGTTCTGGATTTAGTAGTTTAAATTAAATTTAATTTTATTTTTCATTTGTTTTTTTCTTTTGATTGAACAACTCGTGGGAATAATTATTATTTTTCTTTAAATTCACAATTTAGTTTTGATTTTTTATTGTTATCTTTATTACCCGACACGGGGACAGGTTTGGTTGGTTCTCGTCATCCCGATTCGATTTTTAGTTTGAGTTGTTTTTCAATATATTTTTGTACAACATACTATAGTTAATAGTTTTGTATAGGTTATTTTAAAACTATCGGTTATAAATTTAGTATTTCAATTTATTTTGAAACAAAGGGGATGGTGCTACCTGTCGGCTTACCCATTAGATCTTGCTAAAGAGAAAATAAAACCAACAGCCCTATTCCTGAATACGATACGAAAACGAAAGTATAAGATTCCTATTCAATTTTAAATAAAAATCGTACGAATCTGATTCAATTCAAATGTGAATTTTGCATTTTCGTTTTCGTATCGTATTCAGGAATAGGGGGGCAGAACTTGGGAGATCATCCCGACAAGTTGATAAGATCAAATTAAAGACATCTATATTTATTTATTTATGCAGTTTATTTTATCTATTTAATTTACGTATATCCCTTTTTCAACCAAAAAAATGGCTTTAATTGAGTTGTTTAAAAATTATTAAACCACACAAATGTGTGAGTAAAAAAAAAAAAAAAATGGCGATTTTGATAAAAATTTTTGCTTGATTTGAAGTACAACCAACACAATTGTGTGTATAGTTATATTGTTTTTTTTCGAACCAAAATAAATTTTGAAAGGAATACAAAAATATCAGACAGAGTTGGTTCAAAACACGTGCAAAAATAAATTTTTCACATGGTACTTTTCCCGTACCCACACAATTGTGTTAGTGCGCAGCAATAGGGATATATTTACCTAATTGATTTATTTACTCAAATTGATTATTAATTACAGATTGTTGAATATATTTAATTTTTAATATTATTTATTCGAATTATTGATCAAAAATATTTACGTAATTTCATTTTTAATCAATTTTGATATGAACCGGTATATTTCACGTACAAGATATACGAGTTTAGGAGACAAAATATATGTTTAATCATCGGTTTGTTTTTATAATATTTACGCTTAGGTTTGAGTTTTTTTTTGCTCTTTTATTTCAGGCCCGGCTATTTGGGACTTGTCTCGAGTGTGAGCCATCCCCACGGTTGTTACGACTCCGGTATCGTCGTAACACACATTTCGTGTTATCAATTTTAGTGTCGGGAAGTTGTCATCATGGGTCAAGTGTAAATCGTCGATTTCCACGTTTAATTATTAAGATAACCATCAATTTTGTATTGTTGTTGATCCAAATTATCGAGTGCTGTTTTGGTGGCTCCTTCAGTTGTCACAAGACATGCTGAATCTATAAGGACTCACACAACTATTGCTGCCGATTTCTTGTTATTTTAAACAACACCGTGTGGTTACAAGAGACGCAGTGCGGTTAAAACTATAGTTTTCTAAACTTAACAGCAACATTAGATGGGATATATTTTACAAAAGTAGCAACTGTAATACCATAAATGGTATTTACGGAATTCCCCAACTTTCGTAATAGTAGATACTAGATAGCGACCCGTTCGACCCATGCAAGAGCATTGATTTGATTAGAAATAAAAAAGGATTAAAATAAAAATTTAAAAAAATTAATAATAATAAAAAAAATATGGAAAATAAAGAAAGTAATATAAGTACTTCTAAACATTGTAATGAGTATGTATTTTTATGTTGCAAAATTTAAAAATATCAGTTTTTGAATCCCATGTATTTTCAATAGCAAGTTTCTGAAAATTTGATCCGCCACAGCTCAGCCCAGGAAGAACCTATCGGTGTAATTCCAACGGCTATGAACTTTTCTCACCGAACCCTAAAAGCATGCCAAATATCAACTTTCTACCTATTAGCCTTCTCGAGTTGAAAAAAGCAACGGACAAAAAAAGACATTTGTGCATTTTTATTAAGATTGCTGGTGGAATAATCTTACATAAAAATGTAGACCACATAAAAAAAATCTTCTCGGTCGAATGAGGATTACAAATGATTGAATACTAAATCGTCAACAATACACGACCGTCGACAGTTCAAACACAATTTCTGTTTTCCGATTATTTGTTTATTAAATCACAGTTTTCAAGTCAGAAATCTAACTTAAATTTTTCAATCGACTTCTCCTTTTATACAAATTTAGCTTATAAGATAATTAAACTAATGACTATTGCTTAAAATAAAATACATGTTCTCTTACTTTAACCTGATCATGTTGCAGAAAGTTGCACGTTTTGTGCGGTACTTGTTTTTTATCGATGGTATTCCATCAATGTGACTATTACATTCATCCAGTTCAACCGGTATCTAAAGCTAAAACTAATTGCTACTTTATAAAACACTACTGTGAATTTTTAACCCTGCGTACATTGCAAACAAAAACTAATGTTTCGTTGATACTTGGAATTGTGCCGGATTATCTTCTCTAAATTTTGTGTTTTTACAAAATAATAAAAAAATTCTTTACAAGTCTTTTCAAGGTTAGTAAATGTGCCTGCGTTGGTCGTTTCTCGCTATCCTCTAAAATGCATAGGCCCGTTAACAAAATGTGTGCCTAATAGTTCGAAGCACCAAGCAATTTACGAATATGTTCAAAAGATAACCAAAATGTTAAAGACCAAGGCGCCATCCGAATCCAGACCGGTAAAAATCCTTTATATAATGCAAAGAATCCTTCTGTGGCGATTGTTTGTCTAAGGCAATCGATTGACCCTTTATATAAAATTCCCCTAAAAAGAATATTAGTTTTAAATTTTTATATTCTGTATGGTAACTGATTTGCTTACTTTCCAGAGGAATCGGTTGGTTGATTCATTACTCTTGTTTTAATTACGTCAGCTGGAGTACCCATTGTCGCAGCAACTAAGCCTGCGCACACAGAAGACATAATGTGTACTAAATGAGTATCAGGTAAACCGGTTTTCCTCATAATTAACTGTTTGACGGTGTCATATGTAGTCAAATCACCTAAATTTACTAGTGCAGCTCGCTGTACATTAGGAACACTTCCTTTCCACAAACCCTTAATTCCACCACGTTTGACAATTTCCCGAAAAGCGTGTGCGGCACTATGAACTCGTGGTTCCAATCCCATTAATCGTCTTTTACCTTCCATTTGTACTTGGACTTTAACTAAATCCGCCGGTGAAGCCATCCACTGCGCTAAGGCCCCCGCAGTAACACCACAAAAGGCTGATTTATACAATGGCAAACTAACGCCAGTACCATTCTGTAAATTCTTCCTCATACCATCGTAAACTACAATACGTACACCACTGAATATGGAATAGTTTTGAGTATTTTAAAACCCTGATACATAACTTCCGTGACTTACCTATAAACAACATGTCTATATAATGCGGGCGTTACACCTTGCCATAACTTAAGACTTCCCTCTTCTTTTAAAATGCCAGTCGCCGTCGCTAGCATACCACGGTATTGGACCTAAAACAGAAAGGTCAAGGTATGTATTCATTTGTAAATAAATTGTATATGCAATTTAGGTTAGGAAAGGTTTGTGAGAATTTAAGATGATGTATAGTTAGCATTGTGAAATGAGTTTAACACACCAAAAAAGGCACAAACAACGGAGCGCTAAACTAAATTATATTCTAATACTTTATAATTCTAACTTTAAGGAACTAAATGGAACCCCAAGCTATTAGCGCATTAAACAATTTGCACGCTTCAATGTCACATAATAGTTTTATTTAAATTGAAGGTCAACAATTGATCATCAGATCAAATTTGGCAAACGCTTTTACTAAACACCTAAATGTAAAATAAAATAAAAATCTAATTTTAAACCACACAGAATTAGAAAGTGTTTTCAATAATTATTTTAAATGACATTATTACCAAATGAAAATTAACAAACAAAATGATTTTACAATTACAATTTAATTTGTTTACACATTAAAGGTTTTCATTAGGAGAGGAATTTTGTTACAAATATGCATGTAATGTGTACTCATAAAACCTTCATCCAAAATAATCATTTAATGTTGCCCAATCCCATATTCCGCGTCTTATTGAGAAACACGAATAATTTTATGAATACACAAATAATATTATCTTTCTTAAGAATTAGTTATTTTTAAAAAAATTATTGATATTTGATTGTTAACTAAAGTACCTTTGATGGTACTTTCCCATCAACTAATTTAACATTGTATGCCTCTCCTTGAATTTGTAGACGTGTTTTTGTTAAATCAAGAGGGTATGTTACTACAAAAGAGAAGAATTTTGATTTAAAAAAAAATCAACTAATTTAATTAAACAAAAAGAATTCAAAATAAAACGTAAAATAAATGCATTTGAATTTCAATATATACCTAATTCAGCTATGTTAGCGGCGAACACTGATATTATATACGTGCACCAAAATGAATCGGCGTAGTTATAGCGTACAGGACGCATTTCTTTCCGAGTTGCGGCGGTTTGTTGCATTTTGTATGATCTGAAAATAAAGAAATGTATTAGTAAAAAAAATTCTCTACGAAGACTTTCGAAAAAGGGTACCACTCGTGTAACTAATAATGAGTACCTATATCCGCAGGACCTTCGTGCAGAACTCAAGAAGTATAAATTCTAAAATTATTAAAATGGACCACGCCAAATATCTTTGAAGATATTAGTTTTGATATTAAATCAGTTTTAATCTTTCAACAATCCGAAAAAAAGGTTAATTTAAACATAGCAATTTACTTTTTACACTATTTGCCGTAGGCACTTGGCGAAACACAGTTACACTTAATAAACACATTTTATTAAATACTAGTTTTTTATTTCGCAAAAATTAGATTTTTGAATATTTTAATTAAAATATTTGATCAAAAAGTTTAAAAAATCACTCGATCAATTTCGACTTGTTAGGTCATCATCAGGAGTATCTACTGATTTGTAAAAGTAAAAATTTTGTTATATATAGTAGAAAAAAGCAAAAAATAAATAAAAGAAGGAGGGACAAAAAATAGGCAATAAAATTAATGTATTGATCGTCCCAACCAACTGTTAGTCATACGGTGAAATTGATAAAAAAGGGGGGAGTAAGATAACAGGTAGCGATTAGTCATCGGCTGAGTAACAAAATTCAAACAATGTACATTTAATTACCCGACGTATAAGTGAAATTATTACGAACATGAGATTAGAAAAGGGCAGGGTCTGTAATTGGTGAGAAATGGATTTCTCTCTGTTCGGTAAGGATATTTTGGTTAAGAAATATTGATTTTCGAATTTCGTAAGATTCTGTGGTATCTAAACGTCTGCCTTTGCGTTGTATATGTAATATGTCTAAATTGTCCAATCTAGCTGTATGATTTTCTAAAGTTAAATATAAATGAATTACAAACCCCAACCTTTTCTATTCTCACATTCGTAATAATTTGACTAATACGTCGAGTAAATAAATGTACTTCAATATACCTTGAATTTTGTTATACAGCCGATGACTAATCGCCTACTTCCTATTCTCCTCCCTATTTTTTTATTAATTTCTCCGTATGACTAACAGTTGGTTGGGACGATCAATAGATTAATTTTATTGCTTTTTTTTTGTCCCTCCTTCTTTTATTTATTTTTTGCTTTTTTCTACTATATATAACAAAATTTTTACTTTTACAAATCAGTAGATACTCCTGATGATGACCTAACAAGTCGAAATCGATCGAGTGATTTTTTAAACTTTTTGAACAAATTATTTTGCACAACAAGTATTTAAAAAAATGTGTTTATTAAGAATAGCAATTTAATTCTTGAAGAGTAGTAGAAAGCTTCCAATCATTGAATTAAATTAAATTCATCCAGGTTACATTCACAATGACTATGATTTTAAAAATTGGGGTCCGAAATTCTTGGTAAAAATTCGTTCCGAAGATCTTAAAATGTTCGCTTTTCAGCCAAATTAAGGAAAAAACTATTAAAGCGTATTACCAGGCAAAACGAAAAAGCCATTCGATTAACGATAAACGATTTTGATCCTTTCACGAAATAAGCAATATCTAATTATTTGGAGATGGGTCTGAGGATACCAGGCAATTATCGTAGGAATTCTGCTCAAATATTAAAAAATTTTAATTTTGTCCAAAAGCTTGTGCTGCTCCTACAACACTTATTTTGCAGATATCAAATAAAAGAGCAATACAACTTCAAAATAAACATAATCCACCTGCCAACACACACTTTGTAAAATAGCTTAGCTATTAGAAACAATTCAGTTCTTTTCAGATTGACATTTTTTTATTTGCTCTTTAAATTACTTCCTGAAGGTCCCAATTAGTTTTATTAGTTGTAGGTCAAAACTATGAATATAGGGTAAATGGTCAGACGATGCACTCCTTTACTGTTTTCGATGCTCCTGTATCAACGAGGTTTGTAGCTAAAGTTCTAATTCGAAATCTGTGACCCTATTCTGGTAATTCCTCAGGAATAGGGAACTGTAGCACTATTCGGGAAAATGCCCCGGGAATAGGGAATTGAGGAAAGAATTTATATGTATTCATACTGAGGTAAAAAGCTAAGTAGTGTTAATTTTTTTGAAAACAAAATTAAATTGGGAATAATTCTTCCTGCCAATGTAGATACAGAAAACTTATTCCCAATTTATAAATAATTACATCAAACTTTTCTCCGCAGTAGGCGGGAAAACAAATATTGGAACAGAAATTAAATATGAATTCTTTCCCCAATTCCCTATTTCAGGGGAATTTCCAGAATAGTGCGGCTGGGGAAGGATTTTACATATAATTTCTATACGCTATTTCGCACCACATATTCTAAGAAGGCATCAATATTTGATAGTAAGAAAATGCCAGAACTTACGTTGTTGGACATTGATTCCTTTCTCCGAAAAGTCAATTAGGATTATATTCTCTTTGAATTCCAAAAAAATTGTATCGTGCCTCTTCCGACCGTTGGACCTTGGCTTTTTCGAATTAAATTCGCCTTGTGAAATGTTTATTATGGTTCCATACGATACACAAACAGCCTCTGCTTTATTGGACACTTTCGTACGGCGACCAGCAAGAATCATGACCTAGAACTTTTCGACGATTTAACCGCCTGAGCGCACCACGTTTAACTTCATGGAACCAATATATCATGATTGTAACAGGTGGTGAAGGGTCCCCATAAACAACATCTAAATTCTTCTATATTTCTTCGCGTGTCTTTTCATCCAAAACGCAATACGGATCAATTTATTCCTTTTCCATTGTATTGAAAAATAGTAAAGACGTGTAATACAATTGGCTGTGAAATCAAAACTACCCTATCAATCAATCTGAAATTTTGTAGGGCGTTATACCAATTATTAAGTTGGTATTAAGACCAATTTCCTTCAGCAACACCATCTGTGTTTTCGAGGACGGTCCAACCATGTATACTTAAAAGTTTACTATTTTATTCTATGAAAATAAATTCCCGACGTTTCAACGTAAAGACGTTTTATTTATAAGGAGTTGAATTTGAATAAACATTTTGAAACATTTTTACAAGTACATATATGTATTGAAAAAATATTCCAAAATTAACTATCAAATTAAAAATATAAATTTGAATAAATTTAATCTGCCTTACACAGCAATTCGGTCATAAATTTTTACTGAAGTAAAATTCGCACGTAATGAAATAGTGTTTCCATTTGTTTAATGATTAAACATGTTTTTCCCTTTTGTGTAATTTTATCACTTACAATTAATTATAAATAAAAACTAGTTTTATTTTTTTCAACTTTTAAATATTTATTAATTCTTCCTTATACTAATAATAATTTTTAATATTTATAATTATCACTATAAGGAAGAATTAATAAATATTGTTAAAGTTCAAAAATAAAAAACTAATTTTTATTTAATCATGTATTGTGGATAAACCAAATATTAATAATGTGAATAATACTACATATTACAAATTATTTAAATTACGTGTAAATAAAGTAAACTTATAACAAAACTAAACAAAAAGCAGTATGGTTAACACAATCAATAAAATTACAATAGAAGTGTTTGGCTAGAATATGAATCCATAATGAAAACAACAGAAAGAAAAATGCAATAAATTATAGTAATTAAAAAAATTAAAGTGATAAAGAAAAAAATAAACAGATAACAACACAAAGAATCACAAATTAATCAATACAAAAATGAAACATCTAATATAGATGAAAAAATATTATTTTCCAGAAGAATAAGGTAATAAATATTTAAAAGTTCAATAAAACCAGTTTTTATTTATGATTAGTTTTTCCATGTCAGCGATTGCCATGGCGATTTTCACCACTTAAATTCATTAACAAAAATCAATCTAGGCGGCCTATCCCTGAGACCTAACAAAACTTCAAAACTCATCTCAACCACAATAAAATTATGGCTGTAATCCAGTAACACCCCTTTATCACAACAACAGACGTTGCGTAAAATCACGAAATTAGTAATAAAACCGTTGGAATGATCGAACAAAAATGATATATCACAGCACACACCGGCAGTGAATAAAAAATTGAAGGAAAAGCACAGGTTATTATTGAAGCTGGCATTTGCGGAGACTCATCGAGATAAAGATTTCAACAATGTTTTATTATCAAAGCGAAAAAAAACATCAGTCGGACGGTTCAAAAAAGTGGTTACCTAGATATACAACAATTCTAGATGATGTGCTACTGGCCGCAAGAATACTTTATCCAGATGGCCTAATCAAATTCATGGATGATAATTCGCCAGTGCACACGTCCACGTATTCAATGAATTAGTAAGGTAGGTAGTCGCAATTAAAGAAAATGAAGAATTTTGGAGAAAAAATACTTTATTTAACTTTTTAAATGCGACTACTTTGATTATCAAAGGGTACTATACTCTGGCCTTACAGTATCTAGTCGGTGTTTACATTCTCTTCATAGTGCACTCTCTCACCACTTAATTTCAATGATCAGGCAATTCAAAAATTCGTATCCTCAATTCAGAGTAAAACCTATATTGAATTTCGTTAGAGCCAATTTAGAAACATCCTGAATCACTAGAAATCTCTTTCTGAAACTAGATAGAACCAAATAGAAAAACGAAATTAGATTAAAGAATTAAGCTTAGTTTTCATAATAGATAATTTGCCCTAGTAGAGTCAGAATAAACTGGCTTGATTTTATTATCGCAAATCAAATCTATGATGAAAAGCTTCAATTTTGATTAAAAATGGAGCATTATAGAATGTCTCAATATTTCTGAATGTGAGTAAAATATTGAAATACGACATCCAGAAACAATTTACTTTTCTTGTTATTCGTATTCGCAATCTCAAGAATAAATTCTTAAGCTTAAAAATCGTATAGGTAAATGTTGAGATTAAATGTTTGTAATTTGTAGGTATTGTAGATATGCTCCATATCTCTAACTTAAATCTGGAACATTGTGTTGTTTGATCAATTTTGTTCTACGAAAGATCTAAACCAGAATCTAGATAGTTACAACATATTCTCAACGTAAAACAAGATCAAAATTCAGCCTGATCACCACAATGAACAACACGTTTTGTAAGCATTAGTAATTAGTATAACCAGAGTAAGACGTTCAATAAAAATTCCTAATTGACCTTCTATATTGATAATTAATTTTGAAAATACTTCTAACTCACTCGGATATACCAAAAGCAAATAATTCACTTGTTGACAAAAAATGTAAAGAAACGTTCTTCTTCTTTTTGTTTGGCACAAATTATATTTCATATATCATCGCTTTTTCGAAATGTGATATAACCGTCTAACACTTAAGATAGAGCATATCTACGTCAAAGGCCGATTATTTTATACTGTTGCCATTGATGTTCGAAATCAGATTAATTAAAATAAGCGCAGAGACATACACAGGGCACTAAAAAATGCTTTAATAATTTTGATAAGTAATCAGTTTCAAGTACCACTTTAGCGATAAAGCATAAACTAACGAAAATAAAATTACCGGAAACTGTCGTTCGTAATTTAGGCTGTTCGCCCCCAACCTATTAAACTATACATAATCTTGAGTAGTTTAACTTACTCAGAAACTACAAATAAGGAAAACTGCTAACTTAAGAATTAGCTATTACTATGAACTCTACCAAAATTCAATATTATACTGAGGCAATAAATATTCGTATGCCGAACACCAATAAGATATCATTATACAGACACACCTACTTTCTTTCAAAAAAAGTATAAAATTTATTTTTAGCTCTTATCAAAGTATTAACTGTAATACAAAACAACTTTTGCGATTCATTAAAATGTTTTCAATTGAAAAACTCAATGTTTTTAGACAGGGTTCTTAAAATCGGGTATTATGTGGTATGTTTTCCCCAAAGCTACCTGGATAGGTCACAGTTTGGAAATCCCAATACATTGACCTTAGTAATGTTTTAAATAAATTGAGTTGTAAATAATGGTTCAGAGATGATTTACAACTATAATTGATATGAATGTGATTACATTGGACAATTTTATTAAATCATTATAATTCAAGTCTTTCAAACAAATAACCAACTTCAATGAAAGTAAAATTGGGACACAGCTGACATTGAAATGTTAATTTCAAGCTAGATACCACTTTCGATTTTTGTTACTTAAAAATACAAATACAAATAATAAGTTTACCTGTTATCTGCCGTTCGTGTATTGTTTTATGTTATTAGGTGATCTTGCCTCGGTGATTGATTAATTATCCAAAATTATCGCTGTTTAGTTAGAACCAATTTTAGTTTAACAAAAAACAAAAATGTGTCGAATTGAAAAAAATTAAAACATTTTTCTCATTTAACCTCAAACTAATATGTTATACTATTTATAAAGTTTTATTTATAATAATCTTAATTAAAAACAAATTAACCATTATATTATTTAGTTTAAATGAAATAAACATTCTCAATTTTATTTTTGGAACTAATTTGACTGTAAATTCACAAAATCCAAATTACAAGCACACTTCAACTATAAAAACGGCATGAATAAGTAGTTAAATGTATTAAGAACATTACTGTTAATTTTTGTAAATCTATATTAATTTAAATACAAATCCTGTAATTAAAAAAAATTGTTTAATTACAGGCCGTAATTAAAAAAATTTGTTATTCTTTTTTCTGTAGAGAAATGAAAATATCGAACTACAACGAAACCAATGACATTTCAAAATGAAGTATTGAAGTTACAAATTGTTATTATTGATGGAAATGTAGTACTAGAACATTTCAATCCGCCTTTACACACTTTGATGCTTTCGTCGTGATTCTTTCCTCGTTTCCTTCCCCTTTGCAACAGTACAAAGTAACAATAATTGTTAACAGTTTGT
The DNA here is from genome assembly GCA_932526605.1 of Nephrotoma flavescens. Classification (NCBI taxonomy): domain Eukaryota; kingdom Metazoa; phylum Arthropoda; class Insecta; order Diptera; family Tipulidae; genus Nephrotoma; species Nephrotoma flavescens. Next base: position 323,696,017 of record OW052220.1, read on the forward strand.
ACGTGAGGGGACGGAAACGAGGAAAGAATCACGACGAAAGAATCAAAGTGTGCGGAATGGCGGAATGGCGGAATGAAACGTTGACGTTTTGGCATATAGAACCAGAGCCTATCGATGTATATACGGCCGTAATATGTTATGTCCGAAGCTGGTATTTCAGAATTAATAATTTTATTATCATAAAAAGAAAGACGATATGGTATTTTTAATAAATGTCTAATTTTTAATATTTTTTTAAAATTGTGAAAAAGTTTTTTTTTTAATAAATAATCGGCGTAAGTGTAGATGACGTATACATCGCCGAAATCGGGTAAGATGAAAATTTTTTAAAAAATTTTCTTTATAGGTTTGTATACCTATCCTTTTTAGGAGGTGCAAGCCAAAAGTTTCGGAAAAATCACCACTTTTTCCTAGATAGTTTTCAGTTTTTCCAAAAAAAATTTTTTAATTTTTTTCATTCAAAAATTAAAAATCTACTTTTTTTATTTATCAAGTCTGAATTTTAATTATAAAAAATTCGAATTACACTGTCATGAAACAGGCATTATTTTAATAAAAAAGTTTGACTTTCCGGAAAATTTTTCACTTTATTTTATTTTTTCAATATATTTTTAACTTTATTTTTATTAATAATAATTGATTCATCAACCTTGCAGACACAGATCAAAGAGTTTTTATCGCTCTTATCGCTTTCTTCTGATAGTGCCACAAATGTTAAAAAAATCAACTTTTGTAAATATAAAATTTATTTTAATGTAGTTTTAATTCGTTGTATACCTTAGAGGATGGGGCTGCAGCCCCCAAACCCCCGCACCCAGAATTTATACAATTCTTCAAGTGTCAAATTTTATTTATAATTTCAAGTTTTAAAAAAGATTGAAAAAATTTCAATATTTTTCTAAAAAACTTGTAAAGAAGAAAGAATTACTTTTACTTTCGAAAAACTGTTAAGATACAATCCTAATATCAAAATTTTTACAAAAATTACATATTTGTACGTTATTTATTTTTTTTTTAATAAAATAATACGCAATTTGTCACCAAAAAAACTAAAAATGATAAAAGTGTCCAGGAAAATGTGGTAATTTTTAAGAAATTTTTAGCTTGCACCTCCTAAAAGTTATATATACTGTTTATATTAGAGGTTGAACCTAGGTTGAGTCAACTTGTAGTTATCTTCAGGTTAACCTTGAAGTTAACTTCTAGTGTTTATATTGGAGAGTTATCTTAAGGTTGAGTCGAAACCAGGTTATAACTGTCAAAATCATTCTAATTTTTTCCTGCAAAAAATCATTCTAACTTTTACTTTCGAACTAGTTACATAGAAACATATTTAAAAAAAAATAAAAAGAAAAATAAAAAATCGAAAAAACACAAAAATATGCCGCCGAATTTAAACACAGACGCGCTCGTACAAGAAAAATATGAAAAATTGCCATTTTTATTTTTAAATTTATTGATTATTTTTTGTTGTTGTTTTTCGACTCGACTCTGGGCGTTTATATTAACCAGAGTTAACTCGACCTAAGAAATTTTTTGGATTGAGTCGAGTTAACTCCAAGTTAACTTTTGGTGTTTATATTGGAGGTTGAACCCAGGTTGAACCTGGGTTCAACCTCCAACATAAACAGTACTATAGATACACAATCCTACAAAGAATTTTTTCTAAAAAATTATCATCTTACCCGATTTCCGCGATGTATACGTCATCTACATTTTAGCCTTAAAGCCAAGGCACCAACCACACAAAATGGATATCCATTATTTGTATAGTAAAAACAAACTGTTTGTTTACAGAGAGTTTTCGAATATTTCGAAATTTCAAATTTTTAACGTGAATATATCTATCCCATATTCAATTTTTAAGGAATAATGCATATCTTACGGTGTGAAATAAACAGTAATTTAAACTTTAATTGTATTATACTATTTTGTTATTATACTGTATTGATGGTGTGGATCTAGAATAGTTTATTTCTAACTATAAATATTGAACAATTATGCCTGTTTCTATTTGCAAACTCTCAAATTTTATGCTGCTGATAATTTTCAGGAAATAAGATAATTAAAACCTAAATATTATAATAAAATTTGATAGTTATTCCACTTCAACTGTTTGAGTTGTACATAGTTGCTAAACTGGTTATTTGTGAAAAATAAAAATCTAACACCGCATCCCAAAGTATGAAAATATATTACTGAAAAATAATATGTTGATCGTTGGTTGGTTGGTAGTTGCCTTATGGGAAAGGTTATCAAACTTTGAACTTTTGCCTTTTAAAAAATACAACGAAGTTTACCGAAATTTAAATTGGGTGATAATAGTTTACTCTGATTCAAACGGAATGATATCCAAATCAATTATTATGTATCAAAATATAAAATTTTGAAAATCAAATTAAAGACATCATAGCGGAAAATGATAAAATTCTGGATAAAAACTACTTTAAACATGAAAAGAATTTATCAAAATTAGAGATAAATAAACAAAGTTCACAGTCAGAAGATTGAAGATTTATTTTTCCGTCACATGCACGAGATATAAACAAATAAAGTAAAAAAAAACTTAACAAAACAGAAATTCCATTGCATTTGTATGAAAGTTTTGGGTCGTGTTTACGTATTTTGGGACTGCACCCATACAAAAATGTTCATATGTTGTGATATATGGCTGTATGCATACTAGCGTCTAATGGGCCAACTATAGATGGAATAAAAAAAATAACGTAAGAAACGAAGACAAAAAATTATTATTCCTATTTGACTTTTCGCCTATAGATTACTTAAACTATAGTGAAGAGTAGATACTTAAAATAGATTACTTAAAATATAGTGAAACTACAATAGTTTTGAGTATAAACATATTATATCATATATAATTTTAAACACATATATTTGTTGATATTATGTATCAACAAATATATGTGTTTAAAATTATAAAAATTATTTATGTGGTTTAAATTACCGAAATTCGATAAATTATTTTTTTAGGTTAGCTTTAGAAAAATACAATTCTACAGTGTAGTGAAAATTATTTTTCATTTTATATTCATATTTGTATATGTGTACATGAATATTTTATAAATAGAAAACATAAAATACACGTATAATTCCAAATTCCCATATATAAAATAATAAACATGCATATTACATGGAACGCACAAAAACTTGCACAGTTTTGTGGTTGTAATTGTTAAATTTTTTATTCCTGAACGAAAATTTTCGCTCTGCTATTCTTTTTAAGTGACAGTAAAATTAAAACGCAATTTCTGTTATTCTTTTTATTTTTGTTATTCCGAGTATGGTCGAATACATATAAATCCTATCTCTCGCTCTCAATTTTAGGAAAAAGTTAATAATTAAAATCGGAAAAATCACAAAAATATGCTTTCGTATTTAGATACTGCCCACACAAAAATTAAAATTAATATTTTGTTTTTGTTTTTTTAGTTTTTTTTTTGTTGTTGTTTTTCGACTCGACCTAAGAAATTTTTTGGATTGAGTCGAGTTAGCTCCAAGTTAACGTTTTGTGTTTAAATTGAAATTGAACCTAGGTTGAACCTACGTTCATCTCTAATATGAACAGTATATCCATTTTCTGGCCGACAATTTTTTTTTTTTACATATAATTAAGTCCACCGTGCACAAATGTGTACGTATAAAATGACAGGTTGTAATGTCTTTCGGATTTTAACGGATTTTAGTTCAATCGGAATTCTTTTTGAATAAAACATTATAATTTGATAACACATAAATTATATAACATACTTTTTACGCTATTTGCCGTAGGCACTTGGCGAAACACACTTATACTTAATAAACACATTTTTATTAATCACTTGTTTTTGTTTCGCAGAATATAATTATATAACATATTAGTTATTTCTTTTTGGTAACATATTAATTATTTTATTATTATTATAGTTATAATAGTTGTAATAAATTTTTGACGATTATCTTTCGTACAAGCACAATAGTGATTGCGGCCGGAAAAGGGATATTTTTACAAATGTTAGCGCCGCAGTGCATCAGTTGAATGAATTATAATTCATGAAATAAGAACGTTTTTCTCACCCACCCTATATATTCTAGTACAATAATTTTTATCATTCAAGTTAGTTAGACGTCAAAGTGAATTTTCAAATGCGCAAAGCTTGTTTTGATCCGGGAAAAATGTCTAAACGACCAAATAAACCATTCGTTCCTAAACAAACAGTCGTTTTTAAGAAACCTCGATTAGATATTAATATTGTTTCTAGTCAATCAGCGAGAGCAGAATCTAGTGCAGAAAATGGAAAGTACCAAATCAGTGTGCAAACAACTACCCGAACCACAAATGACGGATTAGTTAAACCAAATATAAGTAAGGACTCTTGCCTTTAATTGCTTCACATAGATTCACGGCAAATATTTTTAGAAACCAGCACATCAGTCGAAGTAACTGCATCTGCCGCTCGTGTAAATGACATGGATAATATGTGGGATGATGATGGAGATGAATTCATAGTGCTAGCATCACAGGCAGTTGAAGCCGAGGGCTTGTCCCAAAAATTGATTAATGCATCACATTTAGAAGTGACCTATAATGGATTTGCCACCACCAGTAATGTTAAGTCAAGCACACAACGCCCGCAAAAGTTTCAGTTCGATACGGAAGATATGTTCGCAGATCTAGAAAATCTGGATAAAAATTATAAGAATTCGGACCGTAATATGGCGATAGCCGATAAAATAATAGCCAGTTGGGCGACCGAGCCACCATATACAGAGAAAATTAAAAAAAATTCTCCAATTAAGCCACCAACACGTCCGAATAATCCATTACCTTACTCACCAAGTTTAAATGAGCCATCAACCTCGAGAAAATATAATAATAGTGCAAAACCCAGTGGCAAGATATTAAACTCTTTAGAGAATACACGGAAAGATAACGATAAACTGAAATCGGAATGTATCGAATTGTGTGAGAAATTACAAACGAAAGAAGGGGAGGTTGCTACTCTGCGGTACGAAATAAACCAGCTAAAAACTCAAAATGATACACTACGATTAGAAAAAATGAGTGAGAACAGTAATTTAAAGAAGGAATGGCTCGAAAAAAATAAAGAACTAGAGAAAATTCTTAAAAGCCAAAAATCTGAGCTAGAATTTAAAAACGTTGAAATTCTTACACTGAAATCGTCCAAAAAATTTAACGAAAGTCAGTCAATGTTAAATACAACAGTTATTGAAGAAAATGTTCAAACAAATGAAGTTAAATTGGAAAATAGTCGCTTAAAGGATTTGGTGCTAAATTATACGAATGGGTCTTCCTATATTGACATGATCGGAGATGGAGAACAACCGATTAAGATAAACATAACATTTTTCTACAATCCAACAAATTTATCTGAGTCACGGGTTCTACGATCCCAAGAAGAACTCAGCCTCTTAAACTACTTAAATTATTTCCAATCACTGATTTCAAAGCTTGCAATCGCCCCCGACGAACATTCCACTATAATTAATTACACAGAAATAGATATAATCATATCGAAATTACTTAAATATTTTTTAGACTATTCCAAAAACTTAAAATTTATCAAATTTACGGACAATTTGCAAATTTCGAATAATGCAAAATTTGAATACAATTTTTTGGTCGAGAGTTACAAAAGGTTCAAATATCAAAACAGAAAAATGGATGTATATTCAAGCGAGTACCTCTTCGAAAACGAAAAAGCATTAATATTCCGACGGATTTTATCCGGAATTTCAATACTTTGTAAATATTCTCCAGCATTTTCATTAAATTTTTTAAAAAGAACCAATATTTTTGAAAAATTTTTCAATATTTTGGAAAAAATCAGTTACTCGTGTGATTTGTACGATCACATAGGAATTATAACAGCCACATCGCATATTTTATGCAGTTTGCTTGATCACTTTGAAAATAATGAGCAGTTTTATGATGAATTTACCGATGTTGTTATAAAAATGTTCAAATTAATTGTATTTTGTCGGCCCAATGTTGACTGCCTGTTAAAATTATCCTCGAGCCTAGTAAAAGTTAAGTCCACTAAGTTCCTTGCTCAATTGTGTCATCGTGGAGAGTCTAGTAGTTTTGTTGTAAACAATACCTTAAAAATTTTACAATTTACGGCCGATTCCTGCATTTTACAAATCTACAGTGCATTATTAGACGTGGCTATTCCGCAGTACGAAGTTCTACCCAAATTTCAAATTAATGCATTAACAAAATTAGCCTTAAATACAGTAATATTTTTTCGGTACGCATTGCAATATAAATTACACTGGACAAGACAAGTGGCCAGTCAACAGCCAGTACGGGAATCGACAAGTCGGGTTGAAAAATGTGACGATCAATGTAATTGTTACAATCGCCTTTGTATCGCAACAGTCACATTGCTTCATTTGTGCCTTAAACATTGGATTGATAATCCAAAATTGATAGAAAATCGTGTTATCTCATTTCTTGTAAAATCGGGTCTGTTACTATTAAATGAAATATTTTTCTTAAACTACTGTAAAGAGGTGATGTTAGTTGGTGGTTTTGCCATTAGTCTGCGGCTGCAATTTATTTATGATTGGATGATAGAATATAAGAGTTGGTTCTCATTTAAGACGGCTCACGGTATAATATCAATACCCAGAAACTCTAAAATGGTTAATATATAATCTCATGTTTATTTAATTCCAGAAAAAGCTTTAAAGTCAATGGATATGAGGTATATTATTTCCGATCCGATTAAATACAAAGAAGAAGTGAAAAAGCCATCGCAAAATTTGGAAATTTGGAAAGATATACTTGATGGTTTTGATAATTTTGTACAATGAGTAAATAAACTATAAAGATTTTTTATTTATTTTTTAATTTTTCTCTTTAGTAATCTTAATTTTGGAATGATTTTTGGCGAAAAAATATCGGAATTTCGAGATCGTTCGTTTACGACTCACACGACTAATTAATTGTTAACTAATTTTGATTAAACCAGTCGTAGCCCGAATTAGGATGGTGTGTGTGTGTGTGTGTGTGTGTGTGTGTGTGTGTGTGTGTGTGTGTGTGTGTGTGTGTGTGTGTGTGTGTGTGTGTGTGTGTGTGTGTGTGTGTGTGTGTGTGTGTGTGTGTGTGTGTGTGTGTGTGTGTGTGTGTGTGTGTGTGTGTGTGTGTGTGTGTGTGTGTGTGTGTGTGTGTGTGTGAATCAAAAGGGGAGTATTAATTGACCTTAAAAGGACATTAAATCCATTGGATGATTAATTCTTTTATTAAAAAAAAAAAAGGGATTGTAAAATTATTTTCTGTCGCTAAGTTGGGCTTAGTTGGTCTAAATTGAGGCCAAAGATAAACCATTCTAGCAAAAAGACAACGAAATATCAGAGAAGCGTTGAAATGAATGTATTACTCTTGGAGGAAGCTATGCTGATGAATAAAGTCAAATTTTGCAACAAAAAAAAAATTAAGTAATTTGCCTCGGGATTTATTAACCAACGAGTTAAAACGTGATTGGTTTTATAATATAGAACAGGACTATGGTCAAATTTGGTGTCTAAGGCAGGATTGAAATAATAACATGATTTTTAAATGAAGTACTGAAGTATGTGGGCCGATGTAACTTGGCCGTTTATTAACCGATTTTGGCCAAATTTTTATTGATAGATTTTGATTGGGATTTTAACATGAACTTTGGCAAAGTTCTAGACTAAGTTAAATTCTGTGTTTGTGATGGATTGGGATTTTCAAATAAATTATGAATTAAATTCTAACATTGGCTTAACCGTTTTATTAATCGATTATCAACGAATTCAATTTTTAAGATGATATTAGCATTTTAACACCAATTTTGGTTAAGCTCTGGTAAAGTAAAACTTGTTAAAAAGAACTCGGCCCTTTCTTCATTAACCAGTCATGTTCAAGTGTGGTATTTTCAATTTAAGCAAGCTTACACCCCGATTCTGAAGCACAGTCGCTGACTGAAAAATGGTCTCAGGTAAAACTGTGTCTTTGTTTTGAGCTTAGCTTTAATTATGAGACCCATTGTGCGCGTAGTCTTACACCTCGAATCTGACACACAGTAACTGACTAAAAAATGATCTTAGGGAAGATTTTTTGACTTTGTTTTGAGTTTAGTTTTGATTAGGACACTTTTTAGAAGATTTAGTTGTTCTATGTTGAAGTTATATAATTATAACTTATTTTAACCGTTCGGCATCAGCTCTTCTATGCTGATGTATAATGCGGGACAGCACTCTTTATTACTAATCACTTATGTATTTTTGATTAATAAATTTACACATTTTATTTAATTAATTATACATGCTTTTTATTTTTATCAATTAATAAATTTTTCATTTTAACAAATTAAATATTTAAGAGTTAGCAGAAATATAACTTTATACAATTTGTGTCTTAACTATTTCTCCTGTTTTTATTATATGGAATCTATTACCATATGCTATGAAAATTTATAATAAACTCTTGTGTTGAAAATTTAAAACAAAACTTATATACTAATTTTTCTGGTATACAACCTGGCTAAGGACTCTATGTTTCAGCAGTTCAACTAAGGCCAGATTGTATACCAGTTATAACAATTATACCATTTAAACTTCTCCACAAAACGCATCCATTACACCATTTCGAATTGTCACAAATAGACATTTCTTACCCGATAATATGTCAAAACAAACAACAACAACAACTCAAACAACAAGGTAAATAATTTAATTATAAAAAATAAAACTTAATGGAAATAATTACAAAGTTTAATAAATTTATTTTTATATTAATATTTACATAGATATGCGACAACGAGAAAATGATACACCCACATACACTCCCCTTCCAGTGGAATTTAAGAAAATTGGTAAGTATTAAATTTCACGATACGAAGTCTGTGGTTTCTTAATTTTTAAATCGAACTGGTAGTTTAATTACACGACCATGCCTTGATAACACCTCTCTTGGTTCACTACTAACTTGCACATGCTGATCGAAAACTACTTTCTTTTTAGCTTTTGGAGTTTCTGAATTAACCGCCTCATCAGCTTTCCCATCAACATCCCATGACAGATTAGTCGCTAATGGCTGATTGCTGAACAACTCATCATTATTTTCGGAATAACAAGGTTTGAGTCTATCTATCGAAATATTAACTTTTTTACCTTTAATTTCTAGCTCAAAAAATTTTGTATCCCTGTTTGAAATTTTAAAAGGACCGGCATATGGAGGCTGAAGTGCTCTTTTGACTGCATCGGTACGTATAAACACATGAGAGCAATCCTCCAATTTTTTGTTAATGAAAAATTTCTCCTTTGAATGTCGAGATGCGTTTACCGGTTTTAATTCTTCAAAATGTTTTTTTAGATTACTCACGAATTCGGACTGTGGAATCGAAGTATTTGGAGGTTCCATAAACTGCCCAGGAACTCTAACCGCACTTCCATACACCAACTCTACAGGAGTAGATTGTAACTCTTCATTAAACGAGGTACGTAAACCTAATAAAACGAGTGGTAAAATGTCCGTCCAATCCGTTCTGTTATGACACATAATCGCTGCTTTTAATGTCCTATGCCAACGCTCAATCATACCGTTGCACTTAGGATTATACGCTGTAGTACGTCTTCTTTCAAATCCTAATAAATGTGACAATTCTGTAAACAGATTCGCTTCGAACTGCGAACCTTGATCTGTTACGACAAAATTTGGAACACCAAACCTAGCTATCCAATTTGAATAAAAAGCATTTGCCACCGTATTTGCCATGATATCTGGTATTGGAATTGCCTCCGCCCAGCGAGTATACCTGTCAATCATGGTTAAGCAGTATTTATGATTATTGGATATGGGTAATGGTCCAACTAGATCAATATGCACTTCTGAAAACCTTTCCTTTGTCACTTCGAAATTACCTATTGGTGCTTGTGTGTGTCTTGATACTTTGGATATTTGACACGCCAAACATGCTTGTGCCAATTCCTTAATATCCTTTTTTAATGACGGCCACACTACATGTTTAGACACTAACTTGACCGAAGCTTTTATTCCCGGATGCGACAGATTGTGTAGCGACTCAAATACCTTCCTCCTCCATTCTCTTGGTATGAAAGGTCTTGCTTGTCCCGTCGATATGTCACAGTAAATGAAATGTTCTGTATTGAAAGCTAACGGTCGTCTTACTAAATTTAGTCCAGAGTTCTCGTCTTGTAGTATGTCATTCAGTTCCGAGTCTTGTAATTGATCTGTAGCTAGTTTGTTATAGTCAATAGTCTCGTGAATGTCAATTAGCTCAACTCTAGATAATGCATCAGCTACAACGTTGTCTGTACCCGTTATATGTCTCAGGTCCGTTGTAAATTGTCCAATAAAGTCTAGTTGACGTCTTTGTCTTGGTGATGCTTTGTCTAAATTTTGTTTAAATGCGTAAATGAGGGGTTTGTGGTCCGTAATGAGGATGAAATTTCGTCCCTCGAGAAAGAATCGGAAGTATTTTACACCTAAATAGGCCGCTAACAACTCCCGATCGTAGGTACTGTATTTTTTTTGTGTTTCGGTTAACCTGACAGAATAAAAACCCAGTGGTTGCCAAACTTCATCAATTAATTGTTGCATAACTGCCCCTACTGCTGTATCGGAAGCATCTACCATAATTGATAACTTTGCTGACATGTCTGGATGAGCTAGAAGGGTGGCATCACTTAACTTGAATTTACATTTTTCAAACGCTAATTTCGACTCTTCTGTCCAAACGATTGGTATTTTACTATTCTTTTTGTAACCTTTTAAAAAGTCATTTAAAATGGCCTGGTCATGTGCTGCAGAAGGAATAAATCTTCTGTAGAAATTAATCATTCCTAGAAAACGTTTTAATTGCTGGACAATGACTGGCTGCGGAAAATTACGAATTATTTCTACTCTATCTGGAGATGGTAAAATTCCTTTCCTATTTACGAAATGTCCCAAAAAAGCAATTTCTTCTTGCGCGAATACACATTTATCCATTTTAATAACTAGCCCATTTTCGGCTAAACGTTGGAAAACTTGTTCAACATGACATAAATGCTCATCCAATGAAGCGGATGCAATTAAAATGTCGTCTAGATACACGAAACAGAATGACAGTCCCCTTAAAACCGAATGCATTAATCGTTGGAACGATTGTGCTGCATTCCGAAGACCGAATGTCATTCTATTGAATTCGTAAAGACCGAATGGTGTTGCTATAGCTGTTTTGTGTACATCTCGTGGTTCAATTGGGATTTGGTGGTAAGCACGTACCAAATCAATAGTTGAAAATACCGTACAACCAGCAAGTTGAAACGAGAAGTCCTGAAGATGCGGTACTGGATAATTATCGGGAATGGTCACATTATTCAACGCCCTGTAATCCCCACAGGGTCTCCACTCACCGTTTTTCTTAGGTACCAAATGCAGAGGACTGGCCCACTCACTTTTGCTAGGTCGACAAATTCCTTGCTCCATCATACTTTCGAAGTGTTCCCTCGCTATTTGTAACTTATCGGGAGCCAAACGCCTTGTTTTGCACATAACTGGTTGCCCGTTTGTTTCCAAACAGTGTGTAACATTATGCTTAGGTGTATTCATATTGCCTGTTTCCCGAGTAATTATTTCATATTTTTTTAACAATTCGTTGATTTCTGGATTAATTTTGCTTTTATCTAACAGGGCTAACGAAGGACTTGAATTACTTGTAATGGATCCAACTGAATATAAATTTGTAACCGGATCAATTAATTTACCCTTTCTAATATCAACTACTAAACCTGTTGCTTTTAAAAAATCTGCCCCGATTATTGGCATAGACACATCAGCAACTATGAAGGACCATTTGAACACCCTACGTAAACCGATATTTAGTGAAATTGTCTTCGTTCCGTAGGCCTTAATTTTGGTACCATTGGCTGCATATAAGTGAAAATCGGGTTCATTAACCTTTTTGTTACTGAAATTTGCTGGCAAAACGGAAACGTCTGCGCCAGTGTCTACCAAAAATTTTCTTTTAGAATTTTGATCCAAAATAAGTAGACGATTTGCACAAATTTCATCAACACACGTCTCAAAATGCTGACTAGAATTTAGTTTTTTGACTTTTGAGAATTTACAACAATAAACTTATCGTGAAAACGACAACCTGAAACACACTTCGTTGCCTTATCTTTAAAACGTCGATGATAGAAACATTCGGTTTCATCATACGTTCGTTCTCTAGATTTTGACGAATTTCTAGCTGTGTTATGCGGACTACGAGTTCTTCGTGTTGTGCTACGTAAGGCGGATACTTCCATTATAATATCCTTACGGAACTTACACAACATCTCATGCAACTCTTCTTTTGTCGACGATGATTCTTTTTGCTGGCTTGTGTATGATTTGTCACTTATTTCCATTACGTGCTGCTGTGACATGGTTTCAATTAATGCGTCCGCTCGTTCTGCCAACTTTTCTAATGAAACGTCATTTTCAAACGGGACTAATACCAACTGTACCTGCTGCGGTAACCTTTGCAACCATAATCGCTTAACCGTGCCTTCTTCAAAATGCTCTCCTGCATTCATATGCATTTGCTCCAGCAATTGTGATGGTTTCTGGTCTTCTAACCTTAGTCCGTGCAACAAATTATTTAATTTTGATCGTTCTGATTCTCCTAAAACTTTAATTACTTCCTGCTTAAAAAACGTATAAGGTTGTTTTCCCTTATTTTTTATAATAAGATTGGCAAATTTATTATGCAACCTAGCATCTAATGCACCAACCGCATGTGAATACCTCGTAGTCTCTGTAACGATGTTTGCTACCTGGAACTGCTGTTCCAAAATAGCAAACCAGACCTCGGGATTCTGTGCATATAAAGGTTGGGGTGGCTTAAAAGCTACATGTGCAATCTCTTTTTGCGAAATATTTTTTGCCGTTTTACTTTCGTTATCTACAATATTTTCACTACCAGAGTTGCCACTAGAAGATGCTTCCGAAGCATGGGAATCTTTCAACTGTGCATTTAGAACGATTCGAACCTGATCTTGCACTAGTGAACACAATTGTTCACGAGTCAACGTGATCATTTCGTTACTAGAAAATAAAAGATTTTGCCTATCAGAGGAGTGTACATAGGTGGAATTCGTTTCCTCGTCGTCGGTATTGATACCACGCACAACGAAACGAAAAAAGAAACTTAAAAGTAGAAAAAAGGATGAACAAACAAAAAAAACGCAAGAAATACTGAACATTGTGATTATTTGAATAATTTTAATTTTTTATTTATTTTTTAAATAATTTTTAAATATTTTTTAATTTAATTTTTTTTTTTTAAAAATAATTTTTATTTTTGTAATTTTTAGACGACGCAAAAAATGGTGCAAAAATGGAGTACGTTTTATAAAGAATAAATAAATGGTACTTACAATTTTAAATTTATCGTCTTATTATACGGGATGATTGGAAAAACTCCCGGCTGCTTACAAACAATGTTTCCTCTTTGAAGCGGATTTTATTTAATACAGCTATGTTTAACGGGTGATCCGGTGAATGCCTGTTGCTGCTTCGCCAAACCAATGCTCCCTTCTAATTTGCGGTTGATTTATTAGTTGCTCGTTTATCTGGTGAATACATAGACGGCAAACTGCTTCCTCGGAACATATAATATTTTTTTAAAATTTTAGTTATCCAAAAATTTTACGGATGACTTGTAGTATTTTGCGTTGGCTAATAAGTATTAGCTGCTGCCCCCGGTGGAACTATAATATCACGTCGGGGTCACCAATTTAGAAGATTTAGTTGTTCTATGTTGAAGTTATATAATTATAACTTATTTTAACCGTTCGGCATCAGCTCTTCTATGCTGATGTATAATGCGGGACAGCACTCTTTATTACTAATCACTTATGTATTTTTGATTAATAAATTTACACATTTTATTTAATTAATTATACATGCTTTTTATTTTTATCAATTAATAAATTTTTCATTTTAACAAATTAAATATTTAAGAGTTAGCAGAAATATAACTTTATACAATTTGTGTCTTAACTATTTCTCCTGTTTTTATTATATGGAATCTATTACCATATGCTATGAAAATTTATAATAAACTCTTGTGTTGAAAATTTAAAACAAAACTTATATACTAATTTTTCTGGTATACAACCTGGCTAAGGACTCTATGTTTCAGCAGTTCAACTAAGGCCAGATTGTATACCAGTTATAACAATTATACCATTTAAACTTCTCCACAAAACGCATCCATTACACCATTTCGAATTGTCACAAATAGACATTTCTTACCCGATAATATGTCAAAACAAACAACAACAACAACTCAAACAACAAGGTAAATAATTTAATTATAAAAAATAAAACTTAATGGAAATAATTACAAAGTTTAATAAATTTATTTTTATATTAATATTTACATAGATATGCGACAACGAGAAAATGATACACCCACAACTTTTCGTATTCTGCGCAGTCTTAGTTGGCATTGGTCTTAAAAAGATTCTTACGTAAGACATACAAAATTGGTCGTCTTCTTGGTCACAGACTACGCGCAGCATACGAAAAGTCTCATAGACTAAACTCAAAAGAAAGACAAAAAGTCAATGGCTGTGCTTCAAAATCGGGGTGTTAATGAAACTCGGATAGTTTAACCAATTATTGTCTAATTCAGTTTATTAAGAATTATGGGGTTGTAAAATAAATATTACGAAATTGTTATCGAGGCTCTAATAAAATCTGGTTATGCTGAACGGAATATGACCATTTTAATGATTTATTATCACAATTGGTTTGAACATGCATGTCAAGCATATTTCTTCTTGCATAAACAAAATTTATATTCTAAAAAGAAATTTATGAGTTGAAATATTTTTAACTTTGTTGTTGTTTTAATACATTTTATGTGATACCATGGCATTTTTCCGAACTAACTCCCGATGCAGTTCTGAGTCTCCAGAACCAAATCCACATAAAACTGAAATAAATTTCAAGGTACATATTACTTTTTAAAACGTCAACAGTAATACATATATATAACACCTCAACTTTGATGCAGCATGGATCTACGTCAAATGTTCATATGAGGTACGCATGAGGTGTTTGAGGAGTGTAATTTCGAATTTTCTCATTTTTTGAAGGATAAAATGGTGCCGCGTTCAACAATTTTTGCAATTGGTCACCAATCTCACAAAGCTCGACCAATTGGAAAACTTTTAAACTTTTAATTGTATCAAATAAAGAAAATTGGATATTATGCCTTGCCTTTTTGTTAAAATCATATCGCGAAACGCGAAAAATAACCCATCCCTTTATAAAGAGCAAAGTTTAGACAATTTTGAATATATTCAATATTTCTTTAGTTGATTTATGAAATGTAACGAGAATACATCAAATTTCTATAGTCGAACAATATTTTGATGTACAGTACACGACAATATTTTCATCTTAATAATGTCACATATGTTTCCAATTAATCATTATTTCTTATTATAATATGTTCTCTACTAAAAAAGAATTTTTCATCTTCATTACACAAAATAATTTTAAAGTTTTTAAACCCATTGATGATATGCGGAAGATACTGAAATAAATTATAACGCCACAATTATATATCGCGTTTAATTATTTTATTGCAACATTTTCAAATCTCATAAAAACATCTTAATTATTTGATTCTACAAGCGACAATAAAACATTTTAATTTTTAAGATCGCGTTGCTTAATCAATATTCCATCATTATAATGTTTATACATAGTTTTAAACATAATGCTTAACATAAACTCGCCAAATGTTTTATTGTTGTTGTTGTTGTTCTTTAGAAATATTCTCCTTGTTATATTGGTTTGGTCGTATCGTATGTAAGTATATTTTGTTCTTATTCTTGTTATAATATATATTTAATGATCAACATCTCTAGAAAATTCAAGTAAGATAAAGATGAAAAACAGTGACTTTGACCCCATTATTATTCTGTTATATCATTTTTCGGAAATTTTGTAAGAATTTTGAGACAAATTGAATTTAATTATAGGCTGTGGAAGATCAATTTCAGTCAATTTTACCACACATTAAACATGCATGCAACAGTGCCAACTTCGAAATTGTACAATGTGCGGGCTTATAACATATTAAATTAAGGCAGACATTCAGCTGAACAAAAAATGACCACACCATGTGTTCTTCTATTCAAGCATTACTAACTAATACCAAAATAACATAAACGTTTTCCTGTTAGTTTGTTATTAAAACAAAAATCATCTCAGCACCAATTAAATTGCATAAAATATTTTGAATGCGTTCTCAAAACTAAAATTAGATTGGCAAGAATTATAGCACATTGAAAAAGTTAAAATTGTAAAAATGTTGCAGCACAGCATAACACATAAATACATATCCGTGTTATGAAAATCCGGAAAAATGTATTTACATATTTGGTTACAACTTGTTTATTCGAAATGAAAATATTATACGTAAACATTTTTTCTTCAAAAACTACAAATTAAATATAAACAATTTAGGTTTAAATATCTATACTATATAAAGAGGTTGGTCGGCTATAAAGAACCAAGTACCCTAGATATAGAATTACTAAACCAAATATAAAAGGTAAGAGGTAAGAGGCTCTCGCAAAATACAATTGACACAAACAGAATTGATAAGAATAAATAATGATTGTGGCCAATCTTGTGGACCTTTGTGAATGAAATTAAGAATAATTCTCTTGTGAGAATACTTTTGATCTAGAGACTTTACGAAAGTACATTTACTTCTCTTCAAAACTAGTAATAATGACAAATCACAGGCTCGAGCTACTTTCGTTTTGTTTCGTGAAAAGGACAAACGCTTTTCTAATTATTTGGCAAAAATTGTAAATTTACAAAAATTTACAGTCTACGAATAATTATTGGAGTTTTGTTTCTTGAGAATGTATATATATCTTTAATATTAGAACTAATTAGCTGGCCAAATTATGCTCCTTAATTATTTAAAAGATTTGTACATAGTCTTTCGCACCAACCACTTGTCACATTTAACTAAGCAATTTATAAAAAATCTTGGGTAATTTCAGTTGCACAACAATCAGAAGTAAAATTTACACGGTTGAAATTTAATAAATAAAAACTCTGTGATGCGAAAATTTATCTATTGTATTGTATTTACTGCACCCTATTGAAGAATTTACAAATTGGTTACTCTACAAGAATGTATCTATTCTAATTTGATCTGCCCAGCTCTAAAGGCTTCTGCCTTCGAAATTTTCTTCCTGCAATGGTGGTGTTCAACATACAACATTATGGCTTCATTTCAAAAGGCATATAGTACAAAACGCGCTATGGTACAGAATGTACATTGCAAAGCGACGGGAGCGCAGCGACCCGCCTGATATAACCCGATCCTATACTCCCGCTGCTATCGATTTTTATATTCCTATAAACTGAAAAAAAAAATTCTAACTAGGGAGCGAAGCGACGGGAACGTAGCGACCCGCCTGATATAACCCGACCCTATTTACTTTCGCTCCTTTCGATTTTTAAATTCCTATAAACTGAAATTAAGTTTTCCCTTTTCCAGATTGTACATTGCGAAGCGACGTGACCCACATGATATAACCCAATCGTATAGTCCCACTCCTATTTAGGGTCCCATTAGAAATGCGATATTTCATACAATTAAATAGTTTTTTGGTTTTTAGCTTAACTGTTTATACCACATCGCGTTTTGAAATATCGCTTTTCCTGCCTGCCATCACAATTGTGTGGGTAACGAAAAAGAATCATGTCAAAAATAAATTTTTGTCAGAATTTTGGACCTACATACACATTTGTGCATTCCACTTAAATCACTTTCGGAACACTATATAATATCGCGTTTTAAAATATCGCATTTTGTACCATATCGCGTTTCTTACCATATCGCGTTTTGAAATATCGCGTTTTGAAACATCGCGTTTTGCATCATATCGCGTTTTGTACCGTATCGCATTTTGTAATATCCCTTTTGCTGTCCAGTAACACAATTGTGTCGGTACGGCAAAAGTACCATGTCAAAAATTTATTTTTGTATATGGTTTCAACAAACTTACAGTACGTTGGTTGTACTTCAAATCAAGCGAAATTTTTATCAAAAACGCCATTACATACTATGATTTATTATTCACACATTTGTGTGGTTTGGACTTAAATAGAGCCATTTTTGTTTTGGTTGAACAAGGGATATCGCGTTTCAAATGGGACCCACACAAAAAGCAGGAAAATGGTTGATAGGTAATTTTTTCTTGGTCTACTCTACTTCTGGATAATATCTATTCTGTGGTTTAACTATTATAATTTAGTTTTGTTTTTAATGTGCACTTCCAGTTTGTCGTTCTTTTAAAATCTCTGCTTTTTTAATCCAGTTAATTGCTGTGTTAATTGTTTTTTGTAGTTTGCTTGAGGCTTTTGATGTATTTTACAAGTGACTAGGTCTGCAAATATTGCTAATGTACTACCTTCAATATTCGTCAGATCTCTCGTATATAGGATACAGTATACGTCAAAGTAAGATAACATGTGTTGTGATTGTGATATACCTGCTGATATTCTCACGTTCGTTATTCTATGAACTTTTTCAATTGTAGCGATAGTCTATTCAATTTTATTTTTCTATTATAGGTTTGACGCTCTTAGGAAGCTGTTTTCCTCATATATTTAAATGAAGTGGAAATAGTGATATCGGTATATAATATTTCTATTGTTTGCTGTTTGGTTTGGGAATCATTATTCAGTCACGGTCGAAGGACATATTTCGAGTGGCTTTTACGGTTTTGTAATCCCAGTAGAATGAACAACAATCAAAGACTTGAACTAATATTGAGCCAAAAATTTCGTTAACTACGTAATTAATTATATTAAATTATAATTTTTATTTATACTAAAATTATATTAAGGCTTCATGGTCTGATATTTCTTCGAACAGCAAATTTCCATCGTTGTAGACATTCATTTTCATTTACTATACGTCAACGTCTCTTCCACTATCATCATCATTCTCATCTGCAATGTCGTCGTCTTTATATCGTCGGTTTGTTGCAATAGTGATACAAGTCAAAAATTATCAATTTTGAGATATTCGAACAAGATCCTTTAATTCTAACAGTCTTTTATCTGGTATAGTATATCACTTCAAAATTACTCGTAATATTATATTATTTTTTTAGGAGTAATTTCACAACTCGAAATAAGGCTGTTGGTGTCCTAATTTTATTAGAGTCAATTAAATATTTTAAATGCAGTTTTGTATATAGTACTCCAATACCCAAAGCAATTACCCGGGTATTCGAGTAGTAGAATAATGACAAAAATACCCGGGTACCCAATACCCGGAACTGGAAACTCTATTCGTAGCGCACCTTGCCCACCTACAACAACTGAAGGTGAATGGCAGCATAATGTCAACCTTGACACAACTCGACGATGATGTATTATGTCTCATCTAAGTCAAAAAAACCTTAACCGAGAAAGGCGATAACACCTATCTATAAAATCTCGCCCGTTTCTACAAATAAATGTGGGCTCGTATTTAATAAACCCTTACAAAATGATAAGACATTATTTGCCTAATGCACCTTGGCCGTAATACCTTTTATAAATCCGCTCTCTGGTTAGAGAACGCAGTTGACTTAATTTAAATAAAATCCAGCATCTCTGTATAGGATGGGGGATTTCGAGGATTTTTCTATCAAAACCTTTATAATATTGTATTCAGTTTATTGTACATTTCATTTTCCGTTATGATTCTCTCCCTTGTGACTGTAGTGCAGAGAAGGTAGCACCAAAGCGCAGCGCTAAACAGTTTCGGCTTTCTGTGTGTCTTAACGGTCGTGGTAGGTGTAGGTCCGACGGCACTGTGCTACCTTAACTCTGCCTCTCTCTCTGACCAAATCCCAAGATACACAGCTGTAGTGAAAAAAAACATTGAACACTGATGGGAGGGGGAGGGAAGGGGAGGTAAATTTTTCGGGCATTCGAATATTTACTACTTCCATTGCTTCTATTGTAGATGTGCTGGCCCAGATGCCTTATGGTTACGTATTTTCTATTATTCTGCTTACGGGAACTCCAACCCACCATTGGCGAAACAAGAAATAAAAAAAAAATTAATATTACTTCATTAGTTAATTAATTAATATATAAGCAGTGCAGACAGATAAAGCTATTTATAATCCAGTACCCAGATGGTGGTTTGCTAACGATGAGTTTTTCGTCGCTACCGCGGCCCAATCTTGGTAAGGAATTGTGCTGTCTTAATCAATTTTCCACAAATCGTCTAAGCGCTGCGATCTAAGCGAGCCAAAACTGGTAAATCAATGACTATTCCACTCGATTCAACTAACATTTAACATCTTTTAGCGTGCAAAGGTTGCCCATTGCTGAAACATTATGATTTTATTCAAAATGTGTTAATTTCCAATGCACAACAAATTGTTAGAAAAAAACACAATTTTAATCTAAAGCAAACGAACATGTACTAATGATGAGATTCTGAAAAATCATTTACATTTTGCACGTACCATAATCTCTAAACAGCTGGAAAATCGAAATGTTAATGATTAACCAATAGTTTTATATGACAATTATTTTAGAATTCTTAAATGTCTCATCTTTTAATTTGTGTTCTCCGAAAATGTACATAAATCTTTAAAAAGAAAAATCAGCGTATAAGTAGACATGAAATGAGAAGTAGCTCGAAATTCTCAAAATACTATAAGAAAATATAAGATTATTATTTTTTTTAAATAAGACGAAACAATCAATTTTCAGTTCAGTCCGGGATCTTGTTGTAATCGGTTGTGTTTCAATACTAACATATATATGGAAAGAAAATTCGTTACCAGTGAATATATAAATAATTTTGTGTGTTAAGTGAACCGAATTTTGATCGCGTGTGAATCTTATAATTTTTTTAAAATCATAAATAATAATATAGATTTATAAGCTCAAATGAAATGAAGAAAATGTCTAGTCGACAATTTTTTATATTTTTTTTAATTATTGCATTAAGTAATTTAGTAAATTTTGGATTATGCCTAAGTGACCAAGATTTATACAAATACCATTATGGCAATAGTGAGGTATTGCTGATCGGTGATGAAAAATATGAGTTTATCAAGTTAACCACGCCGATACATTTATACAGTGAATCTTATGATCACGTCTATGTAAGTTGACCTCTTACCAAATTATCCATTTTTTTTTGCAGTGTTGTACTATTTTTTGATACAGTGTCTCGTATAGAGTTTAATTTAATTGATAAGACGCGAACAAATTGATAAGAGGATGGGATTTTTTGTGAAAATGATCATATTTTAAATTTAACGAACTAATATTATTCTATGATCGTGATTCCTTAAAGCTTTAATTATAGGTTTGCCTTACTCGCTAGTTGTTTATATTATGCAAGTTTCGTAAGCATTTAGAAGGGAATAGAAAAGAAAATCTTTACTGACGAACTATTAATTTTTTCTGATAAGTAAAAATTGATTACCGAATTACTCACTTAATTATATTATTGTCAATAAGCATAATCGTCACCCAAGTAGTTTTACTATCTTATTTATTTTTTACTAACCTCAAAAAAATATTAACAGAATACAATGAACACAAAAATATGTTAAGAATGTATTTTTAATCCGTACGAATGCGTAAACGAACCTAAAAAATTTATAATGACTACAAGAAGTATCTTATTAGTGTCTCTTCCTTTAAAATAACATAAACATTTTCAATTAAGATTCTAAATATTATGGAAAATTAATATGTAACAGCTGCCACTATATAGAATATAAATTATCTTAACGGCAATGTCAATACGACCTTGATGACTCTGAAACCATACCTTGCAACATTATCCGCATGTGGCACCCAAATGTTTTCGAACATATTTTAATAAATGACATTATTTAATGTGTGTTAAAAAACATCAAAGGGTCTATATTTACATACATAAGTCTATCAAGTCCTTCACTAATAAATCTTTCGTTAAATTTACATTAAATATATGTATAAACATCACCGATAGAGTTCCAAAAATAAAATCCCTCCGAAGAACTTTAATGTTTTGTTTTTAATTTATGGGTATAATTCTGTCCACGTGCTATGGCACTTAACGATTTTCCTATTTTAGTCTCGTAGCAGTAAATAATTTACTATTTTGTATCATTTCGTGACTCAGTGGTCGTTGCTACGTAGAAAAATTTTAAATTCCCGGTGGCGCTCTCCTTGTGAATATTTTTGAACTGCTACGAGATATTTTACAAACCACAATTCATTCAAAATTACTGAAAAACAACAATACGAGAGAAGAGATATATTAAATACTAAGACGTTATCAAAGTCTTATGATGACTGTTAAAGGGTCAACCAAGTTTCGTTGTTTACGGATAAGAAATTTGATTTAATTTTTTTACACACAAATGGTGATTTTCACACAACGTATGTACATATATACTACTAGTACATAGAGAGTTACATTGCGTTGAGCTAAACGTACACGTCAAATATTCTAAAATACATATTTAAATTATCGGCATCGTATTAAAGACATTAGACACTCAAAAACTACTTCCTCATTTTAATTCTTATCAAATATTAAACGAGATTAATATTTTCAGACAATAAATGGCTTTTGAATTCGCAAAATGTGTTAAACCACATTATTATTTCGGCTCAGGTTAGCTAACTATATATGTACATACTTGATTCTCGTTTTTCCCGAATCGAATTACGGTATTATGCAATATGCTCTGATTTCTCGCAAATCTGTGGCAATCCGGGTGGGTTTTTTTAGTGTAGGAGCCTTAAAATTAGGCGTTTGTATTATGCGTTTAATATTAAACACAAAAGTTTATAATATTTTTAAAATTAATAAATTTTGGGTTCGAATTTTCGAATTTAACTTGAACTTACTATAAAATTTTGTTGAATTAGGAACGTCATCATGCCAGCGCAGTAAAAGTGTTCCTCTGCGACGCACTCTAGTTGATTGTTGATGGAATACTTCGTTGTGTTGTTGTGGAGACCTTTAAAGCCAAAATTAAAGCCACTTTCTGATTTTGGTATTTTTTCAAATTTACCAGGAACAAAATTGAAACAGACACATATTACTAATACAAAGATATTTTGTTAATATAAGTTTTTACCCCTTCATACAATGTTGCGTTCTCTTGCCAATGTCTGTGAATATTATCTTTCAGAACAGCTATTGTTGGGTTCGGAGATGAGTACACAACCTTTTTCAACATGCTCCATATATTTGGACCGGGTGTAGATACCAAAGGGGTATGCTATGCTCTTGAAACAAAGTTTTTATCTTTTTCGCTGCATGACACGCGGTGTTCCATCCAGCATGAAGGTGTATGACCCTTCTTCTTCATTGAGTGAGTTTAGGAAGCACAGTATCAACAACCTTTTTAAATTACACTTGATTCATGGTGCCCCCACAAAATACAGAGGTCCAGTGCCATTCGCGGTTACGCATGACTAGATCATGACTGATGGTGGGAGTTTAATTTTTTTCTGTACAGCTTCATCACTATAACGTCCCTTGGGTCTTCGTCTACCAAAATTAACGCTGCCCGTCATTGCATCAAGTCGGAGTTCATCGCAAAAGATCGCCTGTTGCAAAGAGGATGTTAGTTGTAAAAATTAAATTTATTATAAAAATTGATTCTTTGAAGAAATGATTTATTAATGACAAAATTTGTACTTATTTACCTTTTTCCAATCTTCAACCGTAAAATTTCTGTGAATTTTTGCCCATGGCAGGCGTACTTTCTTCATTGTTGGTGTCAGCTTGGGCTCCTTCACTGATCTGCGACATTTGAGCCTGGCACAGTGCAATCGTGATCGCATCGTGCGCTCAGATATGTTAATATTATACATTTTTAATTTATTTAGCAGCTCTTTAGAAAATCTTGTCTATTTTGGAGTACTGTTTTTATAATTAGCCGGTCATTTCTGTCGGTGGTTTTACAGAAACCACGGCAATGACTGCCACCGCTCGATGTTGACGGAATATTTTTTCGAATTAATTCGGTCGACGGTATGCCGAGAAAATTTTTGCATTATTGCAATTTGTTGGTTCGAATGTTGTATACATGTTTTTGATAAAGTCTCTATTTTAATTTTATCCACGCTACTAATGCCTTTCACTTTTCCCATTCCGAATAAATTACAGAGCTAAAAAATTCACCAAAAAATTTATAAAATTCACAATATATTATTAAAACACTTTATTATACTTTTTAACACGAGCACGTTAAATGCGTACGTGCACTAAACGTGCAACTAAATTCGGTTATTATTCGCACCATTTTTACACATTTCATTATCTGTGTTTAGACTCTAATAGCAGGTACCTGACCCAAAACCGGTAATACTAACTGGCGTTTCCCTAATAATATAAGGGTTGTAGTTTATATAAATAGATACTCTTTGAACAACTAAATCCGTTTACAAACGAAAATTTGACATATATTTCAATTCAAACTGCTTGTATTAAAAATTACTTGATACGCAAGGATGGCTTTAATTCAATTGCCAGGTACTTAGTGTACATACACTAAGTAATGTGAGTATGCATCACCATTCACCAGTGATATTTATCACCAGTGGCTGTAATAATAGACTACACTCACTATCAAAGTAAAATACTACTGCTCAAATTTTACCAACCAAAAACTCAACAAATAATGATTTATGAGAAATGTGCAATTTACTATCAAAATGTAAACAAAATACCATCAAAAGAATCAACAGTTTTATAACTTCGCATTAAAATCAAATTACCGTATATTTATTTAGTTTGTGAAATTTCAATAAAACCCAACATGCACGGAGCGGTGAATTTTTGGCCATGATTACGTTGTTGACAGATGCGATCGTTCTCCAAAACTAGCGTTAAGAAATCGGGTGGTGGCGTATTGATAGCAATACATTTTAAACTCTGAAATGCTCTAGTAACTTTAGCCCCGTCGAAAGTCGAACAAATTGGCGTAAAAATAAAAATTAACTAAACAAATCTAATCATGTACGCAGCATATATACCACCTAAATAAATCAAATAGTTATCATTATGCATCCAGCATCGATGCGATTGATGAAGTTTTAATCTTCCAAATTCCAAATATAATCTGGCATTTTGACAACTACACCAGATGCGGAATCTTTATATGTGGACGTTGCTGGACATTACTAATAATCGTAAAAGATTATTGGATTTTGCCTTCAGCAACGAAATTGCCACTTTTAAATTTTCATAAATTTAATAATTTTTGTCATAAATGATATCAATCACAGATCTTTAGATATTGTATTTGATTTAACTAATTTAATAGCGATTGGCGAGTTCGGAACACCTACAACCAATCCTTTAAAAAATTGTGTAGGGCATCAAATGGCAAATAACTCTCAATTCCGTGGACAAATTAAATAACATTATGGTATAGCTATATGCTGTAAATTACAAAGTGCTTACGGAAGTCGAAAGCGTATGCCAAAAATGTTAAAAAGCGGGTTAGAAGCGGACAAAACTACGTTCCTACAACATAGTAATGAATTTAAAATTTGTTTCAAATCAAAATACAGGTCGTATCTCGATCAAACAGCGAATTTTTCGAAAAATGGAAAATTTTGAAAGATACATCAATTTTTAAATCGGATAAACGAGATGAAATCATATGCTACAGAGAGATATCGACTTCATCATCGATTCCTATTTTGTTTGAATTAGTTAAATATACAACAACTTTAAATCCACAATAGAACGTCATATAGTAAACCAGCATGGATCTATGCCTGGCCGATCGAAATCGACTAACCTGGTTGAATTCACCAGTAATCACTTGCAAAATCATGTCTTTTCATCGTAAAAGGGATCCGGTACAGCAAAATATTGCAAAGAGTCAATGAGATTATGGATTAAGGTGTTACATTTGTCGAAAACGTAGGTTTCAATGGGCATATTCAAAATTGTATTAATGCCATGTTGCCAATTTGAATTTAAAGTTATTCAAACCTTATACTCACTCTATTTCGCTTACGTTCAATCTCAACTCGAATACGGTGTAACGGTCTCGAATCCATACTATGCTGTGCACATAAAACGAATTGAAAGGAAAGCGTTCAATAAAAGTTTCATGCTTTTTTTGTTAAAGAAAAGGTACTAGGATTATGACCAAAATTTTCCATTCCATGAAAATGTGGCTCGGTTACCTAGAATTCCATGAAAATGGGGCTCGGTTACGCAACAAGATGCATGGATTACAAAATATGCATCCTAGAAAATAGACAACGTCTCTTGGGCGCGGCTTTTATTTGTAACGTCACATTGATTCAGCTTACATTTTGGAAAACAAACTCGTATCAATTTATGTGACACGCCACATTGCGAAACCATGAGTTTTTAGCACTAGAACCCCATTCCACAAACTATGGAGAAAATAACCGCATTATATAGATTGTCAATATCATTCCACATCATCGATGATCTATTTGACTTTAATTTTTCAAAGGAGAACTACAAAAATATCCTGAAGAATTATTTTTAAAATTTGTAAATGTTAAATCAAATTTTTGATTTTTTTACTGTTTTAATTAAATCAATTTGTAATTTATTTATTCCTTATAGTAACAATATTTGAACTGTGATTTGCAACAATGCAAATATTGGGAATCCCAACGTACAGGGTGTTCCAACAAGAGCGTCGGATTTAATTTTAAAGAAAAACACATTTATTTTTGAATTAAGCAACCATTTTTATTTCAACATAAAGAAAAATAGTTCCGATTAAACGTGAAATACAACATCAGGCGTTATTGAAAATTTCAACAAAAGAATAACACAGGGTTATTCTTTTGTTGAAATTTTCAATAACGTTTTCGCATAAATGTGGCTGTATTTCACCAATAACGCGCCGTATTTCCTCTTTAAGACAAATTGGTTGTTTGAGTATCACACGAAGATTTTCAGCACCCCAAATCCGACAGTTTTGCTTATTTACGTATCCGTCGGGTTGAAAATGTGCCTCATCTGAAAAAATGATTTTCTTCGAAAAATCCGCATTAATTTGATAATGATCCAATACCCAGGAATGGAAGTTCCTGGATTCTCGGCCACAGATCCCCTTACTGTGGCTATATTTTCGAGTGACCGACAAGGACGACGACGAACAATGATCTTCTATCCATCAGCGTAAATTTGGTCTCAAATTTTGTAATTAAACGCCTCTCTGTCGATTCATTTGGCGCATTATTGCGACCGAAAACTAGACGTAATTGGCGAACTGTTTTCGCAAAAAATTCACCATTTTTGTAATGTAATGTGTTTTTACAATATTTAAACGTTGTTGGTTTGAATACTTCTCCATATTCTTACATCACGTGGTCTGTACGTGACAAATGCAAAAAAAAATCACCGTACAACTCGTATTAACAAAATGGCGGTAAATTTAAATTCGGTGCTCTTGTAGGGACACCCTTTATAAGGAATAAATAAATTACAAATTGTTTTAATTAGTTATTAAATTTAATTTAAATTTTGTTTTAAACTAAAGTCTGTAGAAGTTCCAACCTTGAGCCACTCTAGTATACGTTTAGTTCCGCAGATCACTACATTGATTTTTTCTTGCCCCTGAACTTCACTACAGATTAAGCCGAATTTAGAGAACGGTCGCAGGCACTTGTGATAGTATCTACCATGCAATCCAGTTCCTCCATTGTCTATAGTATTTAATAAGTAATCAGAAAATGACTCATCCTTTTCAATGATGTCCGTGCTCTACTTCCTATCCACCTGTCTTTAAGCCGGCCACGGTTATGTGATCTTCACTATACTGAGGCAGTAAAAAACATGTTTGTATTACTTTTCCTACTTTCCCACTTTTCATTTAAGTCGTATTCATACGGAGGAAAATCCGGAATTTTTCTATCCCATCGTTTTAACCAATTACGTCACGTAAATTATACAACAGCCACGCCCCTTTTCATACAAAAAAGTTGAAAAAAATTAAAAAATTGAAAAAAATCTGGGATGGAAAAATCCGAGATTTTTATCCGTCGTATGAATACTACTTTAGAGTACAGGAGCTAATTTTCCCAGGCTTACCACAATGAATGATTCTATAGCGAACAGTTTTTGACCGATTATGCGTCTTGATCGCACCCAATGTAGGTTCCGTTTACAGTTCTCGTTTACTGTTAATTACTTCTACTACAGTTTGGAGCCTCTCTTTTCGATGAGTGTCGCTATTCGGATTCCTTCCGTAGGCTATGGGTTTCGTAGCCTAGGGTTAGCTCTCCGTCCGGAGTACCACCCAATCTGTTTAGGATTTTAAACACTGAGCGCAGAGAACTGTAACCATTGCTGCGATTGGAGTTAATTCCATGCCCTCAGAATCTATGCTTTGGGAATTTGCATCTTCCTAGAATGAGCCGCCCTTTTGCGTTTTGAGTTGTAGGTACCTGTTGGCGACGGTCGTTGGAACTGAAGGACGTCAGGTACTCAAAGGGCTCCGATCACAACTGGATTTGCTTCAAATGAACCCCGGATTTGGCATCTCTTTCCACTTTGATCCACCCTATGGTTGTTCTGTGGGATAGCTACTGTAGATCCATCATATTTAGCAAAACCACGATTACCTCGGGTAAGGTGAGCTGTTACACCACGTACGATGGCCCGCCAATGGCAAATGCAAAGGGCAAAACCTGACTACAACCGTACCACTTATTTACAAATAATACTACTTCTTAGTAAAGATGTATTACGAATATGTACTGCAAAATCAAAAATAATTATTTAGAAAAGCCTTTCTTTTATGGCAATAACGGATTTAAAAGAGCATCAAATATAAGAAGCTATTTAGAAGATTTAAATGTTCTATGTTGAAGTTATATAATTATAACTTATTTTAACCGTTCGGCATCAGCTCTTCTATGCTGATGTATAATGCGGGACAGCACTTTTTATTACTAATCACTTATGTATTTTTGATTAATAAATTTACACATTTTATTTAATTAATTATACATGCTTTTTATTTTTATCAATTAATAAATTTTTCATTTTAACAAATTAAATATTTAAGAGTTAGCAGAAATATAACTTTATACAATTTGTGTCTTAACTATTTCTCCTGTTTTTATTATATGGGATCTATTACCATATGCTATGAAAATTTATAATAAACTCTTGTGTTGAAAATTTAAAACAAAACTTATATACTAATTTTTCTGGTATACAACCTGGCTAAGGACTCTATGTTTCAGCAGTTCAACTAAGGCCAGATTGTATACCAGTTATAACAATTATACCATTTAAACTTCTCCACAAAACGCATCCATTACACCATTTCGAATTGTCACAAATTAGACATTTCTTACCCGATAATATGTCAAAACAAACAACAACAACAACTCAAACAACAAGGTAAATAATTTAATTATAAAAAATAAAACTTAATGGAAATAATTACAAAGTTTAATAAATTTATTTTTATATTAATATTTACATAGATATGCGACAACGAGAAAATGATACACCCACAGCTAAACTTCGACGATTGAAGCGACATCATGTACTCGGATCAGTAGAGATTCTGTATATCAAACAAATTGCGATTTGGTACTGTTGGACTAAACGAAATTTCGAAGCTGGTCTATTTTCTTCAACACACCATCCCCAAAATACAAATCAATCCATAAGGTTTTCGAAGCATTACAAAATTTTGCCAGAAATTGTAAAAACAAGAGCATCTCTACTTGATAGTTATTTCAAAACAACTTAATTGCTACTTGCCAATTTCTACATTAGGGGTTTTATTTTATTGCTTAGATTTTCAGCTGTATCAGGTTCAGATACAAAGAATGTAAATTTAACCAATACCTCCAGCCTAACATTAATTTTTCTAAAAAAAACTCGTTCACACGTGAATTTGAGCCAGCAAAGCAAGTAGATTCAAATAAAAATATGCAAGAAAAAGAAAACTGTTTGTGTCTGACAAAACCAAAGCTACTGTCTATCGTGATCGTACACTATCGACTTTATAAGCTTGACAGTCTAACTGACCTTGTCGAGCCCATAAATAATGTTTATGGGGGGAATATGGCTACGATACTCATTACAAAGAAACAGGCTGTGTTTCGATTATCGACCACTGCTCCCTCCATTTTCGTATCGTAAATTCATTATTAAATTCTTTAGAAATCGATATCAGGTCCATTGCAGAATCAATCAAAAAAAACGGTATATGTACATCATTTAATACACCTACAAATTCTTCCAAGTTTTTCATTTACGATGTCATTATCTCAGGAATTTTAAACAAGAAATCTTTCTTTGGATGAGAGATAAAATTAAAAGTTCCAGTTCAAATTCAGTATTTTTTTTTGTTGTTGTTGGTAAGTTCTTTCTTATTAAGCAGAAATCACATTTTTATCCTAATCTCAAATTACGATGAAATTATAATTATAAGACTTACCATTTTAAATTGCTTACATATCGGTTTTACAAAGGTAACAGTATTTGAGTAGCCAAAATCTTCATAATACACATAATATTAGGTCTAGCAGAAAGTTTTGGAATTAATCGCTTTGATTTAACACCAAGTTATCCATGTGTTACCTCAAAACTACTCAGTGGTTAGCAACAACGTAAAATTTTAAGGATTTCCTTTGATTTAATACAATGTAAGTGATAACAAGCTTGACAACAGTGACAACAGTGTTTCAAAAGGATTTTCTGCATTTAATTTGTTTTTCCAATCATTCCAATAGTATTTGAATTCCAAACCTCATTTTAACCCAATATTATAACCTGACGTATCATATGGATACAATTCTTATACCTACTTTCCAACACTAGGGTAAAAAAGCTGGACTTGAAACTCAGCTTAAAGAGTCGTTTAGTGCGATAGCCTAGGCAACTCGTTAGATGCCAATTAGGGGAAACAATATTTCGCTTCAACTCATGTTGTGATTTAGAATTTTTTATTTCGGGGTTTTTCTTTCTATCTCCTTAAGGATTTAAATATCTTATAACTAAAATTAATTTGTGACTTATTATATTACAGGTAAATACGAATGGACTTTTGTCATTTCGAACGGAATTTGTAAACTATATGAACGTACCGTTCCCACTAGAGAATCCTGCTATTGCACCATTTTATGCGAATATTGATACAACCGACAGTAACGAAACGACAACCATTGAATGGACCGTGATAGACGATCAGGAGCTATTAAGAAATGCATCCGAATTAATTGCTGATAATTACGTGGAAGCGCATGATTTTGAAGCTAAATCATTATTTATTGCTACCTGGCGAAATGTTGGCCATTACAACCATAATAATGATCGACAGAACACTTTTCAAGCAGTAGTTATTTGTGGCGACGAAGTCACATATGTGCGATTTTTGTATCCTAAAAACGGAATAAATTGGTTACAAGGAGATATGGGAGAATCTGGCTTGCCTGATGTCCGTGCCCAAGCTGGTTTTGTATCGGAAGATGGCAGATACTTTACACTTAAAGGTTCAGGAACCGAAAATATTCGCCATCTTAGTGATTTGTCTAATCATGGAGTTGCTGGAAGCTACTTGTACCGAATCGGACTAGTCGGTCCTGATGGTGTTATTGAAGAGCCTGATAGTGCTAATTATGCCATCGAAGAAAATATACCGTTAACATGCGCAGCTGGAGGGCGAGCTAAATGCCATTCTCGAGCATATTGTTTTGATCGAACAACGGGATACTGTTGTAAATGTAACGATGGATACTATGGAAATGGTTTTAGCTGTTTGCAAAAACATAATCCTCTTCGCGTTTCCGGCAAATTAAAAGGACGTATAGGTTCTGAGAACATAGATTCGGTAATACAGTCGTACGTGGTATTAAACGACGGCCGATCGTACACAGCTATAACACCAATTCCCGATTCAATATCCTACAGTAGTCAGATTCTTTCGATATTGGGTGAAACGGTTGGATGGCTTTTTGCAAAACCTATAGAAAATGCGATTAATGGATACGAATTAACTGGAGGCAAATTAGTACGAACATCAATTATTACATTTGCGTCGGGTGAAAGATTGGATGTTGTGCAAAATTTTACAGGATTAAACGTGTATGATCAATTGGATGTGGAAGTTTCAATTCAAGGTGACTTACCTGAGCTTGCGTATGGTTCCAAGGTGCATATGCATAATATATTTACGGAATATAACTTAGATTCACCAAAGGAAATTCATCATACCACCTTTAGAAATATTGAATTAGATGACGGAACGAAATTAGAATTCACCGTCGATGATTCTGTAAGTTTTTAATTTGTTTATATGTTAAAATGCTTGAACATTTTTATTTATTTAGATCAAATACGACACATG
The DNA here is from genome assembly GCA_932526605.1 of Nephrotoma flavescens. Classification (NCBI taxonomy): domain Eukaryota; kingdom Metazoa; phylum Arthropoda; class Insecta; order Diptera; family Tipulidae; genus Nephrotoma; species Nephrotoma flavescens. The sequence continues at coordinate 323,728,447 of OW052220.1, forward strand.
TGTTCATGCGTTCCCAGATTTATCAGCTCTTGGAGTTATAACTGAGAAAGTTACTAAAATATCGTTAGTTTATATGCCCAACGAAAAAGCTCTTAGAATTGGTATGCTAAACCGAATTGGAGACGTTAGAAAGCTTAGTCCATGCTCCTCAGATAATTCCTGTGGGCCTAATACAGTTTGTGTACCCGATGAAGAGTATGATGATGCATATCAATGTATATGCCATCATGGATTTGTGCCTGCCCAAAGGACTGCTGAAGGTCTTGAATATTGTGTCGATATTGATGAATGTTCCGGACAAAATGTATGCCATGCCCACGCAACTTGTACAAATCGTCTAGGTGGTTATGATTGTACATGTCGTCCTGGATACATTGGCAATGGTTATATTTGTGAATCGGAACATTCTTTACATGCTCATGTAGGTGTAAGTGAGAGAGAGCCTGAGATCATAGAACATTCGCATGAAGATAATCGAGACGAACAAACTACGCAACATGAACGGGATGAACACCAGAGGCGAACGCATGAACATGAACAGGATGAACACGAAAGACAAACACACGAACATGAACAAGATGAACACGAAAGACAAACACACGAACATGAACAAGATGAACACGAAAGACAAACACACGAACATGAACAGGATGAACACGAAAGACAAACACACGAACATGAACAGGATGAACACGAAAGACAAACGCACGATCATAACCACGATGAACACCACAGATCATCTCACGAACATGAACAGGATGAACACGAAAGGCAACCGCACGATCATGAACAGGATGAACACCAAAGACAAATGCATGGTCATCAAGAGCATAGACAGCCAGAACACGAACATCCAGAGTATGGGCAAGAAAGAGATCATCCTGATAATAGGCAAAATCAAAATTCAGGTCACGATAACCGTGATCACTATCAGCATGAGGACGAAGCAAGGCATCGCGAAAATGAGCAAAGACAAGCTGAAATTGAAAATGAGCAACACCAGACTCATGAAAGAGGACGTGATAACTATGCACCGCAGCGACGACCCGCCGAAGAACCAGAACAACCAATGCAAGTGCCACGCCCGGATGGAGTGATGATCCATAATGTTAATGTAAATAACGTATACTATCATCATTCCGAGTTACCCGATAAGCGTGTTGATCCGGCAGACGAGTACGAGAATTGTAGACGTTGTTCAGATTTCGCGGACTGTATAGATGGAGAATGCAAATGCCGAGATGGCTGGAATGGCAATGGGGAAACATGTGATTATAATTGTGCTAATCAACATGAAGAATGGGATGGCACCAAATGTGTTTTAGTTTATAACGAGGAGTTGGATGGTAATTATCGGATAAGATGTTAGTCAATATAATTTTAACGTAGGTAATCTCGGATTTTGTATATTTTAGATGAAGAAGTGCCACCATTTTGTACCCAAAATGGATGCACATGTCCATCAGGTTACCAACTAATTGAATTTGCTTTTGGTCACACGTGCCGTATTATCCGGGGCTATGAACAATCGAACTTTACTGATGAAACATCGTGTTACTATGAAAATATTTGCGGTACAAACGCTGATTGTGCATATATTGATTCCAGGTACACGTGCATTTGCAACGAAGGCTATGATGGAGATGGTTATAACTGTGTAGAACGGGAAAAATCTTGCCTTTATGATGATATTTGTCACGAACATGCCACTTGCCAATATGACCAAGGCACCGGTAAATCAGTTTGTAAATGTAATGAAAAATATGAAGGAAATGGTTTCCGGTGCGATCTCGCACGGGAATGTCGCATAAACGACGATTGCGGTTTTAATTCAGATTGCGATGATGGCATTTGTATTTGTCAAAAAGGTTTTGAACGTGATGTTCAAGACAATTGTGTACCGATTGGATTATGTGGTGGTGTATTTTGTGTGGAAAATGCTATTTGCCAATGGGACGAAGCACAATCGGTCTCTTACTGCCACTGTCCCGAAGGTTTTATAGGAGATGGCATTTCTTCTTGTAAATCAATTCCACCACAATGTAATATACGTAATAATTGCGGATTAAACGCGCATTGCGTGCAGAATTACCGGTAAGTAAGGCCCAAGTCCAGACAGGCCCGCTTTAAATCGCATTTTTTTTTCAGCGATCCTCTGATTTTCGAGTGTGTATGCCAATCAGGATTTTATGGAGATGGTTTTATCTGTAGGCCTGAAGAAAACTGTATGAATATTCCATCTCTTTGTGATCGTAACGCTAGATGCCATTCGACCGTGTCTGGCCTGCAATGCGTATGTAATGAAGGTAAATATACTTTAGCAAAATAAAGTTTATGCGTAATATTTTTGATAATTCTGTAGAAGGCATTGCTTAAGCTAAAAATATCAATATTGTTTTGGTGGCCCAAAACATTTTCGTATTTCACTGGAAAAAAATTATAAAAATTTTTAGTGGTTATAATTAAAGTGATGCTACTATTACAAAATTTAAAAGTTCCATTAAAATTAATTTCGCAATTAAACCATTCATTGTTCAGCAGCTGTTCTAAAGCAATTGGAGTACCACTCCTAATCAAGGCCACACGTGACCTAATTAATCCATCAAACACAAAAAATAATTCATTCCGAAGCAAACTTTTAAATAAAAGAGAAACCAAACTAACAACCTTCCTATGTACTCCTTATACAAAACCTCATATTATTCAAGCTGAATCTAATCCTCTTAATGCTACAACAAGCTGCGGATGCAAGTACACCCAATCACTTAACAAATGCAAGGTTATGAGTAGTTCATTTTTTACAAGATTATTTTTCAACGAGGCCGGTCGGTGCTGGTGCAGAATAGGTATATTTGGCATAAAGGCCATTTTTGCATCAGGGTTGTTGTACCTCTCTGCAGTATCGGGTCTTTGGGGCTCACCCGAACAAACCAAAAATATGTATCCAACAATTAAGCAAATGTTGAATGAGCAGTATAAGCTACTTAAAAAGAAATTGCAGTAATATAACTTTTCACATCAAGGTCATTTGGGGAATGGAACCTATTGTGCGGAAATACCAAAAGTGGATTCAGGATTTTTATTAATAAGTCAAGGTGTTGCTATCGTCAAAGTACCGTATAATGGAAAACGAGGCCAACCACTAACTGTAGCTCAAATGGCAATCGGAATCGATAAAGATTGTGCGACAGGACGATTTTATTGGAGTGATATTACTACAAGAAGTATATGGAGTGCTAAATACGATGGAACTGATAAGAAACCATTCATCACCGAAGACCTACATTCACCAGAAGGAATTACAGTTGACTGGATATCGCGTAGAATATACTGGACGGATTCATCAAAAGATACAATTGAAGTAGCGGATATTGATAATTCAACAAGACGAGCCGTTATTATAAATAAACATTTAGTTAATCCAAGAGGAATTGCTGTTGATCCCGTACAAAGGTGCAAATTTATTTAAATAATAAAAATTAAAATTGTAAACTATAATTTTTTCTTATTTCAGTAAGCTCTATTGGTCGGATTGGAATCGAGACGCACCAAAAATCGAATGGGCCAATCTAGACGGAACAGACAGACACGTTTTATTAACATCGCCCCGTATCCAACTACCAAACTCTTTAGCTGTGAAACATCAAACCGGTGAACTTTGCTTCGCTGATGCTGGTACCAAGAAAATTGAATGCGTCTATGCACCAACTCATGATATCCGAACAATTGCAGCTAATTTGAGTTATCCATTCGGACTAGCTGTTTCTGAAGAGCACTTTTATTGGACAGATTGGCAAACGTATTTATTAAAATTTATAGCTCTAATGATCGGCTCTTAATCTAATATTATCTATTTCAGTAAAAAAATTGAGAGTGTAGATCATTATGGTACCCGCAAATCAGGTTTAACCGGACCCCTATTTGGCAGCCACAAAATGTATGGTATGACTGCAACAACCGAGAAATGTGCAATTTATCATACACAATGTTTGAATAATGGTGAATGTCCACCTAATCGTATATGCTTAAATAATCACTTTGCCCCATCAGGTCGAAGTTGTAAGTGCATAGCGTCAAGTAAATGTAATGAAATTTATTCTGAATATGAAACTTGAAATTGGTCACGTTGAATTGATTCTTACGAAAAATATAATAGGATTTTATATTTCAGATATAATTAATTGTAATGTATTAAGTTTTTGATGTAAAAAGTAAAATTCGGTTTTTTTTATTCTTGGTACTTAACTCGAGAAGACATTATATTATTCAATTGTTAACTATCGGGAATGAAATAAAAATGACCTATTAATTCCAACTTTTTGTGTGTAAAACGTTAGCAATTTTTAAGACAAATATATTTTTACCAGGTAATTAAATCGCATTTTGAATGTTTTGAAATTGTTTTCGTTTCCTGTAACCGAAATTTTGTAAATAAATCGAGTTGAACGGCAACGCGTAGAAGCGCGTTAAAGCAGCACGAAACGCTTACAAAAGTGACACCTATGATTAAAGAATGTAAGCTCCATTATGTTTTCATTTCTACAAATGTCATTAATTGTCAAATCACAAGAAATTTTTGAGGAATAATTGAGTCGAAATTAATTATTTTGTTAATAAAATTTTATTACAATTGAGTTTTAATTTTGATGATAGTTTGTGTTATCACATCTAAAAATGGGAAATGCTGGCAGTAATATTCCTCGAGAAAGACATAAGTCGAGCTCCACTGATATAATTCCTGGATCGCCCCTTAAAGAAGGTCAAGCGTTTACGTTTGAAAAGAAGCCAGATTCCAAATTAGTGTTTCAGACATCAGATGAGAGTGAAGAACCGTATTTTACTAATGCTCCGCATGATGAATTTGCACAAGAAGCAAGGCCACAATCAGATACTCTCGAAGGAAATAAAGAAAAGGAAATGAAAAAGCCAGCACTGCCCACAGTGTTTAAATGGGATGGTGGTGGCAAACTGGTATATATAAGTGGAACTTTTACAGCATGGAAAGCATTGCCTATGGTACGCAGCCATGGCGACTTTGTCACCATAATAGATTTACCTGAAGGAGATCATCAATATAAATTTTTCGTTGACGGAGAATGGAGGCATGATCCAAAACTTGTATGTTTTTAACCAATCATATAAAATGAGCGCTAACTTTTTTTACTTGCTTACAGAAAAATGTTGACAACGATAATGGTAGCAAAAATAATTTAGTTTCAGTTCGTAGATCTGACTTTGAGGTTTTCCAAGCATTAGCCAAAGATATCGAAGAGGGAGGCAACAACGAACAAAAAGAGTATTCCCAAGATATACCTACAAATAAGCCATGGGAAAAGGTGTCTGGTCCACCAGTTCTTCCTCCACATCTTCTTCAAGTTATATTAAACAAGGATACTCCACTATCATGCGAACCTACGTTATTGCCGGAACCGAATCACGTCATGTTAAATCATTTGTATGCCCTCTCAATTAAGGATGGGGTGATGGTTCTCAGTGCAACGCATCGCTATCGTAAAAAATACGTTACAACACTTCTTTATAAACCAATTTAAGCGCTTTTTGAGATTTTCCGCTTCGAAAGTATAAATTATAAATAGATTATTCACTATATTATTTCAAACTATATATTTGTTGTGTTTTAAAGTTATCAATAAATATATTTAAAAGAAACTCTACCTTTACACAGCCAAAAAGTATAAAAACAAAACATAACCCCTTTTTTCACAAGTTAAAAAAAATTTAAATGCACAACTGTTCAGCGGGAAACCCAGCAAACAAAAATAATACTTGCGATACATATTTTATCTCGCCAAAACGGTTCGTCCGTCAAAGCGATAGCACGAAAACGAGAAAACGATCTAATTGCGGCACATTAAAAAAATTAAAATATTGATTAGACTGTTTTCCAATTACTTAAACAAGTTTTAATTGTTAATTTGTTACCTTCTTCAATAAGCAAGTGAAACGGTGCAATTCAGGCACATAATTTTGACATCTATAACAAAGTTTTATTTTTCTTGAAATAAAGTAATAATATATTTTGAATGTTATGTTAAATTAAATAAAATTAATAAACATTAAATGAATTTTAAAAAATATGTAGCTTTAATGCTGCTTACATGACATTGGAAATAAAAAGCATCATAATCGCTCCGAACTCAAAACCAATCAAAGTTCGTGAAATGATTTACGCCCCGCCTACTAGTTCCATTCTCGAGTTGAAATATTTTTAATACATTTTGTGTGATACCATGGTATTTTTCCGAACTAATAAAAACTTAAACAAATAAGCATCTTAATTATTCAATAGTTTCTCTTTTTTTTTTACATTACAGCCATGCAAAAATAATAATTCGATTACAAACAGCTGTTTTTATTGTGAAATGTCTTTTAGAGGGATTACTACATATAGGTATATTTTCAGTAATTTGGCAATATTTTTAAACAAATACAAATAAAATAAAACAGTCAGTTTTTATTGATAATACCTACATACAGACTATGGAAAAATGAAATAAACTAAACAAAATTAAAGTATTATAGTATGTATAAAAATAGAGTTTATGTGGACCACAGAATTCTGTACCACGACTATAATACCATACAACTAACAAAATTATTTTTTAACAAAATATACTAAAAAACACTATTTTGGTCTTATCATAAAAAATTAAAACTTATCACAGAATCTGTATATACGTTAAAATGATTTTAATTAATAAATAAAGTAGTAAACAAAAAATATAAATGGCTTCCTACCACATCAAAAATGTATCCACTTCTACTATAAATATTTATTTATTTATTATTTTAGTATTTATGAGCCTAGTATTGCTATTCTATAAATAAAAACAACAACAAATCGTATTTTTAAGTTTTCATGACAGCTAAAATTTAACGAAGGTTTCGTTGGGTTTCTTAAGTAAAAATTAAGTTTGGCTGGGTAATAACACTGACATGCCATTTATCGCATTCTTATTTTTTAATAAGTTAAGTTTTTATTCCTGGCGGAGTAACCCGATGTCATGTATGCAGTTTAAATATTTGTTTATTTTGCTAGTTTGTTTTCGTAAACATAACCTCAACCTCAACTATTGATGCAGCCGGTTAAACTATATTATTGTTGTCTTTCTTTGGTAAATTTACAACGTCAATCCCATATATGTTATTACAAATTGGAATAGTTTTAAACTAACTTTTCTGGTGGTATAAAATAATTCTATGATACTTGTAGTTTTAATGTTAATGTAGTAATAATATTCTAGCACATTACTATTTAATTGAATATATTTAGTTGCATATTGTGATATTGTGTGAGTAAACGTCAAAAAAAATCCACCAAATTTTTTGAATTTTATTTTTGATCCAAAATCAAAAACTAAAATACAAAAATGTAAACAAAGAAGCCATTTTGGATCAAAAAAGGATCAACATTTTTGTGCCAGTGAAAACGCTATTATATAATTTATATGTTATCAATTTATAATGCTTTTTTCAAAAAGTTTTCCGATTTAACTAAGACTCGTTAAAACCCGGAAGACATAACAACCTGTTATTTTTTGGTACACATTTGTGTACGGTGGACTTAATTAAAAAAATAAATGTCTGGCCGGAAAACGGATATATCCTATGCTTGGGTATGCTGTATCGCGCTTGGTTTTTGGAGTTAAGGCGATGCCACATACACATTTCTACGGACGACATCTAAAAACAGATTTCGCATTTACGAATTAATTAGAGCATATTTTTGACTCAAACCAATGAGATAATATGTAAAATATCTCAAGTTAGTAGCTAAAATAATAAATTTGGAATTATTTTATAATTTTAATTGAAAAATTATTAATTTTCTATTTAGCCGTTCCTAGAAACGATTTTTTCTCTGAATGGTATAATTTTACACGTGAACGAATGCACAAAAATCTAAAACGATTTCCGAACTCATCAAAAAATTTTAAACGATTTTTTTCTCTGTTGTCTGTGAACTTCAACAAATGTCAAAAATTCCAAAACAAAATATATAGTTTTCATTAATTTAATATTTTTATAAGGCTCATCATGAATACGGTATGGTAAACTTATTTAATTATAAAATGAATTAGCTGCTTATGTATTATGAAAATTTTATATAGAATTGTTGTTGTAAAAATCGTCTGTATTTTTTTTGGTATGTGGCGAGGCAAAATAAATTTACGCACGAATCGTCTGTTATTAGATGTGTATGTGGCAACGCTTTTACATATGGGTAATTTTGACAACACATCTTTTCGGAGTAATTTAATTATGGTTTCTCGGGCAATTTCGTAAAAACGTCGCGGTCCTAGGGGTCCTGGCGTCAAAAAGTCCAAAAGTTTGCAAACTATCTGTCAAAATTGTTAACTTTTCAGTTATCTGTTTTCATTAATTATTGTTAAAAATATATAAATTTATTCTTATATATAAGCAGAAATTCATTTATGGGTTTGGTGTCTCTTTAATTAATGTTATTTCTATAAGATAATGAAAATTAAAATAAAAAGTAGGTGTGAAATGAACAATAATTCAAGTGTATTCATTTTTGTGTTTCATATTTTTAATTTCTAAATATTTAAATTAATTCAGAATTATTGAATATTATTACTATGTAAATTATATTTTAAGAGCATATTACTAATTAGATTATAAAATAATCAATATATTAGGTTGGACAGCTGTAGCAACATGGCGTTGGATTGCAAACGATGAGAACTGTGGCATTTGTCGTATGGCTTTTGAAAATTGTTGTCCAGATTGTTCATTGCCCGGCGATGATTGTCCATTAGTTTGGGGAGCTTGTTCACATTGTTTTCATATGCATTGTATCGTTAAATGGCTTAATTCGCAACCCCTTCAACAGCAATGCCCAATGTGTCGGCAAAATTGGAAGTTTAATGACAAATAATAATTTAATTTTTTAAAAAACAGTTTATTTTATTACATAAACTAGAACTTTGATAAAGTTAATTGTGATTTAATTTTTCCGTGAATAAACATTTACAAATTTTTTTTATTGTTAATTGAAAGAATTTCTTATAAAGTGTTGATATCCAGTGGTACGACGAAAAGGGGTGAGTTAACTTTGAATATTTTATTGGTTTAAGAAAAATTAATGGAGCATAACATTTGCGTTCTAAATTTCAATCCCAAACAAGACTGTATACCTAGTATCTAAAGCACCTCATAGTAATTGTAGAACTTTTTACATAGTTACTTAATTTTATTGCAGTGTATCTTTTACATAGTTACTTAATTTTAATGCAGTGTAATGTATATACTATCTATGTATATAGAATCTTAAACTTTTGGGATGCCAAATTTTTTGGGTCGCAGCGAATTCAGGTTTTTTACCTAACCCCTTTAATTTTCCGCAAAGGTTTTGGGCAAATACACATCGGGTCAATATTTATTATTATATTCACGGTTTAATTGAAACAGGTTTGCGTAGAAATTTGAATTGAAATCTAAAAATGGTAAAACTTAAAACTGATACTTCCATACTGCAAACTGGGATATAAGACTCGCCTTCTTAAAAGAATATTGAGGCTCTAAATGCAATAGTCAAAATTTTTACTCATGCGATCAGCTAGAGGCGATATTGAACGAGGGCGGTCGATTTCAATAGTAAAGGCCCTGCTTTAGTAATTAACATTTCATTTGATTTGCCGTTTTCTTATGCTACGTAATTTAAAAATTTCATCTAGGAAATCCAAATAAATTATACAAACCTTTTTCGCAATTGGAGCAGAATAATTACATATGAATAATTTTAGGTACGAGCTAGGTACGTTCAATACAATGGTAATATTTCATTAGTTGGGCCTCCGAAAATATCTTACGAGAGAAAATATTCAGATATACATTTTATTTGAACGATTTCACGTTATTTGGAAAAATCCTATAGGTTCAACTTGGTAACGTTGAAAACTAAACCATTAACTAAAAGTTTCTATCAATCAGAAGTAGCTTAGACTGCAGAAGTTTGTGCCTTTTGCATTAAAATATGTTGTTTATTGTCGGTGTACGAAACAGTTTTATATAATTTAGGCTTAACTTATAATACGGTGGGTTCTTATAGCCCCAACTGATCATACGTTTTATAACCACTGTACCTAAGGAAAGTAAATCTTGTCCACGATAAAAAATATAAATTGTCTTTCATCAAATGTAAGAAGGGGTCCACTATTTTGCTATGAAAACTTTGAATCAGTCCAAGTTCGAAAGCCGAGATTCATATTTTCACGTACATATTTTAAAAAGTTATTCCAAGCGGGGTTTAAAAACGATACAGATATATGGCATACATAACTGTTAAATTTCAACTCCCATTAGAACTTTTAGGTTGTATTAAGCTTAATTCGTTTTCTTCAAGAGCATTTCAAGAAATAATTACATATTTTCATTTAAAATAGCTGTTCCCGTGGTTCCAAATAGATTGCAATCAAAATTAGCAAGGATTCAAAGAAGTGATCACTCACTAATTCGAATTAAAAATGATTATAAAACCTAACAGAGGCGGCCAAATTTCTTAATAGGATAAAGCGTCATTGAAGAAGAATCAAACGTATTCTTCCTATTATATAGATTCGGATTTCCATACCGATCGACCGGAAAAGTGGTGCAATGGTTAAAGCTTCGGCACTTGGCCCGGAGGTACTGGGTTCGAATCCCATCAGAGGCTATGGATGCAAATCGAATTTTCATCATCGGTGATGTTAATAAGACCCTCTGATGGAGTGCGGAATTCAGCGCCGACCCACCGTCCATGTTGACATGGAGCTTGCAATGTGCAGGTGGTAACTGTAGTTGTGTGAATGAATGGGTTAATGATGTGGCGTGAATGCGTGGTATCACAATGGGCCAAAAATGGCCAAGTGTCAACCACTGAAACCTAACCTAACCTTCATACCGATATTAAAGCATTTAACAACATGAGAACACAATTCTTCCTGTTTTTTCTTGTTGCATGTAGTGAAGGGAAGTTTATTTTCCGGTGGTTTGATCAACAAAATGAAACATGAATTCTTTCACGTAATACCTTTAAATATACATTTTTAAAATAACGTTTAGAAGTTTTTGAGATATCGCGCACAACACGTTGCCGCACACTTTAAAATTGGCGACCGTGCTTAGAAAAACTTTTTTTATAATTGTTTATGACTGTCATATGAAATTGAGCGTCAGTCGTATGTTTGGAAGGAAGTGAAAATTATCATATTTCGTCACAGTTTTTCCATGAAAACTCTCGACGATTGCAACCGTCATTTGCTCATAACGTCATTTTTTCTCTTCCCAGAGTAAATGACGGCTATAACAGTCTAGAGTTTTCATGGCAAAACGGTGACAAAATGTGATAATTTTCACTCCAAACATACGACTGACGCTCAATTTCAGATGGCAGTCATAAACAATTATAAAAAAGTATTTAAGATTAATGCCCTCTTCGTGATTCTGTTTATTAAGCGACAACGTTTGTGTGAAATTCAAAACTGACTAGATAAGTTGACACTTGGCTCAATCTATCTGAAGGATTACCGATAAATAATGTCTATGTTTCGATAAAATTTCAAATATTTGATTTGTACTTAATTCGTTTTCGTCCGAAAAATAACTTAATAAGTAATATGTTATATAATTAATATGTTATATAATTAGTTATTATTGCTTATTATTAATAATAATAAGTAATATGTTATATAATTTATATGTTATCAAATTATAATGTTTGTTTCAAAAATAATTCCGATTTGACTAAGATCCGTTAAAATCGGGAAGACATTACTACCTGTCATTTTTTTACACACACATTTGTATGGGTTGGACTTAAATAGAAGCAAAAAAAAATGTTTCTCTGGTAGTAAAAGGGTTATGTTATGAATATGTTGTGGCCAACACCCGATTGATTTCTAAAGCGAAAAATTAAACTTACCGGACTTTTAATAAAACGGCCTTGTATAATAACCAGAAAACCCTGCTTAAATTTCAGAAAACCAACAAGGTCAACCTTTGTTGGTTGTAAAAAATTTAATGTTTAATTTTATTTAAATCTTTTAATTCTTTGTCATTTTTTGTAAATGCTAAACATCATGTTAAATATCATTAAAATTGAAAATGCTCTCATTGAAGCTGCCTCTTCCGGTACACAGATTCCCACCAAATTTCGGAAGGATCTCCTTCTTAATGGAAAAAGTTTAAGTATGAAGTTTTATTCCAAATAATAAATCCTCCTGTGGCCCTATTCTGGTTTTCCGGGGGAATTGGGAAAATATTTTGCTGTAATTACAAATTGCACTAATTCCCAAATATAATTTTCCGTTCCCAAATGTGTATTCTGGCAGACAGGGAATATTTTTTTTGAAATTTTTTTTTTTATGTAAATACATATTTATAAACTAAAACACGTATTGCGACCTTATTACAAGTTTAATTAATTTTTAAATATATATTTATTAGCAAAAATAATGTTTCAAAATTGAAAAAGGTACGAATTACAATTCCCTAAAAAAATAATGGGGAAAAATTAACGTAAAAACTGCTATAAAATGGAATTATTTTTTGCCAATAAAAAAAATTCCCAAACGCCAGAATACACTTTGGGGAATAAAAAATTCCCAACTGCTAGAACAACGCCACTAATTCCCAATTACCTATTCCCGGGGAAAACCAGAATAGGGCCACAGGTCGCAAAGACTGATGTATTTTTTTACATTGGAATATGTATTGCCGACAAATTGAACGACAAATTGAATACTAAAACCAACAAGATTTATGACCTAATTATAGACAACAAGCACTACAGTAGGAGGAGCCTAGACCTAAGACTAGTATAAAAGCAGCATAATTTTAAGAAAATTGTAATAGTTGTAAAAAGGAACTGAAGAAGAAATTTATTTCGAAATCGATATTCCTATAAACCAATAAAGATTGTCACTATAAGGAAGTTATACAAGTGTTTTATTAAAACAATTTTATCAAATACCATGTAGATGTACTACTAGCGAATTACTGCATAGCGTACGAAACTCGATTCTTTCTCATTTCTCATCTATATTCTATTTACACAACTAACTTTCCGTGTTTACGAATTTATTTACTTTGGTTTTTCGATTGTAATGGTGTTTGTGATTGTTCCAATAGATCTATATACGGAACAGTCACAAACACCATTATAATCGAAAAACCAAAGTAAAAAAAAAATATACCGATGGACAGTTTTTTATTATATGGGGGTGGAGTTAGAGAAGAGCCTCGACTGCCACCTTTAGTTGTATTGTTCATCCCAGTTAGCCTTATCACGTAAAGTGAGGTTTAGGCTTGTTCATGAATGCCCAGGCAAAATTATGGGTTTGGTTTTGGACCATTGTATAGTATAGGTTTTGAGAAGCCAGAATCTTTTATGAGCAAGTATGCCACATGTGAACAATATATGTCCAAATTTTTACCTCGCTGTATTATGGAATTTACAACGGTATTTCCCGGGATTTCCCTATTTTCTCCAAGTGACCGTTAAATGAGCCTTGTCCTGTCATGTACCATAGGACCTCAGTGATTGGCGGATCAACTTAATTATTCCATTAAGATGTTCGATGTTGTAATTAAGAACCTTTTTCGTACGTCTTACCTCAAACGATGTTTCCAAATCTGCTTCGTTAGGGTTTTTACCCAGTCCATACTTTCCAGTTCATACTTTTATTTAAGGGGCTCTTGGGCTAAGCAACGCTGGGTTTGGGGCCAGTGGAATTGGTATCTGAACACTTCCTCACACAGAGATCGCCCACCTCGTTTCCTAGAATACCTGAGTGGCTACTACTAAATAGACCTTTTGGGTTCCTTTTTTGATGAGATATTTTAAATTCTAACAGTTTTCCGGACATTTATTTAATAATATTCTAAAAATGCACAGCGTTCCTTATTGAGATTTTGGTCTCCGCCGTTGACAAGAACCCGATTTTCGTGATTGAAATTTTTAATCTTTGTTTTGCGATAAATGCTTTTCTGGTTTCTCAAAGGTTCAAATCATTAATTAAGTGTTGTTTTATACATCTTTTCCTGTATTAAAAAGGCTACTAAGTCTAGAAAGTTGCATTGGATATCTATTTTAACTTTAACCCTGTAACAGAGCTCTAAGTTTGTTTGAAAATAAAATTTGAGATAAACTCGTAAAGATGAAACACTCCAAGCAGCAGCGGCAGCAAATTCAAATATTACCTTATTCGCTTATGTAATGATACAAAATCATAATTTGAGTATAAATATAGGTATATACAATAAAATAAATCACATATTTTCTAATTTTAATAGAAAAATTGCTTGGAATATGTTGCGCTGGTCTTGGTGTGTTTCATCCTTAAACTTTTGCCTTACGAAAAGACTTATGATGTTAGCTACATTTCAAAATCAGGGTTTTTGTTGTCATTTTCCAGACAAAACTTGTTAAAAAGCAAATAAGAACTAATTTATCGGTTTAATGTATCTTAAAATTATAATTAATAATATAAAATACAATTTTAAAAATATCATTAGTATGAAGATAAATAAAACGAAGTTGGTTTCAATTTAATTTTTTTTTTCGCTCATTGTGAGATACTCTTAAGGTAAAAGTTAAGGCAAAAGGTAAAGGCAAAATTGGTTTCTATTGTGAGAGCTCTGAACTCTATTTAAAGCAATGTTGATGATTGACAGTTGATTATTATCCTTTCAAATAATGTGTGACCAACGTTTAAAATTTTGCGTCTTACAAATTTTTGAAACGTCTATTTACTTCTTTAACCACAATCACCATAATTTAACAGTTATGCACATATATAAAAAGTTGTTATAGATTAAAAATTATATAAGTAAACTAAAATGCACCACATTTAGCAGGTTCGGAAAAAATTGTGAAGCAACTAATCTTTAAAACTTATTTTCGAATGAGATAATACGATTTATAATTCAATCAGTATGAGTTTTGAACAAAGTGCATTGGAACGATTTTTTAACCCAAATTTGCTAAAATACGAGATACACTTTTCATTGATGAAAAATGTAAATAACATTTAATTAACCTAGCTAAGAAAGCATAATAAATTTATCATATTTTAATTTATGTATATTAATAAAAAAAGAGAAAATGAATACAAGCCATCATTTATATTCATTTTTTTATGTGATAATTCGACGACAAATTTGAATTGATAGATTGTAAAAAAATTTGTATCAAAGATAAAGAAAAATATAAAGAAACTACATAATAGATTTTGTATAACGGCCAATAGCCTCGTGTTCCCAAGACATAAATTTATTGTGAATATTTAAATTTTTGAAATTTAGCAATAGATTTTGAATTTTATAATAAATTAAAACAAAGGCTATAATTTTAAATGTGAATGAATCTCAAAAGCTTATCTAAATTCTAAAATTTCATAATTTCGACGAGTTTATCAACGGACAAATCAATCACGATCTTTAAAGTTCAAAACATGTATTTTTCAAGAACGACTCTCGGGTATCTTTCTCATTTGATTTGATGTCAAATGTTTGTTTAAAGTCAAATTAATGTAGTGCTATAAAAAATTATGTATTTTATAATATGTTTGCACGTAAATCCCACTATAATGTTGAAATCGTGAATTGTTTAGGTTTTTGATTAGAACAAAGAACAATGAAAAATACATCTATCAGATAGTCTAATTATGTATTTTACATAAACTTGAACATAATTAAATTTGAATCAACTCTATTGTTGTAAATTATTTATTGTTCAAATTACGAGTAAATTATGGAGTGTTTTGGTTATTTGACCAACTTTTAATGTTCTGTCAGTTATTTAGAATATCCGTCCCAAACGAAAAAATAAATAATTCGTTGATTGGCTATGTGTACCTATAATTCATTAATTTAGAGAAATGTATGAAGATCGGTCCATAAAACAACAATAAATAAATTTTATACCTACTACTTGTAGTTATATAATCAAATTGCAAATCAAAGTATGTAGGTTCTATTATTATTCGGGTATGGACATATTTGGAGGAAACGAAATTTGATGGTTTGATAATACAAAATAATTTAAAAAATTTGTGAACTCACTCTATATTTATTTCTTATATAATGGCTGAGATTTGGGTGTAGCTTAATATTTGACTTTGCGCCATTTCTTATGCAGTGGACATTTTTGAGGTAATATCCTCCCTTTTTGAGCTATATCAAATCTGTTTTGCCAGACGAATTCAAAAACATTGCGTACAGCAATTATGTTATTCGTATCTAGTTGGCGAAAGAAACTAACGACGCTATTTAGATGCCATCGTACTCGGCTGCTCAATATTTAAGCATCAAAATGTAAAAGGGCGCCTATTCTGTAACTTGGTCCTTTATATAAATAGAGCCGTTTTATATATGTACATATCTATTCAGAAACATGTGCCGATGCTGGAATTGGAGGTTTTGGTCGCTATCTATCTAAATACTAACAGATTAATGACCTTCTAAATTTTCTAACCAAATATCAAAAAATGCAAATTATTGATTTATTAGTAGCTTTTATCATGCGCACGCTAAACCAATCAAAACGCTTGAAAATATTTCTCCTCCATTTTTGCAAATAAAAATTCCCCTACTGGTGCCTTCACGGAACGGGATAATTTTTTATCTAACTCTTTAGCCAATCAAATCTTTATATTCAACTAGGTCCCGCCGAATTTTATCTCGGTTTTTTTGAAATATTTCCAGCTTATGAGCAAATAGCTTTTGGTCGTAGCAACATACATAGTAACAAAAATAACCGGAAGTATGAGCAACAATTTTGCTCAAATATTTGTTGCTGTTGTTGTTTATCGCCTTAAATAATTTAATTTAAAGTTAATATATAAAATAAATATATATGTGAGATGCATTTAAATAAAACAATTAGGTTGAGAACCAAAAATTTTATTTTGCTGCAACTGTTAAGCTGTAAATTATTCGATAATTTATAAATTGTGTTAAATGTATATAAAACCGAATATTGTATATGTAATTCCCAGACACATACGTTTATTCGATTAAATTAAAATAAAACCCCAACTAATCGCAAACAAAGCAGAATTTGTAAATAACAAATACAAAACAACAGAAAACATATCGTACATTCTCTAAAAAACTGTCAACACAAAAATGTTTTGAGATAAATGCATTTTAATTTTTTTTTTAATTGCTAACGCTACTGTGATGCTAAGATTATTCATTATTAGCTTTATAAAATGAATAATCTCAGCATATCAGTAGCGTTAGCAATTTAAAATGCATTTATCTCAAAACTGTTTTTTTGAGTCCGTAGACAAATTTTTTAAACAAAAATTGGTAAAAAATAATCCACCTTTTTTTATCTCGTTCCGTGAAGGCACTGTGAGTTAAAATGTTTGCGCTATGTGGTCTGCAGACGACCAACCTACAGATATAAAAAAAATTGCTTGGAAAAGTAAATGGGCAACCTTTTTTCTATTAAATGGCAGGTATTTAGCTCAAAACAGAACAAGACCGCAGGCGACGAGCGAAATCGCCTTTCATATTACAAAACACCGAAAACATGCAATTCAAACACAACCATTGAGGCAGGAGACAACGATTTTTTCCTTGAAATAAATTTAGAGTCTATTTCTTTTGTCATTCAATTTTTTTTTTGTGTTCGGCTTATGTTCGTCAAATTTTCATAAATGAAGGGAAAAAATAATTTGATTTGGAAATCTTATTTATTAATGGCGTGAAAATGGAACAATTGAAATAAAACTATTGTATCCTCTAGTAGACCAACTTGTACACTACCAAGGTCTGTATTTTCAGAATATTCCATTCGGGCGGTGTCAGCATTTGTAATGTGTGCGATGAACACCCATAAATGTGTGTATCTGCAAAAAGATTTCCTTCAAGGTGAATTTATATGACTCTGTAGCAAAATTTTCTGCAGAAAAATTGAAATAAAAATCGAAGAGAGAGGTTAGAGCAGCCGTTTGGTATCTTTTCGTTTCTGCAGCTAGAGTAATATAAGGATCTCAATGTAGGACACGAAAATAATAATAATTTGAAGTAAATGAATAAATAAATGTTCTGATGTGCTTTTCTAGGATACCGAGACATCTAGCATCAACTGGCGATAATTTCGAATATTCCGTTTTCTGAAAAATAGTTGTGCTGTCGTTTTCTTTTGAGCCTTTGGCATGATCTATTGCGAAAAGTAATATTTGTTTATACGAAAAAAAACTTCAAAACATTTTAACATCGAAGATGTTTTTGGGGTCGCATTATGTAGAAAAAAGCAACAAAATTTTGTACCAACAAAAAAATAAAGTAAATACGAGAGAACCAAAACACGCTGGCCCTGGTCCGCCAATTTTTTTTTTGTGCTCTATGCACCTACTTATCACCTACGCTACGACAGCAATTAGTGAGTGTAATATTTTAAATTTTTTATTTAAGCATTAACAAAATTTCATAGCCGAAACTCAATTTTTGGGCTCAAACTTCTTTATTTTTTATTTTTAGGTCTATATAACTACAAGTACTCTAGCCCAAAACAAATCAGTAGGCTTAAGGTTTTTTATTTAGGCATTAAGCAAAATGTCAAGCCCGCCATCTTCGATGTTTAAATTTTTAACTTTAGGCTCAAACTTGGGATTTTTTAAGATTATTTTTATCATGTTTTTTATTATTTTGCTTTGAATATTATACATAATATTTATTTGAATTCTGTATGATTAACTATAAAGTTTTAGTTTTAAAGTTTACATAACATAAGAACAAGTTTTTTGACTATTTCATCACTTTGGCTCCAATTTTAGATTATTTCGCCAGGGACACTGAGTTAAAAGGCGAGTTATAAAAAATATTCTTTTCATCCAACTTCAAATTAATAAGGCATCATATATTACAACTGAGATTTATAATCCACAAGGAATTCGTGGTGAGATCTGAGAATTTAACGTGAGAACGAACGATAAATTCGGATAAAGCCTGAAAAAAATAATTAACCTGGTATGTCTCTAAGCTAAATTATTGTAATACAAATTTTTAGCAAACTATAATAATTCGCTATGTCATTGTGCTTGTATTTTCAATATATGTTCAAAATATGTATTTACTTTATTTTTAAATATAATAAATAAAGGATAGCATATAACAATTCAAAGAGAATTCCTTAATTTTAGTAACGCATGTTTAACTATTTAATTGTAATCAAGATCTCCGATATAATAAAGAATACGCCGTCCAAACGAGAACGACCGGAACGAAGCAGATCCTTTATCACTCGATCCTTAGGATGAAATTGTTAGTAAAATAAGGAAAAACGATCATGCATGCTATACATGTACGAGTACGGTCGTACATGGACGAGCCTGTCTTTAGAAAATAAAAGTTGATACATCTCAACAAACCTTTTCCAAAATACACATAAATTGGCAGCTTTGTCTGAGTATTATCAATCTACTCTCTCCAATATATTTACAGTTATGTACAAAAGTATTTAGAAATTTAATGTTGAATTCTTTCGACATAAATTATGATCTCGGGTCAAAAAATTTCATTGAAAAATATGATTTAAATTGCATTATGTTTGTCCTGTTTTAAAAATAGGGGTTTTTCCACAAACAATTATTACCATTAAAAATGTGTTATTCCAAAATCTAAATACTTTGGTACATGACTGTACATACCTACATAATTTATCTAATAAATAAACTTCACAAATTTTTCGTATATTTCAACTTTCATTCTCAATCCATGTATAATTTAGACGAATTTAAAAAAATAATAAGAATTCAAAGAGTGTATGAAATTGTCATGAAACGATATGAAACTTGTTAGAGAAATGTAAAGCCACTTTAATTATAAATAAACATAAGATTATTCTTATATCTATCTATACAATATTAAATGAGGAAAGGAAGTCAGAAGTCCCATAAATTTGGTGATCGTGATTAGTAAACAAGAAACTAGAATTAGGGGCATATCCTCCATCCAGTCGCAAGCGTGTTAAGCAAGTTAACACCGCTGAAACATCAAATCGACATCCTCGATAAAAAACTCGGTCGCAACTTGTTAAATTTGTTGTTGTTTTTTTGCGACTTCGATTTTGAGGTAGCAAAGATATTTAACACCGTACATAACCTATAAATTATAAAATTTTAACGCTTCACTTTTTTTTGACACATAATACATCCGTGTTTTGTGAGAAAGTGTTTTAAAAATTAATTGGAATTAAATTAAATTAAAATGGAATTAGTTCAACGGCGCAGAAGAAACGCTCGGATTCAAAGAAAAATATTTCGTGATCGTGAAGATCCATTTGACTGCGACGATAACATTTTTTTTGTGCGATATCGATTCACAAAAAGCACAGCTTGGTCTATTATAAATGATTTGACGGATTACTTGAAGAGACCCACCAATAGAAGCAAAGCGTTTCCTCCTTATTTAATTGTACGTATTTACACATTATTCTCTTATAGATAAACTATGTTGTAACAATGTATAATTGAACTCTTCACAGGTTTTGACGTCACTTAATATACTTGGTTCGGGAAATTTCCAATTTGTTTGTGGAGAAATGTTACTTCACAATTTAGGTCAAACCGCTATCAGCAAAATTTTTGCCGAATTTTTGGAGGCTTTAATCAGAACAACTAAAACGTTCATTACGTTTCCAAGAACCGAAGAGGAAATGGCCCGCACAAAACTGAAGTTTTACAGGTCCTACGGTTTCCCAAATGTTATTGGAGCAATTGACGGGACACATATTGCGATTAAGAAACCAGCTGTTTGGGATGCATATGCCTTTTTCAACCGAAAATCGTACTATTCTATTAATGTACAAGCAGTAAGTAAATTAAACTTTTATGAGTATTAAAATTGAAATATTCTGTTTTATTTGTAGGTATGTGATGCAAACGCAATATTTACTGATGTAGTAGTTAAGTGGCCAGGATCGACGCACGATACCCACATCTATAGAACATCTTCGCTTTATAATTTTTTACATTCAAATGATTTCCCAGAAAATACGTGGCTTTTGGGTGACAGTGGTTATCCACTAGAACATTGTCTAATGCCCCCAATTATAGGCCCATCAACGACTGCGGAAGAAAATTATAATAGGTTCCATACAAAAACGAGAAAAATTATTGAGCAAGCATTCGGAATATTAAAAAGTCGTTTCAGAGTTCTGAGCAAAAGTCGCGGTATGATTTGCTATGATTTAAAAAAATGCGTCCAAATAATATTATGTTGCTTTATATTACATAACATTACGAAAACACATAACGTTCCAAATGGCTTTGAAGATCATCACGAAACTGGAGTTGATAGTGATTACGAAAGTGACGATGACGGAGAAACAGGCGATAGAACACAATCTTCTTCAGCAGCAAGAGGACGAGACAATCGTGATATTTTAATTAATTACAGTTTTCAAAATTGTTGAAACCTATTTTGTAAATAATTCATTTTTTTTATTAAATATTCATTGTTCATAAATTTGTTTTTAAACTTAAAATTATATTCACAGTTTTATTCAGTCACAAATTATATTTCCATTATTCGGAAATTTCTAAGTACTCTTCATCTAAAAAAACATTATTATCGTTCGTATGATTAGCGTCATTGTTTTTTTTGGCAATTTGTAACATTTGTTTTTCTATTGCCAATCGTTCTTTCGAGACAGCAAGATGCTCCTTCGCGACCGCTAATTTTTCTTTCGACACATCAAGCTTTTCTTTATAAATTTGAAGAAGCTCTTCATCAATTTTATCTAGAGAAATAATTTTATGAAATAAATCAGAATAAATATTAATGAGTTTTCCATACCATTCCGGTTTCCCAAGTCTTTCTTTTTATTGTGCTGCTGCTGTCGTTTTCTTTTGATATTCATGTGCCGCAGAACACCAACAGCCCTTAATTTTGACTTTGTACTCTGCTGAGTTGTTCCTTTTGTTGGTGGCCCTTCAATAATTTTTTGTGTCTTGCTCACCTCTTCTATGACATTTGTACTTGTTGCTTCGTCGTCGGTAATTTCAATGTCCGGAACAACGTTGATGGGGTTCTGAAATATACTACATATTAATATATTATTTTTTTATTTAAAATAACTACCTCCGAAAAACTGTCAGCGGAATATGAAAGGCCGGACATAGCATTTTCTCCTGCTAATTCTTCCACCAGTTGCTCTAGCTCAGTCAACACTTTAGGAGCATCACCACCAGTTTGTTTTTGATGTCGACTAATCTCAGCAATTTTCTTTTTAGTTCGGGATTTCAAATCTTTAAATTTGTTTCTTAATTCATCCCCAGTTCGAGCTATAATTGTTTGGGATGAATATTCAGTGGCTATATTTTCCCAGGCTTTCGTCAAATCGTCTCCATATAGATTAGAATCATCTATAAAACAAAAATTTCAATTAGAATGTACTTTATCAATAAATTGGAATTTGTTACATGAAAGAACTTCTCTATTATTCTGGAGGATTTTTAACAGTAATAATAAGTCACGCTCACTGAAATTAGGTCGTCTTTGTTTTTTATTTTTTAACACTTCCATTTTATTACAGTTAAATAATGAACACTATTATAAAATTTTGGAAATAAATACTTAAAATCTACACGATATAACTTGTTGTACCCGAAAAATATTGAAATGACAATCTCAAATAATATTCAGCAAAACCGCTGAATTAGTTACTTACGATTTTGATCGAGGATGTGGATTTTCAGTCGCAAATATGAGCATCGCAAATTTCCGATTTTGCGACCGCGCAAGTTACCACTCTGCGACTGGATGGAGGATATACCCCTTAATTACGATAACAACACTTGTATTTATATATTTATATGTAATTGCATAAAAACGTGTATTGTTGTATAAGTAGGAAATGTATGAGTAACATGCGACCGATGTAAGGTGCCCATTGTGCATTGCCAGTTATATAATATCAGAGGCTATTACGAAGCAAAATCTAATTATATAAAACTTTATAGGAAGCATGTAGCAATGGCAAAACTTGTTTTTTTGAATAGTTTGGAACGCATTTCGTTTAATCATAAACATCAAATAACTTCTGTACGAGTTTCATGCATATTTGCCCCTCTGTTACAAAAAAAAATCACTTTCGAATGTGCGATAAATATAAGTTATCGATATCGTAAATACAAAAATTGATAAAAATAAAAAAGAAACCAAATATAACACCAACTCTGTCTTATATTTTGTTTTCTTGTTAAATTCTTATACAGTATAAGGTGGTTTTAATTATTGAATTCGCGTTTTTATAAACAATAATATTACATTATTAGTACATTCCAAAACGGAGTTTTATTTTAAGTCTATATTATAGTAGAATCAAATCTTTTTTTATTTTTTTTTTATTTGGAAATAAAAACAATCTTTTTATATCTCAACGAATATGAAAAAATCTGTATGCTGGTCTTGTTGAAAAAATTAGGTTATATGTATTGAGAATATCATATGACGTCTACAATTCCAGAGTGGCTCTATTCTGGTGATTCCCCGGGAATAGGGAATAATTTAATTTCTTTTTGTAGCAGCTACTCCCCAAACATTTTCCCCAATTCGTCGTTTTCAAAAGTTAATTCCGGCGATTGGGGAATAAATTTACGGGATAATAATTTAATTACAGCAAATTCTTTCGAAACAAAATTTTGATCTTAGATCAAAAAAATGACTGGCAATGCGATGTATTTCAATGACATTTCGATCAAATTTATTGTATTGTCAATCATTTTTTTGATCTAAGATCAAAATTTTGTTTCGAAAGAATTTGCTATTATTCGCGCTCGACACGCGATCGCAATAAAACAAGAAAACAAATGTCTAAAAATAGTTTACTACGTTTACTTGAGTTTTTATTGATATTTTAATCGAATTTTACGTAAAAAATAAATTTTGTTTATTAAAGTAAAAAATTTGATATTGATATTTCTAATTGATATTACCAATTTTCAGTATAACTTTACAGCTATAACATTGCTATAAGTAAATTCAATAGATTTCCGTTAAATTTTAGCCCCATAGTTAATTCTTTTCTAAAATAGGTATGGAATAATAAACGTCAAAACTGCTATAATGGGGAATAATTTTTCTCAAAAAATTTTTTTCCCAAAAGTTAGAATACACTTTTGGGGAAAAGGGAATAAAACTGCTAGAAAATTTAAAATTTCTATTCCCCGGGAATTACCAGAATAGGGCCACAGATGGAGTTTAGGATATGTGACTTTAAATAAGGTTTTAATTAAATTAGAATATTACTGTGGAAAAAAAACTACTTAACACTAGATTTACCACACCAGTCAAAATGACTGGCTTTACAATTTTATTTTCAAATTACTACTTCACCTTATATTTTTTTGTTTTATTATGTTTCAATTAACTAATGAATGAAGTTATAATTAATATAATATATTACAATTAACCTAATTGAAGTAATTTATCTTTTTTTTTTTAAATATATAAAGACTGGAAAGCCCACTAACCA
Source organism: Nephrotoma flavescens (assembly GCA_932526605.1). Classification (NCBI taxonomy): domain Eukaryota; kingdom Metazoa; phylum Arthropoda; class Insecta; order Diptera; family Tipulidae; genus Nephrotoma; species Nephrotoma flavescens. Next base: position 323,752,961 of record OW052220.1, read on the forward strand.
TTATTTCCAGTCATTTTGACTGGTGTCGGTAGAAATAGGTATGGTCAAATTGTCGGTATATCTAGTGTTAAAGCTCTTGAAGTTGTAGATATGTCTCCTTTTAATATTTCAACTGATATATTGTCCGTTTCAGAGGCCTTGTTATTCTTTATTTTATAGCAATGAGTTCCCATTCCATTGGAGGATCGGTGTTGATGTTAGCGTCAGTTGTTTATTCATAGTATTATAATATTTAATTATATTTTCCGTTCCAGACGTATTATTTGTGATGATGTTCTCTCCTAAATATTCTTTCCATTTCTTCAATTGTACTTCGTCCAATCCCTTATTGATGGTATACATACATATGTATATTGATGATTGTTCCAGTTGCCCGTCGTACGCATTGCTGTAGTGCTCATGTTCCGGGTTGCGGCCGTCTCTTATCTCCTTGTATCTTCTCGTATTGACGATTCAGCTTGCGTTGATATCGGAGTGTGTTGGTAGCTGCTTCGAAATAAGCTTCTTTGAATTGTTTTCACTGTTGCTCTACACTTCTTAATTTTTTTTTAGAGCTGAGCTTGAGCGCTTGTCAGGTTAAATTTCTTCCAATTTTTTGTCTTGATGCATTTTACAGCGACAGGCTCAATTCGAAGCTGTGATATGTTACCAGCGACAGAAACTTCACCAGCGACGTCAAGCCTTGCTTGAGTTAGTAGAAATTTTGGTGACTGCATGGGAATCGCTTAAAGTAATTGTAAAAATGGAAGAAAAATGAGATCAACAACTCTACATTATTGAACATAAATCTCAGGAATAAAATTTTGTGGCTAAAAGAAATAACATATCGATTAAACACAATTCTTTGCTTTTAAGTTATGATCAACGTACTAAACTCATAACATATATATGTTTGATTCTCGTTTACTTTTTTTCCATTCCACTAACAAATAAGTACACAATAAACTTTTCTTCGTCGGTTCGTATACAAAACTAAATATTTCGTGTTTTAGTTTGTACTTGGATATCTTTCAATAGCAATCGTATGTTTCGCTTAATTTTGTAACAATTTTCTTGAATCACAAATTAATTTTTAAATCGTTAAACGTAGAAAAAAATGTAATTGAATTTATTGTGAAGATATAGGTTTTTCTTAAAATATAAATTGAGCTCGATATAAGATATAATAATTCAGTGTTGTTTCAAGAAGTTGTTTTGTATAATAAGAAATCGGGTCACCTATTGAGTGGATTACTGTGTGTTTATTTAGCTGTGTTGTTATTTTTTGCATTTTGTTAAAAGAGAGCAAATAAGTGAAGAAAATAGTTTAAAGTGTAAAATATTATATGTTAAATTGAAGAAAATGTTAAGTTTTATGTGGGAATTGTGTTAAATATCTGTGAATCGTATCCAAATATTGACCAAAATGATATCTAGAAAGCAAGGACCACCGGTACCGCCTCGTCCAGTTTTAATTAGTAATAAAACACCAAGTGAACGAGACGATAGTTCACCAACACCTCCAAATATAAATGGTCGAACAATAATTTATAAATCTCCGTCCTACGATAATATCGGGAATAGGGATGATTCACATAAATTTAAAATATCAGCGACTACATCACCGTCACAACAAAAGTTTCTTATGATGATGATGAATAATGCAAATGCTAATCAAATTGAATCGAATAAAAATGATAATGGTACAAACAAAAGCGAAATAGTTATAGTAAATAATAATAATAGTAACTGTCCAAATACCAATACACCAATTGCATGCCCTAGACAAACTTTGGTACCAAAATCACCCACCTTGTCGACATCCTCGATAGTAATAAAAAATAATCACAATACATCGCTACATCACAATACAAATAGTAACGATATAGTTATAATAAATTCTGCCAACCAATCCCCTCAAATCGAGATAAAAAATAATAAACTAAATAGTATGACAACCGAAATAATTATAAATAATCATCATGTCATTGAGCCCGAAACTACATTTAATAATATTACAACACCAATCCACTTATCACGTCGTCCCGAGCCAGAAGGTGGTGAAATTTTGATTAATGAACTTACCAACCACAGTTTACTATCGAATAATTATAATTCTATTTTAAAAACGTCCAAGTCAATGTCTGCTATACCGGGGATTGGTGATAAGAAAGTTGCGTTTCATGAATTATTGATATCGGAGCTGACCGAAATGCGTAAGAATGAGAATAAAGATGACAAAAACAATAAGAATTTTATGAAATTATCGAACTCGGTGGAAACGTCACCTAATGGAACGCAGCGCACGAGAATTCGAACTTCAGATTGGGTGGAAATGGGAGATAATGGAAAAGAAGTTGTATTATCGAGTTGTCAAATTAGTTTAGAGGATTCAGGGCTTGAAGATGAGGAACGAATAGATGATGCGTCTAGTGGAGTGGGCGATTCCTGGGATAGTATTAAGGATAGTGAGGAACGGTAATTTAAAATATTTTTTTTTTTTTACTTTTGGGTTCACTGAACTTACGAAATATTGTTTTCACTCAACCGTAAATCCATCACTTTGAATTGTTAACGTCGGTGTATCCATTAAGCGTGAAGCACCTGCTCCTCGTTCTAAATTTATTACTGTAAAATATAGAACTAAAATAGCTTGATTTTAAAAATAAGTTTACACATTGTCTTGAAAACTAATAAATATAAATTACACGTGGATATGTTACTCTTATAGGATATATTATGTTGAACATGGTTGATTTATTTTATATATTCATAACTATCTTGAACGCCAAACTAATTCGGAATACTGATTAAAAATGATTTAACCTAATTGTTTTTGTAAATACAGATATATCTAAAAAGGCGTAGCTGCTTTGTAAATTAATTATAAAGTGTAACGCGTATTATGTGGATGATCTAACGGTAACCATTAAATTTATAGGTTAGGTACATCATGTATAACCATGCACATGCATGTAACCATAAAACGAGTCTTAATTACATTTTAATAAAATATTAAGAAAAATTATAAATGCTTACAATGTAGAACGGTTCATTAGAAATATTTGTGCTAACGTGAAAAACATTTTATCTAAGTTCCAGAATGTCTCTGCCGGGATTACCTCCATTACCAAAGAGTTTAAGCGGAATCGAATTAGCCGGGCTACAGCATCTTCAAAATAGTACGCCTACCTTTGGCTCATCAAACGAATCGTTACGTGGATTATCACCAAATCCACAGCGTATGCCATCAACATTGGATACACAATTAGCAATATTACGCCGTGAGATGGTAAGTAATCTAAGTTTATTATAATGACGTCATTTTATTAATCAATTACTGAGAAAGTAATCAATTCACTTTGAGAATTATTTTCTTCGCAATTTACGTTATAATGTACATATGTAGGATACTTTGAAAATACTGGTTTATGAGTTAAATCAAAACAATTCAATTATTAAATGTTAATATGAATATGTGAGTCATCGTTTGACCACAAAAACAATGTGAATCATCATTTAACGTGTAACTTATTTAAATGCGACTATTCAAGCATTCTCGTGTTTTAATACCCAAATGTGGAGGGCTTAACTAATTTAAATATTTTTTAGCAATAAAAGCGATCCTAAATGAGAAATAACATTATTGTACGTAATGTAACAAAACTGAAATAAATTAATTAACACATAACATTAACGGTTATATGACCTAAAGACGAGATAGAATGAAAGATACAAGAATTAGAAAAATGGTTGATTTGATGAATTATAGTTTTTCTTTTTTTAGTTTTCTCGCTTTATGTGTAGTACATAATAGAAAATTGAACATCACATTGAGATTATGATGAATGTGATTCTCTAAATAACTGTATTAGTATCATGTGCTCAACAATTTTTTGTTGTACCATAATTACATTGATTTTTTTTTTTTTGGTCAACCGATGGCTATCTTAAAAAGCATGCATGAAGGAAACTGTATACGTATTTTTTTTTTTGTATAATTAAAGTTTTATTGTTGTGAAGAAATTTCGGAAACTTAATCGCATGAATTTGTTGTATAATTATAATTATACACGCTATTAAATATTTTGAGTTGAGTGACTGTCAAAATAGTTTCCTCAATTACAAAATTCGCGTTAGAACGCAAAAAATTTAAAAGTTAATAATTATTTATTAACAAGTAGCCATATTATTTATTGTTGCTGGAAATTCAAGTTTAGTAATGCCTATGCTTAGAAAATCAATTAAAAAATCTGAAATGCAATAATCGTTGCACGTTTTTTCAACTACTTTACACGTTACTTGTGACGATCAATTGTAAAACAGTTACATGATCGATATATAAGTAAGTAGAATTATGATCTAATTTTAGATGATCAAATATGTGTACACCTTAACAAATGTTGCTAAATTCTAGAACCGGTTTAATATTTTAATATTTTTATTTGTTAAAAGATACAAGTGTTAAAATACGTAAAATGACCTTGGAGATTTAATATTTCTTTCTATATTCGATACAAAGATATAATATTTATTTATATTTTAGAGCAATTTCAGAGCATTACTATAATCGGATTTAGTAGGTAATAGAAATCATCCGATTAAAGTTGCTAACTTTTTTTTAAATATGAACCTGTGTATTACAGAATTATTTACCAATTATTTATTTATTTTTATTTCTACATATCAATATTCTGTAACTATTATAGCTTAAAATTTAAAGAGAAAATTGTTTTGAATACTCCTACACTTAATAGTCCCCACACATATGTATGTATTACTATTAATATTGCTATAAACTTTCTCTGTCAATTATTAAGGTAATTCAAATGTGGGGATGCATTCAATACGCGAATTTGTTAAATGCGCAGATTTTATTAGTAAGCACATATGCATATATAGTAATTTGAGTCCATGTCGGAACGACAATTTTAAAAATTGATTTTTCCAAACGGCCAGCGTCAGCTCTACGATATAAAACAAAAATATATATGAATGCTTAAAAATGACATTTAACAACTAAACTGAAAAGTTACCTCGCGAGGAGACTTTTTGTTTGTAATCTGGCGGCGAAAGAACACATGAAAAAAGTTTAGGTCATAATTCAGCCGAAAAAATTGACCTGAAGCCGTATACATACATACGCCGGATGGAAATCCGGGATTTTCACGTCTCGCCGTTTTATCCAATCAAATTAAAGAAATAGTACAAAATACACGCCTTCTTTCATCCCAAAAAGTTGACAAAAACTCAACTTGAAGGAAAAAATCCTGCAGACAACCAACCTAAAAAAACAAAACTGTAATTTTTGAGCAATATTTTGTAGACTATTTTACATTGTTGCTCGTTTTTGTTGTGTTATGTATGTAATGCGTTCTTCGGGATGACATTTGAATTTATTGTGATGTAAAGCGTTCTACGAATTCGTATTACTTTGAGATTATTGTGTTTACTTTTAGTTTATTACATAGTTTAGTTAAATAAATAATATTTAAATATATAATATTGTTTATAGAGGTGTAATTTAGGTTTAAATATAGATTTATTTAGTTTTATTATTTAAAATTAATAGAATTTATATGCAGAGGTAAGAAGAGCACATATAAATAAAAATGAAGTTTTTTAATTTATGGTTTATTGTTTTAGAATGACCACCAACTTATTATATTTTGTCTTGAAAAACACATTTCTTAGAACTTAATTCATTAATTTAAAAAGAACTCGAAACAAAATTTATGGAAAAAAATTAATTTATAAAAACTGAAATACTATAAATGCAATACAATAAGTAAAACCAAAAACGAAATAAAAAAATTTGACAGTTATGTCACATTTGAAATAGACCAAATACAGAGCAAAAATCCGATATGTTACTAACTTCTCGTTTGAGATGTGAAAAATCCCAGATTTCCATCAGACGTATGTATACGACTTGAGGCACACAGCATAAATTGAAAAGTTAACTTGCGAGTAGACTTCATTTGTAACCTGGCGGCGAATAGCGTAAGGTCACATCAAAAAGTTTAGTTCATAATTAAGCCGAAAAAATCGACCTGAGGCACACATCATTTGTATTATTTTTGCACCGCTGAACACGATCTGCGTCATGTCAAAAACATGAACATTTTTCTTTATTTTCTATTTGTCAAGGTATAATGCACATGACCAGATTCAATACAAATACATTTTGTCATGACCTTCTTTCGTCATGACAAACTTTTTCGAGTAAAGACATAACATTAGTTTACAAGTTACAGTTTTTTTAAGCTACTTTTGTTATTTGCAAAACAATGGAAAAAATAAATTTTGTGTGTTGATTAAATACTGTTTTGTGTTTTTGTTGATTAAATACTGTTTATAAGTGTTATAAGGACCCTGCTTCTATCGAAAGCAACCGTCAAACGTTGGTTTGCTGAGTTTAAAGGTGGCTGTACAAACACCGATGATCCTAAACGCTCTCGGTCGCCCAAATTCAGCGGTTATTTCAGAAAAGATGAATTTGTGTGAGATAACTGACAACTTATATCATAAAATATCAGAAAGCACAATATTTTGCATGTACATTTGTCAATGAGAAAGCTGTGTTCAAAGTGGATACTGCGCTTGCTCACATTGGACCAAAAACAGCAACGCGACGATAATTTATTGCGTATACTTTGGGGTCAAAACTTGAACCAGCTGAGTGAATAGCAGCCGATGAAAGCCGTCTGAAACGACCAAAAGATCAAATGTCGGCCTTCGTATTTTGATATTGTCGCTTCTTCCAGATTACAGACCCTTATAAATTGTGGGTATTTTTTTTTTCAAAATGTTACCAACCTCTTGGGATGACAATACCTACTTTTTCTTAATCAGTACCCCAAAAATATAAAGTATAGGTAGTTAGAATTGGGTACGCACGCTTACGATACGAATATTTTTACTATTATTACGAAAAGGGAATACATATATTGAAAATTGTGTGGTGATTAAATTTTTTATAAAAACGAGTTTAAAGCCAATGGGTGGGTATTCATGCCGAGCTGGTAATTCGATTAAGTGAGTCTGTTTCTTCAAAAATTTGATTTGTAAATAGACACTTAAATTTATACGTTGTCCTGAAAGCATTGAAAATGGATCACATAGTAGATGCTCAAAAAGTGTTACAAGGCCCGAAATGATGAAAAATTGCAAACATTTAGAACAATAGACTGCGAACATTTACGAGAAAAGTCCCGGTTTGCAAAAGAAAAAATATTTATCACGCAATGCACCGGTTTCTCGGCAATGGAAAATTTTTGCTATTTAAAGTATGAATTGTTTCGGTTTTGGCTCTTCTGACTTCCATCTGTTCCCAAATATTGATTTTTTGGCAGTGGCCGTTTTTTATCAAACGAAAAAAGTCATTATATAGAAGATATATTAATCAGAAAACTTTCTTATGGTGTACGTTCTTATCGTACACTAGTTGAAACGTTTATACTAATCGGAAATTTTCTTATTTATAGATAGTCTGAGTTGCCACTATAATTGATAATCAAAATTACCGTTTGCAAGTAGACGTCGTTATTTAATTATTGAACTATTATACGTTCCACCTAGATATATGAAAACCATAAGCTCTGAATACTGATTTATATTACATTTTCCGGAGCTAAACTATCTATTTTCACAATTAACTCATTATGACTACGCTACCTACAAAATAGTTCGAATGTTTTTCAGATCGTATCATTGCAATTCAAAAATAAAATCCCATAAAAAGTTCTTAAAATTTTAGCGCTTTATAATTTTTAAGGGTTCTCAACTATTTACTGGTTCTTTATTTTTGCTTTAGTTTCTTTATACGAAAACGGTATGTTATAATATCCAGGAAACAAAATTAAATTTTTAAAAGAAAATGTCATCTCAAACGGATCGGCGATAGTTTTACGAAAGAAAGTGGAAAATATCTAAAACCAGTGAATAACACATCGAAAATTTCAAAAGATTTGGTGTTATGGAAGCAGCTGAACCCTCAACAATTCGGCCTTTGGTGATTAAACCTTTTTCATGAATTTCTTATAAAATTGTACATCACAGTTGTAATTGTACAATTGTTTGAAACGAATATTTTTCCTTGTTTTTTAAGTACTGGAATTTTGGCCATTTCTTTTTTTTTATGTTAGATAGAATGATAACTTTTTTCAAAGAAATAACTTTAATTTGCTGACACTTCAACCTTATTGATAACTAACGTCGTTTCTATTCAAGTCAAATGAACCAAAACAGAAAGTTTTTTTAAAAATAATGAAATAAAATTATTTATTTTGTCATAAGAAGTGCCGATACTTATCCGGTAACTGAAAAAGTTAAACCAATTTCGGAATATTCGAAAGAGACAGTCGTTCCTATTCTAGTGAACGAGATGACCGTTCCTGTTCTAGTGAATTCTTGCCTTTAAAAATTTGAACATATTTTATAGCAACATTTTCGTTTTTGACAAAGACAAAAGCGAAACGATATACTCTGAAATGCGCATAATTGAAATGCATATAAATGAGATTTCGATTTTTCGGAATAACTGAATTTTTAGATTCGCAAAACATAGTAAAGTAATCCTAATTTTGTAGCCTTAAATTAATCAAAGTTCATCCTAGTAGAACGCTTCTTTCAAGAAATTGCCATTAATACTTTATCCATGTTTAAATTAGCACCGTGAATACTAGCCAAATCGTTTCAATCAAAAAACGAAAGGTATTCCTTTCTATTTCTGTTCGTGTCCAAAGGAGTTAAACAATAATAGAAAATGGTATAGCCCAGTAGAATAAAAAGATCACTGACCTTAGGGATAAACGATACCAGGCCAGAAGAAAAATTCAATTTTTGCCATATAGGATATGAAGAGCAGAACTACCACTTATACGAGGAGTTGATATGACATGGAATGCGGAGAAGCAAGAAAAGGTATTACTAAACCTATGGGTCAGATCATTAACGAGACGATTATTAATAATGCATCTACTCCATACATATAAGAATCATAATTTGGAGTCGAATAAAGTGGGTTTTCTGAGGTGAAAGTAGGATACTAGTGAATGTAGATGTTAAATGCTTAAGGAAATGTGAGTAAACGCGATTTTTCTATTCCGGGCGTGAAGCTGAATTTCAAATTCCATTATACTATTTGCAACAATGCTGACGTTAAAGGGACCCCCGTCAAACTGTTGGAAAATATGATCAGTCATAAAGGTTGCAGATCGATTGTGTCTTCTATGGTTGTTTAATGAGCCTTTTTCCCTTGGGTGACTCGATTTTTACATTGGGGGGGGGGGGGGGGGGGGGGTATGGGCATTCTAGATTATTGAGAAGTCTAAGCAGTTAACTGACAATATGAATTTTCATGTAAGGCAATAAATGCTATCGTTTTGCAGCTTTTTGTAGCTTTTATAGACTAATTTGAATGAAAACGTTAATTCCTTTCCATATATTTTTAGTCATCTTCAGTGGAAACTTATAAAAAAAAATTAATTATATTTGAATGTTACTATAATTTTAGTTGTTAAAATTTGAAACGACTTAAAATTTTACAAACTAGAATTATTAATTTTCTTTAAGTTTCCATTGAAGATGACTAATAAGTCGAAATTAAAAAGCTAGAATAAGCTGCAAAACAAAATTAAAAATAACCCATTAAAATTTGAAGCAATACTGTCTTTCGGAGCAAGCTAAAAGGCAGAAATCTCGAACATAAAAAATGATTCTAGTTAGGTACTCGAAAATATTGCCGTGACGTACTCTAGGGAGTCCCAAAAACTTTTCGCAAAATGTGTGTAAGCAATGTGTTAATGATCAAATAAAATTTCGAATATACAAGGTCAAGAAATAGAAGCTAACCCAAAATGTTGAAAGTTCAATTTATAAATAGGAAGTACAACCTGTGTAGCGCTAATTTAAAAGTTTTTGAACTTTGATCACGATACCTGAACAAATTTCTTTCTTTCTTTCTTTCTTTTATTACGAGTATTAATTATTATGTGAATACATTTAAATAATATAATTTTTATTTAATTCATACAATTAAAATTGTAAATCATTAAATTAAAAAAACACATGGTGTTACAGATCGGTGGTGCAAATCGTTTTATTTAAAGCATGATCGGAAAATATTTAAAATGTTTCTCATTTTATTTTCTTGTCCGGTACTGAATAAAATATTGATAAATTTGTCAATCGGCATTTATGTGCAAATGGCTTCATTCTGATACAGGGCAACTGCTTTACGTTTACTAAAACGACCATTAGACTTGTTTCAGGTTACATATTTTTTTGTTCTTGTTTGGTGAATTGGATACAAAAAATTGTTGTACTGGAACGGGAATATTAAATTAATGTTCTGGAAATGTGCGTTTTCATACAATCGCATAAATTATATAATAGTTGTTAAGTAAACTAATATATTAAGTATTACCTATTTTAGTGGTTTTACTGTATAGGCAATTCATTCTGTAGTTGCAACAATTTTAAATCCCATCATAAATTTTCTACAAGGCCTTTTTGAATGATATTATCATCACATCGACACATCATCATTATTAACTATTCAAAATTATCTATAACCTTTAAGGGTTACTTCATCAACAACAACGCTTTGAAGTGAGCAAAACTATCATTTTCAAGGACATTCGCACAAAATATCTTCAAACAATTTCAAGTTTATCAAAATTTAATTTATTATTAGTTGGAGAATTCCCGAGAATGATTCACGATTCATTAAATAATGTTAGATTCGTTAAATTTTTTATTCAAATAACCAGTTTAATAAATTTATTAATAAAATAATTTTTTTTATTCAATATTAACAACTATTTGGTTTGACTTTGAAACACTATTTTTATTAGACTACAGTGTTATGAACAAACATATTATAATTTTTTATGGCCTTGGCAATATCTAACGATGCTGAATAAAAAGTTGGAAGCTGCATGTTATTATAGGTTTAAAATCATAACAAGAGATGTATAAACAGAATACGATATGCTGTATACTTCATTTCGAGGAAGGCCGGAAAATGTTTATGAAAATTGTTTCTGTTATTCTGAAGTACAATTTTTTTTTAGTGGGGGAAGGGCTTTACCAATTTTGATGAAATTCGGATTATATTTTAATTACTTATTTATTTTTATACAACGTGGTATCCGCCGCATTTTTAGACTTAGGATCCGCTTCGTTGTGTCAAATGAACTACATACAATAAATAAATTCTCAATCCTATTTGAGAAAAATATGCTCATCTTAGTAAATATAAACCTTTAGGATCGGTTTGAAGGGGTATCACGCAGTTTTTATTTTATAGCGCTAAATTCGCAATTACCTCATATTAACACCAATTTTTCTTAACAAACTCGTCATTAATTTTATAAAACCTCCATATAGGTTCCATCCGCAGGTTTAATGTCAAGTTGAGTAACTTAAAAATTTCTTTTTGCAGCTCTCACCATCTTATTAAATTCCCTTTCTTAATATTTGTCGAATTGTTTGTTCACACCACATCGAAATCTTTTCCACGCGTTTTAAATTGTATCTTTTCCACGCGACGTTAAATGTCATCATCAAGACCAGCCCCCCTATTCCTGAATACGATACGAAAACGAAAATGCAAAATTCATATTTGAATTGAATCAGATTCGTACGATTCTTATTTAAAATTGAATAGGAATCTTATTCTTTCGTTTTCGTATCGTATTCAGGATTAGGGCGACAGGACATCGGCACATGCGTGTAATTTTAGTATAAATATAAATTCAGCGTGGTATGCTACATTGCAGATAATCAGTATTTAAATCCCCCACTAAAATAATCATAATCCTCAGTTACTTTAGGTAGCAGCTCATCTAATTCGTCAACTGTGGCCCTATTCCGGCTTTCCCTGGGAATAGGGAATTGGAAAAAATATTTTCATAGTATTTTTGTCTAAATTATATTTTTCTGGCGTACTGATGGAATTAATTTGGTGTAAATATTTTAGAAACAAAGTTAAATGGGAAAATATTTTTCCCTAAAAAAATTGTGTGGAACAAAAGTTTCCCAACTAGCTTTGTTTTGAAAATTTTTGCACTAAAGTTATTCCATTAGTAGGCCAAAAAATTATAATTTAGACAAAAATGCTATGAAAATATTTTTCCCAATTCCCTATTCCCAGGGAAAGCCAGAATAGGGCCACTGGAAATCCAAACCGCCAGTTAAAGTAGTCCGCGGTTAATTATATTATATTTTGACCAAGAAAATTTGAATTTCAAATTATATGTTTTATAAAATTTTTGTTTATTTTTGCAATTGCACAGTAAAGGCGGTGATACATGTACAGATTTTACCTTTAAGGCGTACAAATCATGCGCGCTGATTGGTTACAATTCGGCCATCTTGAATCGCCTTATAGGTAAAAATTTTAAATTGAACATTTCTCAATTTTGTATAAGGCAAATTTATTTACCTTAAAGGCAAAATCTGTACATGTATCACCGCCGTAAAGGTGGTGATACATGTACAAATTTTGCCTTTAAGGCAAAAAAAAAATGCCTTATACAAAATTGAGAAATGTTCAATTTAAAATTTTTGCCTATAAGGCGATTCAAGATGGCCGATTTTTAACCAATCAGCGCGCATAATTTTTATGCCTTAAAGGCAAAATCTGTACATGTATCACCCACCGCCTTAAAACAACACAAAAATTTGCTGTTCATTTTTTGAAGCCGCAAAATTTACTGCGCAATCGTAAAAAAACAAACAATTTTTAGAAAACATAATTTGAAATTCAAATTTTCTTGGTAAAATTGATTGAGCAGCCAGAATTTCGGCTGGCTTGCTTGCTAGTCGATCGAGTATCTACCCCATTATTAGCGTTTAAACCGAGAATACTAGATTCATTATTCCGGGTAATTCGAAATGGTCTATCACAATGTTATCGCCGTCACCTTCTTTATCTGATTCGCTTAGTACTTGATTTCTTGTTTGCTCATTGGTGTCTTGATTATCGCCATACAGTTTACCAAACCGGATCTTGACGTCAAGTGACCATTTTCACTATTGTTGAAAATCTTGCGACAAGCACTTACCAGTTTCGAACTCTCTTCGTCCGTGCATATGCTGCATGTTAAATTCTTGCTTAATTTTTGTATCGTGCACTTGTTGGAGGCCGCTGTGCCTACAAAACGACTCAAAATTTTCTGACAATGTGTGATTAATTGAGGGGCCATATATCTTATAATTATTGATCGCCTGTTCAGTAGTTATTTATTACATTTAAAAATCTCTAAACTAGTCAATGATTAGATACAAAAATCTATTAACCTGTCCCATAAAATCTATGTGCATCCGTGACCGCGGATCCTTTGTCATTGGCCAACACCGCGAGGTGCACCAGATTGAACACTCGGCAATGGGTGCTTATTAGATTCCAGTCCCTCATTCAACCACGATAAATATTAAGCACAAATTTGTGTTCTACCATCCTTCTCCAATTTGGTTGCTCAATTTTAGTTTAGTCGCATGATGTATTTTTATTTCTTCAAACGTCTTCCGTGGAAGCGAGTGCCGATGCCGCTTATCACAATAACCAGCACTGCTGTCAAATGAGCAATCAATGTGGAAAAGTATTTCCCCTCACTTTCTACATAGAAATCTTGCTTTTGGTGTGTTAATTTTATTGTTATTATTTTACTGTGGTTTCCGATGCATTACCAATTAAATTTGTCGTTGTAAAGTTATATCGTCTTGTTGAAACCAAATGCTAGTCAAGTACCAAACATCCAATTGCTGGTTTCAAAAAGTTATCAATTTTATTATGATAGCGTCCCCAGTACTTAACAGTTACCGAAACGCCTCGGTCATCTTTAAAAACACGACCAATAAGACCTCGAGACCACATAGCTCATCATCCATACTGTCACTTTTAATGGATGCAAAGGTGACTGATAAATTATTTGAGCATTTTTTATTGCCCAGAACCGACTATTTTGTTTATTAACATATCTTGATTTGATCAAATATTTTTACGTTGGTTTCTGAAAAATTTCTCTGTAGTAAGCTTACTCGGTCTCTCTATACTTCATGATGTGGCGGCCAAACAAAACAGTAAACATTCTCGGTGAATACCCAGTATTCGTGTTAATATAAGTAAACTTTTAAAACAACCTTCAATTACAAATTATAAGAGTAAAAATCAACACGAAAAAATTTTCGACAAAGAATTTAAGAACAATTAAGCCTGAGCATTGATTGATATTTAAATAATGGAGAGCTTTACGCACTTGTTAAGAACAATACAAATTATAAATGCTTGATCTACGCTATCTACTCCTCAACCAGGACCGATATATAGCTCAGCATGGTCAAGAAATCGTAACCCTGGCATTATCAACATAATTAGAAATTCTATAGGCCGAATTGTTTCGAAACCTAATCCTTATTGTTGCCAGCTTCTAAGATTTCAGCACACCAAATAAAGGATTTTTTTTTCATGAATGTGTGATCAGATTTTTAAACGAATTTGAATGGAGTTCTGGTACACGACTGCGCTTAAATCTTACAAGAGATGTTGTTGTGTTAGACCAAGTTATTGAAATCGTGATAAAAATGTTAAAAATTCCCTAATTCCAAAAATGTAATACAAAAATTGTGTCCAGACGTCTGTATCACTTATACCTCAAGAATGGCCAGTGCGATTTGTGTTTGGAGTCTGCGCCTCAAAGCTCGTAAAGTGTTGGACGTGGGTCCTTTTTAAATGTTGAGGCCTAGAATCTGAATCTGCAATAAAAACCGGCATTCCTATTTTAAAGTTGCCCTCCGGTGTACCTTCAACTGTCACTGGCTGGCTTTTTAAAAATATTGAGCACCTGTTTTTAAGTTTTTCGATCAGACGTTTATTTTTCCAGTTTTTAGAGTTTCTACAATTATTCCTAACTCGGTATACTTGTGGTATATCTTTGAAAAGCTCATAAAAAATTTAAATTTAGTTGAAGCATCTTAGTACTTAAAACTACCGTTGTTCGGTGGAAGCAGTTTTAATTTTGGTCATTCTTGTATACTCAAGTGCATATCATTTGAAAGGTCTTGGAAGAAGCAACGATTTTGGTAGCATCAGATTTTGTTAGCATCACCTTAGTGTTAACATACATTCACCGTTTTGGCGCTGATTGATAGAGCTTAAATTATGTAAGAGTGGTATATGATTAGAAATTTTATTAGTTGTCAGTATTATAAACCGCCGTTGTGGTCTTACATTTTTCTAATTCACTTATAAATCATCTGGCCCTTTAGTTTACAAATACGCCGTGCTTACGTTATATTTTTCCCATTCCAATGCCGAATTCTTCGGCAAAAGCAACAATTTTCTTATCAGCCTTTTAGTTTACAAATCCACTGTTTTGGCAATGGGAGCAGCAACATTTTTATTATTAGTACTTTAGTTCTATAATTCAGAAAAATTATTCCTTTGGCATAGATTTTATACGTTAATATTTATTGTAAATGTTTTGGAAAATGCCGCAAAATCATAACGAACTTCTATCATTTCTAAATTAGCTCTTAATCCAAAAGTCACCCGACTACACAATGTAATGACAAACGAAAATTAAAACTAATTATTTTTCTTGAAATTTGTTGATCTAGAAACTATTCTAAGAATATTTCCCTTTTATACCAACCCGGAAAAACTTTGTGGATTGCGTAATATTGCGCGGAGTGAAGGAACAAGGTTAAAACCGATATGATTTTCACGATGACGTAAAATAAATTTATACAAAAACATGGCGATGGAATATTGAGAGCATGTTTTCTTGAGTAGTTGTGCCACCAATTTTCTTACTGTAAGTTTGCGTTGTTCTAAAATTTCCGGTGATTTTTCCTGGTTTGTCAATTTTCAAACCGAAGTGCTGATTTCCTCGGTTTCAGCACTTTTTTATTTTTGTAATAATTATTTGACATGATAGTTTCGAACTTGCTGGTGTACGTGTAGAATATATTACGACCTGTGCGACACAAAATAAAAATAAATAGACCGTGGCTAATAAAGATTGCAGGTATATTATGTACATTTATTGTGTAATACAATTTACTTTTAATGACATATTCTGATTGTAATTTATTTTGAAATATCATCAATTTTATTATTTTATTGCAATAGTTTATATTTTAAAAGGAAAAACTCTATTATTAGATTAATGTAATAAAAAATAGTAAATGATTGTTTTGACTTTCTAATTGTAATAATAATAATATCAATAATATATCTAATTATTTATTTATCTTTAACCCTGTTCTTATGGAAAATTTTCGTAGATAATTGCATAAGAGAAAGTTTTATTATATCGTTGAAATTTTGTATAATTAATCCACATTTTCTGATACATATTCAATAAATTTTGTATCTCTGCTATATATGCTCGAGCCATGTGCATACAAAAAATAAATAAAAATTAAGAATCCAATTGTAATTTGATGTATATACATCGAGATACAATAACTGATCATTTATATGTTGGTTGTATAAAATTTTGTATTGAAATCAGGCCATAACAAAATCATGTATGCATTAAAAAAATACACGCTTGCTGCTTGCTACCTTATCGTTTGGCGTATTATTGTATTCCCATTCCTCTCTATCGGTTTCGTAATTTCGTCACGTTTTTTATTATTATTTGTTTACTTGTGAACTTAAAACAAAAATGAATAAATTTTTATGTTTTTTGTTTAGTAATTAGATAAAATATGTATTTAGAATACGACGATATAGGTAGGTGTCTCGCGTATACGTAATGCAAGCGATATTATAGCAAACATAAAAATTGTTGCATTCATCTGACATCACAGATTTTGATTATGCCAATTTGCTTTAGATATTTGTTTTTGAAAATTTGTAATAATAAAGGCTATAAATACTAAATTTTATAGTCGAATTCCATCTTCCAACAATCGATAAGTTTATTCAATTTCACTTATAAATTGAGTTCACAAATTGAAACCACACTCGAAAATCATTTTTCTTATGTTGGTTAATTTCTATATCTAACATAAAAAAAACACTTTTGACAAACACCTTCATCAATAAGAGTTGACCTTAAAAGTATCAGTTGCTTTTGTAAGTTTTATTTTACATATTCGTTACATGCAATGTTCAACCATTATTTACTACACACAATAAAATTACGTGTTTAAAATAATTATTATTGAAAACTATCATTTGTATTACCCTCGTGCACTGCAAACGGATTAATTATTGTTGTTTTATTGACATTGTATTATTTAAATAATGATATGCAGCAAGCAAGTGCATGGAAAGTGTATAGTCTCGATTAATTTGTAAATGCTTAGTTAACACTACAAAAAGATGTTACTCAGAGATTTATACCAAATGATTGAATTAAGTCATGCTTTCTTTTCATTTAACCTATAATGCAAACCTTATAATCATTTAAATGTGTACAATCCACATCTAATTAAAAACAACTTTCACTTGAACATTATTATGATGTCCTTGTATCATAAATTGTTAAGAAATTATATTTTTCTATTATACGATCGAGTTCTGTGAGATATTTTAACATTTAAAATAAAAAAAGCTAATTTTAAATTAAATTTAATTTACTTTAAGAAAACCGCCTTAAAATTTATTTTATTTCAAATACTTATAAATAAACCATTCTAAAATCAAGTCACGCATTTTAGTTGTTAGCTCGAAAGGAAGAAGTAAAATATGAAATAAATAACATTTTCTTGTTGTGGCAATTTAAAACCAATAAATGCACTTGTCGTTTTGTTTGAAACGAAATGTTGTAATCCAGAGTACGGTAATTCTATAAAAAGCATAAACGCACCTTCACAACAATAAAAATTGTAATTATCTTGAATTTTGCATCAATACTAAAAAATATTCCCATAATAAAGTCATAAACAATTCAGCTAAAATGCAATTCCATCACGTCAAAATAGTTAAACAAACAGAAAATATCTCATGGCCGTGTAAATGCAGTCTTATATACAAGAATTCAGCCGGCGTCACATATTATGAATTCGTCACTTCTTAAACATTGGCCTATTTAATTAAATTTGATGTCGATTTACTAAATATTTGTTTCCACTGTCTACTTAATATCACAAAATATGCTGGAACTAAAGTGGTAAATAATTTTCATTAATCTAGTTGGAATGAAATACGTGGAATATGATCCTGTTAACAGCAGAACAGCTACATACGAATAAATAATGAATGTTATTTTTGTATTCCTCTAAGCATTCAGCACATGCGATAGTTGCTTGTTGTTGGCAACCGCTTGTGATTGAGATGTTCTTTAAAACTAACATACCTATAGTCAGAATCCCAAAGCGAATTCTTTGATTATCCCTATCGGATAAGCGTGTTCAGCTGAACTAGGATTCACTTCAGTAATATATTATTTGGCGCTATACTATGACCTTGTTGAGGGAACAAGCTATTACAGCGAGCTTGTCGCAAGACAAGCTTAGCACAGATGATATCGAAGGCACCAATGCAACTGCGAACCGTTTAAGTAAAAAACTAGTGAAGTTGATGAGTTGGTCCCTATTTCTGCAACATTCAATAATCTCTCGAATGACAAAACTCCAATAATGATTTAATGTGCAACATTGTCGATGTAACACATCGCCTGAAAAGTTCCCGTTCTAACAAAAAAAAACAGTTTTTTTGTGAAAAATATATTTTATTACAACATAATTTCCTTCTAGAGCGATACAATCAGTCCAACGCCTCTTAATATTTCGATGTCTTTTTTGTAAAATGATTTATTTTTGTGTGCAAAATAAGCTTCAGTTTCCGCAATCACTTCTTCTTTGGAGCCAAATCTCTTTCTTTGGAGCGCATTTTATGATGCCCGCAAACAAGTAATAATCTCTGGGGCCAAATCTGACGAATACGGTGAATGCGGAACAGCACACGGAATCATCAACTCGTTGTGGTTTTTGGTCCATTCAAACGCGATACCCACTACGAACACAGCTTTCTCATGGACGAATGTTCGTGCAAAATATGACCAACACATTCCATTGATATCTTTACAATGTCAGCTATCGCACGCAACTTCATTTTATGGTCTTTCAAAACAATTTCGTGGATTTTTTTTATGTTTTCTGGAGTTACAGCCTCATTTGGGCGTCCAGAGCGTGGTGCATCATCGGGGGTTGTACGACCACGTTTAAATTCAACATAGCAGTCAATTATGGTTGATTTTCCTGGTGCAGAGTCCGGATAACACTTATCAAAAAAACAGTGCTTAATCAACACACGAAATTTTTCTTTTAAAACAACTGACACTTGTAAACTTAATGATCGAAATTTCATGAAATTTTAACAGGTACCCCAGAAGGGTGGTACAATTTTAAAATCATATGGGTTTTAAATTTGTGACACAATCTATGTATCAGACCGGGAACTTTTCAAGCGATGTAATATATAGCATAGCAGGCGCTTTTTAAAATTTATATTTAAAACCTAGCTGCTCAATGTAATCTGATTTATGATCATGCTCCCAAAAAAGAGTGGGAATAATAAGGCATCCTGATGTCAGATTTGGTTGGTGCAGATAAATTGATTTCTTTTATCGACGCACCAAGACTCCATAACATTAACATCTTATTGCATCAAATCTGAAATAAATTTCAGATGTTTACCTGAAACAGTTATAATTGCACCCGGTGGTCAGCATCCTTGCTCTAGCTACCTTAGGTCTCGGGTTCGATTCCCGGTGGTGACAAGGATAACATTTCACGGCTGGTTTAGGATCAATTAATCACTCATTATCCGAAATGAAAATATGATTATGAAACCTCATTTGAGGCGGCCAAATCCCTTGATGGAATACAGTGCCAGAGAGAGAGCAAGAGAGTTATAATTAGGTCATAGCATAACGTTGGGTGCACCTTGTGGATTACCTTTGGTAACTTTAACAGACACTGAGATTCCATTCAACTTATCTCGACAGTGAAATATTTAAGCATTGTAGCAAAAGATGTTATGAAACTCGATAGCACACGACTCGACTCCGGCTCCACGAGTTTGGAACGAAACCAAAAAGTCACACATGTTTTCAAAGAAAAGTATTGGATAACCATGCTGTTAATGAGCAGGACCGACTGATCAATCAGAACTCCAGTCTGATAATATTTTCGGTAAGATTTAACAGTTAAAATTAAGTTTAAATAAACATACACATTTATGATTAAATGTAAAAATATCATATGATACTCTCCACTTAACCTCGGTGTGAAGGGCCAAGTAATGGAATCCTGATAAAATTATTTAGGCTCCAAATCACTTTTCTCATCGTTTTAACATCTCATTGAGGAGGGCTCTTAGACAGATAACACAGAGAAATGAAACAACTTAGTTTGCAGTTGAGAAACATTTGAGGTCAGTATTTTAAGTTGTTTCTCTAAGCGGTTGTTTAAGTTATAAGTCCATGGCATTTCCATGGATTGTTTTCAGATGTTGTTATTTTTCTTCACGATATGTATTAAAGAAACGCTGCAGTTCTATATAAAAATTTATCAATATTTGCATAAAAAAGCCACAGTTTAATTTATTACACCTTTTTTAAAAAAAGAACCTTACTTTTATTTTAATCTGTACAACAAATTAATTTTAAACAAATTAAAAAATTACAAAACAAATCATAAAATAAAATGATGGAACTTTATCTTAGCTTTTGTGTATTAAAGTGCATACTAAGGCCATCATAAAAGACCATGTCTATATATGAGACTTTTGACTTCTGTAGAACAAAACTATTTATTGATGTTTCATGCAACAACTCTTGCAGTTATCCCCAATAGAATTCCTTTAACTTTTTCCTTACAGAAAAGTATGAAAAAAAAACTTGAGAAATTTGTTTTTTCTCAATTTATTTTTCATACTATTCTGTAATTAAAAAGTTAAAGGAATTCTATTGGGGACGCGCTGTAAGTATGTAATGCTATAAAGAGTAACGAAACAGAGGAAAAAAGTTTTATCAAAAAATGCGTGGGTTATGCAATTTAAATGGGTTATACAATACACTTACACAACAATTTTTAGTTTTGTTTGTATCGAACGAATATTGTCATACTCATGACTATTTATACAAAATGATAACAATTGCAGTAAATAAAGATGTGAACGTGTATTGTTTAACCCTTTCAGCTATTTTTAATAAGAATTACATAAATTCATATTAAGTTCAATATCTACTTTTAATCAATCCACCATACCATTAGGCTCAAAAACCCAAAAATTATTTGGATTGAAACGTGTACGCTGTGATCTACAATCTTCTTTCAATTCAAATTAATATATTAATCAAGATTTTGCTCGGTTCTTATGAATCCCGTTAGGTTTTTCACTTAGTTCTATCACTAATTGTCAGGCTCATTAATTTTTACAAATTTATGGCATGTGTGGCTGGCAGATATGATCCGCAACGTGTGATTGGTGATTTTGGAAAAAATGTTTTAGTTTTCAGCTTAGCTTTAAGTTAGCTAACATATAATACACTTGTTTATTAGTTTCTATAGTTAATGGCGCATATGTCTCGCGATACGTCCCAATCAGCAGTGGCAAAATTTTTCTCATTTTGCTTTTTAGCCTCCAACGTCTATGCTTATAAAAATTGTAAGGGGGGGAGGGAGAGGCGTAACGAGTTTGGAGTAATTAAAGATATAATAAATTTCAATTTGATTAAATCTCGGTCCATAGCAGAAGTCCTAATTTTAATTTTTTATGTTTAATTTTTTTTCGCAAAAAGCCTTTACTGAGATTCTGACGTATTCACAAGCTGGTTCAAAACCCATTTCGAAAACTTTCTTAAAAATTGCGTTCTCTTAACCAAGCAAATACAAATTTGCCACAAAGTACACAAAATTAATTTTGTAATTCAAATTGCATTACGAAAGTTGTACCACAGACACTCCGATCATCAGATGACGAAAGCCCGTTCCCATAAGATGGAAATAAGCGAGCTTCCCAGGTAATTTATATCAATATTTTGAGTTCCGATCAATATTTTGGCTTCAAGTGAAGAATCAGGAGTATTCAGAGATATTGAAAGCCATGAGCGATAGGGTTTGCTATAATGATTATTATCTTGCACTAATAGAAGCAAAATATAGCCCAGGTGAAAGTCCAAATTCTTTTAATATTCGAACTTTAAGGTTTCAGTTTTATAAATTAAATAAACCAAATTTCATGATATGCCATCTGATTTTGGGTTTTGGCAAATAAACCGATTTTTCAATTATACTCGGATGTTTGTCAGGCAAATCTGATATTCGCATCCAAGAATGATTAAATCACTAATACAAATGGAGTGGATCACCACGCGTATTCGCAATCAATAAAAAGCCAGCCAGAATAAGATTTTTAATACAAAGTTCAGTTTGTAAACATTTGATTCTGGTTGGTGATGTATTGGTTACTGCTGAAATCTCAGATAAGAATCATGATATAGTGCGGGCTATGTTCATTGTGCAATGATCCGCCTGGTTCCGAATGGTTTTGTTTCGGCTGAAAAGTCATATATTGCACACTTCTACAATTTTTACTAGAATAACATGTTTATACAAGTTAAAAAAATTAAATGGTTTCTCTGAGTTTTACCATTAGAAAAGTAATAATAGCCTCTCCACTAATGACTTTTATAGACAAGTTCATTAGTATATTCAGTAGAACGTCCAATACATAATTTTAATTTCTCACGGAGAGAAAAATAATAGCAATATACCTTTTGGCCACTATTTCATCGAGAAGTTCACTTATGTTGTCATCAATTGCTTGACTTATAAAAAATTCGGACACATACAATCAAATAAAATTTGAAGATTTTTCAATACTAAATCATAAATCCATGTAATTCGTATGTTTGTGAGAGTTTTTGCGTTACTGTGTTTGAGACCTGATGAACATTTACCGGCAGGGTATGACATCTTCAAGAAGAATCTTTTGTGGAAAGTCATGTGTGGCAATATAATGACAATTCTATGACGAACCTTATGTGACAGTTTATTAAAAAAGCAATAATGTACATAATATTAAGTTATCGCCTTACCTTAAAAAATAGAAAATATACCTTAAAAAAAAAAATTTAAAAAAATCCATAACTATTTTGAAGATTCTCCTAATAAAACACAAGGCGGATTCATTACAAATGTTTACTTATTTTTTCGATTGTTCATCTACGCCAGAAAATATTGCGAAAAAATAAGAAACATCGAAAACTTGTTATACATTATTTTCGCCTAAGGTTGTCATGAAACACGAAATACGTAGTATGATCGTCTTACACTAGTCTTACATTGTGGATTGTTACAAATGATGAATCATTCGGTGTGAACACCGATGTTGACATATTTTCAAATAGAGTCTTCCGTAAAGGGAATCACAAAGAATACTCGTCTGTGTGCTCTAGATTTGGGCTCAATCCGTCCACTTGGTGTTCAAATTAGTAACATTTGCATTGGGTATTGAAGAGTGACGTGTTATACTACCCTTTCATATTTGGAAAGGGTGGTATCAGAAACTTTGGAACCTTGGTTCAACGTTGTGGTATTACCAACCACAGAAATTTGACTCAAATCAAGCAGAAACATGATGCGTAGCGCCTGAAAATGTAAACAAGACAATCATCAATACCACTTATATTTTAAAAGTAGGCTATCGTGTAAGCTGTAGAAACCCAAAACTGAGAAGGTTAAGCGCAATTCGCTAAAATACCTATTTCCTTTGGAGTATAAAACTATTTTATTAAAGCGCAGTTGCAAAGACTGAGAAAAGTCCGCCTGCATCCAGTTAAAATGAAGTCTTAAAAGATCACATAATTTTTAAGTATAAATTACAATAATTTTACCTTACTTTCAGAACTAAACTAATTTTACGAACAAACTTGACCATTCGTAGTCTGAACGTTCTCCTCCGTATTTCTGTAATCTGAACATCAAACTGTGCCTCAGGTGACAAAAGAGAAATTTCGAATAATACAAAACATTTTAGAAATAAATTGGAGTGGCATCGAGCCAAGGAGGGTTCTTGACATACACTATATATTTCTGCAGTTTCATCTTTCGGAAAAACGAAACACGCAAAATTTTATATCGGTGTGCAAACGACTATGCACATGTTATCTAGGCGATTACGGTTGAATAGCAATAAACTGTTAGGTAAACCCTGGATATATAGTCTTCAAATTTTTGAGTTTAAAACTAAATACCAGGATTCAGAAAGTACGGAGCATCCTATTACTCAAGTTTATTATCACTCTTGACAACAGAAAACTTTATTTAATGGCACATTTAGGTTAGCTGCATACCGTTATGCGAAACAAGAATTGTATTTAGAACATTGACCTATCCTAATTGGGGCTAATTTAATTTATAATTCAAAATTTTCAAAGTAAATATGATGTCTACTACAAGAGCGTGAATACGAAAATAATTTTAGATTTTCTAAATATTACTGAATTTTATCGATTGTTGATCAATCATGAACAAGCAGTATCATTTGGTAATTATCCTCACTCACCTCCTCCAGAAACAAAAAACTTGAGGATGCGCAATCTTTATGTTAGATTAAAGCCTGTTCATGAAAGACGCCGTATAATAAACAAATCTTAGGATTCGAGAATGTGAACACAGATAATTACAGGAAACTGTTATAAGTGGTTCAAGTGAGAGAGAGGAACCAGAGAAAAAAATCCTTCGTAAATTTTCGGTATTTATCATTTTTGAACATTTTGGAAGTTCCGTCGAGATAAACAATTTATACATAACACTTTTTTCTTGTAGAAATTTAACGAAAGTAAAATTAATTACAAAACCTATCTATTTTAAACGAAGATTTATATGTTTAACAAATTAAATTGTTTTTAATTACCTATTGTTCTTTCACGAAATTTCAATTAAAAGTAAAAGTAAATAAGTATTTACTACAATAATTTATATGTGCGTTCATTTTAATGTAATGTGTTATAGATTTTAATCGAATCCGCAATTAACTAGAGGATGTGACTTCCAAATGAAATGTATGCATTGCACCTCTCCCTTGTTTTATATGCGAACTTTGGTATGTAAATTTCTTTGCAACGATTCATTCACTCGTACAAAATACGTATGCTCAAAATTAGTAATCGTAATGGCATTTTTATTGCTCCCAAGGCTGTTCAAGTATATATAAACATATGAATATGATACATACTGTACATAATAATAATCAGAAAAAAAAAGAAATTAAATTGTTTTGTTATTATTAATGAATAATTGAGTTGTTTAGTACCTTATTAGCTTAGTAAACTAAACATGATAAACTGTATGTAGTTCCTTTATCTTCATCACTTGCTTGATACAGAAAACAAACAAAATTGTCGGCTTCTACGTCACTCAACTATTTTTTAGTATATTTTTTAAGTATATTTTTTGTTAAAGAAATTTATCGTGGAAGAAATTTATGTTTGTGTTCAATCTTTCAACTTTCAAATTTCACATCATTATCGAAAAGAATAAATAATTCAATAATGTGAGTAACCTTCACTGATTTATTTTTAGATTTTTTATTAAATTCATTTTATTTACTTATTGCAATTGTAGTACGTACTACCTACAAAGTTAGATGATATTATTTAATAAGAAGTTTGGCTACAATTAACGTTATAGCAATTTTGATCGATTAACGTAGATAATAAGGCAATACAGGCGTTAAGCTGCCCAATGTCATCAGTGTATTTGGTGTTGTTAGTCACTTAGCCATTTGTAAAGAACTGTGGCTTAGAAACTAAATTTGATTACGTAATGTCGTGGTGAGATTATTTTGAAGCAGTAATTATACCAACTACCAGTGATACTGTTATTACTTACCAGTGAATTTTAAAAGAAAGTGGATCGAGTAACGCTCGAGCAGACGCGAAAACAAATAATGAACCAGCAGAATTGGTTGACTGTCAGAAATAATCACGTCGCCGACATCCACACTAGGGCACTAAGTTTTATCTTATTCATCTCACGAAGAGATTCGGCGTCTGCACAAATAATTTCACTTCCCTTGCTCCGTCGTATATAGCATACACTCTTGCTGACAAACCGTTCCTTTCAATTTTTTAAATTGATGTTTATTTGGATGAGTTGCTCACTTGAACCCGATATTGATTTTCCACTACTTTGATTTTACCACAAATTGTTCCTATGACCTTCCTCTCGTTAGCCGATAGTGTTCGGTGAGGTTATCTTAGTCTTAGTTAAGCATCCTACCAATGGTCGTCGGTGGTAAATTATTGATCATTTGAGTTTCAACCATCTCAACTCAAATGTTAGACATTAACTTAATTGTGTTAGTGGTCTGGAATAGGAATGGCTATTGCAATGTGATTTTTTAATATTTGGACAAAGCTCACTATATGTGGATGTTCGGTGAAATGTGAAGTGTTGTCGACAATGTGATCCACATCCACTGAAATAAATTATTACGATTTTAATCCTCTATATACATTTTATCTGCAATTGTCTAAACGTTAGCCAGTATCTAAGTTCAATCTATATCGATAATAAAAACAGCCGAAACTTCACGGTATCAATTTAATCAAGGTAACTTTAATGGTCCGGTCTACCTGAGCTCGTCGGCCAAATATTCGATTATTTCGTAAGCAAATACGAAATCTGTTAACCTTCGTCCGGCGGAATAATTTTACAACGCTAAAATCTACTCGATCCCCAATATCTGAAGAGGCTGGGGATATTTTTCTAAAATAAGGTGTGAATGGTCCAGCAAAAAATGTGAAGATCTCACAAAACTTTACCCCTCTCCGGCTTCTACAAGAAGATTTATTAGTATTTAAAAACGGAAAAGGTACAATTGTACCTATTCCGCCTGACGAGGGTTAACATTCTTCTGCTAAGTTGCAAATCGGTTTCCAGGCTTAGTTTACTGCTTGCTTTGCACAGGAGTAGCGTTTAGCATTTTATAGTGAATAGTTTGTATTATTTTCGGCAGTGTCGCTAGGTTTTTAAGAGATAAGTTCTGAAGAAAGTTGAAAATCTTAAAATTTTAAATTGTTTTGTTGGTAAGAAAATTTTTAATTACATTTTTTCAAACTTTTGTAAAAAATCGTAAAAAATGGAGCATTTTTCCTTACAAACGACGGCATATTTAGTTAATTAGATCAGGCTTCAGCGTGTCATCATTATTACTGAATGATTACATCAAAAATTACTGAATGGCTTAATGAATTACATCAAAAATTACTGAATGGCTTAATGATAAGCCATAGGTAAATTTTTATTTTTCTCAATTTACCCAAGTATTGAAATATCCCGTAGTTATAAAACCAATAGCAATGTCTTAAATAGTACGGGGTTAAAGAAAATTCAGTATAAAAATGAAAAATTTAGTTTTATTCCAATAAAGAACAGAGGTTTTCAGAAATTGGCCCTTTAAATTTCTTATTTCGAAAAATTACCGGGGCAAAATTCCAATAATTTTGAATAAATTACATTTTTAACAAACATCAATTTATCTTTTCACAAATTCGAGGAAACCGTTCCGTTTAATATGTAAAAATAATATCTAGTTTATTTCGTTAAATTAGTCCCGAGGCATTTTATTAAATAATAACATAATTAGAATGTCATTATGAAAAACCCATATCCGATTAACATTACATTAAATATCTCGTTTGTGTAATACCGAATTTTCAAGACTGGTCAAAATTCAATAAACGTAAGCATTGTAGGACGTAATTTCTTTTGAACGTGTGCCGACCACACCTTTTCGAATTAAGTGAGTGTCATTTTATCTCATTGTAGTCTTAACTCAGTTTGTTGCGTACGTATTGTACTAAACTCTTCCGTGAGAGACGCTCGTGCCTTAAAAATAACGAATGAAATATTATTGTGGAAACATTCTATTTAAACCAAATTTTAAAGGGGTAGGTAAAGTTCGGAAACTTTCAATTTCCCTAGGAAATTAAAGGAATTTGTAAAGCTAAATCCTTAATTCGACTATGTCAAGTTATCGATCTTAGTTTTCAGTCCATTGTTACCTCTGACCATACTTTCATCTCTAATAATATCAAGCTTTAAAGCCTTGCTTTTACACTATTTCGTAATGGGAGGTTAACGTATTACGATTTATTCTCTCTAGAACTTGAAAAACCGGGAAAATTCATTTATTTGAGGACTTTAAACTAAGACCTGTGTCTTGATTTAAAGCGTTTGAAACCCTCTTGTTAAAACAATTCGCACGGAACAAACCTTTTTGGTATTCTCATTTTAAAAAAGTAAAAGAAATTCCCAAATAACTCAAGGTAAAAGATCTATTCTGCAATCTGTTCGGGTTAATTTTTGACAGACACAAACAGAATATAGAAAAATATTAAAATCCACTTACAACTTCACGAAGCTTCCAGGATGCTGCAGTACGAATCCTGGCTTCGTTGTTCCCGCACACCTGAATATCAATGTTGGCTCTCCCTCTAGGCATCTACTCCCTGTTTCATACTGGTATTGTTTTTGGGAGAGTTCTACAATTTCGGACTAAAAGCAGATATATACAGAAATGTGGACTGTCAGTGTATGTGGCTTAATGCAACGCACCCTGCTCATTGTGAAACAAACTGTAGTGTCAAGAAAGATTTTTATCTAAACCGTTTATGACCAGTTTATTGGTATTTAGTAGACGAAGAAATATAGAAGAATTGTTGATATCCTCTGTTCTTGGCCAAACAAGTTTTTGATCATTAAACTCTCTTAGAAGTATCAGCTTGAACTCAAAAAAGCAGTTGCAATTTTTTTGACAATGTAGAAGTCCATTCGGTAGATCAGTGGATAATCCCTCAAAATGCTGTTTAATAAATTGGTCCACTTTTTCATAGTAAATTAGCTCGTCAAATTCGATCTCACAAGTTAGTTGTTTGACTCTTTGTAAATGAATTTCAGTATCACGACTATAGACGTCGCCTTAATCGTGTTTTGAATTTCGCGAAGATTTTATATATAAACTAATACTGTGATATCTTAAGGTCAGTAACCATCTTGGTAACGCAGATTTCTTCTTCGTTTCCCATAAAATATTAGGGCTTATAGAGCTATTACGGGGGGTATGTCTTCGACTCCTATCATTGCTTTACAAACTATTTTATTCTTGCCTCCGCTACAATCCTCCATTCTCTCCCACTCACTCCAGTTCTAGGTGTAGGATTCTAAATATACTGCCATTCGTATGATCTAAGTTCATCTGATAGTTTTGGTATATGTATATGTATAGTGTGCTGAATTGATTTAAGTACATATGTATATACATGTCTGTTTATTGTACTGACACTTTGTGCGATTGACGCTTTTAAAATCGCTGATTGAAGTAGAAACTTCGTTCTGTTTACTGATATGTAGTAAGATGTGCTTAATTCGCGCAAAAATTTACAGACCGCGTCTAATATCTTGTTCACGTGGTCCGTAGTGTAGTGTAGTGTAGTTATGACTACAGCACTTATATGACCGTTTTCCTGGAGGTGTAGTGTACTAACTCTACCATTATGCCCCTATTGTTGATATATTGAGCTAAGAATATTTGACATCACTCGATGTTTTTTTAAATTATTATATTGACGATTGTGTTTGGCGTGTTCTTGTTTTTTTTTGTAAAAAAGTAAAATATTAAGTACACAAAGAACTCGAATTCAAAAACATAACAAATAACAACTGTTAAAACTAAGTACACTACACTACGCCAAGTGTCACGTGGTGCTTAGTTGCAAATACACTACACTACATCATTTTGACCGTAGCTGATAATACACTTTGGTACTGTTTTTTCTCGGTTCACGTGGTTAGATAATACACTACACTACGGACCACGTGAACAAGATATAAGTTGGCCAAGGATTAAAACTCTTAAACTTTAGAATATAAAACATTCTTTGTTCTAGCAATAGAGTTAATTCGGTCATATGAGTTCCAACCAGCCCACTATAACATTAAGAACAAAGAGATTTCTGGTTCTCTGACTCAAACATAAAGCTGATTGGCACTCATCCAGACCTCTTGAGTTTTAATAAGGGCAAGCAAGTTATTAAAAAATACGTTTTTAATCAAACAGGGCAAACAGGCTTACTTCATGTACTCTCGCAAGCATAATTCTTTATCACTGAATCGAACCTAAAATTGACTAGTGGTGATGGATGGCTGATGTTTGAAACTGAAAATTTTGGCCCCGATTATCATTGATGAGGGCTACTACAAAAGATATATCCAATGCATAGGTCAGACACAAGATACTACATATGTGAGGAATGCCTCGAAAATTATAACGATGGCATTCTTGCATGGCTTTTGGTCGAAAATTGAGACTGAAAGTTAAGAATGTTACTGTTGTTTTATCACCTACTACATGTACAACATTAAATCGTAATGTTTCCTATATTTCGGTTTCGTGAAATAGAAACAATCAATCAAGCAGTCTAACACGACTTCTCAACCGGCTATCCGAATACTATTGCAATCTAGTGTCTCTTTCTATCAAAATTTGCCAAGATGGAGTCTGGTGTGGTAAACTTGCTATAATTTGACGTAAAATCTAGTTCTGCCGAAATAGCATGTATTCATAGCATACAGATATTATTGCGAGTTTTCACTTACAATTTGATCGAAATTTTCTAGCATAATTAGATAGCAATAACAGGTGGAAAGTCCATGTTATGCCCGATTGCACAAAAAAAAGACATCATTCTACGATGACTTTCGCTATATTGACAATTTTTGACAGCTGCACACAAAAAAATTAACGAAAATAGAACCAATGAATATATTACTTCTATTATGTGTACTGTGATCCCAGCCCGGGTGTATCTAATTGTTGCAAAGGTGCAAGGTAGCAAGTGCTCAACTAAATCGCTGAGTGTAGGACAGTTGTCTTCCTGGCCCCTTCATCCTTGTTTAAACTTTCCAGTTTGATAAAACTTGGCTCTGCGCTTGTGACAACTTTAGCCTATATCCTAAATGTACCTTTTAGGTATTTATAGTATATTTGTGATTTTGTTTGCATTTATATCACAATATATTTAAGAGTCTTAAATATTTATTTTTAAATGAAATGTTCATTAAATATTTATTTAAACTATATTTATCTATGATTAAAATTATTGTTTTTATTTATTTTTAGTTTGGCCTGCGGCAGTTGGATTTATCATTACTTTCTCAGCTATGGGCGCTAAACGAATCAATTCAGGATTTTCGGTCGATGTTGCAGGACCAAGAAACCTTGTCGCCGCCATCTCCGTCACCAACACCGTCAGATGCTGCATCGGTATCATCCGATACTGAAGATGATGACGTTATGTCATTGGAAACTCCTATTCCGTCTCGGATGAGACAGGCACCACCGCCGCCACCTCCGACACGGAAACCTCCCTCTCGTCCTGTTTGATATTTTTACTGTAATTTAATTTTGTTAAATTTAACATTTCTATGTATTTGTAATGACAAGCCAATTTTTTGTACATATTTTAATTTTTAATTAAATTACATTTATAATTAATGATAAAAATTGCTTAATTAATTTAATTTAAATTATGAACGCCTACGGTTGTTTTAGTAAATAATTGTTTAGATTTTATTCTTATAAGTTTACTGCTAATACCGTATTGTGATGCAAATTCAAAAGAATTGTATGCCTTTTGAATATGGTGTAAATACTAAATATGCCTGGTTCATTTTCAAGTAACTAAAAAAAGGACATAGCTAATTAATAAAAACAATATTCTTTAAATCTCAAACTAAAATAATATTATATAGAAATATTATTGTTAAACATGTGATGAAAATAATAAATGTATTGAAAATGAGAATCATTACTAAAATAAAGTGTTTTACTCAAATTATAGCAAGGCAACCTGTAAAACCATAGTTCAAGCCACGAGCATCGAAGAGTATCAAAAAAATTTTGTAATATTTGATGCAAGTGGCCTATTGAACCACTGTCGTGATAGAAGAGATCGAGTTCTCGATATCAGAAAAAGAGATAAGTAAAGAACCGACAACTAAGAATTTACAAATAGAAACGTTATAAACATAATTAATCGCAAGAAAATCCCTCATCCACTGTTTGTTGACCTAGCTAGAGTCTGAAGCAGCAGAATCGAAACACACATGAAATCTGCACTATGCGACATCTGGCATGAAAGTAATGGTGGAAGACCCACACAATCGGTTTTACCCAAAACTATATGGTAAACTGCGAGTTGTAGATACAAAGGCAGCATTGTGTATAAGAAATCCAGTGGATAAAGATAATTGATACAAAATGATAAATTCTCTCCACGAATCAGTGAAATTTATTCTACGTTGTTGTTGTTTTATTGTAATGGTTTTGTTGTGATTGTCGGTCTATTTCAGTATATTTCGAATTAAATACACAATCGTAGGAAATTCTTCCATTTGGCGTCAAATCTGTGTGACAACGACTATGATGATTCATACTTACTTAGACACAATCAACTTCCCAACCACTCCATACCTTTTCTTTCCTTTAACGCTCGATCGCGGATAAATTAGAATTTAATTTGAATCATAGATGGAAGATTTTTAAGAATCGCAACAATCAGTTTCGAACTTAATGAGATTATTGATTTGAAAAACTCAGTCATCTCATCAGGCCGCGGCGACTGACGTTGATATTTTACATAGGAATATTGTCTATATCAATACCATGTATATGTAGCACTAGCGAATTACTACATAGTCTACGGAATTCGATTCTTTCATATTCTCCATCTATACTTCATTTTTACCAATTAACTTTTCGTTGTGTACGAATTACATTTATATTTTACGTTGTTGTTGTTTTATTGTAATGGTTTTGTTGTGATTGTTCCGTACATTGGTCTATTTCAGTATATCCATTCAGGAACAATCACAACAAAACCATTACAATAAAACAACAACAACGTAAAATATAAATGTAATTCGTACACAACGAAAAGTTAATTGGTAAAAATGAAGTATAGATGGAGAATATGAAAGAATCGAATTCCGTAGACTATGTAGTAATTCGCTAGTGCTACATATACATGGTATTGTTCTATATATAGACAATATTCCTATGTAAAATATCAACGTCAGTCGCCGCGGCCTGATGAGATGACTGATTTTTTCAAATCAATAATCTCATTAAGTTCGAAACTGATTGTTGCGATTCTTGCAAATCTTCCATCTATAATTCAAATTAAATTCGAAATTTATTCCTTTATTAT
Organism: Nephrotoma flavescens; assembly: GCA_932526605.1. Lineage (NCBI taxonomy): Eukaryota > Metazoa > Arthropoda > Insecta > Diptera > Tipulidae > Nephrotoma > Nephrotoma flavescens. The sequence continues at coordinate 323,786,188 of OW052220.1, forward strand.
TATGTATTTATTTTATGCAAATTATGAAACAAATATGGGACTCATACTTCAAATATGACAATTAAAAATTATTAAACTTAAATTAGCCTTATGGAATGCAAATGGATTAGCACTGCATAATTAGAAATTCAACAGTTTCTTATTGGGCACAACATTATAATCATGTTTGTCTCTGAAGTACAGTCATATTTGTTATGTAAAATAAAATTTTCATGGTCATAAAATCGTACCTTATCTGCAGCCTACTGTCTACCAAAACATTCGATTAAAGCCATCAATTTACAATTTATTTCAGAACCCTAGTAGACAAATTCCAAACAGGAGGATCGAGTCTCCTACAGTCTCATCCAAACACATCTAATGCGGCTACAGATCAATATCACCAACAGACAAGCACCTATATTACGTACCTACCAGCTTACCAGCCTATTAGTTCCCGTTTTCATGACCTTCATCGCTAGAGCTTATGTTAATGCTAAAACATGCAAGAAATTATCACCTGACCACTTGTTGATGCTAATAATTAACCCTAAGTCCTATTTATCCAGTTCAAACCTACAGTAACCAGAGAGTGTTCACTGGAGATGCCGCCAATTAGGACAAAATTTCAAATTGATGTACCCGGTGTGGACGCAGAGACTCTACTAAAGTGAAGATGCTCAACACTCGCAGACTATTCAACAGGAATGATGAAACGCAAAAGACAGACAATAGCAGTTACAAAGGTTACCTGACCTGCTCGTCTATAACTCTAATAAAATAACATTTATGAGGGAGTAAACTACGAACTGGAAAGTTAAAAGGAAGCTGAAACGGCCTACAAATATATTGCACTGGTACCATTCCTGTACCAATATATGCACATATATTGGTACAGGAATGGTACCAGAACAACGATAACAACAAGTTTTTGGTACGTTGTGCTTGGTATAAGATGACGAGGATGGACGTCTACAATTAATGGTATCCAGTTTCATTAATAGTTTGGTGATACCGAGAGCTGAATGTTATATTAGCAGCAGTATAGAAAGCATTTTAAATTAATAATTTGGAATTTCCCAAAATTAGTCGAATCCAACACATTCTTTGACAAATCGACAGATTATTCAAAGTTCGCAGCTTCATTGAAACAGACTGATTAACAAAATCCAAGTCATCCACAGTAATAAAGGGTAAAAGTCTTATTAAAGAATGGCATTAATGAATTCCATTATAATTGGGAAAAAGACGGGAAAGGTTCGGAGCCGAACTCTATTAGCATTTTGTTGCTTATAAAAGTTCAGAAATATATATTTCCCACACCAAGCCCAAAACACCTCATCCCGACTCCCACCAACCCTTCAACCACACCACCCACACAAACCCACATCCACACAAAATATATTTTTATTCCACATTCACATGCTCTATGAAACCAAAATAGAATAGAAAATAAAAAAAAATCTATCAATTTTAAGGAGGAGGGTTAACAAAACCCTACAAATCTCCGAACACCCTAAACACAGAAATGTCCAAATCAATAGGGCTCTATTCCATGAATTGCTTGAACGATGATTAAAAATGTTAAAACTAATAATGTGTGTAATTTCGTTTTTTGAGATTAGAATTTTCTTTTATGATCTAAATTTATAGGATTCTGGTAATTTTTTCATTTCCTATTAGATGTCTCAAACTTGACTTTGTCATTCGTCAATTTCATACATTAACAGAAAAATTACTAAAAATAAAATACAAATGTGTGTGCTGGCATCTGTCAAGATCTTCTGATACTTAGGCTTAATGAAATTTCAACACGAATCGCCAATTTAATATAGAAAATTATACCAATTGCCATTCATAGTATACATAAATGAGAGCAGTAAAAATTTGGGTCCCGGTCGGAATTGCATAAGGTACAAAACGGCATAAGGTACAAAATTGCATTTTTCAAAACTGCATTTTCAAAATGGTATAAGGACACGAAAGGACATTCAAAATTTCATTTTTCGAAACGACATAGGTACAAAAATTTAGGTGAAGGAGAATATTATATGCATACTAAATCTTCAAATAATTTTTAATTTGCATGAAGGTAAATACCTTTCTTATAACCACAGTCGAAAAAAAGTTTGATATGCGATGCAAATAATTACGTATATGAATCCAGCGCAAAAGTATATCGTTTTTAGAAGTAAGCTTTGCATCTTAACAGAAGCGTTATAGTTTGCATTAAAATGTGTAATAAATTACTTCTAAAACGAATTTGATGCAACTTATGACTAATTGTGAAGCTGGGGTACATTGAAACTGTATCGATACAGTTGTATCGTAAACGTAATGTGAGTGAAATTTATTGTAAACAAAATGTGTCGTAAATTATTTTGATACTAATTGCATTTGCAATTTGCATTGGATAAAAATGTGAAGCACATGTTTTTTGAATTAGTTTTTAGTGTGCTTCTACAGCTACTGTAAAAAAGATTTTACAGAAATTTACTAAAAGAAATTTACAAATTTTGTTATAAAAACAACCTGTTCAATTATATTTTATGCTTCATGAGATTTTAAAATACCTTTAAAATACCTAGCAATGCCTCCTAAACTACAGGCCGCTTACACGTCAGGCCCAGCACTCAGCAGACTGCGCTCACCAAACTACAAATATATGAAAAATATTTTAAGCTTATATTGAAAGTATAAACACAATATCTTAGCGAATTATTTTAAATACGCTAAACATTTGTTAACCCCAGGTTATATAGAAATTTCCTTCCGACACATGTGTTACATTAGTTTTAGACGCAACTACATCGTAAATATTTTCAATGCATTCTTTGCTTTTAAATGTGTTACACGATTCCTTCGTATACGCCTCGATGCAAGGGTTGCATCGAAAAACGCTGCAAAATTTTTAAGTGTGACCTATACTAAACGTTTTATATAAAACATGTAGAAGAAATTTGTCATAATCAATTTCATTTCATCAATTTTATTGTAAATTCAACCATACCATAGAAACATGTGAAATTTAATCTTAATCGGCTAAGAAATATTCAAGTTCCATTTGGCTTTATCCTAGAATTTAATCCAAGAATCGTTCACAAATGTTCAAAAATTATATTCATCTCAAATTTCATCGTGTAATAAATAACCGTACCTGTTGGTCATATTCCAGAAATTAATGAAAAGATAATTCTAGATTCAGAATTGATTAAAATATTTCATTCTGCCTTGTTCAGTTTTAAAAATGTCGTTTTGAAAAATGCAGTTTTAAAAAATGCCATTCTGGAAAATGTTGTTTTGATATATGTCGTTTAGAAAAATGCCGTTTTGAAAAATGCTGTTTCGTACCTATGCCGCTTTGAAAAATGCCGTTTTGAAAAATGCTGTTTTGAAAAATGCTGTTTTGAACCTTATGCAGTTTTTAAATATGCCGTTTTGAGAAATGCAATTTTAAAATATGCAGGTATGAACGGATCCATAAAAAATTACCCCTTAGTAGTACAGCACTGTACTTATACTTTATTGTAATTTAATGCTATTGATAAAAAAAAAATTATAAAATTGAAAAGTAGATACAGATAATTACGTTAATCAAAAATTACGCCCACACTACAGTATCCACACTAATCATTCAGTCTTGTGTAAATCTTCAAAATGTTTAGATTAAGTTGTGCCTTAATATTAATAGTGATTTTATTTGAAGACAGCTATGTTGAATCCAGGATCAAAGAGTGGGTACCTAACATAAATTGGGATAATCCAAAAATGTGGAAAAATAATCAAACGCCATGTGACTTTGAAAATATAGTTTTCACAGCGAATGTAGAAGCGGTTGTGGAACTGCCTTACGATCTTAAAGTGAATACTATAATTTTACCGGAAAACGGATATTTCGTATTAAATTTACGCTCTAATTTTCTAATAAGTGAAGAAGCAGAAGCAACAGATGGCAGTGTAAAAAAATGTAATAAGGATTCAAAAGATAATATATATTTAAATCCAGTGGCTGATAAATGGTTCCTTTCACGAAATTGGAAAAATGCCTACTTCGAACAATTAGACTCAAATAACAACCCGGCCGTTCCGCATCAAGAATTAATTCCCTGTGATAGCGATGAAGTCGTATTTCCAAGTGAAAACACCGTTTTACTTGATTTTGAGGATGCGCCTATGGTATTATTGAACAGTGTCCGATTTAAAGATAATGCTCTACTTGATCAATTTGTGATCTTTTCAACCACCGAATTGGGACGCGTTATGTTAAAAAACTCTGATTACACGACAGTAAAAATGCGCCGCTGCTTAGGTGACCGCGATCAATGTGCTTGTCATCAGTCGGTTGAACAATTTGACTTAATGGGAATTTTGTGTCGCAATGAGAAACCATATTGCATTAAGCCGCTTTGCTTAAACCCAATTAAACCGATTGGCCATTGCTGCGAAATTTGTGGTTCGACTGCCCTAATAAAAAATCAACGGCTAGTGAAACCAATAAGAGATATGATTACAAAAATGAATAGTGAAGCCGGGAATCAAGTGTTTACGTACGTGAGTATAGTAAATAACGGTACGAAAGAAAACAATAATCCTGTAGTACAAGTGGTTGCTGTAGATCGCAATGAATATGAGACAGCTAGTGTGAATTTTATAGATAAATTTACATCAATTTTGCGATCGGTTTATCAATGTAAGTAAAACGAGCATACAATTTTTCTAATCTGTATAAAATATTTATGTTTATTCTTAGCTGAATTAATATCGGTACATGCATCAGGAGCACCATACAATCCAGGCAATTATAACGTTTGGACCATTGTAATTGGAAGTTTTACACTAATAGCAATTATATATGTTGTCTTATACATGTACTATGAGAAAACCGATCAAACTCTCTTCGCAAATTGGCGACCATCTTTTAGGCTAAACGACTACAGATTATTTAATCGTCCATTTGTATTCGCACGTTTCGAGAATCGCGGGAACGAGAGTGAATATGAAAACATTACTGTTGGTATGGAAGCCGCACCTAGCGTAATGGATTTGGCTGCACCTTCTGCGTTTAAAAATCCAATTTATGAGAAAACAATGCCACATTACGATGAACCTAAAAAAGTAAAAGAATCCACCGCCTTTGAAACAGCGAGATCACAAAAGGATGATGATGAAACAGGAACGGATTTAGAAGAAATTAACATTGAAACCATTGAATAAAAATCTTAATATCGGGTTTGTTCATGTTATTTATAAATTTGTTAAAAACTTTGAAATATATTTGACTATTTAGTAAAATTGGAAAAGATAAATCATTTCAGTTTTTACTTTTTTTTGAAAGTCTATAAAACTATGAAAAACCATTGTTATCTGTAGATTATTCACTTCAACCAAGTACATTATACGGGCTGGTACTATGAGGGCGGATTAACAAATTTAGAATATTGAATTAATAAATTGTGTGTGTTGGAGAATACACCCAATAACACCTATTGGCTTAATTGCTATGCTGCCATATCAATATTATTTGAGGCGTTGAAATCTTCGAAAATTGTTTGTAGAATGTTTTACAGTTTATAAAATTCAATTATCCAAAAATTGTTATTATTTTATAACATCATGGAATTATGAAACTCCGCTGACATGATTATCAGAGGTGTAACCAATTGTTTGTACTTCTCTACAATCCTCTACAATCGAGCGCAATATAACTTAGCATTGTCGGGTGTTCAACGTTTAATACCACTGAAACAATTTTCTAAGCAGATATTTTTCTTGCCCGACGAATATTTTTCTTGCCCGTATCAGATCAAGCATCAAGAAACATAGCTTTTATCTCATCCACATAGCGGCAACAATATAGCCTACAAACGGATAGTTGGGATTTTGGTAAACGAGAAATGTCTTAATGATGCTCATATATTTTGCAAAACAAGTCCTACCGCTTCGGTTCGAGTCTCAGTTTATAAATTTGCGCCACCAATAGAAACAACAATGGAGAACGGCGTACATTGATCTTTGTTCAACCTGTTGACATATACAAATACAGGTATCAATCACGCAATGGCGTAACTTGTGGCAAAAGTGATTACTTTATCATCAGCTAAAGAAGCTCAATCCTCAAGGTCAGAACAGACGCCAACGGATTAATTATAGCGATCATAATTTAATATTTGTCCATACACGATAGAAATGTTTATAGAATTGCGGCGTAATGAAATAAACCAAATAATGCTAATTTGTGCCGTACAGGATGAATAAAAGATGAAAGTAGATGAACATTCTGAGGTACCGGTAAGAAACGCTAGAAAATAATGTTGGGGGTCCATCTGCAAAACAGTTGCAAATAAAGCAATTAGTGGAGACGGATTTGTAAAAATCGTTCAACTAAAAGAAGTTTCGAAAGTACCTTTTGAGGACACAATGACTCTCGTGGTGGTGACTTGGTGAGAGACAAAGATTTTTCAATCGCAACACTTTGGGACTTCTAAAGCATCTGCAGTATCGCTCGGTGTGCGTTGGTCCAAATACTAACCGATATATATGTAATAAAAATGTTGAATATGTAGCCGAAAATTCTAACGTTCACGTGCTGCAGTATTCATTGTTCATGACATTTTGCATATTTTGTAATTTCATTTTCAACAGGATCTATTCCCAAATCACTATATGAATGTTGCTGTTTCTAATTTACCACGGAGCGTTGATAGTGTTTCTCAGTACTTTATTTTGAAATCATTCGATTTTTTATATTACTCTGTTTCGTACTACACAACTGAATGCCATTTATACGTCCAAACAAGTTTCAATATTTTCTGGTAGAGCAGAATTTCGTTCATTAGCTTCCTAGCAACCAATACATTTTCTTGTATTTTAATTCCAATTCTTTCATTTTCTTTTTGATGTCAGCTTACCGGCGAAGCTTACAGTCCAAGCTCATACCAAGATATTTGAAAGTGTTTGCATATGGTATTTATTGGTTTTTCATATACAAGTAGGTTTTATGTGCCTTAGTCCGGTTCAATTATTATTTGGTTGTTCGTACTTACTGCCATGATAGGTGAGTCATCGGCGAAAGTGGCTCTAACCCAGATTCTTTATTTTACGTAAGATTCCAGTATTTGTTTTAATTAATTTTACTTTATGAAGGTTTGACATCATGTCCAACTTTGTAAAATGCTTGCGCTATATTTATGAATAATACGAAGCAGACCTTGTTCGTTTCTAATGCCTTTTCAATCACATTGCTTATTCTATGTATCTGATCAATAGTTGAGTGCTCATTTCGGAAACGAAACTGATAATTCGGTATAAGTTATTTCTGTCGAGTATCGGTTTGGGTCTTTTTTAATAAAAAATTTTCAAACAGTTTAGACATTGTTGGTAACAAGGAAATAGGTCCATATAATGTTAATAAGTGAGGTTGCTTCCCTGGTTTGGAAATAATAATGTTTTCAGCCATATCCCATATTTTGGTACGTATTTGAAATGAATACCTACTACATTCATGACATAAACTATTTTTACTATAGCATTTCTTGGAAGTTTCTTTCGGATTTGTCAGGTTATTAAATAGAAACCTATAGTGCTTTATTCGATTTGATATTGTTCTTGATGTTTGTTCTTCTTCTGCTGTATTATATTTTCATCAAACATTTCTTCAGTTGGATGTTCATGTGGTTGAAATATATTTTCAAGGTGCTCAGGAAATTTTACGGCTTTTTCTTTATTATTCCTTGCCCAGTCCCATCCACTTTCGCATCTCCTTGACTTTCATAAAATTGCTAGAAATATTTTTGATTATAAAGGAAACGAAGCGATCAGATATTTTTCCTCAGTCATTGGGCCAGTACGCTTTGACTTTCCTGCTGTAAGATATTCACAGTGGTTTTCTATATTAGCATTCAGTAATTCTTTTCCTCTTGTTGCTATACATCTGAAAATCTATACATCTGTTATGGACGGAATAGAAGTAAATGTCTGATGTTGCGCCTAGTTTATTCCCTTCAAATAGTATAAAATATGGCGTTTGGAAACGTTTTCCGATAGATTCAAGTTAGTGATGCACGCTTACTAATTTAATTATGATGTCATATATCCTTACTTGGCGGTTGTGCTAACCATTTGTTTGATAGACTTTAGTATTTAATGAATAAAAACAATACAATCATTTCTGAAATTCTCACGAAAGAATTCTTAACCTTAACCTGTTCAATGTCGACCACAAATCAATTACGATTAATAGAAGCGACTTTCCTCTGTCTAAAATTGATCACTATCATCCGCTACTTCTAATTCGCTTGAAAGCTTATCTATTGAAATGTTTGCACCTTAAACAGATAAGTTCACTTAATTTAAAATTACTTGATTATCCTTTAATAGCGAGAGGACTAGCTAGCTATTGATAAATTGTATGAAATTTTAGATTATTCCATAAAGCCTGGCGGATCTTATATTGTTAAATCTAAAATTCCCGTCAACTAAATTAATTCGCGTTAACGGAAAATTTCATAACATCGCGAATTGTAATGTGCTTCAAATTACTTAGAATACGATGAAAGTCACGTTAAAAAGAACCCAAAGCCCATCTGGACCTAAACCCAGACTCTAACACCGGCACCTACTTACCCATCGTGCATGAAAGTAGGTACAATAGAAACAACTGATAATCCAAACTCTTTTTCCCACGATAATAGCTTAGCTGTAGATTTAATCTAAAAAGATGATGTTTTAAAAGTTATTTCAGTAATTAATGTCAATAAAGGCGGATCAGTAAGTCTGACAATATATCAAACTATTTCATTTTTCAGTTGAAATGTTATTTAATCGAACCTTTAACTCTGTGATATTTAAAGGACTTGTCAAAAGCGATGTTTCCTAAAAATCATTTTTTGACCATAAAATATTACCAATTAACCAAGTTCTTTCGTTAGGACTAAATTAAATGTATAATTATGATGTATTAATTCAAAATTATAGAAATAAAATGTTTAGTTTACCCACAGACAATCAAAATAGATTTTTCATTTGAACTAAAAAATTAAAACAAAATTTATTTCTGATAATTCCAATGTCATCGTTGATCTGTGATTTTTCGTTAAACTGCATATACGTTTACGCAAAAAAAAACAAAATATTTTTGTTTGTGTTTGAACTTTTACAGAAAATCACACGCCTTATAAATTTTTATGTTAACAAAGGATGAAATATCTCTTTTAGGTTGTCTCTGGTTTATTTATGGTTAGGTTTTAAAGTTGATCGTATTATTTTACCTCCAAGTTGTTGTTCCTTAACAAGGTATCAAAATTCGATTATCAAGCTAAGTTTAGTATTGAAATTACTTAGAAAATATAAAATTTAGTTTAAAAATATTTAAAATTTCAATTCTGATCGATTGTAAAATTACGTCACTGATAAGTTTTTGTTTTTACGCCGCAATGATGATTTAATTTCAAACATTTACATTCGATTAAGTCTCTAGATGGCTAATCAATTAAAAATAAATGTGTTCCAGATTAGTGGTCATAATGTATTACAATATTATATCCAATGTTTAATAGCAGAAATAACAAATTAAATAATTACTTTTATACAAACGGACAATATAAGTAAAGCATATAGTACATAAATTATCTAAAATCGGTATAGTCCAATTTAATAAGAAACTAACCAGTTTGATTATATCCCTTTTGCTGTCCGGTAACACAATTGTGTGGGTACGGCATATATACCATGTCAAAAATTTATTTTTGTATGTGTTTTCAACAAACTTACGCTTTTGTGCATTCCTTTATAACTTATTTTCGTCCGAAAAAAAACACAATAACGATACACACAATTGTGTTGGTTGTACTTAAAAAAAGGTGAAATTTTTTATCAAAAACGCCATTACATTTGGTTTGGACTAAAATAAAGCAATTTTTTTTTATTTTTGTTTGAAAAAGGGATATTATTTGGGCATTTAAATATCGATACCAAAACGAAATTTGTTTTCTGAGTACCAAACAGCCTTAACTTCGCGAATGTCTCCAGCAAAGTTTGATCAATGCCAACTGTGCTTTGGCATTAGTTTCATGCCTAGGAATGGCGGGCTTATTCATAAGCTTTACTTCATCTTTTAATTCGTCAATTTCTCGTTCTAAATTCAGAAAAATAACATTTTGTTGGTTGTCCTAGTTGATAGATTTCATGTCATTGATTGGACGCTTTCAGGACACCCAACAGTTGAGAACATGTTGAGTAAAATCGCGGCCAACGAAATCATAATTTTTAAGACGATGAAATTTTCAAATCATAAATTGGCGATGATTTTACTAATCATGATAGGGAACTTGAAAGCGCCACTTGTATAGCTTCTGTTCTTTTTCAGTTTCCAAAACAAAGTCCTACGTTGAATAGTTAATGCACCGTGGTACATTAGAAATGACAACCTTCATAGTGATCTGAAGATGGATTTCTTCAGTGGAGAAATAAGCAAACATGCGGGAAAACACCTGCAACGTATTAGTCTACACCAGAATTTCGAGATACGGCGTATGATGGTTTAGGTTTAACTTCAAAAGAACTAAAACTAAACATCTTGAAAGTATGATAATAAGACTAGTTGTTACTGTGGTTGCACAAATCCAAGGAACTTTTTTACGAATTTTCTAGATAATTGGATTAGATGGCTGGAAAAAAGAGTTTCCTTCAGCTTCTATACGCACGCCTACTAAAATAAATTTATCAATATCGAATTTCGTAAACAAATTGTTAGTCAGACATGTTGGTTCAACAGAATCCCTATCTAAGTATAATTTGTATTCAAATGTGCATTTGTCAAGTAATACAAATAATTTTGTCAATGTATGTATGTATATTCTAACAAATTTGAATGAAATAAAAATATCGAATGTGTATAACGTTGTTATACCTACATGAAACTATCAAAAGATCTTAAAGAGAGCGCGGAAATAAGTAACAAAGTCGTATTGCAGTGTACCACTATTACCAAACCAATACATTATTATAAGCTTTGAGCAGAAAGATTGTATGTGTGTTTGTGTAGTTTTTAAAATAAAATTTTATAGTTTCCAACCAAAATCTCTTCTCTACCATTCAGATTCAGTATATTTTGTTAGTTTCTTATGAGCTATGCGTGATTCTTAAATATTAAGTGTAATGTGTAAGAATATATTATTGAAAAAGAAAGCAGCCATATTAGTGTACAAAGAAAATGTTAACTAAATAAACACAATATCTTATATTTAATTCTAATTAAATTATTTAATTAATGTTAAAGTTGTGGCTGCCGTGATCAATAACATCAGGAACAATTATTTTTTGCATTTAACTCAAGTTACTAAACCAGTACAGTATATACTTTATTGTGCGGATCACTAACTATTCGACTAAATACTAATCGGTGTCGTATTTTATGATCATAATTTTTTCATGATTGTATTGAAAATTAATCATAGTTATTGGTTACGATATAAACAAAGCTATACAATTATTTGAATAATAATTGTGTGTAGTTGCAAATGTTAATTTAGCTTGGTGTTTTGAAATTAGAACAGACTTTTGTGTGACGAAATTGGAAATATTAATAAATGTTATTATTACTTAACTAAAAACAATAAATTCAGTGTTATTAAATGTTTTACAAGTGTTCAGGAATTGAAAAAAAGTGAATTTATATTGATCAATTGCCTGTATGTACATACAAATTATTTAGATTTGTTGGAAGTAAAAGTAAGAAATTTCTTTAAAAAGTTTTATTTGATGACCGATAATACGCAGTGTGTACCACTTAACAGGCTCAGATAAATGGTCTTAATTTGTATAGTGACCTCAATCTACGTGTATATTTTTAGTTCTTTTTGTTGGTATTGAATTCTGAAAGTTTTTGTAATATAATAAGACGACAATCTTCTGTTTTACTTCTATAGAGGTGAAGAAACTATTTATGTATCTTATTCAATAGGCAAAGCAGGGAGAATCTAAAAGATAACTTAGAATTAAAAGTAAGAACTGATTTTTAGTTCAGATTTATCACAGGAATTGTAAGTTTTTATTTTTCCACCTACAGACTCACCAAAGATTTAGAACCGAAAAATGCATACTCAAAATGAAATTTTATCCTGAAATTATCACTAAGGTTAAACCCGAATAAGAAAAAAGTGCATTAAATTATACCAACTTCCCAAACCATAAACCGAAAAAAAGAATCATGTTAACAAATAGTCATCCGTCAGCTACAACGAACTCAAAATTGCCTACAAGTATAATAAGCTTAGCAAGCAATCCAAAAAGTCATCAATTACTTTCCAACTCAAATCACACGAGTGGATTAATAAATTCGAATTCAGCCATTCAAGCACATTCGATACCGCCAAGATATCAGCCTCCGCCACAGCCGTCAACTGGAAATTTGCCAAATAATACTGGTCAAATAAGTGGTGGAATATTAAAAAATTTTGGATTAAAACAACCAATTTCTTACTATCATCAATCGAGTGACTTAAACCATCCAGCTACTGGGAATCATATAAATTTAAAGTATCCCCCTGAAATACCAAAACTAACAAACATTTATCTACCAGATAGTTTAAAAACAACAAACGGTGGTGGCGGAGTAGCAAACAACAACAATCAATCACGATTAATTCCACCGCGTGCTGGTGGTAATGTAAGTGGAATAAATAACGGAGGAACGAATAATAATCTTAGATTATCATCGTCCGGAATACATCCACCGTCAAGATTAAATCAGCAGCAACAAACTGCTCAAATACATCAACAAACGCAACGAATTCAAAGTGAAGATTCAGAATTTGTCCAAAGGCAAACGCAACCTAGTCAAGAAATGTTAAAATTTGTTCGAAAATGCGATTCAGAATCGACTCAAACAAATACTGCGGCTCCACCAAATACACAAAATAATGTTGGCGTACCAATTGGACGGTTAACTGCCGAACAAAATAGACATTTTCAGGTAAATTATACTATAATATTATGAAATGGATCGAGAACTTTACTAATTGTTCATATCTTTTTTATGAGTAGAGTTTAATTGGTGAATTACGCGCCTTAAAGGAAGCTAATCAGAGACTAAGCGATGACAACCAAGAACTAAGGGATTTGTGCTGCTTTCTAGATGATGATAGGCAAAAAGGGCGAAAGCTTGCTAGAGAATGGCAAAGATTTGGAAGATATACAGCAAGCGTTATGCGACAAGAAGTTTCAGCCTATCAGGTGACTTTCAAATTCTATTTTAATTAATTTACAAAAAATGTCGTTTACTCCTAAAATCGCTCTCAATTGACGAAATTATTTTAAAACGACAACCCGAAAATTATGCGCAACACAATTTAACATAACCACAAAAGTGCGACAAACAATTGTTAGAAATGAATTCAGAGAAGGATAATTGTACTACAAACAATTTTACACGGAAACAATTCTACACTGAACAATTCATCGAAAAGATTCGTAATGGTAATACAAACAATTTTACACAGAAACAATTCTACACTGAACAATTCATCGAAAAGACTCGTAATTAAAAAACATTGATCAATTTTCTCTTAATTGTTCAATTGTGTGGTACGGAAAGCAAAGTAGGACACCTCCTCTTTACGCCGCAATGACATTGTAATTTTACTGTCCCTAGATGGCAAATGACGAAATAACAGTGTAGCCAACCAAAATAAGTGGTTATTAATTTATTGTAATATGCAAGGTTTCGATCAGGGGCGGTATGTTGTACCATCACTTCGAATCGATAAAAGTCGAATTAGAAAAAAAGTCGAATCGAAAAAGTGAAAGTTGTATTATTTTTGCTTTTCGAAAATGATACAACATACCGATATTCGACTTTTTTCGAATTTCGATCCGAAGTGATGGTACAACATACCGCCCCAGACAATTACAGATATAAACAATATAAGTAAAGTTTAGTAAGCAAATTATGTATACAAAATTTTGGTACTCGAATTTTTTAAAAAATACACCAGTTTCATACATCTAAGGGCATTTAAATATCGATACTAAAAAAGAAATTTATTTTCTCAATACCATACAGCCTTAATAGTGTGTTCATGACATCGGAAGTTGGATAAGAAATAATTCCATGGTATCAAACAAAATGAATTAAAACAACAACAAAGTTAAAACAATTTCAACTCGAGTTCGGAACTAGTAAGCGTGGTATAAAGCATTTCACGTAATTTGATTGGTTTTAAGTTCGTTAGCGAGTATGGAACTATTTATTTCCGATGTCAAGTACGCTCCGGCTTATACAGCCTTTAAAGGCTGTATGGTACTGAGAAAACAAATTAGTTTTTAGTATTGATATTTAAATGCTTAATAAACTTTATTAATATTGTTTGTATGTGTAAAATTAATTAATATTTTTTTTTTAATTTTCATTATTATTTTCTGATTTTAACATTGCATATTAATATAAATTAATGACCACACATTATTAAGTTATTTGCCGTCTAGGGACAGTAAAACAAACAAATGAAATCGTCATTGCGACGTGAAAACAAAAAACTTGTATTTTGACGTAATTTTTCAATCGATAACTCGAACTAATCTAAACTACTACTCAAAACTAATCTAAATAATCAGTACCTCGATTTTATGTTTCTTAACAACTCGATGCAAGCACTTGTCCTGTTTAGAAGTAAAATATTGAAAAAAATTGTTTCATAGGCACCTACCATCCACCTACAGACTAAACATTTTATTTCGATAATCATATATTTATATGTACCTAAATTATACATTTTTCATCTCTAAAGAAAGAATTTGTAAAATATTATGGTCAAAAACTGATTTTTACTAAGGGATACCGTCGTTTTCCCGAATATTTTATTACCAAATTGATGTTTTTGACTAGATCAAAAACTTACTAATAGGCTGTTTCTCAAATTTCAAATTGCCAAAAATAAATATTACGAAAAATATCCTAAATCACCTTTTGTAAATTTTTGATTGTTTGGGCGAAAAAATTAATCTCAAAGTTACAAAATTTTCATTTAATTTTATATTTATTTAAGACTATTAAATGAAAATATGAAAATGAAATATAAATCTACATAATAGTAATATATATTTTATATTTTAACAAATATCTATAATGTTTCATTTTTTCGAATCTTTCGAAAATAGAACCAAATGAGTCGGAATCTGCGCACACAGATTTCGACTCATTTGGTTTTATTTTCGGTAAATTTTGGCATTTTTAAACCGATATTTTTATTTTCTTGATATTTTGTGTTCTAGCAATTTTTTTTTTTTGGTAAATGTATTTTTAGTTTTATGGGTTTTGAGATTTTTGTTGTTTGGATTATGTACTAATTTCGGCAGGGCATTTTGGGATATATTTTCTCTAATAAAATTATTGGCATTCCGATACCAACCCTTTTACTAAACATCGTTTTTGACAAGTTAGATACCATGCAGTCTTATATTTCAGTGGTTTACACTTAGGCCATTTTTGGCCCATTGTGATACCACGCATTCATGCTACATCATTAACCCATTCACCTATTCACCTACTCACACAACTACAGTATACCACCTGCACATTGCAAGCTCCATGTCAACCTGTACATTGACATGGACGGTGGGTCGGCGCTGAATTCTGTACTCCATCAGAGGGTCTCAGTTGTGTTTATTAACATCACCGATTGTAGTTGATGATGAAAATTCGATTTGCATCTGGCCTCTGATGGGATTCGAACCCAGTACCTCCCGGTCCAGTCTTAAGGAAAACAATATTTACTTGAATAAAAAAATTGACTGGAGCTGACTGGAATGGGTACTGAAATTGTACCCAAATATAAATTAACAAAGAGTTTGACTGTTTCGTCTAACAATTTAGTCTATTTTATTGCTGTCCTACTAGAATAAATTTTAACAGATATACAATATTTTTCAAATGTCGTTCAAGTATCGAAAGAAGTAAAAAATGACAAAGTTCTATTCAAGTAGGGCTGGTACA
This sequence comes from Nephrotoma flavescens, assembly GCA_932526605.1. Classification (NCBI taxonomy): domain Eukaryota; kingdom Metazoa; phylum Arthropoda; class Insecta; order Diptera; family Tipulidae; genus Nephrotoma; species Nephrotoma flavescens. The sequence goes on from OW052220.1 coordinate 323,802,155, forward strand.
TGATATAAAATCTGAAACAAAGTTCAGTTTTATTATAGCGAAACGAGACGTAATCTTCGATAAAGTATATTGAAAATGTGATAAAAGGGCATGCGCCACTGCATATTTAGTGAAATTCCCTTGACTAAACAATTTAAAGTAATATTTTGAATGCTCGACAGAGCAAAGGGTTTTATTTTAGCAAAAATTGTGTTTACTAAATTATGAATTTCAATTTCGACGAGTATAGGGAAAAAATAATTCCCATTAAAAAAATGCCAGAAATAAAAGGAAACAGTCAAAAATAAATAGTTTTGACTAAAATGTTTTGTAAATATTTTTCAGAAAAAACAAAATAGTGGGACAGAATACCTTCAAATGCTAATTCGTTGATTTTCGTCAAAAGTAGGATCTGAAAGTATCAATTATTAGCAATATCCTAACAATGTAGAATTTGTGAACGCACACCAGCTATTTGCAGATTTTAATGAACTAAGCAATAACGTAACGGTAACGATTTAAATAATTTTCAGAGTAAACTTCGTCAACTAGATGACAAGCAACAAGAACTAATACGTGACAATTTGGAATTGAAAGAACTGTGTTTATATTTAGATGAAGAACGTGCCAATGCATTATCTTCAAATAACACATGTCAAACATGTGGTACTACTATATCCGTTGCCACAGTTGCATCACATTTAAGGGACGACGGAGACGGAAGTAGTTCAAGCACCAATGCTGATGATCCAATGCCTAATATACGACAATATGAACGAAATAATCCCACTGTAAGTAATTAAAAATTATTATACGAATTCGAATACCGTCATTCACAAAACATTTTTCTTGAAGGAGCTTAATCTAAGGCCAACATTGAGCGATCAAACGTTACAATATGTTCGTTCATTGGAACGTAGAATACGTCAACTTGAAGAAGAACAAATGACTAGTGGTACTGTAGCCAATCCAACTCATCAAAATAATACAAATGATCCGATGACCGGGAGGCCAGAAGCCGTTGTTCGTGCACTTCAAGTGCTTGAAGTACGTGAACAACTAGAACGAGACAGGATTGGAGGTGTACAAACTCAATCGGCTGAACAAATAATGGATGATGGTGAGAAAGCATTAGTTCGTGAAATGTGTAACGTTGTCTGGCGAAAGTTAGAAGACAATACAAACGGTCCAGGTGGTATAGATCAGATATAATTCGCCTAAATCCGCATTACATATATGTTAGACATACATCGGAGATTATAATGTACAAATTAAAAATTAAACAATGATCATAAATAACCTTAGCTTTATAATAAAGTTTTACATATAGAAAATACATCTATTTTGCACTGATATTATATATATTTATATATATATATATATATATATATATATATATATATATATATATATATATATATATATATATATATATATATATATATATATATATATTTTTGTCTTATTCTACTGTTTTATAATTTATTAATTATTTACAAAAAAGTATATATTTTAATAATATTAAGCTGTGTTTTTATTATATTTGTACAACATTTATACCGGAGTTCTCAAGAGGTAACAAACATGAACAAAATAATAAAATCATTATCCAGTTCCTTGAGGAAGTCTGATTGTAAGTACATTTGAACGCCTTAATACTGTGGTTCAACCATAAATTAAACTGCATAAAAAGTTAGACAGTTAAACTTTTGAAATTTTAGTACTGAATAAATTAAGTTTGATTAAATAAGGTGACAAGATGTACTCCTTTTTAGATACTAACTTGAATTATGTTCGCATAGCAGTAGTTTTTCGATTCGAAGTGATGGTACAACATACCGCCCCTGTACTTTAAATAATAATTTATTTTATTCTATTTTCATTTCTTTTTATTGTTTTTATTTTCATGGTGTGAAGTTTAATAAATTAAGGAATTTCATATTTACTTAATTATTCAAATCATTTATTTTAGACATAAACCCAATATAACAACACGAATATATATCATCCACCCCATATAGAATTCTACAACTGAGGAAAATCTACAAATGAGACATCTCGAATGTAGGCCTAGTTGGGCTGGATATACCCAATATAATGCTAAAACTACTTGCTAATCTAAATGATAATCGCAGATAATAAACCACAATTCACTGCTTTACACGGCAAACTAGGTCCACTTGGGGTTAGGTGCTGTATGAAAGCTGCTGCTACTGATAATATTAGCAGAGATAATACAAATTGTAGTAGTTTTTGTCTGCTACTTAACTTAATTTTTGTCTGCGAGAATATAAAATTTATAATATCGATCAATTAAAATAGTATAACAAAATATTAAATAGTATCAATATAGGACACTGCTTTGTAAAATCGTCAAGAGTGAAGTTAGCTGTTTAAGTACAAGTTCGAAAAAAACTCGAAAATCAACACAGCTGGGCTGACATGTTGTAACTATCACTATTTTCGATTCGGCGAAAAAACCGTGCTACTTTGATGAAAATTTAAAAATTTACATGAAAGAAAAAAATGTTAACTTCCATAATACCATTATTCTATCGAAAATGCATCGAAGCGAAAATAGTGATAGTTACAACATGTCGGCCCTGGTGAAAAACTAAAACTAAATTTAACTGAATCAACTGTGTAGCTTAGTTGTCAAAACAAAAAAGTAAACAAACAACGGCAACTTTTGGAAAAGATTTCGAAAGAAACGACCAAAGTGACTGACACGTGTGCCAGAAAATCTAATTTCGGAAATGAAATAAGCTAAGAAAAAATAAGAACGCGCATGTCCTATATATAAGCTATTTAATATATGGTATAGCCTTCAATTTGGTTCATCATGGAAAATTATAAAAACCCCTAACCACGGAAATAGTAGGAAACCCGAAGAATCTCTAGACCAAAATTAGACCGTTGAGCAATTTTTTCGAATTAGAAGTATAATCATTACTTATGTAAACGTTTGCGTATGACAGGGCCACTTATCAAGCTGCTTGCAATAACTAACATTTAAAAAAACTCGGTGTGGAACTTGCTTTCCCACAAAATACCAAATAACCTTATCTATAAAGAACCAAAAATAGTTTACCATACATGTGTTAAAAGAGGAAACATAAGAGAGAACAAAGTGTTTAAGTTTAATAGTTCCCATTTTCCAAATAGGCGCCACGCTTTTTTGTTACATTTTAAACGGTTTATCTTACACGTATAATTACCAAATTGTAAAATTCTTTAATGGATGGCATTATCCAATGGGAATAATTTTTTAGATTAAATAAATAAAAATAAATGTCAATCATTTGAAACTGGTCTGGCTGGATTTAATTTTTGTTCTTCTACTATTGAGTGCGTATGTACTCGTATATAGATAAGTTAAAGTACACCATAAAGCCGTCCGGTCGATAAAAAATAAAAATTAATTTTTAATTAATTGTTTCGAAACATTTTTGAAAATAGGATTTAAAAGGTATTCTTTAAAAAATGAGATAAGAAGGTATGTTCTGCAATCTCCGATTATCTCTTGGTAAACCATGATACAGCCTACTAGTACGATTGTTCATCTTCGATGATGAGCGAATACATCAATTTTCATTGATATGTCAACATTTTCTTTCATATTTCCTTACCAGTTTCACATAAAATTTCACAGTAGACTAAATTCCTTATTACTAAAGTTCCATATCTTTGTTGATTTCTTATTAATTAAGCAAAACGTGGTACGTGTATGTTAAATGTACTAATTTATTACACAAAATTTGAAAAAGAAACTTTATCCCCATTTTGTTTCAGTTACATTTATTCAAATTCATCAAATCAGATTGTGTAATTTGGTCTTTGCATTGTATACTTACAATGTATTAAATAAAAGCAATTCTGTTTTAAGTATGTGGTAACAATAAATACTATTATTCAGTATGTACAAATTGTTTAAATATTTCTTTAAATCATTGTAACTCGAGACAGTTACAGTAGTTTTATTAAACATTTAATAAACAATTTGGTTATAAATATGTATTGTACATATATGTTAATTTATAAAAATTTCGTAAAACAACGCCTGGAATATTATTGAGTCTGTTGATAGCTCTACCACGAACTGTATATCTGGTCGCAACTCTAGGGCAGGGAATATCAAGTTCCCAATTGCTTCTTGATATGGCACATTTTTCATTGATTCCCAAACTGATTGAACCTTCGGCGACATTTCTGAAGTAAGTTTCTGATTTGAATCCGCTGGGGAACACGCACACTAGGTAGTGCAATTGACCATTTGAAAACAATCAAGTACTTTTTATCGAAATTGTTCCTGACTTGCGGTCTCGAGTAATCTAATCTGCATGCCCGACACACATTTGGCTTCGCCAATGTCCTTCATTTTATATGGCTTCTGTTGTATGTACGACTTCAAATCAGGGGCGGTATGTTGTACCATCACTTCGAATCAAAATTCGAAAAAGTCGAATGGCTGTATGTTGTATCATTTTCGAAAAGCAAAAATGATACAACTTTCACTTTTTCGATTCGACTTTTTTCGATTCGAAGTGATGGTACAACATACCGCCCCAGGGGCCAGGTTTCAAAGTCTTATTCCAAACACCAACTTATTTCAAACTATTTGACTTATTCGACGCCATCTTGAAAAAGTCGGTCAAGCTGTTTCAATTGCTTTTAACGACTTATTTGGCAACCACAAAATAAAACGAATTTGAAAACAAAATTTCTTTTATTCAAAACGAAATAAACCAAATAAAATTGATGAAAACAAACAACGTTTACTATTTATTTATAGTGGTCTAAAAAGTATATTCATATCTATAGAACGTATATTAGTTGAAATAAATTAATTTATTGATGCAGTCGTTCATGTATTCAATTAGTTTGGCAAAACCCTATTTATAAGGATCACATCACCAAATAAGTTTTCTGCTTGGAAGAGAGAGATAGAAAATAAGTCACCTCGATAGCAGACATTTGAATAAGCCGGTCGGTACAAGCAAATAAGTAGATGTTTGGAAATATTCTTAGTACAAAAATAAATATAACTTGGAAATAAATATATCTCTTTTCCTGCCTGCTATCACAATTGTGGGGTTAACGAAAAAGAATCATCACAAAAATTTATTTTTGTATTTTTTTTTTACCAACATACACATTTGTGCATTCCACTTAAATAGTTTTCGTTCGAAAAATAACACCATAACTATAATAATAGTAAAATAATTAATATGTTACCAAAAACAAACAATTAGTATGTTATAAAATTTATATGTTATCAAATTATAATGTTTTTTAAAAAATAATTCCGATTTAACTAAGATCCGTTAAAATTCTGAAGACATTTCAACTTTATATTTTTACATACACATTAGTTTGGGTTGGACTTAATGCAAATAAATTTTTTGTTTGGCACGAAAAGGAATATTCAAATTTTATTCCATTCGACGTCTAAATATGTACAAGCCAAATACCCCCATTACACGGTCAGTAATAATGTCATTACCAGTAACGTCATTACTTGCGTCATTCCTCTCTTTAGTTTTGGTACCATTACACGGTCATTCCTACACGTCAATATTATCGTCATTACTTGAGTTTTGTATACGAATTTAGTTTTACTCTAAATATATAAAATTGTTTTTCAACAGTTGCCGACGGCAAAAAAAAATTGTCATCAACCAAAATTTTTTTTAATAAGTATACATAGCTAATATGTATACGAAAATGTTGATAGAATTTATATTAATATTTTACATATTAATATTTATGTTAAAATTATATTTTTTGTATGTCAACTGTATTAAAATATAATATAGTATTTATATGTACATATATTCCTGAACTTGTCCCAAAAATCATTTAAGAATCCCATTTCAACCCAACACATTCAATACCCCCGCCCCCCCCCCCATAATCGCGTAAACGAAAAATGGAAAATAACAAATTGTCTATTAAATCGAGATTCCATTAAATGTCCGTTAAATCGAGCGTCCGTTAAATTGGGGTCCGTTGAGTCGGAGGATTACTGCACCTGAATAAATACTACATTAATTTTCATTTATTTGTGATAAAAAAAATATAATTTTGACATAACTATTAATATATCAACATTTTGATATAATATACATATATGCATACTCGTTAAAAAAAAAATATAACCGACAATTTTTTTTTACCATCGGCAATCTTGAAAATCAATTTCATTTACATACATATTTAAATATGTATAGTAGAACTAAAGAAAAGTATGTAATGATGTACAATAGTAATGACGAAACCCCTACACTATCATTAATAATGACAGTATTGACGTCAAATACAAGTAATGATGCCTCGAAATCAGAAAATCCGGATTTACTTCATTACTAAACTTCATTCTTCAATATCACACATTACATGTTCATTATTAATGTCATTCCCAGAAAGTAATGACATTATTACTGACCGTGTAATGGGGGTAAAAAATTATTAAAACAGTTCGGGATCAACTATAAACAAAATATGTAGTACGGAAACTGGTCTACAGGGCTTTCTTTGAAAATAATCGTTTCTATTTCTACATACAAATACAACTCAACTATAGTTGAGTATACTTTTGACATTAGACACCACTCACCAGACAGTTCGAAAGTGTACATTTCATTGAAAAATATGCATGAATATTAAATTGTATGGAGAGCATCATTTTTTAATAAATCGAACGCTTGTTGATATTTAATTTATTTTGAAAAATGTCGTCGATACCGCGTGAAGAAATAGATGCCAAACGAAAGGAAGCATTAGAAAGGCGTAAAAAGAGTATGCAACAAAAAATATCACCTGTATCTTTCTATGGAAAAGCAGAAACATCAGTGACGTCTTCATCTGAAGGCGGATTAATCAGTAAAATTAACCAAGACAGTAACACTTATCTAAATGCAACACATCAGAACAAAATCAAATCGGCAAATCCTTTTCAGAACAGCCGAGTGTTTTCCCAACCGTACCACAAGGGTACATCTTCCAAGAATGATGTTGCGCATCTTGCTGCTTTATTCCGAAAAGTGGTATCTTGTGTTTGTTACTTGATCTCAGAAAAGCGATTTGTTGTAAATCCGTCCAGCTATCATGATGCATTGATTGAGGTATTCAAGTCAATACCCTCAAAGGTATACGGTAAGTAGGATTTTCTCGAAAAAAATGTTTCTATACAAATCATATTATCACTAGATCCCAATACTCGACTATGGAGCTTCCACATCGAAGATTATGAAACGGTGATAGAGCGAGTCAATAATTTAAAGCCGGATGTAACAATAGGAGCCATACCAAAACAAGTATTTAAAATCCTAAACGAGAAACCGTCGAATGTACCAATGGCCTGTTTGAATGCTTTACAGCCTGATCTGCTTGAAACTTTAATGCCCTTTCAAAAACAAGGTGTTTTGTAAGCAATATTAGAAAATTAATTCAGATATGTATATTCATGAATTCTAAAATATTTCAGATTTGGAATCCAAAAAAACGGTCGTTGCCTTATTGCCGATGAAATGGGTTTGGGGAAGACCTACCAAGCCTTGGCCATTGCAGACTTTTATAAAAATGATTTTCCGCTTTTAATATGCACCACGGCTACAACTAGGAATGTTTGGTTGCAAAAAGTGTGTGCTTTGTTGCCTTATATACCGTGTCAGTATGTGGTGTGCCTCCAATCTACGAACGACTATTTTGGTGAAGCAAAGGTGTTAATTGTAAGTTACCCGTTACTTGAAAAGAATATTGATAAAATTTTACAAAAAAGATTTGGCATCCTTATTCTCGATGAGTCACACATTTTAAAAAACTTCAAGACGAAGTGTACAAGTGCCGCAGTACAGTTAAGTAAAAACGCAAAACGAATTATCCTGCTGACCGGTACTCCAGCTCTATCTAGACCCGTCGAACTATTTACTCAACTTCAGATGTTGGATCCTTTCTTTTTCAATTATAAGGATTATACACTTCGATATTGTGATGGCAAGCAGACCAATTTTGGTTGGGATGCAACGGGCCAATCAAATCTTTCCGAATTAAATGTGTTGTTAAATAAAAAATTTATGATACGTCGTACAAAAGAAGAGGTTCTTACAGATTTGGCTGAGAAATCTCGTGAAACTGTGATATTAGATCCATCACTGATTCAGGAAGGTAAAGAACATTTAGAAGCTCAAGAAAATTTAAATTCCATAGCGTTACAATTCTCTCAAAGTAAGGGAAGGGAGCATGAAGATTTATTACTTAAATTGTATAGTGTTACAGCCACTTATAAGGCGAACGCTGTTTGTAATTATGTTAAACAATTGATTAAAACCGAAAACCCAAAATTTTTAATCTTTGCTCATCATTTGGTTATGTTGGATGCTATTTCCGAATGTTTGGATAAACTTAAAGTTGACTATATACGAATTGATGGTTCAACAAAAAATGAAGTTCGATCGGCAAACGTAAAACATTTTCAAACGGATGACCGTTGTAGAGCCGCTGTTTTATCGTTAAAGGCCTGCAATACAGGTATTACGTTGACTGCCGCACAATTGGTTTTGTTTGCGGAATTAGACTGGAATCCAAGTGTGAGAAATTTAAAATTTTGAACAATTTAACTGACAAGCTAATAATTTCGCTATCCCTTTTTAGACCTTGATACAAGCGGAAAGTCGGGCACATCGTATAGGCCAATCCGGAATTGTTTTATGTCGATATTTATTAGCCAAAATGACTGCTGATGATGTTATTTGGAAAATGTTGAAAGAAAAACAGGAAACATTAAAAGGAGCTGGTCTTTCTAATGAAGACTTTTCTGATGCTACATGCACGGTTCAAAAAACCTCGGTAAGTTGACAAGCAATACATAATATATGTATTAAAATACTCAGTCACAATTAGATACTATTTGACCACCACATTTAATTCAGGAAAACCGCATTGATAATTACTATCAGAAAGAGACCAATTCTTCAAAAAATGTAATTATCGGTAACCAAAATTCCGAGCTGCCTGCAACTACCGTTGGTGCTCCCAACGAATACCAATCGTTATTAGATGATGATGAAGACTTTGCAGATTTAGTATATTAAAAATTTATATTTGTATCTAAATTTTTCTTTTTTTTGATAAATGAACAATAATTTACAGCACTATATTTTTTGTTTAAGCACCGAATGGTATAGAAAATCAAATTTTCTTATTTCGTTAACAATCTTTGGAGACTGCCATCATCATACATTTTCTTAACGTCTGTTCCTCCGCCAATAAATTCTCCATTCACAAATACCCTTGGCACCTATAGAAATAATTAAAAATAGTGATTCGATCATAGTTGTGAAATATGCTATGCTGACTAATCGTAGAATTTTAATGTTATAGATTAACCTACCGTGCGTGCTCCTGTAATGTTACCTAAAACATTTTGAATTTCGTCACCGTCATCTCGTTCATTTAATTCGACTAACGCGAATTTTTGATTTAGTTTAAGGAATTGCTAGAAATAAATTGCAAATTATCAAAGATTTGTGCTACAAATAAGATTTTCAAACTAGAATTTAAATTACCTCTTTAGCCATCGTGCAATAGGGGCAAGTACTTTTTGAGAAAATAACTACTTTATTAGATGTAATGGTCACTTTCACAAATTCTGCTACTTTTCCACTCATATTGGCAGTTCTTGACGTATTGCCACCCATTAAAAATCTGCAAAGAAAGAAAATTGACAATACAAAAAAACTTTTTAAAAAAATGTGTCATAGACGTACAGTATCACTTCAAAAATAAGGTGACTGCGACACATTCAAAGTTGAATTAAAAACCAACCAGTCGAATTACTACAATAGAGTTATACTACACAGAGTAGAAATGTTTTTTCCCCCATATAAAGAAGCATATAATATTTGCTATTTCATTTGAGGCACGTTGGTGAAGGATGGTTATATAAAAAAGCATATGGCTTACTCATATTTCAAAACGAAAAACCCCAAATCAGATGTTTATTTATGTGCGCAGTGACAACCTATGATGACGACTTAATTTAGTGATTTTAAAATTATTAATTAAAATAATAAAAATATTATAAAATATTTAGTTGGTTTATATAGTAGTGTGTGGTGTGCATTATATGATAAAAAAAATTATAAACTTGTTATTGAAATGAAGTGTATTGTCAAAAATTGTAAAAATACGCCTAAAAGATTTCAAAAAGGCGTATCTTACCATCAGTAAGTTTACTAAGTGTTTATATAAAATAAAATGTAAATTATGTTAAGAAAAAAGTGATTTGTGATAAATTTATCCATTATTTAATTTATAAATCAGAGAAAATTAAGTAAACAATTTTGATTTCGGTGTGGGGTTTTTCATTTTGTGTGTGTGTTTGTAAACATATGTTATATTACCAGTGTCGCATTTCTCTTATTTCTACGTACATATTCTACGTGTTTTTCTATTCATAATTATTTTTTATTTTGGAATATTATAAGTATAATTTTTTTATCGAAAATAAAAACAATTAATGCGTACTATATTCGAATAAAAATAATTGGGAATTTGAGAAGTTTTAAATTTCAATCGAGCAAATTCTAAATACGACCCGTTGATTTATATGCTTTCTCTTTTACCCTCCGAATTTGACTCACTTGACAGCTGCTATCATTCACTCTGTAGTATTTAACTTTATGATTACTACAGTTATGTGGTTTATGGCCCAACCAGTCAGGAATAAAGATTTAAAAAAAAAAAAACTTTATTCCAGCCATCCAAAACTTATAATTGTTAAGTACATAATAACAAAATTAGCGCGATGTCAATTTATATTTTTTATGAATAAAACATGATTAGATGTATATGAATTTTGATTAATTTATTAACACAAACATTTAGTACATAATAGAAAAGCCATGACTAATATTTAATTTTTAACAACGTGCACAATTCAATCTAATTTTTAGGTTAGGTTTCATAAATTCAATAATAATTTTATCATATTTAAGTGAAAGATGTACGTAAAACTATTTAAATAACTTTATATAATAATTTAGTAATTAATTATACAAATAAAATAATTTCCGCTTGTTTATTAAATAAAAATTTAATAAAAATCGGATTTTGCGACACAATTTTTTAAATTTTTCTTATTTTTGGGCGAGAAATGGCGCGCACTATTTTTTTATTAAGTTACAGTTGGATTTCTTACATGAAAATTAATACCCTAGGCAGACACAAACTAGCTAATCGTGAATTCGAGATTACGTAGTTTTTTTCAGTCTGTCAGCACACGATTTTGGCAAAACAGGATTACTGCGTTTATAGAACAAGCGTACTACAATCGGGTTTTGTAGGAAGATAAATGTGAAATATAAGAAAAAATCAGTAGGATTGAATGGGGCCCCAGATCATAAGTCATTTTCATTGAATGAATACAGAAAAATTGTTAGATTGTAATTTAAATTTTAAAATGTTTTAACTGTCACAGAAATTATTTATACATTTAGTTTATATTAACTTATTGTAACTGAGTCGATGTAATTCAAAATCGGCAAATACGCATTGAAATTGTTTTATATCATTATTTAAATATGAATTTGAACGTTTGCACAGTTACAAAATCGGGGTTGTGTCTGTCACCAAAATAATAAAATCGCGATTTTATTTGTTTGACATGCAATCGCGATTGGAAGAAATCGCGATAATTTTTGTGTCTGTCCCCGGTATAAGTTTGACTGGGTAATAACATTGAAATGCCATTTATCGCATTCCTATTTTTTTATTAAGTTAAGTTTTTATTCCTGACTGGTTCCACTTTTACTTTGACGATCGAGTCAAGTTGTAGCTTAGATTATACTAAAGATAACGCAACAATACAAATATTAATAGAAAACACAAACCAATATTGAAGTACTAAAAATGTATGAGTGAGCAAGAGGTACATATGCATAAATTGAGGCACGTCAGAGCAGGATGGTTATATAAAAAAGCATATGGCTTACTCAGATTTCAAAACGAAAAACCCCAAATCAGCTGTTTATTTATGTGCGCAGTGACAACCTATGGTGACGACTTAATTTTGTGCTTTAAAAATTATTAATTAAAATACATTAAAATAATAAAAATATTTAGTGGTTTATGTAGTAGTGCAACATTTGATTAAAAAAATCACAAACTTTTAATTGAAATGAAGTATATTGTCAAAAATTGTAAAAATACGCCTAACAAATTTCAAAAAGGCGGTAAGATACGTAAATTTACTAAGTGTTTATGTAAAATAAAATGTAAATTGTGTTAAGAAGAAAGTGATTTGTGGTAAATTTATCCTTAATTTAAGTTATAAGTCAGAGAAAATTAACTAAATAATTTTGATTTCGGCGTGGGGTTTTTCATTTTGTGTTTGTGTTTCTAAACATATTATGTTATATTACCAGTGTCGCATTTTTCTTATTACTCCGTACATATTCTACATGCTTTTCTTTGCATAATTACTTTTTATTTTGGAATACTATAAGTATAATTTTTTTTCCGAAAATAAAAACAATTAATGCGTACTATATTCCAATAAAAATAATTGTGAATTTGTGTAGTTTTAAATCTCGATCGAGCAAATTCTAAATACGACCCGTTGATTTATATGCTTTCTCTTTTACCCTCCGAATTTGAGTCACTTGACAGCTGCAATCATTCACTCTCAGTCTCTTACTCTAAGGTCCTATATATAAGCTATTTAATATATGGTTGTAGTTATATCATATATTAAATATTATTTAATATTTGGTTATATCTTCTAACTTGTAGTTAACTTTTTTGGTGTTTGTCCCTTTTCCTGCCTGCTATCACAATTGTGTGGGTAAACAAAAAGAATTATGTCAAAAATTCAGTTTTGTATGTATTTCCGACCAACATACCCATTTGTGTATTTTAGTATTATCATAGCTATAATCACATTTTGTTTATAACTATGATAATAGTAAAATTATTAATAATTTATCAAATGTTATATAATTTATGTTATATAATTATATAGTTATCAAATTATAATGTTTTTTTCAAAAATAATTCCGATGTAACTAAGATCCGTTAAAATCCGGAAGTCATTACAAACTTTCATTTTTTACACACACATTAGTGTGGGTTGGACGGTTGATTGAATACATATAGATAATACCACTGCGAATTACAACAACAATTTTGATTTTTTCTTGCTTCTTACAAATTGTAAAAGAAACACACAACTCACTTTATGTAGGTTTAACCCTTTTGCTGCCCGGTAACACAATTGTATGGGTACGGCAAAAGTACTTTGTCAAAAATTTATTTTTGGATGTGTTTTCAACAATCTTACACATTTGTGTTTTCCTTTCAAACTTATTTTCGTCCGAAAAAAAAACACTATAACTATACTCACAATTGTGTTGGTTGTACTTCAAATCAAGCGAATTTTTTATCAGAAACGCCATTACATACTATGAATTTTTACTCACACATTTATGTGGTTTGGACTTTTTAGAGCATTTTTTTTTGGTTGAAAAAGGGTTAGAAGAACAAAGATAGACCCAATAGACCATTTTCCTCAAACGTCAAAATAACATTATGACAGTTGAACGTGTATGACAAACCATTAAAACAAAATTCTATTTTGTTATTTTATTCATAAATTCTCACAATGCTATTAAAATTTAACAGTACAATTGTTTGTGGTTATGTTTTAAACATTAAACTTTAATAGTTGTGTCATAAACTTTAAAAAATACAACTAAATTTTAGTTTGTTCTGGTTTGCCATACAGCTTCAGCTGTCAAATTTTTTTGAGGAAAATGGTCTATTATTTCAACGCTGCTAGAACGGAGTAAAACATATTTTTTATTTATTATTTACCCACACCACTAAATCTAGAAATTTTAACAAAAAAATAAAATGAAATATGTTTTCCTCTCTCTCAACTGAATATTGCAATATTATATATGACAAAAATAAATAGACAATAATAATGAAATTGTATTTATGTTTTTCATTCTGTTTTCATTCTTTCAGTCGTATTCCAACTATGTGAGTGGAGGTTGTATATGACGTTTTCATAGATTTTACAGATATGACGATGGGAATATTTTTTCATTTGCACTGCAACACTATTTGTTTGTTATTATTTCTTTTTGTTGATATTTTTCGAAACAAATTAAAACTAAGGTTACTCCATTCAACCATATATTTATTTTATTATATACTGATGGTACATTTATATGTAAAAGTAAAGGATGAAACACACCAAGAGCAGCGCGACATATTCCAAGTAATCCACATTAACGGCTGCATATGGGTGTGCACACCAAGCAGCGCAGCAGATTGTTTTGTTTTAGTTTTAAATTGAATTTTGTCAAATTTATCGAGGTTATGAGTAGCAGCCAAGTGCAGCAAATTTATGCTGCTGTGTGTGTGAACCTATTGATGCCGCGATAGATGCAACTTCATTCAATATAATTTCTTTAAATCTAAATTATTCTATTAAAATTAGAAAATATTTGATTTATTTTATTGGAAACACCTATATTTATACTCAACTTATAATTTTGTATCGTTACATAAGCGAATAAGCCAATATTTAAATTTACTGCTCGCTGCTGCTGCTTGGTGTGTTTCACCCTTAAGTGAAATAGCAGTCGTAACATTTCAAAATAATATTTTTTTATGTAATAAAAAATTGATACACAATACAAATGCAATTTTTATATGGGAAAAACAACAACAAATAAATGTTTCGGTTTATATGTTGCTAGAAAGAAAAAACTACTCTCGCATAACCATGACTCTATCTATATGTGACTAGTAGAGACATTAATAAAACCTAGCGGCAGAAATCCGAGTAGTAATATCTATATGTATTCAATCAACTGGACTTAAATTGAAGCAAATTCATTTTTTGCCTGGTAGGAAATGAAATATTCAAGTTTTTATTCCATTCGATGTCTAAATATAAGTCAACAATTATAAAATAGTTCGAGATCAACTATAAACAAAATATGTGGTCAGCATGTTTGCTTCAAACAATTTCCGATGGTGACAAGGAAAAAATTCCACGGCTGGTTTAGGATCAATGAATTAATCACTCATTATCCGAAATGAAAATATGATTATTATGCCTCATTTGAGGCGGCCAAATCATTTGATGGGATATAGTAGAGATAGAGAGTAATATTCTCTTTGTGTTTGTATTCGTTCGTTCGTAATATTCCCTTCTTGTTCGTAATTTGAATCCAAATAATAACTAATAACAATTTATTTGTTTTAATCGTGTATATTTTAGGCCGTTCGATGACAGTTGATAATTTTTTTGATCTACCAAATCTGAAACCTGTTTCTTATTTCAGATCGATCTAATTTCAGATTTCAAAATCTTCTCGATCTACGGATTTAAATAAACACAGCTTACGAATTCTTGCTATTCTTGCTATAATTTAGCCTTTTCATACGCTGTGTTTTACAACAAATTTCAAGCAGCCTTTCCACGCAAATTTCAAGTCCGACACGTGTCTATAAATTATATTGTTATATTGGAAGCTTGAGCGAAATGAATAGAAAAAATATAATTTAAAAAACCTAGTAGGTATTGAAACAAAATGTAAAATTCTTCACATTTGCTCAGGCGATTATTTTTTACAAAAATTGCATACTAATCGCGTAAAAACAAATCTGAAATTTTTTTATGATTTAATATTTACAATCTGTTCTTGGGCCAAAGCACTAACTCTTTTGCTTTTCGCTTTGCACCTCCTACTTTTGCATTGCAAGCTAAATCGAGGACGTACGGCTATAGGTTCGATTTACGTAGAACCGTACACCTATTGCATAGCTCCATGCCAGCCTATAGTACTAGCTACTAGCGAGGAAGATTAGTTGGCCAATTCCATAATCAATCGTAATCAGACGATGAAAATTTCCTTTTGCATCCGCTCCTATCGGGATTTGCACCCGGTACCTTCCTATTCAAACACCAGAGCTTTAACCACTATGCCGTTGGGTCTTTTAACCACTGTGCCGTTTTAGTTTGTGTTAGTGAGTATACAACACGAGTCGCACATAAAATTATTGCTGCAAACGACCTTCAAAAACCCCACTTTAAAATTTTGTTTATTGGCATAGAAAAATAACACTTTAATAATAATAAAATAATTAAATAAATAAAAACAAATAATTAATATAAATAAATTAATAAAAACAAATAATTAATATGTTATATAATTTATATGTTATCAAATTATAATGTTTTTTTCAAAAAGAATTCCGATTTAACTAAGATCCTTTGAAATCTGGAAGACATTTCAACCAGTCATTTTTTACGTACACATTTGTGTACGATGGACTTAAATTTAATAAAAAAAAATATGTCTGGGCGGAAAAGGGGTATACGTGCAAAATTAGATTGAAGTTAAAAAAATATTTTTCATAAAGGAATTTCTTAAACTTTTTGTGAGGGAAGAAAAACATTTTTTAATGAAATTCGCAACTACACATGTTATTTTAAGAAAACCATTCGGTTCATCGTAAAATAGTAATAAGTTTTTAGTAATTTTTAGGATATAAAATACATTGTAAAAATTTACAACTGAAGAATTTTTTTTTTTTAATTAGGTTACTTTTTGTTGATGTCAAAATGTCCCCAATGTGTTCTACTATAAAAGAAAATATTTTTATCGTAGTCGCTCTCATGTGGATTATTTATTCTTGTCTCTTTCTGAATTTGATCCAAAATTTGTCTTTTATGAATAGCACTATTCCCATTGATAACACTACGTCGCACACCCTATCCCTTTTGTGATTTACTAACACAATTGTGCGAGTACGGCAAAAGCACCATGTCAAAAAATTTTTTTTGTATGTGTTTTGAACCAATTTGCACATTTGCGCATTCCGTTCAAACTTACTTCGTCCGAAAAAAACACTAAACTATACATACAATTGTGTTGGTTGTATTTCAAATCAAGCGTAATTTTTTATCAAAAACGCCATTACATACTATGATTTTAAACTCACACATTTGTGTGGTTTGGACTTTAATTAAGCCATTTTTTTAATTTTTTTGGTTGAAAAAGGGCTATACACAAAACATCGCAGCTTTTAAGAATCGGCTCCGATTTAAAACTGGTGGCCACCTCTGAAAACTTGCCGCATGGGTCAACAAGCATATGCCGGATTGCCGGCATTTGTTATTAACTTCATTAGAAACTATCAATCAAAAATTGTGGTCAAACTAAAATCATTTTAAAATTGCATGCGTCATTAACAATAAATTAATAAGTAAAATCATACTTTTATGATTTTACATTGAAATATTAATATAAATTGTGACTGAAGGTAATTATAAATCAATAATTTTTTCTATATACTTATGAACCTTAGAAAATAAATTGTCAGCATTTCCATCTCGAATCAATATGGCGTCATTTTTGTCATTTTAATTTTTCACAACTATACGTAATGTATATTGTAATTCTATCTTAACAATGGAATTTATTTATATTATAACTAAAATGTTAAATTAAAAAGAACTTTCAATAGGCTAAAATCATTTGGTGATTGTAAAATCAAAATAAATAATTGGCGTATTTGATGACGTTTATAAAATTCAGCCGTCACGTTAGTATGTAAATATCAAATATGGATTCTATCTTTCATGACTATTTCTCTTAAGTTTTGTTATAATTACGTAGATAAATTTTATGCTTTGATACATAATTAATTATGATTGTTTTTTTTTGTTTAAATTATCGTTTAATTAAAAAATAAAATTGTATTCGTACAGAAAATTAAAAATACCGAATTAGAAATCGCGGCCGACTCATTTCGAATTAAATTAAACCGGCGTGTGTTGCTGTCTTTCGAAAGTTCTCCATCGGAAGATTTATCGAATTTAAAAAATATTTTATTAATAAAATGCCGGGTGCCGGAACCTTTAAACTTTTCATTGGAAATCTCGATGAAAAGACTCAGCCAACTGAATTGCGACCACTTTTTGATAAATACGGTACAGTTGTCGAGTGCGACGTTGTGAAAAATTACGGATTTGTTCACATGGAAAACGAACAGCAGGGACGCGATGCAATCCAAAATTTAAACGGTTACGTGGTTAATGGAAATCCTATTAAAGTCGAGGCCGCGAGAAGTCGTCGAGCACCTAATTCTTCAACAACAAAAATTTTTGTTGGAAATTTAACAGATAAAACACGCGCTCCTGAAGTTCGCGAATTATTTACAAAATACGGTACAGTTGTCGAATGTGATATTGTACGAAACTATGGATTTGTACATTTGGATTGTGCGGGCGATGTAAACGAAGTAATTCGAGAATTAAACGGAAAAATGGTAGACGGTCAACCATTGAAGGTGCAAGTGTCAACGAGTCGGGTACGTCCGAAACCGGGAATGGGAGACCCCGAACAATGTTATCGTTGCGGACGTTCGGGTCATTGGTCGAAGGAATGTCCACGTTTGATGTTTAGCGACCGGCGCTATCGGGATAGGATGTACGGGCGTGATCCGTATCCGCCACCTCCACCACCACCTTTCCTACGAGACAGGATGATGGACGGATTTAGGGTAAAAACAAAATACTCATAATATAAAATATTCGCGATTTTTTACTATAATCAAGCCAATAAAATTAAAAAAATATTTAAGTTTGAAAACTTATGTTTAATTCGGAATTTTATTTAAATTTTGAAACTTAAATATGTATATAGAAATGCTTCTTTTTGTTAAATTTGATTTTTAAAAAAATCCAAGAACCCACAAAATGTATTATTTTTTTAATTTTATATTATAAAAACTTATGATTTCAAAGGAGGCAAGCAGAACACAAAATCTTCGCGATATCGTTGAAAACGATAGATTTTATTAATGCGATTTATGTTTTTAGGATTCCTATGATTTTTATGATCGACGATTTGATGATGGGCGTGATTTATTTGAACGTAGATTTGGGTCTGGTATGGGGATGCGCGGAAGAGATTTTCTTCCACCGCCACTTGGGCGACGTGATCCGTTACCACCTTTGCCACCGCTAGGTATGCGGGGTTTAGGAACAACAAATGGAAGTTCTATGCGTGCTGGATATGAAACCATGTTTAGTCGAAGAAGTCCACCGAGAAATAATCTTGGAATGAATCGATTTGGGTAAGTTTTAAAAACCTAATAATTTTGAATTTATATTATTAATTGAACCTATAGCACAGAATATAATAATAATATAAGCCCGTAATTTTTTATTTGAAATAAAATATTCAAAAATATCGAATTTTTTCCTACCTTAAGTGATCCAAGGTAAAAAAATGAGCCATTTTTCCATACAAAAACAGCGTTATGACGTTTTTATAGTTATTCATAAAATGTTCAAGACATTCAATTTGTCTCGTCTCTTTACTAATTGTAATTGCATGTACAAGTATGTATATTGTGATTTGGTCATTAATATTTTACTATTAATAAATTATGTAAAATTATTTACACACTAATAGAGAATTATTTTCAAACAAAATTTTGGTCTTAGGTAGGCCACACACGTGCAGTTTTAACTGTACAGTTGACAGTGATGACTCGTATGCTTGTAGTAGGGTCCTCGACAAAAGCTTGTACATATTATTTCAATGGGTTGCCTCACATTTATCTGATGCTTGTGAAAATGTAACCTGCTGGTCTCCCTCAAACGTCGATAGGTTGTTGAGAAGGTTTCGTGGTGCGGTAAATGTCGATCAGGATATCAGTCTTGATAAATTCTTCTCGGTTAACGCTCATTGCAATTTGCAATGCCATACGCCAACAACATGTCACGTTCTCTTCATAACTAAAGTTAGGCATCGTAACAACAGCGAAGACAAAGACAACAGAAAGTTCTTAACAATTTAACAAGCACAATGAAAAATACGGGCACTTTCGGTAGCAGATAGTGAAATATCGACTGAACAGCTGCAGGAAACTAACAGTTTACATATTTTTAAAAATCTACCAATAACTTAAAAGGTGTTTTCTTAACCCAAACACAAATAACGATGACAAAATAGTATCTCTTATTTTGACCACAAAATGAGTGATTTCTAGGACATGTATTGGAGGTACAAATAAGTTTTGAGGGATCTACAAAAGATGCCGTAACTGGTATTAAATCGCATCGGACCATCTTATATCTATATTCATTTTAAAACATCATTTCTCTGAACAACATATTTTTTCTGTTCTGAACCTTGTCATCCTTTGTGCCAATAAAACACAATTTGCGAGAAGCGCTGCTATGAGGAATATGCTCCATCAATAAAAGCACCAGTGAAAAAAAACGCGATGAGAGACCAGTAATGTTTGAAGATGCGAGTTGGAGGCGTTATTGGACCATGATTCATGCTAAATTCAAGAGGAGCTCGCTGAAACTTTGAGAGTGACTCAACAAGCGATTCAAAACGTCTTGAGACGATCATGAATCGCCATTTTTCACGTGCGAACAACTGCTCCAAGGACAGAATCAGAAGGATTTTTTGCATCAAATCGTGACGGAAGCGCATAGTGAATCCACTACGACAACCCAAAGCGCAGAAAATCGAGGGATAAGCCCGGCCCAACTTAAACCGTCAAACCGAATATTCGTGACAAGAACCTAATGCTACTCCAGCTTAACGAAACCATCACTGGATAAAGTTATCAATAACAATTGATGCAATTACCCCGAGCATTGAAGCTCAAACGCTCACAATATGCCAAAAGATATGACAAAGTGATCTTTAAGCACGACAACGCCTGGCCACATGTTGTAAGAGTCGTCGCTTTGGAGGTGCTTCACTGAATGCCTCCTAAACTACAGGCCTTTTACTACTCTCATTTTTCGCACATGACGTCAATTTATGTCTAAGCCGAGACTGCGCAATAATAATATTAAGATATTTACACTAATAAAACAACGGTTACATCGTTATTTATTTTCATTCTTGAAAACGGAAATAAATTTATAGCAAATTCGAAAACTATTAGTTGTTCAGATTAGAAGTGAATAATTTTATGATGATGAACATCGTATATAACGACTGACGAGTAAAAAAGATCTTTGGTTTATCTTTCTAGAATTTAATCAATTCAATTCTATCATAAATTTTTTATTTCAGTACATTATTTCAAAGATGTAATAAAGAGAGAATGTTATAAAGAGTAACGAAATAAATAATTTTCATCAAAAAGTGCATCTTTATTTATTGTAATTTTTATCGTTTTCTATCAATAGTCACTAGTATGACAATATTCGATACAAATAAAATTAAAAAATACTGTGTAAGAGTAATAACCCATTTAAATTACATAACCCACTCATTTTTTGATGATTTTTTCCCCCCTTTCGTCACTCTTTTCATACCATTGCATACTCTACTTTCGTGTTATGCCTCTCCAATCTTTTAAACGTGTTCATTTTTGAAGCAAACTGGTTAAAATAGTTGTATTTTTAAATCTAAATTTAAATTAAAAATTTATTTGCAGAGTGTATGAAGATTTCAGTAGAGATTCATTCGATGACCGAAGACCGGGAATGAGAGGTCCATCGCCAACTCATCGTTATGCTCCTTACTGAGACGAGATGTTTGAACGTTATTTGTATTATTACTAACCATAACATTAAACAGAAACTACAAAACCCAGACTACAAAATCACAATACATTTTAGTACTACATATTATAAAATATATCCTACTACCTAATTAAAAATAACATTTTAAAAATAAGTGTAGATAAGACAATTTGTTTTATGTTCCAGGCAAACGATATTTATAAATAATTTAAAGTTATATTAATTTGAATTTTAAGTTTTATTGAAAATTAAATTTTAAAATACTATGTATAGTACAATGAGATCATTTAATTATTAACACATAAGAAAAACAAAATGACCATTCAAACAAGATTAGTTAAAATTGTATAGGATTATGAAATAATGAATAAATTCATTTAATTTTAATATTATATTTAAAGAAAAAGTAAAATTAAATAAATAATGATATTTAAAAGCATTTATCGTTTTATTTCAACAGGTTCAACCTATCTCGCTTAGTTTCTGGAATACCTAATGTTTTGAATAATGTGAAAGAAGTTACAATTCTAAACGCAAAGGAGTGAAGAAGTCAGAACAGGTGGCTTCTATCTAGTAGAATGTACTTTCAATGGGGATCCGTTCATAACTGCATATTTTAAAATTGCATTTCTCAAAACGGCATATTTAAAAACTGCATAAGGTACTTTTCAAAACTGCATATTTCAAAACTGCATAAGGTACGAAACGGCATAAGGTACAAAACAACATTTTTCAAAATTGCATATTTTAAAACGGCATAAGGTACAAAATTGCATTTTTCAAAACTGCATATTTCAAAACGGCATAGGTACAAAACTGCATTTTTCAAAACTGCACAAGACAGAATGAAATATTTTAATCGATTATGAATCTAGAATTATCATTTCATTAATTTCTGGAATATGACCAACGTACGGTTATTTATTACATGATGATATTTGAGATGAACGAAATTTTTGAACATTTGTGAACGATTCTTGGAAATTCTAGGATAAAGTCGAATGAAAAGGAACTTGACTATTTCTTAGTCGAGTAAGATTTAATTTCACATGTTTAGGTTTAGTATAGGTATGTTATAAGAAAGGACCTTCATGGAAATTAGAAATTATTTGAAGATTTAGTATGCATTTATTTAATATTCTCCTTCACCTAAATTTTTCTACCTATGTCGTTTCAAAAAATGAAATTTTGAAAAATGCCGTTTTGAAAAATGTCTTTTTAAAAAATGTCGTTTTAAGAAATGCCGTTTTGTACCTATGTCGTTTTGAAACATGCAATTTTGAAAAATGCCGTTTTAAAAAATGCCATTTTGTAAAATGTCTTTTTAAAAAATGCAGTTTAGAAAAATTCCGTTTTGAAAAATGCCGTTTAGAAAAATGCCGTTTAGTACCTATGTCCTTTCGTACCTTATGCTGTTTTGAAATATGCAGTTTTGAAAAATGCAATTTGGTTCCTCATGCCGTTATGTACCTTATGCCGTTTTGAAAAATGCAATTTTGTACCTTATGCCGTTTTGTACCTTAAATATGCAATTTCGACCTGGACCCCTTTCAATGTTCAGATGATCCAATACTGAAATCAACTGCATTGAAAAAGAATGGAGTACAAACTATGAAACTATTGCCCCCCCCCACCTGTGGTAATTGACACTACTAAAATCCCAACTATCTGGCCAACCGATGTTAATATATTTTTTAACGCCTACTGACCACATTTGCCGATGAATATGTCTTTATTCTGTGGAATTTTGAACATTTTCTTGGCAGTAGTTTTTTCGTTATTGAATAGTTGGCGGAAAGTTCGCATGTTGCAAGATCCCAGATTAATAAAAGCTGCATTTTGTTGAGAAATAAAGCATTTTTGCTTTAGTCAGTGCTATTTCAATTAATGCAAACCTGCATTATCTTCAGCTAAAGTAAAATTTTAAAATGGTTTAGCCATGGTGGTGTTGTAATTGTCTCAACACAATATAGCTAATATCGTGTCAAAATTGTTTCACGGAGGAAATCATGATAGGGCCCCTAACCAATACAAAGATTGAATGGATTCAAATGAGAGCAAACTAATAGAATAAAGTTTAATTTATTTATTTAAAAAGAAAGCTATTCGAATGAAGAAGTTACAATGAATAATACCACGGAAAAATAAATGGCAGCACGCAATGCCACAATTTCTACGGATAATAGGAAGAGCAATAAAGAATACAAAAAAGTGGTTTAAATATAAAAACAAAATTGGAGACTTATAGCGTGTTTATAAAGCAGTTTATTAAAAGGCAATGAAGACAAGTACACAAATAAATAGCGCCACAAGCGGCCAATGATAAAACTAAAATGACGGCTCTTTCAAAAATTCAACACCTCCGCTAGAGACTTTCCAGGACTCAATATTTCACAAGATTGACTCCCGTCGAACAGAACTTGTGCTTCTCTACTTTGCCCTGTTTGGTAAGACTATCTGCTAACATGCCGTTTGTGTTGACCTAAACGGATTTAACTACCTCGTCATTAACCTTCTCGTGCAGAAAATGATGATGAACATCTAAAGGCATTTTTTTTATCTATGCAATCTGTTCTGGGGCCGAAGCACTTCCAACTCTCGCGGTTCGCTTTCGCCGCGTCCTACACATTGCTTGCCAAATCGAGGACGTACGCGGCTATAGGTCCGATTTTATCAACATCTGCACGTTGCATAGCTCCATGCCAGCCTATACTGGCGTGAAAGATGGGTCGACCCATAAGTGTTGCCCTTCGACAGGGGGTCATAGTTGTGTTCCATTTCCATCACAGATCGTAATCTGTTGATAAAAATTGCCTTTTGCATCCCGCCCCTTTCGGAATTAACTATTTCTATTGTCAGCCAAACAGAGCATCCAAACATAGAACCGCAAATGGACACAAAAATAAAACACAAATAATGAATTTTGTCTTACAAGAGACCATACACATTTGATATTTTCAGAAAGACTAAAACATAAAAACAAGAGAGAACACATAAAATAATGCAAAGCAAAATGCCTACTTCACTTCAACAAATAAATAATTTAAAATGTCTATAACTTATTTCAACACTCCTCCTCATTCTTATTATTTGTTTAATTTAATTTAATCCGCATCGCTCGCGTAGCATAATATGCCGCTTTGCCGGCAATGGTTTTGTTAGTAAATCGGCCAACATATCTACTGAACAACAATACACGTATGATATGAATTTTCGTTGCACGTAATCTTTAACAAAATGATATCTCGTATCCACATGTTTTGTTCGGTTCGACAATTTTTCCTCTTCAAACAGCTTTGGTTGTCTTTGTAGATTGTTATCGCTGTTTGAACTGGCTGTTGCAAATCGTTCAGCAACCGGCGCAACCAAAATGCTTCTTGACACACTTCGGACAATGCGATGAACTCTGCTTTTGTATAGATACAGAATATTAACAATTAATATATGGTATATAGATGACAATGCGACGCAAGTCTGCTTTCGACATGTCCAACTTACGATGCCACCATTAACGATAAAAATGTAACCAGTGTTTGATTTTCGGTCCTTTTTATTTTCGGCCCAATTGGCGTCAGCATATCCGTAGAAAAATTTCCCCGAATCTTCATCACTGCTTAATGCCAATTTTAAATTTGCAGTGCCCTTTAGATATTTCAGCACCCATTTCAATTCGTTCCAATCCTTTTGACGTGGTTGTTGTACTCGTTGCGCTAATATTGAAACACTTTTAATGGAGTTATTATATTTTTACTCCCTTATATGGCTGCACATATACTTTTGATGTGCCCAGGTGTACTTTTCGAAGAAACCTTTTTATTTGGCAATTTAAACGATATCAATTAAATTTGATTCGTTTTAGGTTAATTCCTCTACGAGATTATACGCACAAACTACAATTCACTGCACAAACTACAAATATGCAAACACTAGCGTTGAAATTCTTATATTTTTTTTATTCTTAAAAATCAAAACTTCACACTACGGATTTTTTTTCTTGTGTGTGAAAAATAAACGAACATTTTTTTTATTTTTATTTTTCACAACCTACGTTGGTAGACCGGGTTTTTTTATCTCTTCCATAATTTTAGCGAGTTCATTTCTACTTTATAAATTTGACATTTAAGTTTATAAACATCGCCACAATACTCCCTCCCCAATAAATTCGGAAGAATTTATGAAAATACAAGTCTATACGCGAGGCCGAAAATAAACTAATTAAAAGAACCGAAGGTGATCCAAAAGCTGCTTCAGCTAAAACGTGCTGGTGGTCTAATTCTTCTTCCAGTCCTGGTTTGAACTGGTTCCTTCGGTGGAAGATTGAAGCGAACCTTTTTTAACACGTGTGTATCATCAGAAGCCGGCTCGTTATCCGAAGTTCTCTCACCCAGCGGGGTCGCCGGAAACGATCCCACGATGTCCGCATTCTCCGCGAAACACGGTTTTAGGCGATCCAGAGACACCACACCTGACCTGCCGTTTACGTCAATAGTGAAGAACTTATCCCCTCTTTCGAGAACTTTAAACGGTCCTGAATAAGGTGGTTGTAAGGATTTCCTCACAAAATCCGACCTTAAAAATACGTGTGAACACGTTGAAAGCTCTCTGCTTACGAAAGTTTTTACATTGGAGTGCCTGGTTGCCGGAGACGGTCTAATTTCATCAAAATGTTTTTTAAGATTATTTACAAAATCTGTCTGAAGAATTTTATCGGTCGAAAAAGAATTTAGAAATTGACCAGGCACCCTCAACGTACTTCCGTAAACAAGTTCAGCAGGAGAAGTTTTAAGTTCCTCACTATATAACGTGCGTAAACCTAACAGTACGGTTGGCAAGAACGTTACCCAATCAGTTCGCTCGTGACACATGATTGCGGTCTTTAACGTTCTGTGCCATCTCTCAATCATACCGTTGGACTTTGGGTTATAAGCCGTCGTTCTTACTCGTCTGAATCCGATTAACGCTGACAATCGCCGAAATATCCGGTCGTATATTCACGGATATGGAAAGCAAACACCCGATAAGTTTCTGATAATCTGTGTGACAAAGCAAAAAATTATCATCCGCATCGGATTTATCATAGTTCACATTCATCAGAACATTTGAAACTTTATTTTGATTGATTGTATTTTGATTGACACAAATAATAAATGTTTTTTGGCGTTCTTGATGATTTCTTTTCCAAGGTAAAATTTAATTTCACCCAGATCTTGCAATTCAAATTTCGATGCGATGATTTCCTTTATTTCGTTAGCTGTTTTATCGCTTTCGCTACCACAATCATATCGTCAACATAAATCAGAAGAAATGACTATTCGCCGTTTTTTTCGTGAGTACAAGCATCGATCTATAGAATAGCGTCATTCCATGCATTCGCCGCTTGTTTTAGACCATATAGACTTTTTCAACAAACAAATGTGTTAACTATTCTCCTCGAATCCCGGCGGCTGTTTCATGTAGATCGTTTCGTCCAATTTCCCATTTAAAAATGCCGTTTTTGCATCAATATGTCGCATAAGTTTTTCTTTCGATGCAATCGGTGACGTATGTTTTACGGAAAAATCTGCGAGTGAAATCAGTGTTGATGATTATCAAGTGATGCGAATGTCGAATCAAGTACAATCGGCATCGATATGGATAGGTCAATTGAAATCAATCCAAATATGAGCGATACTGTGACAACAGAAAATAATGCGGGTGTGCGCAACGACAGTGGTGATGCAGATGCAGTGTCGAATATTGCATTCGAATTTTTCGACTCCAGTCGACTTCCAATCCAAACGCCAAAGCTTTAATCACTGTATGTACCCGAAGCAATTCCTGACATATACCTAAGCGCCAAATTGTCTCTCAAAACCATATGTTTTCAGAATCATTTTCAGTAAATATGTTTTACAGATTGTGTAAATAGGCGTATCTTTACAATAACAGTTCAGCATGTATTAAAGAAAATTGTATTTTTAACAAAATTGCACAACATATTGCACGAAATCCTTGAAGTTGCAAAATTCGAAATTTCTAAAATTTTAATAGAATTTATATATTCATCATAGTAGTTTTCAGTTGATTCGTCCTCCTCTTTCTCCTCACATTCCCCCTCTTCTTTCTCCTCGCATCCTCCCTCCTTCTCCTCTGTCTCCTCGCATTCGACCTCTGGCTCTTTTTCCTCGCATTCTTTCTCTTGAAATTTTGCTCTTCCCATGATGGCTCTCTTACATCATCATAAAAATGTTTCTGAGCGCAGTTGACACGTCCGGCTCAAATATATCACATTTTTTCAGTGATTGAAAATATCACTCCAGATATCTCTTTATTTCTGTTTTGCAATTAATATTTTGATGATTTTTTCATTCGCATCCCCATGGAATGCGAGATTTCAAAGGTCGTTGCCAGAAAAAGTATTTGTAAATTTATTCCATCGTCCTTTGACATAATAATAAAGAAATTATAATTTATTTTGTAAAGTACATACATAAAACAATGAACGTTATATTTTTGGTGATATGATGATTGGTCTTTTACTGCTTGGAATACTCAACAAAATTTAAAGAAAAGATGAAACCATGCATGTGAGTTTTTTTTTACAGTCATACATACGTTTTTATTTATTACATTTTCTAAATGCGTATGAGAAAGAAAGAAAATAGTGTTTTGTCGATTTTTGATGGTATGTTGACTAAATGACTAATTTATGACAAGTCACATTAATTAGTTTCCCAAATGAATCGTCCAATTACTGTCCAGATTAGGCGACAAGTATGTGACATGTCCTATAACCGTCCTTTTTTCACGATAATGCCTTAAGCGAAACATGCATGACATGTCTTCGACGTTTCTCATTTTGTAACGGTAGTTTTAAACTGACGTTTAGGCAAATAATCGAGAGGAATGAAAAAATTACAATTCATTTCATGCTCACTATTTCACCCCATTAGCAATTTATTTTTTAATTATTATTAGGTTTTGCTTACATTAAAGTCAATTCGGCTTTAATACAATGCAATTGTGTTTGTAATCTTTTGAAAGCAACACTGCTAAAATACAGCAAGTTTTCTAATTTTATAGCGTTTAGCTAGTTATTTCATTTTCCGGTAGATGTCTCAAACTCAACTTTACATCCGTCATCTAATGAATCAAGTTAAAATGTTTAAAGGGTTCCAAATAAAAGTTTGACTTTTCAATCAAATTGACCATATTTTGACGTTTCATGCGTTGGCCATATTTTGACGTTTCATGCGTAATAATATTTAGTTGTGACGATAATAAATTCGTAAAATATACTTAACAGTTTTGTTTTAATACTAATTTTTATTTATTAATTAATATTTTAAGTTTAATTTAAGAATATATAGTGAAATTACTTTTCCATAATCCGTAATATCTAATGCCAATAAATGTTATTGTTCAATGAGCTAATTAAAATCACTGTGCCATAATCATGTTTGACAATATAAAAGCAGTCGTTTATTTTAAATACAAATAATAATTATATTAATACTATGGATACGACTAATTTATGCAATAAATCTTTATCAATTTATGATTTAATATGGGATGATATTTTAATTGAAAATATGTTACCATATTTATCGCTGAAAGATTTATTTAATCTAAGGTGCTGCTCCAAATTAAGCGAAGAATTTGTTGATTATTGTCTTAATAATTTGCAAACTATAAATTTATGCAATAATAACAGTAAACATATTAATTTAGCGTTCATTGTATTAATAAGAAATTGTTATAATATTCGGAATTTAAACTTATCAAAGTGCAGTTGGCTAACCAGTTCGTTACTCTCGTCCATTTTAAAAAACAATAAAAATTTGGTTGCAATTAATTTGAGCGAATGTAATAATATAGCGGCAGCTTCCTTACAGCCCATTATAATAAATTGTAAAAATTTAAAAATTCTTAATTTGTCCAAATGCTACTGGTTAACGATCGGAGCAATCGATGCTCTAATTTTGCACCATAGTAATTTACAAGAAGTTAATATATCACATTGTAATACAATAGAGACCAAAAGTTTAATCTTATTGCTACATAAATTCATTAATTTAAAAATTTTATCCGTGGCCAATTTAACTAGTGTCAATGATAATGTACTGATTGCAATTGCCAGAAATTGTCAAAAAATTAAACACTTATGTTTGGTAGGATGTAGCAGAATTACTGATTATGGAATTGAGTAAGCAATTTTTCTAATTACTAAGTATATATTTTCAGTAATGTTAAATTATATTATTAATTAATACCGCGTAATGAATTGCCAAATAATATTTAATTGTTCAGTTTGGGAAGTTCTTACAATCGTCCTTTTTTCTATTGACGATTCCGCCTGTTTACACGAGTTGTGATTCAACCAAAAATTTCTTCTCTTTCCCCCTGCCAATAAACTAAAATTTTGTTTATGGGCAGGGGGGAAAGAAGAGAAGAAATTTTTGGTTGAATCACAACTCGTGTAAACTGGCGGATTGTAAAAGTAGAAAAACGCCGATCTAGCGTAAAACAATGTACTAAAGCTATGCCGTGACGTTAATTTGTTACCCTCTAAACATTGCGATTCGAAAACTGATGAAACTTGATACAAAATATCGTTTTCGATTCGTTTAAAGAGTATGAACACCTCCTGTGGCCCTATTCTGGCTTTCCCAGGGAATAGGGAATTGGGGAAATATTTTGCTGTAATTACAAATTGCAATAGTTCCCAAATGTATATTCTGGTAGACTGGGAATAATTTTTGGGGAAATCATTTTATTTTGTTTTTTATAAACTAAAACGCATGTTGCAACCTTAAAACAAGTTTAATTTATTTTTCAAAATATATTTATTACAAAAGATAATGTTTAGAAATTCGTAAAAGTACGAATTACAATTCCCTAAAAAAATAATTGGGAAAAATTAACGTCGAAACTGCTATAAAATGGAATTATTTTTTCCCAATAAAAAAAATTCCCAAGCGCCAGAATACACTTTGGGGAATAAATAATTCCAAACTGCTAGAAATAGGTCACTAATTCCCAATGCTCTATTCCAGAGGAATACCAGAATAGGGCCACAGGGGCGGTATGTTGTACCATCACTTCGAATCGAAATTCGAAAAAAGTCGAATGGCGGTATATTGTATCATTTTCGAAAAGCAAAAATGATACAACTTTCACTTTTTCGATTCGACTTTTTTCGAATTCAACTTTTTTCGGTTCGAAGTGATGGTACAACATACCGCCCCTGGAGGCGAATTATGTAAGCATTACGAGTTACCACAAATGACGTCAAAAGGGCTTTTTATTTAAAGCATTTTGAGTTGTCGTAATTTCGACGTTTTGTTGTTGTTTTAGTCGTACACATTTATAAATACGAGACAAAAGTCCTACTATCTATTTTTATCTTGTTTTCATTGACAATTTGTCAAAATTAGTTTGAGTCGTAATTCGTAAGTCGTACTCGTAATGTTTACATAATAACCCCTCAGCTCATTGAGCCTCGCCACACTATAATTCTTTCATCATGATTCAATGATTTCAAAAAATCAATCGCCGTCCACATTTGATTTCTTTGCGCATTTCTTTTTTTATGTATGTGCGTAAAATTATGCTTTTTGATTTATTCGTATTGTAAAAAATGTTTATTATTTGCTGCGAAAATGGCTTCCTTGGTTGAAAAAATATATTTTTTGCACTCGAAGTGCAAATTAAACTAAATTTAACCCAAAAACGACAAATAAACAAGGTGCCCTTGAAAAATTTATTTTTGTTGTGCGAGAATCAGTTGAATCAAAAAAAATTTTTCCTGAAAAAAGAATCAAGAATTTCCCCGCCAAAAAAGTAGTTTGTTGGTGAAGGGGAAGGGAACGAGGAAATAATCACGACCAAAGAATCTAAAGTGTGGAACCACGGATTTGGTTTAAAAAAAATCCGCTACATGGAATCCATGGGACTAATTGTCAATTGACAATTGGAGGCTGGGTTATGGACTCCACCTAGTGGATTTTCGATAAACTTCAATAATGGTATTATGACACTGGCTTTAAAAAAATGTAGTTAAAAAGTAAACGGTGACTAGGACAGAAACAACTAAAACAAATGAGACAAACATTTTGTGTACCAACAAAAATGTTAAAAATGACTTGAAACGGTTATGAAATCACTTCAAATAGTTTTAGAATACAATATTTTTGTTGAATTTGCATAAAAATATTCGTTTTGACTGTATTTGATCAAAAAAAGTCGGAGATGTAAAAATAAAATATAAAAAAATAAGTCTAAACTGCTAGAATTGTTCGTTGGGCGCCTTTTTTGCTCAATTTTTATACAAAATTCCTGATATATTGTATGCACTCACTCTTATTAATACTATGTATACGTATTATTTTTCTCACTTCATTTGAATTTTTCAGAGACTGAAAATTAGCCACTGTCGGTACTATGACACTGGCTTGAAGAAAGTGGAGTAAAAAAGTAAACGATGACTAGGACAGATACAACAATAGAATTAGACTCTTAGAACAGGTCTTTGGGTTTTACCCATATAAAATTTGCTATTTCATTTGAGGCACGTCAGTGCAGGATGGTTATATAAAAAAGCATATGGCTTACTCATATTTCAAAACGAAAAACCCCAAATCAGCTGTCTATTTATGTGCGCAGTGATAACCTATGGTGACGACTTAAATTTGTGCTTAAAAAATTATTAATTAAAATACATTAAAATAATAAAAATATTTTGTGGTTTATGTAGTAGTGCGTAGTAGTGCAACATTTGATAAGAAAAATTACAAACTTTTAATTGAAATGAAGTGTATTGTCAAAAATTGTTAAAATACGCATAAAAAAATTTCAAAAAGGCGTATCTTATCATCAGTAAGTTTACTAAGTGTTTATATAAAACAAAATGTAAATTATGTTAAGAAAAAAGTGATTTGTGATAAATTTATCCATTATTTAATTTATAAATCAGAGAAAATTAAGTAAACAATTTTGATTTCAGTGTGGGGTTTTTCATTTTGTGTGTGTGTTTGTAAACATATGTTATATTACCAGTGTCGCATTTCTCTTATTACTTCGTACATATTCTACGTGTTTTTCTTTTCATAATTATTTTTTATTTTGGAATATTATAAGTATAATTTTTTTATCGAAAATAAAAACAATTAATGCGTACTATATTCGAATAAAAATAATTGTGAATTTGGGAAGTTTTAAATTTCAATCGAGCAAATTCTAAATACGATCCGTTGATTTATATGCTTTCTCTTTTACCCTCCGAATTTGACTCACTTGATAGCTACAATCATTCACTCTGTATTTCTTCTTACTCTAAGGATACAACTAAAACGAATGAGACAACACAATTGTTCAAATGTCATGTTCATTTTCTTGCTAAACAAACATTTTATGTACCAATAAAAATGTTAAAAATGATTTGAATGATTTTGTTTGAATGATTGTTCGTTGGGCGCCTTTTTTGCTGAATTTTATACAAAATGCCTGTGCCGACATGTTGTAACTATTACATCTTTCGCTTCGACGAAAAAGTCGAGTTACTTTTATGAAAACTTAAAAATGTACATGAAAGAAAAAATATTTTTACTTTTAAAATACCGTTATTTTATCGAAAATGTATCGAAGCGACAAAAGTACTCTATGTATACGTTTCTCACTGCATCTGGATTTTTCAGACAGTGAAAAATAGCCAGTGTCATAATACCATAACTACAGGGGCGACTGGACAAGGACGACTGTTAAAGTTGGGAATGTGACATCTAGACAGTGATGCCAGGCCAAAAATTATTATTTCCCTACAAACATTAAAAAAAATCCCTACATTATCCCTACGCCCCATTTTTTAAATATTTAAATATTGGTTCGAAGCCGATAATTTTTTAATATTGGTTCGAAGCCGTTATTTATCTATAATTTTGATTTTTCTGAGAAATTATGAAATAAAACATCATGAAATAAAAACTGCTGTATTAAGTAAATAAAGAATTTCATTTTTATTCTAATAAAAAATTAATATTAATTTTTATCTAGGTACATTAATTAAAATAATATGAATAATAAATAATAACTGACGAGCGTCTTTTGTGTCACATATAAGCACATTCGAATATTATTAAAAAAATAAATTTAAAAAATCGAATCAAATCATATACATACATCGGTATTATTGCGAATAAATTGCGATTTATGATGGCTACCGTTCGGTTTGACATTTGAAGTAACGAATAAAGGATAAAACACACCAAGCAGCAGCAGCGAGCAGCAAATTTAAATATTGGCTTATTTGCTTATGTAATGATACAAAATCATAGTTTGGTTGTAAATATACTTATTTCCAATAAAAGAAATCAAATATTTTGTAATTTTAATAGATCGTTAGATGAAACTTCATTCAACATAATATTTTTAAATTTAAATTTTTCTATTAAAATTACAAAATATTTGATTTCTTTTATTGGAAATACGTATATATACGCCCAAACTATGATTTTGTATCATTACATAAGCGCATAAGCCAATATTTAAATTTGCTGCTCGCTGCTGCTGCTTGGTGTGTTTCATCCTTAACGATCGATTGTAACCCTAAAAGCAAGGCACGATTCAACAGAACAGAAAATAAAATGTTAATGATTTTTGTATTTAAGTTACTAGCTTTATGTAATTACGCTTTTTCTTACTTCTTTTAAACAAAATGTTCATAAAATATCTAAAATATCAAAAATCCCTACATTTTACGTATGAATAAAAATCTGTCCCTTTTTCCCTACACTGTAATTTTTCGTTAAAATTTCCCTACAAGTAGGGATTTATCCCTACATCTGGCATCACTGCATCTAGAGCATTAAAAATAAGCTCATTCCGCCATTTGACACTTTCATTCTTTCGTCGTAATTCTTTCATCGTTTCCTTCCCCTTCACCAACAAACTTATTAGTTTGTAGGGGAAGAAAACGAGGACAGAGACACGACGAAATAATCATAGTGTGAAAACGCGGATTTATGCATGAAACAGATGTGCGGAATTTCCGCATGCGGATACGCATATGGAAATGCAAGTTAACTACATAAGCGTATTTTTCTGACATTGCGTTTTTATTTTTCGGTAGAGTTTTCAATAAACGATATACGATTTGTTTTTGAATTTCTGTCAAAACATTGAAACGTCGTGTTGTTAATATTAATTCATTATATTTTTTTTTTGTTGTGTAGTCAACACTGCTGCGGTGCGTTTTTTTTAGAAATAGACAACTTGCGGAAAAACGCCTGTTATGCGGAATACATGTATTTCATTTCATTTAAACTTAAAGTAGGGTATTCTAAAACGCAAGCATTTTTCCGTACGTCTGTTTCCAGCAGAGTCTTTTTTCCCATGAAATTTTAGCACGGTATACTTTATGAAAACATACAAAAATATACCCAATTAGTTTTGCCGTCAGATACACTTATAGTTGTCTATGTTACATTATTTTCGTATCGCGATAATGATAAAGTTTCATCATTTAAAACCAAAGTAATAATAAATGTAGCTGACATGCCATGACTATCACTTTTTACGATTCCACTCTCAAAGCGATTCGAATCGAAGTGATGGTACAACATGCCATCCTTGATCCACCACTAGCGCTTTTCCAACTTTTATAATCGTCAATTTATTGCCGTCGAATGCCTGCTAGATGGTTTGTTTGTTAGTCTTAGTTTTTAGTCTTTCCAATATGTTTTAGAGCAGAAACAGCTCTTTCGCTATTTGGATGAATCGTATCGATTTCTAGGCTAATTAAAAATCCCTGTGCCGACATGTTGTAACTATCACTATTTTCGTTTCGATGTGTTTTCGATTTTTTACAAAAAAATATGTTTACTTCTAAAATATCGTTATTATTACAAAAGTGATAGTTATAACATGCCGGCACAGGTGGCAAATCTTAAACACGGAAAATAGTTGGTTCGACCAATTGCTGGTACAGTCAAACCTGTTTTTGTGCGGTTTCCATTGGGACCGCATAAAAAAAACTCATAAAAAAATCTTTTAAGTACACAAATAGTTTTCGCATCACATTTAAAAAGTTTTTTGTTATGCGGTGAATAGGGACTGCATAAAAAAGTTTCACGTGCAAAGTTTCAAGAAAAAACAAAATGGCCAACGACAATTAACTATTTCGATTAATCGCATTCAATTATGTTCTAATTTGCTTCGGATTCAATGAACCAATCAATCATGAATCTCAAATAAAGCACATGATTACAGAAACGATTACTAATTTAATACATACCAGCAAACACAAATTTCGACCATTGACAATCGTATCCGGATACTAAACTAAAAGCATGGGAAACTCCGTTCCGTAAGTAGTATGACTTACTTTTTGATGAAATATTTTCCTCTGTTTTATTGCGCTGGTTAACATTATATAATCTAAGGTAGAAGCAATGGTCATTTTTGCGCGAATATCACCAACATTCATTTATTTAATGGGAGGAGGAACAGTTCTATTTGTTTTCTAATTTTATCTGGCCTATTAGTTTCTCAAACAAAATCTCGAGGACGTATATTGGCTAAGTTTTAATTTCAGTTCAAATCAAACAAGTGGTACTCTCCAGCTACATGTATTAATAAAAAAAATCTTATTCAGACAAAATTGTCAAAATAGAAACTTCTAAAATTTACTTTTATCTTTTACTTTCAGGTAAAACTTTTAAATTATTAATATATTAATTTATTTATAGATCAATATCACGAGAATGTCGCCAACTGGAATCATTGATGGTGCGAGCATGTCCTTTGGTTACCGAAGTAAGCCTTTCTCCACTTCGTGGCAGAATTCACATCGATCGACCTCGATTTTCCACCTTTCCGCTTGTTCATTTACCGCGGCTTTATTTACAAATTTGATAAATTTAAACTAATTTTAAATTATTTAAATAATTCAGGGGCAAGATCACAAAATACGGCCAGAAAATTTTGACGGATTGAAAACATTAAGTATTAATGCAATTTATATTGTATAATGTTTTAAGAGCAATGACTAATCTACGGAAAGATTTTCGAAATTATATTTCTACCGGTAGAACATTTTCGTTCAAAATTGTTCGATAATGAAATTGTTGTTGATTAAAATTTTGCCGTTCAACTATCGTTTATTTGTATGTTCATACTAAATATCTAGGCCAATTTTGATCATTTTTCGAACATTTTTGTAATTGTCCATACAAATATTTTGGAACAAAAGACTTTACCGGTCGGATTTCATGATCTCACTCCAGGGGCCGTATTCTTGAAATCGGTCGAAATTTCCCCAATCGGAATACAATTTGCTTTGAAATTCTCTATATTATTCGAATTTTTCGCCGGCTTACTTTAATCATTTTTTCAAATTTGTTTTGGTTTACTAATATTTGTTTCCCTACTAAAGGAATAATTTCGAATCGATTTACCCAGTCGGAATTTTTCCTTTACACGGCTTCTCCACCTGCTATCTGAATACTATTGCAATCTACTTTCTCTTTCTATCAAAATTTGCCAAGATGGAGTCTTGTGTGGTAAACTTGCTATAATTTGACGTTATTTTGTCGATAGTCTAGACTACTAGTCATTTGAATAACCACATAAATGTCAGTACTATCAGTATTGAAATAGAAGAAACGTGAAAATATGCATGCTATATACATGCTATCTAGTTCTGCCGACATAGCATGTATTCATAGCATACAAATAGCATATAAAAATTATTGCGAGTCTCCACTTGCCATTTGATCGAAATTTTCTACCATAACTAGATAGCAATAGCAGGTGGAGAGTCCATGTTAGTAGAGGGAAAAATTCTGTTTCTTAATTAAAAAAAAAAAAGAAATTTAAAAAAATGATTAAAGTAGTCGGCAAAAAATTTGAATAATATAGAGAATTTCAAAGCAAATTGTATTCCGATTGGGAAAATTTCCATCAATTTCAAGAATACGGCCCCAGATTTTTTTTGATAAATTTTTCACTATATTTCAATCGGATAAACGTTATATCCTTAATATCGGCTATCCGGTTTAAATATGGTTTCTAGATTTGTTTTGCCATGAAAAAACTCATTCATTTTTGATTGTAAAATAGAAATACATAAACGAAACATTACAATCGCAAAACAAATATGAATTTAAAAAATGTGTGAATTGGCATGGCCAAAAAATATAGGAACCATATTTCGGGTCTCAAATATATAATTTTATTGTAAAAAAATTACAATGTATATTTTTGAAATATTTTTGTAAGGGGAAATTATTTTATTCTGGGATTTTGATATAAGATGAATTTGTATTTATTGTACCATATACTTGTATATGATAGAATTTGATATGCTATTTGATATAATAATTTTGCATAGGAACTAAGCACACAATTTATCGATAAAAAATATCAACATAAATAGATAATTTTTTGTGAGAAACTGGGGAAAGCAAAAAACCATATCCATCAAGAAATATTATTTATATACAGGGTGTCCGGGTTTGGGATGCTAATCTATTAAGCGGTGATTCCTTGGTTCATTCTGTAGAAAAACCCGTTAGGGGGGGGGGGGGTTAATTTTTGATATCCTTTGAGATACAGTGTTTAGAAAATTTGGTTCAGGAAAAAAGTACACAAATACTAAACCGTAACTTTTAAAATATTTATCGTAGAACAACCATCTTAGTCTTACTTGACTGGTAATTTAAGATCTAAGTGGTTATTAGTAGTAAAAAAAATATTTTTGTTTATAAAATTCAGTTTTTCTCAAAAAAAACTTTTTATTTTTTTAAATTTTAATTCGGTATGATCTCCCTTACAATCTCCCAATACATTATTTTAACCACGTGCTATTGTTTTTTACGTATACCGTTTATTTTATTTATTTATTACGTATACGTTTATTTATTTTGTAGTGTTATATTGTAACAATTTTTTTTATCAGTAAAACAATAGGCGATGATTATCAACTCTCTCTCTCTCTCTTTCTGGCACTATATCCCATCAAGGGATTTGGCCGCCTCAAATGAGGAAGTGGATAGTTCATTTCATTGGCCTGCAAGATTCCCCGATCTGACTGTATTAGATTTTTATGTATGGCGAACGATGAAGGCGCTTGTATACTCCAAGGAAATTGAAACAAAAGAAGAACTAATACAACGAATGCAGCTCAACAGATAAGGGAAAATTTACCAAGAATTGGAATGACCAAAGGCATACTTAAACGAATATTAGCCTGTATTCAGTCACAAGGAGGACATTTTAAGCACCTTTGATAACCCCTGTAGTACTTTTACTCTCGAGCCAAACTTTGTTTTGGGGATTGTAGGGGAGTTCACGGCGAATTTAAATTAAGCAAAAAA
The DNA here is from genome assembly GCA_932526605.1 of Nephrotoma flavescens. Taxonomy (NCBI): domain Eukaryota; kingdom Metazoa; phylum Arthropoda; class Insecta; order Diptera; family Tipulidae; genus Nephrotoma; species Nephrotoma flavescens. The sequence goes on from OW052220.1 coordinate 323,841,071, forward strand.
TAAAATAAATTGTAACTGCTTTTTTTTTTTGAGAAAAACTGAATTCATGCCGGACGCCGAAAAATTGAGCCCCTCTCATACGATTGTTTTCACAGAATGAACCAAGAAATCAATCACCCTTATTTGAAATTTTATGGATTTTTTTAAACGATAAAATTAGCTGGTTCCTACCCTGCATTTAAAATTTTGCGCCTCTTCTAAAAATTATATATTTTTAGTTACAACGAAACATGAAATTTTTAATAAAATTAAATGCAGTACAGCAAATTTTATGGATTTCCTTTTATTAATTTTTAATTGTTTTGTTGAGAAACCGCGGCAGAACTACGACCTATGTAGTAGAGAAAGAGTGAGGTTGTAATTCACAAAATGTTACGAATTTCGAGCGTTCGATATGGATTCGTACCTACTCGATTTTGCAAATAAAACAGCGATTTAAGTTACAAACTTTATTTCCCAATACCATTAATTTCTGCTACAATTCACAAATTTTACTCGTTCACTACTCACTATTTCACTTTTCGCACTGTTTACTTCTAACTCCGCACTAGCTTCTTAAGCCTAGTACTCAGTTCGATTTCACGTGAAATTTCCATACGATTTTACCAAAGTGAAATTAGAAATGAAAAATTTCATTTCTGTTTTCGTTTTGTAGTACTCAGTTCTCCAACGAAAAAACCAAGTGTGTTCAATACATCAAAGATGGCGCGCATAAACTCTCCAAATTATTTTCATGTGAAAATAATGTCTCGGCACATTATTTTCACGCGAAATTTTGACATTTGTTTGTTTTTGGCAAAAAACAAATTTTTTAAGACCACAAATTCATAAATTTTAATTAAAGTCAATTTAATTTAAATTATTTACGTAAAATAAAGAAATTAATTTTTGCATGTTTACAAATTTATCCGTTAAATTTAAAAATTCTCCAAACAAAATTTCATTTCTATTTCACGCGAAAATAAATAGATTTTTGGAGACCGCGTTAAAATTTCATTTCACTTTGAACTGAGTACTAAGCTTTAACTTGTACTGTTCGCTGGTTAAATTATCAAATATCTACGTCCCAAATTGCTCGCGTTTTCAACCAAAAAAAAAATGGCTCAATTTAAGTCCAAACCACACAAATATGTGAGTAAAAAATCATAGTATGTAATGGCGTTTTTGATAAAAAATTTCGTTTGATTTGAAGTACAACCAACACAATTGTAGTATAGTTATAGTGTTTTTTTTCGGACGAAAATAAGTTTGAAAGGAAAACACAAATGTGTAAGTTGGTTGAAAACACAAACAAAAATAAATTTTTGGCATGGTACTTTTGCCGTACCCACACAATTGTGTTACCGGGCAGCAAAAAGGATATACATACTTTTGTCTATCGCTGTTCGAAATTATTCCTTTTATTGCATCTCATGATCTACGCGTTTTGTAATTGTAAATCACTTTCATGTAGTTGTATTCGCGAACATTCACGTCATCAATTTCTTCTGTCTTGATGATTAACGCCGTTGTTAATTCCAATGTTGTCCATGATGACTGTCGCCACCCTTTGCAATTGTTTTCGGTATCTCCATATTCCCTTCCACTTGAAATGCCATGTTAAAATCAAATACCCAATCAGATTGGAAGAATACTTTATACGGGACAACCAACATCGATCATGTTAACAATATAATAATCACTTAATAAAATTATAGTCTCCAACTGAATTATATTCTCCAACAAAACTACCCTCAAATGTGCCACACAATTGCCCCCCACCCATTGCGGGTGGTTTTAATGCCAAAATCGGTTCTAACACCTTGAACCTCACACAACAACAAGGACAATGTATCACTGACCTGGTGTCAATAATGTACAATTTTGTAATCAAGTACGTTTTTTCAATTTATCAGAATGCACAAAGTAACGTGGAAATTGAATGATGGAAGAACGGAAAACTAACCGATCACGTCTTAATTTCGAAGAGACATCCCTCCAGCATATCCGAGGTTAGATCCTACATAGACGCTGACATGTACCACGTTCATTTGCTTGTCATATTCAAATGTAAGTGCAAAAGACCTTCGATGGAATGTCGATGCTTGTAAAGATCAGAGTTATCAATCAGCTGTCACTGATTATCTAGACCGGCACAATATTAACGAAGAACCTACACTTAACATCTGGAACAAGGATCGAGAACCCCAATGATTAGCTCGATGATCGGTGCCGCCTGATAGTCGAAAACAAACAAAACCCTCTAGCAGAATATCCCCTGCGAGGAACGCTGCAAGTAAATACAATCCAAGCGGAACAAGAAGATTCGAAAAAAGGTTTTTCTAAAGCCAGAACTATACCCAAAGGCTTCCACCCAAGAAGTACAACTGAGAACATACGTGGCTGATTTTCTATTAAATCTAAAGGTGAAGAGGCCTTTGTCGAATAACCCACAGTCGCCGCTATCAGTAGGTTCAAAAATTTAAAAGCACCCAGCCTCGAAGGAATCTCCACAGATTGATTAAACTCGGAGGCGCAACTCTTGCATACAATTTACATGATCTCATCGTCACTATTTGGGACAAATAAGAGCTATCGGATAATCGGAAAACTCCGCTTATATGCCCGCCGTATAAAAATTTCGACCGTCTTAGTTGTGAACAGTATCGTAGTCCTATTTAACACTGCTTGAGGTTCTTGAATGAGGAAACATTTGATTACTTGAATCAGGAACATGAATGAGGTTCTTGCCCCAACAGATCTACTCCTGACCAGTGCTTCAGTTGGGAGTACAATATTGTATTCATCCATACATCAACTATATATAAAAGTTGTTCCATCTGTTAGTCTTTTTTATATTAAAAAAATTGCATAATGTATGGTGGAAATTCAAAATTTTTTATTGCAAATGAAAGTTGGTTCTATGTCATTTCTGTATGGAATACAACATCGTTCATGTGACCACCACGACTCCTGTTACAGACCTGCATCCGAACATCAAAATGTTTGATGACTTTCAATAAAGACAGTTCATAATGGTCTCACCTCAGCTCGAATGTTGTTTTTAAAGGCGCCTTTATAGTTGCGTTCGTTCGTTATTCAAACCATTTTTTTTCGACCAATCATATTGCTCTAAAAAGACGATTTATTTCTTCTGCATTTTTTGACAAGAAAATGATTGGTCGAAAAAAATTGTTTCAATGAACGAACGAACGCAACCATAAAGGCGTCTTAAGATCGTGAATTGTTTGTAGATCTTTGCTATATACATACTTTACTTTTCAAAAAACCCCAAGGAAATAATCTAACTGCGTCAAATCGGTGGCCAATTGACATCAGAATTTCTTGAATTTATGCGATCATCGAACGTGGTTGCCAATAAGTCAAGTGTTTCACGATTTGTAACAAGTGGCACAGTCTTATTGAGACCAAAAAACATCTAAATCAATTTCATTCAATTTTTACTACAACAATCTAGTTAATACATCACATAGCGCTTACTAATCGCTGTTACTGAAATGCTTGGCTCTTCACGAACATTTTCACTAACAGCTGTTACTGTTTCACGAGTTCAAACTGGACGATAGTATTCATATATTATATCTACGACCTGCAACTGTCCAATTTCTTTAAAACGTTCAACAATTTTGCGGATTCCAGGCTCTGTAGGACGATTATGTTGACCAAAATCATAACGTAATTTTCAAAATGTTTTTTTACAGAACAACCGCGACAATGATATCGTGATTCTCGGCGGAAGACCTAGGGATATCAAGGTCAGTTGCATACCACTCGATTGCTATGCAAAAACAAGTGTTTATTGAAAGTTATCAGCAATAAAATTTAATTCTTATCAACATCCAGGAGTATCGACCATAATTTTGATAGCGTATAAAACTTTAAATACCTCAGGCAGAAATAAAAGGTTGAATTGCTACCGGACACCAATCCAGGTCATTGCGATCTAAACAACTTTCCCAGTCGTATAAGCTCGCATTTTATAAAACACTTATGAGACCTGTGTTCGCTTTCGGAAGCGAGAGCTAAACCCAGACCTCTAATGTCTGTAGAATGCAACCTATGTTTGAAAGGAAGGTGATTGTCGTTCCATCTTTGGTTCAATTAAAGTTGCGAACAACGAATGTCGGTTTCGTTCGGAAATAAAATACTCTGGTTGTGAAGAAAGAGAAAGATACAATTTACTAAACTCCTCGATCGTAAGAGATGTGTGCCAGATCGTAAGAGTACGGAAAGCTAAAAGAGATTTTTACGAAGCTAAATTAAAAAATTGAAATGGAGGTATCAAACAATTCTGGGGTCTGTTAAAATTGGCCGTTTATCAACGCGAAACTATGTACATATACCAAAATGAAATTTGCCAACGCAGTGAATCAATCCTTCTTTTTCATAAAAATTTCACGGCTGGTTTTTAGGATCAATGAATTAATCACTCATTATCCGAAATGAAAATATGATTATGAAACCTCATTTAAGGCGGCCAAATCCCTTGATGGGATATAGTGCCAGAGAGAGACAGAGAGAAATGACGTTATAGTCCCAAAATTGACGTAATTCTCCTCACGCAATTACCCCGTAATGGATACAGTAAGAATACTGCTACAACTGCGACAATACTGTTAAATTTCAGAAGCGCCCTTCCGCTTCAATTGCAAAGATCGTTCTAATACGCAAGAAAAGATGATCAGTTATTATCAATTCAAACAACCTTGTTCCAAACTACCAACCAAATTAAGAGAATTAGATGACTGCTTTTAGGAAAGATATTACTAAAACAGGGTTATTTTTCTGAACAATCTTTTTCTGATTTGTTTTGTAATAGAACATTTTTAGTTTATTTTAATTTACTAATACATACACATTTAAAAATACTTATAAACCATAATCTGTTGCATTTGGGAATACATTCGTCTTAGGCATAAACTGTATGAATATCATCATGTAAGTTGCAATTGAAACAATAACCTTTAATAAAATTAGAAATTAGAAAATATTAAGATTCAATATGTTTCATACGTACCCCTTTAAATAAATCCAAATTCATTTTAAAAAATCCCTTAACGTCCAACTCCAATTGCAAGAATAATACTTGATACGAAAACCTCTGTATTAAATTGTTCAATTTCCATAATTTTCTCATATTTTGAGTGATCATGGAATTTCTTTGGTTATATTGAAATGTATGGAGACTCGAGCCAATTTGACTAATAGTGCATACAAAATTTTCACATCTGGTAAAAAATACAAAAAGTGTAACGAACGGCGAAATAGAACATAGTAACGATTCCGTAGTAAAAACATTTCCATAAGTGAGTGAAACAATGTTCCAATAATAATCACACAATAAATTAAAAAAGTTCACCATAATATTTATTAATTGAGCCCATCCGAATATTTTAAATAGATCGTAAATAATTTTCCATAAATTCCAATAAATCCGTTTTAATTTCTTTAAATCGATGATGTTACCCTTCAAATTCACTAATTCCCGGTTTAAAATTTCCACACGACCTCGTATTATTTCAATAAAAAATAGATTGAAGAAGAAGTAGCTTCGTGTCACAAAAAAGGACAAAATGGTAGCGTACCAGTGGTGCGACCATTGCAAATTTTTACGAATACCATACATAATACGAATTTCAACAGCGGACGCTATAAACTGTGCAAAAATCGTAATTATCGTGTAAGTAAAATAAATTTGACCGTTCAACATTTCCATATCCAATTTTGAATTAATTTCACAAAATATTTTATCAATTGCATTTAAACGTTTATAGATGGTTAAAAATCGTTTGCGATTCCGATAATTTGCAATCAATATTGTTAAATGAGTCGTGATGGGGCCCATCGTTTGTACCAAATCAGATGCACCACCAAGCACATCGTTGGAATAGAAAACTTCGGAGTAATACACAAAACACAAAACTAAAATTACCAATATTATGAGCGCGTAAAATAAAAATATGAATAAATTGATTCGATTCGGGGAGCTGGGCTTAATTAAATTTACCGGGAGTAATCCGATCGCTTGATAAAATATGATGATTTTATCAAATAGTTTCATGCTGATTGTTGAGTTTTTACCGGCTATGTTGAACAGTTTAGGATTTGTCCTAGATCCTGACTTATATATAGATTGAACAGAAGATTGATAATGATCTTGGATTATTAATAATAATATGTCAACTATCAATTAACTGAATGATTGATTGTTATTTTACTATAAATTCTAAAACAATTAATCTTTGTTTATTAATAAATCCAATATCTAATCATTTATGCATATGCCTTAGCTATATGTAAACGATAGAGACAATGCGGTACTATACATAGCGTGATAGCGGACACCTAAATGTCCACCACTACAGGTGTAATAATTAATCATTTTTTATATTACAAAATTTATAGTTATTTATGTTTTCTTACACACATGTGCGCTCTCTAGTTTGATAATCGACATAAACCAAAAATTTCCAAATTATTAAAAAACCTTCTTCATCGACAAGACAAGACGATATTACTTCTGCCCTCCTGTACTAGTACTATACTGAACAATTCATAAACTTGGTAGTTTAGTAATCGTTCTTGTGGTTGACCAACCAACAATATAACAAATATGATGGGTATGCGCGAGTGCGACCGGCAGGTAATGATTTTCCCCAAATGACCCAGTGTCTTATTTAAGGCTAATGTTACAAATTTTGCGCGATTTGGATTCGTAAAGTACTTTGACGATTAAAACTCATAGAATTCGAAGAGTAGGTAGAATACAAGGCGAGGTAAGGCTACATAGTTTAGTAAGACTTCCAGAAGAAATTCTCCAAACTTCAAGTTAGATCGAGGAGTCTTGGCAGTTTTTTGGTTTAAATGACAAAGTTCTAGATGCATATCCCTTCGTTGTGCTCCCTAAATAATTCCAAACGATAAAGTCAATGTATATATAGTTCAGAGAAAACAGTGGACATTCTGATTAAACTCAATGACTATATTTATCAAGTGCCGGCAAGCCTTAGATTATTTTGTCTGAATCATTACAACAATAACCCAATTTACGCAGGCTATAATTTTAAAACTCGGAACGTCCCGATCTTATTAACAACTTAAAACCCTTAGAAATAGGCAGATTCGTACAAGCTAGAAGTATTACGCATAAAAGAGTTTGGGTGGTCCCGAAGTGGTATCCGCACCGGAAATGATTACATACTCTTTAATATTGTAGCATAGAAAAATAAGTTTAACATAGATTTCTCATTTGTATAAAACGAATTAAATTCCAATGTCTTGATTGTATTTGTCACTTTACATAGCACACAATGTAAAATCACAAATACAATTATGACATTGGAATTTCATTTTCATCTCCCGTTTTGTACAAATGAGAAATCTATGTTAAACTTATTTTTCTATGATTGTAGTCATCAGAACGAAAGATAATTTGAAGTAGAGACCACCACCTGCAATATCAAAATCGATCGCAGGGGCGGTATGTTGTACCATCACTTCGAATCGAAAAAAGTCGAATTCGAAACAAGTCGAATCGAAAAAGTGAAAGTTGTATCATTTTTGCTTTTCGAAAATGATACAACATACCGCCATTCGACTTTTTTCGAATTTCGATTCGAAGTGATGGTACAACATACCGCCCCTGATCTTAACACAATATAAAACGCTTAGGGAACCCGAAAGGTGTACTCCGGTTCTTAGTATCAAACAGTAGAGGAGCAAAAGCCGCTACTTGTGGAGTGTTGGGAAGAAATTGAGCAAGAGTAAGTCAACACATTTTTTAACAAAATGTAAAACCGTGTTTTTGAAGTAAATCAATCTAACGGAGGAGTCACACATTATAATTGGACTCTTAACAAATTAAAATGAAATGGTAACTTTTCATTCAAGTCATTCAGGCGAATTGTGCTATGTATGTAAATTAATATTTACAATAATAGTAAATTATCGTTGCATTCCCGATTTAACTAGCACTCTTACTCAAGTTAACCTCGCTTAGAAATTCTGTGTAGTAATTACAAGAAAAATTCGATCAGTTCAAAGTTTCGTTAATTTTGCAATTTACTACACAGAATTTCTAAGCGAGTCAATTCGGCGACGAGACCGTAGTACTCGTCAATAATCATAACTCGCCTGAATGGCTACTAATCAGTTATTCAAAATCATTTGTCATTCATTTTGCCATGGAAAAGTATCGACTCATTTTTTAGCCAAAAATTCGTTGTTTTTGAATATTTTTATTTCAAATAAACAATTTCGGGCTCATAAAGAAATTTTGACAGTATATTTCATTCAACAAAAAAAGTTAAGATAAAATCACCACAGTAATTTTAAATATTCATATTTAAAAGTTATGTTACCTATAAAAATTTAAAGTGAGAAAACAATTCCTAGTCAACGCAAGTTCCTTGTCTGTTCTAGTTATATTGACCACAGAATGACCGGACAAGTGATGCAGTGGTTAAAGCTTTAACTCTTGGACCGGGAGGTACTGGGTTCGAATCCCATTAGTGGCAGGTGCAAATCGAATTTTCTCCATCGATTACGTTCGGTGATGTTAATAACTAAAACTATAAGACCCTGTGATGGACTTCAGAAATCAGCACCGGCCCACCGTCCACGTCAATGTACAGGTTGACATGGAGCTTGCAATGTGCACGTATACTGTCATTGTGTGAGTAACTAGGGTAGGGTGAATATGTTGCGTATTATTTTTATAATAAGATCTGACGGAATGAGTGGTATCGCAATGGGCCAAAATTGGCCTAAGTGTGCGAAATATGATATTATATCAATAGAAAATGGATAAAAATAAAACATAACCCGAAATCGAATATATAATAATACAATTTTTGACACCAAATTTGTCTTCGTTTTATTAAAATTGACTGGTTCTTTTCATCCCAGCTTAAAAATTGAAGCTAAATCTTAAAGATCAAACTAGAAACTTTATATTAATACAAACATTTAAGGTACGATAAATAGTTATAATTTATTGAATGTACATAATTATATCTGCCTAAAAACTTAAATACATGTGATTTTACAATTTAAATTAAATATTAAATAAAAAATAACAACAAAGCTCAAATTAGTCATAACTAAATCAGGTAACATTCATTTTTTTGTTAGTGCAAATCCCATGCCTACAAGGCCGCCCAAAACCAATACAGCTCCACCAGCTACTGCCAATCCAGCCATTTTTTCTTTATCCAGTTTGTCTTTTATATAGGCCTGCAGATATAAAAATTAAAAAAAAAACCCCTGTGTTCAATCTAAAACTAGTAGTTGTTGTAAAAACATTATGATCCGATAAATGTCGAATGTTGCATATTTCTTAAAAACAGTATTTCAGAATACTTTTTATGATCCATGCAACAACCATAAATAATTATTAATTAGTATTATAATAATGTGCCAATGATTGAAGAATCTCAATCTTTTGCTTACTATTTTTTTAAATAAAAAGATTAATTTTAATTAAAACTAAATTTTGAATAATATGTTTCCTAGGGCTATGTAGGTGTGGTGATTAGTGTTTGTTATTTTTTTAATAGGGCTAATCCAATGGTTGCTATACCGCCTAACACGAGCGCAGCCCCACCAGCGATTGCTATGCCAGTTTTCTTTTCACTATCTAGCTTTTCTTTAATATAACCCTAGAATTTAAAATCAAAATAATAAGTTTTCTACGCTTCATTTTCAACATGGCTATACGTGGCTGATAATGGACAATAGACAACAAAATGCTTTAATGAGTTTATATCAAATTGGCCTTACCTCTAGTTCAATCACCTGTTGGTTATTGGGCTCTATTTGAAGGAATGCTTTTGTGTATTTGTGGGCTAATACGTATTCTTTTATTCTCGTGTGTGCAATTGCCAGATAGAAAATATATTCGCGTTTTCCGTCACTGTGTCGCGTAGATAAATCTTCCAATAGAATGATTCCCTAAGTAATTAAATAAAATTGTATTAGTACAAAGGCTGATTAACTAATTGGAGTCTACGACACACCACTAAACAAATTGCATTTGTTAGTCATACTTACTTTCTTTATATCAGATGGATATTTACTTCTAACTAAACACCATGCATATTCAAATTGTGATTTGTAAGTTATATTTCCGGAATCTAATTCGCTGTGGTACAGTTTTTCAAATTTCTGGAAAAAAACACGATTGCGAAATAACACAAGTACAATAATAATATATTACATACATTATATGAATCAGTATCATCTACAACCGTAACATCAAACAAGTTTTGTTTTGCCAAATACTTACTTTTAAATCTTCCATTGAAACTACTTCATTTATAATTTCTTCCATTCTGATTTTTGTACAAGTATTTTCTGTTGATTTATTAAAATGTATTTCTTATTGTTTAATAAATTAAATTTATTACAGATAAAAGCAATCACAAGCAAATCACAACTTTGTTTGACTTTGACATTACACGAACTTGCAGTTGCAAAAGTGAAAAAATCGCATGGGGGAGCATTCTAGTACAATTTTCTGGTAGTAAACAAAATTATCCCAATAACCCAATTTTGGTTGGGAAAGTAATAGGCATTTATATTTACCATAACCTTTTTTCTACCAGGGAAATACTTTTTCGGGTTTTATTTACGTCGAAGCCACACAAATGTGTGTGTAAAAAATGACAGGTTATAATGTCTTCCGGATTTTAACGAATCTTAGTTAAATCGAAATTATTTTTGAAAAAAAACATTATAATATGATAACATATAAATTATATAACATATTAATTATTTATTTTTGATAACATATTAATTATTTTACTATTATTATAGTTATAGATAGTGTTATTTATCAGACGAAAACGAATTAAGTGGAACGCACAAATGTGTATGTTGGTTCAAAATACATACAAAAATAAATTTTCGACATGTTTCTTTTTCGTTACCCACAAGGAAAAGGGATAAGGCCTGTTGAACCGTGTTTTTATAAACATCGTCAGTACTTTGTAATTTCATTTTTTCGATTTATATTTCTTTTTCTAGAATAATGTTTCTTTGCAAATTCAGGGGCGGAATCATGAACGCCGCACGGAAATTTCAGACGGTAGAGAAATTTTATATGGAAAGCAGTAATAATTCTACCGGTTTTATTCTGTTGTTTCAAAAAAACCTTACAAATTCGTTCGATTGCTATAAAGCTGACGAATGAATTATTTTTTTCTGGCTTGCTATTTGTGTTTTTTTTGCGAAACAATGGAACAAAACCGGTACAATTATTGCTGTTTTCCATATAAAATTTCACTACCGTTTAAATTTTCCGTCCGGCGTTCATGATTCCACCCCAGCATACTCATTTTCCGGTCCGTATACACAATTGTGCCTGTAAATTTCATTTTCGAGAAACGATAATGTCAAACATGGAATTATGTGTAAATTGAAGACCGGTATACACATTTGTGCATACCAGTTAATTTTGTTTTCGTCCGAAAAATAATGATAAAATAATTAATATGTTATCAAAAACAAATAGTTAATAATAATTTATGTTATCAAATTATTATGCTTTTTCAAAAAGAATTCATATTTAACTAAGATCCGTTAAAATCCAGAAGACATTACAACCTGTCATTTTTTACGTACTGGCCGGAAAAGGGATATAAATTATATTACATATTAATTATTTGTTTTTGATAACATATTAATTATTCATTATAGTAATATTATATGTAGTGTTATTTTCGGAACGGTACGCACAAATGTGCGTGGTACGCACAAATGTGTGGTTATGGTTAGGTTAGAGTGGCTGCTATCGCACACGTAAGCCAATCAATGTGTAAGTTGGTCCAAAGTACATAAAAAAAATTTTTTTTTCATTATTCTCTTTCGTAACGTGCTAAATTATGATCGCAGGCCGGAAAAGGGATATAACATCAACTCCGTACTATAGATAGAACCGCAACGTCAACACGAGGACCCAAAAGACGTTTTTTTTGTTTTCCTCCTTTACCTATAAAACCGGTTTTAAAGGTAAAAGGGGGAACAAATGAAGAATGAGACCCGTCTTTTGCGTTCTCGTGTGGACGCGGCGAACAGCATGCAGTTTAATTTAAAAATTGAATGTTTCACTATTACTAAGGGAAGGAGGAGAAGGCAGACATCATCTCTAATACTCATCAAATACCAGATTCGAAAGTTATGTAATATAATATTTATTATTCAATAATCTTAGAATTTACATAATTATTTTTATTTTTGAATCTAAGGCCCGTATTTATAGTCGTAACTATGATATAAGTATAGCTTCTATTTTTGGAACTCGATAGATTTTGTAAAGTTTTATGGAATTTTTTCCTTTATTCCATAAAAATCACTAAATTAATTGATTTTCACAAATAAAAAACAAGCTTCACCATTTAAAAAATCTTGTGATTTTTTAATACGAAATTGACTAACATGACATAGTTGTAATAACGACTAAAAATACGGCCCTAAATATTACATATTTAATATTTCTTTTATATAAATTACATTATTTTATTATGTGTACATTATAATTAAAACTAAAAAATAAATATCGACAAATAAAAAAAAAGATAATTAATAAAATTATAACAATCTAATACGCCTATTATGTACAGTACATCTTTAATAAAATGCTAAATACACTTTACACTAAATATTAAATTTTGCAAGTATGTAATAATAATTCTACAGATACATTATTTACAGAAAATTAATTTTCCACTCCCAAGCTTTAGCCTGATTAATGAATAATAATTGCAAAACTAAACGCTTTGAAATTAATTTTCGTTTGGATTAATTATTATTTGGAATATGGATGAAGCGGTTTAATTTAGATGAGCATAAACGTTAAACGGATCATTTACCTGGTAATACAGGTCGGCTTGCGTATTATAATTTTATTTAGTTTATTTTTAATTTTGTTTTTATAAAATTGTTTTAGATATTGGTGTTTTTGATTATACATATTAGAAAAATGTTTGTTATTTTTATAAATTACCATATTCAATCCTCGGATACGTGTAACCGAAGAAAACTTTTCCCTATCTGATACCCACATTTAGTAGATGAGCCTTGTAGTAGTATGCACAGATTCCAACAAATATAGAGAATGCCGTTGTGACGAAAACCGAACGTCGCGTCACCATTAAACTTGAAAATATTCGTGTTAAATACGGCGACTGCTGTCCTTTCGCCTTTTTTAATTGTAATAAACGTCGTCGCTCAGCCATTTTCTCCTCGTCTCTCTGTCGCTGAAGTTTCTCTCGTATAATCATTTCGTCAACATCTCTTTCTAATTTTTCTGGTGGATATTTTTCGTAAAGCTCGCTGGCATTTTTTAATAAATATTCAAATGGCAAATCATCTGGAAGTTGTGATAACAAGCAATGGATACTTGCCATATCACAATCTTCTTTAAATATATCACATTCTCGATATAAAACGATTGCGGCAGTCACGTACAATGGCAACATAAATGGTGATGCTAAAAAGTAATCATAAAGTCGTACTACGGAACGATACTGGTTTAAACTGTGGCCAAACCATGTAAGATACCACGGTAAGGCGAATAATGTTCCAACGGTTGATTTTTCGAGGTATTCACAAAGTTTTGGATGTTCGTATCTAATAATTGGATACAAATACAATAGCCGTTTTTGTGTTGGCTCCATTGTTTCCTGCATACATTCAACTAAATGATTTGTTGATAAAATTTCCATTACGTGAAATGCAATTTCTTCACCAACTACCAACAAAAATGTAACAGCAACATCATGATATCCTTGATAATATTTTAAATGTGGATGTTTCATTATAACCCGAAGTATTAAGACTGTTAATTGATCTTGAAGGGCGACACGTTGTTCGTAAGGTATGCCTGGAGGAAAACGTTTTAACGACCGATTTACATCTAATACAACTTGATTATATTCTGGATGAATTTTTAATTCTTCTAATGTTGGTGATTTTTCCACATTATCTGGATCAATTCCCACAAGAAGAGGCCATACTCGCTTCCGTAAGTCATCTGTAACGCAATACAATTAATTGAAATTAAATTATGAAGTTAACATTAAAATACGGAGAGCAGTAACAAAATATCAAGAAATAATGGGTATTTTCCAGAGACGTCAGAGTCTAAAAAAAACTAAACATGAGCTCGAAAAGTTCCGATTAGCAACAGAGGCAAAGAGAATTGAACAATGAGATGAGTACAAACAAGCAAAATATCTTGGTTTTGGTCGTGTACATCCAGAAAATTAAGCATTTGTAATAATATTGACTCAGCTGTTAGATACTTAATTATAAAATAGGTACTTATTTAAAAGTGTAGTACATAATTATGTCATCTGGTCAAGCCCAACCCAATTTCAACGCTATTCAATGCGTGAAGCTTAATAATTAGATTCACTACGCATCATATTTTTATTGGTATCAAAGTCTTAAATATAGAATGAACTTTAGTAAAGTTAATTAAACTGAAAAATTCTCTTCAATAAAGCTGTTATTTATCGACGACCAAACACTAAAAGATTACTTACTACATTTTAATAAATAATGTGATTTTAAAATAAAGAACTTACCATTAATAAGCCCGTACTCTGAGATAGCAAAATGTTTCCACGTCTCTACTGTTGTGGTTGCTAATTTAAAGGATTTCTCAATCTCTTTGCGTTTTGCTTGTTCCTCTTCACTTTCAGGGACTGTAGTTAATCAAAGACAAATAGTTAATATTCATATTTTAAAGAGTATTATATTTTTAAAGGAATTCCAAGTTTTCTAAACTTACATTTTTCAAAACACAACTCAGTTGGTTCGTCAGATCTTTTTGTATTATTGTTTTGTGACGTTTTTTTACAAACATTGCAGTCACCACTTTTCAATAGAACTAACAAATTTTTATTATCATCATTTGTAATTTTATCACTTTCCAATAATATTTCATCATCCGTGAACGGATTACTTTCATTATTAAATATGATATTATCGTTCAATTCATCTATTTTTTTATATGAAGAATTCATCTTTTATATTTTATTTGTATATCGTTTTTGTTTTATACCAAATAAGTAATTATGAATTGTTATTTCGATTAACGCTACATTAATTAAATAATTTTCATTAAATTTACAATTATAATAACGTTTCTTAAATACAATTTATTATTTAATTTTCTCATTCCCAAAAATGAAAAAAATTATTTGTATACTGTCAAAACAATAAAATTGACGTTTTAAAGATAGGCAAAAAACTATGCTGTCAGAGGTGATGTCACAAAAAAAGGCGACCAAAACCCCCAAGAAAACAATTAATTTTTAGCCCAGCGTAACTGATGGAAATTACACAAACTTTATCCCAACAAGCAAAATATTATTCTGCTACTTTTCAAATATTTTTATACACGATTTACATGTTCCAATTTTTTCCTCAACAAATTCTTTACTCAAAAATAGAGCTGCACGCAAATAACAAAAGGTTACTAGTTAAAAAGAGTCAGCCATATAATGCATTTTTCTGTATTTTACTTGATATTCGTGTTATTTTTGCTATTTTTATTGAATCTACGTACCAATTCAATAATTTCGAATAGACCATTTTCCTCAAACGTCAAAATAGCATTATGACAGTTGAACGTGTATGGCAAACCCTTAAAATAAAATTCTATTGTATTTTTTTATTTTATTCATAAATTCTCACAATGCTATTAAAATTTAACAGTACAATTGTTTGTGGCTATGTTTTAAACATTAAAGTTTAATAGTTTTGTCATAAACTTTAAAAATTACAAATAAATTTTAGTTTGTTCTGGTTTGCCATACAGCTTCAGCTGTTAATTTTTTTTTAGAAAAATGGTCTATATCATCCAATAGAGTTAGAAATCGACTAATGTTAATAAAAATGACAAACATTTCCAAAATGTAAAATAAAAATGTGCATGTATTACTAAAAAAAAATTAAAAAACGCATATCCTTCGGCTTCAACAGTTTGTCCGTCACCAACAAAATTACAAAACAACTGGAGAAAGAAATAATATTTTTATTGTTCTGTTATTTTGTATAACGAAATATATTTTGATTTTAAGAGAACGCCTGGGGCGAGACGAAAACTAGAAAAAACTGGAAAACGAAAATTATAATCGAACAACCTTCTACTTCTATGTAGTAATTTCAACTAAATTCATTTTGTAATGTAATTTTTTTTTAAATTTATCTGCCACCTGGATAATATATGTTGAACCGTCGACTTAGGGTTTCGTCATCATTTGGTGTAAGCGGCCAGTAGTTTAGAAGGCATTGGTTAATTTAATTCGAAAAATAATAGCAAATTCTTTCCAAAAAAAAAGGGAATTTTACAAGTGTTTTTCGTTAAAGCAATTTAATTCAATCAAAAAATCGAAAGTCCGTAACAAGCTCATTACAAGTAAATAAAATATTTTTTAACAGCTATCAATTTTCAAAATTTTTAACATCGACGTACCCAACACAATGAACTGTCAATAGAAAAGTTTTAACAATCTTTTTCAATTTTTGACAAATTTTTAATTTATATTATTTTTAAATTTTTTGTATCGTCTTCTTTGGCAAGCAATCAAATCAATTTATTTTCGGTATTTGGAACCATAAAAATATCTTAGTATAAACAAAATAAAATTGAAAGAATTGTTCTTAAAGTAAGTGTTGTGCATGTTGTTTTCCGCCATATTTGCGCGAGAACTGTCGGAACTTTATAAACAAATGATTCACTCTGTAATTATTGATGATTTCATACTTTCGATTTTTTTAGATTATCTACGCAATTTGTCATAAGTATTCTCTAACATATATTATGGCAGAGCACCATTTATATATTTTCGTTAATTATGAAAAATAATTCATAAGTTATTATTCATCTTTTGGTCCTGATGATCCTGATAACAGAGGTTTGACTGTAGTGCCAAATTTGCCCAAAAAACAAACTGCTCCATAATAATTAATTTTATGTGTAGAGAAATTGACATAATCTATTCCTACTTATAGGGTTCTTGTCTATTATTTTCTTTGCTATCATTTTATTTTGTTTTTGTGCAAAATGAAAAGGGAATACATGAATTAATTTTTCTAAAAAATGTAAAAATTTATAATTAATTTTAATTATAACATTTTGCTAAAATGAATTTAATACATATTATATAATAAACATAAGAGTTTGAAAGTGATATAAATTTGATATAGTATACAAGGTATTTACCATTGTATTCTAAATTTATCCAAAATAATTTAAATAAAAATACAGTCTTTAGTGGCCTTGAAAAAATTAATTTTAGTTTAATAAAAAAAAGGATTTAGAAAAAAAACAATCATAAACACTATATTGAATTAATAGTCAACTATAAAAGAATAATTTTAATTTAATTTAATATTTTTAGGCGAAGACAAAATCGGATGCAAAAAATGGGTTGTATTCATAGTAAAAACGATATGACTGATATTAATCCAAATATTTTTCGTGTAAGTAATATTGACGGCGAGGGGACAGTTCTATGGAGCGGCCAATTAGAAATATCACGGACTGAACTGACGCTTTATCGAAAAGGAAAGAAACCGACACAATGGCCATTGCAATGTCTACGGCGGTACGGATATGATGCGGATTTATTTAGTTTTGAAGCCGGGAGGAGATGTGATACGGGACCTGGTATATATGCTTTTCGTTGTAGAAGAGCTGAAAATCTTTTTCACATGTTGCAGAACTATATTCAAGGACGTGCCTATAGTACAGATGAAAATATAACGAATTCAAGTGATCCAATTGTGTTTTCTATTTCCACCGCTCAGCATCAACAAGCCAATAGTACTAACAGTAATCAGTTAACAACGCGTGGTTTAAACTCTATTCCGAGATTGACAACGCAACAGCAAAATACAAATTCGAGAAATAATATTGGTGGATCTAGTACACAATCGTTAACTCTAACTGGTACAGTAAATTCTCATTCAAATCAAAATAGAGAGTTACTAACCACAGAAGGGAACTATTTAGAACCAATCTCGCCTAATATGTCAATGGCACAACAGCATTGTTTTCAAAACGGAATTCGCTTGAACTCTATAAGTAGTGGTCCGCTGAGTCCCGATTTAGCATCTCCTGGCTCACCAAATAGTATTACAAACATTTTAGAAGTTACTCCATTGCCAAATAATAATCCAAATCACCATGGTGTAAGTAATTTATACCAAGAGTTTCCTATAAATAATAATAATAATATTACGAACAATAATAATTTGCTAAATAATAAAAAATTATCATTGGATATACCACCGCAAGACCAGGCTCCGTCATCAATGCCGGCCACTTCAACCGTTCAAAATTCATCGGAACAAAAACATTCGCCTATAAAATATAGCGCACAATCTGCAACAATATCACCATTAAGTCACCATCATCAATTCATAAATCAGCATCAGGATTCAATTCATTCCTATATGAATATAAATATTGGCAATGATTCTCCCCACACTTCGTCCACAATATCATCTTCAACTCCAACTTCTATTACAAACAATACGAAAATATTCGGATTTTACCCAACTGCACAAACTTCAATAAACGATAGTAATCGATGTTACGAAAATTTAGAGCCAATTCTTAAAGGCCGTTATTCCAAACCAGATATATTTTCAAAAATTGATCTTCCGTTAAATTTAAATAGTCAAGATAAATCAGAGCCATGTACTCCGACCATAGGAAACGTAACACATCAACCAGATAGAAAAGTGAATTACATAATTTTAGATTTAAATGATAAAACCATATTATCACAATTAACTAATAGTAATAATAATATAATAAATAATAATGAAAGTCATAATAATAATAGTAGTACAAGTGAAAATAATAGTAATCCAATAATAGTGCCAACAACGTTGATAACATCGACTGGAATGATAGTTTCAACTACATCGAGTAATATCCAAAATTCATTATTATTGCCACCGGAGAGCCCAAAGAATGCATCATTAGGCTATGCAACAATTGATTTTAATAAAACGGTTGCATTGTCGAACTCGACAACACCATCTTCGGAATTAGATAGTGAAGGATCCAGAAAGACTAGACATAGTTCTAATATACCACCAACGAGGCATAGCAATTCGATAAGTGATTAATTTTAATATTATAATTTTTGTTTTTTATTATATTTAATGTTATAGCCAAATTTGAAAATACAGCAGCTACAAAACTATACTTTGGGGAGAACACAAGAATAGGTAATATGTATATATGAATGTAGGGAATGCCAAAATTTATAAGTACATAGATAGTAAATGCTATCATTTTATCTTTACAAGAGAAACCAAAATAATTGTTAATCGTTAAGTACTGAACTGACGATAAGATGTTACTTAAAAATTTAGAGGCTTTACGTAATTCCTAACTTCTGAAAATGGGAATTTGGATTGATAATATACTTTATTCAGGTTATTTTAACTCATACATATATATTTCTCTTCGGCTG
This sequence comes from Nephrotoma flavescens, assembly GCA_932526605.1. NCBI lineage: Eukaryota > Metazoa > Arthropoda > Insecta > Diptera > Tipulidae > Nephrotoma > Nephrotoma flavescens. The sequence continues at coordinate 323,860,573 of OW052220.1, forward strand.
ATTTCCTTCACAAACATTACATTGCATTGGTCCGAGCCCGCGCAGATTATCGATTTCGTAGTTTCAACCCAATAATATTGAATGACTAAAAATTAAATAATTTTTCTTTAAAATGGTATCGAAGCACGCAACTTAGCAGAAACATGAAATTGAACGGAAACCATTACTTTGTGATAAATTTGAACCCCTTCCCATGAGAATGCCTGATTTGTCTTCAACTGTATTTTCCAACTAAATCAGTTAATTTTTATAATTACGCTTTTTTTTTAATTTATTTAGACGATGCATTTCCGAATGCAAATTTTAGTTATAGGTAATTTGTTTATTAAACCCAAAACATCAAAAATGCAAAATAGGCGATAACGTTCACCTCTAATAAAGACGACAATTTAGCGGTGTTGAATTATCTCTATGCTGAATCAGATTTTTTTTGTAGCTTTTGTCATGTTTTGTGGCTGATTTTATAGTTTTAATTGTTTTTACTGATGATCTGGAGAAAATTTAATTTCGTTAAGTGAAGTCGCCACAGACGAAACTACATAAACGGGTGTAATTACAGTTACATACGTCGAAACTCGATTATCCGTGATTTATTTTTGCCCTCGCTTTTTATGAGCCACGTGTTTATCCGGAATGCAACACTTGAAAAAATTTCGCGGAAAAATGCCGATTAATCAATTGATTAATCGGATTTTTTTTGCGAAATTTTTACAAGGGTTGCAAGTCGGCATGGATACACAGGAAAGCAAAAGAGTTGTTTATCACACGACCGAATTATTATTATTATGTATATTGTTAGTTTTTTCATAGAACTGAAAAATTCGATCAACCGGGATTTCTGATTATATGGGAAGCCTCGTCCCGAGCGTCCCGGATAATCGAGTTTCGATGTATGTATAAGGTTTTTTTTTATTAGGAGCCTCAAGTTAATGTTCCCAAGGAAAATATAATGACAGTGTATAAAACGCACAATTATTTTAAATTAGTTAATTAAAAGTAGTAGAACTGATCAATTTAAAAACTATGTCTTAAACAAAGAAGACTTTTATTTCATTTGTTAATCTTATACACAGAGATAATTAATTGATAATGTTATTTTAACAGACAAAACCAAAAATGTATATTTTTATTATTAAAAAAATTATTTTGTTTTCCTTTGTTAAACATGAAATTATACCAAAAATATAGTAATAAGAAACCACAAATAAATAAAGAGAAAAATGAACATCGAATATACCTACTGTTTTTATTTAAAATTGCTCTGCTCTGTTGATTTGATGGCAGAGTGTGCCCTTGCTCCTATTTTATTCAATTGAATAAGGACTTAAATTGAAGTTGAGTTCATTTTTTGTTACATTACACGACTTATTTTTAGTCTGGTTAATTTGGCTCTATTTTAGCATTCCCGTTTGTCGTCGCGAGCGAAACTAATTTTATATTAAACGTCGGTGCGGAATAAAAAATTCAAATTGTGTATGATAAAGCCCTTTAGTGGCGATTCTCGCGGGACAAAATTCCTGTTATTTTATTTCCCCACTTCCCATTAGAATTTCTATCGAAAAAATAACAAAATTTTAATTCCAGAATCGACCCCGTTGAATAAACCCAATGTTAGACATGACCCTCTGGGGTAGTTTCCTTCGACTCCTTATATTAGCATTTCGCATTATTTGAGCCATTGAACATTTATTGATGGGAAGGATACATAAATTGTGATTAATTGCAGACCGTTGCAGTTTACAGAAGCACTATTAATTCCTTAATAAGGTTTAATAGCGAACTTGCCCTTCGTTTGAATTTGTCGTAATGACTCACAGATGTTGGTTTTCTATAAGACATCGAGAAGACTGAAAGTTGGTACGAACAATGGATCCATTTAAATTATCAATTTTCGTGCCATCACCATAAATTGTTTCGTTGGTTTAATATGGGGTAGTACTGTGCGACTGTATTTCCAATTGGATTCTCGTACTATTTTTTCATATTTAGCCCTATGTTTGTACGGTGAAAAAAAAAATGTGAAATGCACCGTTGATAATGAAATTTCTTCAATTGATGTTGGTTATTATGCCGGTAAATCAAATAAATATGTATTGTCTAGAGAAATTGATGGTAGCTTTCATAGTAAAATTACGCAATAACAACTCGCAACTTGTTGGTTGTTCCCTTTGTGAAATGTTTTAACGGAAAATAATTTCAAAAATTTTTGTTTTTTTGTTTACTTTTCTCTCTAGGTATTAACATACAAAATTATGATATTCAGAGTTTATTTTTTGTTAATTTAAATCACGCGAGCTTTATAAAATACGCTAATTAAAATAATTTTATGTACATACATGTACCGCTCTTTTTGCATGGAGAGAAAGAAATGCTAGGTTTTGAATAAGCATTGTTCGTATGCTAATTTATCGTAAAATTTTCCATTACATCACATGGGTCACGCGCCACCTACTTGAACCTCTTCAGCATCTAAACCCTTTAACGTAACTGGGACATGGCTCACGTATATTTTCCTGGTGTATTCACTTATTTTTGCACACTTATCTTTAAATCATTTTTAATGTGTTTCATAAAACAATATTTAATCGTTATATATTGCTTTGACTTGGTTAATCTGTCATTTTATATCAAAAGTTACAGTTGGACAAACGTGTTATCGCAAGTTTTTAAAATGAGATTTCAATTGTGATTTAATGTTTTATTCTGGTTTCAAATATAGCCATCTGAATAAATGTTATATTAAAAAGATCATGTGTTTTATTAAGAACAGGATTTGTCCTGTCAAGCATATTGGGACACTTCTGTCCCCTGAATTTTCTCGAATCCTGGAAGCAAAATTAATGAAATGGAAAAACGTTAAATTTTATTCGTGATGAAAGAGATGTAAATTTCGATAGTATCGAAAAAAGTGATGTTACAACATCCCACCCCTGGTGTCGGTGTTATGGGCTAACCAGTCAGGAATAAAAATTTAAAAACAAAAATAAGAATGTTATTCCAGCCATCCAAAACTTATAATTCTTAAGTAATAACAAAACCAGCGCAATGTCAATTTATATTTTTTATGAATAAAACATGATTAAATTTTTATGTATTTTGATTAATTTATTAACACAAACATTTAATAATAGAAATGTTTAATAACCTCACAAAGGACTCGCCTTGGCGAGTCAAAAGCGAATCGTTAGTGTTTCACCTGGCGTATGGAAATTAAAATGAAAGTGAGCTCATGTAAATGTATTGGTAGTTCGTATTCTCTTCACATTAGAGTCATTTACGACGTGCGGGTGAATTAAAAGCGAGTTACAGGCGAATCAAGAACGAAATGCAGGCGACGTTAAAGTGAATCATTAGCGAGCAGCTTTTTATATCTCAATCAATACTTTCATAAATAATGTCTGAAAAATAAAATTCAAAACGTTGGTTTCAATAAATTCGTATATATTTATTTCTAATATTTTATAAATCATTTTGTATTATGCTATATTATTAATACTATATTAACACTATTAATTAATACTACAATATTAACTATTATTAATATTTATTATATATGCACACTGATTATTATTTTTTAATATTTTCTATCAATAATCAAATTTTTCACAACTATTCCACACTAAATGCGTCAATTTAATGATAATAAACAAAATGGCTACCTTACCCATAATAAATATGCTCGCCTATACTAATTTTCCATGTATTCCACGTATGAAAATCTTAATTCGCTTGCGACTCGCTTTTGACTCAATTTGGAGAGGCCTCTCAAATTTCTTTAGAGGGTGGATACACATATAAGTATAATTGATAAAAATACATTGCCTTGTTCATCCATATACAGCTAATAAGTGCTAGTCGAGAGTCAAAGTCAAAATGTATCTTTGAAATTTGATATTTGTATGTACAAGTTGCTAAGTGCCCTTTAAATTATGCAATTTGCGCTTCTCAGGGTTTCAAAAATAAAAATTTGTACTAAGCAGCGAGTTTTCGTCCGCGTCTCGGGATTTTTCGTCTTAAAGGTTAAAATAACTTCGAAATTAATTTGACGGGGATATTATTAGATTTTTATCCGTCTCTGCAGAGTTTTCGCGATAAGTGATTTCCGGCTCTCGCGATTTTCACTGTACGCGATTATGCCGCTTGTACAGATTTTGTAAAAATGTTCGATTTCATAAAGTTGAGTGTGAACCTGCGTTTAACGAAAATCTAAACCCACTACTTTTTGGTTGAAAAAAAAAATGTTTCTGCAATCATGAGTTACTTCATTCTCGTTATTATTACATGTGTGAGTGAATGCGTTCTGTCTGACTTCGTTGCGATTGAAAAAGTAATTTAATTTTTATTATTTTTTAACAAATAAACTTCGAAAAAAGTGTTTAAAAGTTATTTAAAAGTGCTATGAATAGTTAAATTCATAATGTGAATAAAATTCATGATGTTTTGCAATTTAATTTTGTAGTAAAATTATCAACATTTTATATGGGTATAATGGTGTTCCCTTTTTACCAATTTTTTCTCGATTAAATGTCATTCCGGGCGTGGGTTTTTTGAGAGTTATTACTATAAAAAAATTTATATTCAATATATAGCCAAATATTTTTGTTTATTTATTAATTAAACTACGCATTTGTTGTAATTAGTTTGGTAAATTTAACAGAGATATGCCAAAAAATCGTATTTGCGTCCTTTATTTCATCCATTACTACACAAAAAAAACTTGAGAAAAAGTGGAATGAGACATCTGTAGGTGAATTAGTTTACTATTTTTTTGTAAGTGGAAAAAAAATTGTTACAGTGTTTGTGTTTGACGCACTAAATAGTAATAATTTTTTGTTATTTTTTATAGTTGGGAAACGGATTTTATAATAGAAAATGAATTCCGCGCGCATAATATTTGTCTTCAATTAAATTCCGATATTTTTTAGTAAATTTAAAGTATTTCGTGTTGTATAAACTATAATTCTAGTGATTTTAGTTTTTAATAAAGAGTTGCATAAAAAACTTTAAGAGGGAAATTGTAAAAACGTGCGAGTAATTCGCTTTATTATTTGTGAGTTAATAAAAATACATAATTAGGTTTTTAGGTTAGAATATTTTAACATATTTGTGATGTATTGATACAATAAGAATCATTTGTTTTTCTGTAATAAACATTGTTTGATGTCGTAAATTTAACTGTTTATTATCTCTAGAACCCCGTAGTTAGAATAAATTTAATGTTGGAGACAAGTAGATGTATGAGGTAATTCACGTATGACGTAGGTGGCAAACCTGCCATGATAATTGGATGATAGATGATAGTTCATTAAATTTGTTTACCCATTGAAGCACGTGGATTGTGGTTTTTACCGGTCCTTTTCAGTTCTGTCAAAGAAAATCCGTTTCTGATAGCTTAAAAATTAGGGGCTCACTCCAGGGGCTATTCCCCTGTTTAAAGGTATTTGCACTTAAAGTTCCCATTTTGAACTGAGCATTATAATCTGTTATTCTCTGCTGCAGTTTCTGTCAGTTTTGTCTTCTAAATGCTTTCTTGAGCACATATATCCCCTCGGCTAGAATTAGGACTATTTAAATTTTGTAGACTATTCGATAAAGCGAACAAATTAAACTTCTTAAATGCTTACAAGCCCCCGGCTTGAAGTTACGCATTTTCCCCGGAATATGTTTTGTTCAAATTGGAATTAACATAAGGTTTTATTGACCATATCAGCTCCGAACAAACTCGCTCCAACTAGATATAAAAGACCTTCTGATGGATAAACTATATCGGGCAATTATTTGATAGGTTACGACGCCGATCTTACCGAATATGATGAAACCCAACTTGTAAGCGTGCTGAACAGCATTGCTTTGTATGAACCTGCACTGTTATAAGCAATGAGAAGTTGCGTGTTAGAGCCCACTTTCCTAGAAGTTATGAATGGTGAATAAGTCCATTGCAGTGGATCAATCGCAAAACCAACTGCCCCAACGTTTAAGAAATAGATCACCAGATGCCATAATCTACGTCCTTCTAATTATTGGTTGGGGATCTTAGATTGATGCCACACTATCAAAATATAATGAAACCCAACGTTTCAAAACAAGCAAGATAGCCTACAATATTGCCTTAGTGGTGAACCTTCAAAACGTCAAACTGGGGAATGTCTAGTTAAAGTTAACTTTCAAGGGAGTTAGAAGCTAAAAGACCAAAAATAGTTAAATTTAAGGAATATAGATACTGTTTTAGAAGGCTGAAATGTTTTAAGGAAAATGCAAACTACAAATGTTTTGTAGTTTTATTTCTATCTACATTGTTTTGTCGGGGTTATCTAATCTTAACTAGAAGGATAACTAGAATCCAAAATAATGGTGTCGATTCCTTGTACATCTGCTATTTATCTTTTCTTCTATTCTATTATGTATTTGAAAGCCACTAGATATTTATTTCAAAATTTTTATTTAAATTTATAGCTTGCTTGCTTAAATGCATCGAGTTTTCCTAGTAAAAATAGCAGCATAGAAGAAAAGAAAAATAGGTTCACATTGAATCGACATAAATAGTACATGTTAATATATTATTGGTAAATCATTTATTAGTGGAATCCATAGTTACCCTTTAACAGGCCCAATTTTCAATATTTTTTAATTTACAGATTAAAAATTATTGCATAACGTGTTCTAAATAATTTTACTACACATTTGCGTAGTCCGTTCCAGCCCACACTTAATAAAATAACAATCCTTATTTTTTTTTTCTATTTTAGGTTTATGAATGATGCGATTGAGATAATTTTATCATCGAAGTAGAAACTATAAAGAATACAATATTTTAAATAAAGGAATTCTGTGAAATCGTTTATTAAAATTTACTTAAAGTTTTTACATTTGATTGCATATAAATAAATAAAATACTACGTTTATTTTTATTTGATTGAATTGAGGGATAATTTCTTTAAATTCAAAATTGAAAAACATTAAATTAATAAGAAATATCCCGTGAAAATGTTGAGTATGGAAGAAGCGAGTAGATTGCTAGATTTTAATCAAAAATTGGATATTGGTTTATTGGATAATATTGTAAGTTGTTTGTATGCAAGTAAAGGTGAACAATTGCGTTTGGCACAAGAAGTACTAACAACTTTAAAAGAGCACCCAGATGCTTGGACCCGAGTTGATAGTATACTAGAATTTTCACAAAATTTACAAACAAAATACTATGCATTACAAATACTAGAGGAAGTAATAAAAACACGATGGAAGGTATTGCCCCGAAATCAATGTGAAGGTATAAAGAAATATGTGGTCGGATTAATAATAAAAACATCATCGGATCCAAGTGTTATGGAAGAAAATAAAGTTTATTTAAATAAATTAAATGTTATTTTAGTTCAAATATTAAAGCGCGAATGGCCTAAAAATTGGGAATCATTTATAACTGATATTGTTGGTGCATCAAAAACGAACGAATCCTTATGTCAAAATAACATGACGATTTTAAAATTATTAAGCGAAGAAGTGTTTGATTTTAGTTCGGGCCAAATAACGCAATTAAAAACAAAACACTTAAAAGATACAATGTGCTCAGAATTTGCACAAATTTTTCAATTATGTTCATTTGTATTGGAAAATTCATTAAATGCACCGTTGATTGTGACCACACTAGAAACGTTGTTACGATTTTTAAATTGGATACCGGTGGGCTATATATTCGAAACAAAACTCATTTTCACGTTAGTCTATAAATTTTTACATGTTTCTATGTTTCGGAATATAACGCTAAAATGTTTAACCGAAATTGCGGGACTAACTATAGCACGTTATGATGCAATATTTTTGAATATGTTTAAAGAAATTATGAACCAGTTTGAGCACACAATAAAACGAGATACAAAAATGAATGAAATTTATGCAACTGGGACGGATGCTGAACAGAATTTTGTACAAAATTTAGCAATGTTTTTGAGCACCTTCCTAAAGGAACACGGAAAATTACTGGAGCGTCGAGAAAATTCGGGAATACGAGAACAAGCCCTACGTTATTTAATTCTAATATCTGAGGTAGATGATGTCGAAATCTTTAAAATTTGTTTAGAATACTGGAATTTCTTAGCTGGAGATTTATATAAGGATTCACCATATCAGAATACCGGAATAATGCGTCGGCCAACAAATTTAACACGCCTTACATATTATCATAATGTGCTTTCTGAAGTAAGATTAATTATGATCTCTCGGATGGCAAAACCGGAAGAAGTGTTAATTGTTGAAAATGAAAATGGCGAAGTTGTACGAGAATTTATGAGAGATACCAATGCTATTAATCTGTATAAAAGTATGCGTGAAACTCTTGTATTTCTAACGCATTTAGATTGCGTGGACACCGAAAGGATTATGACGGAAAAATTAACCCGGCAAGTTAATGGAACCGAATATTCGTGGAAAAATTTAAATACCTTATGCTGGGCAATTGGTTCTATTTCGGGTGCATTTCACGAAGAAGACGAGAAACGATTTTTGGTAACCGTAATAAAAGATTTGTTGGGATTGTGCGAACAGAAAAAAGGGAAAGATAATAAAGCGATTATTGCTGCTAATATTATGTATGTGGTTGGCCAATACCCGAGATTTTTAAGAGCCCATTGGAAATTCTTAAAAACTGTAGTGAATAAACTATTTGAATTTATGCACGAAACGCACGATGGGGTTCAAGATATGGCGTGTGATACATTTATTAAAATTGCTATTAAATGTAGACGACATTTTGTTACATTGCAACCAAACGAGGCGTGTGTTTTTATCGAGGAAATATTAGGCACAATGAGTTCGATTATATGTGACTTACAGCCGCAACAGGTACATTTAGATAAACAATTATATTGAAAATATTTATCATTAATTGTACTTAAATTGTAGGTTCATATATTTTACGAAGCTGTGGGATACATGATTTCAGCCCAACAGGATACAATTGCGCAAGATATTTTAATTGAAAAATATATGGTGCTACCCAATCAAGTGAGCTAACTTGTATCATATTTATTTAGAATATCTAGATGCTTCATTAAAAAATAATTTTTGATCTAATTAAACTCATAAAATTTCATTATTTTAAAATAGTTTATTACGCGTGTATACGAGAAATCTAGCCGATTTCTGTTTAATTTAAAATTTTGTTTACGTCATTTTAAACGTGTGAATTTGTTTAGTAATATATTGCGTAGTTAAAATCACATATGTATACTCAATTTTACACACATGTGTGTTGTACTATTTCAGGTTTGGGATGAGATAATTTCGCAGGCATCCAAAAATGTAGATTTTCTTAAGGACATGGCAGCTGTAAAACAATTGGGTAGTATTCTTAAAACAAATGTTCGTGCTTGTAAAGCGCTCGGACATGCTTATGTAATGCAATTAGGACGCATTTACTTGGATATGCTAAACGTTTATAAAATTATGTCGGAGAATATTAGCCAAGCGATAACATTAAATGGTGTTAGTATAACAAATCAACCGTTAATAAAAGCTATGCGTGTGGTTAAAAAGGAAACGTTAACACTTATATCCGAATATGTATCAAAATCGGTTGACGATAAAATGGTAATGGAGAATTTTATACCGCCACTATTAGAAGCTGTTCTTCTGGATTATCAGGTATGTAAATTATTAATAAAATTGTCGGAAACTTATAACCCCTTTTATGATTCTCCACCATAATAGGTGTAAAAATATTTGATATCATAGCGCATAGAGATCGTATGCTCCTCCTCGTCTCTCGCACAACAAGACTTATTGACAAATAATTTAGAATGTTTAGATGTTTGTCGTGTTTTTGTTACATTGGAGCGAGGGATCAGATTATGCCTATCTGAAAAGAAACGCTAGAAAAATCGCATTATCGCTTGCGTTCAGAAACAACGAGAAAACAAAAAATCTTTTATCTGACCTGACCGTTCTGTAAAATTAGAAAAATATCAAATGGTGTTTTTAATTATCCTGCCCGGAGCGATGTAATAAAATCACACACGTAGTAAATATCTACTCAAAAGTAGACACAAAATTTTTGCGTCACTAAACATTAGCTGTTTTGCTTTGGCAAAGTCCGCTTAGGTTTGAAAAATAAAATATTAGAGGCCAATTTTAGTTTCAGCAATATTTGCTTGTGAGTTTCCATTAACGGAAAATAATTGTTCATCATAGTTGGCTTTTATGTCAGCAGTAATTAATCTTTAGTTTTATTTAAAGCCAACTCTATTTTAATTACTATATTACTGATAAATACGCAAATTATGATGAACAACTATTTTCCGTTACAGGAAATTCACAAGCAAATATTGCTGAAACCAAAAATTAAATAGCAATTGAATTTGTTAGGAATGAAGACGCAAGTTTTTTATTTTTTAACAGAACTGTGTTAGGAATTGGCTTATTGTAGCTTACGCGTAGTTTTCGTTTTAAGTTCAAGTTTTTTGAAACAAATTATGAACTTGTGGCCTAAAAATTTGAAATTTCTTTTGAAAAGTGAAATGGAACGAAGGTGGTAAGCACTCACTTGAATATCGCTGCAACACATCAGTTTGAGCGGAAACTGGAAACCCAATATAATGTCCTTATAATGCTATCGGAATCCATTATGTTGAATTCCATCCGTAAACTGTCCTATCAAAGTCAAATTCGGAAACTTGGTGGTTCAATGTGGTAATCCTTCTCTAAAATCTTGGGAATGAAAATACGGAATTAGCTTTTCTTCAGTTATTGCTCTTCCAGATAAAGACTCCTTGCTCCTTATTCCATATAGACAAAGTAGTTGAAACCATTATAGTAAATACATTAATTATCGTTTGGAACATAACAAATTTGAACTTAGAAATTGATTTTGATTCTCATTTTTGTTATTATGTCTGTTTTACACAGGTTGTAGCATTTAAGCCTTGATTCCAATTTACGCATTTATGTCCGTTTCAAATGTTGGTTGTGTATTTGTATCATTCATCTACTAAATTAATTTTTAGTATTTATGGCTAGATTATATGTTTATAATCCTAAATTTAACTTTTAAGTTTAGAATTATTTATATGTAATAGACATTGTATATTGTAGAAATCAATCAAATCTTGCCTCTTTTTGTAACTTTACCGTTCAAGATATTAGCACGAGTGAATTGCTTCCTCAAAAATGTTTTATTTTCATTTAGGATCCAAAGAAATCTATTCATAAGGTTTTATTGCGTAAAAGTATATTTGGTAAAAGTAAGAATTCGTGAAAATTGTATTTCGCGACATTGTAGAAATTTTAATAAATAATTATTAGTATAAATCAAAATTCGATGGAGTTTCTACTTCAAGGAACCTGTGTAATTTCAGTATATAGGAATCTGTGAGATAGATAATAAATTAAGTTTTTTTACTAATTTGTTATGGAATGCCGTGTAAATAAAATTACATCTTAAAGCTTTGAGTCTAAATAATTTGGCAGAATTTCTATTTTGTGTCATGAAATTCCATACATTTGTTATTTACCTGAATTTCCAATTTTTAAGAGTTATGTTCATGAATAATGAGAAAACCGTCGGGATCGCAGAAACAGGGTTCGCTCTTGTATAGACGTAGACTTGTAAATTCGAAATAACTGTATTATTAATATGTTTTTATTTGATTGTTTCTACATAGCCGAAGCTTTCTGAACCCAAAAGTGAAACGGCGAGACCTTGATACTCCCACTACTTTATTCTCGGATCATATAGAATTGTAAGCACCTTTAAATCGTGGTATATTTTCCTTAATGTTAATTAACACGAATTTACCTTCCTGCGCGCGCATACATTCCAGTTTTGTGTGGAAATGAAACGAAATTATTTTTTATTTTGCTTAATTTACACATACAATTTTCAATTTTTTTGTTCAATTTTCCTTCAAAATCTCGTTCCATTATCTATTCCACGCAACTGGAATTCACATTGATTCGTGTAGTTTTAGATGTTTGTTACCTGAGTGGGAGTTAATAGGTTTTATCCAAGAGACCAAACGTGAAAGATTCGTAAATCTTGAGAACAAAGCATTCGATCCGATGAACTTGCGATGAAATTGCTTGCTTGCTAGCGGATCGAGTATCTACCCCATTGGATTGGGGTATCTGAATATGAAATATCCAGTTCTTAATATGTAGTAAGAATTTAAAACAGAAAAATAGCTGTTAGAATTGAATTATTATTTTTGAACTTTGATCTATGATGTCATGTTACAGTTGCTTAAGAGAAGAGACCATGGGTCATCATTTTCATGCGAATTATGTTATTAGGTTTCTGATTTTGTTTATTTTATGATTAAGCTAAATGTAAATTGTTTTATTTTTAGAGAACGAAAGTACCTGCTGCTCGGGAACCAAAAGTCTTAAGTACGATGGCAGCCATTGTAAATGCCGTAAAACATCATATAACGAATGAAGTTCCAAAAATTTTTGATGCTGTATTCGAATGTACATTAGATATGATAAATAAGAATTTTGAAGATTATCCACAGCATCGAACAAGCTTTTATGAATTACTGCAAGCGGTTAATCTGTTTTGTTTTAAGGCATTTTTAAATATACCACCAGCACAATTTAAACTTGTATTTGACTCAATAGTCTGGGCTTTTAAACATACAATGAGAAATGTTGCTGAATTGGGCTTACAAATAATGCATGAAGTAATGTTTTATTTTGCTCATATTTTTTCATGTATTTATATGTTTAGATTTTATACAAATAATTGATTAATTTTAATTTTTTAGATGTTAAAAAATCTAGAACAATTCCCAGAGGCGGCACAGAGCTTTTATCAAACCTATTTCACAGACATATTGACACAGATATTCTCTGTTGTGACGGATACATCGCACGCCGCCAGTTTGAGTTTACATGCGCAGATTTTATTGTACATGTTTGCAATGGTTGAGGATAATCGTATAACCGTTAACCTTGGACCAATGCCGGAAAATGTACTGTTCGTGCAGGAATACGTTGCGTCACTACTAAAATCAGCATTTAGTCATTTAAATGATAATCAAATAAAAGTATTTGTAACAGGACTGTTTAATTTAAATCATGATGCGGCCGCATTTAAAGAACATTTAAGAGATTTTCTTATACAAATCCGAGTAAGTATTGATTCGATTACGTTTATTTCGAACAAATTTCATTACTAATAACTGAATTATGCTGTAGGAAATCACTGGTGATGATGATTCTGATCTATACCTGGAAGAACGTGAAGCTGCACTTCGGCAAGCACAAGAAGAGAAACGTAAACTTCAAATACAAATCCCAGGCATGCTGAATCCACATGAAATGCCCGAGGATATGATAGATGAATAATATTTTTAGCATTAAATAATATAATTTCATTAAGAAGCATTCAAGAAAATATCATTTGGAAATTAATTAAAAAATTATAATTACATTTTTTTTAATTAACTTAAAAAATATATTTTCACAACAATAATATATACACAAATTATTATATTATTACTTTCTCCAAAATAAAAATAAATCGTTTTGTTGTATTCTTCTACTGTGGCCTGTTTAACAGAAACAATTCTATAATTTTTATATTTTCCTTAATTCGAATTAAACGAAGGTTTAAAATAAAATTAAAAACACAAAAATCATTTAAGTTTGTACTCTTTGTAAATTAAAAAAAAAACAAACATTAATAAAATTAACAAAAAAAAAAAACGGAAACGAGAGTTAATAAATTACAAACATTTAATTTGTAAGGGAACTAAAAACAAAATTTAATTGTATGTGTGTAAGTGTGTTTGTAACTACTATTAATTATGATTATTATTTTTTTATTAATTCTAAATCATAATTTTATTTTTTTAATTATTATTTTTTAAACATTTTACTACAATATTAACTATATAGTTTTTAGATTTATATTATTAAATTTATCTAGTGAATGTGTGGACAAAAATATATGAATAATTTTGGTGTTTATTATGGTTTTGTTTCTACTTTCAGAAAAATTGTTCCAAATTTTTTATGTGAGATTTGATTGTCTCGTGAATTTTTGTTTTGGCTATACGTCGTATAATTAGAGGTATAGAATTTATAATATTTTTATTTTGTTTGTTATAATATTTGAATCAAATCTAGCTGAGAACATTTGTAGTATGAATGATAGTACGAGAACATTTAATATTTAACAAAAAAAAAACATAATATTTAAATAAAAACATCAAAACAAAAAATATTAAATTCAAATATTAATTATAATTATTATATTATTATTATTATTATTATTAGATTGTTAATAAGGTTTGAAATTATTTGTTATTATTAAAAAAAAATATTGAGAAAATTTGATGTATGTTGCTAATTATTTGTTTGTACAAATTACATTAAAAGATTCAATATGAAAAGTAAAGAAGATGTAATTCAATAAATTGGAGTAAAATAATAAAAAAAAATATTTCTTATCTCAAATCTACCTTTTACCTAATATTATATTATAATATTGTACCGTAAATGCTTTTTTCAGATTTATTAGTTTTATTTTTATTTTTTATATAAATAAATTATATTTTGAATTTTTTTTAAACAAGAACCCATTTTTTTTATTAAAAATAAAGAGTTATTTTATAATAACTTGTAATTTTTTTAATAGAATCTTTCTAATATTATATATTTCTTAGTATTTTTTTAAAAACGAAAGAAAACGAATATAACTTAGAATGAGGAAACAATTGTAATTTAAAAATATTGGATTTTGATTCGACGATGTCTGAAAGATTTATGATTTTTTTTATTTAAGGTAGCGTAACGATAAAGATGGTAGTATTAAATATTTGAAATTTAATAAACAAATTTTAGTAGAAAATGAATTTCATTATTTTTGTGTATACATTAGTTGCCGTGTACGGGGATATGCTTGTTCCAAATTTTTGAAATAATTTTATTGTTTAACAATTCTTTATTTTTATAAAGTGACTTTTGTAAATAAATAGTATTTAATATGTGCTGAAAATACGTCTTCGGAAATTGATCGAGGTCAATTAACCTACGTTGGACGAAATGTTGGAACACCAAAGTTCATCATGACATGTGAATAAAATTACGCGTTTTATATCATTTTTGACTGGTTCATTAAAATATCATGATATTTCTAATTCATTTCTTTCATCGCATAATTTATTTTCTTAACGAAATTAGGGGAGATACGATCCAATAATTTTTAGTTGTGGTAATGTGAAAATTTTTAGGAAATGATTACTCACAAAAGTGATAGTGTAGTGTTTCGATATAATAAATTTAGTGTGGTCACGTGGAAAAGCTTGAATTTTCTTAAATTTTGTTTTTGTCGATTTTAAATCATAAAATTCTTGTTAATGTTCGTGTTTAAATTTAAATTCAATTCGAATTAATTTCATTTGCATTTAAAATTAATTCTTGCATAATTCACGATTCTTGAAGTCACAGGTAGCGATGCATTTACTAACTAAAATTAGGTTCTAGAAATATCTTGTAATACCTAGTTGATTTTGATATATTTATTCCAGGTTCTTAGAATTTCTTAATACTTTTTTCTTAATATGTATTAATTTCAGTGGGTCGGGAAAGCTTAAACTAATAAATATTTATACTAATGATTAACGTTCAATTTTTTCTTAAGTAGGTTATTTCTGATTTAATCACTCAATCAATATAAATTATATTTCTTTCTTAAACAATTGTAATGTGATTTTTGACAGGAACATATTAAAAATAATGTAAATCTCGGAAATATGTACATTGCTTTATTTAGTTAATTTTTGTCTCTAATAATGTCTAGATATAATGCATTTTTTAATTTAATCTAATTTTCAGATTTCGGGGGAAAATAATTGCAAATTTGTTTTGGATATCGTATAAATTCTTGAATTACCTAAGTAATGAATTTTAATTTTTTCGTTGTATTGTATTCTCTTCCCTGATAGAAGTTCGGTAAGAAAGGTAGCGAAGATATCAGTTGTATATGACTATATTTTTGTCTACATAGTCTTTGCAGAATATAATTTCGTGTCAATATATTTTGATGGATGCCTTAATTTTACGGCACTTCTGTTTATATTTCCTTTTCATGTCACGCATTAAAATCTTCTAATAAATCGCAAGATGCGATTGCTTCCGGAGAAAACAGTCAATAGCTCCCTCATTTAATTTTAAAAAGTAATCCGTGTTCGATCTTCTATCCTTCACTCCGTGAAGAAGACACAACCAATTAACTTCAGGAATTCTTTAATATGTTCTTTAATAGCTTAGCATATTATTTAGAATTCTTTTGATATCCACGACCCATTGATAAAAACCAAAAGTTTTGAGTGGCAATTTAACATAACCACTTAAGTCGAGATAAGTGGTTATGTTGAACTATATTGTAATCGATTGTATTTGTCGTTTTTTCTTCGAACCCGATTCTTTTTCGAACCCAGACCATGTGACAAGTGCTTGAAGGTGTCAATAAACACAGTTTATTGATACCATGGATCCAAAAACAGTTTAGATGCCCCATCATTTTTTTCACAAATTAATTTAAATTTGATCACCTGAAAAGTAGCCAAAAAATCAAAATTGTAATGAATGGCGTTTTCGTTTTTTTCATGATTCTCTTTCGTACACGATTTTTACGTACACAATTGTGATCGTAGGCCAGAAAAGAGATATAAGTAAATTAAACAATTAAATGTTTTAACTCTTTCGAGTTCAACAAATATTTTTTTTTGATGTAAATTAAGTACACCATACACAAATGTGTATATAAATAATGACAGCTTGTAATATCTTCCGGATTTTAACGGATCTTAGTTAAATCGGATCTTAGTTTTTGAAAAAAAAGCATAATAATTTAATAAATGATAATTAAATAATTTTAAATATTTGATCTATAAATATTTTTGACATAGGTACATCAAATATTTTTGTACGGAAGAGCGTACGTAACATAATTTTCAACCACTGTACATTCGTCAAAATCTAACTAGTGCCATCTAGCAATGGGAATTTAAAGCTGCTTTGTTTTGCAAAAATGCAAAAAAAATATTTTGACATTTAGTTTTTATCTCCTGCTCCTCCCGGTTTCCCAAACCATAAATAAATAAATAAAGTAAAGTTCAATTATATTACTGCTTTATTTAAAACATTATAATTCATATATAATCTATATAAGTTTGATAAGTTTTTGTTAATTGAAAATAATTATCTATTTGAACTGTCAGTGTTTTGAAAATTTTAGCCGGCTTCTAAAAGTTCCAGTGGACTCGTACGAGTTTATTTATAATTCTTAAGGTTAGTAGAAGAATCGTAATGCGTTTTAACTTCTTGTTTTGAAATAAATCTACAAATATGTTTTTACCTATTATAAGTTGCATTCTGATGCGAATTATCACTATGAAATGCTATGAAATCATAGATTTCTTTAAGGGTTTGGTATTGAGTTGTTAAGTAGATGGTGGATCATAATGCTGCACCGGCGTTTTTGTGTTTTGAGTAAACCAGTACAGAAATAAAACAAGGTATTGATATACTCGGGAGGTTTCCTTTTAACTACTCTGAAACATAATTACACAAAATACACAGTACGGCAAAAACTTCTATAAAATGGTACATCAGTAAACTATAAATCTACTATCTAGAAAACTCCTTTGATTCAACTAGCTAAGAAGTTTACTGACGTCATGTGCAATGAAACTTACAATTTATTAGATAATTGGATAATTATTAGATAATTGAGATCATTATTTTGTCATTTGACCGACTGTTCTAGAATTTTAAAACAATGTTTTGTTTCAGGCATCTTCGAAGATGGTATGGTTTATAAAGATTATTTCCAAGTTTTATTTTTAAATTATCATTTACATAAATCATCGTCATTTTACGAAAAACTCGAGAGTCCCAAACTCATGGTTGATACAATTTTATCAATGTTTATTATGCTTCGTTCCAGGATGAAGCATTATTGCTGATGCTATAATCCTATTTTGAAATTGATAATTTGACTACTCTTAATTTTTTAGCCCTGTTAGTTCATTTCATTTCATCAGTATGCAATTTATGGCATAGGGTTGAGTTTAAACCATATTTTCCATTCCAAATTACAATTTTTGGGAAAAATTAGGAAGTTGCCCTTGAAAAATGTGAAAATTGTCAAATTTGAAATATTCATCTCTGGGGTCAGTGACAATCATGCGTGTGTTAGAGACAATGGTTGAGTTACGTGTGTACGCCAACGGTGCTTGATACGAGGGTAGTGTGCAAAATAAATAGGCCTTATATCCCTTTTGTGTTTTACTAACACAATTGTGTGAGTAGGGCAAAAGTACCATGTCAAAAATTTATTTTTTTTGTGTTTTGAACCAACTTACACATTTGTGTTTTCCTTTCAAACTTATTTCGTCCGAAAAATAACACTAACTATATTCACACAATTGTGTTGGTTGTACTTCAAAACAAGTGAAATTTTTTATCAAAAACGCCATTACATACTATGATTTTTTACTCACACAATTGTGTGGGTTAGACTTCAATGCCATTTTTTTTTTGGTTGAGAAAGGGATATGCTAAAAATATAAAAGTTTTGAATCACACAACTTAAATAATTGCCTCAAGCTCATTGATATGATGTAACCGGCGCATTGAAATATTCACAGATAGAACTACGTAGATGTTTAGAATTACTAAGAAATACATTTATAAAAACGGTTATAGAACCAATACTGATCTTGGTCAAAACCATACGTTTAATTTTTGTACATAAAACATGGAATGACGCAATCTCAAATCAAAATTTATAATACAGAACCTAGCGGAACTCCATCATGTTAAGTTTGCTTGCCATCACTATTATTATTTCCAATTACGATCATCAATTTTAAACAGTTAAAATCTGTCTACTAGATAAGAGGAGAAACGAAAATCAGGATGGGTGAATTCATAATTTGGGGCAATAGTTCTGCGAAAATACACTAGTTCCACAAATTTGCTGAAAACCAGGCGTTTTTGTCAAAAAAATCTTTAATCTATATATTTTAAATTTAATTTCTAATGTAAAATTACACTTTCTGTAGTCTGCGCCAATATTATAAATAAAGCAATTGGACGCTGTTTATAATTTAGTAATTTCATGATAGTTAGTAAATCTAGTGCTATTACATCGACGTACGTTGTACTTCGTAGAATGATTTACAATATTGCGGGTGTCCTCAGTGACTGGGTTGTGTGATCTCTGGTTTGTAATATTTAGTCGCTTTGTCTTGTCTTATTTACCACTAAATAAGTTTCAATTTTTCATTTTTTTAAATATTTTTGTTACGGTTTCATAATTTTTCATTTCAATTTAGATTTGTTAAAATATATCTCCTGAGGTGCTCAAGGACATCACAAAATAACAGCACAAGAACGGAATTTTATGTGTGGCCTTAATCGGCTAGAATAATTTTTGAAAGATCCCTTATTTCCAGCAAGAGTCTTATAATAATACTTCTAAAAATTATACACTGCTTTGAAGATAGTTTAAACCGTAATGTTTACGGATTCATAAAATATTGTGTTCTCGTCTCATGACGGTTCATTTTTAAAAAGATAGATCACTTCAAAAAATACTTCCGGGAGTTCCTCATCAATTCCAATCATCGGATTTTAGCCATTTAAAACTCATTTAGTTTTCCAAATTTATAAGACCATGGCCTCACAATTGTGGATTCTCTCCTCGCGCTTTTAATAATTCGCAACTTTAGAATTACAAAAGATCGAATTGCGCTATACCCCTTGGGTCAATTATGAAACTTATTCGATTTCGGAAAATTCGATTCGCGGCGTGTTTTGGTATTATAATTTTTTTTCTATCGAATAATTCGAAATCGACAAATTCGCCAGATTATGAAACAAAAAAAAAATACGAATCGAATTAAACGAAAATGTGACGTCAAAATCCGACTGGTCTTTAGGTGGCGAATGTCCTATTGTTTCAATATTGTAGTAAAATAATAATTTTTTTTATCGTATACATAAATTTCGTCGTGTATTTTTATATTTTTATAATTATTGTTATTATTATTGTTTTTAAATATCAATACATATATTTACCAAGATGTAAGTTGTAAAATAATTTACTACAAATAACGTATGTATTTTAATAATATATAAAATTGGTTTGACAGGTCTACAACAAATGGACGTTTCGCTTTGTTTCATAATATGTATCAATATTCGAAGGGTATCGAATTTTTAGATATCGAATCTTTCGAAAGCGAATAATGTTTCATAATAGACCCCCAGAGACATTACAGAACATCGTGCATTCTGCAGAGGCGTAAGCGAAAAACGTTTTTATGCTGAAGAAGGAAACATCAAAAATGTGCCCCCAAAAGATACCAAAAAGATATTTGTACCGAAATCCAGAATTCAAAAAGCAGTTTGGAACAAGTAAGCTTTTTTTGTCTGTTCCAAAAAGCACTATTCATATTAAGCTTTAATTACAAAATTATTATATTTACATAAGTACAGGAAAATTATTTTCGGTACATAAACATATTTAAATTATTTTTGATAAAACTATAAAATTAAATTATTATGCAAAAATTATTATTACGTATTTAAAACACAAAACTCATACTGATTAAATATTGATGTAAAAAATTAAATTTTAAAATCTTATTGAGAACTCTTTGTAATCCCATCGTGCTGATGTACCCCAGTTAGTGAATTCGCAACGTTCAATTTTGCAGCCAGGTGAACCTTCATGCGATAACCATTCTGCCCTGAAATAGAATACAAAATACAAAATTGAAATTAAAAAAAAGCGAGAGTGCCAGATTTTCTTTTTAATTTTTCAACAAATCTATTACGAATTAAATAAATAGGACCTTCACCTATTAATAATTATAAAAGTTAAATTTCATTCAAAAATAATTTTAAGGTATGTACATATTCGAGTAAACAATTTTAATTCGTAATTAATAATTTAAATTATATTCCGCAATTTTCTACAACAATAACAATAGCTTTTAAAATTCCTAAGATTACACAAAAATAATTGAAGATTTTGGCAAAGAGAATTATTTAATTTTGTCGATGATTAGTTTGGGTTTTTTTGCGATTTACTTTTAAATGACACGAAATTATACCGATAATTAAATAATTTGGTTTCATATCTATACTAATTGCCTTGTCTTGAACATTTTTAACTTTCCTTGAATTGTTCATAACAAACCGAACTATTAAAATTTAGCTTGGTATAAAGCTACTTAGAGATGCTTTTATTATTTTAAATATGTACTTTTAAATGCATACATTGACCTTAAATTAAATAATTTCAAGTATGAAGCTTCAGCAATTTAATTGACCTTTATCTAACTAATTTATTATGTTGATTATTATTTCTCGTTGCAAATTTTTTCTTCGATATCCGTTAAATGATGCCGATAATAATGGGGTACCTAATTACTATTTACTTACATTTTATCAATTTGTGGTTTTGGTCCCTGCATTTTACCCAAAATCGTACCACGTTTTGAGTTTTTCACCCAACCACAAATACCCAGTTCTTTTGAAGTATCACGACAGAATTTTGTGAAGTAACAACCTATAATGAAACAAAATATTTTACGTGTATTGTATAATGCAATCGAACATTATTTAATTATTTTTTTTGTTCAATATAAATGTCATTCGCACTCATCGCAAAATAACCTTTCTACAGTTTGACGCATTTTCAATACTTTTTTTTCTAATCTCAAGTTCTCTTATTATCATTTACCTTGAACTTGTCCAAAGACTTCAAAATCACATTGCACTAGCATTCCAGTGTTTTGTACACCCATGATGAATTTGTTTGGGCCTGTATCCTTATCCCTTTTGAGGTTTTAAATACACAAAACTATATTTGGGTGTATATCCACTCGTCACTAAAATACACTTCTATTCTAGTTGAGAAAGGAAAACTCTCGAAATCAAAGAAAATTGAACTATTAAATTGAAAATAGAAAAAAAAACTTTTATAAATAACAATAAGAAAAGAAATGTGATTTGTTTTTTAATTAAACATGTTATTAACTCTAAGTTTCTTCTTGTACTGTTTACATGTTATTTTTGCCAGGTTGAAATAAAATTTTCTTCTTTCGAGAAAACACAATTTTTTTTTGTTAATCTTATAGAAATTATAGGTGATAGGCGGGCTAAATAAGTAGTTGGCGCTATTAACTACGTATATAGCACTCATGTCCAATAAAAAAATTTTCCACTTCGGAAAATTGATTTCCTCGCCTATTTTGGTTCAAAGATCAGCATTGTTTCATAGATTTATTTGCTTAATTAATTTAATAAATATTCGTGTCTAATTTAATATATTGTTACGAATTCTACTTACACATAACACTTGTTGGTGTAAGACTTAACCACTCGACCACCGACGAATGATTATGTTGTACATCACCAAGTTTTACCATCCCAATAGTCGCGGATTCGAATTTAGTCCGTCCATAATTTTTTTGGGGCGATTATTATGCTTAAAAAGCAACTGGATCAAGTATTCCCCGAATACTGATACTAATTTGGAATTGGATTTTAGAATGACATTCCATGTAAAGAGGAATATGGAAATAACGAAAGCATCATAGAAAATACTGGAATTAACGGCGTCAACCCTCATCAAGACAATATGGAATTGATGGCGTGGATGTTCGCGGCATAACTGATTAAAAAAATTAAAAAGTTTTAATGCCCAAAATATGTAAGCCCAATAAGTATAAAATTCAGTGAAATATAAAGAAACTGACTTGCAAGATTCATTTGTTTTTTGGGAAAAGGACCGTTGGCCCTCGTTTGTTTGTACCTTTAACCAGTCACACGACTCATGTTTATCCTAACGACTCATGTTTATCCTAAGACGCGCCGCTTTGGGTCGTGGCAGTAGCTTTGGTGTTGACACCAGTTTACTGTGTTTTAGATTAGAGATTTAGAGCACCTTTCTAGCTCGAGACACACTTAATTTAAGCTTAATACTTGGAATGTGTACAAAGGGCCAATAATGTCGAAGGGCCGAATGTCGATAGGGTCGAATGTCGGAAGGGCCGAATGTGTCAAAGGGCCGAATGTGTAGAAGGGCCGAATGTCGAAGGGCCAAATGTCGAAGGGCCGATTTTTTTTCTTTTTAGAAATATAATTTTTTAAATTTGTTGTTTTATGGAATATTTTTTATTTTTTTTTAAACACAAATGAATTTCTTATGAATTTACGTATTTTACTATTTTTCATCTTTGGATATTCATGAAATTCCACATATCCAGTCAGCGATACATTTTTGGTAAGGGAACATTTTGTCATGTACCACCTGAGACATTATGTCAGACCTATGTCAGCCTTCTGATAATAGGTATATGGTACAAAAAATAAAAAAAAATTAAATTAAAAAAAAAATATATTTCTAAAAACAAAAAAAAAATTCAAAAAAATCGGCTCCATTCGGCCCTTCGACACATTCGGCCCTTCGACATTCGCTCCTTTGACATTCAGCCCTTCGACATTCGGCCCTTTGATATCATACCTAATACATATACAAGAATTACAGCCTTAAGACGATTGGCATTGAAACTATAATTTTTCCAAGATATTAGAAAGTTAAATTGACCCAAACCTCATGGATTTCATTTTCGGCCTTTTCTTGCAATTTTCTGGTTATGTATGCCACTTTTCGCTTGACTTATGCCTAAATATTTGCAATTTCATTTAAATCTGGACTTTATGGGTGATGGAATTTTGGCATAAATTATTGACATAATTTTGCGGTGTGAATTAATGCTTCGTCTTGTGACAGCAGCCAGTCTCCCCCAATGGGATTGTCACCACAAACAGTTACATGTTCATTTAAATTATTAAGATATACATTTTAATGAACCTTATCGAGCAAAAGGACAAATCTCCAACAGCATTGTAAAGAATACAACCCCATACGCTTCCCATCGTTATGTCTATACGCACGATGAACAACCACTCATTTTTTAAGTCTTCTGGAGATACGAGTTTCTTGTCTACTGATTTGCCTTCCTATAACATTTTTTGATATTTTTGAAACATTGGAAACTGACTTGGAGATTTAATAAACTTTCTAACTAAACGGCGATCAACTGCTTCAATTGTTACCCTTTTCGCCCATATCTCTTTTCGTTTATAACAGTATTATTTTTTATATTTGTTTATGGACTGGACTGTAGATGTCGAATTTTGGTGAAATAAATTTTTTTTGAAAACGTATCATTTCCGGTAAAATTTAAAAAATGATATGAACTACTTTTGTATGAAATTTAATTTACAATCTTTGTAAAAAAACGAAAATCTCCTATGGAAGCTGCCACTTCCGGTGGACGTGAAAAAGCTATTGTGAATCGATATTGGTACAAATTTGATTTATAATCTCCTATTTCCTCATCGTTTTTCTCATAATGATACTTTTCAAAATATTTCCAAAAAACAAAAAAGCCCCTATGAAATCTGTCACTTATGGTGGACGTTATCGGCCCAAAATCATGAAGATCTTCAATTTATAGAAAAAGTTTAAGTATGACGTTTTGCAGAAAAACAGTTTTTTTGAAGAAATCGTAATTTCCTCTTAAATTTTGGAAAACTGGTCTGGGCCGATATTGTTGTAAAATAAATTTTTGAATCTTTTGGATCTTAATCATTTTTCTTGTAAATGATAAACTTTTCCAAATATTTTCAAAACACGAAAAAGCTCTAATGGAGAGCGCCACTTCCGGTGCAACGCTTTCAGCCAAAAATTATTGGAATCTTACAATTTTTGAAAAAAACTTAAGTATAAAGTTTCACCATGATCAGAAAAATCATCTGTGCTGTAGAGAGGACACAGATATTTAGTCTGTACACACAGACACACATAGTTTTTTAAAACCACTTTTCCACTTCGGCGATATAGCGAAAGGTTAATCTGCAAAAATCTCTTTAGTCGAAAATGTTCATGATTACTATACTTTATTTTACTACGTATTGATCGTAATTAAGTAAAAACAAAAAATAACACACACGACATGACCTGTTGGATTACATAGTGTAATAAGTGCATTATGTATTTTTTTTTTGTAAAATGGACTTAAACCACTTTCAAAATAAACGGCTCATATATGTGGCTTAAAATATTTATTAAAATACTTGACTATGAATGCAATCTTGCTATTCACCCAGAAGGAAACGCTAGAGTTGGATCTACCGTAATTATTAAAAATAATATTAAACTTTATGAAGTGCTCGGTATTGAAGCAGAAATTATGCAAGTTAAAACCATAAAAGTTGAATTAGTCAATAATAGGGATCTTCGCATTTTCTCTATTTACTGTCCCGCACGCCATCAGTTAAAAAAGAAGACTACAGTCGACTTTAAATCATTTTATCATTCGCGGGGATTTTAGTGCAAAGAATTCCTATTGGAGATCTAGACTTACAATATATAAAGGAGAAGAGTTATTTAATGCAGCTCACGAGAGCAACAGTGAATTTCACTCTGGCGGTAAGCCAACATATTGGCCTGCTAGCATACACAAAATACCAAATCTCCTTGACTTATTTGTAACAAAAGGTGTTTTAGAGGGCTACACTTGAATCGAAAGCAGTGAAGGACTCTCACCTGATCACTCACCTATCATCATGACTATGAGTACAATGATAATAAGAAAAGATAATTTTCCTAAATTAACAAGCAATAAAACCAATTGGGATTTCTCATACCAACACCACAAGGAAACAACTATCCGTTTGAGATCAGAGAGCTAATTAAAGAGAAATCGAAAGCTCTTAGAATCTGACATCAGACTCGGGCTCCGCAACACAAAAAATCCTCAATTTGCTGTGCAACAAATTAAAATAACTAATAAAGGAGGTCTTTCTGAACTAAACGATGACGATTTCTCGATTTGGAAAGCAACGAAGGGGCTAAAAAGAAACAAAATGCATGTGCTACCTATCAAAAATGATGACGGGTTCTGACTTGAGCTAAAAGTGACAAACAGAAAGTCTCTATATTTGCTGCTTATTTGGAAGATACAATACAACAAATGGAAATACAACGGTCATAGACATATGACCATATTGGAACTTAAAACTGAAATCAATAATAGCTTAAATATCAGAAAAGCTCCAGGTTATGGCTTAATTACTGGGCAAATTGTGAAAGCCATTCTCGAGAAAGGTTTGCGTAAATTAGTTCAAATAATTAATGGAGCCTTCAGATTGAATTATGTTCCACGTCAACCAGGTAAACCAGCAAACGATAAGAAATCATATAGACCGATATCACTACTTCCGATCATATCAAAAATATTTGAAAAACTGTTGCTGAAGAGACTTAAACCTATACCAGAAGAGAGGTGTTTAATTCCACCACACAAATTTGGGTTTAGAGAAACCTGCTTCGAGACCTGCCGAAGCAGTTTTATTAAATTCTTAAATCCTGCATAGCAGATCGACGCTTTACATTTAAATTTGAAAACGAGTACTCTGAACTAAAAAGAGTATCAACAGGTTTTTCAAAAATAGCGTTCTTGGAACTATTCTGTTAAATTTTTATATAAGAGACACTGAATATTCAAAGTGTAAGAGTAGCCACATTTAAAGACGATACAGCTATCCTAGCAGTTTGAAAATATATTTCGGAAGCAACAAGCAAACTTCAAAATGCAGTTAACACTTGAGCAACTGGACTAAAAATGGCGCATCTTATTAAATGAGGCCAAATCAGTACATGTCAACTTTATAAACCAAAATGTAAACTAGGTTCCCGTGGTTCTCAATTCAAACCAAATTCCATATGCAAATACAGCTAAAAACCTTGGCATGACCCTCGATGATACGCTAAGTTGAGAAGAACACATCAAGAAGAAAGAAATGAGAAACATCAAACATAGGATTCTGAGCTCTCAATACACAGAAAATTGCTTCTGTATAGATAAATGCTAAAACCAGTATGGACCTGTGGCATCCAACTTTGGGGTTGTGCCAAGGAAACCAAAGTAAACTGCTGCGACGGATTGTGAATGTTAGATGGTACATTAGGAACGACAACCTTTATAGGGAGGACTTGAAGATGGAATACGTCACCGATGAAATAAAAAAATAAGCAAGGAAACATGTACAGCTATGATTTCACCAGAAACCGCTGGAGCTGGGCAGTTTGAATTAGAATAAGAAATTATTGTAAAATAAGTAATCATTAGGTTACTCATCTTAAACCGAGAAACTAGATAAATTACTAGATGATCTCTGAATCAGTTGTAATATTGAATAAATAAATAAATTTTATTAGAAAAAACCTTTGTGACTGTCACTGTATGGTGCGCCATTTAGGCCGGCGGTATAGTTGGGTCTTATTTCTTTGAGGATGCTAGTGGCAAGGCTGTAACAGTTATTGATGACCGGTATCGGGGACATGTTAAAAGAATTTCTTGTGCCCGAATTGGAGCAATTAGACCTACAGAACATCTGGTTCCAACGTCCTACAATGCAAATTTTGCGAGAAATTTTCCCGGGCGAATAAAGTCGGTCCACCACGATTCCCCGATTTGACTCCTCCCGATTTCTTTCTATGGGAGTATTTAAAGGGACAAGTGTACACCATTAAACCAAACGCCAACAAGGACAACATTAGAAACGAAATTGCTGAAATATTATGAAAAATGTACTTAAAAGAGCTACCCTTTGCGCCTGTCAGAGGCGGCCACTTATCCGACATTATATTCCATACATAATGTTAAGACCATATAACCAATCAATAAAATATAAATTATAAAATTGTATTTTATTTAAAAGTTATTACAAAAAACATCGACCCGGAACATAAAAAGCACTATGTGTAATTTGTTTTACATTAATTTGCGGGGTATTTAAGAAATTAGATCTCTATGTAGTTTTCCGTAATTATTTCTGTTCATAATGTTATGATCGTTACTGTATTTGCGGCGCCGAATGGGGAATTTCTATCAAAACTGCAGCTATTAGTCACTGGTGTCGCTATACCATAAAAATGAAAATAAATGCATCCATAAAACAAAAATTTATCACCTGAAATATACTAGTTGACATTTATTTTGACATGTCGTTACAAACAAGAATTCATCTTGCTGCGTTTTAATTTTTTTTTTGTAAGATTAAGTTTCATATGGTTTCAGGGGTTTACAAAATAAATGAATTTTCAAATTTCCCATTAAAATGGAAAGCACTGCCGATAGCGGCTACCGATAAATAGGTAGAGCAAAATATTTGTATATCGAATTTTAACTAAAAAGTTGAATGAAAAATATTAGTTTAGAGTTAAATAAAATAATTACATGCAAAAATAGCGCGCTAAATATAAGTTTTGACATAGAAAATTGGGTGCTCCACATACATCTATCAAGCACTATAAAAGACACGATATAGCTAGATTCTAGCTTCTAGACTCTAGGAGCTCGAGAGAGTTCGATAAATGGCATCTGAGGGTAATAGTGAATTCAACCGTCGAGTTTTCGACTCCATCGGGCACTTTAAGGTTGGTTTTAGCAGCCAAAATAGAAGATTATATAAATACAAAAGTTTGTAGCTTTGACGGCAAAATAAACAATTAAGAAGAGGTAAGTGTAGAATAGCAACAAAATCAAAAAACAAGAATTTTTTAACGTATAATTCTGCCATGTATGAAATGGCTTATGGTTTACTGGCGTTAACCCATATTATCCCAAATTAATTTTTTTTGAATAAAATATAAAATATAGTGAGTATTTCGTATACTGAATTTGGAAAACAAAAAACTGTTGGAAAAATAAAAAACAACCGTTAGGTAACTGAAATGCAAGAAAATAAAAAAACTGCAAAAAATAACAACTTACCTTTAAAGTCCTTGAAATTATGTAACAAATTATAATTGTAAATGTGTTCTGTAAAAATATGGTAGTTTGAATAATTCACCTGTGCACCGCTGCGATTGCAAAACCTATACTAAATATGTTTTCGAAAGGATTTTTATTTAAATAGAACATTGCAGTAAAAATATACCGTTATAATTTATCCAATTCTCTTTTTAAGAGATTTTTTGTATTGATCTACAAATAGATCGCTGGGCTAATATGGGTTAGCGTATTAGCGTTTTGTTGGTTTTTTATATACTGAATCAAGTAAATACATATTTATAAACCAATACGAACAAACCATCCGTGTGTTTAAGACAAACCACTTAACCAGCCCGAAAAAGCGACATTTCATATTAATAAGAACGACATTTTAGATTAAGATATTAGAAACCCCATTTGCCAGAGCCAAACTGACTTTCATCAAAAACGATTAGGATATAGGGATTTACAACTATTTTCTTTTATAATCTTAAAATCTTTATTTAAATGTCATTAAGCATTACTGAACGTTGTTTGCAGTAGTGCTAATTTCCCCTTTGAAATCTTTTCTATAACTAGTTTTTATGCTAAGATAAGAGTTCTTAGAAAGTTCGATGTAGTGTGAAACACTCATGCCAAAGGTTTATTTATTTGTGATTAGATAAAATCAATAAAAGCGACAACAGTTGTGGGGTCACTAACTCAATGAGTAGAGGAGTTTGGCTGATATTCGATAACAAAAATTTATTTCCAGTATTATTTTTTATTTTAGAAGGCCATTAGACTGTTACTTGGTGTTCATCGCACTACTCCTTTCGACCAAGTCAATAACATATCATCTCAAATATAAAATGTGTATACTTGTAAAATATAAATACAAATTTATAGAAAGCAATTATCTTAATTACCAATTAAAGTTTGGGAAATATATTATTTATTTATTTGTCTATGTACTTAAATTAATTTATCAAAATAAAAAATAATGAATTAACTCATCCGTATTATCATGTTTGATAACGTTTTGTTTCAAATAAAATTATAAAGTTTCGTACTTAAATCATAAAAAAATTACATTCAATGTAGATCAACCATAAATTTGTACACGTCAATATTGCATTCAATTCCTATTAAATATTATTTTCCTCTATACATAAGGTTGCAACTTTGAATAAAAAAAAAAAAAAAAAAAAATCTGTCCGATAACAGAAATGCGTTTTCTCTATATGTGGGGTTCGTAGGTCCCAAGGTGACGTATCAAACAATATCGACGTGGGGTTAATTAGGACGTTAAAATTATTTGAATTAAGTACGAGTGGAGCTGTATGGGCCAAGGACTTTGAGGTAACGGGTGGTAAATTTTGCGGATTTATCAATAAAACTCAATGCCATATATTATGTTTATTTTCTAATCTATATTAGTTTATTATTTCTTAGAAATTGACAGTTTCACAAAAATGAGAAATCTTTTAAATTTCATTAAAATACTAAATACTTAACAACAAACAAAAATTAACATAATTTTCATTAAACGATACGATAAAATCGTAATAAATTAATAAATTACTAGATGTACATTAATTATTATCTAAATATATATTTTTACTGGGTATAATTTCAAAAGCTTTAATTATTCTATTAACTAATTACTTTCAATGCAATATTGTTTGGTACTTTTTTCTTAGTATGTTGCACACAGCCAATTTTAAAATTAATTTATTAATTATTTACAATAATTGGTGGAGAATAAAATAAAATATACAATATAAAAAAATTAATTTATATTTTTATTATAATATTTTATAATAATACTTTAAGGCGACATTATTTATTCGTGTAATTATGATGAGTTTTCAATTTAATGAATCTTGTTGATTTTTCTCCGATTTCATTATGTGTGTGTTATTTTTAGCAATAGCCACATGGTTTGCTGGGCGCTTTTCCAATAGTAAACTGTTAAATTGATCCTGTTGACTTTCTAATGTTTCGAGGAGTAATCGTTTTTGTTTTTTGGTTCGCTCCTTTTGGAAGAACAGTCGTATATAGTATACCGGGAATACGACACATTGACCTGCCGGTTCTTCTGCATCGATATATACGCCCCGAACGAGCACGGAATTGGAACAGTTTAGTAGTGCCAGAAGAATTATTGAGGCAAAATGTGTTATTAAATCGCTGAGGAGTTTATTTTCTGAGAGTAAAAATATTGATTAATTGTACATTTGACCCCGTAACAATTGGTTGAAAAACAATTCGTATATGATTATAATTCATACAAAATAGTTGTTTTCTACTAATTGACACCAATATATTTACCTGGGATGAAATATAAATCTAGCAATTGCCACACCCCTCGCCATACATTAATGGTTCCTATAAAACTAATAAATAAAAAGATATCAGCAACTGCGACTCTCCATAATCCTTCTAGTCGATCGCAGGCCCATCGTATTATTGGTTGCATTGCAAATGTTATGCCTACCACGCCATATCCAATTACCTACGTAACAAAAGAAATTGAGCATTTTATTAAATTATAAGAAAGTAAAATAGTTTTTTTTTATATCTAAATTCTAATCATAATGGCAATAAATATTTATTAAATTCGTTGTCTTTTGTTATTTAATAAAAATTTAAGGTCACATTAAAGAAACTTTTGACAACGTTTAGAACCATTTATTACGTAGGTGATTCTTTTGATTGCTGACTATAATGGACTATTTTATATTAAATAATTATGTCTATTATAAATAAATATATTATAATAATAGTAATAATAATAATTAACATTGAAATGTCAAATAGAAAATAAATGCCAAAATATTTACACTGGAATCAAAGATTAATTTTAATACCGTGATAAGAAATTTTCCGTATACGCAACAAGAAATGTAAATACATAAAAGAAATCGTGCCTTGATTACAAAATATAAAAATAGATTTGATAAATTAGAAGAAAATCGTCTTAAGCATTGTAGCCGGAACAAAAAAAAAAAAAAAAAAAAATGAGACAATAATAAGCGCAAACAAATATTTAAATTGATTAAATAAAAGTTATATCGTTATCAAACATTATGTTCTTGTCCAAATAAATTAATATTTATTCTTGATTTTTGCAAAATTTACATATAACATTAGTTTTATATACTTACGAGAGAACCTAATGCTGATAATCCCTTATCCTCGGTGAATAATGTAAGATCGAGTAATACCCATGCACCTCGCCATACAAATACCACAAGCGATCCAATAAATATTACGGAAAATAAGCAGTCCAATACATAAAGTACGGGCTCTCGTGATCCCTAAAATTATATAATATTACATAAATTGTTATTACAATACAAATCACCTTTTATGTTAGGACAGAATTAGGACAGAGTTTTGGAAAAATAATAACCATAAATAATAACTAACCGATGTTTTAAACATTGTTGGAATTAAAAAATAGTCGTCGGGTTTATCTTGTGCTAAAAAGAATGGTGACGCCGATATATTTCGTAATCCGCGAAAGGCAGCTAGTATAAGTACTGACGAGGCACTTATGATTGCTACCGAAAATACGTCATGTTCCGTATTTAGATCGATTAATTGCCATAGGCCTCGCCATCCATTTATACAAACTGCACTAAATAAATACGTGTAAATACGTGAACCTATATAATACGTTAATCTATGCTGATCCGGATTAAATATTCTACTAAAATTATTTTGAAATATTGTAAAAATTAAATGTCCGATAACACCAATCGCCAGTGATGCATATGAACTTGATGTTAGATCATCGGGGTATAATAGGAATGCCATTAAATTCCATGTGCCTCGCCAATATCCCACAATTACGGGACCAATTATGAATGCAGATATAGCTGTATCAATAATTTCCAGTAAAATCGCATGCAACGTGCTCGATGGCAGCGTTATAGAGTCCGCCAGGCCCGCTGTACTTCCTCTCATTTTATTTTATATTTATGTTTATTATTAAGTCGATATGAAGTGAATATTTTTTGTCCAAAATTTATGTTATCATTTCGCTAAATGCTTTAAGTAAAAATGTATAAATATATATTTTTATAAAGCGTATCATTGTCCAAAAACGCGAAAACTCTGAATGATTGGTAGCATTGTGGCGCGTCTGAAACATGTATTTTATCGGTTAATTATTTTGAAATTACATATAAATATTGAATATGTGGATAATTCACGGTCAGGATAAATTAATAATAATTTATGCAAAATATTGTTGTAAAATGGTTAAGACGCAAATTTTGCGGAGGAGTCGCGTAATGACGCAGATTAAAACCAAATTTCTGAGATCATGTTTGCTGAGTTAGTTTTATCTGGCTTTAATATAAAATTGTTACACTGCTAAATTATATAGATACGCGCGTTAGCACGTGTGATAAGCAGTAGTATATTATAATACTACCCTGTATTTAAATCACACACAACAATTGTTTGCCATAAGTCAATTTAAGAAACACAATCTGATAATTACTTATCAATTGATCATTAAGTTGTTATTTTCAAATAATTATTATGACAATCGTAATTGATTGAAGTGTCTCAGACATCAGATTTGGCTTGACATATTTTTCGCCACATATTCAATAATCTTTACTACAGAATATTATTTACCAATCAGTAACGCATATAAACAATTCTTAGCAACTCTTTCAATAATAATTAAACTTGTATTTAATTTAAATTATATTTTTATTTTATTTGTTTCGCGCACAAATTTATAACATCCGTTCGAAATATCAAATGCTACATAAAAAAAATGTCACTACCACAGAATTTTCAAACTTTTCCTTTCTTATCATCAAACAACATAAATTCACACATAAAACTTTTATTTCGCGTTCACCGAAAATTGCATAACGTGCGCTATGTAGGAAAATTTGTATATCGGAAAAACTAACTGATTTTCTATTCATCACATTTTAAACGTCGAGATTGCTCACTCATCATCGAGATAATAAAAATATTAAAAAAAAAAAATTGCAATTGACATGGAATCGAATTTTATTCCCGCATAGATTAAACCGTAAAAAATAATGTTACGTACTATAACACTATATAATATCTAATCTCTGTATAGTACTTCCCACTATTTAAAAAGTATTACTATTTGAGATATACTACACGGTTCGATTTTGATTAGATATGAAGTAAATGGAGTGATGTTGAATACTAATTTTATATTTTAAAACTTTTTATCATTAGTGTAATGTGAGTTTATATAGGGTTTGTGTTCTCTTGTTTGAATTTGATAATATCTGTCTTGATGATTTTTGATGATCACTGTCAGAGCTTATAAAATATATTATAAACTACTTTAAAAGTAACAATATTATGTGGTGAGCGGTAAAACGGTAAACCTGACCTATACGATTCAAAGCTAACGTCTAAGCGGAATGGCGCTTACCAGAAATTTGGTCCCAAGAAGGAATAAATCTGGTATAGAGTCCGCATGCTTTAGGTATCACATTCGGCCACAAAATATAATCATATGGTCTTATTGTTGTATTCAACTAAATACATAAACTATTGCATACGTATTTCAATTGAATCTCATAAACGACATAGGTACATATTCATACATTACGAATTGACGTAACAATAAAACTGTATTAGAGACGTGCGTTGGTTTGTTTAGCTTTGTATTTGTAATAAAGATGGATGAACGTGGATAATTGGAAAATTACCTTCTTTGTATATATCTTTTGTATATTATGGTTACTGTATTCTAGTTATTTTGTGATAAGAGATAGTATAGTATTAAGGTTATATACAAAATAAGATTATCATTTTTGATTTTGCATATGGGAATCCAGCCAAAAATTAAGTCCTTACTTACCTCAAGCCGGTACCTTGTAGGAAACATGAAAGATACATTCTTTTTGTCAATCACTAAAACGTATGGGGGTGCTATTAAATTTCGAACACTGGAGAATAAGATTAGACCAATCACACAGGAGAATGCAACCCATATTGCTGGTTTGTAATCTGGACCTGTAAATATAACAAAATATAAATTTAATGTAGTTAGCGTTATGTATGCGTACAGGTTACGTCCCTGTCGAGAGCACTTGACCACTTGTCCACCATATAACAAAATTGTTAGATTTTTTCATTCTCGCAAAATTTAAAAAGAGTCTCATTAAGTGACCATTTTCTAAGGCTGTTATAATTTTAAAATGATTGAATAATTAATTATTATTTGAGAAATAGAAATTGGTATTCTAAAATCGGTTTAGATTTTTCACTCCAACCGAATTTTTTATATTGACACACAACATTGACAATATATTCAAGAAATCGCCATTCAACTAAATTAAGTGAGTGAGTCTTAGAGTTAAAGTACCACGATACCGATGATACGCAACAGTCAACATCTTTCAGAAAGTGTTGAACACTGCAAATCAAACATTCATAACATCAATCAACAGCTTCTATCGAATTTGTATACGGTCTCAAATCTATCCAGCAACTGATGTAATTAATTCATGGTTCAAGAAGGCGTTGAACGAAACAAGTATTTTCACATGACTCGGGAAAGACCTAAAAAACACCATTTGTAATGATCTTATATCTTCCCCAACTGCAAATAAACCTCCGTGTTCATCAGTTGCTTCAAGATGGTTCAACAGGAACTCACATCCGTATCACCCGCTATCAATGGGTATGCATACCACCTCCTCCATCTCAAACAGCCTCATGGCCACATGCAACTTATCTACAGAAATTTTTCGATATGCGAAATATTAATGGAAATAAATTATCTAACTCAACAACAAACATTTTAAGTGCCTGCTTGCCTCTTTACTACCAACATGCGAGGAAAGTACAACTATAAACTTTCAGTTGACGTTTTTGCACTTACAAAGATTTCGACTTCAACAGTAACGAGTGTTTCAGTTAAAATTTCACTATCTTCCGAAAAAATAGCTTTATATCTCAAATTGACTCAAATTTAACTTGTTGATTTGTGTAAAAGAGAACATGAGCAGGAAAAATATTTTCGTTCTATGTTGTTAAATTCGTCTCAACAACCAAGTCAAAAACTATCATCTTCTTGTGGACGCTGTGGTTTACACTGTTATACTTTATGAATATACTAGATGACTTTTTCGTCATATTTCCATTATTATAGGCCAACGTTTTTTAGGCGTAATTTTACTTTACGTATACATCGAGAAAATGAGGTAAGGAGTAAAAATTTTAAAAATTTTTAAATGCAAGATTGTTTACTATCAGTTTTTAGGAAAAGGAAGCTAAATTTTTCCGGAAATTTTTCACTTTTTTTTATTTTTTCAATATTTATTTTTGTTAATAATAATTGCTTCGTCAACCTTGCAGACACAGATCAAAGAGTTTTTGATTGATGATTTCTTTTGTAAATACAAACTTTTTTTAATGTAACGAAATAAGTTGTATACCTTACAGGATGGGAGCTGCCCCCAAATCCCCGCTTTTCCAGAATTTATACAATTCTTCAAATGTCAAATTTTATTTATAATTTTAAACTAAATAAAAAAAAATTGAATAAATTTCAAAATTTTCCCGGAAAAATTATTTGTACTGTCGAAAAACTCTTACAAGATATAAAAGATATAAAGATATCAAAACTTTTATAAAAGTTACACATTTGTGAACGTATGTATTTTGAATAAAATAAAACGCAATTTTTTTTAAGTGAAAATTTTCCCGGAAAATGCGGTAATTTTCCGGAAAAATTTAGCTTCCCCCTCCTAAAAACTCTTGATAAACAAGAATTTTGAATACACATTTGATTTCTAAAGCAAAAAATTAAATTTACCGGACTTTTGGTAAAACTTTCTTGTATAATTAAAAAACATTATCTCTCCTTACATTTCAGAATTCTCACAAGGCCAACCCTTGTTGGTTGACAATTTAATCTTTAAATTTATTTATATCTTTTAAATCATTATTGTTTTTTGTAAATGCTAAACTTTTCAATAATTAAAAAGCTTTCATTTAAGCTGCTACTTCCGGTACACAGATCTCCCCCAATTAATGGTGAAAAGTTCAAGTATGAAGTTTTATTCCGAAAGTCAATTCGCCTGGACTGTAGAGATGCCGAATTTTGGTAAAATAAAGTTTTTTTTAATCAAACATTGCGGTAAAATTTAAAAAAGAGTTTGAACTAATTTTGTTTGAAATTTAATTTACAATAATTTTGTTTAATCCTTTTTTCGTAAATGTCATATATTTTTCAAAATATTTGCACAAAACAAAGAGCTTCTATTTAAGCTGCCACATCCGGTGGACCGATTTCAACCACACAACACTGGGAACACCCAATTTATGAAAAAGCTTAAGTATGCATTTTTTCCCCGATCAATCAATCATCCTTATGAGCTGTCTAGAGGGCAAATTGTTGCTGCGTTTTTCCGCCAAAAAACGCCTTTTTCGCTTAAATTTAGGAAAACTGTTTGTCTCATAAATTTTTTAAAATAATTACTAATAATAACTTTTTAAAATAATTGCAAAAAAAGCTATTAAGGCTACCACTTCCGATTAAGATCATTGACATCAACCAATTTGATAATTTTATTTAAAACAAAATTAAAATATTTTAAAACAACGCACGAGCTTAATTATATATGACATTTTATTATTGTAAAACAAATTTGAGCCTATTGTTGTTGTATATTCAGATCGAAGTTGTACAAATTGCCCAAGTTTGAGAGCTAATAAATAACTAAATATCAGGAGAAATTTTGAGAAAAAAAATTAAGTACTAGGTAGTTTTACACAAGGATTATAAAAAAATTCTAGAAGGAACTGTTTACAGAGATTTATATCGAACAACCGGTCGTTCCTAAAAAGCCTAAAATTGCAGTTGATTTTATTGTAAAAGCCAAGCCCAACACAATTAAATCCAATTTATTTCAAGAAAAATTGAAAAAATTTAACTAATTTAGTTGGAAGTCTTTCTCCATAACTTAGAACTCAGTAGAAGCTTTTTCTGTTTTTGCAAAATAATAATATAGCCTAATATTTACAATTTCTTAAAAACTAATTTTATCAAAATTCGACAAAGTTTTTCTAATATTCATTTAAAATATTCATTTTGACCTTGAATTTTTTATAGATCTGCCATTCACTATACCTATCGCTTAAGTTCGAAAAAATATTGTTCATCAAGTTTTCTGTGTCTGTGGTTCTGTCTACAGTCCAAACGACTCAGAGTTCCTGTGATTTTGGCAGACGTAAGTCCACCACAAGTGACAGCTTCCCTAGGAACTTTTTGTTTTTTTTTCAAATATTTTGAAAGATATTGCATTCTAAAGAAGAGACTATAAAGATAATAGTAAGAAATTAGCAACTAAAGTGGTTCACTCTAGTTTTTCAAAATGTATACTGAAACTGACAATTTTTGCTTTGATCAAGGAATCAAATCGTACTGTTTTGTATCAGCATCTTGCAGAGTACCTTGTATATTTATGCAAATAATTGTTTGTAAATACATAGTATATCTAAAAAAATAGTAACGCTAATTAATAAATTGTGAAAAGTTGAGAAACATAATCATTAATATTACATTAATTAATTTCCATAAAACAATATTTGCCGTAATTTTGCTTTACGTATACATCGAGCAAATCAGGTACGGAGTATAAATTTTTAAAATTTTTAAATGCAAGATTGTTTACTATCAGTTTTTAGGAGAGGCAAGCTAAATTTTCCCGGAAAATTTTTTGGTTTTACGGAAAATTTTTCATTTTTTTTATTTTTTCAATATTTATTTTTATTAATAATAATTGCTTCGTTAACCTTGCAGACACAAATCGAAGAGTTTTTATCGCTCTTATCGCTTCTTCTGATAGTGCCATGCCACAAATGTTAAAAAAAATCAACTTTTGTAAATATATATTTTTTTTAATGTAATTTTAATTCGTTGTACACCTTAAAGGATCACGGGGCCCCCACTTTTTCAGAATTTATAATATTCTTCAAGTGTCAAATTTTATTTATAATTTTAAACTAAGTAAAAAAAAAAATTGAAAAAATTTCAAAATTTTCCCGGAAAAATTACTTGTACTGTCGAAAAACTCTTAAGATACAATCCTAATATCAAAACTTTTATAAAAATTACACATTTGTACGTATTTTGAATAAAATGATACGCATTTTTTTTAAAGTGAAAATTTTCCCGGGAAATGCGGTAATTTTCCGAAAAAATTTAGCTTCCTCCTCCTAAAAACTGTTGATAAACAATCCTGCATTTAAAATTTTTTAAAATTTATACTCCTTATCTGATTTTCTCGATGTACATGTAAAGTAAACTTTGGCCCAATATTTTCATAAAACGCCTAAAAGTCTTCTATAAGTGGTACACATTTTGAACAATATACTATATTTTATGCTAATTCTAAAACAAATTAGGGGATTTAATTTAATGTAGATTAGAAATGAGATCATGGAACGTGTGTGTATAAGCTTTTGAGTTCCGATTAAATTTTTTTCATAAATTTTCTATAAAATATCATTTTAGATCAGGCAGACGAGTTGGCCATAAATTGCACAACTAAAACAACATAAAAAAATAATAACATAATAGCGTTGTAACATAATTTTTCGAAACTTCCAACTATTTATGTTTACAGATTTCTAGTTAGTTCTATAGTATATCAGCAATCTACTGTCCACCCAGATATAACCCAAAAAATAAGATAACATCAAACTTACTTAAATCGCTCGGTAGTAATTTTAATATTGGAGGCGACTTAACGCAAAAAACAAATTCTAGGGATCAAATAGATCTACTTCCAAAGGAGAAGAGCTATTTGAAGCAGGCAGGACATTAAAATGTGAAAGCCAAACCACTGGCCTACGGACTCCAATAAAATTCCTGACTTTCTGGATTTCTATGTATCAAGAGGTATCTCCGAAAATTACTTAGCAGTGGAAAATGAAGGACTATCGTCAGACCATTCTCCAGTTTTAATGACACGGTAATAAGGGAAACAAGCACTGTAAGACTAACAAATCACAAAAGATACTGGGAATACTTGCAAAAGAAGTGGAAACCTACTTAAAAGTGTACAAACTTGTAAGACTTGCCAGAGAACAAGAGCCCCTGAAAACAAAACAATTCTAAACAACTTGTGCAACAAACTTAAATTACTTATTTAGCAGATTAGGAATGTGTCAGTTGCTAGCTGCTTATGTAACTTGACAGATAAACCTGGCACGGACTATATTCCCAGTTTAAAACTACCAAAGGCTTAAAAAAGCCTAAAATGCAAGTGCCACCCATAAAAACGGTTGATGGAATCTAGGCTCGCAGAAAAAGTAAAATGCTGATTTGTTTGCCGAACACCTAGAATCAATAATGAATATTTAACACATAAGCAAAATATATGAGGTATGTGAGCTACCAGTTATTCTGAAAAAAATCAAACAAGAAGTGAAAACCACACGTACTGCGATTGCAGCAGAATGACAAAGAGAAGCTTCGGAATCTACTGGATCGCATCAATGGGCCGAAGCGCCTAAAAAGTAATATTATACAGAAATAAAGATTTCTTAGTAAAAAAAAATATTTCTTGGTGCATATGAAAAATATGATCAACATTTTGTTTTGGCTCAAATTCTAGTAACCGCCCTTGTTATGTTGAACCATAGAAAAATAGGTTTACCACAGATTTCTCATTTTTATAAATCGAGAAATAAAAATGAGTTGGGCGCAATGTAAAGTCACAAATACATACAATCATGACATTGGATTTATCAGAAGTTTTTTACAAAACTCATTTTTATTTCTTGATTTATAAAAATGAAAAATCTATGGGAACCTTATATTTCTATGGCTGAACATTAAACAAAAGCCTGATTTAATAAGTTCAAGTGTCAAATAATTGTTGAGTGATTAATTATAAAATTATGTCGAAGATTTTAATATCAGAGAATCTTTAAGTAAAATTTACAAGATCGGGCATTGACCGTTATTGTTGCAACTTCTTTTTGAATAACACTGTGATGGTGGTTGTTACCAACTAAACATTGATTTATCCTTTTCGCCTTTTTCTACATTTATAAAATTGTAGCATACGAAATTAATATTTCATTTTTAAACTGACAAAAGAATTATTTGACCAAATCAAAAATGTTTGAAAAGCCGTAACATGGACAATTTTACAATGGATTTTATGGTATCCCACAACTTGGTATGTGTGTATTAAATCACTCATGAATTTAAAAAAAGGAACACAATTTTATTACGGCTACAAAAATATAGTCGGCTAAATTATCAACTAATTGTGAAATTTTCGTTTTTAGGGATAAAGTGGTTTTTCTTTATCCTTAATTTTTTATCACTTTAGAATTTTAACGCTATATTTTATCGCCTTCGACTGTTAGTACAAGTGTTCGAGGAAATATCATT
The DNA here is from genome assembly GCA_932526605.1 of Nephrotoma flavescens. Classification (NCBI taxonomy): domain Eukaryota; kingdom Metazoa; phylum Arthropoda; class Insecta; order Diptera; family Tipulidae; genus Nephrotoma; species Nephrotoma flavescens. The sequence goes on from OW052220.1 coordinate 323,901,853, forward strand.
CCCAATTAAGTCACAGATCACTCACACTAGTTCACTAGTTTTTTATTTTTTAAAGAACCACCTGATTTTTTTCCACTTACCCAAATACTTTTCCATAACACCCCAACCGCCTCGCCATTGCATATTACAACTTATGCTAAATAAATAGCAATACACTCGTGATAAAATATACACAAACACTTTGTCAAAAAGAGTCTTGTTTTGAGTTGATGTAAAATTTTCAATAAGCAGTTCACGCAGTAAAGTGAACGTTACATGTACGACGATCCCGAGTAAAAAACAATTCCATGGCGGAAAATATTCCGCATTATCATCCATAAAACCCCAGGTACCACGCCAATGTGTTACTACCAGCGGCGTGATCACAAATATCGACATAAATGAATCTCCAGCATTTAATAAACGTTTAAAGCACCGAGTTGGAGGATCACTCTCAATTATGTGATAGGCAATAGCTTTTGCTGTGCCATCAGCAACTTCAATTTTTTCCATTTTACACACGTACTTACTTAATTCGCACTATTGGGTCTACACACTATATACCGGATGATAAATCAACTTGAGTAATTTTTTCCGAGCTTTTTCACGGTGCGTAGCCAACGATTGAATAAGGAAAATATAGGTAATATTTTATTGAAAGCATTTTTTTTTTCATTCTTAACGTTCTGTTTACCAATCATCATAAACGATATAATAAACCAAATAAAAATTTATTTATTTATGTATTTAGACAAAACCTGACAAATTTAATTTACTTATAAAGGCTGTTTTCACAAAATGAATGTGATAATAATTAAGAAGTTTTTCATTTTACGAGCGAACTTGATAAGATTACAATTACACGGAATGTTCTGATAGTAAGTTTATTAGTGCTGTGATAATTGTATTGAACCCCAAATCTTATCAAAGTGATACTTCTATCAAACAATTAAATATTTTTTTTTGGTGACACCTACTCTGTATTGAACTTATCTCAATATTTTAAAAAACTTATTTCTGTATTGTGATTGTATTGTTTACTTGATTTGTTTTAATTGGGTGTCGAATGGAGTTTGGCGGTCGTAACTTCTTGTAACTGCTGGAGTTTACTTTTATTTATTAATTTTGCAATCAATTCAAAGTTTGATAACGCGGCTTTAGAATAAAAACCATTTACACAATTTGTCGTTTTAAAATCTACTGAACAATTTTTCGATGTTCTGATTTGCTGATGATCAATATTGTGTTAACAATTTTAGTCGAGCTGCTTTCCGTAGTAATCATCTTTGTAAATGTTTATGTCTGTCTAATGATATTAATTATAATTAATTTTATTGATTTATTAACTGTAAAGATATTTGCGTAAAATATTTTTGTTGTCCTTTTTTATGGCGGCACTCCTTACTTTGAATGGGGTGTTGATTGGGAAAAATAAAGATGTTGATTTGGAATATTATTGCAATATTTTTCCAAGGGGGTAGACATTTTAGGGAACTGGCGAAACTTCTTCATTTTCTTAATGAAACGGTTGAATTCGTTTATGTATAAATATTTCCCACACTATGTGTCTTCATTTCGTTATTTATTAGGAAATAAGTCTACAAAATTACTATACTGTTACAATAAAAAGTTTGAAGATATAAATGTGTGTAATATTCTTGCTGTTTTATCAGATAAATGTAAATGTGAAGCAAAAACTTTGAAGAAAATATTGACCCAGGCCGTCAAAATAGTATATAATGAAATCAAAATGTAAAAGTGCGGTTTACATTGCAATTCTAGAATTTAAACACTCAATTACATTACTATGTAAGATTACAATAAATAATAAAAATTTGTAGGCGCGGTAAAATAATATTTTATTTTAAATAAGAAAATAATTTAAATTCTATAAACTTCGAAATGGGTTTTAAAGGTTACGTAGAAATGCTATGTAGTACAAATGATTTATCGATACTGGAAATCATTTTTAGAGGATTACAATTATTTTAGAGGTTGCAAATTATATTTTTTAAACCATATTATATTCATTAAATGTGGATATCATTATGAATTAAATAAAAATTTGAAGTTTTGTGTTAATTTTACTATCATTCTTTTGATAAATAATAGAACTATACGAGTACACAAAAAAAATTTGAATTTATCTCAGAGGCGTATCTGATCTACCCTCTCCAGAAAGGGGTTTTATGGATTCTTGGATAAAAAGATATTATCAAAAGGTCGTCGGGCTCAAAAATTGTACAAGTTTGTCTCAGCAAATTTTATCTCGATTTTTATGTTAGAGAAGGCCCTTAAAAGTCGAATTTCCACCAACCAAGACTTCTCGAGCTAGGAGTACTTGAAGTTTCGATGATGAACAGAAATGGAGTGTAGTTGAAAACAAACTCGATTTACGTGGAAGGTTTTTAGTTAAAAAATAATACTAAAGTGTAGCAACATTCAGTTCAAAACTCCGCTGCACTTCAAACATAGTCAACGGAGTTTTCCATAGATAATGATAATTTTCAAACTTGCCGTTTGTACGAATGGCCTTAGCTTCAAATATACAAGTCCGCAATAAACGGTCGGGTCACAATCTTAAAAATCAAGGTGATCTTGACAGGTCTTCCAAGGCCATCCTTAGATTAGACACAAATCGCCCTACAGATTTTTCGCTGGGGAGTTCGTCCAGGGCCTGAATTCCGTTCGCTTTTCACAAGCAATTTAAGTTGGATTTTGTATACATATACAGTGTATAATATACACTTTTAATATGGTGTGCTGTCATTTTCTATCATTGTGTATGTCAAATCCACATGAAATTTTGCCAAAATGTTGACCAGATTTTATAAATGTGCACTATCGGTTTGAAACAATACATCATGAGTATTTTTTCCTCTGGGCGAGAGCAAAGGAAAAAAGACGAGAAAGGTTCGGAGCCGAAATCTATAAGCATTTTTATTGCTTATAAAGAACTTCTATGCAGTGTGATTTGCGTATTTCAAATATCACACCCACCCTCATCAAACCACACCCATCTAACCCCATCTACACTCAGCCCAACCGACCCCAATCCACCATAACTCAAGCGACCCCAATCAACCGAAAACCACCACATCTAAACATTATTATAATCCCCACCCACTATCCAATTCAAACCCCCAAAACCCATCACACTGTGTTGCAAAACATTAGAAACTCGCAATAATATTGTGTTATACCCCTTTATCTACAAAAAAAAAAAAAAATGGCTCAACTTAAGTCCAAACCACACAAATGTGTGAATAGAAAAACATTGTATGTAATGGCGTTTTTGATAAAAAATTTCGCTTGATTTGAAGTACAACCAACACAATTGTGTGTATAGTTATAGTGTTTTTTTTTTCGGACTAAAATAATTTTAAAAGGAATACACAAATGTGTAAGTTCGTTCAAAACACATACAAAACTAAATTTTTGACATGATTCTTGTGAAAATAAGGGAAAGAGGATACGTAAAATAAATGTACAATAAATAATTTCGCAATGTCATTGAAAAAGGCAAAAAGAAACTAATTAACACATACAAAACAATAAAAAACAAATGATAACACAAAAAAATGCACACTAACAATTTATAAAGAACGCAAAACATTAGGAACAAATGGAAAAAATTATTCTAAAAATCTTTAGTTCATGTTTATAAATGTTTAAAATTTTAAGAGAAGTTTATCACCTACTAATATTAAAATAATTAATTGTAGTTAAATTGATAGTATTGCCGTGTTACCATTATGGCTCCGTCGACGTATAATTTAATTTTCAAAAATAAAATTATATTTGGATTATCACAACAAGAGTTGTGTGAAAAATATACAATGGCTAAATCGGTCATTTCGTGGCTGATAAATAAATATAAAACAACAGGAACTGTTGAAACCCAACACAAAGGTGGCAGCCTTTGCAAGATAGCAAGTATAGTTCGGACCGTAGAATCGTGTACTATTCAAAAAAACACCCGTTTGATAGTGCGAAAGAAATTATTTGTGAGCTAAATGGGCCCACTACATCGCATTATCGGCATTATTGACCAGTTTGTATATCGAGACATTTTAGAGCGCCAAATGTGTTGCCTATGTCGAAGAAAATATGCCATTAAAACGGTTTTTTTTCAGCAGGATAACGACCCGAAACATACCTCCGTATGTTAAATCATGGAAATCTACTAATTGATGTTATGACCTGGATTGCGCAAAGTCTGGACCTAAATCCTATCAAAAATTTGTGGAAGCAGGTTATTGATCGTCGACCGTTGATCGTAAGACTGCAAGGACAATTTAAAAGTAATGAACAAGTTTATAGAGAGCTTCAAACCGCTTGGACTAAAATTTCTGAACAAAAAATTTGGAAGCTCATCGAGTCAATGTCAAGAAGATGTTGTATAAACATGAACTAAAGACTTTTTCAATAATTGTTTCCATTTGTTCCTATTGTTTGGCGTCTTTTATAAATTTTGTTGTTTATTGTTTTGTATGAGTGTTAATTAGTTTCCTTTTATTTCCTTTTTTGCTTTTAAATGGCATTGTGAAATTATTAAAGTACATTTATTTTGCGTATAACACATTATTATTGCGAGTTCCTAATGTTTTGCTGCACAGTGTAGCTACATGTTTTTTAAAATAAAATAAATAAAAAAATTGTAAAATAATTTTCAAATAAAACAGGGCTGCAAGGATACATGCAGTATCATCATGGTATGGGAGGTGGAGGGGGTGAGATGAGGTGTTTTGGGTTTGGTGTGGGAATTTGGTATTTGGTGGATGAGGATTTGTATGGGTGGTGTGTGTGGGAGTGGGTGCAAAGGCAGAAAACCAACGTATTAAAACCAAGTTTTATTTACCATACAATAATTAATAACTTGTGTGAAGAAAGTCGATGGTAATCGATATGATTTTCATAATAGTGAAAAGGTATAACAAGAACCTTCCCACTTTAACAGATTCCAAATATTGATTCCCTTTTTAAAGGAAGCATCCCTTATAACTGTTTATCAGTGTGAAACTCAATATTTTTTTTTATATTTTTCGAGTTGTTCACGTAAAAGAATCTCGTCGGTAAAATAACCAATAAATATCTAAACAAATTATTTTCCCGTGGTAATAAAAATGTACTTTTTCATATCATATCATCAATGATACGTATTTTATGTAAAAACTATATTAAGTACATGCGATAACAATCTGAATTACACTTTAATATTCATAGTTGATTGACTTTGAAAGATATTCGTGACTCACAAAGCAATAACTGCATGTATAGTATATTTTACATCATTATTCAAGTGACTCGAAATACATATATTTGAAATTTTGATTTGTTATGTGTTTTATATATGTACGAGTATGTATTACCTTATTTACCACAGCCGAACATTTCAAAACATGCTACCTGTTAAATTTCATTCAAAAATGTAGGAAAACCTGGCGTACAATTTTCTTTTGTGAACAAAACAAATCAATAAAATAGGCGAAAACAAACACTCGTATTTTTACCGTTTCCGAAAATACGCTTTTTTAAGTGATACGCCGACAATATTTCCTCAAAGTAAATTTTGTATTCTTAATGTCTTGATTTATTATCCGTAAATCATTTTTAAGGATTATTACATATGCGATGGTTCCTTTTACATTAATCCACAAAAATATATTTTTATAAGATTTCTGTATGCTTTGTGTGTATATTGATTTCAATTTAAAGCACTTTTTATTACACTTCATAAAACTGTGATCTGTGAAAATTCACAGATAGACAGTATAAAATAAAACACTTAACGGCGACTACATAGTAATCAAATTAATAAAGTGGTGAAAAGGATTATAAGGGTCGGGTGAATATTAGTTCCGCTTTTCTGTTTTCTCTAATAGAATTTTGATATTTTTGGGAAATGGTGGTAAATGTTAATCCGCCTAGTATGAACATTTCTGTCCTAATTTTAGGGTTTTAAAGTAAATTATTATAAGGTACGGCAAATAATGATTTTTATTTTTTTATGTGAAAAAATCAAATAGGGTATAAAATAGTTTGTGTATTTTCTAATAAATTTCAAATATAATTATCCTGATTTCTGAAATAATTTAGTTAACGATTTTAGTTTCGCTATATGCTTTCAATTTCATTACTCTTGTCTCATAAAAATACTGCCAACTTATGCTATGGTATGATACGAGTAGTAAAGGCCATTGCCAACCATAATGGCGATCCTAGGTATGTATAGCACATTCCTGGGATATCTACAATCAAATATCAAATTACTCGTATATCTGCGTGCGAGTTATACTCTAAAATTATGCCGGCCCATGCCCCTCGATTGATAAGGTTATTACTAAAAAGTGATGTTAGGTACAGAAAAAACTATGGCGAGCCACATCAAAGTCATTTTCTAACTACTCAAATATGTTAAAAATGTTAGTCTCAATTAAACACTCTAGTTTAGATTGTGTTAGTTTATTTATTTGGGTTAGTTGTGGTTAAGTTATAGGATATTAATATTCATCATAAGAACATCAGGCATCAGCATTAACATGACTGGTTGGATTATTAATTCACATCTAGGGATCATCTCACCATATGCTGCATATAACCCTAACTTTCAATCCAACACCATCTAAGCGAGGGTTATATTTATTTCTATACATTAAATATTTGGTAAGAGTCACACATCTGGTTTATATAGCCTTTTCTTAGAGCTGTAAATTTGACCTTCTTTTATCGGTCTTGTGGAGTTCTTACTTGGTATATCAGGTAACAGTTAGTCGACAGTTTTAAGTTTCGTAACCTCAGTTTCGTTGACGTCCCTCCCGTTCGACTATATATCCTCCTGTATTTAAATCCACGTCCCTACAAAAATTAAAATAAATTAAAAATTTGCTAAATTCGTAGACAAAAAACAATCATGTGCTTTCTATTTTACATACGTAATGACTCGACAGCATTATTTTACATAAATATGATGACCTAAAAATTCCGTTGACATCGAAAAAATAAAATTTAATAAATTCAGTATTGTCATTTGCCTACCTATATTTAAATTCATCCAATTAAAAGCTGCATTGATTTATATCTAACATTTACCCAGCCTAACATAAAAACATAAATGAATTCAACTGAAAAGATCATCGAGAAACAATATTCCATAAAAAATTTTTTGGATCGGTTAAATATTTGATTGTAGTGAGTTTATTATGTACTACTCAAAGCGAAAAAAATTAAATGCTAAAAGATAAAATTAAATTTTTTATCGTTGTTTAGAGTGAGTAATTAGGAATAATCTACCCCCCTTTCGAGTTCAAAAATTTTTTTTTGATCAATTAAGTTTTGTATCAGATGTAATATGCAATTTCAATCATCTCAACAGGTCATGGCGACTGAATATTACAACACAATGATCACACTGTGTGTTCACACAGGTGTTATATGTAGAACACCTGGGTATGTGAATTATATGATAACTCTCTAAATTTATTCTTACAAACCTTCATCTCATTCACACTGGGTTCGATTCCCTTTGCAAGTAATTTTGATTTTCTATTTTCTAGCTTCATTAATTTTGGTTTGGTTCTGTGGTAGTATACCCTATCACAATATCACTGTTCGCTTGTTCAGCTACCAATTGATCGCGATCAATAATACAACATAATTTGAGATCTGGGGTGTGATAAATGGCTGGCGATGAATTCCTCTGAATTATCCTAATTTTGTTTGAAACTTGAATGTTTGGTTCTGAACGGTTAAATATAACTAAAACCACCAGTTGTTGATGGAAAAAAACCTCCCACCAAAATAAAGTGAAACAGTGAAAAGGTGCTAAGTACTGGTGTGAGTACTGTTTTTGTTTGGATAAATAACCTCGGTTGATGAATTTTATTTTATCTGAGAGTCAGTATCTGAGAAGAATTGATTTTTTACTAAAGAGAATCCAAATTTTTCTTTAATTTTCCCTTTTTCTATTTTAGGTACTCGACGGGTTCCTGTGCTTAAATATTATGATAAGGTAGGAAATATGTTTTTTTGTTATAAAACGTCTAATTTTATTAATATCCCAAATTATTTTGCATCACACACTATTTCATCTTCAAGGCCATTTTAAACCTGTTTTAGTTTTACAATTTCCTTTTCAGGTCCTTTACATTGAAAGTTGAAAGTACATACTTATGGTTTGGTGGTGTGTAGTTTCTGTCTTCCGCTATCCCGAGACACGTTTAGTGACCCAGAAAAAAGGGTTTAAATTCAAGCTCTTCTAGCTTTAGGGCAGATGCCTCGGGTAGGCCAATATATAAAAGTACACTTTTGGCTGTGGATGCCAGATTTTAGTTCCGTCTTAAATTTTCAAATCCACCTGAGTTTGTGAAGTTTTTAGTATTAAACCTGGAAAAAACCTGTACTCCTAACAGGTTTGAAGATTCTGATTCTCCATCTACATTGACATTTTATCAATATTAATACACGCTTTATCACAAATAGAATTAGATTATAGTTCCTTTCCCATCATGTTACGTTTGTTGATTTTATGTATTATGGATATACTGTTATTTTTATGTAATATGGATAAAATTATTCTCATTGCAAACCATTATCATGAGTGGTTAATCAGTTGTGGCGAAAGCCGCTCTTTATCTTTGTAATTTCAGCATCTGTACTTCTTTTACCGTCGAATATAAATCAAAGATCTCTTCTTTGTCGGAGCGATTGCTTCAACAGTAGTAACTTCGTTGATCCGACCCGACCGATTTAATAGATTTTAAAAGTGCGATTTTTACAGGTTCTTTGTTTCCGCCTCCAAAATGGATCTCATCTAATGAACGTTTTTAGTTAAATTTTTAACGGTGCCAAAGCAGTCTCATGAGTTACCGGCGTTAGCATGAAAGCTGATATGTTTAATGCAATCTATAAAATGTGCCCGTTTCTTTTCGCGTAGAAGTGTTAGTCATTTCTTTTCTTTTTAAGAAGTATTCCATTCGGGAACTTCTGATGATCCAAGTTTTCGACGTATTGTCGGTAGTTAACGTCAAATCACTTATTACGAGATCTCGGTGGACTTTTTTCGATAGTGGTTTGTACTGCGTTGCGACCCACTAGGATAACCTTCCACTGTTTCTTGATGTTATACGGCTGATTCGATTCAGATTTTTGGTTACAGCAAATGAAACGAGTAGCAATCTATTATCACTTAATACATCGAAGTTCCAACACACGATTTTTTAATTTACTTGCCTATTGAACGTCGATGACAATTTCCGTTATTTCAACATTCGATCTCCAAGTTGGTTTGCAAATTCTTTCTTGAGAAAATACTTACGACGTCTATACTAAACATCATGGCTATTAGAGTGGCTCCAAAACCATTCATTACAATGCAGTATTGGTTTGATGAGGGATTGTGTTAAAGACGCACCCTAACTCAAGGAAAAATATATCCGTAACATCATTCGTTTTGTCTGCGGTATGCATGTTTAATTTGTTATTAAACTACGAACTCTACGACGCTTCCTTATAAGCGTGTGCATAACAAACCAATCTCCAAATTCTTCCCATGTGGATGTCCTTTATCACAAAGAGTATATCCATCCGCTAACACATCGAACTTGAAGTTATATACTTGGTTCAAGAGGGTTGAAAATCTACGGGTCTCAATAAACTAAGCGTTTTTCAGGTTGCAAATTAGTCTAGTGTTTTGTGACATGTTGGTTCAGTGCGAGAGAAAGTTGTTAGCTCGCAAGCAGCTCTACCTGAGATACGTTTATATAGTGAGCCCCTACTCTGGAGAACCGACACCTATGTGGTATTGGTTAGCAATCGTTAGTAGAGAAGATAGCGTGCTTGTCCTGTTATTCGGGGGTCTGAGGGTTTATTCCTGGTGGTAACTGGAAAAAAGAAAAGAAAACCACGACGGCGCGATTTAACGTGTGAACGTGTTATAAATTTTTATTTGTATTTTCCATTTCTCCTTATATTTTCCATTTCCACTCCATATTATATGACATGCTGATGTCTGTACATGACATCGAAAATAAAAAGCATCATACTCGTTTCCGAACTCAAAACCAATCAAATTTAGTGAAATGTTTTATGCCACGCCTACTAGTTCCACACTAGAGGTGAAATAATTTTAACTTTGTTGAAATATTTTTAACATTTAAATATTTGTGAAGACCTTATTAGTAGAAGCGATACAAGCGATTCGATTCTTTTGATCTGTGTCACTTAGGTCACCGAAGCAAAGACCAGTTTAATAATCACTGGTCAGTCAAAAGTAAATTCGAACCTAATAACCCTATAATATAATTTTTTTTACGATTTTACTTATTGGAAACATATGATTAAGTCTGGTTCGAAAGTATTTTTTAAACAACATTCTAGGAAAAGCATTTTTCTCTTTAAAAATTTATAGGCGAGTCTAAAATGTTCCTCTCTGTATATAAATAGTGAATCGATGAGCGCAAGAAGGTCGTAGCAGATTAATTGATCGTTTAAAGGCGTAAGTGAATTGTGGAAAAATAGTTACATAGTATAGTGATTAATGTGAAAATAATTGTTTATTGAAGGCTTTGGATTAGCAAAGTGTGAAAATTATTTTTGTTGTATTTTGAGAATTAACTGTATATTTTCCAGAAGTTATTTGTAAATATTCCAGAAGTTGTAAAAATTAATAGATATCGTTATTAAGAGTAAAATTGAAAGTTGTATTCACAATCCAGCAATGCTAACCGTCAGGCGAAATTCGTAATAAGATTCTATTCCGCAGAGGCGATTGGCCGGCAAGTAAAAGAACTACATTTAGGAATTGCAACGAAAATTCCGATGATGTCTCCTAAGTTAATCAACATGATATAATTGACACGATACAGCGTACTAATTAATCCTTAATTCAAGGAACGTTATGAGATCCTTTCTGACCGTCCTGAACAGTGTGAGTGAACATACAGTTAATCTATTATAATAATTAGATTTGTAGATCATCCAACAATAAGTATATAGCAGTGGCAAGCTCTAACTTTTAGAGGCCTTGAGTGCAGCTATAAAACCAAGCTATTTTTTGATGAATAATTTTAGTAGACTGCGTATCGTTTAAATATACAGTTTTTGATAATTTTATTAAGGTTGAGTATCAGAGGCCTATGTCGCATTGACATAGATTATATTATTTTATTATGTAGGCCCTACTTCTTCGTATACTGATAAATCCACTACTGTAAAATCAACTCGAAGTGAAATATGCACTCCCACTCTATTATTTTTAATCTGTAACTATATTTTATTTTTCCATAGACATTTTGAGTTTTATGGCCGGTTTAATTGTATCAGTATTTTTACATTTTTATCTAGCAATAATAAATTGAATAACTGAGAGATTTTATAAAACTCGTTGTTTATGATTTATTTGCCAAAGCTCAGAAGCAATACTAAGAAAATACAATTTTTTATTACTTATTTTTATTTAAATGAAAAATGTTTGTTTTTATTCTAAAGGTGTGATTCCACTGACAATTTATCCGTATACAGCGCACCGCATTAAAAGTTCATTGTTCTGCTAGCACGATTTCGTCTCAAATTGTTGAAAATAATAAAAATTTTATTAAACGTTTATTTTGCACAATTCATACTGTTTTGTTTGGGTTGGGTGTTTCAAAATGGGTACTCTTAATTAAAAGGCTAATTAATAAGAAAAATTTAACATGTTAACAGTTTTTGAGCATCTTTTTGTTTATAAAGTTTTGTTTTATGCAAAATATATTCATACCTACATAAATTGAAATACAAAAAACGCTTGCGGCATGATTTTCTTTTATGGAAAATATTCGTTTTTTCGTAGTAGGTCTTCGTTTTGCAATGAGCTATCTTATTTTTTGCTCTTTCTATAATGAAAATTCATCTACATGCTTATGAATTTTAAATAAAAGTGTAATATTAATTTATGGAGCATCGTTGTTTTTTTTTTTTTTGCTTATTACTTTTAACCGTCATACATGTTAGGGATGTGAGGAAATGTTAGGATTAGAAATTGTTTTTATTATCCATAATTTGTTGGTTTCTGGTTCAATTTTCCCCAAATCGAGAATTGTTTTCGACTTCTTCATCACGATACAACCTCATTAAAACAAGATTAGTAAATGATTTTTTAAATATATATTTTTCGTATTAGAACACCCATCCAATTTACAATTATTTTGTAAATCGTACAAGTTAACAATTATTTTTTATTTTGTAATAACCAACAAATAATTTAACAGAATACGTACGTATATTTAAATATTGATTCAATTTTTTAATTTAGATTAACAATTTGGCCAATTAAACAATTATTTGTCCTAACACTGATATATTATTATAGATCCAATTTAAATAAATAAATAAATTGGATATGGATTGAAATCGATAGATCATTATTTTACAATAAGTAAATTACAGATATATATAGTAAGAAAAAAGGAAGGGCTGGGGAACTTACAACTAATTTTTCGAGTTAAGTTAGTTAGATTTAAAACTACAATAAAATATCACCATCATTGATTGTAAAAATTATATATCTTAAAATAAGATTTTTTTTATTTTCCAAAAAATTTCTTTTTTTCCTTTGTTTTTTTCTTATTTTTAACTTCTACAATTGGCGGTCGATTTTGCTGCGAATTGATTTGAGGAAGTTGCCTGACTGGCTTGGAAGTTGATGGTAAATTACTGTTAGAATTATCCGGTGTAGCATCAAATGCATTTGATAGAATAATACACTAAAATAAAATAAATCAATATAAAAATTTTTTTAAACATAAATTTTGCATACCTCGTTTAGTGATATCCTAGGGCACGTTATTTCTTCGGGATATCGCCACGGTTTTCGATGGTGTAACTGTGAATTTTTCCATTTCTCGTAATGCAGCGCCGCCTTTCGCAAATCTTTTAACATTCTTGGCCCCAGAGAATGTGTTACCTTATTTACTAGCCAAGGAGGTAATGTCCCTTGTGGATCACAATGCGCGATATAACCTAATTCACAACCCTGTGGTCGTCCATTTGACCTTACAATAAAACCCGTTATATGTGATACAGCCCGTACGTAACCTTTTTTAGGTGGATAGTCTTTATGGGGGACTGATCGTGATAACAGCATTTGTTCACCATTTGGTCCCATATCAAGCCATGATCGTAATAGCACAAAGTCACGAGGTTTTAGGGGTGGTGGGCAGGACACTAGAAGTAAAAAAAAAATAAAATATTTATCAAAAAAGTTTGAGCACTTTTCAATTTTTTCGCTAGCTGTGTTTCCCTTCTACTTTAATACCAAACAGTTAGACTGAAATGCCATTTGGAGTTAACGAATTTAAACCAAGTTCTGTGTGATACAGCTTTTCTTAAGTAGAAGGAACTTATACCAATCAGTCTGAGAGTAGTACAACTTTTAATACCTAATCATATTTGATATGATGATTGATATAATTCTAAACCACATTTACATAAAGTTTAATCAAATAATATTTTTAACTTACTTGCATAATAACCAACATCATTATTTACATTAAAGCAGCCAATTTCTTTACTTGCTAACATATGCGTGTCCCATTCCTTCCGATAGTCTGGATCAAGCAACACATCAAATAATAATTCACCTGAGACATCGGCGAAATATGCATAGATTTTAACCATATTAAAGCTACATCCTTCAACAGGTCGGCTCCACACTGTTGCATCAGTTTTTGATAATTCCAACATCCATCCATCGTTGTCATCTATTAAATGTTTTAAACCGTCAAAATCGCTATCCTCCGCTATTCTGGCCATATATCAAATATACTTGCTATGTGCTTAATAAATATGATAACTGTAAAAAATAAAAAGAACTCTTAATAAGAAAAATCACTTTATAAACTAAATAAATTTTTATTTTTGTTTACTGTGAAACTAAAATTTTTCTTTGTCTAAAGTGTGTATATAAACGATAAACGGCCGGAAACCACAAATGTCAAAAATTATAAATGTTTAGAGTTTTTTTTGTGAAGAAAGAAATGTGCTTCGTCTTCGTGACTTTCGATTGGCATTACATAATTTCATATAATTTTTCTTTTATATTTAACAAAATAAATAATTAGAATTTTATCGAGGAATTTTGCTGTTTATGTCAAATCTTTACGAACTATTTGGATAAACTAGGCTTACTTGGTTAAATGCTAGTTTTACTGCCATTTGTGATAGTGGTGTACTACACTGTGAACTGTGATATATAAATGTATACGCCGTAAGAATATTACAACATTTCGATCGACGACACATATATAATTTATAGTATAACCCAAGTATTTTTACTTCCGAAAATTTGAATTTTTGTTACATGAAATTATCACCAACTTTTTTCAGCATAAATGTCTGACTACTGGTGTGGATCATGGCGATTTTTTTGTCTAATGCTGTATTACTTTTTCTGCTCTAATCTATATAATCGATCTGAGTACTAAATTGTTTCCTCTTTTCCGCACTAATCGATCTGACAATTTTGTTGCACTTTCATTGTTTGATTTTAGATTAATTAGTTCGAGTTTTTAGATTAGCAAAAATATACTGATTTCTCTGATTGATTTTGATTTAGCTTACTTCACGTAATTGAAACTGCTAAACTACCGCCCAAACTCATATCAATCGTTTATGTGGTGAATACGGAAGAAAATTATGATAAACCATATTTTAACTAAATAAACGAATACTTATTTTTATACAGATATAACTTTGGATAACAGGTGACAGTTGACTTTATTTGATTTAATAAATCTGAAACTGTTTCTTATTTTACATCGACCTGATTTTCAGATTTCAAAATCTGCTCGATCCACAGATTAAATAAGTAACTAATACAGAATCAATTTTTGACTAACTAAATTTACCCTGGGGGACTATTTGGGAATTCGATTCGATAACGAGAGTACAAGATTCATATTTGATTTGAATGTGATTCGAACGATTCTTATTTAAAATCCAATATGAATCTTGTACTCTCGTTATCGAATCGAATTCCCAAATAGCCCCCCTGTTTATATTGGGGGTCGAGTCAACTTGTAGTTATCTTCAGGTTAACCTTGAAGTTAACTTCTAGTGTTTATATTGGCAGAGTTATCTTTGGATCGAGTTCAAAATTTTTAAAAAATATCTAGATGAATACAATTAATTTTAGGGGAAACTTAATAAATTAAAATCGGAAAAAATCTTAATCGTATTTAGATACCATTGCTCTTTTGTGTGAGCAGATTAAAATAAATAATTATTTTTGTTTTATTTTTATTTTAGTTTTATTATTGTTGTTATTTTTCGACTCGACCTAAGAAATTTTTTGGGTTGAGTCGAGTAAACTCCAAGTTAATTTTTGGTGTTTATATTGAAGGTTCAACCCTAGGTTCAAACTCCAATATAAACAATATAATTGATGGTAAGTGCGTACTATGTAGTCAATCATAGATGGTCCAAAACAAACCGCGTCTGTGCCCTAATTCTCTAAAAACCAAGATAAATTGTAATGTGTAAAAGTGATAACCTTTACACACGAAAAAAATTATCGTAGAATTCTAGATTTACAGTGACTCTCATAATTGATCACGATTTTATAACATGCTAATATTTTATTATACCAATATAAAGCTAAAAGTACTTTTCAAGTTTCCTTTTCTAATTCAACTAGTTTATTTAATAATTTATTTAAAAAATTAAAAAAAAACAATTCATTTTGACTCACATATGTAAATAATTAATTAAAAATATATTTCATGGGAGTGATCAATTTTGTGACCAGCTTATAATCTTAATTTAATATTTGGTATAGCCTTCTTTGGTTTTCAAAACTCCAGTATAATTCTATTGGGCTACTGAAATGCCTCGCCATTTTAACTGAACTCTATCCCAAAGATCGTCTACAGTAGGCGGTGTGTGAAAAATCTGCAAGAGATCTCTTAAGCTCGCCCCAGAGATGCTTTATAGGATTTAGGTCGGGTGATTGAGGTGGTCACTCTAACATTACTAACCCTTTATCCGCCAGCCATTTTTTCTTAATTTTAGCGGTAAGCTTAGGGTCGTTATCTTTATAAAAAACAACGTCCCCTATGTTATACTGCCATTTTTTCACGCTCTCAATAAGATTTTCTTCCAAAATTTGTATGTTGAATGCGGACGTCATTCTACATTCGATTTTTTTTATCTGGCACCTTCATACCATTATGGAACCACCTCCAAATTTCATTGGTTTATTTACATTATGTGGTAATAAAATAGCTCCAGAGGCGGTATGTTGTACCATCACTTCGAATCGAAATTCGAAAAAAGTCGAATGGCGGTATTTTCGAAAAACAAAAATGATACAACTTTCACTTTTTCGATTCGACTTTTTTCGAATTCGACATTGAGAAACCGTCCAGTTTTTTTATGTTTTTGCAAAATTGAGCCGAAGTTGCCGGTGCCGTTTTGTAAGTAGTGGTTTTTTCGTTTTACGTAGCTCTTCATTCCAACTTCCTTCAATGTTCGTCGAATAGTTTCTGCTGAAACATTGCCTAAATTATTGGATAACAAAATTGTCCTCATTTTTACTGCATTTTCTACTGTTTCATTACGAATATTGTTGATAATGAACTGTTTGGCGCGCGTTGTTAATTTTGGCTAAGCTCCCGCCCGGTTTTTGGGGATATTTAAGTTCAGTTTCTTTCACAGTTTCGATATTACTTCTAATGAGACGCTTAATATTTGGAAAATATGTCTATGTGCTTTACCTTCTCACAAAAATTGTTCAATTTGGCGGACCCTGTTTGTAGGAGGTCGGTTTTTGACTTGAGGAAGCATCTATCAAAGAAAATGCATATTATACGCCATTTTTATTTTGAAGTAATTCTTTTCATACCTTCATTTTTTTCCAGTTTCAGAAAAAAAAATATCTACAAGAATTATTGTAAAATGCGGTGTAAATTCCGCGCTATATTACTTCTACCACAGACAATCAAATTAGATTTTTCATTTGAGCTAAAAAACGAAAACAAAATATGTTTCTGATAATTCCAATGTCATCGTTGTATCTGCGATTTTTCGTTAAACTGCGTATACGTATACGCAAAAAAACAATATATTTTTGATTGTATGCGGCTATTTACAGAAAATGAAGTCGCAGTTTAAATTTTTACCTTTACATAGGATGAAATGTCTCTTTTAGGTTGTCTCTGATTCTACTCTCAAATACAAGCTAAACCAAAAAATTGATCACAGTCGATGTGTATAGAAGAATGGAAAACCAGAAATAACGGTATTTCGTATTGTTCTTGTAACACTGTCTTTTTTTGTTATTTTGTTTTAAAATAATTGTCAAAAAAATCTAGACGATTATATGTTGTAGTTTTAGTGCAATGACTAAATGCTTCAAAATTATTAATTTGTGATCAATTATGAGAGTCACTGTATATTGGATATCGTGATGTTTTAGTAAATTCGCATTCACTAAATTTTATTCAAGATAAAATGTAAAGTGGCAAGATAAATTTATTTCAAAAAGTATCACCAGCAATTTATCGTTAAATAACTTTACTTGAATGTGTAAAAGGCTTTCGTTTGAATATTTTTAATAATTAATTGCAATTTTTGATATTATAGTTTATAGTTTTATTTTAGAATTAAATAAGCTCTAACAATTTAATTAACTGCGATACCTTACATAAAAAGTTATAAAATTAATACAATTTAGAATGTACATTTGTGAACTTAAATGGACTATTATCGTTGGAATGAAAATATTCTTTCAGTAAAGTTAAACATTCCAATATTTTACTCGACCTTCTTCACTTTTACCTACGGTTCCGCGTAGTAGTGTATTCAGTATTTCGACAAAAAACAACAAAAAACAAATAAATTTATTATTTATAATTTTATGTTTAAAGTAGGGAATAAATAGTGTTCCTATTTATATTATAGGAGAAGAAGACTAAAGGGGTAGAATATCCTAGAACAAGATTGTCTGTAGATTTCTGCAAAAGCCATTTTAGTTGCTTAATTCTCTAATATACATGTCAAATGTTTCAATTTGATTTGAAAATATCTTATGGATCAGTTCTCCAGATGACAAGCAAAGCTTTCAACTTGGTGTGCACTCATATTAATAGTACAATATTTTACTTGATCATTACACTTGCACAATTAAGAAAACCCACGAGAACAATAAATACGGGCCCCGATCGAAATTGCATATTTTAAAACAGCATTTTTAAAAACGGCATTTCTCAAAACTGCATATTTCAACACGGCATTTTACAAAACGGCATTTCATAAACAGGCATTTTTTAAAATGGCATTTTTCAAACTTGCATATTTCAAAACGACATAATGTAGGTACAAGACGGCATATACATATTTATGAATCTCGTTCATTAAATCAAATGCATACTATTTATATCAAATTCATCACATTAATGCATAAAACCAAATAAATAAAATTTTTTGTAAAGATTATTGCGTTAATTAAGAATTCAAATCATTAACTTTTATTAAATTTATTTCACGTAGCATAATATTCATAATATTTAGAAATTTGCCGTTAAAATTCAGAACATATGAATTTGTTCGTTATACTTGTGAATAAGTTCATATAGTTTAAAGATTTACTATTAAATTTTTTAATATTACGAACGTAATTTAGTAAGACAAAACATAAGTTTTAAAATGTGTGAACAGAAGAATAGAGTTTACAATTTTTACATTTTATTAAAGTTTCCAATTACAAAATTCTTTAAAATCAGAATCACAAGTAATTCCAATTTTATCAAGAAAAGCTGAATTAAATCAATTAAACATAATTAAATCATTTTAATATTTTAACGATTAATCAAACTTCCTTCAACCTAATGTAATGGAAATTATAAAGTATGTAATACATTTTATTTGTGAGTATTTCATTTCACGTCCTGTTGGAATAACATTCCTTGCACTTTTTATAATAAAATATGTATACATCTGTTAATTTATAACTTTTTGATGAAGAAATATTTTTTGTAGACACGTATATCATTTCATTTTCAAATTAATTTATTTTGTAGGCGGAATATATTAAATCATATTCCGATATCTATCGATCGAAAAAATTCATTTCAAAGATATATAGCGTTGTTAGCTTTCGTCGTCACTAACTACAATTTTGATCGCGGGTTTTTCCTTTTTTATGGTCTTGTCCAAGATCAGCCAATTAAACTGTTTATAGGTATATAGGTACAACTGTTTATATGTATATAGGTACAATCAACATTTAATTGATGCCTACTAAAATGTAACGAATGTCACTTTGAATATCACATTCTTGACGAATGTCACATTGGCATTGTTCAGTTTCGGCAAACACTACTTCATTAGAGCCAAATCTCTTTCCCTGGAGCTTTTTTTTAGGTCTGCAAACAAGTAATAATCGCTGGGGACCAAATCTGGCCAATACGGTGGATGCGAAAGCAATTCAATGTGCAATAATGTGTTGTCGTTTTTGATCCATTGTGAGCAAATGCGGCACAAACTTCGAACACAGCTTTCTCATGGACAAATGTTCGTATAAAATATGACCAACACATTCCATTGATATCTTTACAATGTCGGCTTTCTCACGCAACGTCACTTCACGGTCTTTCAAAACAATTTCATGTTTTTTTTATGGTTTCTGGAGTCACAGTCTCATTTGGGCGTCCACAGCGTGGTGCATCAACGGTGGCTGTACGACCACGTTTAAATTCAGCATACCATTCAGCACACCAATGTTGATTTTCCTGATTCAGAGTCCGAATAACACTTATTAAGCCACTGCTTTGCTTAAACGTTATTTTTCCCCATCAAAAAACAACAATACAATCAACACACGAAATTCTTTTTTCCATTGTTTTGAAATTAACAAAAGTTGCGTCACTAAAACACTTGTAACTTGTAAACTTAATGATCGAAATATAACTAGGTATCATTTGAAGGTTGGTAAAATTTAAAATTAATATCGGTTTAAATTTGAGGCACCATCTATGTGTCGGACCGGATTTTTTCAGGCGACGTAATACAAGTTATGTATACATTGCTTTAGTGCATGATGTCCGTTTAAACGGACAACCAATATTTCCAGATTTTCTGAAAATCTATATTACAGTGAAGTGAGATAAGGAACAAGTTTAGAAGTTTGGTTTCGAACTAATAAAAGATTGAATTCTTTTAATAAAAAAAAAAACGGTCGTCTTTATGGATTTACAAATGAGTAGCAAAATATAATAATCCGCTAAGGCATTGTGATCATACTTTGAATATAAGTTCAAAATATTTTCCATATTTTGTAGTTTGGTCACTGCAATCGGATGAGACGAACGAATGTTATTGTTATGTTTTGACAATTGAAATTGAAAAGTAGCTACTTAAAAATATAATTAGAGCGTTGCTATTACCAAAAAACTAATTTTAAAGTACGACAATTTTATAATGTTTAATACGTGGAATACAAAGTGCGGAATAGATTTTTACCCACCTTTTTCAGCTTTATGAACGTAAAATTGTTCTCGTTTCATTTTGTGGGTCTAGGACTTTGCCCTCCCGGATATTATCCCTCCATTCGCTGTCCCGCATGAACATTTTGAAACCCGAAATATTAAACGCATCATTAGAATTGTGAGCCTTAAAAATATTTAGGCTAAATAGAATATGTCAATTTTGCCGTTTTAAAATACATTTTGCATGGCACATGAGATTTGTTTTGTAAATTCCAAAAATATACTTACTGATTTTTTTAAGCTGAAACTTTCAAATATCTAGGGAAATAAGCACTCTTCGAAAAAAATATCCATCATCAAAATTTAATCATTCCGGCGGACTTACATTAGTGCTAAAATTAGTACCCCTGTTCTCCTTCTTGTAGGTGGGAGTTAACTTCGAAATTAAAATAGGGACCCCTATTTTTTATTGCAGATTCGGATTCTACGGCTTAAAGTACATAGAAAACTAGTTATTTTCTGGTCCTTAAAATTTGGAATTATAATTTAAAGCCTACGTTTATTTTGTTTTCCTGACTTAATGATCGATTTGAATGCATACATCAAGTTGAGAAATTATTTTTCTTATAATGTTTATCCGTGATTCTTGGCATACCTCAATACTTTGCACCGTATGTGAATTTTCTGTTTGGAAAATAGGTACCAAATGATGCTTTTAATGACATTTGTACTTTTTCAAAAATTCATGGGTTGGTGTTTGACCGTGAACAAGAACACTCAACTATGCTTTTTTCATAAATTGAGTGTTCCTAGTGAATTGGGCCGAAATATTTCCACCGGAAGTGACAGCTCCCATAGGAGCATTTTTGTTTTTTGCAAATGTTTGGAAAAGTATAGCATTTACGAGAAAAAGGACTAAGAACTACAAGATTCTAAATTAAATTTGCAAAAAAATTGTACCAGATCAGTTTCCAAAATTTAAATGACGATTTTTGACAAAAAAACGTTTTTCAACAAAAATTCGGCCCCTGTACAGCCGAGCAGGTCGATTCTGGCTTTCCTATAGGAAAAAGGAAATAGGAAAAAAAATGTCATAGTATTTTTGTCACAAAGATTTTTTTTCTGGCATACTATGATAAACAGTTGGTGTAAATTTTTTCAAAAACAAAATTAAATTGGGAATATTTTTCCTATCCAATTTCGATACGGAAAAATATTTGCTAAATTATAAAAATTTAGCTCAAACATGATTTCTCAGTAGGCCAGAAAATGATAATTTTGACAAAAACGCTATGTATATATTTTTCCTAATTTCTTTTTCCTTTAGACCTGCAGATGGACTGATTCATCGGTATGAAACTTCATACCTAAGTTTATTTTCTGCAAATGTGAATTTTAGCCGAAATTGGTCCACTTGAAACGACAGCTTCTACAGAGGCTTTTTCGTTTTTTGCATGTATATATTATTTATAAACTATATATTATTTACGAGAAAAACGGTTAGTCTGTTAGTCTCTACATTAATTTTACAACAATACCGGTTCAG
Organism: Nephrotoma flavescens; assembly: GCA_932526605.1. Classification (NCBI taxonomy): domain Eukaryota; kingdom Metazoa; phylum Arthropoda; class Insecta; order Diptera; family Tipulidae; genus Nephrotoma; species Nephrotoma flavescens. The sequence continues at coordinate 323,923,840 of OW052220.1, forward strand.
ATCAGTTTTCGAAAATTTTTGTGCCGATTTGTGTCGAAAAACTATTTTTCAGTAAAACTTTGCAATAATGATTTTTGTATACAAGACAATGTGTATCACAAATTCGGTAGGTTAAATTTATCGCTTTTGGAATTAAGTGTGGTGTATTCGAGATCTATACGTTTGTCGAAAACGAAAGTCGAGTGTTGGCCACAAAAATTACACCCCTCCTTTTTTCTATGTCTTCATGTTAGTAAAAATACATATTACTGTTTTTGATTATCTTATGCAGGCGTGTTTACTTAATTTTATTTACAAGAGAATTGGTATAATTTGAAAAATATGATTTGAATAATTTATACTAGAATTTTAATTTACGGTACTAAACGATTTGCGGGACTTTTAAATCCAAGATTTCTAGGGTAAACCTAAAAAGAAGACATTTTGAGAGCTTTTTAATTTAAATTAGTAAAAAAGTTAAATTTACCATATAATACAATTTCTTAGGATTTTGTGACTTTTATACATGATACAAATGCATTTATTATTAATGGTGGTATTTACATACCCCCCCCCCCCCTCCCCCTCTTTATTTCTGACATATGTATGTGTTATACCTATATTTCCTAAAGATTTATACGTTTTGCCAGAAGAACCGAAAGAAGTAAGAGCCAAAAACGGGTGTACCGCGAAATCCCGGTTTTCAAAATCCTGGTTTCAAAATCCCGGTTTTCAAAATACCGGTTTTCAAAATCAAAATTTTTAAAATCTCGGTTTTCGAAATCCCGGTTTTAAAATTCCCGGTTTTCTTTTCTTCTAGTTCTAAATTCTTGATTTTGAAAAAATATTGTTTATTAATCCGGACTAATAATATTTTGACATAAAAATAAGATATCTTGTCTAAAAATTTACTAGAAAAAACCAAGGCTGCGAAGTCAGAGGCAGGAATCGGGTTCGTCGAGTCGGTGTATTTTATCGGGATCGGAAAAAACTAAACCACCATTTTGTCAAATTACAACAACAGTGCCATATATTGACACCCGCTCTAGAATTAGTCGAATTCCTGTTTTTTTATAATAAATAAATAATAAATGCATAGTATATTTAAATGGAGAACAACGTCCTTATAAAATGGAAATAATAAGTGATTTTTGAAATTTGTAACATTTAATAATGTTTTATTTCTTTTTGACGCTTGTGACTCTGCTATTTGTTTTCGAATATAATTGATTATAATGGCGGAAGCCGAATGTCAGTGAAAAATTTCGTGAAAGAAAATTTTTCCAAGCAAATTCATTACTAATTTAATAAAAAAAATACGAAATATTCCTTAAAACAAATTAAAAAATTTATATTTCCAAAAATGAAAAGGAACCCCTTTGACACATTTCGACATTCAGGCCTTTGAAATCATACCGAATTGTAGAGGCTTCAATATCTCTCACGGGCACGCGGGAAGTCGCATCGCTCCTCCCCCTCCGTTTAGCCCTCCGAGAGCCTTTAGAAACAAATTCCACGAGAGGGGTACCAAAAACCTATCGGGAATAAAGGAGCAGTTTTACTAGTTTTATTCTAAGTGAAGGATTCGAACTCAAAACTGATTTTTTGATACAGTTCTAGAATACGACCTATAGAGATGGAACTTGACCATTTATTTACTGATTATTTTAAAATTCTACAAGTAAGGTCTAAATATAGGATTGTAAAATGATTTTTTGCTAAAGCTCTAGAATATGGCCATTAGCGACAGAACTTGGCTATTCTTGACGGATTATGATAAAATTCGACATGTGTGATGAAAATAAGATTCTAAAATGATTTTATGACTAAGTTCGGCAATATATCGCTCTTTTATCAAAAAATCATTTAAGAACCCCATTTCTATCGCACGTGACGAATTTCAACATAATCGATTGAGAAATGGCCTAATCCCATCCCTAATGAAAAAATTCCAGAACTTTATCAAACATCATTTTAAAATCACATTTAGATCCCACATGTCGATTTTCGACATAATCGTTTAAGAAATAGCTTTATAAAAAAAAACGTATTTTTTGAATCCTATTTAGGACCAACTAAATTGGTTAGAAAATGGCCAAATTCTAACCCTATTAGCCATTTTCTAGAAGTTTATCGCAAACTCATTTTTGAATTTTGTCAAAAAGTCATTTACGAGTCCTATTTTCCCACATGTCAAATTTTAAAAATTCAAACTGGAACTTCCTAAAAATCGGGGGTTTTTTTTTATACAACACCAGGATTTTGAAAACCGGGATTTTGAAAACTAGGATTTTAAAAACCTGGATTTTGAAAACCAGGATTTTGAAAACCGGAATTTTGAAAACCGGGATTTTGAAAACTGAGATTTATAAAAAAACCGGGATATCGTTACACACCTCCTCTAAAAACAATAATTTTGCCTTGGTTTCAGAAATATGGAATAAGTGCATTGAAAACAGTCAAGCCTGCTAAAACCAAGGCAAAATATAGCAGTTGACGAGCAATTATTTCCTGGAAAAATGAACAACGACCATCGTCAATGCTTCTAAGCGAATACGTTATTGTGAAACTTGTCCAGCCATATACAGGATGTGGAAGAAATATTACGACTGATAACTTTTTCACTAGCATGTCGCTAGCAATATAATTATTGGCTAAAAAATAACTCTAGTTGGAAATATTAGAGGAAGCAAAAACGAACTACCAAAAGCAGCCAAACAAATGTTAAGTTGATAACATGCCTAGTTTTTCCGCTACATAAACCAAAGAATTGTATTCTTACAATCTATAAAAGCAATATTTGGTTTAGAATGGCTGTTCTAAGAAGAATGGCTGTTCTAAGTTCTAAGCACAAATTTGTGAAAATTGATAAAAGTAATAAAAAACGTTTACCGTAACCGTTAAAACGTATACAATGGAATGTGGGTGACGGTCTCTTTATCGTAAACAATTTATCGTGTTTCAATTTAACGTGAACATTTAATCGTAGAACAGTTTATCGTGGACACAATTTACCGTGGACACAATTTATCGTGGGACAATTTATCGTAGAACAGTTTTTCGTGGACAATTTATCGTAGAAAGGTTTTATGCGTGGTATCAAAAATTTAGTGGGATTCTTTAATGATTTTTGGAAAAAGTTCTGAAATATTGCCATGTGGGACGGAACTCGGTAGTTTCTTAACCGATTATGATGGGATTGGGTATATGTTGGATGGAAATGGGATTATTGAATGATTTTTGGAAGAATTTCTGGAATATTGCCATGTGGGACGGAACTCGGTAGTTTCTTAACTGATTATGATGGGATTTGGTATGTTGGATGGAAATGGGATTATTGGATGATTTTTTGAAGAAGTTCTGGAATATGGCCATGTGGGACGGAACTCGGTAGTTTCTTAACCGATTATGATGGGATTGGGTATGTTGGATGGAAATGGGATTATTGAATGATTTTTGGAAGAAGTTCTGGAATATGGCCATGTGGGACGGAACTCGGTAGTTTCTTAACCGATTATGATTGGATTGGGTATGTTGGATGGAAATGGGATTATTGAATGATTTTTGGAAGAATTTCTGGAATATTGCCATGTGGGACGGAACTCGGTAGTTTCTTAACCGATTATGATGGGATTGGGTATGTTGGATGGAAATGGGATTATTGAATGGTTTTTGGAAGAAGTTCTGGAATATGGCCATGTGGGACGGAACTCGGTAGTTTCTTAACCGATTATGATGGGATTGGGTATGTTGGATGGAAATGAGATTATTGAATGATTTTTGGAAGTTCTGGAATATGGCCATGTGGGACGGAACTCGGTAGTTTCTTAACCGATTAAAGATCTCGGCTCCTACGCTCCCCGAAATTAAAATCTAAAGAGCCCCGCAGGGCTACGGGGAGGAGCGTAGGTGTCATTAATAAGTTCTATATAATCCGCTCCTACGTGCGGCACGCAGTGCGACATGTTTGAAGATCCCGGCTCCTATGCCCCTCGAAATTAAAATCTAAAGAGCCCCGCAGGACTACGGGGAGGAGCGTAGGTGTCATTAATAGATTCTATATAATCTGCTCCTACGTGCGGCACGCAGTGCGACTCCCACTCTCATTTTAATATATTCATAAAAAAATATTAAATTTCATTTATTTTTAAATGAGATTCAAAATTTTTTTTAGCACGCTTTAACGTATTTTTTTAAATTTTTGTTCGTTTTTATTCCAATAGATGGCGCTAGGTCCAAAATGCTAAGCAAAAGCACATTTTTAGTTATAAACAATTCCGCTCTTGGTCAAAGTGGCGCTACCGTCGCTCAGACTGTCAAAATATTTGACTGCGATACTAGAGCTGTTCCAAACTGTTATACGATAAATTGTCCACGATAAACTGTTATACGATAAATTGCCCACGATAAATTGTTCTACGATAAATTGTTCCACGATAAATTGATTCCACGATAAATTGTTTCCACGATAAATTGTTCTACGATAAATTGTTCTACGATAAATTGCTCACGATAAATTGTTCACGATAAACTGACAGTAAATCATGGAATGTATTCATTTTTATAATAGCACAAAACTTGGAGTTGATATGGCCGATCAAATGCCCAGAAAATATACAGTAAAAGCTTGTTCTCGTAGATGGCCCCTACAAATATTTATCAATGTTTTAGATTTGGCTGCTATTAATGCTTGGATCCTTTACAAAGAAACGACAGGAATCAAAATACAACGAAAACGAAGAGTTCTTGTTTCAATTAGCAAAACAGCTTTCCATCGAATATATGAAGGCAAGACAGATAATTTTACCACACCCTGAACACCCACAAAGGTTAGCTGCAACAAACGCAGAATTTGTCAAATACGACTTTGCCACAATAACAAATCAAATAATAATTGTGAAAAATGTAAAAAGTATGTTTGTGGAAAATGTACGTATGAAAAAATTTTCACATTTATTTGCAAAAAATGTACACTTAATAATGAATAAAGTACTTTTTTGTTCTTCAAGGTGAAGTAAATTTTCTTTATTATACATAATATTTATAATAACATATTATATAACTTTATAAAAGAATATTAAAAATTGCTGCTTTTTAACTTTATAAAAGAATATTAAAAATTGCTGCTTAATTGACTGCTTTTGGGCAATGTAGGTATATACATACTAACTTTCAGTCTTTCTACTGTTAAGGAGAACCTTAAGAAAAAGCTACAGAAATCTTCGAGGTGAGCGGTGGTCAAAAAATTCGTTTAAGTTACGTCAATGTTACTTGATCAGTTAAATGGAAGAGAAAACATTTCGAATAGTGCGTCCGTCACGCACAAATTTTCCCAGCTCAACCTACTACAAAGCCGGAACTTCATATACAAATCTCAATTAGATATCTTACAATAATCATCTTTTGTTGTTAAGTTACACAGATAAAAGAAATACTAATTTGAAACAAATAACAAAAGAAATGTTTTTGGTTTTTGTCGCTTTCTTTATTTCGTTTCGTTTTTACATTTAGTTTTTACATTTATATTATGTAAAGGTACATCAAGACTTTGGGGATTATGGACACCAGTATTGATGCTTACCAGATTGTTTAATCGGCCACCTTCTGTGGATTGTTTCCAAGAAATAAGTCCTTTAATAATTCCTTTAATAAATTTACAAAATCTTTATGTCTTAAAATGCGAATATGCTACAGAATCATCAACACACATTATTACATTATTAAAAGGCTTCTATATTTAAAAGTTTATAACTCGAGAAAGTCGTAGGATGTAAGTCGGCTTCCTTTTAATCATTCTGCCATCATAAAACAGGAAAATATAATTTTTCTTTTAATTAAATTTTTATTAATACAGCTTATTTGTTTTGTTTCCATCCACTGAATTTTAAGGAATTACTGTGCGCACATCAATAATAGAAGAATAAAATAAATTACTAGGCTAGGTACTCTATCGATATAGATAAGATACGAGTGTGGTGAAAAATTTGAGAAAAAAATCAATTTCCATTTTTTTATATTTATTATTTTTTTTTTTCGGTTGACTTTATTAATATAATTAATTTAGTACATTTCCACACGTTTATATGATATTCTTGCCGTACACAATTTCGTTTTATTAATCTAATTGCCATATGGTATGGTGGTATGTACATATTTTTAATTATTTAGCAGACTTCTCGTTTTACATAAATTTCTTAAAGAAGATAGCAAACAGATAACGGGAGGTATACAGCGATAACCGCGTGAGGAGGATTTTGTTTATCACACTCCCACATTTTACAGTTATTCTCACGTGTAAAATTATGAGTTGGATCTTACAAGGATTGTATACCATACGTAAAATAAAATTTTATCCGACAGGTCACGCAAGTGTCATTTACATACATAGACATATAATTATTTATCGAGATGGTTTGTAAATCGATTATGGAGGTAATTATAGTTGAGAACGGTATATTGTTTGATAAATGTGCTTAACAATATGCTTATTGTTAAACATAAACGAGTTAAAATATTAATCGCAAAATAATAAAAATATTTCCAAGTCATGGGTTTGATAAGAAGATAAAAAAGAAAAGTTCAGTCACGTTTTCTTATACGATATAATGTGAATATGAATTTTTTTGAGCACTAAAGTATTTGAAATAATATGCAGTGCGTATGTATGTATTGATATTTAAAGTTGTAGCTGATGATAGTTTTCCATTTTTTAAAGTCATTTTCGCAATGGGACAATTCGTCATGCTGGTTTCGTATTCTCTGTCAATTTAATAATTTGCGTCATGTCTTCGTATGTATGGAATTTATTTGAAATTGAGAAATAAATTCGGTTTTCTGTAATCTTTAGAACTGTATAAGAACAAAATTAAGTATTTGGCATTAAAGGGTCTAAACCGCCGTTTTGACTTCCTGTTATTTGACAAAGATGTGTACTGGATATTTTTTACTTGTTGCACTCAATCGATCAATATTTGGAAAAACATGTAATTGGTACAGTAAAAAAGGAATAAAATTCCTTTTTGGTAAAAACCCTGAAAACAATATTACTATAATACTCAGGTTACGACAAATGAGGTAGTCAAAATTTTTATCTTTTCAAAGCTATAAAAAAGTTACGGAACGTATTAAAGGATATTAGAAATATTTTTCACAAGATTGTCCTTACAATGTAAGTGAACTTCGATAAAAGAAACCAAATGTACCTCTCGAGATAAGGTTTTTAAACGTGTACGTGAAATTTTATCTAATTAGTCCCAAATGCAAGTTAAATTTTATTTCTATCCTTTAACACCGCTTTAAAAATTAAGTGTTTGTTTAACAAATCTGAATGTCGGCAGAAATCTGTCCTGTTCAATCAATTATAAAATGTAAAATGTGAAATCTCATATATACATACAGTTTAATTAGGCTTTTACATTTATAAGCAGTTTTAATTTAAAATATCTCTACCTTAGTTTTTAAATATTGCCATAAAGATAGCCGTATCGTGATTTGATAATATTCCAAAAATCCAAACAATTTTTTGTAGTTTTACTGAGTATTATGGTACATGATAGTTTGATTCTAGATTGCAGTCAAATCGATACTGCAATTCACACACTCACTTATGTTTCACTCATTAAATTCACTTAAATTAATAAATTCACTACTATTAAATTTTAATAACGAGGTTTGCTTTTATTAGAACAATTTATTTGTAGATTTTTTGAAAATAAAAAATATAAATGTGTGCGATTCCGTCAGAACAATACTGTCCTCCTATTTAGAAATTTGCTTTATAACTAAATATGTGTTTTAGAGTTTGAAGGAAATTCTTCTTGGAGGAAAATAAAGAGAGAACGCGAGAGTTGTGTATAATGCAGTGTGTGAAAAGCAGAAGAGTATTATGAATCGATTTTGTTATGGAAATTCGTTTATATGAGTTTCAATAACGTTACTCGTGACTGTATATTATGAATACTAATGTAACCGTACATTATATACCCTAAACGTCAGATTTTTTTTTTGTTATTGCCAATGTGGCTGGAAAATTAGCGCGCATGACGAAAACCTGATACTAAGGCAATGAAAATATAAAAACGAAAAATTTGATAGATACGGGAGAGGGGTTACCACACATTGAGTTTTTTTTCGATGAAACGCCATAAGTTAGTTGCAAAATATATTTTAGTATCATTGTAATTAGAATTGCAAAGTGTATTTTTTGTTGTGGTGCGAAATTAAGTTCCGAGTGCTATTTTATATAGCTTAGTGCACTTTACAAATGCGATACGGCTTCGGTAATTAACATATTCTGCAAAAAATTTATAGTTACTTCTTAGTTAAGATAATAAAATAGTTCTAATATAAAAATTATGATGATTTAAAACTTCCTTAATAATTTATAAATCGTTCCGCAATGAGAAATGTAAATCCATTTTTCTGCACGAACAATTTAACTGGCATGAATTAGGATTTATGGCATACTCTCTCACATTAAAATACAAAAATAATTATATTAGTCTTAATGTAAATGGCATAGTGTACGATTTGCGGAATCATTAACATTGATATACGTATTTCGTCAAACCCCGGGCCTATTTCTGTAATTGTGCAAAATTATTTCATTTTTCGGAAGAATTAATTTAATTTTGATATACGTATCAATAATTATTATTTTATTTTAAACCAACGCTGTAAGATCAGCATTTGTTATGCTTATGCCATATGCTAAGGCTGCGGGCCAATAGTTGGATAAATCGTTTACTATAGTAAAAATCGGATTTAGAACAGATTTTTCGATCAGTTTGCCATAGACTTTTTGAAAAATAAAAGAATTTACCGAAAAATTTACTTAAAATTGACTTTTACCCGACTATTGGCCCGCAGCCTAAGTGTGCAAATTAACCAAAATACTTGGGTAAATGTACAGATAAAATTATTTAAAGCAGTAAAATTCGTACAATGGCCGGTAAATTTGTACAATCTTTTAAATTTGGTATGTGTTCATATTTTCAATCCTGAATCACACTCTCGATACATTCGGTTTGTTGGTTAGAATTTTTATGCTAAAACTAATTTTTGTTAAAGTTTTGGAATGTAAAGATTCTATTTGTAGCGTGGAATTGAAAATTTTAAACAAGGTTTAGCTTTGGCTTTTATATCATTTTAACGATCAAAACTTTCTAATGATTTGTGGTGAACCAGAGGCGGTCTTTCCTGTGAATAGGGAATTGGAAAAAATATGTTCATAGCATTTTTGTTTAAATTGTTTTTTCTGGCCTACGATGGAAATAAATTTGTTAACTTTTGTTCTCAAACATTTTTCTAGGGAAAAATAATTTTCAACTTATTTCTTTAGTTGACCAGAAAAAATGAAGAATTCAGACAAATATGTTATGAAAATATTTGTCCCAATTCCCCTTGCACAGGGAATGTCGGAGTATTTAATAAAGTAATATTCAACGTTTTTGTTTCAAAATTTTATTATTTTCTCGTTTTCTATTGGAAAATTTTTTTGTGTATATTTTTTAAAATAATATCAAATACCTATACCGTTCAAATGATCCGTTCTAAATCACACGGACTCAGTGCCATTTGAAAAATATTGGCCTGCATCTCTGAAACTGAAGGAAACAAATCTACATCTATAGGATTAATGTTAAAGATTATTCCATCAAAAATAATACCATTTTTCACCTGCCTACTTGGGTTATTATCAGATGTCATTATTTCTTACATCGTGAGTCTTGGTTGGGCTTGCTACTTGATCGTGACGGTACAGAGTTGTCTTCTCCAACCGGCAACTTTGGTTACATTTTATTGAAGCAACACCAACCGTCGGACAGACCAGAGAGCTCTATCTGTACTCATCGAGCAGGAGGTCCTTTGTCCTTTATTAGTACGATATCACCGATTGAATTGGTTGAATTTTTTTTCATTTTGAAAGTTTCTGAAACTGATTTGCATCGCTAAATCATTTAGGATTTTCTGAACCAAATGCCACATGATGTTTGGAGAATGCAACCCATCACCTATTAAAGGGTGCACCGAAGTTAGAATTTCTGTATTATTCGGCAGATAAGTTGCCATTAACCGATTTAACATTGTGTGATTAAACTTAACAAAATATTATTTTAAATAATGAAACGCGTCAAACTTCTGCCATCGCGATGACTCACAATTTATTTCGAACGTTCGTCAAAGTTATTTCAGTTCACGATGCTATGTGAATTACATTTAGTGAAATTTTCATTACACAAATTTGTGCTTCGATCTGTGAATATTTCAAACTTTAATGCTATACTCGCTTAGCTGCTAATGTATCAAATTTCGAGATTTTCGCAGGGTTATAATGGAATCTGTCCAAGCGAACATTCTCACTCCTGATAGCTCATTGTATATCTAACATATCCTAGCAAGATTCGCTTTATTTAGTTCTAACTTTGGAATTGTTCTCTTATGCTTTCATTGAGCAACTCCGGTTTTTCTAATTAGCAAGCTTGGTTACTTGCCCAACTACATCAGCGGTTTTCAAATACACCTCAGTTGCATACGTTTGTTGAAAGAAATTTTTATATATGGCCATATGAGACGGAACTCAGCCATCCCTTTCGCAGACACAATTATTTAAGGATGCTTGTCACAGGACGCAATGAAAAGAGAAACACTTCCTGTGGGACACAGAAACCCACATTCAATGTTAATCATATGAAAACAACGTCAGTTATTACCGACGTGTCCCACTGTAGGTCAATTGAAGCGTCGGTATATACCGACGTGTCCGCGAAAGGGTTAACCGATTATGATGAAATTGGGTTTGTTGTATGGAAATGTGAGTATAAAACGAGTTTTGGAGGAAATGTTTGTTGGATGGAAATTGGATTATAAAATAAATTTTGGAATATCGCCACCTGGAACAGAACTCGGCCAAAAATTTATAATTAACGAAATTTGTTTATTTTGAAACCTGAAATGGAACCGTAGATAAATGGCATTAGAATGGCGGTCTATCTAGTGTTCGGGTCTTGATGAGGTAAATTATCCTAGAATCCCATTTTTATATATTTTTTTTTTATATTTTTATATAAACCCGATAAATGGTTGTTTGACTTTGTTGGTGAATTTGTTATTGCATATCTTTCTCTCTCGTTTCCCTGCCCGAGATAGACATATCCTTGGATTCTCAATAAAAAGATTTTTCATTGTTTCGCGCTTGTAATGAACGGGATTTCTTTTTGCCAGACTAAAAATTTCGTAATTTTGAAGAATATTTCAAATTTTACAATTACATAGTGACATATATTCACGGATCCCAGACAACGTTTAAACAACCATTACCCTTTAGGTAATCAATCCCTGATCAACCCCTGAAATCTTTTTCATTTTTTGTACACAATTTTTCCGATTTTTTTTTTGATTTATAAAATGTTTATCACCGATTTTAGATATGTTCCCTGCATTTCAGCTATATATATTAGTATTAGGATAGTTGAGAATTGTTTCTTAAAGTACATTGACTGGAAATAATTGTTGTTCGGGGCTGTCGGAAAGTTTCGTATCACAATGAAAACATTTTAACCCAATTCTTTTGAAGCCATATGTTATTAATTAAATTAAGAATTGTTTAAGCTTATGTGACCGGGCCGCTTCTTCACCTCAGGGTTCTTTTGCATTAATCATTCATAAATAGCAAAAATCGTCCAAGAAGTTCATAAAATTGTACCATCGAGACCGACGAATGATATGATGGTGCGTGAAATAGCTTGCATCCTAGGCATATCGACCGAGCGTGTTCATAAAATTTAAGTTGAATGTTTACAAAAAAAAGTTGGCGCTTACTCACAGCAAAACAAAAATTTATCCGAATAGAAATGTCTGAAGTTTGTTCCAAAATGTTTTAATCGTAATCCAAAAGAAATATATTGTTTTTCTATAAGTATTGATGAAACCTGGATACACTATAATTATCAGAAAACCAAGGCCTTACCAGTGATCAAAATGCGATCCTTATTCTACTAGTATTTATTTGTCCTGCATGTCACAGAAATATCCACGAACCCTCTAAAACTACACTTGGGTGCAAAAAAATCGCACATTGCTCAATTTTTCACAAAAGTTCAAAAATATCAAAAAAATCCAATATTTGTTCAATTTTTTTAATGCAGATTTAAAGTTTATTTCAATACCTATCCAGTGGTACCTTTTTTTGTATTTATAGTGCCATCAAACTGATTTTTGGGGGTAAACATCTGAGGTACACGTTTTTGTTAATTTGTCAGCATGAAAATTAGGGGTACAAATCGAATTAAATCATGGAAATAAACAAAAAAAAAAACAGTTTTATTAATAAGAAGAATTCCCTCCTCTGGCCCGAACGACAGCTTCCATTCGATGCTGCATTGATTTCACCAAAGTTTTCACGAAATCTTGAGGTATCGCCTTCCATTCCTCTACGATCGCCTGTTGCAGCTCCTGGAGACTCGTTGGAGCAACATCTCTAGCTGGAACCCTTCTTTTCAACTCGTCCCATAAATGTTCGATGGGATTGAGGTCCGGATTTCGAGCTGGCCACTCCATAACATGCACATCCACCCCTTGAAGGTACTGCACACTTAAAAATTTTGCAGCGGTTTTCGATGTAACCCTTGCATCGAGGCGTATATGAAGGAATCGTGTAACACATTTAGAAGCAAAGCATGCATTGAAAATATTTACGATGTAGTTGCGTCTAAAACTAATGTAACACGTGTGTAGGAAGGAAATTTCTATATAACCTGTTGTTAACAAATGTTTAGCGAATTTATAATAATTCGCTAAAACATTGTGTATATCCTTTCATTATAAGCTTAAAATATTTTTCATATGTTTGTAGTTTGATGTCTTTTGAGCGCAGAGTGCAGTATGCTGAGTGCTGACTTGACGCGACATCTGAATTTTTGATATAGAGATTTTAAAATCTCATGAATCATAAAATATAATTCAACGGGTTTTTTTATAACAAAAATCGTAAATTTCTTTTAGTAAATTTCTGTAAAATCTATTTTACAGTAGAAGCAGACAAAATCTAATTCAAAAAACATGTGCTTCACATTTCTTTTTTCAATGTAATTAGTATCAAAATAATTTACGACACATTTTGTTTGCATTGAACTCCACTCACATTACGATACAACACTGTATCGATACAGTTTCAATGTACCCCTGCTTCACAATTAGACATAAGTTGCATCAATTCGTTTTAAAAGTAATTTATTTCATATTTTAATGCAAACTATAACGCTTCTGTTAAGATGCAAAGCTTACTTCTAAAAACGATATACTTTTGCGCTGGATTCATATACGGGATTATTTGCATCGCATATCAAACTTTTTTTCGAGTGTGTTTTATACTACAAAATTCGTATGCGGTCTCGCATTATCCTGCATAAACAGAAAATTTTCAAAAATAAACCCGGCAAAAGGTACGACGTACTCCTCGAGTACTTCCTCAATATACCGTTGAGAATTCATTCCTCTTGATCGACAGCCAGTATTGGCTCGTGTGATGAATACAAGATCTGTCTTCACCTCTAATGATAAGCCTCCCCGGACCATGCACGATCTACCTTCTGTATACTCTTCCGCGTCGTCAGAGAACAGGACTGTTCTCCTTTCTTCTTCTGTTCAATTCAAATGCTCTCGAGCAAACTGACGACGGGCTCGTTGGTGGGCTGCGGTCAATTTTGGCCCGTTTGCTGGTCTGTATGCTGTCAGATTAACTTCAAAAGTCGTCTTCTAACTGTTTACCGACTGATTTCGACTTCACGAACTTCTTGGAGCCGTAAAATGTAGCTTTTTCCTTCCAACAACATACAAAATTTTGATTTTAATATCAAACCTTTCAGAAATAGGATTTGGAAATATGGGATTTTGAAATCGGGATTTTAAAAAAAATGCGGGATTTTTAGCCGCTCCCCAATATTGAACGGCAGTGGTATCAAACTACGGTTAGTGTTCGTCGCTTTCAGTCACACCATTTTGAGGCTGGTGCTTGATAACATCATGAAGACGGAAACAAAAATCCAAAGTGATATACTCGTAACATACATCATTTTAAGGTTGAAACACACAGATTAGTATTAACGGCAAATGTTGAAAAATAGACCGGTAGATTTGAATGGATCAAGATCATCAAACCTTTCTTGTAGCTTTCCTTGGAATTTTTCCTTACAAAGAAGTAGTAAGAGTTTTAACTTTCACTCAACGAATTTTATTTTCACTGAAGCGATGAGTAAGTATCGGTCCATTGAATCCTGGCCAGCTCTGAGATTTTTTTAAATAATACACACTTGCATTACGGAGGGGATAGGTTTTTCCATTTTGTTTCATTTTTGTAATTTTTGTTCCATTTACTTTTGTTTGTGTTTTTATGTGGTCACCACCTAATTACTTTTGGAATTGGTCATATGTACCCTCGGCTTTGAGATTCATGATTTTTACCATCTAACCCATGAAAAAACTTAATTCTCTTCAGAATTTGTGCAAAATAACAAATTTCTTATTATGTAAATCTTCTACCAAACTTCTTAAGTCGCATAGTTTAAACTAACGGCACCAATTTTCATCATCATCAGTAAATAAATGGTCTACGGCTAACACATTAACGCCCTGTGAAAAGAGAGAAGGCAGACAGCTATCATCTTGAAAACAGACAACTGTCTCATAAACTCTAAAAATAAAAAATTAGCACCACCTACTGATGCGATGCTAACACCTACGGTTTACATTTCTATTAGCAGGTTTCCGTAACTTCAGTTGTCAACACTTAAAACAATAGATAAGCATGTCAAGAAAAATATAACCAAATCAACGTCATTAAATGTCATCGTCAAAATTTAAATCGATTTGTAAATTCGATAAAAATAATCTTAAAATTAATTGTCATTATAATACAGCATGATCGTACGTTTTGATATTTTAAAATGTAATAAGAACTCTCAACTACGTTATACTTTTTCGAACAACGACTAAAAATCACTTCAAGTCATACGTGCAGGTGGTATACTGTGATTGTGTGAATAGGTGGTGTGTGCGTGAATAAAAGGGGGGAGGGTATTAATTGACCTTAAAAAGACATTAAATCTATTGTACAATTAATACTTTCTCTATAAAAAAAAATCTAACTAAAAAATCGCACAATAGCCCAATCAAGAACTGAGCTCGAATGCCACAGGGTTCCTCCATAGTAAAGTTTATGAGTTTAACCATCACATAATACAGGCAACTAACCTAAATTCAATGATCTACAGTTAAGAAAACGAGACTGAGCTACCTCACAAACTTGCCAACTACAAACAAACAAACGGATTTCTGTTTTCTTTGAAAATATTAATTTTCAATTCAAAAGTAATGACCAATAAGAATACCGACGAAAACTAAATCTTTGATAGCTCTTCAAAGTTAAAGAATACTTTGTCAACCTCAAGTTACAATCATAAGTGAAATCGACGATCAGTCACGCAGAGGAAGCAAACTGGATGAATTCCGCAGTTGAACCTATTTTTTATGTTTTGCTGTGTGGCTTGCAATTATATCACTTTTATTAGTTTTGCTGATTAAAAAACACTTTGAATTTTAAACCAGACAAATTTAAAATTACTACTCAATAATGAATAAAGGAGATCTTTCCAACGAGGTATTGTAGAACGTTTCCTACAGATAGCGTTGGTTTCTATGTATCGATCCTCTTTTTTCCATAATAAAATGCAAATCTCATTTTGTTCAACTGATATCAGCTACTTTGTTGTAGATCACGAATTGAGTACAATTCATATTTTATACTTTATACTTTATTTATATTTTATGGCCCTATTTTGTATAACGTGTATAACTCCGAGAATTGCGTTTTGTTTACAGATCTCTCCATATAGCAGTTCCATAGATTAAATTGCTGTTAAACAGTGTATAGTAGATCATCCTTATTTCCGCTTGTAGTGAGAACTTCAGTTTATTATCAAGAATTATTCCGAGGTAAGCAAACTAGTCAACTTCTTTCATACATTGACCATTGAAGTTATTGTTTAAGTTAGGAATTTTATTGATAGGATGAACTTTGTTTTTTTTTTGTAATTCAGCAAAAATTTGTTATTCCTTAGCCAATTAGATATTACGATCTGTATTGATGGATGCTGTATAATATAGCAAAAAATTTCCAACAGAAAAAATGTATTTTGCTATTCATCGCTAGAGGCATCACGATCACAAAAATGAAATTTTTTCTGCTAATATTTTTCGAAACTAGCAGAGAATATTTGAAATTTGTATGCAAGTTAATAATTCTCAGCAGAAAGTTTTATGAAAAATCAAAGAATTTATGAAAAAGAAGAGAAAGGGCCAAGCCACACTTGGTTTCATAAGACCACCGGCTTCATCTTCCTTTCTTTCCCCTTTTACCTACAAAATCCGTTTTAACTGCGACATTAAATTTTTAACACAAATAGAAATTAAAATAAAAAAATTTAAGGCCATTTTTGAGATGTAAATTTTGGTTTAAATTTTATTTTCGAGAGAGCTGAATAAAACAATACAAAAACATTTGGTGTTTTAATATAAAATAGGGTTTAAATTAGCAATAAAAAATTTATTACGATTTAGTTTGAAGCCAGAAGCTCAAGCCGTGTGTGGCTTGGCCCAAAATATATGTTTAAACGTTTTGATACTAAAATTACCATAACCATCATTATTCAAATTCAGAGCAACAACAAAAAACCGCCATCGTTGATAGCACTCCTTACATTTCTGAAGTCATTTTAATCTGAAATGTTTTCAGTTTTTTAACAAAAGTGTTAGAAAAAACCCCCCTGTAACTACGCTGGGTGTATGTTTTTATTGTAGCTTAGATCATAATATATATACTTGAGCAACATAAGATACACACCTGGCGTCAGTAACCTTCCATACATTTTTGAAGTCATTTTAAATGAAATGATTTCAGTTTTTTAACAAAAGTGTTAGAAAAACCCCCTGTAACTGAGGTGTATGTTTTTATGGTTGTAAACGTTGTTCGTGTGTAAGTCTTTCCATGATGAAAAGCTAACTGAGAACAATTGACTTTGACAGATGTCGCTAATCACCATGATATGTCAAAAACATACACAGGAAAAAACAAAAAACAAAAAAAAATAACCCGTTACTATTTTCTTAATAAAGTATGTACTGTGTAAAGTTGGTATCAGGGCTGGAATGTTCTAACATAATCGTTTTTCGATAATTTATCGAAGTTTATTTGTCGTTTCTGTAAAATAAAATTTGTTTCTGTTTCAATTTTTATATCATTTTCCACCCTGCTAGATTGCAACATTGTGATGCTTCTACTGTGTTTCGATCACCAAATAATTTATTTTCGATTCTAGAACGAAAATAATTGAAATAGATATTGTTCAAATATATTCTAATAGGTTGTGATAGCAATAGAGAAGAAATAATTGTTAAACGAAACACACTCAGAAAAAAAAATTATAAATGCATGATTACATTTACCATATTATGATAATATTAAATTATTGTGATATTCCCTATCATACAATGTTTAGAAATACTATCAAACTTAGTTTATATAATTAATATCATCATTGTGTGTAAATACAATTATTTAAATGATTGATTGTATCATAATATGATATTCTTGATCATTCTTCTTCATCATAACAATGATGATCACTTGTGAAAAAAAAAAAATTGATGATGAAGAATATCATATTATGGTACAATCAATCATTTAAATAATTGTATTTAACACACAATGATGATATTAATCATATAAACTAAGTTTGATAGTATTTCTAATCATTGTATGATAGGGAATATCACAATAATTTAGTATTATCATAATATGGTAATCATATATCATGCATTAATCATATTTTTTTCTGAGTGCAGAGGTCAAGTTAATTCTAGCAGAAAGAGACGTGTAGCCTTCGATAAAATATCGAAAAATGGTGATGTTAGAATATCACACAGTCCAGCTGTAAAATTTTAATTGTTGATTTTATTACAAGTATAACGATATAAAAACTTCAATTTTACATCAAAACATTTCAAACCTCTGTTATCTTTGTGATTTTTTCGAGTTAGATGTCCAGCAATAGATGTTGCTATTTCTAATGGTCACTTGACTTTTCCACTTATTTCGTTTTAGAATCTGTATTTTGGCAAGATAAGGTAGTCGATTAAGTTAATTTGCCTTAATTTGATTTACAAACTAACTAACCAAAAAAAATATTAGAGTAAATGTTAGAGTATTTCTATGAAATAGTTAAATTATACTTTTGTTTAATTTTCAACAGTATTTATGAATTAATTATAATGACAAATTTTATCGGAGCTCTTTATATTGGTACCAATAACACAAATCGGTCAAATTGACATGTTTGAGTCAACATTATTCCTATCTTGGCAATATTGATAAATGATAAAATAACGTTTACGACATTTGTAAAATAGCAATAATATAATTTATGTCCGCGGCTTTACAAATTTTATAACAATAACCAATTTTATGTTTCATTTCCGTCTTACCTTGCTCAAGTTTCCCCAAACGTAAAAAGTTCTTCTATAAAAATTGAAAAAAAAAAAAATTAATTTTATTTTCGGTGATTGGGAACGAAATGCAACGGCGAGTTAAAATTGGTTAGTTAATTTCCAAAGAAGTACCAATATTTAAATATCTAAAATGAAATCTTACCAGAAGTAAAAAACTAAAAACCGTTAAAAATAATTTAATTAACTAAAAATGAATTGTGGTTGGCTTAAATCCATTGTTAAAGTTTAAAATGCGATAAGATAAGATTTTTACAATGAGAATCAGTTGTTAGGCAGGTTGTTTGAAACATATGTACTTCATGCTAAGTATGTCTAGATCAAGATATTTTTACTGTGATTTTATTTAATGGTGCGTATAAAATTTACGGTGTAAATTAGAAGGTGGTGTTGCTTAGAAGCTCATAATGATAGAAATAATTTTTATTTTCATAAAATATTTATATTTTGCTTTGAATTTTGAACTAATATTTTTCTCTAGCTATTTTTCTCTAGAATGCCGATAAAATTATTCTTTCACAATATTTCAGGTTGTTAGAGCTAGTCGCGAGCAAATAGTTTTACCAATTACCATAATATTTTACCTAACTGGATATATCCATTAGAAAACCATTAAACAAAGGTACGCGTACAACATTTTGAGAAACAATATCACAACATCGGTATTTAACAGTATCTTGCCATTGTTGCACAAATTATTGTTATAAGACAAATGTCTTATATCAGTTTATAAATTTCCAAAAATATATTTTTATCTTTTAATTCAATAAATTTAATTATTTATTTATTAGTACAATAAAAAACATTTTTGTATATGACTTTTTCTTATTACCTGCAGTCATATTCTCATTAACCTTCATTCCTAAAATAAAATATATTGCGGTTTTAGCGTCCGCTGAGCAATTTATTTATTATTCTGCTTTTCTGTCTTTAGCAATTAAATAATTAATCAACAATCGATAAATTTATTAAAAAAGGAGTTTTGTTCTTGTTTGCCTGCCATTCTATTACCAAACTGTTTCAGTTGACTATTTGTTAGCTCCTCATTCCATTAGTTTTTAGTCACTGAGTACCATTCCACCACAACTTCAATATTAGTAATTGTTCTGGAGCCAATCCTCCTTAGGCACTATCAGCCGAATTCTGTTGTCCAATTTCCTACGTAGGTATTTCAATGTTTTAGAGGAGCAGACAACCAATCTAAGACAATTATAGAATTAGTTGATTCCTTTTGTATTGGCATGTACAGTTTTTTAAGCAGTAATGCGCCACTGAGCTCAATGTTTGACAGAAGCCACCTTCATTTTTGCTGACACCGATCTCCTTAAAGGGAATCCTACATTTGATATAATTAACTTATATCTTATATGGCCAGCCACTTTAGGCCATTAATCTATATGTCGTGATGGTGTCAGAACTCCGGTTGCTAAAAATGGAGCACTAAAGGTTCCGTGGGGAAAAAGGTCTGCAGTTCATAAGTTTGGTGTGCCTAATTTAAGGTAAATCGTTTAGTACGGTAAAAACCGGGTTTTTGACAGATTTTTCGATCAGATTGCTATAGAGTTTTTGAAAAATAATTGAATTTACCGAAAAATTTATCTAAAATTGACTCTCGGCACAGAGCCTTAACATTACTATATTATGCATCAGCCTATCACAGCCCATAATAGTATGCACAAATACAAAATTGCATTGCATTGCAGGCTGCGTACCAATAGACAGGTAAAAATCAATTTTAAGTAAATTTTTCGGTAAAATCAATTATTTTTCAGAAACTCAACTCACTCACGGCAAACTGATCGAAAAATCTGTACTAATATTTTTACCGTAGTAATTGATTTACCCGACTATTGGTACGCAGCCTTAAGTTGTAGTTATAACTATAATAATAAAAGTTGTAAATAAAACATAATAACGAGAATAATATCAATAATAAGACTAAAAATAATGGAGGATGGTATGTTGTGGCCATCACAGTGTGCTGGTAAATGATAATCTCACGTTGAAGGGACACGGACACAAGGAAAGTTTTAAGCGAAAATGACTCGATTATACTAGCAATGTGTATTTGGATCCTATGAACCTCGAACGTCTTTATAAATGAGCTTTTTTATTCAAAAGGAATGTGTGGTTCACAAAATTTATGTATGAGTAAATCAGTTCTAAAGCGAAAAATTAAACTTGCCAGAAAAAAATATTTCTGTTTAAATGTTCAAGGTCAATCATTGTTGGTTGAAAATTTAATCTGAAATTTATTTTAATCTTTTAATTTTTCTCGTTTTTTGTAATCATTATTGCAAAAATTTAAAAGCTCCCACTTCCGGTACACAAATTTCCACAAAATTTCGTAAGGATCTCCCAATTAATGGAAAAAATTTAATTATGAAGTTTTATTCCGAACAAATTTTGTTTGCAACGAAATTTATAATCCAATCTCTTTGTTTTTAACCGTTTTTTGGTAAATGCTATATACTTTCCAAAATATTTGTTCCTATAGAAGCTACCACTTTTGGTGATCCGATTTCGGACAAACATCACTGGGACCTCCCAATTTATGGAAAAAGCTTAAGTTTAAAGTTTTATCTCGATCAATCAACCCGGGCGGGGCAGGGCTATTTTTTTTTTTTGAAAATCAGTTTTTGCCAAAAAAACGTAATTTCCGGTTAAATTTTGAAGAATTGGTCGGGACCGAATCTGTTAGTTCATAATCGTTTTTCTAATGAAAATGCAAATAGTTTTTTTAGTTTTGACGGGCGTACAGTTCTTCCGCAAGCGTAAATATTGTGCCAAATAAGGTTTGTCATACTTAAGATTGGAAGTCAACATAAAACCAAAATTTTTAGCAATATCTATGTTGGCAATTCTCACATTATTTAATTTAATAAGAGAGACTGATAGATTTGTCCTCTCTTTATATACAACATACGGAGTACTTTGGATTTTGATGTGTTAGCACTAGGCCATTCGATTTGCCCCAATTAGAAATAAGATGTAAACCTTCGTTGATTATAACGGCATTTGACTCATTAATTCCCCTTTACTATTTAAATAAATTTGAAGATCATCTGCATACGTGGTATTTACAATGAGAGATTACCTTGGCTATATGCAGATCCTTGCGAAACACCACAGTTAGTAGAGATGGGTTTAGATACCTGATTATTGTGTTGTTTTCCGCCTTCGTCTCGAAGTTTAACGATATAAGTTCCAACCCGCTTCATTTAATATCGTTGCCGGTCCTCCAAGCTTTTGGCCGTTTGTGGATTTTTTCCATAGGCCGTCATGTCAATCGTCTTCTAAACGGCTTGTGCTCACCTGTTCCTATAATAAACTTGAGAGATAAGTTCCATATATTTTCCTACTGACAATACTCTCTTATCTTCAAAAACCATTTTGATCTTCCACGAAGAGCTGGATCTCTTTCTGATTTTTGTAACTTTTGAACAGGGGCCGTTGCACTACGAATACTAATCACGCTGGCCAGCCTTCCTGCGAATTGCTAATCACCGCTTCCGATTAATCTGACCGCCACAGCAGTCATAACTGTTGGACCATCCACAATGCTCATCCGCCTTGGACGATATCTAAGTGGGCCACTCGACCAGTCTCAATTTATTCTGACCGGCATTCGTTCATGTTTTGAGTCACTATCCCATTCACGCTGCCACAATTGCTCTTCGGCATTATCCGAGAGCATCGCCGGACCTCCAACGAGTTTCTTCATCACCTGATCTCCTGACAGCATCAGGATTATAACTTTCTTTCATTTTACTGCAGAACCATTGTGTTACTGTCGTTTTACGTTTCATAAGCAATCTCTGCATCAAAACTATCGAAACCATCTTTGCCAGTTGATCCGTTATCATTCTGATTTATTATGGACAGTAACCCTCCTGGTTCTTGCTGAACAAATAAATAGCCCATTATGTTGAACATCAAAAATTCGAGTTGAAAGATTCAACAAATGTTTGTTGATTCAACAAATGTTGATCAAACTTTAGGTTTCAAAATCAAACTCGCAGTAAGACAACCAATAACTGCGCTATATCCATTTATTAAATGGAATCACTTGCTAGACTAAAATTTGATATTCTCAATCTGACCTCTGTCACCAATTGTTACGAATTTGCCCTGACAACCCAATTCAAATCACTGGATTTTTAGTACCGTTATAAATTTGATCGTTACGCCAACAATCCTCATAATTAACACCGCTTGCGGAACATTCCCAAATAATCTCTGAATAATTTCTTAATATTAACTGAACACTTACCACTAATGAAATATTCCCAAAAATACCAGAAAATTCCCACAATAATTGTCCTGCTATTATTCATAAAACTAAAACACAACAAGAAATAATTTCCATAATTATTTATTAATTCAACCATTTACAAATATTTTTAATCGCACCACTCTCTAGAGACTAACCCCCTGTGTTCATCGTATCCGATTTATATTCTGCGGTAAATATTTTTCTGTATGCGTATTTTGGTTCAAAAATAATTCTTCTCTCAATTCCCGAAACGCACTAGTGTTGAATAAATGTGTTTGTATTAGTAACAAACACGTCTAATTAGAGCGCACAATTCTCAGTTTTGATTTTTGGTTAAAATGTATATATTTTATAAATTAACAAACTTTATATTTAAAAAAAAAAATGTGTAAAACGTCACGTAAAAAATAAATTCACTTTCTTCAAAACTTAGCATTTTGCTTTAACGATGGCCCGAAACACTGAAGCGTTTACATTTAAACTGAAACGCCAAATCCCCATCTCAATACCATGGGCAAATATCATAAAACAGGATTGGAAGCACCAAAAATTTGAACCGACTCCACTTGCGATAAATTTTGATTCTTATGATCACAAAAACAACACACATACATGTATAACAATTGTGGTCTCACCTCTCAATTTCCGCACGAAATAGGTACTCCGATTGTCTGCGAATATCTGTCTGTTCCAGGCGAAACTGCTACTACGATAGCCTGCAAATAAAACTACATACTCTGTTTTAAAACTACTTCTCATGCTTAACTCTAGATGTCACTAATTTCCAAATGTCATTTATTTCATAACTCTTAATTGACCATTAATTAATGCCTTACCCAAGTAACCAATCCTCGCAGAATTTATGCCCACTAAACCATTAGGCGAGATCGTAACTAGATAAAAATTAAAACTAAATAATTGACGAGAATAAAATTCGTGATAGAAACATGTAAAATTTTAATAAAAAATCAAAGTAAAACGTAAATTTAATATATGTGTGTAATAATAGTAAACCAGTACAGTTTTCGTCCAAGCACGTTGATAACTGATCAAACTTTTTCTCTGAAGATTGTGGTAGAAAAATGCTACGAAAATAACATCCCTGTACATTTTCTATTCATAGATTTTTATCAGGCGTTTGATAGCATCCAGAGGAACAGATTCTGGTCATATTTGGACATTCCTTCAAAATTGATAATCACGTACAAAGTATTAATGGATGGCTGTGTAAAGCAAGGAGATTGCGAAGGCTTTCGAAATAACATCAGGAGTGCGGCAAAGTGACCCAATAGCCTAAATTCTATTCAAATTTTTACTGAAATAAGCCATTCGCCTGCTCAATAATAGCGCAGCGCAACTGTTTATAAATATTATAAATCAAACCAAATATTATAGCTTACGCGACATTCTGGGTCGTAACATCGTGTCTCAAAGAAGTTCTGCTCGCATTGGATACAGCAGCCCAACAAATTCACCTCAATATCAATGAAGCGAGATACTACATACCCAAATACGAGAAGACAAACACGTGGAGACGTTTTTTTATAGGCGACCCACAATACGAATGGGTGATGATTTTAAATACAAAACGACCATTGTATTTGTGAAAAAGTCAGTCTCTGCAAATATAACATCGTGGATAGGGCACTTTGAATGCTAACGGCCCTGGACATCTAAAATCTTCCCATTTTTGAGCGCGACATTAGAAATGATCTGGACAACATCGACATAATCCGAATAATCAAATCATCAAGGCTTAACTCGAACAAAATCTCGCGGGACATCCTCTATTCGGTGGATGAGCGTTGTCGGAAAAAACCTTCAAACTCTTCGTTATCGTGCCTTGTGATTTTTATTTTCTTGTAAAATATTCAAGCCAACTTTGATCATTTTTCGCATATTTTGAAAACTGTAATATTGTTTAAACAATCTTGACTGTAATTTTTATCGTTATTAAAAATTCTTATTTCTAAATACGAAGAACAATAAAAGATTTTTTTTTGTAATTCTGTGATAGATCAAAACTAAAACTACTGATCTCTAAATGTATCATAAAAATGTTTATGTATGAAAATGACGTCTAACTTATCCGTGTTGCCATATATTTTGTATAATGTATATCAAATTCTTTGTATTGTCAACATGTTGATTTTACTTAAGATGTTGTTGGTCGATCTAAAAGCGCATTCTGTCTTGCCCATTTCGTGACCATAGTCATAGAGTTGGCCAAAGTTTTAAACGCGTGTATGGAATTCGCGATGTTGTGAAAATTGTCCGATTGAATGAAATAAAAATATTGATTAGAAATTAACACGTGTTTTTATTGATTAAATTATAATACATCGTTATCAGATCGTGTAAGTCTAAATAAAACCAATTGCAAACATGCATATTTCGTTAAGTTTGCGCCTTAA
The DNA here is from genome assembly GCA_932526605.1 of Nephrotoma flavescens. Lineage (NCBI taxonomy): Eukaryota > Metazoa > Arthropoda > Insecta > Diptera > Tipulidae > Nephrotoma > Nephrotoma flavescens. Next base: position 323,949,067 of record OW052220.1, read on the forward strand.
TCAATTTGGGGTTAACGATAAGAAATATTTCAGCCCGAATTTCGATATGTTTTTACACATTAAAAGAAATATTTCTTTGCACACACATTTTTTGTTTGCTATCGTTATACTGATAATGTGTGTGACGTCACAACTTATGTCAGTGACGTAATTAGACGCGCGAGTTAATTTTAATTTTGCTTTTCTGGTGCGATTAACAAATTGTTGTCTGTGTATTTGTATTTCGCTTGGTCTCAAGTTTAGCGTTCGTGATTTGTTTATCGGTTCGGCGCGCTAATGGTTTAAATTCATAGATAGGCTTAGAGTACATACATATTTATTACTAATTTATTTTGTGTAAATTTTTTACTACACATACTGCGGATTTAACAACTCGTTATCTGTCAAATGCGCTAATAACCTCTTGTACGAGTGTAATTATTATTCATACACATATTTAAAGTTTGATAATGAAATTTTTTTTCATAATTTTTTGTATTTTTATTTTATTTTAGATACACAACATCAGTACAAATTAATCAGTTGTTATGTGAATAGAACAGTACAATAGACGTTGAGTGGTTCTATTAAGACTTAATTATATAAATACACAATAATTAGTTTTTTTTGTGGTTTTTCGTTAGAACAATAGTTCAGTTAAATTCAAGACTAAGAACACTTGTGGTAGTGCACTAGAGTAGTGAAATTTTAACAGTGCGCGATAGTAAAATGGCTGGAATCATTGACAATTTGGATTCTGGAAATAATGAATTAAATGAAAAATTAATCGAATGGCTGAAATGGGATAAGGTAAGCAATACTATTACTTAAACGAAGTAATTTTTGTTTTATCAGAACTTATACTTTATGTTGTCACAGTTTATGCTTTTGACAATTGAAGGTGACTTTTTTCCACGTGATATTTACCTAAAATGTATATTTGAGTTGTATCGTCGATGCGATACAGCTGTTTTTGGATTTATTATTCAAAATTTCCTCGTTATGGTTAGATCTTATTACTAATTGAAGGTCATTTCGCATTCTTACAGATAATTTAATATTTTTAAAGAAATTGTGATTGTTATTTTTAATTATTCCAATTAATATATGTGTAAACAAATCGGGTACATTAAAATCCCGGAAAAATATAAAAATAAACTTATTGTAGAAATGTAAGTCTATGTTTGTTTGCATGGTAAAAGTACGAGGGTTTATCAATGTTTACTTACCTTTATTAGCTTGCGTACATAATTTTGGGGTTTACGTTAAAACTTCACGATGAATCTGATTAAATATAATTATATTTTTAATTAAAAATTTATCACTCTTGTGGTTGTGATAAAAAAAAAATAATTTGTTTGTCTACTACAGTTGCTACAGTTTCAACATACGACAAAAATTTGCTCACATCTGTTAATTAGCGGAAAATTCCTTCTTGATATTGTATGCGTGATATGTAAATTGTAAATTTGGAAAAGTGAATAATACCTTTTACTTTGTTACTATGAGTCGCAACTGTTTACTTGTTAATAACTAGTCACCGTGGGTCTACCTGTTTTTCGATGTCCAAATAATTGACAATTGTATGGATCTGGATTAAAAATGTTATAAGCTTATTTCCTTTCCATTTTTCTCCATAACTCATGCGATAATTTGCCGTAAATGCTCATCATATCAAAAATAACATATGTTTTAACCATCATTTTTTATACTGTTCGGTGTTCGGTTGTAAAATAATCTAAAATAAATAATTTGTTTTTTGTTATATAATCGGTCAAATAAATAAAGAGGCTGAAAAGTATAGAACTATAACCTGCTGCAGTTTGGCTGGGATTTAAATAAATAAGGTAGAGGACTGAGTCATCGTTGATTGAACCCTTTTCCCCTTCGCCGCATAATTGCGAACCTCAAGTTAGTAGAACCTAGCAAGCAGCAAATACTACGGAAAGTTAAAGGCTAATTAAATGCTCTAATAAAAAGTTTTATGTTCCACTAAAATATTCCATTTTAGAACTAGCAGAACCAAAAATCGAAAGCCCGGTCGAAAATCCACTTTAGAAAGTTCCACTCGTTCTTGATAAAATATTAGGGTTCACTTATGGCCAGCTGAATCAATATCGAAAATTGTGCAAAATACTACAGTTAATTAAATGCCTCATTAAAAATTTAATCTTTTAATTATTTGAGGGGGTTCGTGGTAAGAAAGAGATAATGCAACCACAACTTCACCATTAAAGCTCTTGTGTTAGTACAAATTTTACAAACCAAATATCGCAGATTGACCTTTCTTAAACACCTCCTAATTATACAATAAAAATATAAATAAAATATTCTATTTTTGGTGGGGTAAAGGTCTGAGTTAACGGTCATTTTTCTCCCGCGTTATTTATTTAAATTCCTGGCCGACTGAACGAGCTCGGTTTCAAGAGCTCAGAAGTAGCAGTATATGTAGTGGGAAACTGGCCAACAACGATTAAAATATTTGTGCATACTACAAGTACTCCTCCCTTACTTAGACGAGCCCCTACTGTGTACATTATTTTAGTAAGAAAACTGCATTACAAAACCGAAACTGATTTGCCGGAAAATTACAATTTTGAAGTTAGAGTAGAACTTTTTATCTGTGCTTTTATCATTTGATAGCACTCGTAAAGTTTCGAATAGCTGATGCAATTATTCGTAAGCTGTATTTATTGTCATACATATTGATTTTCTGGGTGTTTAAGGTTTTCCAGAATGTCTGCCTATAAATTTAAAAAAACTACCGCTCTGACGAAATACTTGCATCAGCTATTTAACAAGTTTGACTGGCTATCTAATCACAAACCCATTAATGAATGATAAAGTTTTAATATTATTTTTATTATCTGCTAAGGTCATACCTCAACATTTAATACTGTTACTTTTAGCTAACTTAAATATGTTATTTTTTGTAGTAGAGCTCACATATTTTTACTTTTTTAATTGACTGGAACCCATACAGGCTCAATTCATGTCTTTATGGGCAAAGGGTCGAACAAGCACGTTGTAGAGACTGTTTAAGTTTGAAACAATAAATAACCGGGCAATTAACTCCTCGTACTTATATTGAAATCCATACAGTAGGATACAAAATGAATGCAGTCATAATCTCCTTAATATGAAAGATGAAAAATATTTAGTGGACATTTTACTTCTGCCTGAAAACACCTAATTATGTTTCGTGGTAGCTTCCCATTACCTTTATCACTAGATAGTAGAACTCAGAATCAATGAATGTTGTAATCCCGATTTAGATAGACAAAGCGCAATTTTATTACCTTCATTGTTGCATTGAGGAAGAATGTACATTGGCTTTGCTAGCCATTGCTAAGCTGCTACTAAGTGAAATATGAGTTGTGTCAGTTTAACTAATTTTATAAAGCTGACACTGAAAAAATTCACATATTCTAACAATATTATGTAGCATTTAGCATCTTTCCCGTCATCTTGAAGATGAGTTGGGATCGAATTTCATTTATGTTGCATTTGAAGATGAACTAACTAAAAAAATTAAACCTAAACCGGACCTTCCTATTTTCGGTACCGTATCGGCTGCTGTACCAATACCAGACAGTAGCGTAGAATCGGTAAAAGATCCTCGACGAATATCACAAATTATGAAATACGGCTTTCCGAGTTTGGATAATGTACGATCGTTTGATGATTATGTATTCTTGTACGATAGGCGAAATCGCCTGGCACATTGGGTGTTTCAACATTTAACGGCCCATAATGTGAAACACAATGATGCTGTTGATCATTCTAAATGTGAATTTAAAGCGGACGAAAGTATCCATCCGTTTTTTCGGTCGCAGAATACAGATTATAAAAAATCTGGTTTCGATCGCGGACATATGGCCGCAGCTGGAAATCACAAATCACATCAAAAACATGTTGAGCAAACCTTTTTACTATGTAATATGGCGCCACAGGTTGGGCGCCACTGTAGCATTTAGCATGATGTGAAAGGTATTTGAACTGGAAAAATTTAATTAAAACAAAAAATAAATAAATACCGTCCACAACATGCTTGCTATAGATTTGACCTACTCAGGGACTCAAGCGGTTGTTGCGCGGCTATAGGCATCAGGGAGTGGGGTAGGGATTAGAGTGTGAGTAGGCCAGGTTTAACCGCTATAAATTAGGAAATATTATTACCTTCATTCTCGGCACTCACCCTAATTCATTCTCGTTGCTATCACAAATTTATCTCATTTCAATGTTTAAATGAGAAGACATAAAATTTTAAATTTTTAAACAAAAATGACAAATTATTTATTGAAAAAAAAACAAAGTATTCAAGAAAATGTAGTAGGTAAATAAAACAAATTAAAATGTAATAAATCTAACTACCTATAACCGACTTAAATAATTGTACCCCGACACCAGATTAATAAACTAACAATTTTCACTAAATTATACAAAAAAAACCGTAAATATAAATTTAAAATTAACGTAATTTAAAAAAAAATTAATAAATTTAATTTGAATTATAGACTTATAGATGGTAAAAATGTGTAACAATCACAACAATCAGTTTCGAACGGATGAGATTATTGATTTGAAAAAGTCAGTCTTCTCATCAGGTTGCGACGACTGATGTTGTATAATTTTACATTGGAATATTGTCAATATATAATATAGAACAATACCATGTAGTTGTACTACTAGCGAATTACTGCGTAGCGTACGAAATTCTAATTTTTCACATTCTCCATCTATATTCTATTCTCACAACTTAACTTTTCGTATTTACGAATTTTTATATTTTACTTTGTTTTTTTCGATTGTAATGGTGTTATTATGATGCTACTGAAGTTAGCCGAAAATTTCAGCTGAAAAACCCTGCATTATCGACATATTTTGTATCAGGTGGTAGTAAAAAATTCTGTTATTATGTGCCGAAAATTACATGTAATTGAAGTTATAGCAGTAAATTTTCGCCGAAAAAAATTTCATAAATCAATATAACATAATTCGAATGTTTAAAGGTAATATGAACTGGGTGAAGTTAGACTAATTCGTAAATAGCTGGATCCCGTATTTATAATTTGTCGTGTTAGGGATGAATTTGAGTTATGGGACTAATAGTGAACACCTGTGCCAAAAACCAGGCCATATTTTATGTAGCATCATAGTGAAATAAATTAAAAGAACGACGCTTGTTCAGTTCCAATTTCCGTGTACAATGTACAATGCGTCCGCCTTCCAACAAATTCGCTGCTATTTCAGATGAAGCCAATGCCAGGTCAATTTCAATGCCAACAGCAATGACGAGTACGTTTTTGCAGTCCCTCCAGGAGCATCCACAAAGTAAATGCCACCATTTCCATTGTTCACAGCTCCTACCAAAAGTCGCTTGTTTATTCAATTGCGGAACATTTGTACGAACTGCTTCGGCTAATGCTTTAGTGTCGTATTGTTGTTCTCTTCAACGATTAGGTAATATCATGCTCAAATTCGACAACACTTTATTCGCCAACACAGGTCTTCTATCATAATCAATGCCTCACTTTTATTTCTGCTTTCGTCTTTATATTTCACCTACAAATTGTTTGGATTCGAAGGGGAACACGTAGATATGATAATCGCAAAATATGTGCGGATTTGATGAGGTGATGAAGATATGACGGAATTTTTGAGCGTACTATCCCAATCCGAATCGTTATCAAGCAACTGTAAGAGTTTACACTCCTCACGATAAGTCGCAGACAAATGCTCATTAACGGTTGGACATGGAAGATGGGTCGGCCCATGAGTTGAAACGATGTCGGACCACGAACATTTACCAATAACAATCGAAGATAGCAACATAAATAGTTATTTAGATGCACAGTGTAGATGCAACCCATCTTACCCTTGACAACTGTAGATCACCCATTGTCCGCTACTGATCGCCCACGATTCAATTGGTATCCGTATTGCATGTGACAGTGTCCGCAATCAGGTCTCTCGGATATCGCTTGAAACACTTGCCATCGATCATACAGGTCGTTGTTGAAAACTACGCAAGGTTCATGGATCATATTCTTAGACATCACTGCACCCAATTTCGGATCAACAGCTTCATCCGGGATTTCGGGTGCAATGATGGAAACAATTTCACCCGATCTGATTTTTTTGAGAAACAAAACCAAAATGTGCGCATGAAGCATACCAAATTTTTGCCATTCATCGTGGTACATTAAAAAATGATCTTGGCCAAACAAACGCTGCTTTATGATCAAATTCATCCAATAATTTTTAACTTCACCCAGTTCAAACTACCACTAAACATGCGTCCAGATTTTAATTTATTTCACTATGATGCTACATGCAATATGGTCTGATTTTTGGCACAGGTGTTCACTGTTAGGGCCACAACTCAAACTCATTGTCCTCTAACACGACAAATTATAAATATTTTATCCAGCAGTTTACGTATTGGTCTAACATCATCCAGTTCATATTACCTTTAAACTTTCGAGTTATGTGATATTGATTTATGAAATTTTTTTTTCGGCGAAAATTTGCTGCTGTAACATCAATTACATGTAATTTTCGGCTCATAACAACAGAATTTTTTACTACCACCTGATACAAAATATATCGATAATGCAGCGCTGAAATTTTCGCCCCAACCCATTCCAGTTTGGGTGGATTCTATTATTGATTTTTTCACTTTTTATCTTGGTTTATAATTTATAAAACAATTTATTAAGATATGCGATACTCACTCACATAACGATTTACTTAAATTATTTATATTTAATTTTCTAAACAATTCTCATTTAAAATTATCTACTTAATCAAAGTTAGATAACATTCCACTTTCTTGAATTTATTTTCCACCATTTTGTTAAAATAATTTTAAGTAAAATTAAAAATATTTCGTCCTATCAAACTCAAACCAAAAAATGACTTGAAAAATCCTAAAATTTACTTCATTTTGCAAAAAAAAAAATAAAATCCAACAAACAAATCGCGCCCAAAAACCTGTCTAAGGTTTGCTAAGTCACTTTTTCATACCATACTTAAGCGGTTCGACGCGTTGTCTGTCTTATATCATTTTTGTGCAAATTGATCAACCTACATTCTCGACCAATCGATATTATCAATTGATCGATCGATATTATATTTCTCACGATCATTCACAAGTTATCATTTTCGAACTGACAATATTAATCGAGATTTAGGGATTAATATAATTGAGTAAGGCGAAGCAAAGACAATAAATAAATTTAAATGCATTAATTTCAAAAAAACTTGTAACGACGCCATTCGGAATCGTTACAATTACAGCTCGACTAGCATTTAGTGGTTCACTTGCATACCGAAACTAACATTATGACAATATTTAGTGGCCTAAGTGGTCTCCGATGTTCGGGTATACAAATATATTATAACAAATTTTTTCTACACGATCTTCATGAATCAATAAGAAATATTTTCGTGTTTGAATTAATTTGTTAAATTTGCATTTGATTCCTTGTTTTGCCTCTTAAAAAAGAGAATTCGTCAGTCGTCCATCTTAGAACTGGTGGTTCTAGTATAATATCTTCTAAATTATCACAATGGCAAATTTATTGTAATCTGTGTAATCTTGTGTAACTAAATATTTAAATCCGGTGCCTGACTGTGAAAAAGTATTTGGACTGAGTGTTGTTGTTTCGAATTATATTTTTTTTAATTTTGTATCTCATACGTTTTGACTGCGTTCATATGGAAGTGAGTCCATATCACGGTACGACGACTCTACTCAGGTTTTAGCTTTTTATTATTTTTTGTCCAACTTTATCAATTAATTAATTCCAAGCGATTTCGAAACATATCGTCATCTAAGGCTATTTTGTTGTGTTTTCAGATAACATGGAATATATTAGAATCGCCGAACATTAATACATATTTTACAAAGCAACCTTTCATTTTGATTTTAATCCAGAATATTTAAGCTAAATTTTTCGACAAAGTTATCACAGAAGTTATAAAAGTTTCGAACTTATTACAAGATTCTGAAAAAATCAGCAATATTATTAGGCCATGGCAACTGAATATTACAACACAATGATCACAATTTGTGTTGTCCTTCACAAATGTTCAATGTCAAATATTTTTGATTAAATTCGCATCTCATCGATTTTTGTGATTTGGATTGTGGCGTGAACATATTTTTTGGTATTTTATTTTTTAGCTTTGATATATTTCTTATGGTTCACAATACTCATTTAATTTCAGTTTGAAAAAGATTTGAGGGCATCAAAATATAAAGTCAATCGGCTTTTCCCCTCGGTGCGTCGGAACATTTACAATCTAAGAAGTTTAAATTGTTGAAAAAACTAATCAATTTTGCTTGGTCGTTCAACTTACTCTAATCTGGTTCAATTGACGGATTATACAGTAAACTCGCGTGACATGTTTACCGATTTTAAGAAAATATTTGAAAAGATTTCTCACCAACTTCTTTTATTTAATCTGCGTTCATTTGTTGTTCACTCAAATTTGCTACCGGCGAACGGCGAAAATTCTAATAATTACAGGTTAATGTTTCCGCTATAATGTTGCCGCCCCGGTGGCAAAGTGGTCGGCATGCTTGCTCAGCGACCGGAGGTCCCGGGTTCGATTCCCGGTGGTGACAAGGAAAAATTTCACGGCTGGTTTAGGATCAATGAATTAATCACTCATTATCCGAAATGAAAATATGATCATTAAACCTCATTTGAGGCGGCCAAATCCCTTGATGGGATATAGTGTCAGAGAGAGAGGGTTTCCGCTATAAAACATCTTTACGTCTAGGCTAGAATAAGAGTATGTTGTTGGGACCCACAGTATAATGTTCCTTCTGAAAGGATTGAAAAAATTCAATGGAAAATCAAACGATCTCTTCCCACTTTCAAAGTCGTCTCGATATATAGAATTACAGATTAAATAATAAAACAGATTAAATAATCAATAGCTATTTCGTCACCCTCGTTAGTTTAATAAGTAGAGTGCTTGCTCTGTTATTCGGGGGTCCCGAATTCGATTCCTGGTGGTGACCAGTAAAAAAAGTGGCAACTGGGTGTTTCGTGTCATATGTTATTTATATATTTTCGTCCATTTCCAAATTTTCACATTTACAGCCATAGTAGTTACGGCTTTGTCCTTAATATTTTATACGTTAGACTGATAAAAATATCTTTCGATAGTACACGGCTTCAAAGATTTTCTCATTTAGATTCTCTCTCTACTAACCGTAGTTTCTACTATATATAACTGCTGCAAGGTCACATATAACTAGGGATACTAAATATATAATATTAGAATTTAATCAGTCTTCTTTTGTGATAAAAATGTCGATTCAACTTACTTAAGTGATTTATAAAGTAAAATTATACCATTAACGAGAGAAACCAAATCATTAAAAAGTTAGGAAGAGCTAACCCAATTTTAGGGTATCCATTTCCTCTTCATATTATTTGTTTTACAAATCGAAAACTGAATTTTCTTCACAACGATCCAAATTCCAGCTATTGATATGGGGGTAAAAATGTTTGATTTCTTTTTGTGTTTCTTTTCATTTAATTAATTTTTTGTATAAATAGTATTTAGTTGAACAGAAATGAAAGGAACAGCACACAATTTTCGTTAGTATCGTTTTGTAACCTTGTTTAAATAATGGACGTACAAAAAATTTTAAATTATTATTTAACTGGTAATGTTTACATAATGTTCGTGTAGTTACGAGTACGGTAATATTTCTATGTTACAGGCGGTTTCCTTCTATCCTCCTTTCAGTCAAAGGGGTTGATACATGTGTTCTCGCGTCCATGTTTATAAAATAATCTCGGAAATTTAAGGCAATGCGAGCTAATGTAAAATTCGATTAAGTTTTACATTAACTTGTGCTCCTTTCGAAAAACTTTCGAAACTTCTAAGACAATCTGTTCGAAACCTGTGTAAAACCCGCATTTAACTGAAGTCTGTAAAAATTTGCTAAAATTGTCCAATTCTCGATATAGATTTTTTATTTTACTTTAGGTTGCGGGCGAGGATTCAAGCGCAATCAATTTCTACAGTAAAGGTCGAGTTTACCACACCGCTATAGGCTAAACAGTTCCTTTTAAAATAAAATATCGCTGAGAACCATTATGAAAAAATGGCAACGCTGCTGTGTGCTTATATAACATCAACCAAAAATTGAGATTTTATAATTATTAGAGTAAATAGCAAACGAAATGCGTATTTACCCCAAGTGTACAATTATAATTTCAATTTTTACCCCGAAGGATAAACAAATTTTTTGATTCAATTTTTTGGTAAAGGTTTTGGAGATTATAACGAGTATCCGCTTAAATTGCAAACAATTCCTACAAAATCATTTGCTCCTACTCCTGCGTAACGAAAAATATTTTTAAGACAAATCAATCTGGAAAATAAGATAATAAGTGTGAAGCTAAACTAATGGTTATCATATACAACGGGAAGTATACGGAATTCTCATTTCGTCGATACGATTTCATCAAAAGAGAAAGCCTTGCTAGATTTGCTGACTTTTTACTGACATAATTTATTGAAGAAACCAGGATAATCGTATAAGTACCAAAATTGAATTGCAATTGTTTCCAGATCCTTTCTGCTAGTTATAAGTAACGCGTCCGTTTTTTGTTCAGCAAACTGCAGCCATTATTAAATTATAACCACAGTATCTTTCCACGTGTTCTATCTCTCCACGGTCCTTGTGCTTAGACACTGCCCACGGAAATAGCCATCTGCAATATGCACGCTGGAAAATAGATGAATTTTCATGGGCGCGGTTTTTATTTGTAACGTTTTGCTTGATCACGTCAATTCACCTTACATCTTCGAAAACACACCAATTCATCTCAACACCATTCTACAAACTATGGAGAAAACAACTCCATTAAGCATTGGGCCTAGTACAGTACCCTAAGGGACCTCATAAGTAACAATGTACTCATTGCGCCCTTCTTCCGCGTGTACATTAATTCAGATTTTTTGTTCCCTATTTCGTTATATTGAGAGCGCTTTCTCAAGTATGATTTAAGCCTGTTTACAAACGGAATACAGAAATTTGTATAACCATTTAAAGGTTTTACACTGCCTGATGGAGTCAAAGGCCTTAGCAAAGTCTATGTATCCTACTTGCCATTTTCAATTTCTTTTATCGTGTTGGTAATGAACTTCGTAAGATTGGTTGCCATTGATCTTTTTGACATAAAACTATGTTAAATTGATTGTGATATGTATCGTGGTGCCATGGCCCTGCATGAATTGCACATTGCTACCTCGAATAACTTAAGAATTTATGAAATTGACGCGTTATACATCATTCCGTGTTCCAGCTTTGAATATTGGTGTTGCTCTTGTTCCACTTCTGAGGAAAAATCTCTTTATTCAATAATTGATTGAAAAGAAGGCACAGAGAAATTACCAAATTTATGCAGTCTCTTAATAATGAAGCTGGTATACCACCTGGGCCGTATTCATCTCTAAATGTTTCTAGGCCGTGATGAATATCTTCCGCTTCAATTAGTGGAATTTGTGTAGATACATTTTTGGTACTATCACTTAGTTTGAAAGTTTTTTGAAATTAAAAGAAAGTGGGGTGTAGGCGATGCAGTGCACCTAGATAAAAATTTTTGCTATATGATGTTATTTTATGTCGACGGCTCCAATGTTTGGCTATAGATGGCAGTATAATTAAATAAACGATTCAAGTTTTCTGTAAAATCTTTTTCCGCAAACGTTCGTTTGTATAGATACATTATTGGTGCTATCACTTGATTGGTTGGTCACAAAATTTTAACAAAAATGCATTTATGTCATCATATGTTCCGAATAAGCGTTAGTCTCACGCTTTGTTTTAAGGTAGCTCCAACCGTATTTTGTATCGTTCCTCATTTTATCTTGAATACAAGAGATACAACTTTTGAACTTTGTTTGGTAGTAGCTTTTATTGTATTGGTTGCATGTCTCGGAGTAGCATTGGATTTTCTCTTTGTAAGTCGCGCCTTTTTTATTGTTCAGGTTTATTAGGTCGTACCTTGGACAGTCATGGTACACTTTAGTGACAGCGGTGGGGACAAATAAATGTATTCCCTTACAGAGAAGTGTATGGAATTTGTTTATATTTAGGTCATCGCTGTTATAATTCGTCCCAGCTGATGTTCTGACATTCTGTTTACATTTTGGAAGTAGAGTGTCAGATTATTTTCGTCATGATAACTCGGCCTATGTTTGGCAATAATCGATTGGCCGTTACTGGTTTTAGATCTGGATTTCACAATGAAATGTTGGAGATCCTGAAAATGCTCGTAAACATGAATACAGTCAATCATTTATTTAACTATATAAATACAATCAAGGCTATTTAATAGAGGTCGGCTATTTGTCACGAATTTTGCATTATGCAAATCTGGTTCCAAAATGAATTTCCATTGTGGTTCGGGAAAGTATCCAATTTTAATGAAACTTAACCATTTCTCAACAAATTTGAATCAAGCTCAGTTCGTATGTTAAAACTTAAGTTTCTAAAGGGTCAGTTTTTATTTAATGTCACTTTTGGGACGTGTAGTGCTGATGACTTGAATGAGATTAAAGTTCATTAGTTTGGGAGATATTGACGAAAGCTAGTTTTGTTTTAATTATAACCTATACTTTTTGATTAGGGATCGTAGCGATATCCCAAAAAAATAAATCCTAAGGATACAAAATCCCAAATGAAAAATAAATCCCAAAAAGTATAATCCACAAAATGAAAATCCCAAATATGAAAATCCCATAATTTCAAAAAAGCAGAAATCCCAAATTTGATGATCCCAACATTTCAAAAAATACTCAAAATTAATAAAGAGCGGACATTAAAAACTTATTTATTTCAAATTTGTAAAGCATTTATTAGGCAAAACATGTAAATATCTAAAACAAAATTAATGTGTAAGATGAATATTGTGAGCAATATTTTTTAAATATTCCAGTTTTGTAGTTGAAAGTCTACTTTTTATAACTCGTTTAATATTTTTATATTTGTTAATATTCTGTTTCTTTTTCGGAAATCTTTGTCCGGTATTGATCTTTTCAATGATGGTTTTAGAAACAATAAGTTCCTTTCCAAGGTGGGATATTATTCTGTACAACCCACTGTTCTGCTTCCCCACAATAACCTTAAGGCGACGGTGCCACGCCTCGACGCTGTTTTGCGTACGAGGGAAATTACTTTTTGCAGCGTTTTCGACGGACCAAAAACTAGGGTCATAACGCGGTTTTTTGTTAGGGCTGCTTCCAGTTATGTAATTACATTTAATCAATCTAGCTATTTTTTTTTGCATTATCATCTTTAAGATTATTATACAATGAAGTATAATAAAGAGACATTTCATCAGGAGAAACAAATGCGAGGCTTTTTATCATCCTAACTTCGAGACTAAAATCTTCACATTTTCCGTATTTACTCGCTGCTCCACACTTTTGCACTTGTCGCCATAAGATTTGGCCGAAATGAAAAAGGCAGCCTTTGAATTCTGCGTTAGGAAAATATTCTTCGGCTGCTAAATAAATAGTTTTTTTCAAAATCGGTAATGATCCTTTGTGGATTCAAATGAATACCGTGTTGACAGGCTATACGATGCAATTCATAAAAAAAATCAGAGTAACAGCTCTTAGTCTTTTTCGTCATTAAGCAAAACACTAAACGTACGACTTCATTTTCGATTTTCCCATGAATGCTAAAAAGCTGGGCCATTATAGACGGTACTACATAAAAAGTTCCATCCATTAAGCAGCAGGAACACTCGGACAATACTTTTAAATTAGTTATGGTTCCCAGAATAATATTTTTTTCATTTCCAACTTTCTTCTCTGCGAGAACAAACAGCTCATTTTCGAAAAAACATAATTGCTGCGGTATATTAATTTCATCGACATTTTCGGGCTCTTTGATTTTGCTTGAGCGAATTCGGGTTATTTTACTTTTTTGTGCCATCTTATTTGGAAGGTAAACACGTACGTTGGGTTTACATTCTACAATGACTTCCCAAATTATTTGCGATGGTGGTACGGAACTATTTAGAGCCTGGTTTTTTAGCTTTGCATTACAGCCAGCAAGATCAATTTCTGAAGCTCTAGGATCATGTGAATGATCAAACAACGAAGATATAATTTGGTGTTCATTTTTGTCAAGAAATGTAGAGATTTTGCATTTGCAAGAAATTTTTTTTCTTTGTGCGCATCTCCATTTATAAGTATTATTTTTCTCTGAGTCCAAATAGTATCAGTATCCGTCGTGATGTAAATTATTCCCACCTTTGTTCTTTTTGACTATCTTCATTTTGTTTTGAGACCTAAGTACAAATATATTGAATAATAAACTAATTTTTTATGCATTTATGCATACATGTAAAATAAATATGTACATATCTTTAAAATTATTTGTAAGAAATGATTTTGGTTTGAAATTGGAAAAATAAACGAAATCTGATTTGAACATTTGAAATATTCAGACTACTACTATAAATGAACACTCTCTTTAATCTCTGTAATGTCAAAACTACTGTAAAATATGTAAACTTAAGATTAACTCACAATTTTGTTAGAGGATATTTTGTATAATTCGCATAATACATTATGCCGTATTATATATTATTACTACTTCATTAAAAAATTCTGAGTATGCTGTTGTAGAATTTTTTAATGAAGTAGCAACAATATAGTGCCAGAGAGAGAGAGAGAGAGAGAGAGAGAAAATATATAATACGCCATAATATATGTATTATGCGAATTATACAAAATATCCTCTAACAAAATTGTGAGTTAATCTTAAGTTTACATACAGGGTTATCCAATTCGAAGTTGATAAAGTAGAAATCTGTATACCGACATCTGTCAAATATAAACGTCAAGTACGCTGTCATTTATTTAGTTGACATTCTGCCATTTAAGAATATGGAGCATTTAACAATCGCAAATTGGGCGTTGGAAAAACAGGCCGTCGATGCTGATTTTTCGAACAAAATTTTCTTCAGTGATGAAGCTCATTTTTCGCTTGGTGGATACGTTAATAAGCAAAACTGTAGAATTTGGGGCTCAGAAAATCCACAATTGATTGTAGAGAAGCCATTACACCCGGAAAAAGTTACTGTTTGGTGCGCATTGTGGTCTGGTGGTGTGATTGGGCCGTATTTTTTTGAGAACAACCATGGACGAACCGTTACCGTCAATTCTGAGCGCTATGGCCGCATGTTAACCGATTATTTTTTTACGAAAATCGAAGATTATGATCTTGACGATATGTGGTTCCAGCAGGATGGAGCAACCAGTCACGTAACACGAGCAAATCGAAATCTTTTGCAAGAGAAATTTCCTGGACGTTTGATTTCGCGATTGGCTGATGTCAATTAGCCTCCAAGATCCTGTGATTTAACGCCTTTGGATTTCTTTTTGTGGGGCTACGCGAAAGATCGTGTTTACGCAAACAATCCTCAAACTCTTGACGAATTGAAAACTAATATTCGTAAGGTAATGGCCGAGATACCGCCCGAAATGTGCCGAAAAGTCATTGAAAATTACCTCAAAAGAATCAGGGCCTGTAAGAAGTCCCGTGGAGGACATTTGAATGATATCTTGTTTAACTGGCAAGGATCAATCTGTAAAATGAAATAAAAATTACAATACATTCCGAATATTTTGTGTGTTTTTTTTAAGTTTACTTTATCAACCTCGAATTGGATAACCCTTTATTTTACAGTAGTTTTGATATTACAGAGATCACCTGAAATAATTAATAAGTCAAACTAAAGAAAGAAAAAAATCAGTAAAATTGTTTATTGAAATATTCCTAATTGTAAAACCCCGTTGTTAAGAAGAATATTTATTAAAACACGTGCGCGCGTGTTTTAATAAATATTCTTCTTAACGGGATTTTACAATTTGGGATTTTAAAATTTGGGATTTTGAAATTTGGGATTTTGTATTTTGGGATTTTATAATTTTGGGATTTTTATTTTGGGATTTTCAATATGGGATTTTGAATTTGGGATTACGTACCCAACCCTTTTGATTAAGCAGTTAAAATTAAATAAATAAATACTTTTAGTCCTGGACAAAAATGGACGGTATTTCAGCAAATTTTCGCTAAGTTCTAACACATTGTAATGACAAATAAAAGTAAATAAAATCTTTCACTAATGTTCTATTATTTTTAAACCGCGCGATTGTCTATAACACGAAATCTATAGCCCGCAAGTCTGACTCGCATTTGGTCGGATTTTCTTTCTACCCCATGAATTATGCGGAAAAGTTGATTTTTGATAAAAAAAAATTATAGCATGTACGATAAAATCGATTAGGAGGAATGAAGGGGTTCTAAAATAAATTTACAATGCAAATGGTGCCTGTTAGTTTTTTGAAATTGAAAAAAAAATTGGGTGTGTACATCTTGATACTAATGGCCGCATTGTTTTAAAAATGTTGCTATAATATGTAATATCTCAACATAATAAGTAAGAATTAATTTGTTATATTATTATTAAAATATGCATTAAACATTTCGTTAAACATCTAAAGGTAAAGTATTGTTTACGAACATTTATGCCACCTACAGTTCAGAAAAGAAACTGTAGACATAAATTTGATGACGTATGAAACAGTACTGCCTGATACTCTAGGTGTATTGGTGTAGGGCGACAACATGCATGAGTAGTTCTTTCCTGAAATCGTACTGTTACATCCGATTATATAAAATTAATCAGGTACCGATTTCTTCTGAAAAATATTAAAAAAAAAAAATCTAAAACAACATGTTTAACTTTTAAACTTATTGTTTACGTTTAAAAACATTTTGCAAATAATTGCCTTGTTTCTCATGGGAGTGAGGTATTTCAAGTACCAAATTCGAGGCCTTCGCATGCCGTTAAACTAAACCACGTTATCGTTTGATTCATGTTTTATTCAGTCATCAGTATTATTGCAATACGGACAGCTAAAAGGTTACCTTTTCCAATATTTCATGTTTGGTTAACCATAATAAATAAAAAAAACATCTTGGGTTTACATAATATGTAATATGTAAGCATACATGTAGATTTCTCGCTGTACTTTTCTTGCTTAACTTCAAATTACGTAAATTGAATTTTTCTTGTACGAGTGTACTATAATTTCCTTATAAATAGGGTAACGTTAAAAAATAAATTGAATCATATATAAAAGACAAATTGAATCTACATGATTTGACGAAGAAGATAAAACAAAGCAAAACCGATCCAAACGAGGAAAATAAGAAAATTTCAATAGAACCGACAATATACCATAGGGATGGCGCATCCAAAAAAAGGAACCAAATATTTATCATAATCGCATGATATTCTTAGGAATTCTTTAATAAATAAATAAACAAATATTTTTTTGCAAATGTCATGAATTTAAAGTAGGTAGATTAGATATGTACATATTACCATATATAATGAAATATGCTGTAATTAATCCATTAGAATGCAAATCCGTAAATTTTGGATTCTAGATGTGTGTGTGTGTGTGTGGTTTCTGCCTTTACTTTATTAAAAAATTGTCCGTATTTGCAACAATTGAAATCGAACTTTTGCAGTGGATATTGATAAAGAGTAAACCTCTTAAGGCTACTACTTATCCTGTATGGTACTCAAAAAACAAATTTCTGTTTGTTGTCCATATTTAAATGCTCAAATATGTGTCAAAAATTGGTCTATATTTAAAAAAAAAATGATATTGTATTTGGTTTGGTTCAACATTTAGGCGTATTTGTATACTAAAGTATTTGCCCGAATGTACTCGTATAATTTTTGGACAGCATTCGGGATTATTCTCGAATCAAATATTTTGGTATATAAAGGCGTAATAAATTGATGTTGAGTCTTATTTCAAACGCGATATAGTGAAGTTTAAATAGAGTGATTATTAAAGCGATTATTAAAGTGATAATTAAATATTGTGTTATAATTGGAATATTTTATTGTTAATTTTGTATTGTGTAATTTTTGTGTTATGGAAATAAATTTGTGTTTGTGTTCAAATTTAAAGCAGTTGTTTTATTCACAATCCAGAGATTCGAACTTTGAGTAACAAGGCGAGAACGTAACAATTGGCAACAGCGGTGGGATTGTGAATAATAAGGAAAATGATTTTCTCCGAATTAAAGCTTCCGCAATTAAAAAAGGAACTAAAACAGCGAGGTTTGGTCAGTGAAGGCACAAAAGCTAGCTTAGTACAGCGACTCGTGAGGCCATGGAGAAGGAAGGTTTAAATCCAGACGTGTTTGATTTCGAGTAGAAAAAAATGGATGAGATTAATGTAGACAAGAAAGAAGGGACCCCATCTGGAAGTTTCGATTTATCGAAGTTAATGGCTTCTATGAATCAAATGTGGGACAACAGTTGGCGGAAATTAAACATCAAATGAAACAATCGAACGAGAAAATAAAACTGTCGAACCAGGAAATGAAACAGCAGATGGAGCAACAAGGGCGGACATTAAAAACCAAATAGAAGATGGCCAAAAGAAAATGGACTAGAGGTTTCTCGAGTTATTGTAGTGTAGAAGCTACACGTCGAAGTGGAAAAACTGCAAACAGAATTACGCACGAAAATTCCAAATGTTAAGGGGGAGGCTCAACAAAAATTTGAAACGGTTAAACAAATTCCACAAACGGAAGTTCAACGTCTCAAGAAGGAGCTTCAAGATGTCAATGCGAATGGAACAAGACATCAAGTGATCCAGACAGTAAACGCAGTTAAATTAAAACCACCAACATTTGATGGAACAACATCCTTCAGTATTTTTAAGCTCCAATTCGAAACGGCGATTAAGCAAAATCAATGGAATGAAGAACATCGTGTTGGAGCATCAATTGTGGCTCTTAAAGGCGGAAAGACTACAAAGTTGCGGAAACACTGCAAATGATTCCCGAGCAAGAACGCAACGGTTACATCGGGATTATGAAGGCGTTGGATCGAAAATACGGAAGTGACCACAAGAGAGAAATCTATCGCATGGAATTGAAGGGTCGATATCAAAAAGGAGGAAAATCGCTACAGGAATATTCATCAGCAATTGAGCTGCTCGCGCATTTAGCACATTCAATTACGTCGGCCGATTACATGGAGCGAATTAAAATAGATGCATTTATTGACGGGATCCGAGATCCTGAGGTTCGATTCAATCGTAGACCAAACAAAGAGCAGACAAAGGCCAGAAAGTAGGGTCAGACGCCAGCGGAGTCGTTAAACTAAAAAGCGTCAGCTTGAAGGACCAGAAGCTGACTCCCACAACCGATTGCCTCATAACCTCCATCTACGTTTCGAGAGTAGCAAGAGGCGGTAACAATTTGACAATTGAAGCCGATATTGATGTGAAGAACTGCATGATTACGCGGGGTACAGGAGCAACTCATACAATTGCTCGTGAAGATATTATCGATGGAATTATAGAATCAGCTAATGGAATAAAATTACGAAAGGCGACTGGGGAAAATTCAGCAAATTATTGGTAAAAAGGTCGTAAAAATGAGGATTGGGCGAAATCACTTTCAACACGAGGTGCTGGTTGCAGATATTGTAGATGAGTCATCTTGGGGATGGAACTCATGAGAACGAATGGCTTCGTGGTGGATGTTGGACGGGGTGTATTAACCTACGATAATATCGAGTTGCTACTTCACGTTAGCGCACATGGAAATTCCAACGCATTATCTAGAAGGCCATGCCCCGTAGAATGCAAGCATTTTGAGCGTGTGGAGGGTAAGGGAAACATCATGGATATTCGGCTTATGCAAGCTCTACCTGATGAAGAATGGACTTTTTTTCAGTCCATGAAGGAGCAATTACGGGATGCTGGTCTGTCGTTCATCATGGAACATAAGGAAAAGGAACATAAAGAAAAGGAACACCGGCCTACATGGAGCGAGATAAGCGACAAAATCCCCATTGTAAAAGCTTATTGGGCTCAATGAGATAGCCTCCACATAGAAAATGGATATTTAAAAAGAAATTGGGAAAGCGCGGATGGTAAAGTAAAACAATTGTTGGTAGTAGTGTCAAAAGTTCGGATGGCGGATCGACTGCTATCACTTCAAATGACAATTTCTATCACTTGAAATTTTGACGTGACAAATAAAAACAATTCAAACTAATGCAGCTAACTAAGATTTAAAAAAAACTCATTGAGAGTTTTACGCAAAATTATTTAGTAAATTTTGATTTTAAAATCTAGTAACCAGGAAGATCCATAGTCACGTCGCATGAAGTGATACGTCTAAGGGAATTGAGTATTTGGTATGGTAGAAAGTTTCAATGGCACATTGGAGGACTATCTAGCATAGGTTGTAGAAAAGAACCAACGCAACTGGGATCGACATATATCGATGTTCGTGATGGTCTTCCGATCAGCGGTACATGACAGAACAGGAGTGACACCAGCTAAAATCATATGTTTTTGGGAACAATCTGCGATTACCGGGACAATTGAAGTTTCGAGCTGTTCCATCAGCTTCTCTATGTGGGCAGGATTACGTCGACCGGATTAAAGAAGAACTTAATGAGATACATCAATTTGTATGGGAGAGAATTCGGATATCAAGTGATCGAATGAAAGCTCGATATGACATACGAGCAAATAATCAAGGCTTCGAGGAAGGGCAATTGGTATGGCTTCACAACCCGCAACGGCAGAAGGGATTATCACTGAAGTTGCAACCCACATGGGAAGGCCCTTACACTGTCATTAAAAGGATGAACGAAGTGGTTTATCGTATTCAGAAAGGACGGAAAGTTAAACCGAATGTGGTTGATTTAGAGCGCTTGGCGCTCCACAGAGGGAGATCTGGATCCTGTTCGGGACGAACAGGCTTAGGTGGGGTGAAGTGTTACGGTGACACCTAGATTAGAATAGAATAAGTTATTCCAATAGTTGCTCAATTTTATATTTGGTTTGGTTCAACATTTAGGCGTTATTTGTATACTAAAGTATTTGCCCGAATGTACTCGTATAATTTTTGGACAGCATTCGGGATTATTCTCGAAACATATATTTTGGTATATAAAGGCATAATAAATTGATGTCGAATGTTGAGTCTTATTTCAAACGCGATATAGTGAAGTTTAAATAGAGAGATTATTAAAGCGATTATTAAAGTGATAATTAAATAGTGTGTTATAATTGGAATATTTTGTTGTAAATTTTGTGTTGTGTAATTTTTGTGTTATGGGAATAAATTTGTGTGTGTTCAAATTCAAAGCAGTTGTTTTATTCACAATCCATTGACAATAAAAAAAATACCCATATTTAATCGCCATTGCGGCGTAATAACAAAAAGTTATCGTTTGACGTAATTTTTCGATCGATCGGGATCGAAATGTGTTGTTGTGATAAACGGTGTGCAATACCTGAGGCATTGTGGCTTAAGAAACATCCGTCCCTTCTTCTGAATATGGACAGCCAACAGATCTCTGTGGGTCGATACCGTGGTTCCTAGTTCACGAAATACAAGAATTGGAACCTTTTCCTACATCCTAATCTAACGTCGTGGTTCTTACCACCTTTGGAATAAAATATTTTCCTCTTTCTCTTTTTTTACAAACGCTTTTTTAAGTTTTTGGCTGTTGTTAATATCGGAAAAGTTATTGAAACAAGATAATCCTTATAAAAGTCTCGTGCTGTGTTTATGAAGTTTATTTTTACATAAAACCATAAAACTTTATCGTATGAAATATATATAATTAGTTTTTGTTGCTACTTCTTACAAATTTTGATGAGTACACAATTTAGATTTACTCGTTCTACATAAAATTGATATCAGCCCGTAAAATGAATTGAATTTAATACGCGATGTTTTACTTGGCTCCTTTCTTTACGCACTCTTAAAATATTGATCCACAAGAAAGCTCGCAAACGGAAACAGTTTTGTTTTTTATGTGCGATAACCTTTTTGTTCAATTATGATACTAAATGATTTAGAAAAACATGTTACATCGAGAGATGACGTAAAATGGGTTGACGAATAAATTTGTGTGTTAATTGGGACTACGATAAAGTATTTTTGAAATTATCATGGTCAAGTTTATTAATTATTATTTACGTCTTACAGTGAACTTGAAATATAACTGGAAAGATCTACCTTCTTTACATGCACAAACGGATCTGCATATTCGTTTTTGACTCAGATGCGAAAATTAACCAGCATGAAATCCCAGCAGATTATAAGCGACAATAAAATCACATTTTGTTGGTGGTTATTTTCCAACCGAAAAATATAAAAAAGGGAAAATACATTTGTAACAATAAAATAATGAAAATAAACGTCCTAATGTCGTTATCCTCAGTTTTTCACTTTTCCCTAATTTCAAAAGTAGTAAGAGAGGAAGCACAACCGAAAATATGAAACAGAATAATTGAAATTTATTCGAATTTGATTTTTTTTTGGTATAAATCCATTTTTCACCCTTGCGTAAACTGTATCGTTGAGTTTGGAGAAGGAGGATTTGGGTTTAATATAAACGGATAATCAAAGAAAAAAAAATCTTCTAATTCATCCCGTTTTTGTTTAACGCAATGAAATTAAATTCCTTTATATTTTGAAAAATCAATTCGTTCTTGGAAAAATATGATAGAAAGTATCTCCGAGGGCCGACTTACATTTCATACGCAATATTTTGTTGTTAAGACTGTCCCCCATCATTTTAAATGGCATTTTAATGCGAGAAATGTCAATAGATAATCAATATATAGTAGGGATTGAGGATGATTAATTTAAGGACGGAATGTAATGAGGTGTAGTTTTGGGATAACAGTAAGCCCATTTCCATGTAATAATTTATTTGTAAACCCTCGTTTAAAATTAAATTGTTGCTAAATAATTTCATCAAATTTCATCTATCGTTTATAGAATTTGTGAAATGAGGATATTTAATTCTACCCGTTTTATTATGTATGCCGTAATTTTATCGTTAACGTACATTTGTTTGTATTATTCCAGAATAAAACAACAAACCAGGAAATTCAAGATTTGATTGATGACAAAAATTGGAAAGAACTTGAGCACCGTCTTTTCGACCGATTGGCATTTGGCACTGCCGGACTTCGTGGAAAAATGCGTGCCGGTTACAATGCCATGAACGATCTCGTTATAATACAAACGACACAAGGTCTCGTTGAATACTTGCTAAAATGCTATCCACTGGAAGAAGATCGTCGTCGCGGTATCGCTTTAGGATACGATGGCCGCCATAATAGTAAACGTTTTGCACAATTGACAGCGACCGTTTTTATAAATAAAAATATTCCGGTTTACTTGTATAACACGACGGTTCCAACTCCTTTTGTCTCGTTCTGCGTCAAAGAAAAAAATTGTCTTGCAGGCGTTATGGTGACTGCATCACATAATCCAAAAGAGGATAATGGTTATAAAGTATATTGGACGAATTCTGCTCAAATAATCTCACCTCATGACAAAAATATTCAAAACTCGATTTTAGAAAATTTAATGCCATTAGACTCGTCTTGGGATACTTCAATTCTTGAAACAACGGATATTTTAACGAACCCATTGGACGAACTCTCCACGCTTTACTACACTAAATTATATGCTAATATACCAAAGGAATTCTTAGAACTTAATAAAGGCAGTAAAATTAAATTTGTGTATACCGCAATGCACGGAGTTGGGTATCCATACGTAGCGCGTGGTATTAAAGGGGCGAACTTACAACCGATTATTCCTGTCGAGGAACAAAAAGACCCCGATCCCGATTTTCCAACAGTGAAATTTCCTAATCCCGAAGAAGGTAAATCTAGTTTGGCACTTTCGATTAAGTTGGCCAATTCGATTGATTCGAGAATTATTCTTGCAAATGATCCGGATGCGGATCGATTTGCTTTAGCCGAGAAACAATCTGACGGGCAGTGGAAAGTATTTAATGGAAATGAACTTGGCACACTTCTTGGCTGGTGGACGATGAAATGTTATATAGAGGCTAATCCGAATGGTGATCTATCGCAATGCTACATGTTGGCGAGTACAGTTAGTTCAAAAATGTTAAAATCGATGGGGAAAATTGCTGGGTTTAAATTTGAGGAAACACTGACCGGTTTCAAATGGATGGGTAATCGGGCAATCGAATTAATGGAACTTTGCAATAAAACTGTTTTATTCGCATACGAAGAATCCATAGGATATATGATTTCACCGACAGTTCTGGATAAAGATGGAGTTAGTGCTGCTGTGCATTTAGCCACTATGGCGACATACGTCCAGCACGTTGAAAAAATGTCACTAATCGAGAAACTGAATGATTTGTACAGGGAGTTCGGTTATCATTTCTCAATTACATCATACTTTCTGTGTTACGAACCTGAATTAATCGTAAAAATATTTGAAAGGATTCGTAATTGGGAAAATCAAACGGGTAAATATCCCGATTCAATAATCGACGGCAAGTACAAAATTGTAGCGGTTCGAGATTTAACTACGGGCATTGATACCTCACAACCTGATGGTAAAGCTGTTATGCCGACCAGTAAAAGTAGCCAAATGATAACATTTACATTTGAGAATGGTGTCGTGGTAACTCTACGAACTAGTGGCACGGAACCAAAGATAAAATATTATGCGGAAATGTGTGGCCAGCCAGGAAATAGGTAATTTATTTAAAAAAATTACATTTTATCAATTTATTTCTTAATTTTTTTTTTATTATATTTTAGTGACTATGATGGTCTACAGGATGTTACCAATGAAATGGTAGATGCTATACTTAACGATTTTTTACAACCATCCGTAAACAAAATAATTGCTAGATCTGATTAAAATATGGATTCAAGAGTGTGTGCTCAATGAAAATTATGCGGAATTTTAATTTAATTTGACATATTGTTACGATATGTATTCTTTGCGCTTAAATTATTTTCCTATTTTATTATTTATGATCATAATTTAATAATTAATTTAACTTTCATTATTTAAAGTACCTAATTTATTGTTGTTTTATTGTGATTGACTAATATTGTCCTGTAACTTGAAATCTAGAATCCACTTTGTAAAAGATCCCAGTTAGTAAAAATAGCAAGCGCTCAGTTCTAATCACTTATTCTCATTCGGGACTACGTCATGTACCTCTAATCAGATAAAAATTTTCGGTGAGGTAATAAATTATATTGGTTACTAGATTATTAAATCGAAACTTACAAAATAATTATATACAAAACTAGTTGTGGCTGTTTTTTAAATTTTAGTATTCCGCTTCATAAATATTTTATTGCTATCACTTCAAACAACTATTTTCATCACTTGAAATTTAAACGCAACAAATAAATAGAATTTTTTTCAAACTAAGGCAGCCACCTAAGATTTAAAAAATATTCACTGCGTGTTTTATACAAAATTAACTAGTAAATTTTTATTTTATAATCTAGTAACTAAGAAGATCCATAGTAACGTCGTGTGAAGTGATACGACTAAAGATGGATTTACATGTGCGACGTGTGATGGGTGTCTATAGCCAATCATAAACGACTATTTTGACATTCGTCACACGGCACACGCTACACGCTACACGCCGTGACATGAACAAATTTTAACTTTTCCGTGACGGTCACACATAAAAATTTAGAAACATGCCGGCATTTTTTTTTAGTTTTTTTAGTTGTTCAATTGTTGTTTCAGTCATTTCATTTCGAAAATTAGCGGACATTGTTCAAATATCGTATCTTAATTAATTGTATTGATACATTTTCTCGTGTAAGTATATAATTTGTATAAATTATATCGTACCAATTTGGTTTTGTACATACATATATGTATTTTCATTTTTGTTCCAGTGGCAGTAATTTCATTCAAATAATATTATGGATAGTATGGCCGATGAAAAACTCATTAGAGCGGTGGAGAAAAGGCGAATTTTGTATGACGTTACACATATATTATACAAAAATAATGCGTACAGGAAAAGATTATGGAATGATGTTAGTTTAGAAATTCGAATTCCAGGTTGGTAATGTTACATATGCATATTAAGTTAATTACTATAATTGATTCTTTCAATTTTTAGTTGATTTATGCCAAAAAAAAGGAAAAGATTGAGGGAACGGTATTCAGATATGAACAAAAATAAAAAAAAGTGGAAGCGCAACTAAGCTTTCTAGCACTTTTAACCCGATGGACACTGATGAAGAAACCAGAAGTTCTTCAAGTACTACTTTAAGAGTTTTTTGCCGAGACCGATCCTGATACACTTCAGGATAATATTCAAATTGAATATCAAAATCGAAGTGACTATACATACGAGTTAGAAGATCGATTGAACTCGCCTGCAGAAGTGGTCGCATCAACACCAATACAATCTCATAATGATATATTGAACTCGCCTGCGGAAGTGGTGGCATCAACATCAAAAAATCTCGTTTAGAAAAAAGTAAGGTTATTTTACTATTATATATTTTGAATTTATAAAGACAAATAAATACTCTTTTCAGATAAAACAACAGAGATTTCCGAATTAATCGAAATTTTAAAAGAACTAGTTGTGGAACATGATTCGGTTGATTATTATTGTATGTCATTGGCAAATGACATGAAAAAAATGGAAATTTCAGAGCAGTGGCGTATTAGGTTAGAAATAACTAAAATAATGTCCACGGCCAAATTTAAAGATTTAATTTAATATGTTTGTATATGTACAGATATGTAATTACATATAGGATATTATAAACTCATTAGTTATTTAATATTTTTATTTAATAAAACGATAAAATATAATCAGATTTATATATTATATATGTATAATCAAGAATAACTTTTTATGAGCTATAAACTCTATTATTCTGCCAAGGAAGAATATTTGTTTCGTTAAAATAATTTTTGAAATTGTTTCTAATGGTCATAGCATTTGTCGAAGAATTGTTGGAACCTGGGGGTCTATTATGAAATTGGTCGGAAAATACGATACCGTCGGAAAATACGTTGTCGTAAAATCCGATCCACGGCGGATATTCGTATTATGAAACATGTATTTTTACAGTGAAACTCGAAATTTTCAGTATACACTTGTCACATTTAAATTTGATTAAAAAAATTTAATAGAGATATGTACTTACATTTAAAAAATTTCTAAATAATTAAATAACATATAAAAAATATCAACTACGATCTATTTTCCGTGCGTATACTACAATATCAGTCACCTAACTAGCTGTCGGATTTGACAATTGAATTTTGTCGTAAAATCTGCTAACTCGGATTTTTATTTCATAACAGTATAACATCCGCGCGGATCGGATTTTTGTAGTTTCATAATATGAATATCCGACGCGAGACGGATTTTACGACGTCGAAAAAATTTCATAATAGACGCCCTGTTCGGCCAATACGTTGCAGAGCTCCATTGCTGTCTTCTCCCGCTTCTCGACGCCATCGTCCTTCACCAATTTCTCCATTCTCACTTTCAACGTCTGTATAACCTCAAGCTGGGCAATAAAAAGCATTCTTTTTTTTATCCAATTGTGTAAACAAACAGTCGCCTTAATAAATTTTAGCACGTTTTCCCGTTTTGCGTGTATAGGCCTTCGAAAAATTCGCCATTTAGCGGATAAAATGCCAAAAGAATTTTCGATGACTCGCCTTGCTCTCGATAAACGATAATTATAAACTGACTCCGATACGGGTAGCCCAGTAGATGAATTTCTTCCCGGAAATAGCCTCATAATATGCCTAACCAACGGGAAAGCCTCGTCTGCGACAATTACATAAGGAGCACTTATGTTACTATTTGGTAAATTCTGATCAGGAGGGATATTTAAAAATGAGCTGCCTTCGAGCAATGCTTTCCCAAAAGCAGTATTTTTAAAGACACCGTTATCACTGAATCTCCCAGATGCTCCGATGTCTACAACTAAAAAGTTATAGTCCGCATCACATAGTGCCATTAGTATAATGCTGTGGGAATTTTTGTAATTGAAGCAACTGCTTCCACTATTATGAAATGCCTAAAATTAAGACAAAATTAGCTTTAGTAGAACAACGCCGTAAAAAATTACCTGAACTGTGCAATGTTTCCCGTCAAGAGCTCCAATGCAGTTTAGGAAATTCCACTTAGTACGAAATCCGCTTTCCACGACTTTCCATTTATTTTCGGTTAATGCTTCAAATGAAGAACGAAAAAGTGAGTGCCATATTGCGTCACAAGTTGCGGCAATAATCCAACTTGCAGATGCTTCAGACACTCGGTAATCATACGCAAGTAATTTCATCATGTCGCCACTCGCTAGATATCTACAAAAAATGGTTAGAATTTTAAAATTAGTTATTTGCTCGCATCTTCACCTCAAGGTTAAAGAAAGTCTTGCTCCTGGCGATATGGGCTCTCGAGTTAAATATAATTTGTCAATCCTGCGGCGAATTTTACTCAGTAATTCATCAAACAGATCCACCGACATTCGATGATAATTAAAAAATTTAGCCTCATTTCTGCCACCAAATTATTATAATGGCCTTGTTCATTACGCTTTAAAAGTAATTTATTCGCCCAACATCTTTTGGGAGATTCACTATTTTTGATCAAAGCCAATATTAGTAAAACTTTTAATTTTTTTTTCTTAATTTCTGATTGTTTTGCCACATTGTTTTTTAGTGACAGAACACAATACATAAATATACACCACAAAAAATATTTGATTATTTAATATTTAAGTTAGTGTGCGTGGCGGCATCCGTCGCAAATGTAAATTGTTGTTAAGAAAGCGTCACGTTTATTTCAACTTGTCACACGTCGCATATGTAAATCCACCTTAAGCGAATAGGGTTGCAAAATTCAATCAAGAAATAAAACATTAGAAAATCATTATCTCCAAAAATTGATAGATATAATATAAACAAATAAATAAATTTATGTATGTACAAATTTTGACTCGGCCGCAAAATGAAATTTCCTTAAAAATTTATTCGAGAAAATTAAACATTTATTCAAAAATTATAAATTCAAAGATATTGGACGTTCAGCGACAAATTTAAACAGTAATATTTTTTCGAAACTCAAAGATCATTAAAGCATCAATCCAGTGTTGTTTACCAAATTTTTTGCGGTCGTAACGTAATTTATGTTGGCCAAACCAAAGATTTAGTGGAAAACAGATTGTACCAACAAAAAAATGTAAATATTCTTGACCAATATTGTAGCGCACTTAGACTACATTTAAGAGATACTAAGCATACATTAGAGATTAGACAATATCAAAATGGTTAAAAAAGAAAATTAAAAAAAAAAAGAAATTTTTAGATATGTATATCAAAGTAGATACCTTGTATTAATTCAATAAACATTGTAGATTATTATGTTTATATTGGTAATATTTATTATTTATTTGTCTAATTATTGTTGTTTTTTGTCTTATTTTCATATAATATACATTTATTTGGACTAAACACCGTTCGTTTATGTAGCATGTCCAAAAATTGATATTTAAAATCGTTTTGGACAGTGTCTGAGATAGCCGTTTTTCTATGAAACCTCGTTTTACAGACTTTTTGGTTTTATAAAAATATTTTTGTTGATTTATATAGTTTTTGAAAAAGATGCAGAAAGGGTGCCAAAAGTTCAAGGAAAAGTGAAACATTTTTGTTAAATATGAGTTTTAATACCAATAAAAAGTTAAATCGTGTTGTTATATCATTGCAAGTCTTGGGATGTTCTATCATCTGTATTTTCGACTTAGTTTATGTCTCATTTTTCAGGAAACAAATATGATTCTATTTCGCGTAAATAATTACGTGTTTTATATCGCAATTCCAATCCCTTGATATAACTGTGAGGTGAGCTCTGTCTTTTTTCTACATTTCGATAAATGTATCACCAAAAATTATAAATATATATCCCTTTTTCAACCAAAAAAACAAAAAAAAATGGCTTAATTAAAGTCCAAACCACACAAATGTGTGAGTATAAAATCAAAGTATGTAATGGCGTTTTTAATAAAAAATTTCGCTTGATTTGAAGTACAACCAACACAATTGTATGTATAGTTATAGTGTTTTTTTTCGGACGAAATAAGTTTGAAAGGAATGCGCAAATGTGTAAGTTGGTTCAAAACACATACAAAAATAAATTTTTGGCATGGTACTTTTGCCGTACTCGCACAATTGTGTTAGTAAATCACAAAAGGGATATACCTATTTATATTTAAATATAAAGTAAGTCGAAAGTACTGATGTACAACATGCCACACCAGTTTATTCTAGAAACATTAGCAATTATTGTACGTAGCAAACTACTCACAATTAGTTCTGTGTAGCTTGCTTTGGTAATGTCATTTAAAATCTGATATTTTATTTGACATAGATTCATTTGCCTTATTACTTGGCCTTATTTTCATTCTATCGAAATATTACCGCTTAGTTAAAAACTTATTCATTCAAAATTGGTTTTTTAAATATTTCCATGGAATACAATATATTTAATCAAGTTTGTGTTTAGTTTTTTTCTGCTTGCGAAAACAGATTTCATATAAAACATTTAACTGGCGCACAACTAATCGGCCCCCCCATTAGTCATTTTTCTGTGCAACCGGCCATTAGACGCTGCATGTATAAAATAGAGCTTTCTGTCTGCTCTTTTACCACCCTTGTGTAGTAAATAAAAATCGTCCTTGTAAGTCGTCTTTCAAGTTGCAAACATACACAAATAGTTAAAGGGTTCAAACGAAGTTACACATTCCATGTAATTGATTTTTTCTAATGAAAAGAGGTATATTTTCTACTTGATAAATACAAAGATGTATCCGTCTTAAATTCGGCAAAACCGTACATGTTCTTTCGTTGGGTTAACTGGGAAAACAAGACTAGTTTTATTTTTGTTTCAAAAATTTTTCGAATTTACAATCACTTAACGTCTTCGATGGATATTAGTTTCCATTAAAAATGTATTAAATTGAAATACATAAAATACTGTATTCTCCTCGACAAATTACTATTCTTATTTTGCATTCGGGGATCTTTTTTTCACCAAATCGATACGTTTCCGACCAAACCCCTATTAAATTTGCTGAATTTACTGCGTGCCACCTATTCAAAGTATTTCGAAATAATGTTTCTAAGGTAAGTACTAAAATTATGTAGATGTGTCTTTGATAAAATATAATCTAGTACTACCTTTTTATACTTACTCCATAATTCAAATTTCTTTGATTAATTATTTTGTACATATCGAACAGGAATCCTTTTTAACTATTACTTACTCCCACGCAACTGATAAACAAACAACTTTATAAAGATTTCTGTATTTTATTAAAATTTTGTTCATTTGTTATGTAATTATAATAAAATACAATAATATTACATACTGCAAGATATTTCAAGAGATTTTATTTAGATCAAATTAAAACCAAATAAAATTCGAAACAACGATTTACTAATTTGAGAAAAAATAATCATTAATAATTGTCAATATCAATTTCTAGAAATTCTATAAATATAGAACTCACTAGTATCTTTGAATCTATATTTAGTTCGATGCAATCTGTGTTAATTACAAACTGCTTTGGTCGCAATTTTGAGGTTTTCCTCATTCCTTGAATTACTATATACCCTTCTGACCGTTGAAACGCCACGTTAGGAATTATGAATTCTAATGTTTAGGCAACATGGTCATTAATCAAGCGAAGGAATCTTCAACAAAATTTAATAATTAAAAGTAACAGCAACTGTAGATGATTTAAAACTACGTATTGTATATTTATGTTGCGAGATCACACAATTTTATTAAAATCAGCAACGTAACTCGCAATATTAATTGAAGAGCGTCGCATTGTAAACGCTATATTGAAAATAACTAATTACAGATAAGAATTTTTGTTACTTTATTTAAAATATTATAATGTTTTGATAATTTAACTTGTGTATTTATTTCTTTTCTTGCAACGCCGTATTCAACGTTTCCCAATGCTTTCGATTACTGTCAATGATGTCTAGAAACGGTGATGTTTCTGGAAATAAATTTACCAATATTTCAAAAGTGGGCCGGACAACCGTTGCAATAAATTCAATTTGTAGATCAGGTATACACGCTTTTGAGCGATCCATCATTTCAGGTGGTGAAATACCCATTTGTTTTTCTAAATCTCCTTGCGTGAAAAATTCGGCGTACACAAGGTCCTAGAGAGGAAAATGGTAAATAAGGTTTTTTATGAACAACCAACAATATTTAAAATGCTTACCGCAACATTATGGGTGGCGGGCCATGGCTTTATTTGATCATTGAGATCCGAACATGTAATCAAAAGTGACATTAATAATCTTGGCTTTTGATGTACGTTCTCCGTATTTAATGCGCCAAGTTCTCGAAATATTCGAAAATGTTGTGCCAAATCGGTAGCCAAAATCAATTCCCTGAGATAACCTATACATTCTTTAAACTGTTCCGTATTCAGTGTATCCAAAATTTTACTATTCTGTTCGTTTAATATACATATGGCCTGTGATAAGTGATGCCTTTCATTAACGCTTCCTTCGCTGCTATATAAACGAGCCAGTGTTGATTTTGAGTGCATTTGATATGAATTATTTGTTCCTCTGTGATCCAAATCGTGACAAAAGCAAGCTACCAAATATGATAAACCTTGTAGTTCGGTAAGAAAACCACGCTCGATTAATTTTAAATTTTTCATTGCGCTGTACGCAAAATGTGCAACCGAAAAGGCATGAGTCCAGTTGTGATACGGTGTATCGCGATATCCTTTATTCACCAACAATAAAAACCGAAGCAGTTTATCTTCTCGTATCTTAAAAATGCTATGAAAATTTAAATCATAAAACATTTGAAGTGACATTTTTATAGACGTTCGAGTATCCACTTCGCGTGGATTAAATGTAAACAATGATAACTGGTCGTGTTTTACACCGTCTAAATTAATCGAGTCAAGTAATATTTGGACATCGTGCTCAGGTACCTGAAAATACTAAATATATAAATCAACTTCTAGAGTTTTTTATCTCGTGGGCCTTACCTTCATGTGATACAATAAGAGCTCTTGGGATAATTTGTGTCGTGCTTCTGCTTTTTGTACTTTTTTATGAACTAGTGAGTGCATTATACTAATACCACAATAAATTGAAAATGCGGTTGCAACCTCTTCGTCACATTTATCAAAATGGGAACCATTTAGCTTATTACATAATTGTGCTACGCCTATGATATTGTCCTCATCACAGATTGGAAAGCAAAGAATATTCCGAGTTTTAAAACCGGTTAATTCATCAACACCCTTATAAAAGAGTGGATGTTGATATGCATTGCGAATATTTAGTAGTTTTCCTGTTTTGGCAACATGCCCCGCAATCCCTTTACCATTTTCAATGCGTACTTCACGCGTCCCCTCCGTGCCATCGAATACTTTTGACACAAGTTCACCGCTATATTCATCGATTAAAAATAATGAGCATCGTTCAGCTTGTGCTAATTCCTTGGCTTCGGTCATTACGCCGCGTAACAATTGACCAATATCAGCAATTTTCCCGAGCAGTCGTCTAGCGACGCGCAGCAGGTTTTGACACTGTCCACGTACACGTTTCTCTTCGTAGAGTTCCAATGCTGTTATCAAATGGCCTAACACATACCTGAAAGAAAAACGAGATGATAAATTGTTTATTTGTCTTACGGTTATTCTTAATATGTATAACAAAATTTCTTTCATAATTTTAAGTGTCAAAAATATGTTAATTTAAGAATGATTCCATTTAAATTAAAACAAATCGGAGCTTTAAAATTTAAACATTGCACAGAACTTCGGAGTGAAATATAAAATTTTATTATTTTTGCTTGAATTGTCTGGGTCAGCGAGCACAAGGTCGGAAGCTTTAGCAGCCCAATAAAACTTTATATACTACTGTCTAATGAGACCCTTTGAAAAAAAACGCTATTTTCCATGACAATTTAATCGGTATCATTAATCATTTTTAATGAAAGTCAAACTAATAATTTGGCGAACGCAAATGAGAAAATAGAAAATACAATTTGAAATATTAATTTAAATAATAGATAAAGCCAATACAAATACAAAAACTAAATTAATTATGATAGACATTGAAATATATCGCGTGGAAACTATTATTATTTTATTGATCGGTAATGAATTAAAATAATAGTTTATTTTCTATAATAACGTTAAATAAAACATTTTGATAGACATCGTCTCGTTTTACTTGTGACCAATGAAGAAATTTTGAATCGGTGATATTCCAGGAGTTTTGTCAGTTGTTCTGCATCCTCAATCAGATGGTACATCGCTGAGATCGAAATATAAAATTGTTCGTGATAGTTTATCGAACAGCAGTATCTAACAATACTGAGGTTACACCATCCAGAATAATTTTCGGTACTAACCTGCGATTACCGGCAGATTATATGTTCGAAATTACGTTGGAAGGACAGGGCTCCACAATCCACTACGAAGAAAAGGGTTATCAACGAACCGACGTAGTTTAAAGAAGAAAGAGCAGCGAGGGAAACCCAAGATAATGCATTTGTAATAGGCTTTAGTGGGGGGGGGGGGATCTTACGATTTCGCCTATTGGGCGTAGTACAGCGTAGATTGGTCGCTTTGGCTATTTATTTCAGCGTAAACTACTAAATCAAGGATTAAGAATTTAATGACATTTATAAGAAATAGTGACATCTAGATTTAACCATTAGAAGTAGTTTTATAACAGTTTAGCTTTTTAGCAAACAACATTTTTGTGAAGAACAGAACCAATGTTCATGCAGAATTTAACATTTTCGGTATGCGCCCAATATGCAATGCCGACGGAATTCCATTTACATTCGCGTTCTAAAACCACACTGCTTCTATGGAAAGAACCATGTGTATCACGCGGAAATTCGTACTCCCAGCCAAAGAAAAGTGTCACAAAAATTCCGGTGTCGGTGTGAATCCCAACTAAAAAGAGAAAAAAATCACAGAAACAAAAGGCACGTGTTTGTATATATTTTCCAATTGGAATAAATAATAATCTTATCCGAAATAAAACAAAATTTTCCATTTATAATAAAATAAATATTAATATTTTATTCACATTATTTTTTATTTGTGTACACATATTTAAATTTCATAAATTGAGTTTTGTATTTCATCCGCCACGTTGTATTGCATCCGCCAGCATATTAAGATCTTGAAAAAAAAATCATTGAAAATTTACTACGTAAATGTATTTCGCGACGACGCCATTGTGAGACAGATCTCTATTACCTTTTTAGTCCAAATTTGCACATCGCGATCACTAAATAAGTTAATAATTATTATTATATATTTAAATTTAAAATTATTTACTTTAACAAATCGAAAAACATTATAATGAAACACAACACTTTAAAGTAAAAAACTAATTATGTAGTGCAACCGTGCACGTCGACTTGTCAGAAGAAACTGAAAATAAAAGATACAATCGAAACTTATAAAACGAAAATAATATTACCGCGAAATAGAAAGAGAAAAACAATTATTTTTGCCCAAAATCAATATTTTTGCGTCTTTGATATTTTGTAGTACGGAATTTACTGCGAATTTGAGCGGTTTTTTCCACACAGTGGAAAAATTGCATACTGGGCGATAGATTAGTACGCGATAGTTCAAAAACGAAAATGAATAGTGCGAATAATTATTAGTGGTGCTAAAAGTGAAATAAATTGTGTGGTTTATTGTATGTGGAACGTGATATTAATTATTAATAATGAATAATAGTGGAAATTGTTGCTTTTGAGTGTTAGTGATACGGCCGGATACTCAAATCAAAATTTATGTTTTATATTCATACAAGGAAAACTAATTTTATTATGCTAGAATATTTGAAAAAGCTCATAAAACATTTAATCAATATTAACATCAATCATCATACTAAGTCCGTTAAATACTTGATTGTAATACTAATACATAATTAAGGCTACTCTGTATAGAATAGATGTAGATAATTATTTTTTTCGGTTTATCGTAATTTAATTGATTCGCACCCACCCCAAAAAAAAAATGAACAATAACACGTATCCTCGGAAGGTAGCAGTATACTACCGTTCTTTATTATTACGACGATACGAGTATTGAATAAAATATGTAAACCACTTGCTGCATGTTTTTCATCAGCATTTTCATTAAATTAAGAGAAAACCAGTCGGTAGGTATATGTTTTTCTCCAACTTGGTCGAACAAACAACACATTTGCGATATGAGGGTCGTTTCAAAAGTTTGGTAAAACTGAAAACTGCACATAAATATTTTGGGTATGAAGCGTAGTATAGTTCGAGTATTTATTAATAGAGATTCGATTACACAGAAATGAACTGAATTTTTTCTTCAAACTTTTCAAACCAACCTGCTATTCCTATTTATTTATTTAAGTTACAGCATTGCTGATATATTTTTGTTTGTATTTATATGCCTATGTAAAAATTAATATTGCACGTTTTTCATAAAAATACAAAAATTATTTTCTGAAAATGAAAAACCAATATAAACAAACAACAATTACACAAAAACAAATTATGGAGGAATTTTTCAATTTACCCTGCAATCTGTTGTTATATTATGCTACTGTAGCATTGGATGAGGAAATTAAACAGATTAAAACTGAATTAGAAATTTAGATTTGTAGCTCGAACTAATCCAGAATTTTCGTTTTAAAAACGAACTGCTTTAAATATTTGCAAGAAATAATGAAGTACATGTTTGAATAATTGAGAAGCACCTCTATCTCTATAGTTAAAAGAAATCAGTGAATCTAAAATTAGAGAATGCCCATCCAATAGGGAAATTGGGTGTATTCTTGGTCGTTTTTTGGTATTTTAATGGCTTGGTTGTGATCATTCCACTCACATACTCACTCTTGTAAGGTTTAATAAAACTTACTGTTTAAGAACAAAGTGTGGACTGGATACTGGAATAATTTTGGTCGAAAACTGAACTTATATTAGTTATGTATGCCTCATAGTGGGTCTCACACATAGGGCTGGATGAAAAATAAATAACTAAAAAAATGTAGATATCTCTGTAGATATTTAATGAGGCAAACATTTTCGGTCTATTTTTGAGAAGAAATTTTTTAGTTTGAGCCGGTATTTTAATAGAAAATTTAGTTCGTTCTATTTTCATTTGGTTTTATGTTCATGATGTGAAGTTGAATAAATTAAGGAATGTGATATAACCCTAAAATAACATGACGAAATTGTTTCCAGCCGAAATAGAATTCTACCATTGAGGCAAATCTACAATTGGGACATCTCAAATGTAGACCTACATGGGCAAGATATACCCAATCTGTATCTACTAGAACGTACAACAAACAGTACAACTTCTAATTTTTAAGTCTTTTTTAATTAAGTACACAATTCGTGTACACCGGACACTCATGTAAGCACAATATATGAATAACGGAAAATTTCTGAATAAGAAGAAAAGCTCAAATCCGAGGATAGTCAAAGCGTCCAACGCCCAACTGTAATGTTCTTACCTTATCAATAACCAAAGCTCCGAGAATACTACCTAGTAGATGCGTTTTTCTAAAAATCTGCTCTAGACCGCGATAAATTGTATTTTGAGTTTTTAGACATTTTATATAATATTAAAATATTTGTGCTTCGTATTCGGTGTATCGAATCCTAAAGAACTTATACTAATTCCGTATGCGTGTTCTAAACAACTCTGAACAACTCTTGATTTTATGTAAAGTACAACAGAGTTCATCAAAACACTCAATAATTCCTGAACTGACGAAACAGGGAAATTTTTTTGTACACAAATTTTTGATTTCTTCTTTACTTGATTTACGAACTGGAAATTTACAAAAAATGACAGTTGTGTGTTGTTGGTACTATTCCATGAACAAAACGGAAAATTTTTGCTGATCATCTGACAAAGACAAGAACTAAAATTTACATTAGAGCGACTGAAACACAATATTTTTATTTTATGGTAGAAAAAATTGGAAAAATTTTGACATCAACTAATTGTATCCTATAACTTACTTAAAAAACATGAAAAATTTTTATTTTTAATGTTTGACAATAAATAGTATCCTTAAAATTACTAATAAATTAAATAATATTTTCGGGATAGGCAGAATCCAGTTATTTCATTTTTATATTCATTTCTCGAAAATAAATAAAAAGTGTTCTGCTATAAAATACCTAACCTACAAAATAACACGTGAAATCGCGCACTAAATTATTTTTAATATAAAAAAATGTCTTCTCATACACAAGAATTTAACAAATTTCTTTATCTAAAATAGTTTTTTTGACTTGAATCAATTTTTACACGTATATACGAGACGATATGTGTGAGCTCAATGTTTTATCCATAAAAATAAAATTAAAAAGGAGTGGGGATAGTTTCTTCGATTTGCTTGCTTTAAAAAATACTAAACTTTATATTTTTTATGAAAAATTATGGCAACACAACAACAATTTCCTCACCAAATGCTCACCAAGCTATAATCAGATACGCCTTTCTCTCAAATAGTCGATCTATATTTTTGTCTCGTTTTAGTTTTGCTTATAGATTTGCTGTGGAATATTACCATAATGCCGGGATTCCCCAGTGAAACAATTTTTTTCAGTAAAAAAATACTGAGAAAAGAGGAGAGTATACGTTTAAAATTAGGATAGAGTGACAAAGACAAACAAATGTTGCCATAAAAATTATTGAGTTTTATACGTTTTATGGCAACATTTTCCCCAGTAAATTTTACTGAAATTTTTATTTGTTTCTTTTTAACAAGTAAAAAGGATTTATATTTTTATCTCGTGTTAATTTTACTGAAAAAAAATTGTTTCACAGTGTAATTCACGCTTCACAGAGAAAGGTAATATTAAATCTACAACAGAGGGAAAGAGAAACTTCGATTTGTTTATTTTTTTTATAGCAAATTTTTATAGTTAAACAATTGACAACCTATCCAAAAAATTTCATAATTTTTTCTTAATTTCATAATTTATATTATATTATTTCTTATTATTTAATTTGAATCGATTATTTTAATTTTTGGCATTTTAATTTTTGTTGTAAACTTATAAATCTATTTTTAAGATGCCTGAACCCGTAGAGTACACAACAAGAATGACAAAATCAAACCATAAATGAACTATAATCAAAAAAGGTTTGGTAGTGTGGGAGGATTTTGTTCATATTGCAATATAATATTTATGTAGATGTGTTGGAATGTTGCCATAAAAAGTACTCCGTTGAGTATTTTTTTCAATTTTTTATGGCAGTATACTACCACTAATACAATAATTTTGTCAGTAAAAATTTACTGAATAAAATTTTTGTTTCTCTCACACACTTGACAAATCCATAAGTTGGTCTCGCTTTTTTTACTGAGATAAATTTTTTCGTAATGGAAATCGCGCATAATGCGGATATGCCGGATCGGATAAAACATAAATAATAAATGGACAATAATACGTAAGTAAAAGTACATATTTTGCTTTGTACGGATTCAAAAACACATTAATGCATAAATTAATTTGAAAGAAATTATTCCATTTACATTATAGCTACAACTCTGACTAATTCAATGTGGGTGGTAAAAACAAGGCTATGTTTTCATATTCAGATGGGACGGTTAAAAATTTACCCAATTCAAAAAATAACACGGCATGTTTGATGCTTTCGTGAAAATTTTTCGAATTTAAGATATGTTCGGTTTATATCGTGATTCATGAAATGTTTGGCGTTTCTCATGGGGCACTTCAATTTATAATCTACGAAGAA
Source organism: Nephrotoma flavescens (assembly GCA_932526605.1). Classification (NCBI taxonomy): domain Eukaryota; kingdom Metazoa; phylum Arthropoda; class Insecta; order Diptera; family Tipulidae; genus Nephrotoma; species Nephrotoma flavescens. The sequence goes on from OW052220.1 coordinate 323,988,808, forward strand.
ATGAAAAACCCATTGACACAAAACTGGCTAGTGAATCTAAATTTAATTCAGACATTACAATAAATTTAACGTATCTAATATTTCAGAGCACAACATTTAACTTTTGCTGCAATCTCAAAATTAATAGCAGCTGTATGTACATATCCATACCAAATGATAAAGGTCGATCTGCAGTACCAGCATCATTCCAACAAAGGAACTTGGGATTGTATAAAACAAACTTGGAGGCATGAAAGAATGCCTGGTTTTAATAAAGATATGGTGCCATATTTGGAGCTTGTAACACCAAATATTATGTTAGTTATGTTAATTTATGAAAAATGTACTGTGTGATAAAAGACAACTTCAAATCGCCATAATGAAAAAAACGTAATATGTCAAACAATGAAAATGAAATGTCTGTATTGTATATTTAATAAAAAAAAAAGAATCCTTATTTATTTTAATATTATAGATATATTTTGGTGTTTAATTGTTGTTCTAAATTTTTTTCCCTAAATTTCCCTGTATTTTCCTTATATTTTATTGCGGTCTCGAACACCATATTTCAAAAAAACACATCAAGTAAATGGCATGTTGACGACTCTCTAAGACAGATGGCGATAAGCGTCGAATAGTCTATCGGCTATTTAGTATTATATTTCGTAGATCTTTTCTTGAAGCAGCCGACGATGCACGTTTCATTCCGTGGTTCCACACTTTGATTCTTTGGTCGTGATTCTTTCCTCGTTCCCTTCACTTTCACCCACAAACTAATTTTTTGGCGGGGAAATTTTTGATTCTTTTTTCAGCAAAAATTTTTTTGATTCAACTGATTCTCGCACAACAACAAAAATAAATTTTTCAAGGACACCTTGTTTATTTGTCGTTTTTGGGTTAATTTTAGTTTAATTTGCACTTCCAGTGCAAAAAATATATTTTTTCAACCAGGGAAGCAGTTTTCGCAGCAAATAATGAACATTTTTTACAATACGAAAAAATCAAAAAACATAATTTTATGCACATACATAAAAAAAGAAACGTGCAAAGAAATCAAATGTGAACGGCGATTGATTTTTTGAAATCATTGAATCACGACCAAAGAATTAAAGTGTGGCGAGGCTCATTTTCAATCAAATTTTTTTCGGTGAAGCAGCACTAACACAAACAAAAATGAAATAAAAAAATTCAAGGCCATTTTTTACATGTAGATTTTACTTTAAATTTGATTTGCGAGAGAGCAGTAATAAAACAATGCAAAAAAAAATTGTGTCTACATATAAAATAAGGTTTTAAAGTAATAATAACAAAATGTCCAGTACATTCGTATGTGTTTTTTAATTTTATTTTATTTTTCGAGTGTGTAGTGATAAAACAATAATAAAAATTGGGGTAATGTGATATCATTTGTGATATATTATGTATTGATGATATATATGATTATTAACTAACCGACTCGGCATACACAACACAACTGTCATTTTTTTTCAAATTTCCAGTTGTAAATGAAGTAAGGGACAATCAAAAAATTGTGTACTAAAAAAATTTCTCTGTTTCGTCGGTTGATCAATTATTAAGTTTTTTGATGAACTCTGTGGTACTATACATAAAATCAAGAGTTGTACAGCATAAAGCTCCAAGGATCTCAAACTATCTCGATAAATGAGCCATCATGATTTTGGCGATACTTGTGGTAGGACATACCTAACCGAGCGGATCAAATATCTTGGATGCTCGTAACAATATTGTTTGTTTGGTTGGTGCAAGAACATCCGATGTTGAGCTGATCTTGAATCTAAAACAATCGGCTGAAAGAAACCAAATTAGTCTAAGTGTTTTTACAGAATCGTCCCCATTCAGCTCACGTGATATTCGCGGAATTTGATCTGTATCTCTTTGAGAAGCTGTTGACTGTTCGAATACCATTTCCGCACTTCGGAGCAATCACATCAGAGCTGGTCCACCCTTTGCCCCTGGATGTCGATTAAATCACGATGTCGTCTGAGCCGGTCATCAAGTCGTCGACGTAGAGGTAGAAGACTCTCGATTCGAATTTGGATGTAATTGGGAATTTTTCCTGTTGGTCTCGTGATAGCTGATGGATAGTATACGAATTGCGAGATACGAGGCGCTGGCATTACCAAAAGCGACCGTACTCGATACTCTCAAAAAAAAACAAAAAACATTTCCGAATCCCTAGCACAAGCAAACAATTATACGGCGTTTAAATATAGTAGGTCGTTAAATTATTCAAAAACATTAATTATATAACGGATGATGCATATACCAATACAGATATTATATCAAGCATTATTTTTGAAAATTCGCGATTAACACAAAATGCGGCTGGCGGTAACGCAACATGGAGGTTAATATAAGGAAACATGAAGCAACATACCGTCAGATATCTAATTATCGCAAAATACATGCCGATGTCTTGTGTTGTTGCGGCATCCTGCAACACAGGACCTCTGAATTAATTTTTTAACACTAAGAGCAACCAGGATATTGGACCAAGGACCATTATGCTCATAATTAGTGTTTCGCTGCACAAATCGAACACACTCACACTCGAATCTGTATCGAAGCATTTCAATAGAAGAACAGGATATTATAAATTTATAAGAAATTTTTTTCTGTCCACTTCTAATTTTTTAATTAAGCGAAAAATTAACAAAAAAATGACCTATATCATTTGCGAATGTTATCGTGTCATTACTTATGGAATGGTCATTGTAGGACCAAGGACCATTTCCGGTGCTAGAAAATCCACCTTACCAGTTTTTATTGAGATCATGCGAATTGATTTTTTTAACGGATTTCAAGCCCAAGCTTAACCATTGACATCTAAACTATTTCCCCGAAATAGGATTTAATTGCAATTGATGTATGGTACTGCAATCGATTTCTGGTCTCCTTAACGAAAATTCCCAAGACAAGAGCCCATATTTGTTGCCCTCTGTAGCAAACTACTTAGAGTATCTGGTGGACTCAAAAATTACGAAGGGGTGTTCTGAACGTGCTATAAGTTATATGTTCGTTATATGTGTATGTGCTTCAATCCTTAGTTATCGGATTTCTACCTAAACATTTTTATTCATTACAATCTATTCCTTGTGTTTAAAAAGCCTCTCTCTCTCTCTCTCTCTGGCTTTCACATCCCATGAAGGGATTTCGCCGCCCGCACAATGGCCCTCCATCCATCCCGATCCATTGCTCTCGTCCTCCAGTTTCGACATCCTAATGCTTGCAGATCTTGTTCAATGTCGTCACGCCAGCGTAGTCGGGGTCTTCCTCTACGACGTACTCCGGCTGGTTGTTGGTGAAACACTTTATTTATCATCCGTTGTTGTGGGGACCTTGTAACGTGGCCGAGCCATCTCACTCGATTGGATTTAATGAATCCGATGATATCGCTGCCTCCGAGGAGTTGCTTTATTTCGTGATTCATACGGATCCGATATTCGTTGTTCGCAACTTTTATTGGACCAAAAATTGAACGGATGACCTTCCTTTCGAATGTAGATAACAATCTACAATCATTAGAGGTCATGGTCCAGCTCTCGCTTCCGAAAGTCAGCACAGGTCTTATTAGTGCTTTATAAAGTGCGAGCTTGCACGACTGCGATAGATGTTTCGAACGCAATAATCTTGATTGGGCGTAGAAAACTCGTTGTCCGGCAGCGATTCGGGCTTTTATTTCTGCCTGGATTTCATTCAGTGATGTTATAACTGACCCGAGGTATTTAAAGTTTTCGACACCATCAAAATTGTGGTCGCCAATTCCGAGATTTACACTAGAGATGTTCCTGGGTGTTGTTAGATATTTGGTTTTACTGCTGTTCACCTCCAAACCAAGTCTTCTTGCGCAGCGATCGAGCGGTATGAAACTGTCTTTGATATCGCTTGGTCTTCGGCCAAGAAGCACGATATCATCTGCATATCCAAGAATTTGGCCGGATTTATTAAATATACAGCGCGAAGTTTCGATGTTGCTTTTTCTCACTACGTACTCAAGCGCCAAATTGAACAGCAAAGGCGCGAGTGCATCACCTTGTCGAACGCCAGATGTTATTTCAAAGGAGTCTGACACAGTTCCTTCAATTACGATTCTACATACAGACCCAGACGTTGTTAATTTACACAGCGAAACGAGTTTCTCTGGGATTCCTAGGCATATGAGCGCGGCCCATAGGTTGTCGCGGTTTATACTGTCATATGCCTGCCGGAAGTCTATATATAGTTGATGTATGGTTATGTTGTACTCCCAACATTTTTCCAAGATCATCCTCATGGTAAAACACTGGTCCGTGGTTGATCGGTTGGGTCGAAAACCACATTGATAGTCGCCAATGATGTTTTCGGCGAAAGGGATGAGTCTGGCAAGTACAACATTAGCCAACACTTTGTAAGCAGCGTTCAATAAAGCTATGCCACGATAGTTTTCACATTTGAGACGGTCGCCTTTTTTATGCAGCGGACATATGAGCGCGGTCTTCCAATTCTCAGGCAGCTCTTCTTGGTCCCAAATACAGACGACGAGGTCGTATAGACTTGTTGCAAGAGTAGCGCCTCCGAGTTTAATCAATTCTGCGGGGATTCCATCGAGACCGGGTGCCTTTCCGTTTTTCAATCGACTAATAGCTGCGTCTACTTCCTCCACTGTGGGATATTCGACAAAGACCTCGTCACCTGGAGGAGCTATTGCTCTAATGGGGGTCACGTCGTCATTCCGATTTAGCAGATTTTGAAAGTAGGTTTGCCATACTGAGAGAACATCAGCCACGTTTGTTCTCAACTCTCCATTCCCGTCTTTGATGGCTGTACTTCTTGGGTGGAAGTCTTTAGTGAGATTCCTGGCGTTGGCAAAACAGTCCCTTGAGTTTCCTAGTTCCGCTTGGAAGCTGATGTTTTCGATGCATAGTCTCATATGTTCGCGTTTTTTTTGTCGAAGGTATTTAGTCGTGGCTTTCCTAGCGCGGAGATATTCTGCTAGAGTGCTTCTAGTGTTGCGAGCCAACCATTTTTCACGAAGCGTTCGTTTATTTTCGACGACCCTACGGCATTGGTCATCGAACCAATCATTGCGGGCTCTCGGAGGTCTTCTTCCGATGGTATTTTGCGCCGCGGTGGTTATGGCTGACTGTATAGCGTGCCACTGCTCCTCGATGTTAGAGGGAGCTTCTTCGTTGTTGCTGGGCCGCTCTAAATAGTTAGTGACAGCTGATTGGTAACTCTGCGATGACGCTTGGTCTTTTAGAGCATTGATATTCCATCGAACGGTCTTTTGTGCTTGTCTGTTAAACGTAGATGACAGTTTGCACTTATATTTAAATATGACAAGCATATGATCGCTGTCCATGTCTGCACCTCTGTAAGATCTAACGTCAGATATGCTGGTGGAGTGCCTCTTAGACACCATGACGTGATCGATTTGATTTTCCGTTCTCCCATCATTCGATCTCCACGTTACTTTGTGGATTCTCTTATGTGGGAAAAACGTACTTGATACAACTAAGTTGTACGTTATTGCCAGGTCGGTGACTCGTTGGCCGTTGTTATTACTAGTTAGGTGCAGGCTGTTAGGACCGATGTGCGATGTATTTTCTGCACTCCTACCGATTTTTGCATTAAAGTCGCCCACGATGATTTTAATGTCGTGGTGCGGTATGTTATTGATAACTTCCTCCAGTTCGACAAAGAAAAGATCTTTGATGTCATCTGATTTATCTTCGGTGGGTGCATGCACATTAACGATCGTGATGTTAAATTTCTTAGTGCGAAGTCTGACCGTACATATCCGCATGTTGATAGGGCGGAAATCGATGATATGATGCTTCACGCGCCGATGGATGAGGAAGCCAACTCCAAATTCTCCTCCGTTCTGATGGCCGCTGTAATGAAGAGTGTAACCATTGGTGGTGTCATGGATCCCACTCCCAGACCATCTAAGCTCTTGTAGTGCAAGTACGTCTAATGTGTAACTCTTTGCTTGGTTCGATAGGTTCTGGAGATCTCCAGGTCTTAAGAGGCTAAGCACGTTCCATGTTCCCATTTTTAAAGCGTTGCCCGTGTACAATTTCCGAGGTCGAGTTTGTAATGAATCCGATATGGTTATCCGAGGCCTTTGTTTAGGGTTCATAACTTGGTGAGTTTTTATGAGGGGAGGTTGTTGGCCTTCCGCTCAACCCGCTTGTTACGTGTGTGGGTCACGTACTGGTGAGAATCTTGAGGCATCCAGTCCTACCTTGAACACATTTATATAGCGAGCCGCTTGATACAAGACAGACGCCCGCTTCAGCCGCTCCTAACCTGGAAAACAGACGCTGGTTTGGCATTGGTTTTGAGGCGCCAATGGCTCGCCCTGACATGTAGTGTCCATGACTATAAACAGGATTTAGCTGCTCGTCTCCACTACACGTTTAAAAAGCCCCTTTGGACAATTTTCGTCCAAGTCATTTGAACTGAGAAAAAGAAGGACTCTCTAAATAAATTGTTCTGAAATCAGGACCCATTAAAAATCGTTCGAGCATTTTCCGAAACCCACGATACGTCGTTAAAATGTGTTCCACTTTTCATTATAGAAGAGGAAAATATAAATAAATTGTTGCTAAATGCTGTAAAAATGATTTTACTACATTCAACATACAAACATGGCGCACTCCCCTGTTTTTAAAAATATAAATTAAAAATTAATAAGCCGTAACTTTGATTTGGCATCTCCTATACTGCCAAATTTGTTTGGTGATGTATTTTAAGCTTTTCAAATCCTTTGCCATTTGAATGTTCATTTCTCATTTCTAAACAAAACGGAAACAGTATTCACAAAACAAATAGAACGAAAATGAAAATAAATCACTAGAGAATTGATACATTAAAGAAAAATATTCATCATGAATGGAACGAAAATCCCACAGAAAACATTTTTTTATGGAAATTAGATTTATTTTTTTATAACACCATTTAATGGAAAATTTATTTATAATTTTCAAATTTTCATTTATGTTAAATTCTGTTTTTGTAAGTCATTCATTTTTAATCCGTTTGTGGTGTGGTAGCAAAAAGTTTTTCAATTTGGATACATTTTCCCTTTGTTTTCGGCTCCTTAACGGAGTTGTAGAGGTAGAAAATTTAAGTTTAGGTGCGATAATTCTAATTATAAATCGGAAACGGTAGCGGACATGACTTTTTAATTATACTTGGACAACGTAGGAAGATGTAAGGTTTGGTTAAATTAACTTTTGGTGTTATTTGCATAAAAATGTTGTTTATCAAATGCTAATGAATGTTAAAAATTCGAGAAATAATACAACTAAAGAACGAAAATAATGAAACCACAAGATAAGATGACCAAATTAGTTTCGAACGAATACCACTTTGCCAAAATTTTTGGCAAATTGATTAGCGTTTCAAACTAAAGGAAGATGGTACATTTAATGTGGTCAGATTTATTATCTCTGAACTGTTCTAAGAATACTTAATTTCCACGATCGAAAATAATAATTATATGAATAAGCCATTTTCTTAGAATCGTTGGGTTGGTTAATATATTATTTAGACATTAAGCAGAAATGTCTGCTTACGCGAACCTTATTAACACTTAAGAATGCATCTGAGATGACGTCATATCAGATCCGCATTAGCTTAATTGTTAAAAATTTCAATTTCCAACTTGCAAGTGATTATTGTAGATCGGAATGGTAGGAGACGTATTGCTAGCTCTCAAAAGAAGAATCGTCAGTACTTGGAATGGACATACAATATCATTTGTTTGGGAGAATGATCAACGTTAGGTTTGCTAGTGTATAATGTGTTTAATAACTAACTTTAACTATTGATTTAACTTTTGGTTCCATTACTTTTTTTTAAATTATTTTTTCTCTTTTTTCCTTTAGTGTGGTTTTGTCTGTTCCATCAACTGGTTCTCTATACTGATGGTGAATATGGATAATCTGCTTGTTGTGGTGAGTGATATCTCAATTCTAAGGATAAAATTGACAAACGGTAGCTTTTAAACATCGGGATCTTAATAGATAACGCTTATCTAAAATTGACGTTCGTGACATCATTTTAGGAAATTGTCTATTTAATGAGTTTCCTCGGACTGGTGGTCCGTTATTGGTTGGGGTTGTATATATCGTATGAGTAATAGTCTAGACTACTTATTCCTCGCTGACTCAGCTTTTCGCTGCAGTTGGTTGTAGTATTGGTTTGCATTTCCATTTTGTATGGTCGTTAACGAGCGATCTCTTCTTGTTTTCTTAAATCTCACATTTCGACATTCCAAACAATTCTCTCTCGAAAATCGACTTTTTTATTTAACGTGCATCCTTTCTGCGCATGCATTCTACGACACTCGCCAGAAAATCTACTGTATATTTCGCACTAGGGTTACTTCTCTAATAAGACTTCAAAACACATTTTTCAGGGTGAATAGTCTACGTGATCTCTATCTAGTTGAGGACTTACTCCTAGTTCAACTCTAAGCCTGGTTTGTTCTCCGTTTATGTCCTATTCTTGGGATCTCGAGGAAGAGACATCTCGTTTTTATCGTGATCTGCTATACCGTCAGCGAGCGATGTTTAATTGTCAGAGGTGCTTGTTTGCGGAATGCCTTATATACCAAAAACTTATGAACTTAAATTCAAAGTCTATATGATCACCTTATAGAAATCGAAGGATGTGATGATGGCATGCCACGAACACTGATCAATAATAATTATAACCGATCAATTAAAAATCTTATATTTATTTCTATTTTTTGCCCGTCTTAGTCGAAGGAAGTTATACCTACTTTTAAATTGATTATATTTTTAAATTGATTATTGTACCAATACAGACTCACATTAATAACTGCAGTAGTGTTAAATTTTAGAATTAGTTGAATATAGTTCTGATCAAAGTCGTATAACCTTGCATTAGCGAGTTACGCGAATTATCCACACGTCAATAATTCATATTTAGATGTCCAGAATTCAGAATCGTTCGCTTCTAAGAGAAAGTAATTAACAAATAAATTATGCTTTAATTGTTTATCTCGAAACCATTCGAGATTATAACACTGCAATTCAAAATTTAGCTGTCACATATATATTTCGAAAAACCAGACAATGATATTTATATAAGTCACTCAATCCGAAATAATCATCACCATAACAAAGGTTTTACACATGCATCTACGTAAGCTAAAGCACAAGCAATATACACTATCGCACTGATCTCTCTGGTGCCGAAATTCTACAACTTATTAACAGATGGTTTATTGCCACACCTGCGGTGTGAGTCACTGTTTTTATTCCTTTTTATATGCCTAAAAAATAATAAACAAACAAAAAGGGTTGTTTTCTTTTATACTCATCGTGCACGCTCCAAATTTATAGGCTGGTCAATACTTTTGGCCAAGGCTGTATATTTCAATCTCACAACTAAGTAACTTTTCGTGCTTACGAATTTATACATAAAATTATTACAACAGAAAACAAAATAGTAAATTAACTTTTTTGAATTTTGATTTATAGATAGAAAATGTGTAAGAATCTCAACAATAAGTTTCGAACGGATGAGATTACTGATTTTGAAGAAATCAGGTCGCGACGACTGACGTATTATTTACATTGGAATATTGTCTATATACCGGGTGTTTCTTTTAAACTGAGACGATCAAATATCTCGAAAAATAGCCACTCTATGGAAAAAATGTCCATAATCAAAATTTAATCATACCGCGGAGGAAATACATTAGTGCAAAAAAATAGTCCCCCACCCCCCGCTTTGTAGGTGGGGCGGGGGTAACTTTTAAACTAAGATAGGAAGCCATATTTTTTATTGCAGATACGAATTCTACGACTAAAAGTACGTATGATTTGAATGAAATATTTTGTTCGGTTCATGATAGATGGCGTTGTAATCGACGAAATCCAATTTTTTTTTTCAATTTCTTCTTCTTAGAACACACGCATTCGATTCTGCAATACGTTTGAAATAAAAAACATCACGTTTTCATTGGAAATACTCGAAATTTGTCATCAAAACAATTTATTAATGTAAATGGCAGGTGAATAAAATAATTTTAGCTTAAAATAAGTATTCAAAATGATGGCCTGCGACTTCAATGTACTTATTAATACGCATTTCCAATGATTGTACACAACTGAGAAGTGTGTTTGGTTGAATTTCAGCACACGCATTTCTGATTCGCTCAATCATGTTCTCACGTGTTGTTGGTTCTTGTTTGTGAACTTTGCACCACAAAAAGAAATCTGGCGAAGTAAGATCTGGTGATCTGGCGGGCCAATTTATCAGACCAGCTCTACCGATCCAGCGAACATGTTCCGCCTCACTTCTAAGTTCAAATTTTCAAGTAATATTGGCAGTTCATTTTCCAAAAAGATTCGGTACATTTAACCATTCAAGTTGCCTTCAATAATGTGGGGGCCTATGAGTTTGTTGCCAATTATTCCACACCACACGTTGACAGTCCAAGGACGCTGATGTTCAACTTGACGAAGCCAATGCGGCTTTGTAACACTCCAATAATGCATGTTGTGTCGATTAACCGTTCCATGGTTTGTAAAAGACGATTCGTCAGAGAACATTACGCAACGAAAAAAATTGGGGTTTTGTTGTATTTGTTCACGTGCCCATTGACAAGAAATTACCCGATTTTGGAAATCAGCGCCATGAAGATCTTGGTGTAAAGACACATGATATGGATGATACTTGTGCCGTTTTAAAATTCTCCAAACACTGTTGTAACGGAATTTTATCATATTCCGTTACCAACTCATTCCCAATTATCTGTTCGTTGATCAGAATAATTTCATCATAACTTTGAAGATATTTTTCCTTCACAACATTTTCTCAAACACTTAGTCATGCTGGAATTATCTATTTTCTTTATGTTTGTTGTTGCATTCATATACACGAAAATGGTATAAGATGCAATACGACAAACATATTTCTAGTTTACGTTATCCAGTTGCGGCTTTATGTGGTTCCAAGGTCTTTATAATGTAGTTATTATAAATACTAATGAATGTACGTAAAGATAAGATTTGTAATTGGATGATGTATCCATAGTGTTGTGTTGTGCACACGAAAAAAGCAAACGTTCTGAATATAGTTTATTTAAATGATCTATATATGGACTTTTTAAAAAGTTGCAATTTTCGTGGCACATATAATATAGTTTCCCATGAGTGAACATAAATTAGATTTATGTCACGTTGTCAGTAATGTGCGGTGTTTGTACCAAAATTTCGCGATTTTGGAAAAATTGAATTTTCTGGTTGAGAGAGAAGAACATTTCCCACAACAAATTTTCCCCCTCCTTCTCTGTCAGTCAGTTAATTTTGTATAAATACCGCGACATTGTTTTGGATCGGGGTAGTCAGGTTTTGGGAAAAAGACGCGCAACTTAATTACTCACAGAGCTTAAGCCGTGGTAATTAAGTCGCAGTAATAAATAAATTTTGTTATAAGTAAATAAATAACTTCTTCTTTTTTTAAATAAATTATTTTTTTTTAAAATATAAAAATACCAGGTTTTTATTTGTTGTCCAAAATACGGAGTGGTTCGAGGAGTGAAACCTGTGTTGGTAAGTATGTTTACTAAATAATAATAGTCAACAACTAACTAAACTGGCCCATTTGGTAAAGGGTCCTCCAGCTGCCTAATTAGCAGCGGAAATCTCACAAGTGCGTCAGCACGCGGGTTTCCTTCAGCTGGAACGCTTCACCAAATTATTACTTACTAACATTTAGGGCTTTCAGCCCATGATAAATAATAATTTTTTTTATGGTTAATTTAGAGTAACTATCTTACTCTAAATTTTTATATTTCACAACCACGGTGGACCTGCTTGATGTGAGGCATGAGACCCACCGATGTTGTCTTTCACCATCCTCACATTTTCGAACTCCCCATTTGATGGCATACCATCTTTCTTTCCTTTTTTATATATATATGCGGTAATCTAGGCCGTGATCTGTGTACCCAAAACCCACGCCGTTCCATGTATTTATGAGGAGATCTACGTTAAGTTTGCTTCAATATGTCGCCTCGTTCGCCTGCAATAAATACACTTTTGAAACACAATGTGGACGAATCTCAAAACACGAAACTTCCAGTAACCAACACTTTCCTTATGCATCGTACCGGTGGTTTCTTGCTCAACGTGTTATATACAATACCTATAATCATTTTAAGCCGGAATTTCAACAAAAAAAAGTTATCAATTTTTTGCGAAAAAACGTGATGGTTAGCCTTACCGTTTTTGAACGGATAAAGTTTATAGTCATGGATTCCGAATGTTTCGTTTATTTTGGATTATTAATGTATTTATGAGGAGATCTACGTTAAGTTTGCTTCAATATGTCGCCTCGTTCGCCTGCAATACACTTTTGAAACACAATGAGGAAGAATCTCAAAACACGAAACTTCCAGTAACCACCACTTTCCTTATGCATCCTACCGGCGGTTTCTTGCTCAACGTGTTATATACAATACCTATAATCATTTTAAGCCGAAATTTCAACAAAAAAAAGTTATCAATTTTTTACGAAAAAACGTGATGACGAATTTCGAGTATTTCCAATGAAAACGTGATGTTTTTTATTTCAAACGTATTACAGAATCGAATGCATGTGTTCTAAGAAGAAGAAATTGAAAAAATTGAATTTCGTCGATTACAACGCCGTCTATCATGAACCGAACAAAATATTTCATTCAAATCATACGTATTCATACATGCATAATCGACAATGGTCAACGATATCGGCGAACTTTAAACGTGTTGGATATATCTGGGCTACACAATTTATAACAAATGAGTTTGTGCTCAAAATAAGGAGTGTATACCCACAAAATTATTTGTAGATTACTTTCTCTTTCTCAATGTTCGTAAATATTAGTCGTAGAATCCGTATCTGCAATAAAAAATATGGCTTTCTATCTTAGCTTAAAAGTTGCACCTACAAAGCGGGGGGTGGGGGACTATTTTTTGCACTAATGTATTTCCCCTACGGTATGGTTAAATTTTGATTATGGACATTTTTTCCATAGAGTGGCTATTTTTCGAGATACATATTTGATCGTCTCAGTTTAAAAGAAACACCCGGTATATAGAGCAATACCATGTAGTTGTACTACTAGCGAATTACTGCGTAGCGTACGAAATTCGATTCTCTTTTACATTTATCTTCTATATTCTATTTTTGCAACTAACTTTTGGTGTTTACGAATTTTATTATATTTTACTTTTAGGTTTTCGATAATAATAGTGTTTTGATTTTTTCAAAATCAGTAATCTCATCCGTTCGAAACTGATTGTTGAGATTCTTACACATTTTCCATCTATAAATCAAAATTCAAATTTATTCGCGATCCAGCGTTGACATACAGATTGACGCAAATGGAAGAATTTCCTACGGTTGTGTAATTAGTTCGAGAATACTGAAAATAGACCAATATATGGAACAATCACATAACACCATTACTATCGAAAACCTAAAAGTAAAAAAAAATGAAAATTAACGCCTCCGTCTTAGAACGAATAATTTATCGAGGTGGCAATTCATACCAAAAATGACGCAGGCCATCCAAAAAGTGATATCAAAATTATATGGCAGCATTGCAACGCAGACCAAAGTGGAATCAAAATCGAACGTTAGATTTCGTCTTAATAACAAAAGCAGACAACTTACCTCTACCGCCCCTTACATTTAGGTTTGGTGTATAATAATTTAATACTCAATCGTAGTGGTTTAATTTTGCAAGTATCAGTTTTTTATTTAAGTTACAAGGATCCGTATTTCAAAACTTACTGTGTCATTACAGTATTATCCTATAAGAAAGACGACACAAATAAACTTTAAGAAAAACGAAGAATTTCTCCGAAAGTGGGGATGAAATAAAATATAGAAGCTGTACGAGCACATATTTGAAATTAATATTTAATTCGGACACATGTGTCGTCGCCATGTTTTCCTTCCACCTATTCACGATTTTCAAATAGCAACATAAAATATGAAACCAATTTGTATTTTGGCTCTTATTCAAAGTCATGAATTCAATTCCATTTTTATTAAATGTGTTATTTGTATTCGTACCTATGTATTCGAAAGATGAATGTATATTTCTTAATCTTAAACGTGACATTGGCATTGGATGTATAAAATTTTCATATCATTGAAATAATTAATCAAAAAGTTTACCAGTAGCGTAGCCTAAGCAAACAAACTATTTTGATTATCATTCTTATAATTGATTACATTATACAATTTCGTTCTCAATTACTGTTTCGAATCGATCGATCAAAATCCATCGGTTTAAAATGTGTGAATCAGAGTCAAGCACATCACACGTCAAATATGTATAGGCATAAAAAAAAACACTTGAACTCATTATACTTGAGTTAAAACACTCAAAATTAATTAAAAAATTTTATTCTGATATTTGCATGTTTATTTAGTTAGACTATTAAAGCTAAACCACTTACCGAAATGTCTCCTCAATAAATTGTTTGAGTTGGCTATATTGTGAATTATCACCTGCTATGCAAACATATAGCGATATATGCTGATCATCCGTATTATTTAGCGTTTTACTACTTTTGTGTGTCGTTTGATTTTTTATGTTGTATATAAGAGTGTTGTTCTCGTTGCCGACAACCTGAAATAAAATATTCAAAATTTATTCACGTGTTTCAATTGTTTTGTTATAAATAAATAATAATACATGAATAGATATGTATGTTATCTAGTCGTTCTCGCGATGACAGAAACTATTCGGTAAACAAACACATGTCAAATAATATTGATATCGTAGAGATAATGGCATTACATTAATTTGTCTAATGCCTTATAGATGACTAATATGTGATTTATCACATGCCGAGAAATCATTTTGTATAAAAACTGGATGACACTGAACCTATATGAAGATACTTACACTATAATTTGAAATTTAGATAAAAATTAATAGGGCGTGTAATGCGACCTGCGACTGCTATATTGAACATCGGAAGTATATTTTAGGTAAAGGCTAAATATAAAATCAGTAGAATAGTCATTCGGGTATACCAAATACAGAATATATACCTAACTCAAATTTTATAAATTTTCTAAGAATTTCAAAATATACAAGAGAAAAAGGCAGCCAAGAAAATTAAGAAAAATCTATATCCTTTCAACCATAATGTATATATGTATATACAAAAAACATAAAAAGACAAATTAATTTTTCCTGGAGTGAGTTTTCGTCATCAATTTAGACTTATTTTTATTGTTTGCTGCTGATGGTATGCTTTTTATCAGATGAATTTGTCACGTGTAAGTGATAGAATATATTCGAATAAAAAATGTCTTAAGAATAGTGAATTATAGCAGAACACAATACAGTAATTTATAGTGCTGTGTCATAACAAGGCTATGACTTGACAGATATAGATGACATATTTTTGTAACGTACGAACCACATAATGAAATTTTTGTTGATATTGAAATTTATAATTTAAAGAGTGTCTGAGTTTGGGGTTCGATTCTGTTGATGGCTATCATAATACAGCACCTTATGTTAAATTCTGCACCTTTCAAAATATGCTCTAAATTAGTCTACGAAAATGCCCACAGAGCTAGGCGTTCAACATGAAGATAATGTTAAAAAAATCGTTAAATAACCAAAAGGATAAATTTTGAAATTGTGGTAAACCTATTCGGCATTACTTATCTTACACCCATTTGTACATCGAAACCCTTTTTTACCAAACAATACTGCCTTTGAATCTAAAAGAACAGCGTATTTTATTCCAAGTATACGATGCTTACTTCCCTACTACCCTTCGATGCTCACTTTCCTGGAATATGGTTTCAATTAAATGCTTGAATAGTACCAAGTTAAGATATTTTAACCTGCACCGGCCAAATTGGCTCACCTCAATGAAACCTATACAATAATTTGTTACACATTTATAACAAATTTATTACAACAACAACTCCCGATTTTATTACAGTTACCGTTTTCAAGGAACGAGGGGTCAGTTTATCTTACAATTAGACTTGCATCGCCAAAATTGTAACCTTTGATGTAGCTATGATAATCCGGTGGTTCTTAGGCCAGAATTTATTACAAATTAATTGCATTAAATTGGTTAGTTCACCAACCGCTATAACCAGAAACCAATTTAGCCAACTTTAATCATTTATTTGGTGTGACCGCCACCTGATTTTGGGCCAAATGTTGTTCTAGAAGTCTTATAGAGAGTCGATCAATCTTATCCTGGTGTGTAGTTTTTTTGTGTCATATTAAACGGAAATGGCATGTGAAGTTTTTTATTCATTCCAAAGAAGGAATAGAAAGAATAGAATAACTGATCACGTGACTTTAAAATATTCCAAACAGAATGTAATAAAAAACAATTTGGATGGAATGGAATACATTTTTTTTAGTTGTTTAAAATTTTTATATATTTTGTATATTTTCATTGCTATAGTTATTATTCTCCATTTTTAATTTATTTTAATTTCTACCACAACTAAAAGGTTTTCGGTGGAAAATTGTGATCACTTCTTCGAGAAATAACACGGTCAGAAAACATTTCTTACAAAATTGCGATTGTTTCGTTGCTTGTGTGGCACGTAGAGCCGTCTTGCTGGAAATAAACGTCGTCCACATCAATATCTTCCAATTCCGGCCACAAAAAATCATTAATCATAGCTCGGTAGCGCAATCCATTCACCGTAACAGTTGCACCAGTTTCATTTTCGAATAAGTAATATTAGACCTTACACAGCAAGCTCAAAAAGTGACAGGCTTGAGGATGGAGAGGCTTTTCAACAATCATTCTTGAATTTTTTGAGCCCCAAATGCGACAATTCTGCTTATTAACGTAGCCTCTGAGGCACATTTTCGCCTCATCACTGAAGATGATTTTTCGATGAAAATCCGGATCATTTTGATGAATTTGAAGGACCCAATCAACGAAGATACGATCGTTTATGGTGATCGACTGGCTTGAGTTCTTGTGTTAACTGAACTTTAAAAGCATTAGGGCCTAAGTCTTTATGCAAAATACGGTGTAATGTCGTTTGTGGAATGTCTAATTCCAAAGATCGACGAGGAATCGACAAACCTAAGTTTTCGTCAACACTACGGGCTACAGCAGCAATATTCTCAGTTGTTCTTGAGCGACGCACACGGTTTCGATTCTTCACATCACTAACTTGTCCCAACAGCTCAAATTTTTCCACCAGCTTCACTATTGCCGACCTAGCAGGTGCTTCACGACGACCCAAAAGTGCTTAAGTTTTACGAACTGTGACTGCAAAATTTTCACCATTTTTGTAGTGAATTTTAACAATTTCAATGCGTTTAAGTAATGGCGTAGTTTTTACTTGCTAAATGTCAAAAGATGACAGCTTCAAAATTGACAACTGCCCAAATAGCAGGCTATTCAAAATGAAACCTCTTATTGGAAAAGCCTGTATTTTTTATGTACATGGCATTCAAAAAACAAACAATATGGCGGTTAATATTAAAAATATTTCTTTCGCTCTATCTTTTAAATCGCAAAGAAGAGGAATAGAAGGAATGGAATGAATAAAAAAACATAATATGCCATATGAAATAAGAAAATTTCCAGTACATTTTTACACATGTGGTTCTAATTTAATTTTATTTTTCGAGTGTGTACACCCATCCCTCGCTTTAAGAATTAATTCGTTCCTACGTAAATCGAAATTCGGTAACCGAATTTTTAGTATATATCCAGTATGCAATTTTTCCAGTGTGTGGAAAATATGGTTTTGATTCCATACTAAATTCCGTACTACAAAATATCAAAGACACAAAAATATCGATGTTGGAGAAAAATAATTGTCTTTCTCAGTTTTGTTTGTATGTATGTATACATATATTGAATCTTTTATTTTCTCTACTCAGTTCTCAGTTTCATGCGACAAGTCGACGGGTGATATGGACACGAATATGCATGCGTGTGTTTTTGTTTATTTTTGAGAAGTTCGCACGTTTGAAATAACACCATGTGCAGTTTCCGTTAGAGGCCTGGACATAAATTCATATACCTCTGAGGATTTGATTTTCATATGGTGTCGTGTGCCTGTGAGGTACAAATTTATATTGATATTGGCATTATTATTATTTAATATTAACTACTTTAAATGTTTATTTAATTGGTTTATAATTTATTTAATTAAAATCGAATACCAGAACTTCTCTAAAATCCATTTTTAAATCACCGCCAAATTCCGCATACGTGATTTGACAATGGTTTGTTGGGTTATGGCCAAGTTTCATTCATAATGATCAAATTGTAGAACTTCATCAAAAAGATTCGTTAAAATCCCAATACAAGTTGACCTTAGTTTATTAGAATCCTAGCTCAACTCTACAAATTAAATTGGAGAATAATCGGTTTGGAAATAGCCTGATTACATTCATTATAGCCGAATTTAAAAATCTCGCCCAAATTTAGCTTCGCATACCGAATTTGACCATCATTTGTTTAGAGATGGCCTAGGTCCATTGCACATTATGTTAGAGCGTCAATCCCATTCTGCATACCATGTTTGACAGTGATTGGTTGAAGAATGGTAAAATTCTTTGGTGACAAAATTAGTAAAGCATTTGAAATTTTTACGAATCAAGCTAAATTTATTTAAGATATCCAATCCGGTAGTTAATCTGGCATTAATAGTTTTCCAGGAATCATTGTCTTTGGGATGCCTCACATATTTTTTGCAATTTTTTTGCCATCTCGTGCCTGTCCAATGCAAGGGTTATACTAATGGATTTTAGAGTAATTTTTAATATAACTCAAACAACTATATGGTTTCAGGAAATTGTATTGTAAGTTATGGAGGATTAAATTGATAAATTTTTAGGAAGCCGAAAAATATTAATTTAGAATTAATTTTCAGGAGATCTGTGTAGACTAGAATTGTGTTACTAACTATCGGTTTTATCTAGATGTCTGTAACCGGGCTGATTCAATCAATCAATTTAGTTTAGGAAGCCGACAAGTGTTAATGTAGATTTATATTTTAGGAAATTTTTTAGATGCATGTGAAATTATAAAATTTTTTTCTCAGGCTGCAGATATAGAGAAGCAATTGTTGAAGACCAATATACCATCGTTATCCATTAAACCTATTAAGCCGTTATCCTTGTTTTAGTAGATTAGAAGTAGATTAGAATTGTGTTGTGCCGTACGATCGCTAGGTGTCTAAAACCGGGTCGTTCTATCCAAAAAAAAATATTTTTCCTATCCTTCCTATTGTTGTGTAAATGTAAATAGGCCGTAGGAATAGGCCCGGCCTTATCCGAGATACTTGTCCAGTACTAGGTTCTACAGTCCAATCAATTAATCAATCAATATTAAACGGAAATAGCATCAGAATAGGTTTTAAATTGTAATATAAAGGTCGACTTTACCTCCTTTAATTTTATTATACAAAACCGCCACCAGACCTTGGCTCAAATGTTACTCCATGAGCTTTATGAAGCGAAATCCACCTTACCCAGATGGGTAATATAATATATTATGCAATATATAAGTGAATAATTTGATGGAGCAATTTTTGAAATTCGAAAATACTTAATAACATTTTTTCAATCCAAGTAAATAAAAATTGTTTACTCCTTCAGCTAATAGCGCTAATACCTCAATAACCGTGCGGTCGTGGCCATCCTATCCTACGTCAGTATGTGGGCATTTCTAAAACACTCGAACATCTGCAACACCAATTTTAATGGATATAGGAACAGGGAGAAAATGCCAAAAGATGTCAAATCGATGAATTGTTTAATCTGCAAAATTTGCAAACACAAGATCACGCGTACATTAATGGGTTCATCGAAGAAGCTGTAACAAGCGTATCATTACGCTCTAATTTTCTAGCACTTTTTCCACTAAATCAAGTCGTATGTCATGAATAGCACGTTCAATGTTGAATTGTAAAGCTTGAAGAGAGTTTGGTTTATTGCTAAAGGACAATGATTTCAAATAACCCCACAAGAAATAGTTTAATGGTGTTAAATCACAACTTCTTGGAGGAAATTCAATATCATAATTTCTTGAAATAATCGAATCTCCAAACTTTTCTCGCTATAATTCAATTGTTGCACTTGCTGTGTGGCACGTAGCCCCGTCTTGTTGGAACCAAATGTTGTCAAGATCAACTTCTTCCAATTTCGGCCATAAAAAGTTGGTTATTATCAATCTATGCCGATCTCCATTGAAAGTAATGGTGTTACCAGCTTCATTTCGAAAAAAATACGGACCGATGATTCCACCAGACCAAAAACCACACCAAACTCAATTTAGGTGAATGTAATGGTTTTTCATAGGAGAACGTAATGGAGAACGTCTTGGAATCGACAAATTGCGGTCTAAAGCAACAATTGCCTGAAGGGCAGCAATATTTGCATTACTTCGAGCGTTTCTTTGTCTTATTGGCACTTGAACATTATGTAAAGAAAATTTACGCTCAAAATTTTCAACAATTCGACGAATAGCGAGCACACTTGGACGATTATTACGACTATAAAATGGCAAAAGCGCACGAAAAGTTGCAATTGAAGAACGATTATTTATCTCTATATCTCACCATGATGAAATTGTAAACATTACTGAATACAATGAAACAAAAAATGACAGATCATGACATATTACAAATGTCCGAAACGCCACTTAAAAATCATATCATTCCTATTGGAAAACCCTTTACATCGGAACCTCTGTATTGGGTGGAAAAGAAAGAGTTGCTGTGTTGAGAATATTGAAGGTGGGTCTTTGAAAGCGCAGTTACCGTGTAGTGTACAACTTCTTTGTAGTTACGTATAGTTTGTGCAAGGTCGACTGTGACATAAATGCCGATCGTCAAGTTTAAGTTGGGGAAGTGTAGAAGTTGATCAAGTATGGAAACAACTCAGCCTAACCAGAACCCAGTTTATAGGGGTAATTAATACCAATCAGTCATCTACAGAAATACCAACTCATCCAATTTGTATGCCTTTAGGATGGGTGTTGTGGATCTGCCAACACAGAAGAGACATACATTGCAACGTTTGCGATGATAAGGCAGATCTTAGCAGATACTAATAGCTTAGAAGAATTCATAAGCAAAACAATCATTACTATTGTCAGTATCTGGGTAAAGAAACGGGAAATAAAACTTAATGAAGCAAAATCAGCTCACTTAAACTTCACCAATAAAAAGATCAACGCGATATCAGTGGAACTGAACCCTCAGAACCTCATATGCAAACGCACGATAAAATATATAGGCATGATCCTAGGCGGGTTAAACATTAAAATAGGAAACTGCATTAGTTCTTAGGAAGAAATTCTGAGCAGACTTTACATAATACTTGCGGTATTCAGCTGAGGGCCAAGACGGCTGCCCCACTTGAAAGAAACCACTTGATCTACTGAATCCAATCTAGATTGGCTAAAAATATGTAAAGGGGACTAGTCAAAGAGCTACCACCCTCCAAACTAAATGATTTGTAAATCAGTTGTAATAAATAAATGTATCTGATTTGTTTTAAATAAATTTGTATCGCTTTTTTAATCAAAGTTTTCGGATTCACAACTTTATTAAATTTAACTACCCCTCACCCCATCCCTCCATTCTTTCCCTCACAGTGTCCCGGTACGAAAAAACATCTTTAAGGTACCCTGCACATTGTGAGACTCAAATATATCTCAATTATGTATTAACATAATCATTTGATAATGACCGATAAACATTATTTTGTTTGGCTGAATTCCATTTTCACACTCTCGTAAATCTTACAATATAGGAAGCAGATTCAAGTAATTTTTAATTGATCGTTTATTTCTCTATAGCAGCACAGCACATAATATTTAGTTTTTTGTGTATAGAAATGGTGAAACATATTTCATAAATAATCCTAGAGAATAGCTCAGCTGGTGTTCCATCGCAACTACAAATTATTACATATGTGAAGTAAAAATCATTCATTACACAATGACAAGGGAAATAAATTTTCCATTATTTATGTGTATCGTTCGACAGGAGAATAAAAAAATACGAGTTTATATATTTCAGTTTAGTTTTGGATGGATGATAGGTACTGTTGGCATGGATGGAATACAGCCTTAGGTTATAATAATAATCGATATTTTTTTCCGATGGTCCAATTTACAAACAGTAAAATCAGTTATATAGTGCAGTACCGTGACAATATTAATGGCCAAAGCCTCCTCCACAGTGTGGAATTTTCAAAAAAATCAAATTTAATTGGTTTTAAATATTGATTGGATTATCATCCGATAATCGCGTTGCCAAAATGAATTTTGGCCGACAAGATCAATTAATACGCAATTTGATCGCTGATCTGAGAATGGTGTACACCAATGGTAGAGTCGGCTTTCTCATTCAGCATCGCGTTAAGCGACCCTTTCAATAATCAGTTTATCAGTTTTTTTTAGTATGAAATTTAATATTGCGATCGTTACTGGCTTATCTGATGTCGGTCGCTACCGATTTAATTGTTTTCGGCTAAGTGGGTTTGTCGGCCAAAATTCCAGTCGGCGATGTAGCTGTCGGCGACCTGGCCGTTCGGAGAATTTGATATAGGTGATAAGACTCATACCCCATACCAATGTCAATGTCCGGTCCGAGTTAATACTGTAATTAAAAACTCCATTCTTCTCTAAACAAAGAAAAACAATTGGAAAATTCTACTCATGTTGGATCAAGAAAACATACGGAACCACAAATTTAAAGCGCGCACTACAAAAGATTTAACGAAGTATTCCAAGTCCAATAATAAAATTTAAATTCATCCAAAAGTCATAAAATATATGACAGTGCAGATATTGTTCGAAAACAGAGACTTGAGAGTTGGGAGCGTCAAAACTCCCTATATGTGCATATATGCACAAAAATTAATATTATTATTGATTGGTGTAAATAATAATTAAATTTTATTTTGACATCTAGTGTGCTGATGAAATAACAGAAAAACTCTCAACTCTCATGTCGCGGTTTTCGAACAAAATTCGTATACTGATTTATGAACAGGGGCTTAGGTGTAAAAAAGTTATTTCCATTTTTTTGCTGATTCGGATAGAGTGAGACACTCTTTCACATGATGAAAACCAGAAAGTCCTAATTTGTGGAAAAGTTTACTAGAAATGAAGAGAAAGCAGAGTACCAACAGAAACGATTATATACATAAAGTGATAACGAGAGACGGCCGGCGCGAAAACAATGATAACATTTTTTTTAACTCAACGCGATTAACTACGATAATATTCCGAGGAGAAACAACACTTAACGTCCTTGAATATAGTACACCAGTCAACGCAGATAAAAGGGAGAAACTAACGCGAATCTGACGCAACGAGTTTTTCACTTTTAACAGCTGTTTCTCGATAGCTTGTTCTCGCATGTAAGCCCCCTTTTCATATACACCAACCAGGCAGTGCACTTAGAATACTACAGGGAACACTGCTTGCTATGTCATAAAATTTATATCTACAGTTTATTCTTTGAACTGTAGATGGCAGTCATATTCATAACAAGAAACCGAAAATAAACAGATTTTATTTATTTATTTATTTAATTCTAATTCCCAGAAATTTTGCAAACACCCCACTTCATATTGAGCTTTTAAGCTCATTCATAATGAAATGGATTTTCCCAGAATCTAATGCCCTCAAATGTGTGAAGTGTTTTTAATAAATCACACAGTGTTTTAAGTAATAACCATAATGCCTTACTTCAACTATTGTTTTTAATAAGCTTCATGAAGTTGTCTTAAATTATTATGTGTAGCCCTAGTTAAGCTGCTTTCCACAAGTGATCGTTAACAGAAAATTTTATTCATTTTAACATTATAATAAAAAATAATAAAATACAAATTGAAAATGTATAAAAAACAATTCCAACCATTCAACAGGAAAGTCAAAGGTTATTACGAGTGCAAAAAGTAAGGTTATGTCTTCTCGTAAATTACACGAAATGTGTACACATTGTATGCGTGTTTACATATTTAACACAATTAAAGCTTTTTATTAAACTTTTAAATATACATATTTTTAAAATATTTTTCTTGTTGTTTTTTTTCAATTTTTTTTTTATCAACGTGACAACTTAAACATAAAAAAACAATATTTTCAAGTTTAGTGCTGTCTATAATATCCCAAAAAAAACTGACGACGTAAATTGACGCCATTTACCAAAATTTTTAAACCAGTGTGGCCTGTTGTAGTCTAGGTGCACTGCACCAGGTCACATATGTATTTTCGGCAACCAATTTATACAAACAATTTAAATTATTATGATATTTGTACTTGTATTCCCAACTGGCGTTGTTAAGATTCACCTAATGCTTCGCTAAGCTGAGAGTTCGTTTAACCCAGTTGTAAATGAAGCTTTTATGAAGTTGAATTAAACTTTTCTTTTATGATTTAATCTTTGTAATTTGTTCTGCGGCCGATTAGGTCCGATTTACGTAGAACCATCTGCACATTGCATAGCTCCATGCCAGTAACATCGATACCAACAAAATCGAGATAAACCGAAACAAACAAAGCTTCTTCCAGTTTAGAGGAAGATACTAAGAACAGACCTTCGGGACGTGCATGTGAAGCATTCTAGCACCGTACCTCAGCAATGTCATCATGAGCAAATTCGAAGAAAATATCAGTTCCTGCAATTTCTTCCCTAGGATCTATGGTTAAGATATGTCTATGATGTGTTTGCAGTAGTCAAAAAATCTGAGCTCAACCAAACACTAAATCTGTTGAATTCACAATACGAAACCATAAAATTCACACATGAAATTGAAGAAAACGGAATCATACCTCTCTTGGATGTCAAAGTAATTAGGAAAGACGGTAAATTAGAATTTGTTATACACCGTAAGGCAACTAACACGAGTAGATGTATCACAATAGACTCACACCATAGCGGACCTCACAAAAAAGCTGCCTTCCATTCAATGGCCCACCGACTATATACTCTACCTTTATTCCCCGTTCAATTCAAACTAGAAGAAAAATTCATAAAAAAAAACTGCTCATGTAAATGGTTTTGATAAAAATTTTATTGATAAAATCTTGGACCAACACAAACGTAAACAATACATTAATACACATACTACGCTGACGAGCGGAACTGAAACGAGTGGTTGCACAAAACGGATCTGTATGCCATTCTTTCCATCCACCACCAACAAAAAGGCCACACTGTTTGCTGTGTCATTAAATTTATGTCTACAGTTTATTCTTTGAACTGTAGACGGCAGTCATTTTTATAAAAAGAAAAAAACGAAAACAAACAGAAAACAATTCTTTTTATACGAGTGCTAAAAGTAAGGTTATGTCTTCTCGTAAATTATACGAAATGTGTAAACATTTTATACGTGTTTACATATTTAACACAATTTAGAATGCATAATTTTATAATAATATTATGAATTAATACTTACCAATAGATTTTTATTAAAATTTAAAATATATCATTAAAATATTTTTCTTGTTATTTGTTTACAATTTTTTTTCTTAACAATATGACAGCTTAAACACAAAAACAAATCAAAACATTCTTTTTAATTTTAGTGCTGCCTATAATAGCCAAAAAAAGAACTGACGACATAAATTGACGTCATATAGCAAAATTTTTAATACAGTGTGGCCTGTAGTATTCTAGCTGCACTGCTATATACAACCAAAATTAATTTTTACACACACAAAAAAACACACACACAATATCACACAAATTCTGTTTTATAATTTTAATTTTTTTATTTGTTTGATGACAAGTGTTTATGTACCTTATGTATTATATATAGTTAGTACATATATAATATGCAAATATTTTTAAGCGGCAAATTAGTGTATTTAGTTGCAAAATCATTCCGAAGATGATCACTCCAAAATAAAATAAAAACTAATTTAAGTAATTGTAACTGTATTTTGAATTAGTTTACTGGTTTGAATAAGGAGTTTGCGACTGCAAAGTGTTTAACGACCGTATATAAATGGAAACCACGGCGAGTGACCGAAATATTTGATATAGGATCTTTTTAGAGGTTCAGAGACACCGGTATCAAGGGCGTCCTGAGGTGACTGTGTCATTCGATCGTTAAGCTGATCAAAGCTAATGGGAAACAAAATTCGGCATAATGGTGGTCAATAACCGAATCTACAGTTCCTTTTGCAGGGACAAACGAAGTTGTCGATAACTAGGTTAGGGTCTACAAAGACGATGTGACACAAGAGTATCAGACAACAATTCAGAGAAATGGGTAAACTTATCTCCCAAACCAGTGAAGATGGAACCGGTATTGGATTACGGAAATAGGACAGCTGGTTCTTTAAATGTTGCAAGATGCAATACAGTTGTATTTTATCAAAGCTGCCTCGGCTGGTTCTCCTTCTTAGACTGGCTAAATTGAAAAAAGATATACAGTGGTGGAACTGAATTACACGGTAGGTACTATCATCACTACTATCAAAGTCTACTTTAAATAAAGCTTCTAACAAGCAAAAAACAAATAAGGAGGTTTGTGAAACCGGGGATCAAAAAGTATTTAGGAGCATTGTATGAAAAAACAAAGGTGACTTAAGATTGAACGAAACTACCAACTCACTTCCACGAAGTGTTGAGTCTCTTATCATACTCGGGGAATATTTTTCCCTGTTTGAGCGTAATCTTCAAAGAGTTTTAATGCTAATGTATATTCCTAAAGAAGAAGAAGAAAACCACCTACCTAAGAAACAAGAATTACATAATTAATTATTTGTTTAGAAAACTTTAAGGACATTGTTAGACGTTCGAACTAGAGTATGGAACAGTTTTAGATACAACTTAATATGTCTAGAATGCACACTAGAGAAATCACTAAACCTAAACTAAATATAATGTGATGACGAACAAAATTAGGAAAACATTGTCTTGCCCGTAGGTGGACTGCAGAGGGATTAAAAGGTATCGCAAAAACGGATGATGTAGCGTAGGGTAGTAGTGTTACATAGTAGTAAAACGGATTAATAGCCTATTTGTCACTCTGATAATCGGAGTTAGCTGGATCGAACTCAATGTGAAATAAATTATCCACATTGAAAACATTTTGAATGTACGTATAAACCAATTTCAAACAAATTCAGAACGATGCCCTTTAAAGTTTAATAAATTGCTACACGTGAATTCGACAAGCATTCGCAAACTCAAAAAAATGACGTTAACATAAAACATTTTTCCATAAAACACAAATTAATAAAAAAAAAAACATTTCTGAAAAGTTCAAATATTCAATGAGCCAACAATAAAATGAAATTGAATAATTTAAATGAAACCTAAACTTTTTTTTTTGGATATTTCTGAATAGACGAAATTTTTTAATTTAGTTGTCATTTCAGAGAAATAATGAGGTAACTTAACTTTATGCCATTCACTTGTCATTTATTAAATTAATTTTATGTAACGGATGAATGGGGAGAACACGTAATTGTTCAAATCTTGAATATATAATCATATTCATGCGTCTTACTTTACTTTATACCCTGATCCTGCAATTCTTAATAATTGCTGAACGGAAAACAAAAATTTTATATGAAAATGACCCAGATAAGGGTTTGTTGTGAAAGGATGGTTTAAGTAGTTTTCCCCCTCTTATCATATAATTTTTCTTTCATTTTAGTGATATCATTTTCATTTATTGTCAAATAAGATAAATAAACCATTTACGTTCTTAGCTCGGCTTTCGTCATTTTCAAGTTATTGTTGTTGTTTCGATCACGTTTTAAGAAAATACGGAAAAATGTTGAGGTTTATTCTAATTTATTTAGTATTTTTTGGATTTTTGTATCTGTAAAGTACTTTAGGGGAATTTTTCTATAGATATTCGTTTGCTCGATTAAATTAATTCAACATACATGGTAAGGAGCATTATGGTATTGGAATTAATTAACTAAATTGATGTAATTTTCGTGTGTGTGTGTGGCGTAAAAGAAAATAAACGACAAATTTTCCAATTATTCGACCATCTGATAATTTAGCCAAATTTAATTACTAGTCATACATTGTATTACTAATTACAATTTGTAATTTATGTACATAGTTTTGACCACAATATATGACATTTTTATCAATATCAGGATTAAACAAAAGTGTGGTTTTCCTTACCTATCTAAAATGCAGATAAGACATGGAATGTGGTCAGACTGTATTATAATATATATCCGTCATGCACGAGGACCTACTTGTAGTATTATGTTAAAATTTCGTGAGCATTGACCAAAATTAATAAAAAAAAAAAAAATTGCAATGTCGAAATTGACTGACAAAAAAGTGGTCGAAGTGTTTGAAAGTTTATATAAAAATAGTGAATATTCCGATATAAAATTCAAATTTGAGAAGGATGCGGAACTGCCAGCTCATAGTTTAATATTTTTGATCAAGGCGCCAATATTTTACGAACAGTTCATAAAGAATGAACGATGTCTGGATTACATTGAGGTACCAAGAGATATTTCGTACGATGCGTTTACAAATTTTGTACAATTTGTTTACACTGATAATTGTACAGTGACCGATAGGAATATAAACGAGTTATTGGAATTAGCTAAAAAGTATCAATTGGTTGAATTGAACACTAAATGTTTAGCCTGGATGACGGAGAAGCTTACAGTAAACAATGCTTGCGCATTTCTGGATATCGCCTTATCTAAAAATTATTTGATGCGGGCCAATGTCGTTGAATTTATTCGATTAAATTTTTGTCGTGTGATTGTAACCGAAGGTTTTGTGAATTCATCCAGGCTAGTTATTGAAGCCATACTTAATATAGAGGACGTAAGTTGTGGAAGAGAATTCGACTTGTTTAAAGCAGTGTTCCAGTGGTTAGTTAAACAAGAGAGTCAACCGAATAATAAAAAAACAAAACGTGAAATAATTGGAAATTTATTAAAACTAATCCGTTTTCCGACGATGACCAGCGAAGAATTTGCAATTTGTGCCGTAATGGAAGACAATTTTTTGACTACACATGAAATTAGCACAGTATTTTTGGAAATACATAAAAAATTAAAGAATCCTTATGAATTTTCGAATCGGATGCGTGACGAACTATATCTATATCTACAACCAGCTGTATTTACTGCACCATCCGAATTAATAGTGGGCGATCATCCAAATTTTGTATGGGTTTATGAAAAACCTTCAATGGAAACAAAATTTACGGTAAACAAACCGATTACTTTATTGGGTGTGCACGTCTCCGGTTCTAATATAGATACGACAGTGCGTGTCTATTTACTGAATGAACATAATGGCAATGTGATTGACGGTATTGGTCCTATTGGTAAAAATAACTATACCAAGGTGGATTTTAATTTAGCGGTACAGCTAAAACCAAATCGTCAGTATAAACTATTGTTAGAATATGATACTGATAGCACAACGTTTTGGTGTTATCACGCTAAAAATACGCCATTGAGAATGCCATTCAATAGTACCGAAATCGTATTTAGTGAAGTCAGCCGAATGTTACATAAAATTTACTATAAGAAATAAATGTAATAATAGTTTTAGATTTTCATTTATATAAAATTTTCTTTTATAAACAATAAACATTTTATTACCCAAGTTGAACCCGTTGGAAAATAGTTACTTGTTTTCGGGACTAAAACACAGCAGGCGGATGACTTGACAAAAGAAACAAAGTGAATTCGTGTTAGAGAAAGAAAACCAAATGAACGTACGGCGCACCAGAATGATAAAAAATACCGCCATCACCACCTAGATTCTGCAATATCGGCATACCGAAATACCCGTATCATGGACATCTAAAACAGGTATTTCGGTATCGTCCGGTATCCGGTTTACGCTCATACCTAGTTATACGGCGCCCTTTTTTACGGCAATTCGCTATAATGGCTTTCATAATTATTACTTTTTTTTCTTTCTTTTTTAAATTTTCTCTCGAATTGAAATATTTTTTGAATTAAAGTATATTAATTAAAGATCATTTTATCACCTATCAAATGATACTACGTATGTGTATTTTCTTGGAATTGTCATCATTCGCATATATCAACGCTGGGCAGAACCAAAGTGAAGTGGTTCGGCAACTAAATTTGAGCCGATTCTCCGTTCGTCGAGTATATGGCAGAGATATCAAGAAACTGGCTGCTACAACACGCATCCAACATAGTTTAATCTGTCCGTCATTGCAATTTCAAGGATCTTAAGTCGGGTAGTTTTGGTCGAAATTCGCAATTTCTGTCACATTCTTAAAATTAATGAACCCTATGCGAGTCGTTTCAATCACATCCCAATGCAGACACATATCGCCATATAAAAGGGTTTTCTGAACCCAACTTAAGAATATTTAATTTTAATCTATAAAAACCAATCTTCTGAGGACTTTCGCATTTTTAAGAAAAAAGTCCCAAAAAGTGAAATTTCTTGATATATTTTACCAAACCAGCAAGAAAAATATTTTAGAAAACTTGATTGGACTAAAATTGTAACTCTCTTTCAATACAAAGTTCAAAATTAAATCTTACTGGTCCTTTTTACGGCACATTTGGACCTACTATGGTCCTCTGTACTACCATTACATTCACAAACTCACTCGAAACCCACATTCACACACACACCTTTTCACGCGATTTTGATATTTTGGTCAAAAGATTTTGATATTGTTGAACTATGGAAAATATTTAGACCTTCGTCGCAACGTTTTCCGGCGAACTTTACAATTGTAATATTTTGTTTTTAGCCACCTCATCGATAAATTTTTACCCTAGTTTTATGACACTTTAAATGATTTTAGTTCATAGTTCAGTTGATGTTTAACTGATATTTCGTTTTCTTTACGGTACTTTGTGAACCGAAGTATGGTTGTAAAAGCTTTTCATTATGTTGTTTTAGAATTGTTTATGTTACAGTATATATTTAAAGTGTATCTGTCCTCTAGGTGTCATATATCCAATATCATTTGGTCGAATAAAACACCTGAACCTTTTCCATTGATCATCTTTCAACATTATTCGAATTTTTAGAATGTATACAGGAAGCATCGTACAAGCCGTGCTGAAAAAACAACTATATAAACTTAATAGTTTTATCTACATTTTATTTGCCTGTGTTTTCAACTGTCAACAAATATAACCCTACTATTAATCGAATTGTTACCAAGTATAAAATAATCCCTATATATACGAGTATTAATATAAAGGATACACTTCAATTAAAAAAGTTTTTCGCAGAAACACACGAGGGGAACAATTTAAAAATTGTATTATGCCAAGACAAAAAGGGAGCGATAATGTTTTACCTCCCCAAAATTTTTCAATAGAAACCGTTGCTTTTAAGCTTATTATAAAATTGTACTTCAACATACATACTTCTTTTTTTATTGATATGAGATCTATTTATACGCACGACACAGGAAGAACAAAAAAAATCGTAAATGGATTTTTTTTCAGTCAACGGTAACATAGACATAATATGTATATAAGTAAAATTTTATTGCTGCCTAAGAGAATACATATTCAGATGCGAATAATAAACGAAATTTATTTTAACTTTCAATTTTGAATTAAGTGTAAAAATTCTTACTTGCTGCAAACACAGAAAGGGCAATCAAACTGATTACGATCAATATTATTCTAAATGTGCCATTGTCAAGGTAACGACAATGTTTTGAAGTGGATCCTAGTCACAAGTACTCGAGCAAAAATATCCGTGCTCGTTTCACCAATTTTCTTATTGCATACCTTTTCTTTTATTTTCTTTTACATAACAGTCTACAGCAATGTCAACAGTACTTAACAAAAATGTATATTCAACAAGCGAAAAAAGTGTAAATCAAAATTAAGAATTTTTCCCATTAACATAATAAAACTAATTCATTCGTGATTGTACAATAAAACCGACTTGAGTATAGAAAAAGGGAAATGAAAATAACAGTAAAAAAGCAAAAATGATAAGAAAACGATGGAAAACACGAATAAACCTAATAATTATTTTGTAAATATAGGCACAAATTTATAAATCGATGTTATATCGATAAAAGACCATTACTCATACGTGAGTTACATGTTTCCTGCGAAATTTTTTACTGTCTTCAGTGAAACCAAACTTTGTTGCTTTATAAAAATCAATATTGGTCTATCCTAATTCTTGTGTGACCGACATCATCATGTATATGATTTTGATTGATTGGTTGATTGATTGGGAGTGGCCGGGCTCCACCGTGCACCCTTCCTTTTACATTTAACAAAATCGAAGATTGAAAAGTAGGGTTAGTTTTGCCAGACTTGATCCTTTTTCAGACACCTAATAAAACCAATAGTTAGTAATATAATCAAATATTTAGTCCAACCTATTAATTAATTAGACCATGAACTGCTAACAAGAGAATAGTTAAAATCAATCAATGATAAACAAGGATATTGGTTCCAATTCCAGCAACCATACAAAATTATAAGTCTTATGATGTACCAAACGCCAGGAACGCTAGGTAGACATCATAAACATATACATATTAATTATTTTTTGCCGAAACTGAAAGTTAGAATAAATTAAAGAAATTCCATGGAGTTGGTTCTAGAAGTTACATAATAAATAAAAAAAACAAAATATTTCTAAGGTCTTCGAACCGAATCTTAATTTAAACACGATTATTAGCTAGTATTTTCTTGTCATCGTACTAACTCATCGATATCATCATGCACAAGATGTCAATTTTAAACCCAATGAATATTAATCAAGTGACATAAGTGAATAATTTGATTCACGAATATTCGGATAAAGTTTCTTTCTTTATATTATTCGAATTTTTCCCCGGCTACTTTAATCATTTTATCAAGTTTATTAATATTTTTCTCCCGACATGCACGATTTACATGTTCCAATTTTTTTCCCCAACAAATTTTTTACAGAAAAATAGAGCTGCACGCAAATAACAAAAATTTACTAGTTAAAATGAGTCAACCATACGAAAACAAGATTTGCTCAAATTAAAAAGAAAAAGACCCAATTTGATTTTACTGGAATTTGTTTCGTGCTGCTCTCGCAAACAAAAATTGTAATATACTGATATTTATATTACAATTTTCATTTTTTACTGAAAAAAAAATTGGAACATGTAAATCGTGCATAAGGGGGAAAATTATGTTTCTTAATTTAAAAAAAGAAAAGAAATGTAAAAAAATGAAGTAGCCGGCGAAAAAATCGAATAATATAGAGAATTTCAAAGCAAATTGTATTCTGATTGGGGAAATTTCCACCGATTTCAAAAATTGTGGAGTTACTAGTCATTTAACAAATTCCTTCAAATTCATTATTGATATCCTAAAATTTGTCTCATCTAGGCTGGATGGGCCATAAAATAAAATCTCTATCTCACACCATTGATTTTGGACGAAAGAAGCAAACTCCAAACGATTTGCAAGATATGCCTGGCCATTTGATGTCTAGTGTTACAATTTTCTTAAGCGTATGGTTATGGTCACTTGGTCATAGGTAAGTTAGCGGTCGTCGGACTCACGTATTCAGATGTGATTTTATCATATTCCCTTGGAAAGTATGAGACACTATCTCTATAAGATATAATCCTGAGCCTATCCTGAGTCTATAGGATAGAAACTGATTGTAATGGTAGCTCCATGCATTGCGTCAGACAGCCAAGAACTCTGTAAGTACCAAATTTGTTAGTTCACGAGAGAATGAAATTTACGAGCAGTGGTGGTGGATTAGGATTAGATATGGTAGTGTTCAACACTTTTAATATTTATACTCCTCCTCTACATTGACAGAATAAATTCTTTTAGCTCATAGCTATTTCCGGATCAACCAAAGACACTTAAGATACCGAAAACTTTTGGAATTCATTAGAAGAAGACACTGTATTCGGGACTGTGTCTTAAGAGTGTGGCCTATAATGTGGAAGAATAATCTCTTTTTTTTTAATAACTAGAAACTATATTATACTACCAACGAGCAGTAACAGGAATTGGACTGCAACGCAAGTTAGCGGGTATTCTCATTAACCAACGAAACATGAATTTACATGGAACATAATAAACCAAAGATCTGGCTTGTAAGTACGTGATGTATTTTTGAGATGGCGAAACTTTCGTTTTATAATGATATTCAATTCTCGTTGGAAACGGTTTTATATTGTTCCTATTTTCTTTCTCACTGTTTTTGCAATTGGTCCGATTTTTAATACGGATGAAGAAGCGAACTAGATGATATTACAAGTGGCACATGAACAGAAGGATATTTGCTGTTTACGTCGATTTTATTGCGGATACCGAAATAATTTTAGATCTGGACGATTTCAGCCTCCCTGATTATATATGTGCGCAATTAGATGCTGAGACAGCCTAGAGTGATAATTCGTCAAGCTTTAAGTTATTTGTAAATAATAATATTACAATAACTTCCAATTTGTTCCATCCATCAATTTTAATAGTGTTTTGTTGTGGGTGAGACCCGATTTCTTCGTCGCAATTTAACTTCACAATTTTGAAAAGTTTAACGAATTATTAAGAGCTGTTGATTGTACCGAAGTGACCATTTTAACGAAAACTTTATAGCTACCCAAATTAACGAAAAATATAAAAATTAAAAAAGTGTAGTACATAATGAAAAGTGTAAATAACAAATCATCGCTAAAATCATCTAAAATATATGTTAGGGACAGAATTAAAGCCAAAATACCTTGCTTTCAATCATATAGGAAACCACGTTTCTAATCCTCAGCTCATAAAAATAGTTGTATGTCGTTGTAAGTCAGATGCTTATTAGGCCCATATTTACGTATCCCGGCCAAGTGTGACATTTATACCATGTTCATTAATTGAATGAGTTGAAGCAGCAGAGTAAACAATTATTATTTACCACCCTATTTAGATCGTCTTAATTTTACTAAAATCAACGTGTTGGGGCAGAAGTTGTATATTTATTCATTAAATATTGACTTGCTGAATCGATGCTCAATTTTTTTCTCGAAACAATAAATATTAACAACGGACCCAAACCCAACTGTATCATCCCTCCCTTTTCTGCGACGGGCTATTTATTATTCATTCTGAATTTTTTTTGTTACAACTACAAGTCAAACCAATCAAGTGGTTAAAGCTACCACGTAACCCAACCGCGAATCCCACCAAAAGCACAATGTAAAATGGAATTTTATCATCGATTACTATCAATGACTTAATAAATACAACAAAGACATAGCATAAATAGTATGTCAGGTGGTTCGTTTAAAATATTATCAACGAAAAACGTTAAGGACATTGTTGATAAAGCCGAAAAGAGAAGAAACACCGTAGTGACATGCACAAGACATGTCTTCCAAACATTTATATTACCGAAAATTTCTTCGTTTTCCTGACGTTTTGATGAAATCATCACCAAATTTTTTCAGCGAAAAAGTCTGAAGCATTTAAACATCTCCTCGACGGACAAATGATGAATTTGAAAAAACAAAAACTTGTGAATATGTGACGTGCTTCCAAAGAGGCAGGGTTTGTGTGTTAAATATTATGGCGGATGATTTTTTAATAAATGCAAGAAAACTTTTTCATCAGTATAGGCCAGAAAAAACAGATTTATACATAAAAGCTATGTAGGGGCATTGGGTCGAGCGAAGGCTTGAAAACGGTTAATTTTTCTTTTAGTTTTGAAGATTTTAGAGCAACAGTACCACATTGAAAGAAAATCTGACACGCTTGACCGCCAATAATGCTAATCTTCTATACTCACCATTCATGGTTAGTATATCGGATGAAAGTTTTCATAGATTGACATTTTTTAGAAATTGATGCAGCTTTTTATAAATTCGCTCATGATTTATGAGGCTTAATGGTGCTAATTTATTCAATTAGAGAGCTTCTAGTGTTCGTGTTAAAATCCGTTTCGTTCCGCTCCACTTTTCATAGTAGCGTTTACAATTTTAGATTAGAGGATTGCGGGTTTCTTTCCAAAAACTTAATGTTAACCTTATAAAGGAGGCTTTAACAAACAAATAGTATTTTGAACGCAGATTTCGTTTATTTTGAAGCCGGTATTACTAAATCAACCATAGGATTCAAAAACATTCAACTGTTGCAAACAACTTTACAGTTCCGTTTTTTGTGCTGTTTATAGTTTTTGTTTATATTTGGAAATGATAACAACCGAGTTCCCAAGGAAGCACGACTTTATCTCTTTGATATAACTGATGCGAACTATGACAACTGTATTATATATTATATAGAAGACTTTAATTTCCGACGATCCATTAATTTTTAACTTCACCCAGTCCAAATTACCACTAAACATGCGTCTAGATTTTAATTTATTTCACTATGATGCTACACAAAATATGGCCTGATTTTTGGAACAGGTGTTCTCTGTTAGTGCCACAACTCAAATTCATAGCCCCCTAACACGACAAGCAGTTTACGAATTGGTCTAACTTCACCCAGTTCATATTACCCTTAAACATTCGAATTATGTGATATTGATTTTTGAATTTTTTTTTTGGCGAAAATTTACTGCTATTGCTATAACTTCAATTACATGTAATTTTCGGCTCATATCAACAGAATTTTGTACTATCACCTGATACAAAATATATCGACAATGCAGGTTTTTGAGGCTGAAATTTTCGGCTAAATTCAGTAGCATATTACTCGGAAAGTTTTTTATCTCTATCTTGATAAAACTCATATTTCAAAATGAAAAGAGATGAACTTCTGTATATGCAGCATAATCCACATTATGAGGAAGAGTATGCAGCCTTAAAGTAGGCGGTGACCCAGGAATCGTAATTGATACTTAATACACATAAAATTAGCACGAACATTTAATGAAACCAGTAATGTTTTCACTAAATTAGTTTACCTCTTCTATTTCCGACAAACGTCCAGAACGGATGATTTTGCCCAAAGTTATGACATTTGGAAATTTTTCTGTGGCGTCTCCATATAATCTTGCTTTGGTATATATGTTTGTTTGTTTGTCCGTACTTCTTTCATTTGATCTCATATTTTCAGGGTTTGTAGTACTTGAAAAACTAAGCAACTTTTGTTCTAAAACTTTTTGATTTGGCCGCCATGTTGGCTGCGTGCGGCCAGCCTCTGAACGGCCATTTTTGGTCATTTTGGCCACGCCCACAGCGCTGAACCTATTTGACATACGCACAGACATATGCATATCGTTGGAAAAGTATTGACACCAGCTATCAAATAACATATAAAAAAATTTCAAAAAATTAGGGTGGAGGGTCATTTTGGCCAAAAAACTGGAAAAAGCCAAATCAGCCAGCCACATTCGGCCAAATTGCTAAAAAATTAGCAAAAGACTTTTGGTTCATATTTTCAGGATTATTTGCCACAAATCTCACCTACAATATGACATCAACCGTTTGTCCCAGAAAACTCGTATATTTTAGATATTGACCTCCATAACTTAAAAGCCACCCTAATTTTGTGCAAAATTTCTGTTTTGGCTGCAATGCACCCTAATATCGGTCCGTTGCGGTTCATAATGATAGTGAGTCAACGTATTACAATGAAACAAATATAAATACATCATATTATTATCATTGCTAAGAGAATTTTTACCAAAATGAAAAAACTGACAAATTGATGTGATCGAAAAAATCACCAAAAACATTGAACATTTGGCAATCTCCTTGCATAAAATCGATATTTTTTTAATCTTTATGATGATTTCTTTAAAAAATAGATCTTATCTCCCCTCCCATCGCATGAAGATGGAATATCGGCAAGAGGGTAACTACCATTAATTTTTGTTTCCAACTAACACACTAAAATATGTATATTTTATTGTATTGTTTAAGGAATTAAGGAATCAAAAATGAATGGTAGCCGCATGCGGTTAGTGACAAAACAGCAAGAAACATGCAAACAAAAATTGTTGAATTACTCAATCGAATTTCTACCAAAAACACATGCATCTGATCTAAATTTTTACTACTCTGTAACATGCACTAAAAACTAAACTACAAATGTTCAGCCGATAGCATACGAGAACCGGGTGTGTAATAAGATCACACCCGG
The DNA here is from genome assembly GCA_932526605.1 of Nephrotoma flavescens. Lineage (NCBI taxonomy): Eukaryota > Metazoa > Arthropoda > Insecta > Diptera > Tipulidae > Nephrotoma > Nephrotoma flavescens. The sequence goes on from OW052220.1 coordinate 324,026,874, forward strand.
CATAACCTGCAGCCGACAGCTGTGTGAGAGTATGCGTAATTCGTTCTTCGCCTCTCGCTATTCGTCATTTCAATGCCGTGCGTCCGTGTATGAGGCACAATAACACGTAACGGCCACTTGTGTGCTATCGAGTGTGAGTGAACTGTTTTGACTGACAACAATAAAACGAATCGCAATTCAATTCATTTTCCATTTGCCGTGCCAAAATCATTGATATCAAATAAAAAATCTCTTAACGAGGTAAATGTTCGAGTGACGAAAGCCAAATTCAATTCACAAAATTCCTGATATCAAATTTGCGCCGAAAAAAACAATTGCATTCGATTTGTCAACGATTTTTCGGAATGTTAAACAAAAACGCGCTGAATGCACTAACATTCCGAAAAATCGTTGGCAAATCGAATGCAATTGATTTTTTCGGCGCAAATTTGATATTATAAATTTTGCGAATTGAATTCGGCTTTCGTCACTCGGAGTATTATGCAGAAATGTTCTCGCAGTATTCGTGCATCGTTATGAATTTACGATAATATGTGTTACATCTAATTATAGCCTATCTTATTGATTCTGCAAACAAAAATAACTTTTCAGAGAAATAGAATTTTCCGAATTATATTTGCCAAAATTTACGAAACATACTGGAGTTTCCCTCTTTTATAACCCCAACCATAATAAGTATAGTGATAAACAGTATATTGTGTAGGTTTTCTATGCGATGTAAACTTCCTTCCAACATAATTTTTTATTAAACATATTCAAACGACAAACCAATAAAAAATTCAATTATTTATTTTTTATTATAATTAGCAATCTCTATAAATTGTTAAAAGCGGACACTTTATCATGCATAAAATGATACGGGTCATTTCCCACGAAACGTAAATTTAATAAAAGCAAACCTGAATTAATGAATTTGAAATTACTTTCCAATTTATATTGACGAACAAAAAGCAAATTAAATCAATACGCAATCGAATTTATTTGTACAAGCGTATGAATGCTCCTGGTGAGTGGCGAACACATTGCACGGGTGGAATTTTGTGTTTGGTATGGATCTGTACCAAATTTCTACGCGATTAAATTTTATTGTTGGTAAACATTAATCACCACATCAAATGTTGTTCAATGTAATATGTCGATTCACTGATGTGTTGTGTATTATTTATACACATACATATGTACATTTTTCAATATAGTGGCTTTATATACATGATGGTCCCCAACTCTTTAACATTAAAAGCAGCCAACCAATGTTTTGGTTTTATTTACATTGATTAATGATACTATATACATTGCTGGTTAATCTAATTGTTATACAGCCATTTTTGAACGGAAAATGGTTCATTTTGAAATTTATGTATAAGTTAAGTATATATATCCGAATGTCAACCGAAGAAGTTAAGATTTAGGTGATCGATGAATTTTTTGCATTTTGAGTTTACGGTATAACGAGATTATCTATCTAAAGATATCTAGAAAGCTTAACAAGAAAAATAATATGTACCTAAAAGGAGAAAAGAAACTAAATTTTTTATTTGGGGGTTTCAATTTCGACCCCAATTAAATTCAATCTAAATTCCAAATTTTTTTTACGATACATATTGATTTCTCTAATACGAACAATGTAAAGTTTCTTTTCTCGATTTAGACATTTTAAATCAATTAATCTAGGTTTGCGTGACGGTTGTTACTGCTTTGTAACATTTTAAAGAAAATAGCAGATCTCGGGTAAAAATAAAATTGTATGAGGGAGAAAGGTATTAAGAATATTGATGGTATATTTACACCTCACTAGAAAATCAACACCTTATAAATTTTAAATGCGTAAAAAAATAAAATTCAACATGCAAATCCCACACGAGTTCACGATTACATAAATCATTCATTTCGCGCAATCAAATATAAAATCTGTTAATTACACATTCTATCATCGTCAACATCGGAAAATCTGGAAAAATCAATATTTGATTTTTGTTTTCAAATTTCAAATTAAAAAAGTTTATTATTTTAACACTAAACACTGTTGATATATTATGTTTAAATTTCAAAATATTTTTCCTAGCATTTCCATTGAAAATCGATGGAAATGGAATTTTTCACATTTATTTGTATTGTTTCTGTTTATAACTATTATTTAAATTTATTCGTACATATTTTTTTTAGATTTTTATGTATATAGACTAAACCTCAACGTTCTTCGAATGAGCAAACAATAATGCTGTATAATACACGTGTGGAATTATCTTTAATATGATATGATGTACAGTCCAACCATAATGGCAAACCTAGGTATGTAAAGTACCTACATTTCTGAAGTAAACGTCATCCAATATCAAATGCTTATTTGAAAAATGAATCGTGCTCCAGAATTATGCGGGCCCAGGCCCTCCCTGCATCTTCTCATTGATAATAATATAAGGAAAGTATTATGTAGTTAGTCACAGAAACGACTAGGGCACCTCGCAGCAAGGATATATGATATCCAAAACGCTGCAAAACATTTTAATGCATTTTGTACATTTCGACCGGTCTCATCAACAGTCAAACATCAACTTCATACACGTGTGTAATAGTCCGAGAGCTGAGTTTTAAAATTGCATAAAACCAAGAGGAACATTTTGTGATAAAATATAAGATGTGTACAGTGGTTATCTACCACTGCACGAACAAATGTATGGCGCGATGTTAACAAAGTATTTTGTTAATTGTGTTGCACTGAACCACATGATCCATACTTTAAATACAAAATCGGGGGTTTTTACCGGGTGATTTTTCTAAGCTGAAACTTTCAAATATCTCGGAAAATAAGCACTCTACGAAAACAAAATTTTCATTATCAAAATTTAATCATTTCGGAGGCACATACATTAGTGCTAAAATTAGAACCCCTCCTCCCCTTCTTGTAGGTAGGGCGGGGTGTAACTTAGTAATTAAAATAGGAACCCCGTTTTTTTATTGCAGATTCGGATTCTACGGCTTAAGTTTTGAAAGATTTTTTCGATTCATGATAGATGGCGCTGTTAAATTTAATTTTTATGCATAGGTTCTCAGTAAGAGAAATCAAAAAAAAAATAATTTAACAGCGCCATCTATCATGAATCGAAAAAAATGATTCAAAGAAATTCTACGTACTTTAAGCCGTAGCATCCGGATCTGCAATAAAAAAAGGGGTTCCCATTTTAATTTCAAAGTTACCGCCTGCCCCACCTACAAGATGGGGAGGAGGAGTACTAATTTTAGCACTATGATGACTGTAAATGGGATATTGTAATGATTTTTTGAGGAAGTTCTGGAATATGACCATCTTTGACGGAACAAGGTAATTTATAACAATTTAGACAACGTCGGTTTATTTGGAGAACTTTGGTTGCTGTGAGGGACGTAGGCTAAGTTTAAGCACATGATAACCATAGGGTTCCAATATGATCTCAGGATGGGATAACAGAAATTGTTTGATTGTACTAAAAATAAGCTGCTTTTCAACATATTGAAATGAATCTCGGTTTATATGATGAAAATAGGATTTCAATTTTAGTTGCCACTGTATTTTTAACAAATTGTCACTGATTAGAATTTAACTAATCCTAAGAATTGGTTTTGGTTCTGGAATGTGGCCAATTTTAATCAAATTTAACAATTTCCCAGCAAATAAGAATGAAATTTAGTTCATATATGAGGCTGTGGTTTTAGACAATGGACAATTAATAAATTTCTTAACCGATTGGTATGGACCTAGCACCTAGGTTTATATAATGAATAAGGGAATTCTATATAAGTTCTGGATGTGGATCTGGAAAAGGACCAATTTGAATGAAACTAATCAACAGTCATTTCTCAATCGATTATGAAAAAGATAATCAACCCATTGTGACTATTTGGGAATCCAATATAAGCCTCACCCAGAGGTATTGGAAAATTGGCAATTTGAATGGAACTCAGCCAATCCTTTACGAATTGGGATGAAACTCTATTCGTAAACTAGAAAATAAGATCACAACATGAGTTGCAGATGTTTTCTAAAAAATATGAATTTAAACGGAAATAAGCAATTTTTAAACGATTTAGATAATGCAAATTTATGTGAGACCATCTAGACCGAAAATTTAGATGCATCAAACTATTTATTTATTCATTTGTTTAATTATTATAATAACAAATTTTGCTAACTTTAGACCATTCGGAACCTAACACATCCCATTTTGAGCGATAGTTGCTCATTCATAATGAGATATGCATGTTAGAGTAAGCTATACAATTTTAATAAAAAATAAATATGTATAACAATAATTTGCTTGTAAATACATGAACGGACGTTTATACTTAACATATATTAATCATATTCCTTGGAGTAATATTCATCATACGCAGCTACTTTCACGTTATTTATGCTCGATAATTTATATATTGGTCCCGCTTGGTGAATAATGTGGCTGATGTCTTCTGACGCTCTGGCTAACGGATTGTTGTTAAGTCGCTTTGAGGCCTGAAAGGCCTGTGGTTTATTAATCCTAAATCATCCACGAGAAGTTTTATTTTGTGGTATATTTTTCCAAGAAAATGCTTTCATTGGCAATTACAATTTACAAAAATTTGGAGACCACGAAAAATCGAAAAACATATCAACCGTTTGACTCGAAAGCCAAGGCTACCAGTTCGAAGTAATGATTCTAGAGAATAAAGTTTTAAATGACGGTTGTTGAAAATAAAAGAAGTCAAATACATTGTAACGGAGTGGCAATTTAACACAATAAAGAGTGATCAGATATGAGCTATATTTTTAATTTGAAATAAAGATAAAACGGTATAAGATACAATGTAATTTTTAATCTATTTTAGACAATGGTGCATGACATTTTATTTAAAAATGATTTCATCTTAATGACACTAATTTTTGGGCACTTTTTCACATAAATCTGCACTTATTTCACCAATAACACGAATAATGTTGGTTTTAAGGTTATTGTTTGTGGTTTATTGGAATAAACCAATGATTTAACATAACCTCAAAGAAAAAAACCCAACTGAGTTGTATCGCATGGTCTTATGGCAGCCAGTTCACATCGGAATTTTTGGAGTTTACACGGATGAAACTTTTCTCTCAATAAATTGATTGTGTCATGAGATGTATGGTATGTTGCACCGTCTTGTTGAGACCACATAACGTTCAGGTTGAAATCGTCTAATTCGTGCTACAAAAAATCAGTATTCATGTGGCTGTAGCGTTCTCCTTCGATTTTAACTTCAATGCCATTTTCATTTTCAACAAAATTAGGTCCAATTACATCTCCAGACCATAAACCACGCAAAACTGTTAATTTTAGATGTTTCGTGTTTCAGGAATAGCATGTGGGTTTTTTCTCGCCAAATGCGACAATTGTGCTTATTTACGAAGCCATTTAACCAACTTTATCGCTGAAGACGATTTTTCCATGAAATAATGGACCTGTTAAAAGATGCTCTCAAGCCCAGTCAATCTTTATGAAGAATAATCCATGTTACATGTGCCATAAGAAAACCCAAGTTCTTAAGAACGATGTTTCATTGAATATTCTCGATTTTCATCCACACTTGGATATTTTCAGCAGTAATGTTTTTGACAGCTTAGATTCTTAACATCACAAACACTACCATTGTCTCAAACTTTTTTATTTCATTACGAACAGTAAGTGATGTAGATCGATTATGTCGACCATACATTTCAACTGTCTTTCCATGGTGGTTTGCCAACCACTGATTCAACCCAAATGTCACTTTTAAAGGGAATCTGAAAAAGTGGCCGCTATAATGTTTATAGCAATACTATTTAATCACCCGTCATATTATTCACACATTTGCCTGACATTCAGAATTAAGAAAACTTTACAAACGAAACCAAACTAGCCCGAAACCGAACTTACCAACTTATAGTTATGGGAAATTGGTATTCTTAAAGGAAAACCTGTTTTTTGTAGTGTTAGATACATGACGATTGATCTGGCCTACGCGACGTGTATACTCTACGATCATCGATATGGGACGTTTCTCTTTTCTTCAGTATTGTGGTATTATGGTACCAAACGCATATTTCCTTGATTTTTGGATATTGTACGCTTAAGATCTTGGTAGTTTAAACTTAGCAACACTTTCCTAGCCTAACATAATTTTTTTTGTTGTTAACCGATTCCGATTGTTTATGACTCTCACCCAAACACATGCACCAAACTGTCTTTTCTTCAATTTTAACGTTTAAAATTAAAGTTCAATTTTGGTCAGTCAGCCGACAGTTCTTTTTTTATGGAACACAATATTGATTAGTTTACCAAAAATCTTTAACCAAATAAAAAGGAAAACGTCACGTCACATGTTATCCGTGCAATCTACATTAGTTTGATTATTTTTTACTGTGGATGGTAAAGACAATAATTAAGCCTAAATAATCCGTTGCGTATAATTGTTAAGTTGAATACTACACCAGTGTTGTGTTAAAATAAGTAGGAGTTTTTTCATTTTTCAGTTGGTGTTGGTTGGTCAAACAATTTTTAAGCGGATAGCTTTGAACCAAAACAACTTCTACGCTACACTCGTACAGAGTTAACGAATATGCACCTTTTGAATGACGTGTTTCAACGGGTGTTGTGAAATTTCAATTGCCGATAATTAAATATCTCGTATGTATACATACATGCCGTAATTTGGGCGAAGCGAAAGTTTAATTATAACCGCTAATTATTTAAAAGTGGGTTGAAAGATAAATATTATCGCGTAACAAAGATTAATTCACAAGTAAGGTAGTCAGGAACCATCCGGGAAGCGCTTTCTACGTGTGATCTTAGGGTAGTTGATTTTTTAAAATAAATATTTCCGTTAATCAAAGTCAGATGAAACATCATCGGTAGATTATTTTGAAACAATTTGTTTTCTTATTTAAATTTTTATTAAAATTCGTTAATGATATTATTTATGGAAATATTTATATTACTAAATTTAATGTAAAAATATTATCTGGTTTTAGTAATTTTAGGTTATCCTGTGTGATAGAATAACCTAAAATTACTAAATTTATTTTTCTACAATTTTTAAGTTTGTTCAATGTCATGTATGGCCAAATTATTGCACTGTATGTATCGCCCTTGTGTTATAAACTTAAATTTTGCTTCTTTCTTATAATATTTATTTAATCTTTGAACAGTTATATGATATCAATATTTATTGATATTATTGTTATTCGTCAATTAATTCTTTTTTTGTTTCTTATTCCGTTTCATAATTATGAAATAGTCAGAATGTGTAGTTATTATTTTTTTTTTTGTTTTTGAACGGATGAGTTCAGGTTACTTTCGGGTCAAACAATAATCATTTGTTTAGTGTTAATTAATTTAAGTAAGACAGTTATGTAAGATCATGAGACAGACTGTAAAAAACCTCACGCCAACCATCGTCGAACAGAATCTGTCAAAATCGACTTAAACCTTTTAAACGCTCTCCAGCAAATTTCGGTCTTGAAGTTTAAGGAACAAGGCAACCGTTACAGTTCTACGGTAAATATCTCATTGTGTCATGTATAATAATACATTCGGAGGCCATACTCGCTCATATCCGCACAGTTTTCGAGCTCCAAAAAAATTAAAGGATTCATCTTTTGTTGGATGTGGATTTACCTTTCCTTTTTCACAATATAATAAACCTGACACACCTTTTACCTTACAGCATTGTAAAAAACAAAAATAGAAAGTAATTTAAAAATATAAAGTATTTTCTATAATAGCCAATTGAATACGTTTTGTAGTTAATAATAATAGGATATAAGTCTTGATTTCTTTAAATCGAGCGAAATTATAAACGGAAAAAACTTTACTAAACTTTATTATGCCGGTTAAACACCAACTTCTATAAACAAAAAGTGCAAAAGGCAAACAATCAACTTCTTCTTTTCAACAAGTAAACTAATTTTAGTTCATATATTGACATTTGTTTGCCTTGTTGTGGTTTAACAATAAACAGAGAAACAAAAACCGAATCCAACAAAAAACAACTTCTATTTCCTTAAGCAAGATGAATCGCTAAAGTTTCTCTTAAAACAAAAAGAAAAGTATAGATATAAATTTTTCCAACAATGTTGGGTTGTGTTCTTGTTTTATTCTATTCGCCTGATTAACCAGTCATTCTACACTCCATTAATTTCGAAGAACAAAGAGCTTTTCATTTTTCTTTAGCTGTTCATTTTTCTTGAAAGAAAATATCACACAAATTAAGAAAAACTTTTTTTATTTTGTGAACATTTTTTCATTTGACTTTGCTTAAAGCAAATTATTTGGAAAATTACTTTCGGCAGATTGTATCTAGCTTAATGCGCATTTTTGGAAAATTTCTCCACAATATAACTCATTTGACCGTTTTATTAGAGCAATCAATTAGTAAAATTATGAATTTTAGAATTTAATTTTGTACCCGAAGAGAAAATGTTTATACATAAATATAGATTTCTTAAGAAAACCACAAATCTTAATCGTCTGCAATAATATAGATAATATAACACAAAATACGTTTGGTTTATGCTTTCTTATAGATTTGGCAAAACGTAACAATTTCGTATAAAGTAATAATAGATTGATAAAAATAAATCATTTGTCCAATTATAATTTTCTTACAAAGTGAAACTTTATAGCTAAAATATTTCTTATATTTCATTCCGTTCCCTAACTAAAAGACTTCTGTATATATATTAGAAAAAATAATATGTATCAACAATAAAAAATACTGAAACCGCAGAACGTTGAAGAAAATATAAATTTTCTATTTTAGACAAGCTTTGGAATTTAAACGCAAAACAAAGAAAATCTCATTAAAAATATCAAAATTTAATCATCATAACATTGCAATTGAATTACGCTTATTATCTTGTAACAGTTTTACTCCCAACCCAGAGCTGTGAAAAACGAGATGCTATATGTAGAGGGGTTTTAAAATTTTAACGAAATATAAACTTTTTGATTTTAATATTATTTTATGGACTTGATTGTTTTGGTCTTAAAATTACGCGTTTGTCCCAGTTAAATTTTGATCGTACCAATGTACAATTTTGTACTTTTGTATAATCCATAAATTTCCAGTCTAACAAAAGATTTTAATGACATGCAATATTTTCTGCAGTAGTATATTATTGGAAAAATTGATACTCCACACAATGGGTTTCCATCTTAATAAAAACATTTTTTAGTTGCGGTTTTATTCAAAATCGATAAAAGAAAATTCAAGGAGGTTGGCACGACCCTAACTACTAAATAAAAATATACTTTATTGCCATCTTTAGTGTGCAATTAAAATATTTATTAGTTTTTATGTATAACAATATGTGTGCAGTAATTGTGGGTGTATACATAGGAAGGAGGTGCGGATATACAAAAATGTAATTCGGAATGAGGTCATTTTCCTAAAGTAGATGGAAAATTATTTTTGATTTTTTGCTTATCTTGGTATGCAATTAGGTCAATACGACGTCTCTTACAATTAATGATGACCAGCGATATTTTTCTCAATGCCATTCTGTACAAAGCTGAAAATTATCTTATCTATGTTAGGTAACTTAGAAATTATTTCCAAAAAACGGAAAATAATCATACGCATGTACTTAAATAAATAAAGCATTAAGATTAAATATAATTTGCTTTATCTGTGTAACGTTTCTCTCATAACTTTTGTTGAATAGCAATGAAAAACGATAATTGTTCCTGTGAATTGTTTTCGTACAAAGCAAAACAGCGAGAAAAAAAATAAAAGAAAACAAATTGTTAACTGACTGCTAACACAGCCTGAAATACAGTGATTGCCAATTTAGAGTACTCATACTATGACGTACGAGAAACTTTGGAGGTTTCAAATGAAAAATTGTTTCGTATTATGAATAAAATTATAGTCCCTGGAGCACAGAACAAAATTTTTATGGCATTATCTGTTATAACATTTTCATAATTGGTATGTTAAATTCTAATCAAAAACTGTATTATGTATACTAAGAAAAAATCAAGACTTCAAGACACGAAACAAAGAAATTATATAATGTTAAATTAGCATATCAAGAAACAAGTAAAGACGTTATATTTAAATTTACGAAACAATTTGTTTCCTTGTTAAATCTCCAAGGTATGGCCAAGGCGTAAACTTGGCTTTGGATAATTTAATGTTTTTGCTACCTACTAGATTACCACTGGTGAGGTCTAGTAGATAGTAATGATGAGAGTGTTTTTACGTTGTTAATTAACTTCGTAAAAACACTCTCATCATTACTATCTACTAGACCTCACCAGTGGTAATCTAGTAGGTAGCAAAAACATTAAATTATCCAAAGCCAAGTTTACGCCTTGGCCATACCTTGGAGATTTAACATTGGTCCTTCGACGCCAAAACAACAACCGGCGGACTATATAAATTTCGAGCCAATAACCAACAGGCATCGAATCTAACAACCACAAAAACAAGCGGTATACAAAATACTTCGAGCTACTGGTCATAATCATTTCGAGCCACATTACAACAAAAATATGGATGCTTTATATAAAAAGCAATGTACGCGTGTCGAACAACTGCAGCGGTTAAAATCCAATTACAGCAAGGATTCCGAAAGTAGACGAACAACTGTTTACTTAGAAGATAAACTGGGAAAACTAGATGACTGGTGGTCCAGTTACACGGATGCAGACAACGAAATGAAAGACCAACACTTCGACAACGATCCAACGCATAGTTACTGGGCTGAGCGGGACACAGTAAAACAACTGTACACATCGTTTAAACGTGAGATAGAAAGGAAACTTGAAATAGCAACACGAGAGGCAATTCCAATGGGATCACCAACAAAAAAACCATTAACAACCGACTATAGTAGTGCTACAAACGATAGTAGTACCAACAGCAAAAGCAGTACCACGAACAACTTCGCGCTTGAACCAGAACAAGCACATCGGTACAAAGCACAAGATGTTAAAATGCGTCTTTGCTATAAGTTAATAGCTGATACAAATGAGCTATTAGGAAAGCAGGGCAATCATGTCCAACTACAACATAAGCTGCAACAGCTGAATGCAAGGATAGCACAAATAGAACAACTACACGAAGACATATTGGTGCACGCAAATGCAGGCGAAGAAGAGCGTACAACTTACTTTACCGACGATTATTACTCTGCATTGGTCAACGAAAGTGAAACCTTACGTTGTAAATTGGTTAAAAATGAACGCGAACAACAAACAACCGGCAGTGAAAAAAGCAAGATAAAATTAAAACGGATTGAGATACCGCAGTTTTACGGAGAAACTCTGAAATGGGCAGCTTTCTACGACTTATTTAGAAAGTTGGTTCACGAAAATGACGATTTAAGCGACACCGTCAAGATGCACCAACTAAAAACAACAGTACAAGGTAGCGCAGCTAGAATCATTAGTCATCTGGAAGCAACAGGGGTGAATTACCAAGATGCTTTGAAGATATTGGTAAATCGGTACCAAAATAAGCGGCAAATGGCAACAACACATATCAACCACATTTTGAATTTTCCCAGCATGCATGCAGAATCAGCAACAACTATGAAATCGTTATATGATACATTAACGGAAAGCATGCATGCCATCAAAAACTTGGGCGTAATAACCTTATCTTGGAATTACATAGTAATTCCAATTGTAATCAGAAAACTAGATAATGAAAGTTTGAGGCTGTTTGAGATGACCATTCCCGATCCTCGTGAGATGCCAACAATAGATGAATTTCTGGCATTTTTGGAACGCAGATTCCAAGCCTTAGAAGCCGCCAGACCAAAATCACTCACCTTTCGCAATTCCGGACCAACTCAACAACCAGGCACCACTCCACAATTACCAAGACTTAAAAATCTACACGTAAAAGCTCAACGGACATGCATTAATTGCAAGCAGACACATGAACTTCAAGACTGCTTGAATTTTCAACAAATGTCTACATTGGAACGTAGCAGATTGTTCCATCAACACAATCTGTGTAAAATATGTTTGGAAAAATTTCATCAACCGTGTTTAAAATCAACACGATGTTTAGTATGCAAAGGAGCCCACCACACCCTCCTACATTCTAATAATCACCCACAACGTACAATGCTTACCAAAAGGGTGGATGACAATCCGAAAAAGGAAGCAGACGAAACATACATAGTGACTAATCACTTTGTAAACCAATTTGAACAACCATCCGGTACACTATTGGCCACAGCAATGGTTGAGGTACAAAATGGAACACAACAACCAACCCTGTTACGTATGTTAATAGATCCCGGTTCACAAATCTCATTTATCACCAACGAGGCATCGAAGAAAATCAAACAACCGGCGATAAAAACGCATGTGGAGATTAGTGGCTTAAATGATAGCGATATCACGACTGCCACAAAATTAGTCACTTTTCGAATAGGAGCACGATTTTCTTCAAACTTCTCCATGGAAATGGAAGCATTAGTATTGCCGAATATAACTCGGCCACTACCTGAACAACATTTCGATAATCAAACATGGGAACATTTAAATAATCTACTGTGGGCGGATCCAACTTACAACCAACCAAATAAAATTGACATTTTATTAGGTGCGGATTATTACCCAAATATCCTGATGAACCAAGTTGTAAAAGGAAATCAAGGCGAACCAATCGCCCAACAAACGGAGCTAGGATGGATCATATTTGGAAATATTGTAAACGAAAAATCCCCGAGCGTCCAATCCATGGTTACCTTGGTAGATATTGAAAACCAGTTAAAGCGGTTCTGGGAAGTGGAAGAGATATCACCCAAAAACTTTATGACGGAAGAAGAAAGGATGTGTGAAGAACATTATCAACAGAATTACTGTCGAACCACCGACGGCCGCTACATGGTACGTATTCCGTTTCAACAAAACATAACATCAATCGGTTCATCCAAACAGCGAGCACTGGCTAGGTTCATTCAACTAGAACGACGTTTGTCAGTAGTTAATGAATTTTCTACTAGATATCGAGAGTGTATAGAAGGGTATTTCAACCAGGGACACCTCATTGAAAGTAATGAACATACGCAGAACGAATATTACATTCCTCACCACGCAGTAGTCAAAACCACCAGCACTACAACAAAATTAAGAGTAGTATTTGACGCATCAGCTAAGACCGATAAAAACGTCAGCCTAAATGAAATTCAACTCGTGGGTCCAAAATTACAAGAAGATCTGATGTCAATTTTAATTCGATGGAGAAAATACAAGGTGGCGTACACAGCAGATATAGAACAAATGTATAGACAGGTAAAAGTACATCCTGATGATCAACAATATCAGAAAATATTATGGAGGAAGACGCGAGATGAAGTTATAAAATCATACCAGCTAACAACCGTAACTTTCGGTATGTCATCTGCGCCATATCTGGCTATCAAGACATTGCAGCAGTTAGCAACAGATGAAAAAGTGAAATTCCCGATTGCGGCCAACATAATAATGAGCGACTTCTACGTGGATGACGTATTATCAGGAGGTAACACCCTTGAAGAAGCTCAAAAAGCACAAAACCAACTTATCAGTGCACTTGAAACCGGAGGATTTAATCTAAGAAAATGGGCGTCTAATTATCCTCAACTATTAGAAGCTGTCGGTTCAGAGTCGAGAGCTCTCGAGCCTATCATAATTAACGACGATGCTGTAAAAACATTAGGATTGCTGTGGAACCCTACAACAGATACCTTCGAATTCAAGGTGAACCTTAACGAAAAAAATGGGATCATGACAAAAAGAAAGATGTTATCCGAATCATCAAAAGTTTTCGATCCATTAGGATGGTTGTCTCCAACCCTAATACGAGCCAAAATTTTAATGCAAACTCTATGGATCTCAGGCGTTACGTGGGATGAGAAGCTGCCTGAAGACGTCGAAAATAAATGCCGCCAATACTATGTCTCTCTCCCGAAGCTAGAGGCGATCAAAATCCCAAGGTGGATCAACTTCAACTCTACGTTACCAGGAGAGTTGCACGGATTTTGTGATGCTTCAGAAGCGGCTTATGCAGCAGTAATCTATTTTTACGATAGATCGTTAAATAAGGCAACTTTGTTAACGTCAAAAACACGGGTGGCACCAATAGCAACCAAGTTAACGCTACCAAGGCTAGAGTTATGTGGAGCCAGTCTGCTTGCTAATCTAATGAGCAAAGTACAACTGGACATGAAATTCGATAAAACACCAACATATTTTTGGACGGATTCTATGATTGTTTTGGGATGGGTGAAAAACAAGCCCCACAAATTTAAAACATTCGTAGCAAATCGGATCTCGGGAATCCAGAAGTTAACTGCCTCATCTCAATGGTTTTATGTAAAATCATCCGACAATCCCGCAGATTGTGCATCCCGGGGTATTGAAGCCAATCAATTAATCATATACAATTTATGGTGGAACGGTCCTCAACACGTCTTCAAAACGGCAATCCAACTAACACCAATGAAACTAGAAGGAACGCCAGATCAATTGGAGCTGAAACAACCGATTGTTGGGGCCACGACAGTGACATCAAATAACCCGATTGAGAATTTATATCGAAGACATTCCAATTTCAATAAAATAAAAAGGATTCTAGTATATGTATTGAGATTTATTGACAAAGGCCGAAGGAATACTGTAAAGAACCAAGAAGTTCCCACGGCAGAAGAACTAAAAAATGCTATCCAAGTATTGATTAAACTGGCACAGAGGCAATGCTTCAGGAACGAAATTTACGATCTTACAAACCAGAAAGGAGTGGCAAATAAAAGTAAGATTAAATCTTTGTCTCCTTTCATGCACAATGATCTCCTACGCGTTGGTGGCCGAGTCCAAAACACAATCTCTTGGAACTACGACGAGAAACATCCGATTATTGTCCCAAAAGATCATCCCATTACTAAACTATTGATTGAACAAGCACATAAACAAACAATGCATGGAGGAACACAATTAACCCTGGCTCATCTTCGCACCAGGTACTGGATCATCCACGGTCGGAATCTAACAAGACATTTCATATCGAAATGTACAATATGTCATCGTTTCAATACAAAAACAGGAACACAGCTAATGGGTAATTTACCAGCCGCCCGGATTACGCCCGGAAGACCATTTTTGAGAACTGGAGTCGACTATGCGGGACCTCTTCTGATTCGAACAACAAAGGGAAGAGGTCACAAGGCACACAAGGGTTATTTAGCGATTTTTGTTTGTATGACAACCAAGGCCATACACATTGAGCCAGTCAGTGATCTAACTACTGAAGCATTCATCGCGGCATACAAAAGATTCACTGCACGTAGAGGATTATGCAGTGATTTGTATAGCGACAATGGTACCAACTTTGTCGGTGCTAAAAATCAACTTGAGCGGGAATTAGCTGCACTAATTTGTAATTCAAATAAGGAAATTGCACAATTATTAGCAAATGATGAAACAACATGGCATTTTATACCACCGGCTTCACCACATTTTGGAGGACTATGGGAAGCGGCAGTTAAGTCAGTAAAAAGATGCTTAATAAAGGTCATTGGAGAAGCAACATTGACTTTTGAAGAATTATCAACGGTTACTTCACTAATAGAAGCTTGCTTAAATTCAAGACCACTGGCACCACTATCAACCGATCCTACAGATGTTACCTTCTTAACGCCTGGGCACTTTTTAATCGGTGCACCTCTAAAAGCAATTCCACAAGATACAATAGCAGAAACAACCATTCACGGCATAACACGTTGGAAACTTGTAGAAAAAATTAAACAAGATTTCTGGAAAAGATGGCATAGCGAGTACTTAAATCAATTTCAACATAGAAGAAAATGGTCAGATGAACAACCAAACATGAAGATAGGGGACCTGGTTCTCATCAAAGAGGACAAAATTCCTCCATTAAAGTGGCTAACTGGTCGGGTGATGGAAATACATCCAGGCATAGACGAAAAGGTCCGAGTAGTCTCACTTCGTGGCCCGGGAGGGACTCTTATAAAAAGACCGATTCACAAACTTTCACGACTACCAATAGAACATGAGAACGAAACCAACCAAACGAATACACATTCACCGGTCGAGCAACCTCAACAACCAACGATACCTTTACGTGTTCAACCTCCCCGAGAAGTTAAAAAGAAAAGACAAGTATATCACAATAAAGTAATATTCAAAAAAAGAGCAACGATGAGACTAATAATCTTGATGCTCGGCATGATGCAAGGGCTCTTCTCCCTTGGAACAACTGAAAGCACTGTGGAACCGCTACCAACGGACGCCGGCATATATTTTCACAACACCGGAACTGTTAACCTGATGGCATTGCGGTGGAAAATCATTGTAAACTACAACCTATCAGGATATTGGGACGACATCAGCTCTATAGAATACTACATCAGTCATCTAAATAACACTTGTCAAACGGGGTGGACGGGGGGGAAGAGACCAAAACTCTGTGATGTAGTGGTACACCAGTTAACTGAACAAATGCAGGAAATTACATCGCAAAATGCCCTACTTATGTCAACGAATAAGGACCACGCTCTGAAGAAACGTGACATAGGTGATACCATAGGATACATTCTCGGTGATGCGTTCGGCATCATGAATCAAAGAGATGCTTCACATATAGAGAATCAACTGGAAAAGGCAGAAGATAATGAGAAATATTTATTGGCATTAATCCAAAATCAAACGTCAATCATAGACTCAACAATCAATGTATTCAAACACGACAGAGAGACGACTGCTAATCATTTTAAAATTATCTCACAGCAGTTCTTATATCTCGATGGAAAAATTCAACAATTATCCATAGATGGTGATCATTATGACAGGGTACAATCTATTACAACATATACTATTCAAATAATGATGATCATGAGGCGAATAGCAGATAAACAACGAGTTATTATCGATGTTATTATAAATGCCCATCAAGGACACATCCATCCAGCCCTGTTGGCCCCTCAACAATTGAAAGAGGAAATCAACCGAATTAAAGATTATATTTCACCAACCATGATGATCCCTGAAGGCGATGACGATAATAGTCTTGGGCACATTTACAACCTGCTAACCGTGCAGACAAGAGTCACGAATAATCATATCCTCTTTCTCATCCAGATGCCTTTAGCATATTCGGAGACGTATCAATTATTTCACATAGTACCAATCCCAAAAATCGAAAATGGTCAATTACACATAATAATGCGAACGACAGAATACCTCATAGTAAATATGCATCGAGAACGTTTCGCTCCTCTAACTAACGATGAACTACAACAATGCGTTCAAATTAAAAATAATGGATATTTATGTACCATTTCGCCAATTTACAACATACAATCAAATCAGTCACAATGTGAAATGAACCTATTAAGACATGTAGCGCAGAATTTGAACGGTTGTACAACAACTATATTGCACCAACTGAACTATTGGATGCCATTAGACACAAACAAATGGCTATTTTCGGTAACAGCACCAAAAATCGTTGATCTAATATGTGATCGTCAGATAACCACAATGAAGCTGCAAAATTCTGGGATACTCAGTCTGGATCGGAAATGTACTTTAAAAAACGGGCATTTCTATCTCACAACTATCGACGAAAAATCCTATATGATTAATTCTTCTTTTGCTGCATCAATAAAGATTCAGAGTGAACTGAAAAATTCATCATATTTATCGGAGCAACCGACGATTCCATCAGAGGGAGGCACCAACAATTCAGCGGACCTCAGTTTAAATAAGGACATAATTAATCTTGAAACGGCCATTGCTAAACAAAAATTAAAGGAAACGGCCTTACCTAAATCAATGGACTCTTCTAATGTCGGGCATCACATTCATCATTACGTGATGACTTACACCATGGTGATCATAGGAGTGGTCATAATTTTGTTATATCTCTGCAGACGCAAGACAACTCACCGGGTTTCCTCCGAAGACATGTCACCACCACAACGGCCGACGCCACGGCCAAGGTCTCTCAATTGTAGAGACCCGCAGTATGTTCAATCACGGGTTTGAACATGGCATAATGTATTATATTTAATGACAACTTGCACTTTTTATTATATATATGCAACGACCGTGGCATTAATTGCATTAACTATGTAAGCAATTTTTATATGTAACACTTAGTCTTAAACGCTTACTATGCATATTTGGCATTAATTGCATTACCTATGTATATAAGCAATGTTTATATGTAATACGTATTCTTAACCGCTTACTATGCAATTTAGTTGTATAAAAGAAAAACATATTTGTATAATAAAGCAGAAGTTAATTAACAACGTAAAAACACTCTCATCATTACTATCTACTAGACCTCACCAGTGGTAATCTAGTAGGTAGCAAAAACATTAAATTATCCAAAGCCAAGTTTACGCCTTGGCCATACCTTGGAGATTTAACATTCCTATTTCACTCCCAGGAATCGTAAAATCTTTTAGAAGTTGTAGAATTTATATATATGATTACCAGTTTCGTCACATAAATTAAATGCCACAGTCATCGATTGGGAAATGATTTAGACCTATTATCAAACATTATGGTCAAACCAAAGGACTCCTAGGCGATTTCCCCAAATTATCATCCATTGCAATCGTTTGCTGATACTCGAAACCACTCTATTAACACATTGACCGCTTTGTCAGTCCCCTGTGACTGATACTGGTCTATTCCAATAGGGCCGTGTCAGTCACAGGTGTATACTTAACTTGTTATTCAGCGCTCTTAGTCACGAGTTAAATGTTACTAGAACTGCCTGACGCAGCCAATTGCATCAAAATAAATGAAATAATTATATCCCTACACATTTTAATAAAACTTAAAAACAAAGAAACTTTTTTTTACATTTTATAAAAAGAACCTTTTGGCGTTCAATGTGTTAACAATTTTTAACAAAATCGTTGAAGCACAAACTAGTGTAAAAATTACCGTCTCCTTCTCGAAGGAATTCTAAACGAGTTTTACTGAAATAAGTAGTTAGTAGAACTGCTGCCTCGCACTCGAAATAACGCTCAATTCCGTTTCGCATTTTTTATTAAAATCGTTTAAGAAAAATGTTTAAAAACGTACTCGGACACCATCGCAGTTCAAATAAATAAATCTTTCAGAATTTAGGACTAATTGCAGTCGCTTTCCGACACTCGAAAACCCCTCCCTAAACAATTTAAGAAAAAATCATTCCCTTCCACAAAAGCAACCAAAACGATTTTAACACAAACGAAGTCGTACCCTGATGGTACAATATACGGAACTCTGTATTATTAATTATAATCGCGACATTTTCAAACCGAAGCGCATGCCAACCAACGCAACATGGTGCAACATGGTTGACAAAAAACCACCAGCTGATGATAATGTACTAGAGACATTGAAATTCATAGTAAAAGTATTTCAAAATTGTGTTTAATTTTATTTTTTTAATTCGTCAAACGAAAACTGGCCTGTATTGACGAGAATTGGTTCCAGTTGTTTCGAAGCAACATGATGCAATCAAATGCCAGTCATATAATTACTGCAAATCTCATGACGGAGCATAATGCAACGAGACGTCTACATCAAACAACGTGCTGCAACGTGCCGAATAAGTTAGACGATAAAAGTACCACAAGCAATAGCTTTGTCTCTCTACCTCCCACAAGTCTACCAGTCACTACCTCTCTTCCTCTAACCCCTCTAACAAATAATAATATCATCCACGAGTTTTATATAAGCGCCGCTTAAAACCTAAATCAGCCAAAACTTAAAAGCTTAAGTTGTGCTCCGTTTGGACCCCTTAAGGGAGCAGTATAACCAAATGGTGCAACCGGCGTCTAACTTAAGCTCTTAAATCGTGACTGGTTGCGAGGTACTTAAAACTTAAGAATATTATTGTGCCAATAAAGTATTTTTAAACCTTAAACAACTACCTTTTGATATCTTTGCATTGATTGAGACAAAGGTGGACAGTATCTACAATAGCAAATATTCACTATTTTACTCCTCACTTTATAGTATACGGCAAAAAGGGCCCGCTGCTATTTCTGAAGTAGGTCGCATTGGTCGTGGAGTGCTTTCAGCGATTTGTTCGGATTATGACAGCTCATTGATCCATATCCCCTATATACAAAAAAGTGATTTACTTTTTTTACGTAGTAAAATAGAATATAGTAACCCTGAAAAATTTTTGACCTCATGATTTTTGCATATTTATTATGGATGTATTCGTTATATCGCCGAAGTCAAAAAAAGTTGTTTTTAAAAAATCCGCGTGGGTGTGTTCGTATTCAGTAAATAGTGCAGCTTTTCTACTGCCAAGACGAATTTCCCATAAATTGAGAGATATATAGAGAATAATCACTGATTGGCAAAATCGGTGCACCGAAAGTGGCAACTTCCATAGGAGCTTTTTCATTTTCTTGTAAATATTTTGAAAAGTATACATATATTTCTGTCGGGCTATGGATTCGATTTACTTTGAACCATCTGTAGATTGCATAACTCCATGCCAGCTTATAGTACTGACACGGAAGATGGGCCGGCCCATCAGTTTTGCAGGGAGGTCATATGTAGTAGTTGTGTTCCTTTTCATCACCGAACCTTTTGCATCCTGTCCCCGTCGGAATTCGAACTCGATACTTCCCAATCCAAACGCCAAAGCTTTAACAACTGTGGTCGGTATTTTAGGCATTTTGTCAAATAAATCGAGTTCAGACTCATTTCGAATGTAACACTATCGCTTAAGCACAAAAAACTACAATCGCCTTTCATAATGAAACAAAATTTCGCCATCATAAATAAAAATGTGACCAAAAGGATAAAATCATATTTATCCTGCCCTAGATTTTTTTGGACCACTCTAATCATCCAACGATTATTCTTCCTAACCTGTGTTGACCGTTTTGCCAGATGGCCCGAAGCATTCTGTATAAAAGATATTTCTGTAGCAACTATAGTCAATACTTTCATAGAAAACTACATTTTTAGGATTGGAACCGATCAAGGAAGCCAATTTGAGTTCGAACTATTTGCAGAATTAACAAAACTCTGGGGCACATGAGTTCCTGTCATTTCCAAAATAATTGCATTCGTCGAACATTTCCATGCGGAGTTAGCACTTTTTTAGTGAATCCCATTAATACAGAGATAATATCTAAAGGCATAACCTGTCTAACGTTATATTCGCACCGTCTCATATGGATTTTCTCAGTAAGATTCTATTGAGTAAAACTCTCTTCGGTTTGTTTTGAGTGAATCCCAATAATGTCCAATATCAAAATTCTTTGAACTCAACATTTGGGGGTAGAAAAGAGCTCTGCTCTCCGCATTACCAAAGTTCATATCTATTTTGGAATCTAATCATTTCCCCAGAGCTCTTGTCACCAAAAGTTATTATAAATTCAAGCGTGTTCGCCGCAAACAGGCAAATGTTTTAATAGGTTTTATTTGAAACACGCTTCTTATCACAGTATATCGCTCACACTGTTCGCTGCAAAAAATCGAAAAAGATTTCTGTTGTCGCTTTTAAATACCTGCGCAACTACTACATGGGCTGAAAAGTCCCGGGCCTAACAAAGAAAACACGTTTTTTTTTTGTTCAAAATTGGCTTTATTCATCAATCTCCATCAACAGCAACACAATCATACCAGCGCCGCTCTAACATTTCAATACCGCTTTTGTAGAACGATTTATCTTTTGCCTCAATTTAGGCCTCAGCTTCAGCGATCATTCGAGCAAAATATTTTACCGGAGAGCATTTTTTTGAGGTCTGCGAACAGCCTGAATACGGTGGATGTGGGAGCAATTCGAAGGTCAATTCATGTAGTTTTGCCATTGTTTTGATTGACTTGTGACTCGGTGCGTTGTCTTGAGGAAACAAAATTTTTTTCTTTGCCATATGCGGTCGTTTCTTTGCAATTTCGGCTTTCACGCTCCAATAACGCTGTATAATATTCACTGTAACCTTTCCAGCCGATTGTTGTGCTTTCGGTCGCTTTGGACGAGGTTTACCAGTTGCTGTCCACTCAAATGACGATCGTTTTGATTCCGGAGTGAAGTGATGGATCCGTGTTTCACCATTGTCACATATCGACGCAAAAATTCCGGTTTCTTACGTTTAAACATGGCCAGACACTGCTCAGAATCATCAACACGTTGTTGTTTTTGGTCAACAGTGAGTAAACGCGGCACCCACTTTGAACAGAGCTTTCTCATAGTCAAATGCTCATGCAATATAAAGCCAACACGTTCTTTTGCTATCTTTACAATGTCAGCTAACTCACGCAACTTCACTTTTCGATCATTCAAAACGATTTTGTGTTTTTTTTTATGTTTTCTGGTGTTACCACCTCATTTGGCGTCAACTGCATTCTGCATCATCGATGTCTCTACGACCACGTTTGAAATCAGCAAACCAACGTTTTATTGTTGTTTCCGATGGAGCGAAGTCCCTATAACACTTTTCAAACCATTGCTTCGCTTGAACGGTTTTTTCCCCATCAAGAAGCAATGTAAAATTAAAACACGAAATTGTTTTCGATCCACTGTTTTGAAACTAACAAAAGTAGCGTCACTCTTAGCACAATAACTCATAAACTAATGAATAGAATATAATAAAATTTTGACAGCTGTCCTTTGAAGGTTATTACCTACTGAACAAAAAAATTGAACAAAAAAAACGTGTTTTCTTTGTTAGGCGCGGGACTTTTCAGTTCTAAATGCGAGAACAGAAATAAAACCCTTTTTCGATTTTTTACAGCGAACGATGCAAAGCGTAATCTTTCTGATTTTAATAAAACCATAATATTTTTGCCTACATAGCATGTAATATAATTGTTTAACAAAGTGCTCGAAATAATAAGGACATTGATTTATTTGAGTGTCCAAAGTGTAACGTTAGACCAAACAAAAGAAATAAATCTTTTTTACTATTTTGAGTACTATGCTATATGGGCGTTTTTACACCACGATTGTTTGTGTCGTAAAAAATATAATTTATAAAAATATAATGTACGTCATGTGTATACGTGACGTCATTTGCTTCGTTACATATTTGATAGTAAAATCGATGTTCTTTAACAAAACAGATCAGATTTCAGTATTCTTTATATAAACTTGTTCAATTTTACGAGGCATGTAGAGAAAAATCACCCATCAATGAACTAACCGATAATTAGATAAGAAAGTTTGTTTTCTATATACGTACCTACGTGACTTTTCCAACTTTCAATTCGGTTTCCCGACTTAATTTTATTTTGATTTAGTTTATTCCATTTACATAATATGATAATGGTGATGAAATGGAATGGGAACCCCCTTAAACGAAATATAACATTAATATCCTTAACTTTTATTTATGAGTATGGTTTGTATGTTTTCCTACATATTATGTAATAAAAATTATGTAAAAATAAAAATTATGTAATTATGTATACATTCGTGTTTATCGCTCCTTCCCCGTTACAAAATGTGGGTAGATTGAAAATTTTCCGATGAACCAATTTTAAATTACTAATAAAAGCGCCCTCCTAGATATAGGGTCGTTCGCTAAAAATGTACGTAAATATTAAATGAGTTTTAATATTAATTGTAAGCTTGTCCAAAGAGCCTTTGTATTCCTATAATTTCGTTAATTGAAAAACAAACCGATTTTGTTACTCCTATTCTATTGGTCCTCCCGTCATGTTTACGATTTAAGTTTCAGAATACGTCGAACAAGGGAAGTAATAAATAATATAATCTTATTTAATAGTAATGGTGGTTAATTACCAAAAGTTTTCAAAAGAAAAAATGTCGATAACGCAGATTCATAGATAATTAACCTAAACTAATGTCGACAAAAAAGATCTCAAGAAATGGTCAGCAGAAACTGTCAGAATAAAAATAGAGACGGTCTCTTCAAGATTGTTATAGAGTTTGGAGGGGTTATGGAAATGATCGACTGCTGTGTCTATTGATTAGTGTGTGTAACCGGACAAGTGGCGCAGTGGTTGAAGCTACGGCACTTCGACCGGGAGGTACTGGGTTCGAACCACACCAGAGGCAGGATGCAAAACGAATTTTTGTCATCGATATATAACTATATAAAGCCACTTTACTAAGCGGACGTTCAAAGGGTGACCGGAAAATTTAAACGGACTGAAAAATCTTTTCAATCATACTCGATTATATTTACTAAAATTAGCCTTAGAGGATGTGGAGGGGCAGGTTTCTAACTATACGGTTAGAAGATTTTCAAAATGGAAATACGAAGACGATAATCGAATTGTATAAACGAATGATCTTCGTGGAAACTACTGAACCTCATGTTTCTTGTAAAACTAGGAAAAGTAAACTATTTAACTAAATGGTACCTTCGCCTCCTTAGATGATATACTAATAGGGTCTATACAATTTGCGAGGTAATTCAAAATTTTGACAGTAAAACATCGATCTAACGTGTTTTATGTAGGATTAGCTTTTATACACGTTTATTTTAAGGTTAAAAAACAGTACGACTCGCCTTCAACAATGGCAACGAGAAATTATACCGAAGTCGGTAAAGCGTCTCCACGTCAGTTTCGTCATTTCTGGTAATTAACGATAATTGACGACGTTTCGATGTGCCAAATATTACAGGCTAAATGTTGTCGATCAGGAATCTTTGGGTTTAAACGATTTAGAATGCAATCCTGAAGCCTAAAATCTAACAGCATGATTGATAACATATGATGTCAGATTATTAAGACGACGTTTATGTGTCAAGTGAGAAGCCAAACTTCTATTTGGAAACTCGGAGATATTTTATTTATTTAATTATTTAGTTTCATTCAACAATTTTTAAACTATACACCCCATTGTGAGCTTAAAGCTCATTTATATTTGAAACTCAATGAGAGTGCCTGATCAACTTTTAAATTAGGCTGAAAAATTACACCTCCGAATTTGTGCTTAATTTAAAGAAACATTTCGACAAAAATGGACCTATTCCGGTCTGTAAAATGCCAAAATTGTGATCAGCACAAATTTCTTGACTGGATCTCATGTTTTCGTGAAAATTATGTAGTAAAGAAAATTTTTTTCCAATATTTATATATACCAATTCGAAGCTTCGTCACATAAGGAAACATTTATAACAGTTTGTGAAGAGGTTGGTAGTGAAACTTTTTAGATCCGATATTTTATCAATAGTACTAACAGTCAAAAAGACAGAATATACTTTAAAAAATATCAGATAAAATAAACGCTTACAAGTATTGATTTGCTCATTTGCACCAACCAAAAGACAAATAAGAAAAGTTTTGAAAATTCTAATAAATACCTAGAATATTGCCGAAAGAAATAGAGTGTTAGGGGAATCTCTCAAACACTGCTTGTTTGATAATTCACATTGAAAAAATGTGTAATTGATTTTGACGGCCATTTGCAGGTTAATCTAGTGATGGATAAGCAGAGTTCTAAGTAAATTTTATCTACACTTTGCTCTATGTACGTTGGCTGTGTTTTATCGAAAAATCAATGTTTGACCGGTCACATAATATTTCGATTGGTTTGGTACATTTTATGAAGTGCTAGTCGGATCTGTGTATGGTTCTCTAGGATTACTCATCAATGGTGATGGTCCCCATCCACCTCAACCCATCGTACTCAGTTTCGATTTGGTATTATACGTAATTCCTATTCGGACTCGTCCCGCCAGCGTAGTCGAGATCTATGTGGTACACTTAGGTACACTTAGCTTGTTGTTGCTGAAAAACTTTGTTTGTCATTCGTAGATCGTTGGTCATATACAGTCTCCGAGGTTGTGTTTGTAGATATCAATGGCTATCAAAGTTAACTACACTATTGGGTACGGTAGATTTGAATTGTCCAAAGACTAGGTTTTAGTAGGAACACACTGTTTCGACACTTTACTAAATATTTGTACTTTCTAAAATTGCCTTGATATATTTTTGTTTTTGATTTTTGTTTGTTTGAAAGCTCACCTACACTTAAAAAGTGTATTTTACTTTTCGACTTTTGACAGGTTTTTATAAATTTATCAGACACTTAACGATACCAATTGTGATATATATAACCGGAAAGTAAATAAGTTCAAGAAGTTTATCTGATTGTGTTAAGTTTTAGCTTACAGTAGTACAGTAAAAAAAAACATTAGACTGAATATAGAAGAAGTCAATCATGGCATCAATGAGACAAGGCATTTGACTTAATATATTTGAGCCATGAGAAAACTAACATCAAGTTTATACTTCATTGGCTTCTCCTATATCCAGTCTACTGTTGTGTCTGACATCAGTGTTTGAATGATAGCGAAGAGTCTCTTCATGCTTTTGTGCAACTTCGCTTAACTAGCGATTGTCCAATTTTTTATACTCTTTAATTTTCTATTGGTTCGCTGGGACGGCTGAATTTAATCTTTAAATGTTACCATTTCTTCCTGACTTTTTTTGAGGAAATCTTTGCTCTAAATTGGGTGATTTGTTCCTACTGCATATCGTTAAATAAAGCAATCTAATAAAATTAAAGATATTTAGGACTCGCAGCCATTTGATTATCAGCCAATCTAGTACCTATAAGCACCATCAGTCAGTATCCCAACAATGATGAAATAAAGTCCGATGGTGAAATAAAGCTCGAGAGATTAAATATAATAAAAAATCAATCTAAATATGGAAAAGAGGCAATTTTTAAACATTTTATGCTTTTCTCGCTTTACTTAAAACATCATCAAGAAGCTTAACACCGCACTTTTACCTTGATTACAATAAAAAAAAATGATGCATAAAAACAGAAATAAAATCGCGGAAAAATTATGAGAGGAGTGGAAAGGAGGCAATTTTCGATTTTATTTGATTTAGAACTTCTCGCTACGTGTTTTACTTAGACAATAATGGCTTTCCCATAATCTTAATTTTTATTGTTGTTCATAAACATAAATATAAAAAATGAGAACGAACGCAACAAAAAGAGAATCTTATAAGAGTGTTGAATAACAATAACATGAATAACATAAAAAAAGATTTCTAAGGACATAAAACATGATGAAAAATCGATTTCCAAGGTAGTATATTTTGTGTACATATAAATTTTCGTGATTCGGAATTTATTTTGGACCGAATGAAATGGTTTTAATATCTACCAATATACATACATATGTACGAAATGCTTCTGTGTTTGTCGAAATCAAATTTTACTTGTTGAACGAAATGCTCCGCAAAAAAGGTTAAACATTTATTTGAATAACATAAGGAAGTCATTGTTATAAATGTGATGATATTTGAATTCCACTTTATGATAACAAAAAATATAAGCACAAAGGAAACTGAATATATGAATGTAATCAGGGTCGTTATAAAATTATCACATATACGACATTAAAATATAGGTTTTGTCCGTAAGGATATGATAATTCTCATTTTCCACATAATCCTTGCTTTGTAGAGATTAAAACTTTTCCACTTATTGCCCACGCATATATGTACGTCTGTTATGTTATAAATAGTCACAAAAATCAATACCAACGAATTATGCTTTTCGCACATAGCAAATAATTTTAAATATATTAATAATATAAAGAGTAATTTACATACTCGTACGTTACATTTTTAGTTGCCAATTAATTTTTTAATTATAATTTAAAAATTCATACCTTCTTACATCAAAAGTTGACAGCGTGTGCGTCACATTTAAAATTCTTTAGAGATAGGTACTCATAATCAAAATTTGGGTACATCATTTATGAATATGTATGAACAAATTTAAGAAGACTTTGACGTGTGTCACACGAGTTTGAAATATAAAAAGAAATTTGTTTAACTCAGTTTGGGAATTTTAAACCACACTTGTCACAAAATTCGTTTAGATCGTCGTTGGTTGTTCATTTACATGTCCGTTAATTAAGGAAATACGACATATTGAAAGTACAAGTACTCGTGATAACACTGTGTTGTTGGAGAATACTTAGTAGCGAGAAGCATACAAAATTTAACTGTAATAGAGAATGCGTGAGTTTTTATACGATTTTTCATCAGGATAATTTCAGCAGAATAAGTTGTATTTTTGTTTCTCATATAGTTTGAGTAATTGATTTATCCAAGTCTCGGAAGTAATTGATTCAAGCTTTTTCAAACTTTTTTTCTTAGTAAGCCAGAAAAAATTGATTTATAGACAAAAGCTATGTAAATTATTTTCCTTGTTCCCTATTGTCACAGAATTACCAGAATAGAGACCACTGGTCTGTTTACGAAAGCTGTTCACGATAAATTGTTGGTAGTAGAATTCATAAAATGAGTTTCTGTTGAAAACCCAGTACAATATCTTACATGTGGGATGTATTCTCATTCTTATATCTAATACGAAAATGTTTCTTATTCGGTTAAACTGATTTCCTTAGGTACGTTTATATTAAGTTATTCTTATGTCACATAAAATAGTTAATTTTCAAATTATTTATCGCTATACATGTACGAGATACTTTGCAACTTTATAAGATAACACTATTGTGTATTAAACTCACTTTTACAAAATGATCATCAATATTCATACTTTGTGCGTGTACATCCAGTTTATGTTATCCCAATTTTCACACATCGCTAATAAAAAATAAATGAAACGTGTTGTTCCTGTGCCACGGTTCACGCTTCAAGAATATTTGAGGTAAAATAAATTTGCAAGTTTATGTAATTTTTGAAAATGTATATTATGTATTAAATATGTATGTATTCGGTTTTGTGGAATTAAGTGAAAAATGAAAACAGCGAGGTTAAAAAATGTAATATGTGGCCTTGGTGGTAATAGAATTTATGCAAACATTTGCCAAACTACCTAGAATACACGAACACAAAAATTGTAAATTTTCATCATTTTTTCAAATATTTGTGCTTTTATAAGTTAAAATTATTACAAGAAAACATCAAATTTTCTAAAACACTGTGCCTTTTTCTTTTCTTTCATTTTCTGGTTTGAGGGCAGGTTTATGGTTGTGTTCGTTCGTTTGGTTATTTTTTCGACCAATCCAAAAGAAAAAAATCGTCATTTTTGAGCAAAATGGTTGGTCGAAAATATTGTCAGAACGAACGAACGAACACAAAATTCTTTATATCACAAAAACTTCTTCCGGCTCCCTAAACAATAAGAAATGATTTTCCATTCACGTCGAAGAAGTTCCCGCGATGAAAACGCCATTTCAGTTTGACATTTTCCCTCTTTAATTTCCATGTTTATTCCAAGAAAACATAAAATATTCCAATTATATATAACCAAAAGAATAAAACTTCTATTTTCTTTTTACCGAAAACAACAATTCATCGAAAAAACAATTCACCGAAAACGACAATTCATCGAAAAAACAATTCACCGAAAACGACAATTCATCGAAAACGACAATTTACCGAAAACGGATTGATCGAGAACTAAAAAATTTCTTGATCGAGAACTAAAAACGACAATTAAACGAAAATATTTCATATAAATAGTTACTCTGCAGGGTTTGTATTTCGTATCATATTTTATAAAAAAAACCGGGTTTTTTCTAAAGGAATTAAAATTAGATCTTCAGTAGTAAAATTACACGACCAAATGGCACAGTGGTTAAAGTTTTGGCGTTTGGATCGGGAGGCACCGGGTTCAGGTGCAGGATGTAAAGTGAAATTTCATCAGCAAATTACGATCTGTGTTGAAATCTAACCTAAAAGCATAACCACGCCTTGAGACCTAAAACAGATTGCTTTGTAAATAAATAAAAAAAACAAAATAAGACGAGAATTATACCGATTTTCCGACACCATTCCAAAAGTAACGGACACGTTTTTGAACGCTGTAGATTTCCTGTAATCCTTTTCCGCCCCGTTTTCGAGTCATGTTTATATAATGAATGATGAAAAACGGTTTAAACCAAAGAGTTTCCAGCTCTGAGACAGATGTCTCATCTAGCCAATATGCAGAAGTTAACATTTCGGGCCAGGCTTTTAGTGCCAGGTTTAATTTGTCAGCTCTCTTCAGTCTTACAGACTCGGGTTAGTCACTGAATATACATTCCAATTCACCGCTCTAGGCACAACCTCGACCCGCCTCTTTAATAGTTGTGTCGTTCGAGCATTGCATACACGGATAGCTTTTTATAAACTCCAGAGTCCTAAAATGCCAGCGATACACTAGAAGTGGTATATTTATTTTATTTCAACAATTAGCTCAAAAAATAATGTACCGCATCCCTTACTCCTTGCTTAAAAACCGATATTCTTGATTGACAACTTCATTATATCTTAGATTCATCACACGCTGCAACTGAAATTTCATTTTAATCATTAAATCGAGTTCGATAATAATCGGTTTCGAAATAAATGACTCGTTCCACTAAAAATTAACTATTGAAAAAAGCACTCCCGAAACTGGGACGGAACTAAACCATTGCCGTTGAAATTCGGAACCGAAGGATTTTAACCCATCAATATTTACATTGGGTATGTAGGGTTGGTACAGATTAGGTCCAGAACTAATCGAAAAACATAACGGCATCTTGGGTCAAAACCCAAACTTGCATGTTACAGAAAAATATATTAAATAATCCTCAAGTTATTAAACATTAGGTTATTCTGGATGATTTATTCTGGTTTTTTTTTACTTCGGCCTAATGTGTGTATACTTTGCATATACCTTCAAAGTACTTACCTTAGTTTTGTAATTTGGACACCGTAGTGATAAAACAACCGAATCTTTATTTTGAAAGTGTTCAAATTCTCATCAGGACATGGATTTCGGATCGACGAAATGGAATCAAACGGGATGAAATTATTTTTAATCTCGATTTTCCTTTTCCCACTGAATAATAATTCTTCTTCGTTTTTCGAGATAATTATTTTAGAACATGGATTTTTAATTGTATTAAATCGGAATGCAAAATTCGAATTAACATGCAAGTAAATTGAAAATATGGGCTACATGAATTAAAAGTTTTTTTTTTGAATTAAAATAAATGTTTTTAATTCATTTTAAAAATGAATTAAAATCAGAGTTGAAAAAGAAATAAAAAAGTTCGATAAAATGAATTTAAAAAGGCATTTCTTAATTCAGTTTTAAAATGAATTAATATAAGTGTTGAAATAATATAAGCTTCTTTACAAAATTCAAATTCTCATTAATTTTCATTAATGAGAATTTTTTGGAATTTGAATTTTGCACGTAAAAATTTGGCAATGCAAAATAAGGCGTAATTTTACTTTACGTATACATCGGAAAAATCAGGTAAGGAATATAAATTTTGGAAATTTTTAAATGCAGGATTGTTTGCTAATTTTTTGATTTTCCGGAAAAATTTTTACTTTTTTTATTTTTTCAATATTATTTCATATTTTTATTAATAATAATTGCTTCGCCCACCTTGCAGACACAGATGTTAAATGTGCCACAAATGTTAAAAGAATCAACTTTCGTATATATAAATTTGTTTTTAATGTAATTTTAATTCGAAATTTTGGGTTATTCTGGATAATAGCCAGATAGTGTTTTTAATCACCTTGATTAAAAACACTATCTGGCTATTATCCAGAATGACCCAAAATTTCATATAGAAATCGCATGTATGCGTTAAATACAATAAAATTCGAGGTTACGAAGGGGTTGGGAATTGCGTAGCGAATCATTAAATTCGCTAAGGCATTGTGATTATACTTTGATTAGTTCAAAGTATTTTCAAAATTTTTGTAGTTTGGTCACTGCAGTCTTTCCGAATTTTTTAAATACAAAAAATTCAATGTTTCATTAGTTCGAAACCAAACCTCCCCAAAGTTTTGGTAACCTCACCTTGATTAATTTTAATTCGTTTATACCTCAGAGGATGGGGCTGGCCCCCAAACCCCCGCTTTTCCACAATTTATTTGCCCAATTCTTTAAGTGTCAAACTAAATAAAAAAAAAATTGAAAAAATTTCAAAATTCTCCTGGAAAAATTGAAAAATTTTCCCGGAAAAATTATTTGTACTGTTGAAAAACTGTTAAGATACATACTTTTTACGCTATTTGCCGTAAGCACTTGGCGAAACACACTTATACTTAATAAACACATTTTATTAAACACTTGTTTTTTATTTCGCAGAATTAGATTTTTGAATATTTTAATTAAAAAATTCGTTCAAAAAGTTTAAAAAATCACTCGATCGATTTCGACTTGTTAGGTTATCAACATGTAGATACTCCTAATATTTTAATTATTCAAAAATCTAATTCTGCGAAATAAAAAACAAGTGTTTAATAAAATGTGTTTATACAATTATAAGATCCATATTTTTATAAAGATTACACATTTCTACGTATTTTGAATAGAATAATACGCAATTTTTTTTAAGTGAAAATTTTCCCGGAAAATGGGACAATTTTCCGAAAAAATTTTGCTTCCCCCTCCTAAAAACTGTTGATAAACAATCCTGCATTTAATAATTTTAAAAATTTATACTCCTTACCTGATTTTCCCGATGTATACGTAAAGTAAACTTTAGCCCAAAATAATGCACATTTCTGAATATTTGTTAAAAGTCGAATTAAGATTTTTTAATTTATAAAATGAAATAAAATGTGCCTTTTTTAATTCATTTTGAAAATCAATTAAGGTAGGTGTTTTAAAAATGAAATAGTGTAAGCCTTTGTTAATTCATTTTTGAGTTTTCTCATTTTTCTAAATCGCTTTTTTTAATTCATAATTTTAAGTTAAAAATATGAATTAAAATAAGTAGCAGATGTTCATACAAAAATCAACTTTTTTAATTCATTTTTAAAGAACTTTTTAATTCGGTACCCCAAAATATGTTAATACACGATTCCAATAAAATTAAAATAATTTTGCGTGAGGATCAAAATTAAATTTCTGAATTTATATTGAGTCTTGACGAGACTCAAGACCTAATAAATGTTTGATTTCAAGTTTCAATGTTATTGATTATTGCAATAATTCACGATTACGATATATATATATGTTCGCGTGTTAAAATATTAAATTTTGATTATAAAAAGTTTATCGCATCGCATAAGACATAGTTTTTGTATCAAATTCCACGTTCAATTTTAAGGCTGACGTTTTCGGTTAATAGCACTTTTAAAATCATTTTGGATGTTTTAATTATTAAATTCATCATGTTGTCTTATTAGAAAGCAAAAATTTAACATTTCTAAACAATCAATTCAAATGTAAATGTAGTTCATCTCACAGTTCCGTGGCGAGATAATTTGACATTTACATAATTGCCCAAAGTGGAATTAATTTACTCGTTTCACTGAACCGTAATTTGAAAATGCTGCCAGCACAAAATTCCGTGCTACTAAGTTTTTAATTATAGAGCTTTAGTTTACCTTTAATTTTAATTGGGAATTAACTAAAGAATTCTTAATCAACCTTTTTTTAGAAGTATTGATAAGAGAATGAATCAACTTTAATTTTTTAAAGCATGGATTATCATAAGACGGTTGATTTTCTTAATAACAACCACTGAAAATCAATATATGCTATGTTCACTTACCATTTCGATAATTTTATTAAAATCTCTATCCAAATCCGTGACAACAAATGGAAATTCATTTGCATGTAAATCAGCAGCTACATCTAAAGTATTAACCTGAAATTAAACGAAATCAAAAAATTTTAAATAAAAATCATGTTTTATTACTCAAACCGCAGAGTGTAGAATTGATATAAAAACTTAGTGTGGTTTTAGTGGTTAACTATTTGTTATTATTTGGTTAGTTGCGAGTGATTTATTCTGCGATGTTTGTAAATTAAAATTATATAAGAAAAAATAAATAGAACAGCCAAGTGTGGTTTCTATTTGGATAAAGTTAAGTTTTATATAGTACAGGGTTGAACTTACCGAAAATCGAATTTCCTTTTCAAGTACTCTTTCATTCACCACCTGAATTAGGCCCTCCTCGCTGGAAGGTAAGACTGTTACTAAAAATATATGTGGTGCATTTGTATGCCGCTGCAGCTGAAAATAAAATAATTAAAAACAATTTATTCTATAATATTCATGTATAAAATTGTTATTACGAGTACAATAAAAATATAAAGCAACATAATATGTACTGTATGTAGAAGCAAGAATCCCCGTTTATTTTATGTGTGCAATCTCGCGGTTAATGATGATAAAACATAGCACGCTGTATATTGATAATGTCAGAATCGTCATATAACAAGTCCGTACAGTCGTAAAATCAGATATTCCTATCAATTTTACTAATTTTATTGATTGATTGTATATTTTTATTGTGAATGAAAAATTATCTATAAGTTGTATGTTCTTATCAGTAAATGACATACAATTGAATTTTGAATACCGAGTACTATAAGTATATGGTTATATATGAATAAATTAAAAGTAAACCAATCAAATGCGCTATAACTACATCATCATATAACAATTTTCAACGAAACATCCTGAATCAACAAAACCATTTAAGATAAGAGAAAAGACGTATTTCTCTGCCACCCAAAATACAACCGCCCTTACCATATATGAGTATGGCATATCATAAAACCATCTGTTGAGCGCGTATATGTATCAATAAAAACTAAAGATAAAATTATGGTGTGGAAAATTCTATAACAAGACAGATCCTTTCAAATTGAAAAAAAAACTATCGTACAAGTGAATAACTCGTGTTCAACAGGACAAAACACATATCAAACTATGAAATCCATAAAAAATTTGTTTTTTGTACGATTTTTTTACATACATAAAGTTCTAAACATATTTTGAACTGTGTTTAGTGTGCTCATGGTTGAATGGAGTCTGAATGTCTGACTTCTTGGCTTTTGCTTTATATAAACTTTTGTTTTCTTTTATTTATTATATTTGTTGCTAGTTTTCTAGGTTTATGAATTATTTATTAGTTTAAAAAAAGACTTAGCTTCTCAGCACAAAATTGTCAACATAATTTATTGGTGTTTGATTATATGATGTGCAGATAAAATAATTTATTAGTGTCTAATAACAACAAGTTGTTGATTAAGTTTATTGGCTGAAAGGGTTTGGATTAGAACTATATCACTTTTATAATGTGTACAAAGATAATGTTGATACAAAACACAATTATGAATTGTGGCTCACTTTCCGCATATTACCAAGCGCTGCCTCAAACCTTTTGTATACTTACAAATCAAGAAAAATATTTATTTAATTTTTTATCGCTAGCTCTCTATATAACCGTAATGAATGATTTATCAACTAACTTGAAGTTAATTGATTTTCTGTATCCAATCAATTAAACAAAATAATTGAAACGGAAAAGTATATAAAATTCATTCAATAATAATTATATCGATTTTTAACACTTTCATGAATAGAGCGTATAATTTTTTGGTATGCAATTATGAAGTACATACTGCTTATTGCATCAGGGAAGTACACTTTTTAAATACATACTAAGCTTGATGTAAAGAAAACAGACTGTGGGCCTTCAAACTGAAGATATTGTCAAGCTTAAGGAATTTTTTTGTTTAGTTCCAGCATTTGGTCGTTTAGAGTTTGGGTGAAAAAACTTGTTAATTTTAAATAATAACGGTTGATTCAAAAAGAACGCAATATTTAATTCTTTAATAAATTACATTTTTTTGTTATTGGGTATACATATAAATAAGTATCCGCCGTTCGACAATAGATGGTACCACCCACCAGTAAGTTATGGTTAAAATTGCCCGATGTTAAATTCATATCCTAAGGTTGGACATCTGTCAACAAGATAACCTTAAATTATTAGCGATTTTATATCAGCAACATATTTTTTTTTTGTGAAGATGTCGAGTTTTAGCACGAGAACTAGCACCTATATTAGGAGTGACTCAACATGCAATTTTAAATCGTTTATAATATTTGGGAATGATTCAAATGCAAGGAAAATGGGTTCCATATGAACTGAAGCCGAGAGATGTTGAACGCCGACTTTCTTCATGTGAAATACTTCTTGCCAGGCATAAACGAAAGAGTTTTTATATTCCATAGTCACTGGCGGTGAAAAATGGATCCACTACGAGAACAATAAAGAGGAAATCATGGAGACCATCTGGCCATGCTTCAACATCGACAACCAAGCCAAATATTCAAGGAATAAAACTCATGTTGGGACTGCCAGCATAGTGCCGAGTATTATGAGTTGATAAATCCGAACGAAACCATTAATGAGGCTCTCTACCGAACACAATTGATGAGACTGGGCCGAGCACTAAAGGAAAAACGCCCACACTACTACACCAGCCACGACAAAATTATTCTACTGCATGATAATTTTTGTCCACATGTTGCGGCGCCGGTCAAAGCCTACTTGGAAACACTCAATTAAGAAGTTTTAAACCAAAAAATAGAGTTTCAATCAGAAAAATAATCCTATCATGGAAGAAAACTTCAAGAACCGAAATTGTTTAAGCTCTACAAAACTTGGGTTAACCCGGAACTAAAAAAAGTTAAATTACTAAAAAAAATTTTATGACTATGTTTAATACATTTCATTTGAATTATCTAGATCGTTATCATGAAACATTTCGACAGTTCTACTAATTTTATTTTTATTGTCAGCAATAAGAAATTTGTTATACTCTACAAAATAACTAAGTAGGTCCAGAAAAGCAATAGCTACTTAATAACTTAATATTTACTGACTCCTCTTGATTTATTTAGAGGCCTACTAACAATTACTTTAATTACTAATTTGGTGATTAACATTCCAACAGTTAGTACGGATTTCTGGAATGTAGTAGATAAGGACGAAAAAAAGACTAGACTAGTTCTTATCTCAAAATGGTTGGATGATTTAGAATTTGAAATTTATTTTTGGACCAAACTCTGAAATATGGAATTTAATTTGAATTATAGATGGAAGATTTGCAAGAATCGCAACAATCAGTTTCGAACTTAATGAGATTGATTTGAAAAAATCAGCCATCGGCAACTGACGTTGATATTTTACATACTAATATTGTCTATATATAGAACAATACCATGTATATGTAGCACTAGCGAATTACTACCTAGTCTACGGAATTCGATTCTTTCAAGTTCTTCATCTATAATTCATTTTTACGAATTAACTTTTCGTTGTGTACGAATTACTTTTATATTTTACGTTGTTGTTGTTTTCTGAAATATGATCAGTTATCAAGTATAAATGAAATTGTGTTTATTAAGCTGTTGTAAAGAAATACGACCAATTTAATTGATTCTTTAAAACATCCATAAGTTTTTTTTTTAATATTTAAAAGGGTTTTTGACGAATTATGAAGTAAGCTACCTGTAGGAAAAACCAATCAATATATCAAATATTAATACATATGTGATTTATAAAATTTCTGTAAATAAATGTGAAGTGCAAGTGATGCATTATGACCCATATCCAGTCTGAGCGACACTAATAATTTTCGGTTTAAGGATAGCTAAATGATGAAATTCAGCTGTCCAAAATACTCAAGCATTAACCAACCGTAGAGCTAACATCATTTCGACCATTAACTGGCAAACATATATTCCGCTCCTTCAAGATACGACCATTTTGAGAATATTCAATTTACTATGTTAAACGAGTCAACAATGTACAGGGACTACTTTAGGTTAAAAAAACAACAATAAAACAAAATAACTGATTGGATGAAGACTGCTTAACAAATTAACTGCAAATCGAACCAATATCATCCTTGATGTGATGCGGAATTAATTCTTATATTTTAAATTTTAGTACATTATTTTCTAGGAGCCGGCACCTTTACAATGGTCCGACTGCGTGACACAACTACCCTCTCAATATTATGATGAAGTGCTGACCGTCATATGCCATAGATGAAGAACAATAAAACCTTGTAAAGGTGAAAAATGGTGCGAAATGTTTAAAATTCCAGCAGCCATACATCCTCTACTTATTAGAATTATATTAGCAATTTGGCCTACAAAGGAAATCTCAGAAGAGTTGGTTAATCCTGTCCGTTTTCTAAAACTGATTAGTGCTTCATAGAATCAGCATTCCAATAATTTGGTCTTCTTACCAACAAAACAAAGACCAATTACATGTCAATTATAATTATTATAAACTCTCTCATTTTAGTACTAGTTAAGTACGTATTAAAATTTCTTTTAGTAAATGTATGGTTTTAGTAACAGGGTAACTCCTGTTTTGGTGAGCTAGAAACATTTTAGTTTTAAATTAGGTCTATTTTTATGATAGAAAAATTGTTATTATCTGTTACTAGATAGCGACCCGTGCGACCCACGCAAGGTCGGAATTTATGATTTGATTAGAAATAAAAGATAAATTAAAAAAAATAAAAAAAAATAAAAAAAAATGTGCGAAATAAAGAAATTATATACCAGAAACATTGTAATAAGTAGTATTTTTATGTTGCAAAATTTAAAAATATCAATTTTTAATTCCCATGTATTTTCAATGGCAAGTTTCTGAAACTTTGATCCGCCACAGCTCAGCCCATAGAAAGAGCCTATCTAACGGCTATGAACTTTTCTCACCGAACCCTAAAAGCATGCCAAATATCAACTTTCTACATATTATCGTTCTGTAGTTGAAAAAAGCTACGGACTTTTGTGCATTATTAATAAGATATGCCTTAAGGTAGCTTTCCAAATATAGTCATATCATCGTAAACGCGAGAAGTACAAATTAATGATCAACTTTAAAAAAAATATATATATATTAAAATGGAAGTTGTTGGTATCAAAAGCTAGGTCTTCAAAAATGACCATTTTTTTGTGAAAAACTAAAACGGGCGCCTTGTTTAATATAGAAACTATTTTTCTAATGCCCAGTCGCACAGAAAAATGACTAACGGCCGGTTTTGTGCGCCAATTAAACGTTTTATATGATATCTGTTTTCGCGATCCGAAAAAAAGTCAACGCAAACTTGATTAAATATATTTTATTCCGTGAAAATATTTAGCTTGCGTATAAATATTTAAATGGCCAATTTAGATTGAATAACTTTTTAAATAGTCGTTAAATATTTCCATGTAATTAAATATATTTAATAATCAAGTTTGGGTGGATTTTTTTCTAAGTGCGACAACAGATTTCATATAAGTGGCATTTCATTTGACCAAGGAATTGAAATTGGTATTCAATTCAATTTTTGGTTAAAAGAAGAAGACAATGAATTCTAGTGATTTATTTTTGAAAGTTGGTAGTGTTTGACATTTGCGATATTTCGTTTTTTTTGTATATATACCACGATTATTATTTTCTTGAAAACTAAATATTATTTAGTTTTATAAACTAAAAATGTTTAACGTAAAAAATCAACACAAAACGCTTGTTTTCAAAATAGTATGTATCAATTTTGTAGAAAACTTCAAAAAAAATCACAATATTATATACAAGATGGTAACATTTAGAACAAAAAAATTAATTTGGGAAACCCTAGTGGCAAGCACAGTAACTAAAAAATAGAATTGGAATTTCGATACCATTCAACGAATCCCAAATTGACATTGAATACATAGCGTTGTTGTTGTAAAATGGCAAATGAAATATCGCTATAAAACATTTAACTGGCGCACAACAGATCAAGAGGTTGATCGTTGATCGATCGTGCAAATTAAATTTTTAGAACGATTTATGCACAAAGCTCTAATGAAAAGTTACAGTCTTTGAGATCGATTGTCTCGGCCACTTAGCAGTACATACTTTTAGTATGAAAAATGTATCAAGGCCTTACCAGAAACCATTTGTTTATAGTGGTCTTTTGATTTGTATAATACAATTATTCAATGAAGCTTTGTGCAGCAATCGTTTGAAAATTGACTGCTCTTTATCTGGTCGATTTTTGGGATCGACCTCTTAGCAGTTTCAGCATAACGTTTACATCAAGACCTTTTCAGAAACTATTTTCTATGTACGGGGATTTTGACGTTTTTAAAAAACTAATTTTCGGCTAAGTCCAGAGATAACCCACTTGGACCTTTTAACAAAAAGTATTGAAACAACCCTGTTTTTATGCGGTGGATAGAGACCGAATAAAAAAACACAAAAAAAATTTCAAGACTTCACGAGTAGCGATAAAAAATATTTTTCGCAACACATTGTTTGTTTATGCGGTGAATAGGAACCGCATATAATAACCGCATAATGTATACCGCCTGTTATTAAATGGCCTAGAACAGAAAACATTAGTAATTTTAAAAATTTTTGAGAATAAAATTTATCATTGAAACTATGTATGTGCAAGAATTGTTCCAAATATTTTATAAAAGGCAGGTTACTTCACAATTTCAGCATAAGCACATCAAAACACAACTAAATTACATCGAGGTGAGGTTATGAAGACGTTTGGCAATTTGGTTTAGACACTAATGAAACATTGAATTCTTTAATTTAAAAAATTTGGACGTCTCATCAGACCAAACTACAGACATACCAGTGACTAAACTACAAAAATATGGGAAATGATTTGACTTATTTTCAAAATATAATCCCGCTACGCATTTGCTAACCCCTTCGTAACCTCGAATTTTGTAAACTGCATTTGGTAACCTTATCACGATGTAAAAACAATATCTGGTTATCACCCAGAATAACCCAACAATTCAGAACTAAATTATTCATTGAAGCTGTGTGGAACAATCGTTCCAAATTTTGCCTGTTATTTAAATGGTTTATCCCTGGGATCGACTTCCAAACTTTCAGCATAAAGTAGATAAACATCAGAACCATTCCATAGAAATCAATGTCTACAATCTCGATAGACGTATTTTAATCATTTTAGATCAAAATTTTTTATTATACTTTATGGAAGAATCTTATCTAATATTCGGCTAAAGTACATAACAAGACCTTGCCTAAAGCGGGTTTTCGAATTTTTGACAACAAAATTTTCCTTTGAGACTTTACGCAATGTTTGCAAAAATCGTTTCAAGGTGTTGAATTCTTAGAACAAACTTTTTCACCAGTTACAAAATACTGTAAAAGAAAACAAAACGGACAATTGTTTCTTTATCTGCTGCTTTCGTTCAAAATATGACTTCCATTTGAACCTCCTTCATCGCTTCGCTCGTTTAACAAATTTCATTCGCTTTCAATCAATATTTTTATTAAAATCGTGTCGAAAAGGGCCCAAGGAATATCTAGTGCTGCAATTTCATTGTAGCGCGCTTTCTTAAGGCGATTGTACTATACCTGGACATGAACTACAATGGTTCGTTTTTAATAGCGAATTCTTTTACGTTTTTGATGTAAATCAAATTTCCGATAGTTAAAAGGAATACGAAAAAAATTTGATGTGTTTTTACCGTAGTGTGCCTAAACCTGAAAGGAATGCCAAAAACAATAACAAACCATTTTGAACAATTTTCAAATGACGCGTTTGACGTATTTGACAATATTTACGAATGACGTATTATATGCATATAAATATGTGTATGTGGTAGTTAATATGGAAGTAAAAATCTACATTCCCATTTTTTGATGTACATCAAATTTTTTTGCCACTTTTTTGTAAAAAGAAAACGCCATAAGATTATCATAGAAGTAATAAAGCAAACTATTGTTTCCACCGTTTGCTAAAAAAACAAATCGTGTACATAACGAAGTAGGCCGTGTCAAATATTTTCTTATTAGCTGTGTTCCAATGGGACAAACTTGCTACTCACAAGTACTTGCAAGTAGATAAAAAATATGACAGACGTCAAACATACCCCC
This sequence comes from Nephrotoma flavescens, assembly GCA_932526605.1. Taxonomy (NCBI): domain Eukaryota; kingdom Metazoa; phylum Arthropoda; class Insecta; order Diptera; family Tipulidae; genus Nephrotoma; species Nephrotoma flavescens. Next base: position 324,068,516 of record OW052220.1, read on the forward strand.
CGATTCTAACGTACAGTCACAGACGTATTTTCAGTCTTAGCGAAAACTTTTGTCTTAACGAAGACTAGATACTTTAAATTCGTATTCTGCACTTAGTCTTATCTGTCAGTAGTCTTAAAAAATTGTCTTCGTTAATATCAGCGAAATAGGTGGTCTTAGGAATCATAATTTTGACATTTAAACAAAAACAATAATTATATGTATTTGACTATAAAAACCGGAGAAATTATTCAAAATACAATATTATGTACTCTCTCAGCATATATAACATAAATTTGACATTTTTTTAACAATTTCGAATTGAACTGTCGCTTTTCGTTCATAAATTTGAAACAATATTTGGTTTCGACAGCTCTACAAAAGTCTTTGGAGAGTTTCTAATATATTATTTAAGACTACTGTCTTCAGAATTTCAATGAAGACTTTAGTCTTAAAAAATAAAGTCTTAACAAGAAAGTTTTAGCTAAGATAGTCTTAGTAGTCTTATGGTCAGAATCGGGGGGATAACCTTTTTAGTGGACAAAGTTAGCTGTGTATAATTTTGTTTTGACAATCTATTTTGGGAAATTAATTGTATTTAGCTAAAATCCACAATAAAATCTCAAAAATGAGTTCTTACTCATTGGTCTTATAATGAAGGCAAAGCTTTGATTATTATCTTGTTCACGTGGTCCGTAGTATAGTGAAGTGTAGTTATGACTGCAGCACTTATATGACCGTTCACCTGGAGGTGTAGTGTAGTAAGTCTACCATTACGCCCCTATTGTTGAAATATTGTGCTAAGGATGTTTGACATTTCTCGATGTTTTATTTTAATTTATATATTGACGATTGTGTTTGGCGTTGGTGTGTTCTTGTTTCTTTGCGAAAAAGTAAAATATTTAGTATACAAAGAACTCGAAAAACCGAATGATATTGAATCGAAAATCGTAACTAACAACAACTGTCAAAACTAAGTACACTACACTACGCCAAGCGTTCACGTGGTGCGTAGTTGCACATTCACTACACTACACTACAGCATTTTGACTGTAGTTGATAGTACACTTCGGTACTGTTTTTTCTCTGTTCACGTGGTGACATAATACACTACACTACACTACGGACCACGTGAACAAGTTTATGATATACACCGCCCGAAAAGAAGAATATTTCAAAAATCGCTTGGTATTTCACAGAACTAAGCAAAAAAAATTGTTTTTTCTGATATTTCAACATAACCTAACCCTCACAAAGCCATCTATTACAATTTTGTGAATTAAAATAGCTACCGTCAATTTTATGCGTAACAACTTTCAACATCTACACCACCATTTCAGGTTTTGTAGATGCTAGTAGATACAAGTACTTGTGAGTAGTTTACTCATGCAAATGAAACACGGTTATTGCCTCAACGAAGACATCGAAAGTGTTGATATAAAAAGTGTTGATGGTTGAAGCAAAATTTAGTCGAAAAGTTGTGCATTTTTTTACAACAGCTAACAAATTATTATTATTAACATTATAAACGATAACTTGTGGCTAAAATCCTACTTTTTAATAATACCGTTAGGTCGGTACACAGGCGGGGTTGGACTCCGCATAGTTCTCCAGTATGATTTGATAATTAATTTCCCCCATTTATCATTACGCATGCCTATAAATAAATCATTGCATATTTGTTCGTGATTAGACTCGTTGTTAGAGGCATGACGAAAACCACTCCTGAATAAGTTATACGTTATCTGCTATCGTCTGTACTCCACACGCACCGGTGACGAATTTGTTTTACTAAAAGTCTACGAGTATTTGCGTTATCAAACAGTTGGTTAGTACGCGTATCGCACACACAGTGTATGACTGATAAGGAATGATATAGTAACCCATATTATCCCAATTTTCAATTCTTCTGTATATAAATATATTATACGCATTTTTATCAGAAGTATAAACCAACAAAAATAACAAAATTTGATAACAATAAAAAATCAGTTTGTTGTTTGATTAGCCTGGTGGAACCCTAAATCAATTATGTCGAGCTTTATATTCAAATACGGTTTTAAGAACTATCAAACGTTTAAACGTTTAATTTGCTTATCGTTTTTATTCTAAAAAATTCTACTCCCAAAATCATAAAATTTTACGTCTTGGGAAAAAAAGTTTTAATGTTTGACGTGCCTTTAACGTTTCGGAAAATGTGTAGAAAGAGGAGCCATAAAATTTACCAAATCCGTTTCATTTTTAACGTATTACTGTAGCAGAATTTCAATTTAAAAAAGGACGGCATTTGTGATTTTAAAATTACGGAGAGTCACAAAGAATTAATCAAATGTCTGTATCCCTGTACTGAATTGTCCTTGTATTGACCCAATTATAAAAAATACATATACTCGTATGTACATCAGATTCTTAGAAAAAGACAAAACATATTTGTGATGAATTTTAACCGCGTCTGTTATCTTACGACACATATGGGTATTATATTTTGTATACGATGATGGCTGGCCAAATTTGTCACGTTTTGGTTTTATTAAGATAAATCCAATATATTATTTAATATGTTTGCAGAATTGTAAAATGATTTCAATGTACATTGACTGTATAATATCACGTAGCTACCCTATTTTGTACGTATATTAAATCTAAACAAATTTGTTAGCATTCGGGTAATTCTGGCTTTAATATTTAACATACGAATTTAACATACGAATTTAAAAAATTAATTTTTCATCTTAATGACCGAAAACACAACAATTTTACAAAAATATTTATTGTTTTGTTCTTTTTAATCCAATTACTCCCAATGCACAAATCAACATTAGCATTAAAAGCATATTTAATTGGTAAACAAAAAATAAAAATTAACTATTTTTACCATTTTACGATCATTAAGTAATCATTTTATTATGTGTATTATAATCATGCATGTGCATACTGCATAGTGCATATACATCTAACTATAAATAAATTTTTATCTAGATATTAACATCTATAAATAACAAAATAAAAAATTATATTTTTATTTATTTAATGCACAGAATTTCAAGCAACGAGAAAATATTTTAAGTTTTTCAGTTATTAAAATAAAACAATTGTTTGTCCTTATTGCAGCTGTTCCAATCGTCTTTGCCCAGAATATTTTTATATTGCTTGAAAACAATTCAAACTCGATCATTATAATCACTTAGCAAGTGCCAAGGTACGTTGCCAAAGATGATTTTTGAAGTATTTTTGAACTTTAACATAACACTGAAGTAGTGTCACTATATTTCCACTAGTGGGTAAAATTTGAACTAAAAATTTTAAATTTTGTGAGAGACAGAATTTTTTAGGACAGATAATTATACCACAAACGAAACACAAAGTAAAAATCAAATAAACAATATAAAAGGGTAAAATAAAAAATGAAAACTTAAAAAAGCGAAAATTGACGTTCATCTGCAAATGTAGCTGAATGCGCTGACAGAGACATGATACGTTGCTATGCCTTTTAACGACGACGTCGTTCTTCTATCGTCAGTTCTAATCGATTCTCGTCTAATCAATTTGGTATAAAACTCTGAATAGAAAAATGGGCATATTAATAAATTATATGAACATCATTTGAACTGTCACTGGGTCACAAATTCGCTATCCACCTGCTTGATTACTACCATAATACAAATAATCTTGCCACTAATCTCGAGCCCTGGTTGGGAAGCTTGGAAACAAAGGAAACTAAAAATATACAGCAATTATAAGACATTTATTTAGCATACAGGGTACTTCTAACATACATTTTGATCCAGGACGTTTTTTTGGCCGCCATTTTGTTTTAGATGACTTTTGTTTTAGATTGTTCGATACAAATTTATCGTGGAGCATCTAATACAGCAAGGACATCTTAAAATTATTAAAAACAATTTATATAAATAATTGTTCAATTGTGATTACGCGGAGCAAATTACTTTTTTGGTGCTAATCATGTTCAGAGCAAGTCAACCATTCAGTGTGTAATGAATCATTTTGTAAATTTGCATACACTGGGAGATAAATGAAAGAATGAGCAACAATTAAACCAACGGACTTTTCTGGTGTAATGCAGAATGATGCAGTGAGACAGAGTGTTGCTGAATGTCCAGATACCTCTTATCGACGCCTTACACAAGAATTGGGAATGTCTTCATCACGTTTGTGAAAAATTCTCAAAGAATATTTGTATTTATACTCGTATAAAATTCAATTGACAGAAGAGCTGCATGGAAAGGCCCATGAACGGCGGCGAGCTTCGAGTACTCGAGTTTTACAGCTATAAGATGACCACCATTTTTGACAAAAAATCACTATGGGGCGTTGAACCATACTTCGACTTGGCTGGCTTTGTTAATAAATAGAATAGCCGCTATTGTGGCAGTAAAACCCTCGCAATTGATACACCATTGGGCTATATTTCTTTGAGGATGCTACAGGCAATGTTGTAACAGTTACTGATGACCGCTATCGGGACATGTTGGAAAACTTTATTGGCCCGAATTGGATCAACAGCCCTACATAACATGTGGTTCCAACAAGGCGGTGTCCCATCATACACACAGCTCGTCGTACGATGTAAATTTTTGTGGGAAATTTTTCCTGTCGACTAATGTCAAAAAGTGGTGATATTGACTGGCCCCCACGATTCCCTGATTTGGCCTCTCCCGACTTCTTCCTGAGGTACTTGAAGGGAAAGGTACCAACAAACCAACCACAACCTCGATGCTTAAACACAAGATTAGAAAAGAAGTTGCTGAAATAACACCAGAAGTCCGCGAAAATGTGCTTAAAAGGGGTCGCCTTTGCGCCACGGCCAGAGAAGCCCACTTCACCGGCAATATATTCCATACATAATGTCAAATACCATATAAATCAATCAATAAAATATAAATCATAAAATTGTAACTTCAACCTGGAACATAAACAGCACTCAGGATTAAACCCTATAGCTGATACAAGTCAACCTTAATAGGCATATCTGACTACGCAAGTTAAGGAATATGTTCCAAACTGCACACCATGTAAAATTTGCAAACCAACTAATTGCACTCCACAAGAAAAAAGGTTTGTAAAATTTGCAAACCAACTAATTGTTTTCATATTTGAATCATTATCAGCGATCCGAAAAACGACGGCTGAGAGTTTTGTAGATTATTTAAAAAATCATTTATTTAATGTGTTCGAGGTGAATCTTTAATTTCCAACAATGGTCAACAATTCGAGTCAAAGCTGTTAGCCGAATTATCAACAAAATATAGATTTTGACATACATATACCCACACTTAGCCTAAAGACAGGCGAAACTGAAAGGATAGTTAGTTAATGTGGAGGGTCGGGCAAACGCCGAGATACTTAAAACCCTATACAAGAAACAGTCGAATCTGATGTGGATGAGGGTCACGTCATTGAATCCACACTAGAACACGAAGATTGCGACAGTAAAATTCACAAAACAGTTGATGGATAAAAAGCGTCCCAATATCGGGCGTCTTATCGGATACAAATTCGGATTGAGTATTGCCGAAGCTATAAACGCTGGGAGAGCATTCACCAATGAACTGCTAGAGGCCGCACCACAGTACCGTTTGTTTAAGCTGCGGACAAGAGGGCCACATGGGAGCAATACTCATATGCGGTAATAAAAGACAGGCAGATGTGGTCTGTATGCAAATCAAACCAACGAAACATGCAGGTGGGAAAATGGAATGCAGACCTGGAAAGAGATGTCGTGCTAAAAGTGCTGCCAAAGTGGATTACAACTGTTAAATAGGGTACAGGAAAAAGATTTGCATGGGTACAGTAACCAGACGTTGCCGTCGTTAGCTACTATTTCTACACGAATAAACCGATGGAGGAGTTTGCCTTAAGACAGGCGACTTTAATTCAATGTCTTCAAAGATGGAGAGCAGAGATACGAGAACTAGATAATAGAGGATAGCTTCTCTCACCATTATCAACATTGGGCATGTTATCGGTATCTACCTTTCAAAATGAGAGAATCGTGAATCGGTTTTGAAGCTAAAAACTTTCGAGCGAGGAGTCTTAGCGACCACCGTTATATCACGTTCGGTTTATACAGAAGGATCAGCTGGAACAGCGGTGCTGGCCGAGATGAAGCTGACACTTAAGAACTGGAAACTGGCTCGTCTGATCTTACCTAAAAAGAAAGGGAAACCAAACCGAGTGCTAACATCGTAAAGACCACATTACCTGTTGGCCACTTTCAGGAAACCTTTTCAGCACTATAGGCAGATTGTGTGCGAGATTAAAAGAGCAGGTGAACTCGCTATAAGTTAGTTTAGATTCCGTGCAGGACATTCCACAATAGTTTCTATAGCGGGGCAGCTTAAGGATTCCGACATACGCAGTTCATCTTAGTAGTGATCAAACTGGATATACGAAATCCATTTAATAGTGCATCCTGCAACAATCAATCATAAACAAAGCTGCGGGTGAGGCTACATCTTAGGAAAGTACTCCAAAGCTAGCTTAGAGAGCAGCGAATCGTCATAAAAATGGGAAAGAGGCACAGTAGGTTAGAAGGTCACGAGCGGTTCATCCCAAGGCTTGGTCCTAGGGCCAACGCACATGATCTGGAACTTTCCAATTAACCAACATGTAACATATGATACTGGTGACGGAAAAAAAGTAATGGTACTGGATGGAACCGGAAATGAGGCAGCCAAGGAAGATCTAATGCAAAAATGGGAGAATTCGTACGCCGGTTCACGGACGAGCTAGCTTTCTCCTAGCATGAAAGAATGAATGGAACGTAAGCAGGGAGAAACCAACTTCCACCTGACGATGTTCCTATCTGATCACGGCGGTTTCAACAGCTACAGACAATGGACATTCAGCGGCTGAAGTAATGCAAATATTGTGATTCCGATCGTTATAAGAATAAGAGTAAGAGTTGGTCACAGCGCCCATCAGCATTTAACCTCTATGAATAAACATCCTTCAACATGTAATGAAATTAATTTTTTCATTTCTCTCGATTGTTTACCTTTGCTATTTTAAGAAGCACGTGATAGAACGAGAAACGTCGACTCCTTGTCATACATGTTTCGCCTAAGACATTGTCAGAAAAGTAGAACGACACACTTGTCGTCTAACGTTAGACGAGTCATTTGAGAAACTATAATGTGACTTGTGATAAATTAGCCATTTAGTCAAATATAACCACTAAAAATTTACTAACAACTATTTTTTATTTTTCAAACACATATAGATTATCGGTTAGAAATAGAAATGTATGTCTTTCGTAAAAAAAGATTTTCATGCATGTTGACAAATTTCATGGATGTCGTTGAAAATCACACGAATTGGGATTGTTATTTGCAAGAAATTGTAAATCAATTTGCTGGTTAGTTTCAATAATTCTTGGCGTACGTTTGAAACTTTACATAATAGCCAAGCGATAAGGTTGTAACACAGAAAGCAGACAATTTATCCGCAGTTAAGAATTATGTATTACTTAGCTCATTGAAAAATCACTTACTGCAAAATCGTGTACTAAATCCCCGACTAAAATTATAGGATTATTTAAACCCAGTCTACAAATGCCTCAAATATGCTTCTTGGAAACATTTCTGTCGGTGAACAAATTTGTTATTGTTTGGTAATCCAAACTTTTTTGTGGGACTTTTATGTCAGAGATTTTTTAAATTTGTGGAATTTTTATAATCTAGAATTTCAAACAACTCTCGTTATAGATGTATAGTCTTGTAGGTAAAAGCTGGCGAGAAGTTTTTGAACACTTTTAATTTTTTGGCAAAAGTTCAAGTTTTTTTTACAATATAAATTTATTTACGAATATTTAGGCGCGTGTACATTTATAAATATAGTGATTGATCTTTTTTACATTCGGTAATTTTTTTCATTTGAAATAAAAATAATATTAACAAATCATAAACTACAAGTTCGATATTGATATTCCACAAAGATACAGAAAACGCAGAGTCAGGCGCCACACAATAAATAACAAAGAAGACCTAAAACGCTGTCTGCACCAAGAATGGATACGTCTTGCAGAATGTAAAAAACTTGCAAGCTCTCTACACAAAAGAATTTCTGCCGTAATTAAGGCAAAGGGTGGACCCACAAAATATTAGTTTTATATAAATAAAAAGCAATGTGAACCTATAAAAATAGTAATAATAGTAAAATCATATTAATACTATCAACAAAAATTGTAACATATCATGGGTGCTCAATACTTTTAACCAAGGCTGTATTTATATAGCAGATGGAAAACTAAAATTGTAAGATTGGCTCCCATAATGAGTTACGATATGGGTGTTCAAACCTCTTATAACTATTTCGATATTCTCGTGACTACTTTTCAGACTTTAAAGTCACAATGACACTGGATCTCTGAGATCTGCGATTTCGCAATACAATGTGTAAACATCGTCCATTGTTTCATAAACTAATGGCATACACATTGTTGTGTACTAGGCTAAGAAAACTAAAAAAGCAAAAATTTTTGCCATAAAATAATATTTGTCATAAAAATCTATCGACCAACTTTTTCACAGAAATTGACTAATAAAAAACTGTTGATCTCTCCTAGAGGAAATCAACATGAAAATCTTTTGGGTTTATGTCATATATTAAAATCAAAAAGATTAATAAAAACAGATTTTCTTTAAGTGTCTCAGATAATATCGTATATTTGATATTTCTCCGCAGCTGTATTTGTTTAGTATGGTGATGGTGAGAGGTGGCTTATACTGTACTATACTAGTATTGATATATGTACATATTGTGCTTGTATATACCATCAAACCTAAATAAAAATAAAATTGTCACATATAAAATTGAAACTCAACGTTATTTTTCGGAAAATCTTTTCCGATATTAAAATGTAAAATTAAAATCAGATTATGGAACGAATAATAAATAAAAATACGAGGTATACTTCCATTGAAACATATTTTTCATAAATCCTAAAGCACCTGGAAACAATTAAACCATTGTAACCGAATCGTTTAATATTTATTAAGCTTTTCTTCAGTTCCACGAAAAAATACACAAATAATTTTGCTTTCGTTTTTTTTTATAAACTTGAGTGCACAGCAAAATATTTCACTTAGAAAACTGACATGGCATAATGTTGGAAAACGTAAAGTATAATTTATATGAAAAATTCATTGGAATGGTACTTAAATTTTATCCATTAGAAAGAAACGAAATACCTAATTAAGGGAGATTCCGTAAAAAAATTACCATAAATTATTTTAGTAACCATAATCCCCGGTCGTTTATTAACAAATCGGTGGATTTATAAACATGCGAATAATTAAGTTAAATAAAAATTTTTAAATGAAAAGTACCAAACTATATACCAAAATACAATTTTATCTTAAACATTTTGTTTGTGTAAATTATGTACAACATAAGATCTTGGGTTTAACTTTATTTTCTAATAAAATGAACCTAATTGGAATTAGTTTTCAGATCAACGAGAAATCCATAATATTCAAGACGATAATCAAAATCTATTATTTCCACCACTTGCTGCAAAATATCCTTATAATATTGAATATTGAGCCTGTATCAATTCATCAATGTCACATCATCACAATTGTTTCGTCGATATAAAATCCGATTTGATAACATGTAACTTATACTGACTGTGAACGTCTGTACGGAATTTGATATAAATAATCTCATTAATTCAATTATGCACAAACCCCTGTACTTGTCGAACGACTTATAGGTTTCGCTGTAACATTTAATATTCCATATAAGCGAAAAAATTTGTTTATCGAAACTATGAACACAATTTTTTTGTTTGGATATTTAAGATACATATTTAGATTAGAAAACGGGATAATAAGAAAACGAGATACGCGTAAAGAAGAAAATCTGTACATATTTAAACATTTAGCTACATATAGCAGCTGTATATGCATACGACTGAAAAAATTACATAAAGTCGATTCGTATATAAGAAAAATGTAAGAATGTCTTGGATGATGTTGCCGCATATTGTCATTCGGTTTATCTAAAATATTATATGCCTTATATACATGTTAAGCAAGTTCGTTGTAAGATTTTTGTCAGAAAATAAACCAATTTTCATTTCACTTTATATTTATAAAAAGTGAAGTATGTGTGACTTGATTTAGGTCAATTTCAATAAACATAATTTTTTTATTATGATCTACATGTATAAACCTCAAATTGTTTTTGTCGGCTGCGTACATATTGCAATATTTTGCGAAATTGAGCGAGAGTCACGTTGTGTAGCCAAAATTTTAAATCATGCCGAAGTTTAGAAGTATAATGTAAATTGTGCTAATTTTTATTTTTGACACTTGTAGAAAATTTGCAGAATTTAACATTATAGTTAGAATTTTTCTATAACTTTGTTTAACTAATTCTCGCAGCGTAAAGTGCAAACACAAGCTAATTAAATTTTGTGAAAACAAATTAGAAGAAATTAACTTTGTTTATAGTGTTTAATAAGGAAAATTAACTTTCGTTACAGAAGCATATTTTTGCTTTTTTGGGTTCATCTTACATAAATTACACAACGTATTTTCTTATATATAAGGTAATTTCATTTTTTAAACGTATATACTCGTAATAATTAATACCGCAATATCGATTTTTTGCTGAAGTAAACAAAACAACGTCTGCGGTGGAAAAAATGTTAAGCACCTATACTAATTAGTATTTTTTTTTTTTTAATCTCAAATTTAATCCTTTCGAACTGCGTTTTAACCTAAAAGCGACTTACTATAATATAATGGAAATGTAGTGGATCAGACTTTCAAAAAATTAACCTGTTACTGAAAAATGCGGAGATATGGGCTAGTGCGAAATTTTCAAAAATTAATAAAAAATTTAATATTTAAACTAAGTAGAAGCATAAGTATACTTAAGATAGGTAAGTATAAAATTACAAGAACTAGAAATTTATAGATATAAATTAATAAAAGAACAAAAAAATTACCTTTTTTTTACCATGAATATAAGTGAATCGCGAATTACCTGCCGCACTAGCTTATACTTCCCAAAATAATTGTAAAAAACAAAAAACTCGAAGAAGCCACTTCCAAACAGACTTCAAATTTATTAAAACGTTTAAGTTTGAAGCTTCATGCTGTCGCGTTCTCTCTGGGCTGTAAATAGGCCACACATATTTTTATTCTGCACAGAAGCACAACAGGAATCGTTCACAAATGTTTTTTCGGGGTTCGGTGATATATCTTTTGGTGAATCTCGACGCAAAAAATATTCATGATTACTAATTTATGTAAGTTTGTAAAGGAAAGTATAATACGAAAAACGAAAACTTACAAGCTCTAAATTTAGAAAAAAAGGCTGCTCAAAAGTTCAAAAATTAACAAATAAAAAAAATAAAAGTGTTGCGCGATCTTGTGTTGCGATGCTCACCAGAAGCTATCTAGATCGGTTTCGGTTTTAAGCCAAACAATTTTAGATTTTCCCGCTTTGCCAATGTATAAATCAGTTAGTCGGTCCGCGTCCTTTCGTGTGTGAACTTTCGTTCATGGCAGTATTCTCTAGTCCTCTTAACCCTTCTAAAGTTAAATTATGACAATTTTTCACCCGTGAATATCTTAATCATAGTTGAACCATCTTCGAATTGTAAATCATTTAAATAGGTGAAGGTTTTCCTCAGATCAATTATGGCTTGTTATGTAGACCCAAGTTTTAGAATTAGATCCAAAAGAATTCCGGGTTCAAATACTCTTTCTCACTTTTGACATACCGCTCATTTAAATTTTTTGCCCATTTTAGTTCGAACATCGATCGTTATACTATAGTTGGTTTCAAGTAGTCGTCCAAAATTTGATTCTCCGGTAAATCGATTTCCACAAAAATCAGTGCAATGGGAAAATGGTTCTACGTAAACCGTAAACCAATCGCCGTACGTCCTTGATTTAGCTACTGTGTAAGGTAGGACGAGCGGATTTGTATATTGCAACGGAATAATACCTTAAATGTGTTTCTTAAGTTGCGAAATTGGTTAACCTCCGAAGTCAAGAAACTCTGTGTAGAGAATTTCGGAATTTTAAAAGGTTAGATGGTTCTCTGCAATTTCTTAATGAAGAATTGGATAGGGATAGTTCTGGACAAAAATTTTGGTATCTGTTCATGCTAGACCAATCTCCGCCAGTTCATAACCGATCATTATCAAGCTTGATTTTGAATTCAAACATAAATTTTAAATGAAGTTATGATATTTGCCAATGCTGTACGATTAATGTAGATTTTAGGAAGCTGTGACATACCTCAGATGAATACTTAGTATGGTTTCGGTTTGCGGTTTATCCGTCTGACCGTCTGTGTGCACGATAACTTGAGAACGGATGGGTATATCAAATTTCTTCACTAAAAGTTCAAGCAATTCATGGGATAGAGCCCTATTGATTTGGACATTTCTATGTTTAGGGTGTTAGGAGATATGTAGGGTTTCGTTAACCACCCTCCTTAAAATTGATAGAATTTTTTTTTTTATTTTCTATTCTATTTTGGTTTCATAGAGCTTGTGAATGTGGAATAAAAATATATCTCGTGTGGATGTGGGTGTGTGTGGTTATGGGGGTGGTAGGAGTGGTGGTATGGGAGGTGCAGGGATGGTATGAGGTGTATTTGGTTTGGTGTGGGAATTTGGGATTTGGTTTGTTGAGATATCAACAAAAAAGCTTATAGAGTTCGACTCCGAACCTTTTCCGTTTTCTTTTACACATTTTTACAGTGACATAAAGTATATTTGAAAACAGAATATAATTGGGGAATCCCTGAATTTTATTATATTTTACATTTTTCTATATCTTCTGTCTTTTGCTTCTATTTGTCATTGCATTTTAAATGCGTTGCATAAGATGCCTAAACTACCGAAAAATATTCCAAAGAGACAAGCTATTTCTTTAGAAACCAAAATAAAAATCTTAGACGATCTAACGAAAGGCGAAGGTCCTACATATGTTGGCTAAACTTTTCGTTTACATGAAGCGAGAATCAGAACGATTGGAAAAAATAAGAAATCCATTCGACAGTCAGTAATTACGAGAACGAAACTCAGCTCCAAAATATCATCATACAGTCGCAATGCACTGTTAGAGAAAACGGAACAAAGTTTAGTATTGTAGATCGAGGATTTACTACAGAAAAAAATACCTATAGATGGAAAACTTATAAAAGAAAAAGCACCTAGAATATACGAACGTCAGCAGGAAATGGAGCCAAAAACAAGTATTCAGGCAAAGAAACGAACATTTAATGCAAGTGAAGGATGGCTGACAGGCCAATAAAAAGATACGCACTTCACTTCACAATATAAAAATAAAAGATGAAGTAGCTTCAGGAGATGAAAATGCTGCAAAAAACTTTCCGGAAAAACTAGTACAAATATTTGAAGATGGCGGTTATACTCAAGACCAAATTTTTAACGCCGACAAAACGGGTTTATTCTGGAAAAAACGCCTTCCAAAACCTATATATCAAAATCAGACAAATCTGCTGGTGGTATTAAAACATTTATTAATCAACCGATCATTAAAGCCCGAGCATTGAAAGGCCACAACATTAATCGGCTTCCCGTTCATTGAATGGCAAATAAAAAGGCATGGATGATAGCCGATTTATTCAAAAAATGGTTCTATCAATGCTTCGTTCCAGAAGCCAACAAAAATTTAGAACAAAAGAGTCTTGAATTCAAAGCACTTTTACTCAACGATAATGCACCTAGCCATCCTGTGCTAGATTATCCAAATATCCAACTGTTATTTTTGCCGCCTAACATCCACATCCATCCAGTAGAAGCATGGAAAAATCATAGAATAATGAATTGTTTGTCAGATGTCTCTTTTACCATAAAACAACTTCGGAACTCTACTCTTAATGCATGTCAGCGAAAAATTTGACCAAAATGTGTCAACAGAGAAAATTCTGTAATACAAACATTATTTATCTGCTATGAAATTATAACTCATCACACGCAATTGATGGTGAAGGTTTTGAGAACATGGCACCATCTGATATCGATGAACCGATAACTGAGAAACCTTGGATGAGGAGCATATGATCGAAATTATAACGTTTCGTGAAAATAATGAGGAACATAATGATGAAGGCGAAGTTAATCAACTAGCAGCTGGTTTGATCCGCGAGGGTTTAAAATTTGCTTCAAGTATTGCACATCATTCGCTCATGATCCCGACGTAGAACATGCGTTAACATGTCAGCGGAATTTGCAGGTTTGTACCGCTGGATACTAGGAACTGTATAAGGAACTTGCAAAAACAAAAACCCAGCACCGGATAACAGATTTCGTAATGAAAAGAAAGCCAATATCAGAGGACGTTATTAACGAATGGGAGTCTTCAATAGATTCATGCTCAATAAATGTGTTAGAAATATCGACGGATGAAAGCAATGTTGCTCCAATCGGCAATAAACGCGCGCACGCTTATTATCAAGTAGTGATGATAGTTCCTAAATAGCTTTATGTTTACTAAAATTTTGAATTTCTACTTATCAATGAACTATGTATATAATCGATGAAATATCAATGACTTATATTTTATCAATATTAGATAAGTAGTTAGTTAGTTTTTCATCTTACACGGTTTATTTAAATTATGGAACTCATTCTCGATTTTACTATGAGCGCCATGGCTTTTTTACAGGGTTTTAGGTGGAACGTATCTATCGTGTAAAAAAAGAGTTGGGTTTAATTTACTTGAAGTAGCCCAATGAAATTAGTGTTTATTGCTATTTGCCGCTCTCTATTATTTTTCCAACCAGATCTGTCGAATCGTTTATACATTGCTAAACTATCGTGTGCTCCTAAACTCTTTGAAAGTTGTTTACGAAAATAATAAAGTTAGCCAAAACTTAAAAAAAATTAATCACGCAGAATGACGGTTCTTCGCCGAAAAAGATCGAATTCAATTGTATTTTTAACTATTTAATATATAAAATTGTTAGAATAAATAAGGAACCTGTTTTCACTATAACTATAACCATATTTAATAAAATTTTAAAATCAAACTGAGTGTGGGGAAAGTCCTAAGAGGATACAAGGGTGTAATTTGTGTAAAGTTTCGCTATTTCAACTTTGGCTTAAATGAGCAGCAGGCCTGTCGAAGAATCGGGAGTGTAATAAATCAAAGTTTCAAAATGCTCAATATAATGAAATAACGAATCTTTGAATCCTCTTCAAACAGACAGACACTCGGGCCGAGTAAATTAACGTTATGGCCTATCAAATTGTTTATTGGAAATAAGGTCCTTATTTTGGCCAACAGTTTTTATATTAAAAATATTTAAATAGAATAAATTATAGTAAATTACTATACTACAGAATCGGCCGAACAGATCATTAAAATAGATTAATGCATCTGTGTCGACCAAATAAATTCATTTCATAATTAAAATTTTAACACGTCTGTTTATTATTTTCATACTAACTCGCAGCACATTAAATAAAATCAAGAGACTATCTGCTTTATCGACAGTTTTTGTTTTCAGTTAACTTTAATAAAGTTGTTATATGCAGATATAAGACACGGCTTCTCCACCTGCTATCTGAATACTATTGAAATCTATTTTCTCTTTCTATCAAAAATTGCTAAGATGGAGTCTGGTGTGGTAAACTTGCTGTAATTTGACGTTAAGAAATCCTTCTTTGTCGTCTTTTGTCATCATTTTTTGTATGAAAGCGATTAAAAAATTTAGTAGACGCCATATTGAAATAGAAGAAACGTCAATATATGCATGATATATACATGCTATCTAGTTCTGCCGATATAGCATATAAATTTTATTGGGTGTCCAATTGCCATTTGATCGAAATTTTCTAGGATAACTAGATAGCAATAGCAGGTGGAGAGTCTATGTAACGACCCGTCTACGACTTCTAATCTTACTAAACTTATTTCTAAATCAAAAGGTAGCATAAGCCACTTTCTCCCATAGAAAATTTTGCAACCATTTCGTTATAATTTAAGCAAATGATTTAAATATGGAGCTAGTATGAATAAAATTAACATAAACTAAGGTTTTTAATTCGAGTTAAATAATATCAAAAGTAAAAAAAATTATGTTGCACGTGCATATTACCATCAAAACCAACAATAGAGATTTAAATCTATGTAATCGTCTTTTACCCTATTGATTTTCCCAGTTATAATAATATTTCTTTTGTGATTACCATCGACTGTTTTCCGACATTCAAAAAAGGTTAAAATAACACTATAAAATCTAGAAGACAAAAAAAAATCATAATAATTAAATTTGAAAATATGTATAAAAATATATTATGCTTGGTTTTATTGAAACTAACCAAAATGTGTAATCATATACGATATACCCTTACCCATATACATAGAAGTTTTGGTTTTATATCGTAAAATTTGAGTACTTATTAAAATAATCTGCTGCAATGCAGAATTTTTAATTATCTATATTGTAACAAAAATGAGATTCTAAGTTCGAAGATTCTTCTCGTTTTCAGAATTTTCAAAAGTTTTCGAAAACTTCAATTAACATACATAGTTAATGTATAACAAGTTTTCTATTTTTCAATCGTATCATTAATTTAATTGACAAAATGAATACTGATAAGACGTTTAATTACGGCTACCTGCTATAAATAAATATACATTTCCTAAAATCCTATCAAATTTAAATATAATCATGTGTTGCAATTTTTGAGTATATACGTATATGTATATAGTATGAGGCTTTCCATATGCGTTATTACTTAGATCGTCTCCCTGATACTCGTATCTTTGATTAAAATATGTTTGTATTTTCTATTTTTGGTAATGTCCCAGCAATCATTAAAAATATTTAACAAGTTAAAAACATCAAAATATTTTTATCACAAAAGTAATATCATGAACAAAAATTATAGGGTGTCCCCTGTACTATTTTACTGAAAGACATATTCACTTCGGTAACATTAACAATGATGAACTGGTTTTGGTTCTCAACTAAGTAGATAACTACACGGATTTTCCATTTAAACAAACGTACATAGTATTTTTCATTGTAAAATGAAAACGAAATTTAAATAAATATTTAACTTTCATAAAGCATGAGAGATCTATAGGTGATACATAGGGCATATACCTTGCACGAGAAAATGTGCAGGAGGAGTTACCTACTATAAATTTTATAATCTAGATAGCATTTAATTTTTTTTTGACACAAAGGAAGAATACTAAGTTGAAAATTGGAACGGGTCAATGAAAATGAGTTGTTTATGAATTATTTTGAAACGAATTATATTGGAATCTTATATGGGCAAATGTAACACCATGAATGTAAAATTTTATTGGCCAAAACCCAAATATTTGGCTTTTACTTGATTGTTTTCACATTAAAAATCGAGGTTGATATACTTAGTGAAAGAACAACTTTTGACCTAAATTGATATTGGAGTTCTACAAAGATAAATTTACCGAACCGTAGCTGAAATTTGTTTTATAATTGAAGAAATAATTGTGATTAGGCCAGAAAATATATTACCGTTCAAAACATTAGTATACATTAGTCTTTATAGTAATTGTGAACACTTCGACCTCGAGATTTTTGCAAATGTACCACTCGCTATATCGCCGAAGTTCGAAAAAGTGGATTTCGGGGTGATGTATGTCGGTCCGGCAATGAGGACACACATCCAGGATGTAGTCAGGAAGAACTTGACCAGGAGCTAAATACTTAAACTTTTCTCGTAAATTGGAAGATCCAAATGAAATTTCGTGGAAATCGGCCCGCCGGAAGAGACGCCTTCCCTAGGGGATTTTCAGTTTGTGCGTATACTTATATGTTTAAAAAGTATATGTTTAGGAAAAAATCGATTATCTTTTTCCAAAATTTAAGCGGAAATTATGATTTTTGATGAAAATAAGTCGGTGGTTAGCAAAGGGCCTAGGTCGTTATAAAAAAAAAAAAAAAAAAATTAAATTTCTAATTTTTAAAATTCTTTGGTTTTTGTTTGCACTTACGTTTCGTTATTTTTAATTAAAACAGGATTTATACAGACAATGGTTTAACAATTCCCTTCCTATTATTATCCTACACTACTGGCCATTTGCTATAACAATTAATAGGTTTCGCGCAGAGATTTTTGTCAGGAGTAATGAAGTAATGAAACATAGTCCTCCTAGGAAATGACCCATCCTGCAAATCTTGACACAAAACAGGCATCGAGTGCATCTGTAACAAGTTAGTGTATGAATTCAAAAACTTCCGTATTTAGACTACCTACACGAATCATTGCCATAATGACTCTGTATGTCTAAATTAAAGGTGAAAATTAAAATGAAACGGCATGAAAATTAAAATCAAATTATTTCTGCTCATGTTACTTTTGGGGTACCGTATTGAGCTGTCTCCACAGTTGAGAGTGAAGATTGTTAGCCTTGTAAAGTTGTGATACGATCTAAGGGTGCAGGAAATTGTTACATGATTTGGCAGATGAAAAATTTAAATTTGACATGAAGAAGATGGTCGTGATTTTGTGAGGTTCAAAAACCTCGTTATAAATGAGCCTATATATGTAAGCTCAAAAAGGGGTTGGGCTTCAGACATAGTTAGTCTCCGCCGTCTGCGAAAATGGTTAGTGACACTAAGTAGTTTAACCCTGATCTTTTCAACTATTACATTTACCAAATTTCCCTATACAAGTTCTTTATCTGCTGTTTCCTTGATTTTCGAATCATGTAATTCTAAATTATTTAAGACGCCAGAAAAGAATTAACCATGGAACCGACGACCCACACACAACTATTGCTTCGAACATCAATGAAATGTCTCAAATTGTCTTGAAATTTTGTCACACTTATATCGTTTGAAGGTTAGTACTTTCTAAAAATAACAAGAAGCGCCATCTATGGATCAGACTGGGGAGTTCTCAACCAATGCTGTTCTCTAACAATTATAGTTAGTAATATCAGAAACGCAGGGCAACAAATAATTACCCCATCATTCTAAAATCCATATAAACATGACTAAATGAGAATTATCAAACTGCAGTATAAGAAAAAAAAATCGCGCGCGTAAACTATATATCTACACCATCTCTTTACAGCAACACAAAAGCTCCAAGATACAACTAACGTTGCAGAAGGAAAAATGTAAATGGCACGAACAAGTGCTCAATATCGAAAATCCCTGTTTAAAAGACCGACACCGTTCAATAAAATAAAATCTATTCCATTTACATAACAGCGTTATTCGCAATTAATCTGGAAAATTACAGATGAAAACTTACAGTCATAAAAGTGTGATGAAATTATTTCTCGTTACTTTTGCACAGACAGACGTTAAGCTACAACCATTGATATAAAAATCCTAAGAAAAAGAAATCCCTGTATATATTTTATATTCATAAATGAACAGGCATCTAGAAGCAAGGTGATAATCGAAGGCTACTCATCCGAGGCATTCTAAATAACATCTTGAGTGCGGCAACGAAAACCATTAGCCCAAATTCTTTTCAGTCTATCATTAGCTGCCCTAGCTTAACATAACATAGTAGGTTACATTAAAAATCAAGTTGGATATTACCCTACTCGAGCGACATAGACATACTCTAAATGGTAATATGGTGCCGCTAAAAGAAGTTTTCAACAAATTGGCTTTCATGTTAACGAAACAAAGACCAAATACATCTATCGTTAGGAACCAATTACACTGAAGAGGAGAACTGTTATTCTGCACATAATGCAGAAAGGGAATAAGTTTAAGTACTTGAAATCTCAATGAGTTAATGACAAATGAGCGAGCAAAATTGAGCGTTCGTAGAGATAACAAAGTGGATTGCACCAAGTATTCTATGCCAACCATAAAAAATTTAAATGTCCTAATAAACAGAGTAAACCAAAATTAGATATCTAGACACACACTAGATCCATTGGATACAAACCTTGTACACTAACATTACGAAATACTGTATTAATTACAGATTAATTGTACTGATTAAATCATCGCGGCTTAGCGCAGGACCTAGCAAGACCACATTCAATGGATGTACGTCGTAAAACAGGACCCCCACAAATTCGGTTATTATACTTTTCTTCCTTTTGTTGCGGACCGAGTTATTCAAGTATTCCCTCCATTTGGAATGCAAAAAAAAAATTGGTAAAATCCAATTTCCAATCAGTGTAAGGGGAATTTTGCTCCGAAAATATCGTTGGCTACAATGTGAATAATATTCACAAAATAAAATTACAATTTCAAGATCTGGAAAAAAGACAATCGCATCTTCCCCTCTTCTCATATAATATGTGATATTTGATGTAAATCAAAAAATTGATGTTTCATTGTGTTTTTTGTGTGAAAAAAACTCCAGGTTTATGATCTAACTACTGGCCAAGCCATTTCCGAGAAGAGATTACGAAAATTGGTTCAAATAATCAATCCTGCGCCTTCAGACTAAAATATGTCCCACGACAGTGGAAGTTTGCCGAAGTAATTATGATTCCTAAACCAGGCCAACGACAAAAAAACGTACAGGCCGATTTCACTACTTCCTGTCAATTCAAAATTATTTGAAAAATTACTGTTCAAGAGGCTCAAGCCAATAATAGAAGAACCAAATCAGCAGATCGGCATTTCCGTGTAAAATATAACGGAGAGTACTCTGAACTAAAGAGAATAGCAGCAGGCACACCACAAGGAAGCGTACTGGGTCCTGTATTGTATATCCTGTACACCAGAGATATGCCAAATACAGAAGGTGCTACCATAGCAACATTGCAGACGATTCAGCTATTATGGCAACTGGAAAGTGTATATCAGAAGCAACGACAAAACTTCAACAAGCAACCAACTCAGTGAGTAGCTAGACGGAAAGAGCATGTTAAAAGCAAAAAAGAAGAATTTAACATCAAATATACGTAGAAAAACGTATTGGGCAATAGGTAGAAATTCTGAGCTTACAATACACAATAAATTGCTATTATATCGGCAAATACTTAAACCAATGATACAATGTTTCAAAACAAAGTGCTGCGTGGGATTGTCAACGGACCATTGTAACATTTTAACTATGTTCCAGGCTTTACTTCTTCTATACAGGTGTTCAGAATTGAATGATCGGGTTTGTTCTTTTGATTTGAGGTGACGATATCGTGAGAAAAAAAAAAATTCATAACAAATAAATAAAATTAATTCACAATAAAATTCTTCGCGGGATTAGTTTGAAATCGTACACGGATGAGGTGTTGCCAACGACTGATTGATTGTTATCGATTTACATAAATTGTTTATATAGGTAATTCTCTGATAGATGGGGTTGATCATTTACATCTGCTACCTTTTTGTTTTATCTAATTAATCACAACCAACAACAACAAAAAAACGCAAAGAAATATTATTACAGGGGTGGGATGTTGCAACATCACTTTTTTCGATACAATCGAAATTTACATCTCTTTCATCACAAATTAAATTTATCGTTTTTTCATTTTTCAATTACATTATACTTCTATTGCGATCTCTACCTATTCGAATAAAACATTATGTCGTTCTACTCTTATTGAATCACCTTCTTATTTTAAGAGTGATACTTTATCGAAAAACAAAAAAGAGATAAACAAACAATTTATTCTAGTAGTGTGAGATTGCAATATAGAAAGCAAAATTGAAAAGTGAAACAACAAACAATTTTGTTTTAGGAAAAAGAGATATAATATTCGATAAATAACGAAAAAAGTGATGTTACAACATCCCACCCCCCAGGTAACAAAAATTTTTTGTTTTATTTAATTCATTCCAATTTTTGACATCGGCCGTAAATAAACAGTGGAGTAGTGCTTAGTGCCCAAAAACAAATTAATAAAAGTTGTGTACTGTGTGTTATATATAATTGTGAACACACAAATTTATAGTGGCCGCGCATATAATCATAGCGCATATAATTATAATATTGTGTTTAAAGTCGCGGAAAAGGTATTTTTTTGATTTTTTTTTGTTGTTTATTACTAATTAAGTTTAAGATTATTCGAGAATTTTGTGGTACTTACGTTTACTTCATTTTTTTTTTTGGTACTAAAAGCAATCGTTCCGCGACTTTCATTTTTTTGGTTCCCGCTAAAACGGGCGGATTGATACACGAGAACCAGGTGGATATTGACCGAATACGATTACCATACAATCCAGTTAAGTTTTGTCGGTGCAGTAAACGCAGTAAAAACAAAAATCGTAATCCGGTATCTAGGCGCGAAAATTGAACAAGGTTGCAATAAACGGTGGAAGTACCGTATACTAATTGGGTATAAACCGTAACGGATTAAATGATCGGCAACATGTATCACTACACACTACAAGCTAAGTGCATGTTAATATCCTGGACTATGGCCCAGGTTTATTAATTTATTTTTATTAAAGAAAATTATTATTTATTTATATACGATAAAATTATTATACCATTTTTATATTAAGTCGTTATCGTTACTTATCGTGACGGGATTATTTAATTACCTAATATATTTATTCCAATTATATTTATATTTCTAAATTACTAACGAAAATTATTAATACTAACCCTAATCGTACATTATATATATACTATCTAAGTAATTCTCAAAGTATGTATGTAATATTGCTAGATTATATTGTTTTTTTTTACAATGATCATAATAATAATCAGTTTTATAAGATATTGTAACAACTCAATTTTTTTTGTTTAAATAATCAATCATTTTGGAATTTTTCTATACCTAATCTGCTTCGGTGAACTTTATCTTAGGTCACGATATTGCCATCTCTTTCGCTCGCTATATCTACAATTATTTTCTTAATGTGTGTTTTCTAGATTTTTGGATCACGGTTAGCCTGTTAGCCTTGTGCATCGATTTAATGTTACTGTAAATTATGAGGGATTTAAAACAACAAGTTATGAGTGAATAGTGGCTTTAAAAGTGATTGGATAGTATGGGTTAACACAGAATGATACAGGGGCATATCTTAATAAATGCACATGATAATGCCAGTGAGGCGGGAGGCGCGCAAGTGGTCTATCATCTTGACCACCCTTCATAAATTGGCTGTGACAGATTCTTTTTTTTATGGTGCTAACTATCAGTTTGTTTAACGTGAAATGTGAAGTTTTGTTATATACTACCTATTAATTTTTTTTTTAAGATCCGTGTAAAAGTGTGCAATACTAAAACTCATTATGTTCCATATTTATTAATTTATTTTTTTTTGTTCGTCAATTGGCAGTGCAGCACATCAAGCCCTCTATACAACAAGTGACAAGAACCTGACCCACCGCTGTTACCTGGCCGGCAAACGTGCTGCAGTCGCTTATTTATATTATAGAGGGATTCTGTTAACGAAATGGAGGCTATACAAACAAAAGAACACCCTTTCGTTACACAATGCTACACCAGAAATGATAACCTACACAGGGATTTAAACATGGAATACACTACATAAAAAAAACAACATAAGTACACCTTATTTTCTTTTTCAATAAATTCATATATTTTCTTTCCACAACATCTTTAGTATTTGATTTTCTCCCATTTATTAACTAATAATATCACATTTAAAAAAATAAAAAAAAATATAAAAATTAATTCATTTACTTAACAAAAATATAACAAAAAGGAATCAAAGAAAAAACATACCTACTTACATCAAAAAAAAAAAACATACAGTTCGTAGTATTACTACTAATATATATAATTAATAATTTGTGTGCCACCCTTTCTGAGCTATGACCTGTTTTAGACGATCTGCATTGAATGCACCAGTTTTCCAGTTCTTCCGACGTAATTTGGTGCCACTCATCGTTTAATTTAGATTTTAAATCGTCTTTTGTTCTAATATCATGTAGTCGCACTCGTTTTTCTAAATTACCCCAAAGATGTTCGATGGGGTTGAGATCTGGCGATTGTGGAGGGTTCGGTAAAATGTATTTGACATTGTGCAACTCAATCAGTGTTTTACCAAGTGGGATGCATGTTTGGGATCGTTGTCTTGAACCAAGCTAATATGCCAGATATTTCAATTTCAACAATTTAATATGCCCAGATATTTCGAATTCAACATTCTCGGATCAGATGGCCATATAGCTATATGACGTCAAAAAGGTACTGCAAAAATAGTAAGAATGTCATTCCTACCGTCAAACACGGTGGAGGAAGGTCTGTCTATGGCATAGGGCTATAAATTCGCAAAATTGTACAATTTATTAGGCCCAGGAATAAAGCTCTCTAATAAAATTTGAAAGTAATCGAACCGACAGCTCCGTACAAATTCTTTGAAAATTTTTAATATTCTTCTAAACGAATCTAAAAGAAACTCCGGTTATTTCGTACCAAATTTTCATCATATTATGTGTTGGACACGGAATTCTGAAATAAAAACTTAACAAAATGATAATAATTGTCTTTGCTGAATTGTATTAAATCTTTCGTTATGGAGGTCAGCCATTTCCTAACCAAAAAAAAAATGTCGCTGTACTCCAGAATTTCATTAAAAGTTTGTGTTTTAACCTTCATGTGAATGAAGAAAAAATATTTTAATTTGAGTGATTAGTACCTAGAACATGCATTTTGTATGGAAACTTATTTTTACCACGTTCGTCCAAGTTGTAACATTTCTCAATTTAAAATATGATCGTAATCTACCAATTGAACTAGAAGTTCTCATAAAATTTAAAGTTTTATTGGAAGTAAAACATACAAAAATAGACGTCTAAAAGTGCAAAAGGTACCCGGGTACCCACGTCACTCACATTAGGGTTAATATAATCCAGATTAAATAATGGCCTAGCTGCAGGATGGTCGAATACCAGAACATCGCTCAAAATTTTTATTTTTATTTAATTTTATTATTATTAGAAAAGTCTACAAATTTGTCTTGAGAAGTTAAAAGTAATAATTAAAATGAATTACAGTTGATTTTAGTGTTTAAATTTAATAAATAAAGTCAGCGTGTTAAAATTATTTCTATTTGTGTTTAAAATCAACGAGATGATTTTGTTAAAACGCATAATATTAAGTAATGTTTAAACTTCTTTAGGATTCTTTAGGAAGTGAGGTAGACAAATCATATGGTATTTATTGTGCCTGGATCGCCAAAATCCCCAGTCCACAGTTTAATAAAGCCAAGTTAGCTCTAGCTATGCACTGCTCGATGTTATTAGAGAATCTGATATTTTGAGCAAATGCCCCAAATCTTTAAATTCAGACACGTTTTGTATAGAGTATGTCATGTTGGACACCAGAAATGGTCTTACACTTATTGATGCTGAGACTGAGCAGGTTGTAATCACACCATGTCACCATAGGTGATCAATATTTTGTCCTAATTTGTGGGTAAGGTTGATGATCTTCATTTGCAATTATTTGGCAATTTGTGGAGTTTGCATGGATTTATCGATGCAATCATTTGGTTTTGAATCGATTCCTTCTGCCCTTTACACTGATTGAAAAAATTATGCGAATATGTTCTGGAACCTAGTCAAACTGTTACAGCTGAACGTTACCAGGCCCAATTGATCAAATTAAGTGACACTCTGAAGGAAAAAAAAAATTTACGAAGCAAGGAAGATGGAAGGTGATATTGCTGCATATGGCAACGCTTGCTCACATACACCAAAATTAACCCAGGAACTCATCTTCTCCGTAACAATTATATTTTTAATAAAGTTGAATTTGACAAAAAAAATCAGAAATTCTACTTGCACATCTATATGTTAAATAAGAGTTTCTAGTAAAGCGAAGTCAATATATGTATTACATTAATATTTTTTTATCATTTCAGAATTCTGATTATGCTGTGATTTTTATTTTTATATAAACTTGGAATTATAAATTGTGAATGTCCTGTGCTAACCGATTTTTTTATATTTTTTACTAGCATTTTACTGAATAATTGATCAGTTACGGGTCCGGCGTTATACGGATCACAAGGTTAGGTTTGGCTATACATTCCAATCAATCAAGTTGGTTAAAAAGACAATGAGGCGGCTCGTAGATTTTTTCATTATTATTAAATCTTTGCAATCTGTTTTGGGACCGAAGCACTCCCATCTCTTTTCTTGCATAGGTTCGATTTTCGTACAACCATCTGCACATTGCATAGCTCCATGCCGGCCTATAGTTTTGGCATGGAAGATGGGGTGGCCCATGAGTTCTGCACTCCGACAGGGGACCATAGTTGTGTTCATTTTCATCACAGTTCGTAATCTGTTGATGAAAAAACCCTTTTGCATTGTGCCGCCGTATCGGGATTCAAACCCGGTACCTCCCGATTCAAACGCCAAAGCTTTAACCACTGAGCCGTTTGGTCAGTACTCGTGCATTTTGAGAAACACGATTTTTTATTTCGGGATTTCATATATATTCAAGTTTTTTTGACGTGGTTTAGGAATTTAAAATGAAATTTAGGCAAAGTTCGGAATCGATATTTTTGATCGTATTGAATAGAGTGAAATACAAAAATGAATTACTTAGGGTTTCAAAATAGTTCAGCCATTTCTTAATTAATTACGGACTTAAAATTAATTAATTAATTAAGTAATTACATAGAAGTTAAAAATATAAATTTGACAAAATTTAGTTAAAAAACTCTGAAAATATGTACCAAAAAAATTTTCAATCTACAAGATTTTAAATTCACTGGAACATCTACGAATAGACGCTGTCTAAGTTCCAGGTAGATCGGAACTCCTTTCACATGTACGAAGACTAGGCTGCACTGCCGTCACGAAATCAAACAAAACATGCGTGTCTGTGAAAAATGAGAAATATTGCAGATGAAAAGAAGCACGTGCGGTACTTCTGTTTTAGTCTAAATGGTTTTAAAGCTTGAAGTTAAATTTCATTGACAAAAATGTACTTCGCTCAAAACATATAACCAAAACGATGAAGGGCGCGGGGTATTTAAATACAGGTTCATAATTCCAGGTATTAAAATGTCTTTCATTTCTTTATGCGGTCTTGATACTGGAACATAACGGTTCACACCAGATAAACAATTATTGATATTAACCCCTTGGCATACAATGACGTCTGGGCGAGACGTCATCCATTTCATGTGCCATTGTAGAATTGTCAAGAACTGCCTCAGGCGGACGCCGAAAATCGTGCATCGAATCTGTTTTATTTAGGTAATTAAATTATACATTTACCTGATTAAATATTATACAACAATGTAAATTTCGAAATATAATGTTCTGTTTCTAAGCTTGCATATCACTGTTCAGTGAGCAAGATTAAATAGTATTCTTCGGACGCAATTCCATTTTATTTGTACGTCCGTCAAGGGGTTTATGAAATAAGTAATCAACTTAATTGAAATCAAATCTTTTTAGTTTTTACATTAAGTTAACAAATCTAAGAAAGATGCAACGAGCTCGTTGTTACAGGCAGTAAAATTAAGTAGCAGAACAACGAAAGGCACAACTAGGAATATATGTATATACGCATTAGAAAAATGTTTATTTTAAATTTTCCGCAGAAAAAAATTTAAATAATTTTTTGATCCAATATTTATTTTTACCCGTCTACAATTCCACTAGATACGCATACTAAACACCAACAAAATAAACAGCAAAAAGAAAATCGTATTTCTTTGAATACATATTTATAATACCGAGATAATCTTATCAAACGCCCCAAAAATTCAAAAAACGGTCTTTGCCCTAAACCGTATTATTATTACACATACTAGTTTCGGAATATATTCTAGTAAAACTAATTTATGTAGGATTAACAAATACATAATATAAACATTAATTGGTAACTAATCATAATTATAATCGTTGAAAATTTCAATAACACAACTTTTTAACAATTAACTACATCAAACAATAAACTTAATTTTGGGTTGAGATTATTTTTCCTCGAGATGAAATCGAACTTCTATTGAGAACAATGAATAAAAAACAAATAAATTGTACTTAATTTATTTTATAAGATTAAGATTTAATAAAGCTGTTCTCATCTTAGAGTCTGGTGTAAATCAATTATATTTGAACACAATAACAATAATTAACACATTTATTGAAAAATTTGAAAAAGAAATAAAAAAAAAACGAAAAATTGATTTTTGTTCGTAATTCGTTTATTTATTTGCACTGTGATAAGCTTGTGTTCGTAATGTGTTAATAATTAATTTATATTTTATGAGCTCCATAAGGCGATCGATATACTTACATTCTTTATTTATATTTATTTTATACTTAAGTTGTGTTTAGATTGCATAATGATGACGTAAAACGGTTAAAAGTGATCGTCTTAGAATAAACGTTTTTTGATCGTTTTCAGAAAACAATTAATGTTTAATTAATTTTTATTAACCCATTAATTAGTCATCATTTTGCGATCACCTCTCAATACTACTTAAATAAATATCATATATCATAAATTTACTATTTCGATTTTATATCAAAATTAAATTAAATGCTGTCGAATTATATTTAACATTATCGATTTAAGTAATCCACAAAAGTAATTGCAGCATGTTCTTCGATTGATAACAACTGATTTTAAATTCAATCAAAATATTTGATATGATTGTGTTACTGTACGATACAGGGTGTTCTTTACTGAAAATTCCTATAGAAATACTTGAACACCCAAGCTAACTCGGTAATTAATGCTATTTTTATGTGCAAGCACTGTTGAACTTATCTCGAATATTTGTGGAAGGTGTCCCAAGAAAAAAGATGTACTTAATAGATTTAAAATGCAATTATTTATTTATAAATTAGAAAGGGTTGATTATCTACGAACACACTTTCATAGTCAAAGACACAATTAATTTAAAAAAAAATGTGCTCGAAAGAAGAGCTAATTTATTGCATTTCCAGCGATTTATTAGATAAAGCTTAAAGATTAAGAATTTTATTGAAACCATATGTATTAATCGATAAGTAGATAACATTTTCCTGAACAACCCTACGAATTTTTTGATTAATTTTGGTAAAGTAGAGTCTTTAATAAGTAGACTCGTAGTAAAAGAAAGTTAGGTGTTGGCCACAACATAGTCATTCATCAGTTTTTTACATATTTAAGCTTATTCAAGCTTGTTCAAGTTTTTTTGCGAAATTTAACAAATTTCAGCAAAATCAACCCAGGAACTCACCTTCTCCTTAGGCTGGGAAGTTTTACAGCATGCGGCATATTCATCAGACTTGGCTCTCTCTGATCACCACATATTCAAAGCGATGTCATCATCATATTTGAAAGACCACCGGTTCACGAAAGTTGAAGATGTGCAAAAATGGCTCGATAACTAAGCATTTTGCTTCGACCAAGTTTCATCATACACGATAAATGGCAAAAGACCATAGATATAGTAATGGCGAATATTTCGATAATTAATCTTTGTAACAATTATATTTTCAATAGGCGAGTAAGCGATCCGCCCCGGTGGCAAAGTGGTTAGCATGCTTGCTCCAGCGACCGGAGGTCCCGGGTTCGATTCCCGGTGGTGACAAGGAAAAAATTTCACGGCTGGTTTAGGATCAATGAATTAATCACTCATTATCCGAAATGAAAATATGATTATGAAACCTCATTTGAGGCGGCCAAATCCCTTGATGGGATATAGTGAAAAAGAGAGAGAGAGAGAGTAAGCGATCCCACTCCTGGGGAAGTCCACCTTAGCTTTAGGAATCTTTCTTGTTTATCAGTACTTAGTTTATTGGAAGAACTTCATCAGTACTTAGTTTACCGTACAAGTGGTGCAGTGGTTAAAGCTTCGGCCCTTGGACCCGGGAGGTACTGGGTTCGAATCCCACCAGAGGCAGGATGTAAAGCGAATTTTCTTCATCGATTACGATGATGATAATAAACACAACTTAGACCCTCTGTTGGAGTGCAGAATTTGGCGCCGACCCACCGTCCATGTCAGTGTGCAGGTTGACATGGAGCTTGCAACGTGCAGGTGGTATACTGTAATTGTATGAGTAGGTGAATGGGTGGGTATGTGCGTGAATGAAAAGGGGAGTATTAAATGACCTTAAAAGGACATTAAATCCATTGGATGATTAATACTTTCTTTTTAATAAAATAGAAAAAAAATACTGTCCTCAATTGGAAAAGAGTTTTAAATAAAATATTGAAAATATTCAGTGTTTCAGTATTTCTTCAGTTATGTTGCGGGTTCCTCAGATGAGTTTGAATAGCCTAATGGATTGTGAAAACCCCATTCAGAGAATGCAAGAAAGCTTAAACATCAAGAGATTAAGGCGAACCATTCTTCCCAAGTATTTAGTACGTGATTTACATCAACTCTAGAAAGCGGTCGTTTTCAACGACTTATTATAAAAGGAGACTACCACGCCATCACCAAGGACCTCCTCTACAATTTCCTTAAATTATTACAATTAGTAAGCCTCAACCAGTCAGACTTAAGAGCTTAAGTTACACGCCGATTGCCTCACTTCGGTTAGTGCTACAATCACCAAAATTGTATAGGCTTCTCGTCACAAATAAACAACTGACCTCTAAAATTTTGGTGGTCGTACCGCTCTCCTAAGTGGTTCAAAACGGAGCACAACTTAAGCTCTTAAGTTTGACTGGTTGAGGTTTTACTTAGATTGAAAGCTTGTTTAATTATTTGGTTTAAAAAATAATGTTCCAAGATTTTTGAAAAAATTCGTAATCTAGCAGAAATTTTAGGATTAGAAATAGACAGAATCTCTAATTATGAAATAACATTCTTGCCGTGGCGCCAATAAATTCTGCCGCAATTATAAAATTGGGATGCCGTAAATGTAACAATTTAAATAAATAATTTTAACTTACATATTTATTGATAATTTTTTGCAATTCAATCGAATCAGTTGTAAACGATAATTTTTCAAATAATTCAATCAATTGTAACGGATCGTGCTTTCGACACAACACTTCATTATTACTTGTATTTTCTATTCTAGTTTCACTATTTCCTATATTTTCATTATCGTAATTATTTTCAGTTATGATTACATTTTCACTATCAATATTATTATTAGACATTTTCTTTTATATGAGATTGAATTTCCCGGATATAAAAATTTCCACACTGTAACACAATTTTTTTTTAAATTTTATTTTTATAGATTACTTATACGGTAATTAAATTTTCACTATTTTCACACAATATATTGATATTTTTTTCCTTTAATACGTGAATTAAATTAAACTCATTTTTATAAATATTTTTCCTTAAATAAATTTTATTTATATCACCACTAGGATACCTTTAACACAGGTAAGAAATCATACAGACCACCAACCAAATTTTGACATATCAGTTAATAGACAAAACTGATAAGATACTGACACAAAAAAAATTGTTGTAAGTAAAATCGCGTAAAGTTTTTACAGTGTTTTTGCTTGGCGGTGTTCAATACATGAATACAGTAGAAAAAAATAAAAAATCGAAAAGAAAATGAAAACAAAAACAAAAGAAATAATAAACCGGGTAAAAAATTATATGGTTGGATTTAAACCGGTTAGCGTAACATGTGCGCGCCCATGAAGTATTTAAACAAAATTTGAATGTGATGTCGAATTTTGGTCCCTTTCGTGTTTTACTAACACAATTGTGCGAGTAGGGCAAAAGTACCATGTCAAAAATGTAACGCCATTACATACTATGATTTTTCACTCACACAATTGTGTGGTTTGGGTTTCAATTGAGCCATTTTTTTTTATTTTTTGGTTGAGAAAGGGATATCTCTATGCTGGCCAGCCATCACAATTATGTGGGTGACGAAAGAGAATCATGTCAAAAATTTATTTTTATACCTATGTATTTTGGACCAGTATTTTTTGCATTACACTTAAATCGTTTTCGTCTGAAAAATGACACTATAACCAAATATTAAATAGTATCAATATAGGACATTGCCTTGAAAAATCGTGTTCCAAAATTCTTTTTTCTATAAGACAAGAGTGAAGTTAGCTGTTTTAGTACAAGTTCGAAAAAAACTCAAAAATCAACACAGCTGGTGAAAAAGTAAAACTAAATTTAACTGTTTCAACTGTTTAGCTTAGTTGTCTAAATAAAAAAGTAAACAAACAACGGCAATTTTTCGAAATAAGTTTGAAAAAACGACAAAAGCGACACCGTGACAGAAAATCTAATTACGGTAAATGCGATAAGTTAAGAGAAAAAAAGAACACGAACGTCCTATATATACATATATTATAGTTATAAATAATAATATAATAATAAAAAACAAATAACTAATATGTTATATAATTTATATGTTATCAATTTATAATGTTTTTTTCAAATAGAACTTTGATTTAACTAAGGTTCGTTAAAATCCGGAAGACATTACAACCTGTCATTTTTACATCCACATTTGTGCGTGGTGGAGAAGCTAAAAAATATTTTTTGTTTCTGGCTGGAAAAGAGTTTATACTACAAAACAAATGAAACAAATGCATGCTATACAATAGACGAAATAACATTTTATGGACGTAAAAAACTTAGCAGAATAAAACAATACAAAAATTTTTTGAGTTTAATACTGGGTTTACACCAGAGCTACTTTAATAGTACAATACTTTTTTGCTAATAAAGTATAATACCCGGCCAGTTTACATCGCAAGCGGTGTAAACCCATACTATAATACTATATTATTTTTTGTTGACAAATATATTTTTTTTTTTTGTTTAATATCACAAATGGAAATGTATATCCAAACAAAAAATGCCTTTAAGTTTTAAATTAGCAATGAAAAATCGATTACGACTTATTTTGAAGCGTGAAGTAGATTTCATTTGACAACCCGTGTGGAACGGCTGAAATACAGTCAAACCCTGTTTTTGTGTGGTAATAGGGACCGCATAAAAAAAATCTTCCGAAACTTCACGAGTAGGTATAAAAAATAATTTTCACAAAAGCCTTAATTCCATTCTATTTTTTAGAATTTACTTTTGGTTTGACGATATCAAAGTAGCAACTCATGAAAAGATTGCTTCCTTATTTTCAGAGGTCGTCTTTGTGTACATAAAAACAAACAATCTAGTAATTTTAGAAACATATGCTGCGTTTATACCACAGCTAAAATAGCAATGCTAAATGCAAATGACAGCTGTAGCAACGATATAAACACAACATACTCATAGCTCTAGCTAGCTAAAATAGCACTGATAATAGTTGCTTTCCAATCGACCACCGCAAGTACTTGTAAGTGCAAAAAATGTGTATTGGCTAAAGTGTCGATTGGAAAGCACAAAAAATTACAAAAGCAAAACATAAGCTAAAAATGTGAAGTTTATTTGTGATAACTTTTTAATAAAAAAATATCTATACGACCATTAAATTATATTTTTGACAGAAAAATACAATCACCTAGCGGACAAATTTATCGCAACTGCTTTCAACTACTCATAATAAAATGGTAGAGCAGTTGTGAGTAGTTAATTTAGCAAAGAAAAAAACCATAGGTGCTTATAAGTACTTGCGGTGGTCGATTGGAAAGCAACTATTTAGCGTTGCTACGTACCTAGCAATGCTACGTAGCAACGGCATAAACAAGCAACATTGCTACACATGTCAGGAAGTTTTCATTTTATTGTTTACAAAACAGTTTGAATAAATTTATATATTTTGGCTGCGGGCCAAAAGTCGGGTAAAAGTCAATTTTAAGTAAATTTTTCGGTAAATTCTTTTATTTTTCAAAAAGTTTATGGCAAACTGATCGAAAAATCTGTTCTAAAACCGATTTTTACCATAGTAAACGATTTACCCAACTATTGGCCCGCAGCCTTTGTAGCTAAAGCTAAAGCTAATTTAAATTTTTGGTTCCTTAGAAAAGTTTAGAAAAAAAATGACAAAACCCTAAAACAAAAAAGGACGAAAAACGCGCAACGTGAAATTTACTGTTTTTGACATTTATAGCAATATACGGTATGAACGCAAACTAAATAATTTTGACATCTGTACCATTGCTATTTAGTTTCGGTATAAACGCAGCAATAGAGTAAAATAAATAAAATATAAATATAGTACAACATCCCAGCTCTGATTATGATGACACAAATCATTTACGCTTTTCTGTACAAATTTGATGCAAGTACGTAAAAAGCAAAATCGTAGGTCAAAGTATTTGTTTTAAGCCTCAACCAGCGAAAACTTAAGAATTTAAATTGTGCTCCTTAGGGGAGCGGTACGACCACCAAAATTTTAGAGGTGTTCGCTAGTTGAGGCATTAGGGTTCAAGGGAATCGAAAATTTTATCTAAGTTAAATGCGTGTTAAATGAAACAACAACAATCTCACCAAACAAAATTTAAATTCAATCCGCCATTCTACACTTTGATTCTTTCCTCGTTTCCTTCCCCTTCACCTACAAACTAAAACTGTTTGTTGGTGAAGGGGAAGGAAACGAAAGAATGAAAGTGTGGAACAGCATAATGAGCTAACACAAAAAACAACAATGGCTGCGGGCCAATAGTCGGGTAAAAGTCAATTTTAAGTAAACTTTTCGGTAAATTCATTTATTTTTCAAAAACTCTATGGCAAATAACCGATCGAAAAATCTGTTCTAAATCCGATTTTTACAATAATAAATGATTTACCCGCAGCCCCGGTGGCAAAATGGTCAGCATGCTTGCTCCAGTGACCGAAGGCCCCGGGTTCGATTCCTTTAGTTTACTCGACGATTGGACCGCAGCCTACTAAACATTTATTATCTTCGCTTATAAATGTTTGGAGGGCTCTTATATTCAGAGATATAGGTAGAATAATAGAGAACTCGTACAAATTATTTATAATTTATTATTTATAATTATTTATAATTTTAAAATTTGTGTAAAAACTTGCACCAACTAGAGGCAATTCTTAAGAGTACAGTACACGTGAGTTAAATGAAACGTTGCTCATTCTTTTGTTTATTCGACGCGTATAATTAATAAAAACTTTATTTTTTGCATGGATATCGTAATTTTGTATACTAGTATTATATTGCAATTTTATATATATAAAGGTAATTGCTTTATACATCAAACAACTATTGTAAGTCACGGATGAAGTTGGTAGATGCCTGCGCAGTAGTTTTAACGATAATTTCTTAAATAAAATTACGATATACATTTAATAAATATAACTGTATCAATCATAAAACTAACAGAAAAGATAGAAAAAAATATTTTACTTGAAAATACTTGTCCTGTATTTTTAGCACTTACTGCACGAATTATGTTAGTTTGCGAGATTACTATAGAAAGTGATACAAACCGCCATTATATTATATAAAATTTATTTGGCCGAGCTACGTACGCCCCGAAGAAATCGCTTGGGTGTATTTTTGAACCGATTGTCTACCATATCAATGAAGCGAAAACTAAATAGATCGTGTAATTTACGCATTCACAATACGGAAAGGTGAATGAGGTTCATACTTGGGTTCGAAGATAAATGTGCAAAACTCAGCCACTTTCATTATAATAGTTCTTATTCTCCCTAGTATTATCTGGATTTTCTCTAAAGTTCATAAAAAATATCATATTTTACATGGCGCTCAGGGATGTAATAAACCTTCTTTTGAAAATCAGTAAACTGATCAACTGATTCATATTGCAGTTGATTATATAGAATGCCATTCGAGCTCAAACAATCGCAGCTGAAATGCAATTTACAGCTTACTTAACTGTAATTAATAAGCTCTTGGCCAGAGAAATTGATCATATATACTAATACCATATATTAAATAACTTATAGGACGTTCGTGTTCTTTTTTTCTTAGCTTATCGCATTTAACGTAATTACATTTTTTGCCACGGTGTCGCTTTTTTCATTTTTTCGAATTTTTTTCGAAAAATTGCCGATGTTTGTTTACTTTTTTGTTTAGACAACTAAGCTAAACAGTTGAAACAGTTAAATTTATTTTTACTTTTTCACCAGTGGTACTATTCTGGTAATTCCCCGGGAATAGGGAACTGGGGAAAGAATTTACATATAAATTATATTTAAATAATTTTTTTCTGGCATACTGAGGTAAAAAGTTAGTGGCAATTTTTTTGAAAACAAAATAAAATTGGGAATAACTTTCCCTGATAATTTCGCTATGGAAAAATTATTCCCAATTTACTAATATTTACATCAAACTTTTTTTCTCAGTAGGCCAGAAAAAACTGATTTATAGATAAAAGCTATGTAAAATCTTTCCCCAGTTCCCTATTCCCGGGGAATTACCAGAATAGTGCCACAGCTGTGTTGATTTTCGAGTTTTTTAACGAGTTTACTAAAAAAGCTAACTTCACTTTTGTCTTATAGAAAAAAAAAATTGGAACACGATTTTACAAGGCAATGTCCTATATTGATACTATTTAATATTTGCTAATACATAAGAGAGATTCACCAAATGTTATTTTATTTCAAATCAAATTTTACAAGGAGTATTTGAGGTTTTGATGAAACGCTCAGGAAGTTCTCAACGAATTTTAGTTCCTGTGCCGTTGCCTGTAAGTCCTGTAATCCTATCATCCAACCCTGATTTTTAATTCCAAATAGACAGCAATAGCATAAATGTTAGATAAATATGGTAAACTTTTAGAAAAAAATGAAAGTATGAAACAAAAGTTTTTAAATTAGGGTTAAAAATAGTAAATAAATTATAATTAGGCCATTGAAAAATCTTAGGAAAAACTTAAGTATTTTAGGGAATATAAACGACATTAAACTTGCCTGTGGCACTATTTTGGTAATTCCCTGGGAATAGGGAATTGGGGAAAGATTTTATATGTAATTTCTATTTAAAAAAAAATGTGTGGCATACTGAGGAGAAAAGTTTGATGTAAATATTAATAAATTAGGAAAAAATTTTCCATATCTAAATTGGCAGGGAAAATTATTCCCAATTTTATTTTGTTTTCAAAAAAAATTACAAATAGCGTTTTACCTCAGTATGCCAGAAAAAAAAAATTTAAATAGAAATTACACATAAAATCTTTCCCCAATTCTCTATTCCCAGGGGATTACCAGAATAGTGCCACTGACAAAAAATCTCATGTAGTCAATTTTTTCTTACTATGGAAAAGTATAATCGCAGTTGCCCGTCACTAACACTAATTCAACTACATTTTTTGTTGGTGTCATATGGCCATTTATAAAGCGGCAATGCAGAAACCATTGATTTTTTATGGATATTTAATCGGTTCAAATAACGAAAATATAAATGTGTTGCTATAAAATCTGCAGTACCACATTATTTTGTCAAAACTGCACGCAACCAAACTAGATAAAAAACACGCGCAAAAATCAATTATATATTCATCTCGTTTCTACTAATGATTTTTAATACATTGTTTTGGTTTTCAATTGGCGTGTTAAAAAGGGACACATATATGAAGATTTTATTTTGGGATAAATGAAGCCGGGCCGAGTGTTGAAAAAATCAACGTTTACGAATTCACCATACAAACAATACACACTGAAGAGAAAATAGGCAGCCATGTTAAGATAGACTTTAAAATATTTTTGATTCAATTAAAAGTAAATTAAATATAGTGCAAAAAGGTTTTTATGTGTAAAATATAAATTATTTTGCGGCCAATATGGTAAGAATACAGAGGAATTTACGTTTGCAGGTAGTTTTATGTGTTTAATCGATATTTTTTTTTGTTTGTGTACTACCATACAAAGTCGAAGAAAATGTCAAGGTATCCGAGTGACTGCAAAGTCTATGTCGGAGATCTAGGAAATAATGCGAGCAAACAAGAATTAGAGGATGCGTTTGGTTATTATGGTCCTCTGAGGAATGTTTGGGTGGCACGGAATCCGCCCGGTTTTGCCTTTGTGGAATTTGAAGAGGCGCGCGATGCAGAAAATTCGGTACGCGGCTTAGATGGCAGAACGCTATGTGGACGCAGGGCAAGAGTTGAGCTGTCAAATGGTAAATCAACACGAGGTTTTAGAGGGCCTCCACCACGTAATCGTGGCCGTCCATTCCATCCAGAGGATCGGTGCTATGAGTGCGGTGGCCGTGGCCATTATGCACGTGATTGTGGACGCCATGGGCGCAGCAGTCGACGACGCAGGTAAGATATTTCTAACCTAACTTTCTGGCCAATAATTTTTTATTTGATATATTCAAGAACTCACTTCGATTAGTAATTTCAAATAAACTTAAAAATCTTGATAGAAAAGGGATAGGGGCCGTTAAGGTCTACTAAAGATCGGCATTAAAACTCATAATATTTAAATGGGACGCATCAATTTGCTTAACCAATATGGTTTTTCCCAGATTTTGAGTCCATCAGAAAACTAATATCCTTTCAATTTAATTTATTTTTCTTTATTTCTTCTGTTTCAATTTTTTATTATGTATCTCCTCTGGGTATTAGTCGGCTTGGAACGTTTGTTAGCTTAAGCACATTATGCCCAGTTATGGTGGTCTTACGCCTCAGCCCTATATTCTTGCTCCAACAACATTGTAAATTTCCTATCCTTTATTTCTGCGAAAGAATACGACAATGGAGTCTCTTCTTTCCGAACTAAAAGAAGCCAACTTTGAATTTAGTTTGAACGATGAAATAAATTTTTTCTTAGTAAAATAAATATGTAAATAAATTAATTAGTTGTTTTAGCCTATCTTTTGGTTTTAAAAATAGTCACTCAAAATTTGTCTAATCATCAATGAATTGATTCAATTATAGTCCGAGATAGGCCGACGAGATTTCAACCTAGTTTAAAACCGTTGAATTTTATCACTTCATTGAAACTGTAGTTAGCAACACTTAGATAATTCCCTTCCCTTTGAGTTGCTTATGAAACTAAATAAAATTTTTGATATTGATTTTTGCGTTACAAATTTAGAAACAGTTATTCCATCATTAATTTTATCGTATGTGGCGTTGTAGTGCAGCACTGCTATCTCAACTATTATTGCCGCCCATCACAACTAGCTAGCAAAGATCAGTTTAAATGAGTGCCTTATACGATAACAAATTCAAATCAAAGCGAACATTTATTTGTTTGCCCAGTGCTATATAGGGTGCGATGGAAATGGTTATCGTCCAAAAATTCGTGAACATACAAATATCGTGAACATCATATAGCTCATATAGCTGCCATTCCGTTTGGTCTAAGGTATGTTTGATTTAATTTTGAAACGGAAATTGGTCTGGCCGAAAGCCAGTGAAGAAAATAAAATTCGCAAAATGTTTACGAGAGTATAAAAGAATTTTATTCTAGAACAATTAGACATCAGCAGTAAGCAACAAGTACTCACGTTTCATCATATTGTCTGCTTGTTCGTTTTAAAATCTTCCTTGATGAAATCAAATGGCAAGAGCAATTTAATTACGAGTTTCAACTGGGTAAGCAGGTCAAAGAGTGTTATGCATAAGCTAATATGGAATTTAATTTGAACTGGCAATTTCTGGACATTCCCATCTTAATACAGGATTTTAGCTAGGATAAAACTTAGACTTTCCATCTTATAGGTTTACTGAATTTGAACTTCGTTAAGACGATTAAGGTCGTAATCGGCCACAAAGAGATAAACGAGAGTACACTTTAACAACGACGTGATGCTAATATTGAGATATTCCCCACCGATAGTAACACATTGAGATCCGTTTACCAAGGATTGATGAACTTTACTGTCGAGCTAAACAAAGAAAATATTTTATTTAGCAGGTATGATTTGGTGGTGAAAGCCTTGCTAAAGTTCTAGGGTCAGTATGGTAGTACAATTTTTGTCAGTATTACCACGGGCGAAATGCGAATTAGCCATTTTCGCCTCTTTAGTTTTTTTTTGCTAGGTTTATTTGTATATTGAGACAGTGTTTGAACAGATCGGTTGTGTTCGTCTCATAAACGTTTCAAAAATACTTATCTATTTCATAAAATAAATAACTCGGAATATAACATCATTAAGTCCATTAGGTGCAGGAGGCCTTATATCATGTGATAAAAAACCAATGGTATTAATTAGAAGCTGGTAGATCTCATACAGACTTAATGGAATATTTCATGAATGACTCGACCATATCTTAATATGGTCAATGTTGGTTGGTGGAACTGGGTTGAGACTACAATAATAATTTTGAATAAATTTTGGGAATTTAGTCACTTAGAGCGGCGCTTACAATATGTGGCTATAGACTGGAACTGTTTACATGAACTTTTGATAAAATTATGGAATTATAGCGGCCCGAAATTTTCCGTTTGTATGTTCCCAGTTTTATAGATTTGTAAATTCGCTTGCTTTATGAAAGCCCATTTTTTAAAATGAGACCGAAGCCCATTTTCTAAAATGAGACTGAAGCCCATTTTCTAAAATGAGACCGAAGCAAGAGTGGTAAAACATCGGGAGAGCAGTGATCCCTATACAAGTTGTGTTTGAACCAATTTTCTTGATTTTAAACACAAAAAATTCCAAACTTTTTTCAAGCTAATTCGCCATGAAATTTCTGCCTTTGTATTCTTATTTGTGTACAGCTTGGATTTTGAAAAGCGGGATTTTGGGGAGGAAGTTTGTTTCGTGTATTCAACGCATACATCTCCTTCGGTGTCTAAATTGGTTGCAAAATTTTAATTTGTCTCTAAAACTCTATGGCAAACTGATCGAAAAATCTATCCTAAAACCGGTTTTTACCTTAGTAAACAATTTACCTTAAGTTTGGCACACAGCCTAAGTAAAGTTAACGCCTCGTGATTCTTGTATATAAGAGTTTTCTTCTGATTTCAAGAATTTTCGAGCATTAACTTTTAGAGTCCATTTCCAACGCACAGCTCCAGATCCCGAAATTTATAAAGTCGCCTTTGGACCTCAATTAACTGCGTGCGCAGACGAAAATAGACACGATTCCAGCTATCAAATAATTCTTCGCTCAACAAGTATAACTATGAACGTTTTTATTTTTTTAAGGTTATTCTTGTTTCCCAAAATATTGTATGCTTACAAAGATTTGCTTAGCAGCAACTAGAGCGTCACCACATTTGCTTAACAACTTGAGTGGAAATTGTTACACGGTTAAAGTAATAAAATTTCTGAAATTGAGATGATGCTTCTTAGCCGGAATGTGGCAATACAAAATATCAGAGCTTTTTCAGCGGAACGATCAAACATGAAAACATAAATGAGACCCATTTTATATTCGTACGTGAAAGGCATGATACACCGAAGACGTGTATCGGACCCAAAACGTCTAAGAGAAACTTACAATACATCATCCTTTTGTCATCCCGATTTCCAGTTTCATGTTGTAATAAAATTGCGGCGAGTAAGAGGTTTAAAATTTCGGTAATGGTATTTAGTATTTACCGCTCGGACTTGAAAGGGTCAAAGGCAATATTAATGTGTTTTACTTACTACAATGTACAATTTTAGGCGTAAAATTGTAGAGTTTGTTGTTCATCAAATCGACGTCGTCTGAGATTCGTTAAATATAATTAGAAATCTTAAGGTACATAAATATCATCTGTTTTGTTTTTGTTTTTAATCAATTAATTTAATAATTATAATTAACATATAAAATAAATATAATTAAATTAAAAAAAATCAAATATCAAATAATAATTTTAGAGCCATTCCAAAATGCGCGATACTTCTGCTTTATGAGCATTACTCCTAGGCTACACACACAGACCCATCTCATATTATAGAACTTCAAAAAAATCGTAAATTATAGACATTCTACATAGAGCTGCTCACCTTCTCACACGACGCGAGTTGCAAAGAAAAAATTATGAAAACGGCTCTTCTAGGCTTCAAGCTACAGTCTACAGTATATAGAACTTCTTCTTGCTTCTTCTCCTCTACAAGAATATAAAAAGTTTATAAAATTAACTAGAAAGTATAAATCACACAAGACACACAAGAGTTCTGCTGATTTTCACCAGTGTGAGTTTTTATTTTTAAAATTTAAAATGTTTATATTTTGATTGTGATAATAAAAAATAATTTTTTTATTTAATTTTTGGTGTATGAAAAATTAATTTTTTTTATCAGCAGCAAATTTTAATTGTTCCAAAATTTAAAATCCGAATTGGAACAGTTATAATATTTTTTTTCCAAATTTAGTATCGTTTAACATTATTAATATTAATTTACTATACATTTTTAATAAATATTTTGCGATCTATATTAATTATTAATTATTTGTTTTGAAACTAAAATTTTTATTGTGAAATTTCTTTTTAATTCTAAATTAGGTCCCGATCCTATAGTCGATCACGAAGTCGTTCCCGTGACAATTCTAGATCAAAAAGCCGGTCTCGATCACGATCAAGGTCGCGTTCCAGATCACGAAGCCGTTCAAGGTCACGTGATTCGCGTGGTTCAAGAGATTCGCGCGCCAGTCGTTTCTCCCGGGAAAGTAGGGGCGCCAGAAGTCGTTCCAAGTCAATTCGTCGATCGAAAATACGAGATGCACGAAGGTCACCACCGCCAGTAGCGCATCGATCCAAGTCGAGGACTACAAAGCGTTCGCAAAGTCGGGGTCGGGGTGCGAGCAAATCACCAAGACGGAGCATCAGTAAATCTCATTCTAGATCACGTTCTAGGATACATTCTAAGGCACGATCTCGATCACGCTCTCCGCCTGTTGCGAATGGTCACCGAGACTATTAATTTTACATTAAATTCAAAAATAATTTTATAAAAAAAACTAACGCAGGAGATTAAGAAAATTTACTAGAAAATCATTTTTAAAAACTTTATTTTATAAATTAATTTTTTTTTTTACGAATCCATAGATCTAGTATTTCACAACGAGCATTAAATAAATCATTTTTATGACTGGTCTTTGGTATAAAAATGATAAAAAATAATTTTGTTTTGCGGCCAGCCACCAGCAGGCCTATAATTTTGTAAAAGTATTATACGTAATTTTATATAATTTTTTTTTAAATTTTTATTAAGTAGCGATCCCAAAAATTTATTATTTAATTTAAGACAAATTGTATATTTCTTAGTAAATAACAAAAAGTAAT
Source organism: Nephrotoma flavescens (assembly GCA_932526605.1). Classification (NCBI taxonomy): domain Eukaryota; kingdom Metazoa; phylum Arthropoda; class Insecta; order Diptera; family Tipulidae; genus Nephrotoma; species Nephrotoma flavescens. The sequence continues at coordinate 324,111,410 of OW052220.1, forward strand.
TTCAATTGTAAAATTATTTTTGTATAAAAAATAAAATTAATAATTTTAAGGTAAATTTAAATTAACAATTAAGCGATTTTAAATTAAAGATACAGATTACCCTAAATTAAATGGTCGCAACAAGCTGCTGAATGGTATATTTGTCGATCAATTGGGTATGACATTTGAATCTTTACTTTAAATTTTGTGTGAGTAGAAATCGCAAAAGTAAAAATTATGTAAACTACCAACTCTTATTTGAAATTTTGAACAAATAAAAGTAAAAAATGTTGGTATACAATTTCTTAGTTTTTTTAACAAGCACTCTAATTTCTTTTACAGTAGTAACACGAGCACGATTTAGCCGATTTGAACACTATATTTCTCCGTTTATGTAGACATGCCACCTCAACTTCAACGTCCTCTGTATCCATTATATTGCAGCACTGTCCAATTGTTGTGATTGGTTTGACATGTTTCCTATTTAGTATATTCGATGGGAATGATTTCGATTCACAGTATCCAATACACGCATTTGTTGTAATATTAAATTCCACGCAATCTGGTATTCGTATACGTCTTGTATTCCCAATTTTAAAACAGCCTAATCCCTTCCAAGGCGGATGTTTCGTGTAGCTTATACTTCCAACAATAAAAATCGTTTTGATTATAAAATAAATAAAAATGAGTATAAGTTTCATTGCACGCACTATTCGCACCAAAAATCTTTTAACACTAACCAAATTTTAATGAGAATCTGCCGTCTTTATAAAGGATGTAAGTAAAATCACGACCTACATTACCATCGAAAATAATTTTAGGATTACGACGCTTGACATCTTCGTCATGTTATTATTTCTTTATTCTTCTGACCAATTTATATTCTAATAGGATTAGAAATTTATTCCGTATTGATTCCATCAAAAAACAATCCAGATTTATGCAGTTACCATAAATACACATAATATAAAAATTAAAAAGAATTTATAATTGTTGACGTCATTGGATATTATCAATCGCTGCATTCGCTCAAGTGTAAAACGATTCGGAATGAAATTACATCTCTGGAGAAATTAGCGTAGACCTAGCCAAAAAAACCTAATCAATATTTTTAATTTACCTTGCCTAGAGCATTTGATTGGATTGGATTTATATAAAATTAACGTGTCCCAGGGGACGGGGTCTGTGTACTTATTGGTGGGTATGTATATACAAAATAGTAAATCACAATCAGGTCACTTTGACATGTCTTGGATTTGTAAATGTTTTCAAACAACGCATTAACATTGTGGAGGAGGTGGGAGAGCTGTGTCCTACAGGGGTTTGTTAACAAAATAAACCTACATTTTACCGTCCAAATGGCACAGTGGTTAACAGTCGAGCTTTAGCGTTTGGATCGGGAGGTACCGGGTTCGAATCCCGATAGGGGCAGGATGCAAAGTGAAATTTCATCAACAGATTACGATCTGTGGTGAAACGTAACACATCTATGACCCCCTGTCGATGTGCAAAACCCATGGGCCGAATCATCTTCCATGCCGTAAATAGGCTGGCATGGAGCTTGCAATGTGCAGATCGTCTTAAATCGGTCCTATAGCCAGCCAGCCGTACGTCCTCGAGTTGGCCGGGAGGCGTAAAGTAAGGACGTAAAAAGCATAATCGCGGAAGAGCAGGATGAGACTTGAGCTCCAAAACAGATCGCATAGTTATCAATAAAAAAAAAAAAAAAACCTACATTTTGAATTTAATTGTTACGGAATCCCGACATAAGCCTGGGATAAATTCGGAACCACTCCGTACCAAAACTAAGGTCGAATTTTTAAAATGTGAACCCAATGTTTTCGAAACCGATCAGAATGCTTCCATGAACTCAAACTAGTGGTTCCATCCCGGGATTTCCCGGGAAATTAGAGATTATTCTAGTTCTCGATTCCCGGGATTTGTTATTTACAAAGGCATTAACTTATTTATCTGCTTTTTCTTTAATTTTGTTTTAGTATTAAGACTGTGCCTGAGAGCGATTTTTTCGACTAAATTGCCGACTAAACTAAATTAATGAGTAGTTATCCTATTACCCACCAGTTTTTATCATTTAGACTCCTGGGACCATCATTTCGAATCGAAACTTTCACTTTTTCCATTCGACTTTTTTCGAATTCGACTTTTTTCGATTCGAAGTGATGGTACAACATACCGCTCCAGGGGCGGTATGTCGTACCATCACTTCGAATCGAAAACGCCCTTGGAGCGGTATGTTGTACCATCACCTCGAATCGAAAAAAGTCGAATCGAAAAAGTGAAAGTGTATCATTTTTGCTTTTACATACCGCCATTCGACTTTTTTCGAATTTCGATTGGAAGTGATGGTACAACATACCACCCCTGCTGAGGTTGCTTGACTATTTAGTTGTCATTTTCCTTTTTTGTTTTTATTATTTGTTTATCGAATACATACGAGAAAAACGCCTAAAACGAAATACTCTTATTCTAAAATTTCAATTGTAATTTATAATCACATTCATAAAAAATGCGATTCCCATGGATCCATTTTTGTTTTATTTTTTCTATTTCCGTGATTTTCAATAATAACAAACCGGTGTTGTTGAAAACAATATGACATATGAAAAGTCATAATTTAATTTAGTTTACAATCGGAGGCACAATTTAAAAGATACTAGTGCCACCTTTGAATGAATGATATGAATCAGTCATTAATTTAGTTTAGTCGGCAATTTAGGCGAAAAAATCGCTCAGAGGCACACAGTCTGAAAATTTATTTCCGATTTATCAATTACAGATTAGAAATGTTTTGTAGAATGTTAAATTTAAGTTTATATAGCAGATTTTAATTAAACATCAGATGCGGTTTGTTTTGTGCCATCTTTGAACGATTGGTATGAACTAACCATCAAGTTAGTTGGAAATTTAGACAAAAAAATCGCAGTAATGAATTTTAAACTTCCTCTTTAAATCATTGCAAGCCCTGCAATGAACATTTATCCAGAAAAAATTTATCTCATTTGGAAATTAGAATTCAGGAAAGAAGAAATACAACGCTAGTGGCATTAATGCAATTTTTGCAAAATCCGCAATATTTCAAATCGAGTACATTTCAATTGATTTTTGAAAAATCTAGCAAAACCGCAGTTATCAAAACTAGCGAAAGAGTTAATGACAAAATACTTTGCAAATCAATCTTTAGATATTAGCACGGATTCATCGGATGTTTGTTTTTGAAACACAAAACTTGAGCAACACTGGTGTACTGGAAAATGATCTGGATGCTGCTATTAATTCATCGACGAAAGCAGTTAATATTAACAATTCACAAAGAATTGCAAATATTTGAGGTAACTGGTGAACTTACAAATAATCTAAACTTGCTGTTGGAGGCGATTAAATCAACTTCAACTGAATCAGAACGGGTGTTCTCAATAGCGGGATATTTTCCACAAAGTAAACAGCGAGTCTCAGCGATGGATGTATGTTTTTTCATTACGTATTTCATTAAATATGACAAACACGATTAATGTTTTCATTTTATTTTAATTTATGTTATTATGTTATATTGAAACAGAATTCGTGCAATAAAAATATTTAATTTTTTATTTTCAAAATTGTTTTTTCTTAAAATAGTTGAATTTACATGGTTTCCCGGGAATCCCGTGATTAAAAGATGCTAATTTCCCAGATCCCGGGATTTGGGAAACACCCGAGAAATGGAAGCTCTAACTCAAACAGAACCGAGATCTAATAATATCATCGATACAATTGCTATCGGCACGGATTTGAGCCCAACAATCAGATTGACAAGCACCAGTTGCGGCTTCATTTCAGTCAATAGTCGGATTTGCTTATTCAGGTTCGATGGACGCCAATTTAATTTTTCTTTTAAGGACGTTTATTACTATAAGATTTAAAATAGGAACGAATTTGTCATCTTTAAGTGCAATTGAATTTTAGAAAATAAGGACGTTTTTGGTTCTCTAATTGGTTGCAAATGTAAAATCTACGCATCCGCGGGTTCTAGGAATACCTAGTTACACCACCGATTAAGCGGGTCCTGCTTCTAAATGTAGATCTCCCCAGAGATTCCTAACTTATTAACTGGAGCACGTTGAAAGGGATTCAAATCGATAGAATCAACATCGAGGATCCATCGTTTGGGTGGCCAAATCGCTTCATGGGATATAGTAATAGCGTTGGGAGAGGAATCTACATTAAATGGCCAGATGTAAAGCAGTTCGGAATTGGTTGTCAAAGCTGAACAAAATAAATGCAATCATCGTTGTCTTTATGACAGCTGTTACATGGAACTTCTTGAGCCACTGCCATATATATGAAGTAGCAAGTCAATTACCTTTAAATTATCCATGACCAATAGCAGCCTCGATAAACTGGGCGTTATTCTGATCAGAAAAAACAGACCTTTAAACTATTCCTATTATCCACTTCATAGCTTCCAGCAGCCGAGGTTCCATGAGTTCCTGATAATGACAAATCATAGCATAGAGAATAGAAGATTTCGAACAAAATTCTCGATCGAATTTCAGATGTACTTCACTTAACGTCTCTAGAAATTTAGACCACAGAATACATGAAGTAGAATTATTGTACATTAGCAACCACATCGGTTTCACATATACATATATGGGATATCGATAAATATACTTGTGTCCCGTAATAATGTCGTGGATATTTGATGTCACATTGCATCTCAAATTAAATGCGGTGTAACATGATGTTCCAACAAAAGACTTCAATCTAGTGCAGTACAAAATTGTTTCCGCCATATCAAGGAGATTTGGAAGAATTAAGAGAGCAACACAAACCTCAAATCAATTTTATTTCAGTTGTTTGGAATTTTAGAGACCGTACAGAGCCGATAGAGATGTATTTGCTGAGATCAGAGCCTCCGAAATCGAATAACAATGCTTGGATATTATTTTTTATTAGGGACCATCTTTCTTTATTGTGCTGTTTCTGGATTAGATCCTGGATGAATGTTTTTTTCTGATGCGAGTTTGCAGAAGACCGCCACATATACGAAAGGGTTATTCTAGTCACACACTTTTGTTAAATAATGAAATCAGCTGGTCTTGGCAGGCAATGCCGCTCAAAAGATTCATAACACTCGTTTTCTAGTTTAAATCGAAGACTAACAAGCACTGATTAACTCGAACCGTTCCAGACCCTTATACCACATTGACACCATTCTCAATATTACTCACCTTATATGTTTGAAGTTTGCTGCCACACACTTCTCTTAAAAGATTCTTCCAAACGAAATTATTCCAAAAATGCAAATTTAGAAGAAATTCACGGCTCATAAAATTTAGTCAAAACAACAATTTAATTATAACATTTTATAATTTTTATTTCCATATTTAGTAACCATTAACATAAAAGCTTTCGTATTTAAAATAAATAGCTTGACCTAGGGTATATATCTGCATCCGTTGGATTAAATTACAACAACACAAAACAAAATTAAAAAATTCTAAGACTTGTCGAATTCTAATGAATGATGAGTAAAACACTTTACAACCGTTTGCAATGAAAACAGCGACAACTTGTTGCCGATTTAAAAACGATCCGTCTGATACCATCGATACAATTCACATGTGCCTCAACCTACCGCCAATAATTAAATAAATTAATTTAGTAATATTAGATAGTTAAAATTATTTCTTAAAATTTTACATCTTCACTTTCCATAATGTTACAACACTGCCCAATTGATGTGACCGGTTTCAATGGCTTATAAGCATTATTGTTTCGGGGCGCGGATGGCACTGAATACGATTCACAAAATCCAAGGCATGCGTTTGTTGTAAAATTAAATTCGATGCAATCTGGTATACGAATTTTTCGTGTATGTCCCACTTTGTGGCATCCTGGCTTCAACCATGCGGGAGATGAAAAAATATCATTCTGGCAAAATATCAAATTGAATGTTCCGACAAGATAAGCTGCTAATAAAAATAACAACTTCATGGTTACAAAACACACTGGACACACAATACACTCGCTTCAAAATGAACGCGGTAACGGTAAATATATTTTTTTTTTGATTTGATTTGTTCACTACACAGTCATAGGGAGCACTAGTAAAAATTGTTAAGATGACTCCCGTCTTAAATAATTTCGACATCACTAACACATAAAAGCGTGACCATTCCATTTATTGGATGCTGGACATGCGCGCCAGGACAATTTTTATTTCCAGATTCTTATAATTTAAAGCAGATAATTCTCGTTATACATCTAACTGCGGGTCCAATTCACATGTAAACGTATGTCTGTAATCCTTTTCGTGGTGGGTCGAATAAATTCCATTCATTCATACCTGCACATCTAGATAATAATCTATGATAATAGTTCTTAATATTTTATAGAAAAAAAGATTAAGGTTAATGGGACTTTTCAATAATTTGCATCGTCCGCATACAGAAATCATTTTCATTTCAATCATGCGCGGTTTTCTTCAACCCATTGTAATAAATTTTTAAGATAAAAACAGAATTTTCATATCACCAATTCAACATTTATCGTGTAACAGTTCTTGCAGTTAGTTGTTTGCGTTTAAGAAATCAAAAATTAAAAATAAAAAAATACTTTTTGTAAGTGGGGGTAGTGAGTGATTTTTTTTTTGGTAAATTTGTACCGTGCGGTCGAGCGTGGGTGCGCTATGTATTTCTCAATTTTTTTGAGGTAAATAATTATTTTTAATTTGATCGGTTGGCGAACGCCCCTTGAGACCTTCAACAGTAAATAAATCAAAATTTATTTTATTTCTTCATGTAGGCTTGTGATTCTATTACTTGGAACTACATTATGCCAGACGTTATTTCAAGGAACCGTATCAGCAGCAGAAGTAACAACAATAAATGAAGGGCCAACAATGTCCCCGTTTGGATGCCATCGACGTATGTACACATATCGGATCACACAAACAGACGAGAATGGACATGAATGCTGGGACCATGTAAGTGTATGGTCATGTTGGGGACGTTGTGAATCAAAAGAAATTTCGGATTGGAAGTTTCCCTATAAACGTTCATTTCATCCTGTTTGCGTTCACAATACACGGTCAAAAACTGTTGCGATACTCCGCAATTGCCATCCTGAAGCTCATTCGCATACAAAACGCTATGAATATTTGGAGGCGATTACATGTGCATGCAAAACATGTTCGTCATCCGATACGAGTTGTGAAGCACCCGAAATTGTTCATAGTGAAACAGCTGTAAAGGTGTTACAATTAACTGGGCAGTCAAGCGATGATTTGGACAGCCAATATTAATCTCGTGTTATTTTATTAATGTGAAAATGGAAAATTAGAAAAAAATTATTTTAAAAATAATAAAAAAATATTTTAAAAAAAAAATTTGAAATGCATATTTAAATTAAAATTCTTTGATTTAAACAGCGGCGAACCTTAAAAAGAGTATTTCATGTGTGTTTGGTTATTTTGTTTCATAGCTTAAATTTGATGTGGTTATTTGTGTCATCCAAGCTAATCTAAACAATAAAATGGTGTCCTCGTAAATATAAAGGACGAATGAACATTATGTATTGCAAGGGCGAACAAGGAAAATTTAGAACCAGTGAGTAATGTGCGGTATTACACGAGTGTAAGTTGAATCGCGAACGATAGACATCTTCACTTTGTTCGTTAATTGCTTTGTTTCCCTTTGTACCAAATGTTACCAGAGGAGCGTTTTAAAGTTATCGTGAGTTCATCTCAAGAAAGTGGGATTCTCCGTCGGTTATACAGAGCCAAAAGCTCTAATAAATATTTTTTTATGTTAGGTTGAACCATTAATCCGGCTTGTCAACTAAAACCATTGGTGATTTTTACATATTTCGCCCTAGTGCTGACACATCTATTGACTAACTCCACCACGCATACATCAAATACCAAATAAAAGGTTAAAAGTATCACCAAAGCCAATTACCCTTTACGTCTGTTTCTCATGTGAAGGGCCACTTGGAGTGGGCGCCCAACTTGAAGCAATCCGCTCGCTATTTTATTGTATTCATCGGCATAACTGGAGGCTGATGATGTAATTTCATCGCCGGTACATGAAAAAAGAAATAAGTAACTACAACCTACAGCAAAATAAAACGGAAATGGCTAGGCGATTTTCATACACAGACTGAGCATTTTTCATGAATAGCAACAACATCGCACATACGAAATACGTGGGAACTTTAATAAATCCGAGAACTATAAAAGCCTTAAACCAGGGTGGTCGGTGCAGATAAAGGTGACAGTTTCTCAAAAACAAAAACTGCGATCTATGAGATACGAGAAACAAGTGACAACCACAAGGCCATTACTACTAAATTATTGCTAAATTATTGCCATGGAGGATCATAATAAGCTTCAGTTCAATGATGTCAACGTTTCAATAATTCTGGAACAAGGTTGTTTGAAAATTTATCAGGCGTGCGTATGATGCTTGGGAAATCATTTTTGAGACCCGGAGTTAATTTCGCGGACCCTATGATTTGTGGAACAAAGAGAATAAGCACACAAGGCACACCCAGATTATTTAGTGGTTTGTCCCTTCATAACAACTAAGGCCCTACACATTCTAGGGCCTAATTTACTATATGAATGATTTAGCACTTAGAAGCGGAAATTTGTCAAACTGATTCGTAATCAATCAAAAGAAATTTGCTAACTATTCTCGAATGTCTCATCATCATAACTTTTCTTACTTCCTGATTCACCCCATTTTGCCTGAGTTTGGGGTGCTGCAGTTCAGTGGAATAATGCTTACATCCAGCCAAAGTTCCATAAACTTAAACTTAGATCTCGAGAACAAGTTTGACCACATACAATTACAAACGGAAAAGGGTTTCAGGGTATGCAAATAACAACCTCGAGTGAGAGTGTTCAAATGCCAAATAACTAAGCCATTGTCAGAGCTGATTCTGTTGGTTTAGGCGTATTTTATAACGTAAAATTACTCATTTCGCTTTATGTCGACTGCCGCGAGTGGATATGTCCAACCTTCTTTTATGCCTGGATCGTCTTAACGTAACTTTCAACTGAGTTGTTGATGACATATTGTGTTATAAATCATTTTGTTTTTAAATCCAAGGTTTCTGACCTAAACTTTACTAAATCCTTTGATAAGGAGCTAAAGATCAGTCATGATATTTTAAATTTCGGCCCAACTAGGAAGTAACTCTCGCTAGCCTCTAAAATTTAGGAATGGCGCCAGCCAATTGTTGGAGGCACCAAATGAGCTTTTATAATAGAAGCTAGCTGGACCGGTCTAGGTTGCTATGTGGATAAACAATGAGCCATTAAAAAAATTAGGTTATATCCCCCGTTATCTTGAATATTAAACCAAGAGTAAAATAGCTAGTTTTTGGGACAGGCACGAGCCGACGCAGCATATTTAAAAAGTTGTCAAGTGTTTTTTTATTTATTCGTAAAAGTGTAGAAAATGTATATTTCGTAAATCGTGGAAATTTAGTAGAATACAAAAATTTTTTGAAAATCAATAAATTTAGTCTGTAGATTCGTCTATGTCCAAAATTTCACGAACACTTTCTGTTTCACTCGAAAGTAATCTTAATCTTCGTTCTTCCATTAATCGTTCTCGATCCTTATGAATATAGTCCCTCATATTAGGCAACCCTTTAATAACCGATGCTGATAGGGCTGATCGATTTATACTCATATCGGTTGCTTCAAGCCATTCGTTTGATTCGACCACATAACATTCAGCATGTGCGATTGTAGCCACACCATTAAAACCACCTATGGCAAAAATCATATCGTCTATTATTTCAATGCCAAAATTACTACGTGGATGATACATTTCGCGAATAGGCGTCCATGATTGGGTTTCTGGATCATATTTCTCGCCTGTATTCATACGTGACAATCCGTTAAAGCCTCCAATAACATATACAAAACCACGATGTGCAACACAAGAAACGCCGGATCGTCTCGATAGCATGTTTGGCAGTTGAAACCAAACGTTTACTTCTGGATCATAGTATTCTGCTGAATTTACACATTCCTGACCATTAAACCCTCCCGTTATATATACTTTACCGTTTAGGGAACAGGCGCTGGCGTCAGATCGTTGTATACTCATCGATGCGATCATTGTCCATTGGTTGGTTTTGGGATCATATCGTTCTCCGGTATTTTGTCGATTTTGTCCATCGTATCCACCCAGGGCATAAATTAATCCATTCAATTCGGCTACACTGACGTAACAGCGCCTACAATGCATTGGTGCGATCTGCAAATAAATTAAACATTGGTTAGAATAAAAAAAATAATATTTAGTTATGATTACTTCTTTCCAAATTTTCTTGACAGCATCAAATTCCCGACACGTATTGAAATAGTCCATGCCATCAAAACCACCAATGCAATATAGTTTATGTTCGATAACCGCGGTCCCATGATAACCTCTTGGCCCTGCTGTATCTTCTTCCAAAACTCTGATCCATCGATCAGCTCGCGTATCATAAGTTTCGATATATCGCTGTGCCAAACCTTCGCTCCATCCACCAATTGCAAATAAAACTTCGTGCGGTAATCTGGGTAGCGCTATTGCCGGAGTTGTGATTTCGTCGTCTCTCGTCGTTATCATATCCAAGTCATACAGAAATGTCAAAGTTTCGCGGATAAGGGGGCGCGTCTCTTCCACAGAAGTTACATACGGATGCTCTTTTACCCTCTCCATAAAATACTGAAATGGTAACTTATACACTACACATACACAAATTTTTGTTTTTGATTGGTGGCCAAGTTTATACGTACCCTTGTGTTGAGTAAACCTAGACGCACAGCGTACATTAATTTCGTGACATGTTTAACCCGTTTCTGCGGATCATAATCGATCCACTTCAAACAACACTCCCATACTGATTCCTCGTCTTTCGTGTTAAGCATATCATCACTGATTATTTCGAAGAAATCGTTCAAGCCCATTTTAAGAATTTCCTCGCTCTTGATCGAGACATCGACAAAGTTTCGTAAAATGTATGATCGGGCCGTTTCGGCCAAATCGTAACTAAACCGGGATCTCGAAAATAACCAGATTCCAATGCAATTCTCGTACGTCAACATTTTTTTCATGAAGTCAACACACAACTTAACGAGGCCCATCATTCCGACATAATCGGAGATAACAAGCACTTCAAAAACATTCCAATCATTGAGCTCACATTTTCTTAGGTACGCATAATCTATGATCTTTTGCATGACCGACTTGGTAATTCCAGTTATGACAACATCATTATTATCAACCGTCAGGCTGGTCGTGAAGAGCGCGCGAAAATAATTTGAGCACGAGCACAAAATCGCACGGTGCACATTAAGTGCCGTCCCATCGTCCAACTTAATTATGGCATCACATAATAAATTACTGGTCCTCATTTCATAGAGAGCGTTCATAGCTTGTTGGCTCATGCAGGTTTTCGTATCATGTTCGGTTCCATTTTCTAAATATTTTTCATGCTCGAACATAATGCAATTATATTGCCAGGCGGTTTGTGTGTCGTCTCTGTACGTGTTGTGAGTGATCGATCGTTGTATATATTTTTGCTACGTCATGTAACAGAAGTTTTTCTTGCGGATAATATAAAATTATATGTGCAGTTTCTTGACGAAGAAGAGAATAAGATGAAGGTAACACTTTCCGTCGTAATCCCGTGTGTATTTTATTTAAAAAATAGAAAAATTGTTAAACTGCTTTAAATAAAAAAACTAAACTGAAATTTTAAACAGTCCAAATAAAATTAAAAAAGAAGCTCGACGATTGTCACGATCAAATCGAAATATATTTCAGGTGGCTATGTTTTGAACTGCGCGTAACGCGAACCAATTATTACAAGACTACTAAACGACACAAAAATAAAACTAAAACTTTTCGTTTAGAGCTTTCAAAGTATTTTTTAATTTATTTTTAAAACTCATTGTTATCGGAATCATTACTGTCCCGCTTGGCATTTAAATTGGTCGTTAAAATTCCTAAACGGCGTTCCTCCATCAACTTTTGCCGATCTTTATGAATGTACACACGAATATTTGGTAGGCCACGAATCACATTTGCGGATAATGCTGAACGATTGATACTCATATCGGTCGCCTCAAGCCATTCATTGTTCTCGACTACATAGCATTCGGTATGCCTTATCGTGGCAACACCGTTGAAACCACCAATCGCAAAAATCATATCATCGAGTATTTCAATTCCAAAATTACTACGCGGATGGTACATTTCACTAATTGAAGACCATACTTGATTTTCGGCATCATAGCGCTCACCCGAGTTCATACGAGTTAAACCGTTAAATCCGCCTATCACATATACAAAACCACGGTGTGCAACCGATGATACTCCTGATCGTCGCGCTAACATATTTGGTAGGGCAAACCATAAATTTACTTCTGGATTGTAATACTCGGCTGAGTTCATACATTCCTGGCCATTAAATCCTCCGGTGATGTATACTTTACCATCCCAGGCGCAAGCACTTGCATCCGAACGATGACTATTCATCGGCGCAATCATTGTCCATTGATTTGATTTTGGGTCATATCGTTCAGCCGTATTTTGTCGGATTCTTCCATCGTACCCACCTAACGCGTATATAAAACCATCCATTTGTGTAACACTTACGTAACATCTCCGACAATGCATAGGCGCTATCTAAACAAAAATAGAATGATTTAAATAATTTTATTCAGATAATTACAAAATTATTCAAATGTCTTCAAACAAATATTGAATCATTTCGAAAAAAAAATCTACATACCTCCTTCCATTCCTTTTCGACTGCATCAAATGCGCGACACGAGTTAAAATAGTTCATTCCGTCAAATCCGCCTATACAGTATAAAGTAAAACCTATAACCGCTGTACCGTGGTAAGCACGTGGACCTACCGGGTCCTCTTCTAACACTCGAATCCATCGATCAGCTCTTGTATCATATGTTTCTATGTAAGACTGCGCAAGACCTTCGCTCCATCCACCGACAGCAAATATAACCTCATGTGGTAGACGGGGCTGAGCAAAAGGCGGGGTCAACATTTCATCGTCACGGGTGCAAAGCGTATCCAAGTCATAAAGAAATGCCAATGTTTCTCGAATTAGATGTCGGGTTTCTTCGTGCGACATAACATAAGGATGTTCTTTTACATGTTGCATAAAATACTGCAACATAAATTCAATAAATTAGTAATACTTTTTGAGCAATTATTAAATATGATGACAGACTCGGGTATTCAATAAACCAAGGCGAACGGCTCGCATAAGGTGTGCAATATGTTTTGCTCTACGATTAGAATCGTAATCTATCTACCGTATACAGCATTCCCAAACAGATTCCTCATCCTTCGTATTCAACATATCATCGTTGATAATTTCAAAAAAATCGTCCAAGCCCAATTTCACGATTTCTTTACTACGAATAGCGACATTAATAAAATTTCTTAATATGTAAGAACGTGCAGTCTCTGCCATATCGTAGCTAAATCGTAACCTGGAGAACAACCAAATTCCGATACAATTCTCAGGTCTCAGTATTTTCTTCATAAAATCAATACACAATTTAACGAGGCCCATCATTCCAACATAATCCGATATTACAAGGATTTCAAAAACGTTCCACTCGTTTATTTCGCATTTTCGCAAATACGCATAATCAATTATTTTTTGCATAGCCGATTCATTAACACCTGATATGACAACATCGTTATTATCGGTAGTTAAGCTGGTTGTGAATAGTACACGAAAATAATTGGAGCACGAGCATAAAATTGCCCGGTGTACTTTCAACGACGTGCCATCGTCCAATTTAATTATGGCATCGCACAATAAATTACTTTTCCGCATTTCGTGTAACGCATTCATTGCGTGTTGGCTCATGCACGTTTTTGGATCATGTTCGTTCAACATATTAGAATATTTAATTGATTTTCGAGATAAAAACCCTGAGATAATTGTAAAAAAAATTATAAAAATGACGAATACAAAAAAAAAATTGTTTGCTAAGATTTTCAAGAAAAAATGGCAAATTAAATAAACGGTCAATATTTCAAATTGGGTATGCAGTGAAAAATATGAAGGAAAAAAGTACTGCATCGATATTGCAGATTCGAGCTCGAATTTTCGTAAACGTGATGATGACAAGTGTGAAGTGTCAAAATCATTCGACAATTTTTTTTTATTGAAACTTTCCTTCGACAGAAACCTTTTCAAATTAATTAAATAAAAAAATATAGAGTTAATTTGTGTGTTAAATATTATAAAAAACGATAAACATATTAAATAAGTAAACGTAATGTCCTGTAAAAATACTATGTGTCACGATGATGTGTCGTAGTTTTGTAATTTTGTAAAAATTTATTTTGTGTATCGAAGTGAAAATCGGAGTGGATCAGATTTTGGGGCAAACAATGATTTTGTGTAATGGAATCTAATAGTAAACACAACAATCATTCAGTAATAAATAATAATACAATTCAGCAGGATATATTGGGCAAGGCTTGGCAAACTTGTTACTATTGCCAGAATTTAACGTTCCGGAATGTAAATGAATTTGTGAAGTGAGTACAATTAAATATTTTGAAAATATGCTGCCTCTATTGGTTAGATCGAAATCCTTTACAGCATGCCGACCGACTAGATATATTATACCTGTTAACATGGTTTATATTTATAGCAGTGTTTGCATTGATAAAACTTTATGGTTTCGTTTATTTGTTTAACACGATCGGCTTATCACTGTGATGGGTTTGGTTTTGATGACTGATATGCTATCTTACTGGTCTAATTTTGAGTTATTTAGTCGGAAGTTTGTGTATAGATCGGATAATGACCTTGATCCGATTTTAATAACAAACTTTTAATTTTGAATTTGTTTCTGTAAAACGGTTCAAACGTTAGATCATAAAAATATGTATCGGAATTAAATTTTAATTCGATTAATCAAGAGGTTAACAGGTCAAATAACAATGTTTATTTAATTTAATTTATTGGTATTTAAATATGATAATTGGTTGGCTTCAAATTTTTCTGTTTTTCAAATTTATTTTCAAGAAATTGATCAGTAAATTTTATTTCATTTGATCTTGATTGTAGTTTTGGAGTTTCTTGGCCAGCTCAACATTCGATATCGACTATTAACTATATAATAATAAAATAGATAATATTTTGGAAATTATTGGTTCACAAAATATTTACGTGGTGACCGATTTAATTTTACCCTATAAATTTATTAACATTGAAATAACAATTAAATATTATATAAAAAGTACACATACAATTGAAATTTTTGGCAACACATTTTTTCTAAACACATTTTAGAAAACACGTAAGCGCAAACTAGAATAGGCAAACAAATTCGATCAAGTAGAATTTAAGTGAAAGTGAATGGATTTGAAATAATTAAACTATTTTCGGATTTTTGGTATGAACATGTTGTCGAAACCATATTTAAATAAACAATTCGCTTAACACTTGAGCATACATATTATATATTTTAATTACCTTCAGTTTATGCAAACGTTACTACATGTACACTGTGAGCAAAAAGTACCTTGGTAATTTAACCATATCATATCATATCATATCATGTAATCATAAGGTCTGCTATCGCTTTTTGTTGCACTAAAATGCACGCAACTGTTAAGAAGCGAGGTATAAAACATTTAAACGCGTGGTTTAAGGAATTGAGATGCTATAAGCGCTAATAAAATGAATGAAGTTTGAGTAAGCACCCACTAAATTAGACTTTGTTAAATGCATAATTAACATATGTCATAATTAATACCCAGTTTTGTCAACTCATTAAAAGATTTACCCACTCCCTAAAGCAATCTATCGAATTCTAAAAATTCCATATCAACATTTCAGTTTAATTACAAGTATGTTCGTAAAGCGTTAATGACTCTTAATCCACAATTTAAATAAATGAATTTTGCACACGAGTAATTTTGCCAAATATTCGGAATATTAAAACCTTCCTTGAAAATTTTGAGTTAAATTACAGGAACGCTTGTAATGAGGGAATGTTCTTTATTGTTATAGGTAAGAAATTTAGTTAGATTAACAGTTTCCAGTGAAAATATAATTATTGGAGTAAAAGTCATTTTGAACAATTCTAAAACATAACTCATTTATTTAAATTTTTTCATAAATAAGAGTGCTTTACTAGCCTTTTTCTAATTTAACTCAAAAGCTTATTCGAAAATTGTATTATTCCGTGCATTGATTGAAAGAGGTGAGGAACACTAATATTGAATGCGCACTTCATCCACATCTGGGCAGTTTCTCACATTTTCGTCTTAAGTGTAAATTTAAATTAGATTTTCCCCATTTGTATGAATGCAAAAATGTAATCTAACACCATTTGCAGTTAATTAAAGGATTTAAAAGTATTATTTTTTTTCATTTTAGGCATCTCCGCGATCGCCACTGTACAAAAGAAGGAGGTTCTTACGTTTGTCGATATGGATATAACGGTGTATGCGCATCATTACCGTTAGACGGTGTGAACGATCGGGACTACGAAACGCATGTAACGAAATATCATGTGAATCAATTATCAAAAGGGCCGGAGCAATGGTCAGTTTTTTCGGCTGCACAAAATTTACCGGCCGTTTTAAATGATCCATCGAAAGGTAAACAAGTAACATTCTTCACCAAAAAATGGGGCGATTCTTTTGTGGAAAAAATCTCGGTACCAAATAGTCCTTATTTAGTTGATATTAATTGGAATCATTTTGATACGTACATAAAAAAAATTGGAAAACGATATCGACGGCATGCACGCATCACACAAGAGCCAACTCACAATCAAAATGAGCAACTAATTAGTAATAGTTCTAATCATTTGGATGGGTCGACCCTAAACGATATACCGCAAATTTTTGTAAAACAATCCTTTGAACTTCATAATCCGGTAACATTTAATTCAGTATTTCCTGGTGTAGGTGGTGTGACCGGAAATGATACCACAAATGATAATAATACGAATAGTATTATTCAAAATTCGGGTCGACTGCTTCAAGAAAGATTATCACATTATTTAGATGTGGTCGAAGTTCAGATTGCTAAGCAAGTGGCGCAAAAGTCGTCTGCCTTTTTCCATGCCATGACCTCGCAGGATACGATAATGGAGGAGATGAATTTGGCGGCGACTAATGTTAAAAGTATTCGCGACAAAATTCACCACATTGATGAGTCCATGGTAAAAACATCGTTGCAAACTATTTCTTTACAGCGGTCACGCGTAAATCACAATATTGTTTTAGAAAAATTAAAATTAATGCGAACAGTGCATCAAACTCAGCCCACAATCCAATTACTGTTAAGTACACAGGATTATGTGGCCGCACTCGATTTAATCGGTACAACACAAGAAATTTTAAGCCAAGAGCTTACAGGTATTCATTGTTTTCGACATTTACCTTCTCAACTGATAGAAATTGAGAATTTAATCGATAAAATGTTGACAAGTGATTTTGAACGATACTCAACGGCAGATCTGAATCGTCCAATTACTACTAATTTTAGTAGTAGAACGAGTGAGGATAGCAATTTTAGCGGAGATATGGATGAAAAGGTCCTGGAAGAAGATAAATTGATATGCATTATATCAGGTAAATGTAAATTTATTTATTGCAAATCGTTTACTTATTTTGTTTTGTATATTTAAAGGTCTTTTGCGAAAGAAAAACTTTGATTTTCTGGACACATTAAAAGAAGAATCAATTACGACGGTCAAGGCGTCAATCAAACAAATGGTAATTGAAATAATTGCATCCAGCGATGCCGAAGTGTGTCTAACGGGGGCGGGAGAAGAAGCTCAAATTCTTTCACTAGCCGAATGGATTCAATTTCTCGAAAATGCAACGGTTAATCTACTCAAGTTACTAAACCGTATTAAATCAATACATAAAATAATTGAGCAAACAGCTAACGCGAGTGCTGGAAAATTTTCAAGTGAAAATATTTCGAATATTGAAGATGCTTTTTTGCCCGAATCCGATTTAATTATTGTCAAACAAAAATTACAGGATTTGCTCATTTCGGTTTGTAATTATTGTCACGAGCGTTGTGCCAATTTAGTGTCGCATCAATGCCTCGAAAAAACGGTTGCAACAATACAGCAAGTTCAGGATCTATACGAAATCATTGAGAAATTTACAATTGGCTGTGAAATAATTTGTGGGATACAGTGCGTACCACTGCAAGCGGCCTTAAAATCGCAGGGCATGCGATTCGGACAGAAATTCCACGCTGAACGCAAATCAAAATTGGCATTACTATTGGATAGTGAACGATGGAAGCAGGCTGATGTTCCGGCCGAATTTCAAAAAATGATTAACAATATTTCTAAAGGTGATTTCGGTTCGATACGAAAAGAGAGTCATGATGGCATTATAACACCGCCGTCGCCAGTTCTCATTATGGATAATCAACCGTACACTCTCGTCGGTGCTGCTTTAATATTAGTTCAAATTGTAAGTGAATATTGTCGGTGTGCCACACAATTACCAATTATATCATCACATTTATCACGCAATGTGATCGATTTACTGCGTACATTTAATTCCCGCTGCTGCCAATTGGTGCTGGGGGCAGGCGCGCTTCATGTTGCTGGATTAAAAACTATAACAAGCAGTAACTTAGCATTAGTTTCACGCGCTCTTCAACTTGTATTATGGTTGCTGCCGCACTTGAAACAGCACTTTCAAAATTTAGAACCGAATGGCACCGCCTCGGTGGGTGTATCCCACCTTTCCGGATATGATACGGTTGAAAAAGATTTTATTAGTCACATAAAGGAAATCGAGAATAAAGTGTTATCAATTGTATTTGGCATAACACAAAATCAATTAACGAATTGGGATGCGCGGCCCCCTGTACCATCACAATCGTTTCGCAATATATCACGTCAATTTGTGAAATTGCATGAGGCAATAGCATCGATACTACCCGATCATCAGGTTCACTCGATTTATCGTATTGTACATAAAAATTTTAAAGATAAACTAAGAGAGAAATTGCTTAAAAATAATATTGTAAATAATGGCGGGCCCCAGCACGGTGTGGTTACATCCGAGCTAACATTTTATTTGGAAACATTACGAACGCTAAAAGCCATGCCCGATGAGGAATTAAAAGATGATACAATGGAAGATATCTGGTTATAATATTAAATCCTATAATTTAATTATAAGTTTTTGTTTTTATTTTGTAAGTTGAGTTTTTATGTTTTAAGTCTTATTATTACTGTGGGATAAATTCAAATTATGTTTTAAATTAAATTTATTATATTTTAGCTACATTTATTACCATATAAATTAAAATATTAAATTGGTTGTATTATAAAACTGTTATAAAGTAGTACAAGTCGTCCTAATTTATTCTGTCCAATTTATTTAATTTTTTATTTAATTTGCTTAACAATATGACGATTATTAATTCACATTTGAAATCCAATAGAATTTAATATAACCACTAGAGACTCAATATAAATTCTAGTAATACAACATTCGGTTCATTTTATTCTACCTAATACATACCTAATACATATACCTAATTGTTTTAACCAAATAAATGAATAAATTTTTGTTCATTTAAAAAATAGAGTAACCCTATCTTGCTTTCGATTAACATTTTTCCAAAAATAAACAATCAATCATTAAAATAAACATTACAAATGTTATATAAAGACTTAAATAATAAATGAATAAATTATAATGTTTTCATAATTATTTATTTAGAATAACAATAAAATACAATAATAAATGCATTTTTTTTTAAAAACCAAAACAAAAATTAAAAATATTAATAAATAGCTAAATAAACTTAAATAAATTTGAAATATAGTAGAGAAATTTTTTATAGTTTCAATATTCAAGAAAATTATTTGTTTCATCTTGTTGCATTTCACTATTATCGCATACACCCCAGCTGGAAATATGCAAATAATATTCTGTATAGAAAACAAAAATAAGCAAAGGGTTCCGCGAGCAGACAAAAAACCAGATTCTCTTTGACATCGATGTTGCCTATTCAATAAACTAATTTAGTTGTAGTATAATTAAAACTAACTATCTGATGATGAGGCTGGGTTTTATGGGTTGAAAGTACAAGTATTTCATGAGCATGCTGAAAACATGTGGTGAGACTAGAATTTTCAGTTTAAACCAGAACTTAAATTAGTTAATTGCTTTTTTAACTCTCAGAAATCAATGTTGTCGAGTCTCCTCCCGCCTACATCATTTACAATTATTAAACTCAGTAATCTGTTTTCGTCAATTTTTTTGAAATAATTAATTAAGAATATTCTATAACTTAGAATTACTTCGACCATATATTTGATAATAATGAATTTTTATTTAATTGGAGGCAATCAACTATGTGCTAATGATAAATTACTATATGCGAAGCATATATGTGATTCGTTTTCTAATTAGCTACAAAAATATATTAAAAAAACACCAATAGTTTTATCAAACAAAATATTAAAGTAATGAAAATATATCATTAACAATGATATAGGTCAGATCAAATAGGTCACACACGATCTCAACTTTAACTTTTTCAGCCAAATATAACTGCAATTATATCCAGATCATTACGGAGTGATAAGCTAATGCATACCACGAATCCAGCTAGATTCAAGAGATGCCTATTAGATTATTTTTCCATTTTTGGCTTACTAAATGTGGTTAACAAGGGGTGTAGAGGGCCTTTCACTGGAAGGTCTTAGTTGAGGTAACTCGTTCTCTGGACATCACACGTCCCGTTCTTTAAAAAGAAAAAAAAAATCGTTAATATAGACAAACTTTTAACTTGAAGCATTTAAAAACCACAGAAATACGAACTGGGTGCATTATAGATACCATCATCCAGCAAGGAAGATCGCAATTCGAAGAGTATCGTTGGAGTGTATTGGATCTAAGAGTGACCCAGCATTTTCTCCATGGCTTTGAAAATAAATAATGTGAGGCTAATAGATCTATATGATTTATGATGTCCGCGGGGAGTTTCTTCCCTAATTTAAAGGTATCAAAACTAATCATTTTTTATCTTTCTTTTTGGTACGTATTCTATAGCTATAGCTGGCAAGTGGACGTTCAATTAATTCTATGCTTCGTTGAAGAAGTATGGGGTGCGACAAAAAAGTATAACCTAGCGGATTTAATCAAGCGTGAAAATAGTAATTAAGGTCCTTTAGGCCTTATGGCTGAACCAGTAAATCAGTAACAACTTAACGTATAAATGCGATAAATAGGTTTTGTTGGTTACTGGGCAGCGAAACGTTAACCATCTTTTCGTTCAGTTCCGTTAAAATATATCTGTCACTTAACAGAGTCAAAAATTGCGTGCAAACTGAAGGAAACGTCAAATACAACATAAAAGCGGCCTCCATTTTTAAACGACCACGGTTTTAAAATCACAAGATAATTTAATGATGTATAATATATCTATCCAGTAAAAATTCGTTCACGTAATGAAAATTAAAGAAACAAAAATTTGCCGACCATTTGTGTGCGTAAAGCATTTGACAAGTTGTGTTAGAAAAACTTTCGTCGTTTTCCGTAAAGGTTTGACAAGATGTATTACTGTTTCGCTGGTTCAGCCAAAAGTCCTCATTGACTTAAGGTGTGACCAGCGGGTCTGTAAGAGCCTGTAACGAAACCTTACAGAATTTACCGAAAATGTTTTATTACAGAATATTTGACAGTTTGACCAGCGAACCTGTAACACGATTATTGTCACTTGAATTTTTAAATGTCAATCTACAAAATTTAGTAAATATTTATTATCTATGAAAAATGTACATTAAATATTATATAAATTATTAAAACATAAATAAATATTTGAACACGTAAATTATTAAAATGCGATACATATATACCAACATACAATTTTGACGTTTCCTTCAGTTTGGGCGATAATTTTCGCTCTTGTTACAGATTGCTAAAGGCGTAACCAGCGAGTCTGTAAGAAATTTAAGTAACAAAGCGACATCTGCAAAATGTATGTTTATTGACATTACTGACCAGCGAAACTCAAAGTCCTTTTCGTTCAGTTTCGTTAAATTTGAATTGTCATTTAGCAATCCGTAACAAGAGCGAAAACTATCGCTCAAACAGAAGGAAACGTCATAATTGTTTATTTGAAATGGCGGTATGTTGATATGTGTTACATTTTTATAATTTATGTGTACAAATATTTATTTATATTTTAATAATTTAAATAATATTTTATGTACATTTTCATCAGCTCTTTTCAGCTCAATAGATTCTGATTGTCCACCAACATTTGTGGCCGCACAAGGTCCATCACCATGTTGAAAACCTCACATGTCATTCGAGTGTGGATAAAAAATTGCTGTTGACAATTTTTAATTTCTAAAATCGTTACCTTTAATAAATTATGTACATATATCTTTAAATTCCCGTAGTTACATACATAGTAATCTACATACTTGTTACATATACATAGTAATCTGTCTCTTGTGCGATTTATTACTCGTACCACAAAGACCGTTTTTTTTATTGTTTGCCCCCTCGTCCTTTAAATAGGGTAAAAAGCTGTTCAATTTTCTCAAATAGATTCATTTTTGACTAAAATCGTGGCGTGGTAAATTTGTTATTTTGCAGATTGACATTTAAAAATTCAATTGACAATAATAATCGTGTTACAGATTCGCTGGTCAAAATGTCAAACATTTTGTAATAAAACGTTCTCGTTAAATTCTGTAAGGTTTCGTTACTGACTCTTACAGACTCGCTGGTTATAGCTTAAGTGACAGTTCAAATTTAACGAAACTGAACGAAAAGTACTTTAAGTTTCACTGGTCAGTAATGTCAGTAAACATACATTTTTCAGATGTCGCTTTCTTACTTAAATTTCTTAAAGATTCGCTGGTTACTGCTTTAGCGTACATAGCTTCCGATCCTATAAAACAGAGCGTGAACCCGCCTGGTATGGCCAGAGAATCTGCAATCTCATTACCATCAATGTCAGAATAGGCTGGTACATGTCTGTAACTTTAATAAAACTAGAAAAGAGATTTATGAGACTTTTACACTCTCTGATGAGCTTGGAATCAATCAAGGGGTTACTCAAAGCATTAGGAACTGCCTTACAGTTGTCCTTGCCAAATTGTTGTGGTTTTTAGCTTCACATCTTAGCGTTTTGGATCTACAATGAGTCAAAACTATGATTTCAGCTTCAAAAGCTATAAAATGAGTATCCAGTCGTTTAAGGGCAAGCTTTAGGCACAAGTCTGCGAAGTCTGCACGTTGTTTAGGATATAGACCACCGAGAATGATGTAGAGAAATTGAACTCAAGCATTAATCTGTCATTAACCACATTAATTTCTGAAATTAACGAACTACTCGTTGAGAATTTTCCAAGCCCCATTACATTCCAGTCGATAGGCAGCAGAGCAAGCTGTGTTCACAATACAGCTGCAGCTGTGGAAGTGGTCGTTAGTTTCACAATCGAACACTTTAAGTTTACTACCGTTCCCCACACAATTATGGATATGTTAGCATAGAACTAGTGACGTTTAGATAAATCACAACATTTCCTAAGATAATCCCCAGTTGATTTTTGTTTATATTCGAGATGGAAATTTCAAGATATTTTAGAATCAAAAATGACACCCCAAGCATCTGGGTATGCACCCAAAAAGAGTATGAATAATATAGCCATCCCAATTTCTGCGTTTGATGAACACTGTTAGATCAAGTTTAGATGGATTTGCGGGTGCAAATTCCGGAAGGTTGAACTTTGACTAAAAGATCATCGATGATAACCAAGAGCTGCAGCAGTGGTTAAAGTACACCACCCTACATTACCCAAAGTGATAACCCCAATCAACCGGAGCAGCAAAAGTATTAGATGTTCGGAAGCAATAGAATTGGAATTAATGATGTTGCAACCAGGAAAATTAACGCTGAGAAGCAATTTGTCAACCTCCGGTTTGGAAAGCCTTATGTAGTCGACCAGCTGACAGAAGCGTGTCGATTTATCAGCTATTTCTTTAGTTCGCTTGGCCATGTTAAGCAGTTTACGAACTTCTGTTATTCTTATTTCAAGATCATGATTACACCAGTAATTACTAGTAATTTACAGAAAGCTCTTAATGGTTAAAGGCAGGGAGCGCCTTTGAGCCCGAGAAAGTAGGTCGGAGTAAACTTTGTGGTGTTCTTTTCGTCTTTGGTAGATGCTTCTCTATAGAAATCGCGGTTATGTCTCTGGAAAGAGGAGAAAATATTTAGAGGTAGTCGACAATATATTACTGTCCTTGGCCCTCCTATAGATAGCTAGCTTGCCTTTATTGTTTGGAATTCCGAGAAATCTTCCATTTTTCGTTAAAGGCTCTTATATAAATGACATGTCCTCGTAGTTCGAAGAGGTAGCAAAGGTTAGGAGTCGCTGCAACTTGATCAAACTTACCGATTTTCTCCATTTATTCAGTGAAATCCAGCCCCTTCCCTGCTGTTTGTTCAATCGGAAATATACCATTCCGAAGAGTTAATTTACTTTGCATAGTTGGTGTCTTTAAGGTACTCGTTTATTTTAGTTGAGGTATAGAGATTGTTAATTGCAAATACCAATTTTTCCTATTTTTCTGCCACCTACAATTAAGTCACACTGTCTCATTTCTTTGTCATCAAAACCGTTATGGTATCTTCCGAACAGTTAACGGTCGATGGTACATTTCTCAATCTGCAAGTCAGGAAATTTTGACGTACACCGTCGGTGGGCAGCTCTCCTTGTTCGTCGTACATTTCGAAGGAAGGATATAATTTTTTAATCCCATTTAGATGGGTTTTTAGGCCTGGAGTCATCTGGGCGTCTTAAAATCGTCGGACGTCCAGTTCTACATTTATCAGATTATCGCGGATGGGCTTTGTGGTAAATGAGGACATGCTGATCTCGCTTTATTGATTTTATTTTGAATAATCTATCCGTGCGGTAAATTTGATGAGGAAGAAATGTAACATTCTGTTAATGTGATAAATATTGACAGTAGCATCCAGGTAATTATAACTAAAATCAATAAAATGTCTCGATTAACGTGCGTATAAGAAGTAGGAAACCTTACATCTACATACATATACCGTTTGAAAAGACGAGTTAAATTTCATCCTTTTAATGAAATCATGACAAACAAAAGGTAAAATAAAAGAATCAGAATCAAAGGAAATTTTGGTGTCACTTTCCTATTTGTTGGTATTTTATTTTGTTTTCCGATTTTTTTGTTTTTTTCCTTAGGAAACAGGATGTTTTGATACGACAAAATAATTAACACAGCCATTTAAATAAAACAAACTACAAGACCATAATAACGAGGAAATTGAATTTTTTGTGGTGGTTCAATTATATGGGATGGACAATTGTAGGATGGAAACCCAGTTGCTTAAATTACTTTGCAACCGTTCGATAGGCTACTACTGTTGCGTCACTTAACAAAAAAAAAAAAAAAGAAAACTGAAATCGATTTTCATATGTAAGTAGTTATTTTCGCGTGTGCTTCTTTCTGAATGTATATACGAAATTGGTTGAATATTTCACTCCACGTTAGTGTATAAATAGCCCCTACTGTAATATTTTTCATAACCCATAAACACATATCTACCTTAATGCTTTTTTGCTTTATCACAACAACAACTAGGTATCGCCTTATATCTTCTTAACCATGGCAACAAATTTCACAATAGCAGGTGTAAACAAAAGAACCAAACCAAACTAACGAAAATGAAAACACAATAAATGAATAAAATACACATTTTCATTCCAGACGTCTTTTAACTTGCCTTTGGATATAAGGTTTTCGACGGTATTTTCAGTTAAAATATTATTGTTGGCAGAGAAAATGACAGAAAATAAGAAACAAACCATTCAAGACATTGCCATAAAACTAGTCGAAGAACAGACAAAAAATTCTGTGATCAGTGATAGTGGTGGTGATGGTGGCGGCATTGATAGTGGTGGTAATAGTGGAAATTTAAATTCTAAAGAAAGTACATTGTTCATTTTAGGAAGTAAAAGTGTGGTGAGTGAAAATATATTGAAAATCACATAATAAATTATTTATAAAATGCTAAACTATCAATTTTTCTTAAAAAGGGTAAAACAACGATAATTAATCGATTTTTAGATCGAAACGAATCGCCTAAACCAACGCTGGCCCTCGAATATTCATTTGGAAGACGAACTGCTTCTGGGCAGGGTGTTCAAAAAGAAGTATGCAATATTTGGGAGCTGGGAAGCCTGTTCAACTCAAATCAGCTGATTGAAATTCCAATTCGATCACATGGCATGAACAATTTTAGTGCAATTATCGTCCTCGATTTATCACAACCATCACGTTTATGGACTGATTTAGAATCGGCCCTGAATGGTTTAAAAAAAGCGGCCGCCGATTATAAAATAAAAAGTGAGAAAGATTTACTAACCAAAAGAAGTAAAGAACGCGTTGGTACCGAACATCCTGATATAAATACATTAGAGTTGATACCGTTTCCGGTCTTGATTGTGGGTGGAAAATACGATTTATTTAAAAAGTTTGATCCCGAAATTAAAAAACATGTGAGTCGATGCCTACGCTCGGTGTCACACGCTATCGGTGCTGCTCTAATTTATTACGCATCCGAAAATCAAAATCAATCGAAAATACTGCGGGATACGTTAAATTATCTAGGTTTTGGTAGTCCATCGAATCCATTTCGAAAAACTATTAACGATTATAATGAGGCGATTGTGATACCATTTGGTGGCGATTCTTGGGAAAAAATTGGTGTTATGCCATCGAATTCGGAACGGATTGGTGTCACTTATAGTACACAGATACCGCAAGTCGATACAGAAAATCGAAGTGGCGAAGAAGATGCAATTAAATTAACCAGAAATGATCCGGCAAAAGATCCCGGGTTTCGTGAAGCCGTAATTGATGGATTACGGGCACAAAAGGATGAGGAATTGCTTCGATTAATTCGAGACACAGAGATGCGAATTAAATTTGATACAATGTTAATTGAAACATAGTGATGATGTGTGTTAAAACTACCTTTATGCATCGCAGTATACTTAATATACGGGTCTTAATTTATTTTCGTAGTAAATTTAATTAAAATAAAATGTTTTCGAATTTTGAATTGTAACAAGTATTTTATCGGATCACACATACCAAATCACACCACATTCTAAATAAGGAAATAAAGTTGAGAAGTTGTGCCTCACCTCGTCAAATTCTAACTTAATCAATTTGATTTACAGTATCATGTCATTGATATGCTGACAATTTTAGACTATTTATAGGTTTGGATCTAAAATGAAATTTAAATTTG
Source organism: Nephrotoma flavescens (assembly GCA_932526605.1). Taxonomy (NCBI): domain Eukaryota; kingdom Metazoa; phylum Arthropoda; class Insecta; order Diptera; family Tipulidae; genus Nephrotoma; species Nephrotoma flavescens. The sequence goes on from OW052220.1 coordinate 324,138,770, forward strand.
AATATTAAATAATTTTCTAGACGTTGATTGATTGTTGTGATAAACTTAATACATTTGTATGTATTTGTTATTCAAAGATGGGTGTAGACCGGTAAAATGTATATAAAGATGGAATTATTTATTGATCTTGTCATTTACGAGTATATTATGTAGTATTTCGCAGCGGTAATATCCTGAGTTCCGCATTGGCGCGTTGTGAATACAATGGAGATGACTAGACAAAATATATTATCGCGCACAATATTAATACTCAAAGGATTGTTATATTGATGATTTTCTCGATCAGACAAAATGCGCCAAAAATGACACACTAAACCTGAGATTATAACTTAATTAATCATTCGAATATTAATAGAGTATCAGTTTTTTTCTAAGTGAATGTGTTACAAAAAAATACTGTCTTTCAATAGGGAAGCTCGAAATTTGTTGGATTATAGCAGCCATGTTGTTAAAGCAACATATGTCAAATTTGTTGTGAATTGTTCAGTAGTGTATGATAAATCACTATGGAAGGTAGTATAACGTTGAACAACGTGTGCAAATCATCAAATTTTATTTTCAAAATCAGGGTAGGACCCAAGCGGAAATTTTATCTATTAAAAAAATTAATTAAATATCCATAAAATTTCAAATAAGATTGTAGCAGACCTTGGATTTTACTGGGTGATCAAAAAACAAAACTATATATGTAAGTAATGTTTCTTGACAAATATGGTTAGCTTTAAAACTAAAATAAGCCTTTCCTGTTTCTCCTAAAAAATTATTGTTTTATGTTAATATTTTACTATAGATAAATTGTGTGTTTGGTTCCTATCCAGTGCTCCAATTTTTATCCTCACGCAAAGGTTTGCTGAAAAAATTGCTGCTGTGTGTCATGTGTGAGAGTGTACGAAAACCCAAGGCAGTCTCACGAAATTTTGGCGAATTTTGTTTGATGAATCGATTAGTAAGCAAACAAACAAAATTATCAGATTATCGGATTTGGAGCGATACCAATCCACACGGGGTGCTGCGGATTTTAGTCTGGCGGAATAATTGGTCCGTATTTCTTCGACAACGAAGTTGGCATTACCATAACTGTAAACTATGAGCAATGCAGTTCGATGATAAGCAACTTCTTGTGGCATAAACTGGATGATATGGATACCGACGACGTAGTCCCAACAGGACAGCGCTACGTGCCACACAGTGTAAGGCACGATGAAAATTCTTCACCGATGGTCTATGCAAATAAACCACAAACAATTGATGCCCCCTCTCTAAGTCAACACAACGAAAGCCATCCAGCAAATTCAGCCAAATTTATGCGACAAAGTTATCGAAAATTAGACATAAGAAATACGTGATACCAAGCGAAGCCGCGGCGGACATTTAAATGATGTTATATTTCATACATAATGTTATAAATTATTCAGATACACAACTGGTTTTATTTATATTTAAAAATCGAGCGCGCTTTGCAAAATTAAATATAAAAATGAATATACATAATTTGCAAATTCTAATTGCATTACTAATGCGGAATGCCCGGTTGCACAGATAAATGACTAACGGCCGATTAGTTGTGCGCCATTTAAATGTTTTATATGAAAGATCCATTTTGTTGCTATTGCCCCAATTAACCATTCTATATATGAGATTCTGCACTTTAAACTGAATGCTCAGTCTTGCATTGCCGGCAAAGGCCTAGTCATCCGCGAATGCAATTTCTTGAACTGCGTTGAAAACTATATTCCAGAGGTGCGGGGCCAATGTTAGGCGTTGGGCCTTGTAGAAAGCGTTTAATTATGTTTTTGGAAAGTGTGTAATTATTTGCACAACGGTAGTTGGTATGTCAGAGAACTAGCAGCTAATGATCGAATATAAGGATTAAATAAAAAGTTCAACTCTTTCATTATAGTAGGCCAAAACAGATTATCAAAATTCGAGATACGCGTACATCCAGGAATACTCCTAAGACATTCTCTTGTTCTGACTCTTTTGCTATGTTGACCATTTTTATACCATAGCGTCCTCTGTGGACAAATTTTCTCTGAACCCGAACTGCTTATCGCTTATAATCAATGTTTCTCAAGTAATTTTCCTAACACCTGATGATTGGTCCTTATGCTTTGAGATCGGAGTGGTCTCTATATAACAGCCCTTTTTGATGATTATTACTTTGCCATTTTTCCATCAGTTTAGAAAAAATCCTTTATCCAGGCAAGCATTCAGGAAGCTAGTAATACTTGGTCGAATATTGGCGAAGGGTTTTTTTTATTACATCGACCTTAATATTGTCTAGGCCTTTTCGCTTTATTTGTTTTCATGGACATGATGGCGATCGTGGCTTCTTTACTGTTAAAATATTCCACTCGTTCTTAAGTTTTACTGGGCTGAATTTGTACTCGAAGTCCCATGCTTCTGCATTATCTTGTTCCGTAATGAGTTGCTTCAGTCTTCTTTGGGCTTCAAACAAACCTTCTGGTCATGTCCGGGATCACAAATTTTATTTTTTCTTTGTAAACTTTTGCAATGTGCCCAATTGCATGATGGCATTTGAAGTTCTTGGCCCTTATAAAATCTTGCACTTCGCATAAGGACCAACCAGCCCATTCTGAGGATTTTTATTAAGATATTTTGTGCGGCCGGCGTCAATTCAATGACCCAATTGATCATCGCGGTCGTTGAGCACCTCCCAATATCTCGACTAGTATTCTTTTGAAATACAAGAAACTTCTTGAAACAATTTTTATGTTTTAAGCTTATTTGTATCTCATACCAATACAATCATGTAATATTTGCTTCCTAAATACAATTCTAATATTGGGGTACAAATAAGTTTAAGGGATTTACAAAAGATGGCGTAACTATATTAAATTGAATCGGGCCATCTTGTAACTATATATTCATGTTAACGCGTCATAATTTCCCTCTAAAATCAATCTATGTCATTTCGAAGTGTAAACAACATATTTTGTGTGCTCTAACCATGTCAACCTTTGAGCCAACAAAACACAATTTGCGGGAAGCGCTGCTTTTTTGTTTTAAATTAAAGAAAATTGCAGCTGATGAACATTAAGCAAAAAGGAAACATGCTCCCCCAATAAAAACATATGAGTACTGGTTCCTTCGTTTTAAAAGTGGCGATGTTGACACCAGTGACAAAGAACGCGAAGGGAGACCAGTAAAGTTTGCAGACGCTGAGTTGGAGGCATTATTGTGACTAAACAAGAGATTCAAAAACATCTCAAGACCATGGGTATGGAGCAAAACAGGGAAATTGGGTTCCGTATGAAGTTTTTCCACGAGGTAACAACTGCTCCAAAGACAACATCGGAAGTGATTTTTGCATCAAATCGTGACGAAGGACGAAAAGTGGCACAACTACAACAACCCATAAAGCACGATCAATCGTAGGGTAAGCCGGGTCATGCATCAACATCAACCATCAATCTCCAGCCTAACGAAATCAGCACTGAAGAACGTTATCAACAACAATTGATGTAATTAAGCCGAGCATTGAAGCTCAAAGGACTACAATATGCCAAAAGACATGACAAAGTAATCTTTCAGCACAACAACGCTCGGCCCCATGTTGCAAGAGTCGTCAAGGAAACTTTGGAGGCGGTTCAATCGGATGTCCTACCCCACCCAGCGTATTCACCAAACATTGTTCCTTCCGACTACCACTTGTTTTGGTCGCACTGAGAAAAAAGACTTGGAAAAATGAAAAAATGTACATATAAAATCAAAAAAAAATATACATATATATTTTAGGCAAAAAGTGTCGTTTCTAAAATTAAAAAAAAAAAATCTTTTAAATTTTCAAATAAGTTTATTAGCAAAGTTTGTTTATAAAATTAAAAAAATAGTTTTTAATTTTCAGAAATGGATGAATATGTGATCAAACAACTTCAAACGAAAACAATTATTTATAATATGATAAAGGCAGATCCCAACACTATTCTTCGACTAATTATTGATAACTGATAAGTATCAAGAATTATCAAATAAATTCACGCGAGTAGTTAATGTTGATGCAAAGATAAAATCCACTAATTGTCCGTGGATCAATTACGAAATTTGGATACTTACTCGTCAAAAGAATAATCTACTGAAGAGCATAAAAAAATATACAAGTAGAAACAATATAGATGATCGAATCAAAAGAACGTTAGAGGATAAATTACACAGCTTAAGTAAAAAAATTTACAAAGCAAAATATTGGGTTAAAAAAAAGTACCTTTCGAGTCCAACTATGGGCTATAGACCAATTCTCAGGTAAATCGATTAGTACGGTAAATTGAAATTTTAGTACAAATTACTTTTCAAATCGTACCAATTCTCTAGTAAACAATTTGTTGCGTAATATTCACAATCAACTTATTGAAAAACTAAGTAAAAATTTTAACAAATAAAACTGTTAATAAATATACAAGCGCATTTTATTTCACGGGAAATACTAGTGAATATAAAACAAAATTATTTCTAGAAACGTGGCCGCATTATTTTTATGATTTGTTTAGCAAAAACAAAAACCACTACTATTTACATTTTGTGTCTTCGCTCTACCCTAGTTTTTAGTACAGGGTTTCAATTTAACGCACACACAGCCTATATTTATTTTTTGAACTAATTGTAGACCACATGTCACAAATGTGAGGGTTACAAATTTACAATATATGACGTTAAAATAATTTTTATTTGGGGCCTATTTTTTTATTCAACCTGGGCAATTTTACTCCGCACACTATGTTTTTATTTGTGAACTGTGTTTACACCGAGCATACTCGGTTCTTTAAATTTTACTCTGAATAGAACGCCAGTGTACGAAGAGTATGCAAAGTAAAAAACAAATTATTACTCTATGCGCACTGGAACATTTGGCACTGCACAACCTGTGCTTGCGGATGTACAATACCCAGGGCATGCTCGGGTTTAATTAAAAAATAGACCTTTCTATAGCTTAAAGCCATGTATATGTGACAAAAAAAATATTACCGCCAAAAATTGTTTTTCTCAACTCTCTTTAGTATAAATTAAAGTCCAGTTGTCACAATCGTGACGGCTAAAATTTGGTCCTTTCGACATGCCATTTTCCGGGTTTTCGGAAAATATTCTTCGAAAATATTGTTCTTTCACTTCTAAAAAAACTAACATTTGTGTAATAATATCCGTTGTAAAAATATTATTTATGTGACAAGTTTCATCATGTCAAAAGGAGAAAAGTCAAGAGACCAAAAGTAATTGTTTTTAGTTATACAAAATTAGAATCAAATTCCAGTTTTTATATGTATATTCATTCATAGAATGTTAAGGCATAAATTTATCATACAAAAATTGAGTTTTATATTTGTTTAGTATTTAAATATTGTGATTAAAAATTCACTATCACGCATGTGCCACATAAACTTCCCGCCATACAATTTTTTTTGTTGTTTTTGCCAAAGGTAGATGGTTGATATAGATGCAAATGAGGTGCAGAGGTGAAATGTATACCTGAACATGTTATAAATGTATAAAATAAAGTTTATTTTACTTTTGATAGAACCTGATTTCTTAAGATAAATGTTCTCGGTGTTATTTCTTGATGAATACGATATCAGTTTGTCGGTTCATCTGGCCTCACATGAGACTGCATTGTAATATGAATAAACAATACGAATTAATTCAACAAAGAACAAAGGGCTGCCTTTTATATTTCGGGATTAGAGAACAAAAACAAATATTAATCATCGAAAATCGCTTTATTGTTTTTCAAAATATTCGCCATGAAAACCTATACACTTTTGCATGCGTTTGAACCAATTGTCGAAGCACGTTTTCCACTCTGATTGAGGTATCTCCAAAACATGCATTCTGAACGCAGCAACCGCTTCTTCAGGTGTCGAAAAACGTTGACCTCTCAGTTTATTTTTTACGTACGGGAATAAAAAGAAGTCATTTGGTGACAAGTCAGGACTATACGGCGGATGACTCATCAAATCGATGTTTTGAGTGCTCAAAAATGCAGTTGTTTGAGCCGATGTGTGAGAGCTCGCATTGTCGTGGTGAACAGTGATCCGTCTTCGGCAGTTGGTTTTCTTGATTTCTTGGAAGACAACTGGCAAACAAATGGTAGTGTACCACTCAGAATTGACTGTTCTGCGTTTTTCTAGTGGTACGGTTGCGACATGTCCATTTTTTCCGAAAAAACAGGCGATCATTTGCTTGCAAGTGCTTCGTGCGCGAACAACTTTTGTTGGATTGGGCTCATCTTTAGACACCCATACAGTCGACTGCTGTTTACTTTCGGGCTCATACGCGTAAATCCAAGATTCATCACCTGTCACTATGTCATAGGCGTGTTTTGAAGCACCGCGATCGTATTTTTTGAGTTTTTCTTTCGACCAGTCGACACGAGCCTTTTTTGAGCGATTGTCAAATTGTGTGGGATCCAACGCGAACAAATTTTTTTGACATTCAAATGTTTATGCAATATTGAATGTATGCTGGTCCCACTAATGCCTATAAGGTTGTCTCAATCTCACGATAAGTCACATGACGATCTTGCAATATCAGTTCGCGCACAGCATCAATGGTTTCCGGAACAACAACTGATTCTGGACGACCTTCACGAAATTCGTCTTGGAGTGAACTACGACCTCGATTGAATTCACCATACCATCAATAAACACTAGTCCTTGATGGAGCTTCATCACCAAAAATTGAATTAAGTTCATCCATGCACTCTTGCTGCCTAAAGGATGAAACACACCAAGAGCAGCGCAACATATTCCAAACAATCCACACTAGCGGCTGCGAATGGGTGTGCACATCAAGCAGCGCAGCAGTTTATTTTGTTTTAGTAGTAAAATGCACTTGTCTCAATTTTATTGAGGTTATGAGTAGCATCAAAGAGCAGTCTATTGAAGCTGCTGGGTGTGGAACCTATTGATGCCGCGACAGATGCAACTTCATTCAATATAATTTTTTTACATTTAAATTTTTCTATTAAAATTACAAAATATTTGATTTCTTTTATTGGAAATACGTATATTTCCACACGAGCTATGATCTTGTTACATTAAATAAGCGAATAAGGCAATATTTAAATTGGCTGCCCGCTGCTGCTGCCTGGTGTGTTTCATCCTTTAATCCACGTCGAAAGTTGAAAAAAATAATCGCACGAAAATGTTCACGATTTAGTTCCATTTTTTCGCTGAGATGTTGAGTTAATGAGTACTGTAAACAACACAAATAGCGCTCGAATGTCAAAACGTTCTGAGTATGTATAATCTCAAAAATGTCAAACTTTACGATAGAGCTGTCAGTTGCCAGATTGCAACACTAAGGTTGTCCAATCCCGAAATATAAAAGGCAACCCTTATGAAAAAGCCCACACCACACAAGTGTGAGGGTGGTTTTTCACAGAAAATCCAAATGTTTTTAAGGATAAAACTGCGGAACCTGGTTCATGGTGTTTTAAAGGTCAACTCACCAAAATTTCACAAATTAATGCGATTGTTTATTTATCGATGAGTTCAAGTAACTCTAAAATTGAGGGTCACGTTTGTGATAGTTGGGCGGTATGTTATACATTTATACAAAAAATTATATCTGATGATGGTTAGGTATATATTTATTATCACAATTCTACGGTCCGGGCTTTAGTTACATCAAAAGTTTTTTTTTGTTTTCTTTCATTAAATACTTCACATTTGTGATATCAGGACTCGAAAGGGATAACTTAGAATGTTCAACAACATCACTAGCTCAAGAGATTTATGAAAAAACTTTAATTTACTATTTGGTAGATTGAATTCGCCCAATAATAGTTTACACATTTGTGTTAATGATTTAGTTTTATTATTGATTATTTTGATTATTCCTTATTAGATTCACTTATCAGTGACAAGCAGTTTAATAAATTTAATACTATTAATAGCATTGAAAGTTCCATTTATTTTAATCCCACTTTCCTGGGTGAAATATTTAACTTAATTACTGAACTTGATAGCGATAAAGGTTGTGGGTTTGATAACATTTCTGTTGACATAGTTAAGAAAAACAGTAATATTTTCATAGCTATATTTTTTAATACTGTTATATCTTCAGGAATTTATCCTGATTGCTTGAAGGTAGCTAACGTTTTTATTATCTTTAAAAGTGGCAATAAACTAGACATCAACATCTACCGGCCTATTTCTAAGATATCTGTATTTGATAAATTACTAGAGAAAATCTTAAACAGAAGAATAATTGACTATCTTACAAAACATGATTTCTTCTACAGATATCAAAATGGATTTCGTAGTGGTGTCTGTACCGAAATTGCAATAACAGAAACAGTCGATATAATCAATGAAATATTAAATGAACAGTCGTATATGGGTGCACTATGTCCCGTTCCGGATCCGCTCGAAACGCGATATTTCAAAATGTGATATTTCAAAACGAGATATGACAAAACGAGATATGGTACAAAACGCAATATTTGAAAATGCGATATTTCAAAACGCGATATGGTACAAAATGTGATATGGTATAAAACGCGATATTTTAAAATGCGATATTTCAAAACGAGATATGGTACAAAACGCGATATTTAAAAACGCGATATGGTACAAAACGCCATATTTCGAAACGCGACATTTCATAACGCGATATGGTACAAAACGCGATAAGGTACAAAACGCGATATTTCAAAACGTGATATTTCAAAACGCGATATGGTACAGAATATGCGTTGCGAAGCGGGGGGAGCACAGTGACCCACTTGATACCGATCCTATATACTATCGTTCTTATCGATTTTTAAATTCCTATAAACTGAAATTAAATTTCCCCTTCACCGGCCTGAAATAACCCGATCCTAAACTCCCGTTTTGTACCATATCCCGTTTTGAAATATCGCGTTTTGAAATATCGCGTTTTGAAATATCGCGTTTTGTACCATATCGCGTTTTGTACCGTATATCGCGTTTTAAAATATCGCGTTTCAAATGGGACCCGTCTCGTTCATTAGCTTTTGATTGTACTGAGCATAAGAACTTTTTTTTATGTTTTATTCTATGCAAGCTGTTCTGGGACGTCCTACCTTACGCATTGCTTGCTGCCAAATCGAGGACGTACGGCGATAGGTCCGATTTTCGTAGAACCATCTGCACATTGCATTGATCCATGTCAGCCTATAGTGGGGGGCCCATGAGTTGTGCACTCAGACGGGGGGTCATAGTTGTGTTCATTTCCATCACCGATCGTAATCAGATGATTAAAAATCCTTTTTGTATCCTGCCCCTATCGGGATTCGAGCCCGGTACCTCTTGATCCAAACGCCAAAGCTTTAACCACTAGAGCATGAGATCTTACTGATTATTGTATAGCTAAGGCTTTCCGAGGTACGGCGTGTAATTTGCTTAAGAGTTATCTGGTTGATCGATATCATTATGTATTCATTAACGGAATATCTAGTGAACTTAAAAAAATTGTAACACGAGTACCACAGGGCAGTGTACTTGGTCCCGCTCTATTTACAATTTGTATTAATGATTTATGTAATTTAAAATTAAAGGGGAGCATTCGCCTTTTTGCCGATGACATATCTCTATTTTATAATACTAGAAACAATCTCCAGGACATGATTCAAACTGATTTAATAATTTTGAACGAGTATTTTACTACTAATATGCTTATATTAAATTTAAATAAAACAAAATTTACGATATACCGATCAGCTTATAAACAAGTTAATACGGATATTGTAATTAATGTATGATATCAAAGCGCCGAATGATGATGGGCCGAATGTCGAAGGGCCGAATTTCAAAGGGCCGAATGTGTCGAAGGGCCGAATGTCGAAAGGCCGAATGTCAAAGAGCCGAATGTCGAAGGGCCGAATGTGTCGAAGTTCCGAATGAGTCGAAAGGTCGATTTTTTTTTATTGTTTTTAGAAATATATTTTTTTATTTAATTTAATTATTTTGTTTATTTTTTGTACATATACCTATTATCAGCAGGCTGACCTCAGATGGCGCATGACAAAATTTTCCTTCACCAAAATTTATCGCTGACTGGATACGTGGAATTTCATGAATATCCAAAGATGAAAAATAGTAAAATACATAAATTCATAAGAAATTCATATGTTTAGTAAAAAAAAATTTGCAAAATATTCCATAAAACAACAAATTTAAAAAATTATATTTCTAAAAACAAAAAAAAATTCGGCCCTTCGACCCATTCGGCCCTTCGACATTCGGCCCTTTGGCACATTCAGCCCTTCGACAATCGGCCCTTCGACATTCGGCCCTTCCACACATTCGGCTCTTCGACCCATTCGGCCTTTCGACACATTTGGCCCTTCGACATTCGGCCCTTCGACAATCCGCCCTTCGGCATTCGGCTCTTTCTACCCATTCCGTAATTAATATTATGAATAATAATATAGAAATGGTAGTGTTAAAACACATTGCCAATCAAATATTTCGCGCTTCATTATATAGAAATAACTTGGAAAAATGAAAATTTATTATATCTTAATCTTTGTTTAAACTCTTCTTAATATTTACGATTTATTATTATAAACTTAAAATCCTAAAAAGTATGGAAATAATCAGATTAATCTTTAAAAATGTGTATATTATATGAAATTATTTGTAAATTTGTTATTATTTGTACATAAAAAGGTCTTGAGTTTCGGTAACCTCTTGAAAGGACATTAAATCCACTGGGGAACTGAAGTTCATTAAATAGAAATTATATGGAACTTATATACAGCTATTATTGTAATCAAAATTTGATTTATTATGTATACGTTAATCTGTATGAATGAAATAAAGAAATATAATAAAAAAAAAATATATTTTTCGGATATATAAAATAATTATTTATAATTTTAAAATATGTTTTTTTAATAATAAAAAGAAGATTTTCTAGTTTTAAAAGATTTATTTTAATTTCACCATATTTTGTTAGTAAATGTCACAATTACACAATCAAACTTTTGATAAATAAAATAATCCGAAAATTCATGTTAGTACTCAAGAGGATAATTCCTAAGAGCTCCCACGATGTTAACGATACACGGCTTATGTCATGAGATTTACCACGCTCAGCTCCTCTTGTTCTTCAATCGTCATTAAATTTTCTATAAACAAAAATACTGTTTTATTTTATGATGTAAATACACTTGCATTCATTTTTTTTAACTTGATACGGCATTACACATTTTTTTTAAATTGAAATCCAAATGGAACACTATTCAAATAATTAAATTAGCTATTAAATTTGATATTGCACAAAAAATAAATTTAATAAAATCTAACATATCATGTGCACGAGTACACTTTGATTAAATTTGTGACACGATTTTTTTTGTATTGCTATTCAAAAATGAACAACGGAACTTAGGAACTTAATAATTGTTTTTTTTTTTACAAAACGTAATTAAACGAAAAACGTAAAATGTTGTTCCATTATTATCAAACAAATGCAAAGAATCTTTTTTTAAAATTTATTATTCTCGTCAAATAAATATTTTCTTTAAATTTAAAAGGTTTATTTTTTTTTAATAATTTTACAAAATATTTTATTAACATCAAAAAATTTTTGATTAATTTTTAAAACTTTTATTTAATAACAAACAAATAACAAATTGTTAAATTCAAAAAGAATTTCAAACTTTTAGAAATTAAAAACTTTGTTTTTCAATTTTACAAATCAAAATTTTTCTCAGTGCGATGACTCATGGCCTGGCTGAGTAGCACTTCACTGCTTACGAAGAAGCCATAAATTGGGTCGATTCTTGGATCGCCTCAAAATACAACTACCTAAAGAATGGGAAGAAGTTGTACCTATAACGATGGACAATATTTTGAATAAAATACATTGTACGAATTTCTCTGAAGAAAGCTTCGAAATTATAAAGAAAAACGTCAAAACTTATTTGTACCCCCAATATATTTTGACATTTCAAATCTACCTGTAAGATCGATTATTTAAAAATGCATAGTTTTCTTTACAGATATTTCAGTTTTTGTTGTGGCTTGTAGTTTTTTTGGTGTCGGTCCTATTAAAAGATATTCAGCTCTGCGCTCAGCACAGTTTTGGGCGGAATGAAGCAATTTATAATTGATTTCAGGTATTAATATTCTCTTCTCGCCTCTTAGTGCTTTTTAGTGAATAAGTGCTCTGCTTCCTTTAAAATTACCCAAAAAGAAATATATTAGTGCACCTTCAAGCAGCGCTGATTGATATAAACCAATTTATATTACTGTCTTGTGCTCTAAAAGAAAAATCCGGAACATCTCTTCCTACCGGATCTGTATACAGTTATAACTTAAATTTAAATACATAACAATTTTATAAATAATAAAATATATCCACACTAACCTAATTATTGGTTTCGTCAGTGCCAAAGAACCGAAAATTTGGTAATTTCAAAGATTTTCCGCTAATGAAAACTAACTCTAATCAAATTTTCTCGACCCTATAGCCTATAATCAAATTCAATGAAAAAAATTATATAAAGTATTGGTATTTTTGAATTCTCACTATTTATAAAAAGGTTGAAAATCCATGATCTAACTCTATATTTATAAACTGGTACAATTATCACCGTTCAAATACAGAAAAAGAATCAAATCAAAATACCCCGAAGACTATCTATCGGATACATATATCCCTCTCAACTCTTCATAAAATCGAATCGAAAACATGTTGTAATGTAAAACTATGTTCTAGTTCGGTGTATGTTGTTGTGTCGCATCGCACGCAAATCGATTACGAAATATGGCACACAGAAAAATATCAAATGATAACTTTAATAAATGTATATTAGGGCACATATTAAATTCATACCTAGTGCCGCCTAATCATTTAGCAATATTGTAAACGATTAATTTACAAGAAATAGTGGTACGATCTAAACAACACGCATTGGATGGTACGCATGCGTATTATGTGCTTAGGAAAATCGTTTTTCCTCTCCGTTTTATATATTTTGTATCGAAAACGGTTTTATTTATTCATTTCCCAGCAGGGTGGTTACAAAAATTTATATAATACGTATTAATGATAGTTTAGTGAAGGGCAAGCACCATTATATATGCAATTAGAATTGTGCATCTATTATAAAATAGTTATTGAATGAGAAATCTTTATATTTATAAGGTGTGGGTTCTTACATCAAGGTGTATCAAATGGCAAATTTTATGTTTCCGAAGGTTACATAATTATAAAATTACTTTTATCAGATGAGTAAGCTTTTAATTTTTATAGGTTCGGTTTTAGACTTGGCAGAGATCACCCTATAAAACCATTATGATTAATACATTTAATTGTGAGCAAGCGCACTTCTTTTTCACGGTACGATTACCATTCGGTTTCTTTATTATTATTGTTACTACTATGTATATTACAATTTTTTGAGTTTTGCTTTTATTTTCTTACTTTAACTCATAACTTTACTTCTGAAGTAAGACACAAGTAATTGAATCGAATAACACAACAAGAAACCTTCATACAGATTCACATTTTTTTCGGTTTTTAAGTTACATTTTTTCACAATTATTATTTAGTTGTATTTTTTTATAGTTCAGTTCATAAAGTTTAGGTAGTGAAACCTAATAGTTTTTTAGTTTTAGTCTTCGTCATCGTTTATTAATACAAAGTTTTCTTTATGTATGTGCAAGAGAGTATTAAAATTTGACGTGATTTGTTGCAATTTATTTTCCGGTTGAAAGTTACCCAAAAAAAAAAACCACAAAGTGTTTTCTGTTTTGCTGTAAAGTTGGATACACAAAAGCTTTTGGTTCAAATCAATATATGTAGTGCTTAAATAAGAAGTGAAAATTTATACACAAAAAAAAATTAAAGTGAAGTAGAAAATTTGTTTAGTGTAACAATTAATATTAAGTGGAAAATATTGAATCCTAAATGGAATTACATTATTGCTGTTAGTTTGGAAAAATATTCTTATACACACACATTTATTAAAAAAACCATAAATAATCGAATTTATTAACCGTAAGTATTTGGTAATTTTAATTTATCACTATAACTAAAACTTGACCTCGTTCTTAAATTTCTCTTTTTATATTTATTGCTTGTATGCATTGCAATAATTCGAATAATAAATCCTAAACCAAAATGTAGGCAAATATATGTAGTAAGTAAATATAATTTTAATGTTTGTAATTTGTTAAAATTGTGTACGCTGCATAAAACTGTTTACCTATTACATAATACATAAAATCTGTTCGATTAAATCGTTCATATAAAAAAAATCGTTACTCTATAAAAACACCAAAATTATCATTTTCCGATAAACAGGAATGTTAACAGCATAATTCATCGATTGATGGATATTATGACGCCGATGTCAAAATAATTTCGAATAATTGAGTTTTTCCTGTTTTTTTCTCCATAACATATACTTTTCAACTCTGTTTAATATTTAATTGTATAAATTATGATTGGTCCCTTGGGAGGTAAAACCATGCTGAATATTTATTTTGATATTTTAAATATTTATGAGATTGCACCATATAAAAAAATAAATGTGACGTCATTTTTGGTATAGTTATTTGTTGAACTTGAGGGAAAACTACAAAACTACTTTGCGTAACGTGGACCTACTGAAAGAAAATTTTAAATAACATTTTTGGCAGAACACAATGAAATAATATTTAATTAAAGCAAATATCCTTAGGGCCGAATTTCGATACTTGTCTTAAAATAAATACTGGAGCGTATAAGAAATTCAAAAAGTTCAGAAAATCAATCATTCAGATATGTATTCCAAAAATAAATAAAATCATTAAACTTCCTGAAACATGTTAAATCTGTCGTGCAATTTTTATAAAGGGCGTAGTTTAAGATACAAATAAATATTTTAATTAAAAAACCTTAAATATTTTTATTTTATTATTAAATATAAATTTATTTATTTATGTTTATATTTTGATTAGAGAAATGGGATGGGAAAATTCTCACGTGCATAATTTAACGATGTGAAAAATTTGTTTGTGTAACTTAAATCTCTGTATATACACACGCACACACACAGATACACGTAAATAGGAAGTGGAGATTAAATTTGTTTGATTTACACATTTTTATGTAGAAATTTTAACATAATAGATTTGTAATGTAATATTGGGATTGAAATTAGATTGCATGATTTTGAAGGTAATTAGAGGATTAACTTACAACGTGTGAGTAAATTTTGTAAGAGTGAATAGAGAAAATTCAAGTTAAAATTTTCAATTGTTGTTTATTTAATAACGTTGATTAAAGCTATAAAATTATTAGCAACTGTAATGCCAATACTCGAGGGTCCGATGCCCTTTTTTTAGTCTTGGTTGCTATGCTATGCTGTTCGTTGCTTGGTAGCCTTCACCTATTTAATGGTATGGAAAGCACGTAATTTTAAAATAAAATTTTCTTTTCATTAAAATCTAAATAAAGCACATCGAAAACCTACTAAATTTAAGCACAAATACTATCGCAATAATAACTTGGATACAAGACCAATCATATTAGATAATTACTTAACAACTACATATATTTTATTTATTTATTGAAAGAAATCGGTACATGATTCTAAAAAGAAATTTGGCTCTAATTCAAAGACGATTGAATATTTTTCAAAGTGGTTTGATTTATTAGAAAGAGATATATTCAATTAAGTATATGGAACACAATTTCATTGGAATGACTTCCATGGCTGGCTTTACAGTACCCCCCAATCGGTCAATCCAATTTTTCAGAATATTTTGGATTGTATGAACTCCTATCTCATTAATAGCAACTTCGATTTGATCTTTCAAGTCTTGGATAGTCTCTGGATGGTTAGCGTAACACATATCCTTAAGGGGACCCCACAAAAAAGTCAAACAGAGTCAAGTCACAACTGCGTGGTGGCCAATTGGCATCTCCGTTACGGTTGATAATTCGATCTCCGAAGACAATGTACAAAAGACTGATTGTTGTGTGGCAAGTTGTGCCGTCCTGTTGAAACCAAATACCGTGCGTATTCTTCTCTTGAATTATGGGTAACAAAACCTCGTTTATCATGGCTCGGTCACTCAAAGA
The DNA here is from genome assembly GCA_932526605.1 of Nephrotoma flavescens. NCBI lineage: Eukaryota > Metazoa > Arthropoda > Insecta > Diptera > Tipulidae > Nephrotoma > Nephrotoma flavescens. Next base: position 324,154,829 of record OW052220.1, read on the forward strand.
AAAAACAACTTAAAAATAAAAAAAAACGTTTCGCTTTAAAAAATTTCATATACATATTATGTTTTCGAAGCAACAACGAAATATTTTTATTTGAAAATGATCATTTACAAATCGTATTTGTTTTTTTTTTTAATTGAAATGTGGAATTAAAAACAAACCAACTTTAAATTAAAGGTATTAATTTTTATTTTAAACCGGTTAACATATAGAAATGTATTGCTGAGGTTTCTATTTTAAGTGTTTAACTTTAATAGTGTTTTCTTTTAAATTTAAAACGCAACATTAATGATATGAATACGTTGACCACTTATGAATCTAAATGGAGAAAATTTCAATTCATAATTGTGTTCAATACTAATAACTGCGTTTTCACATGCGGTTTGAAAAAAATAGAAATATATGTATTTCCTCTCCTATTCCTATTCAAGTCATCAAAAACAAAAGAAGTCTTGTACTCGTAATATATATTTACGATCAAAAGTAGAAAACTAACTCCCCCCCCCCATTTTGAACCCCAGGGTCATTGTGTAAAAATGCACGTAAGACACAACCCTTATAAAAATGAGAACCTCCTCAAGTTCTTTTTTGACAGTTTGGTCACATATATTCTGTGGTTTGGTTTCGCACTGATAAAAAGTTGGTCTATTCATCTCATCAGGTTGCAACAACGAAACTGCAAAAATTAAAATCTTGCTTTGTACCTACAGTATAACACAAGAACATATCGATTTGGCGAATTATATCACCGGCTTAAGAACTTTGAAATTTGTGTAATGTTGTTTTGCGCATTTTTGAGGAGACAGCTGTTTCTATCAATGTTGACAAATATTTTGAAAAAAAAATTAACCAAAATGAATTGTATATAATTTTAAAATACTAAATTTTAGTTTGAATGTGATATAATTAGAAACTAAATGGTTTCTAATACATCAATTTTTTTAATAGTTCTTACTGATGAAGCCGTATTTTCAGTTCTTACTGATGAAGCCGTATTTTTGAATTAAAAATTTTATATATAAATTTTGTTTTTTTTTCTCAGTGTAACGCTCCCATTAGCTGTAAGGGCGGAGGAGTCTAGCTGAAGTAGCGGATCAAAAATGTTGCGGATGATCATTTTGCTTCAGCTCCTGCACTTTGTACGCCTTCATACCAAGGTCTTTATGGAAAATTCTCATCTCAGAGTTGATGTTGATGGATACTCAGACACATCCTGAGCAACAGCTTTAATGTTCTCGGCTAATTTGAAACTAAATGCACCCGCACGTGTTGGTTTCTCCAATAACAATCCAGTTTCCCGAACTCACAAACAAATTGATCCACAAATTGCATTGTATAGGTATTTCATTCCTACTGAATTTTCTACGTAAATTTTTCATAGTTTGGGTGCAAGACTCACCACAAAGCAAATTTTCAATATTTCCCACTTTTGTTCATGCGTAAAGCGATCCATTTCGTAAATGTCAAACATTAAACTAATTTTCTGTCATAACACTTGCGTCATTCGTAAAACACTCGAAATTACTAGTTGAAATTGCGAGCACAAAATGGGCCACCCGTTATAATAACATAATTCAGTAGTAAATAGAGATGAATCTCTAGAGATGTGCTTCAAGGCTTGTGCTTCATTAAACATTTTTTTTATTTCATTAATTGGTTCATATTCACCATAATTAGAATTCTTTATAGAAGTTCTAGTTTTAAAAAATCGTGATGCCTGGCCTGACTTATTTCTGAATACTTTCAATTCTATTGCAACTAAATTTGTCGTTGTGAATTACCAAGCATAAACCCATGTTGGAAATTAGATAGATGCCCAGGAATGCTATTTTTAAAACTTTTACAAGAATTACAAATAACTTCGGTAGCATTGTTCCTAACGGATTTGGACCCCAATTTTAGCTACTTTGAATTACATTACCGATTTATTATACAGTTCCCTATAGTGTATTAATCCAAAATTTGTTTTTGGCCGATCCGTCTTCCGTTGTTACGTTCAGTTAGTTTTGTCATCTAAAGGAGGTGCTTGAAATTTTCATCGTTACAATAACCCCGTTGCACACATACATTCAAATATACAAATGCACTACATCTTACTGAGCTGAAGAGCTCATGTGTTTCAGCAACTTCTCATTACTGCCTAATCCTAAAAACTATCATTTTCGCCATCATGGCCATTATTTCGAAATTTCATCATACTGCCCCTACGCCACATATACGTTTTCAAGGTTTTTAGAATTTTTTATGTTATAGTGGGAATAATTCTGTGGCTCGCGCACGCTATAATCTTGATCGAATAAAATCTTTTTGAAGCGTATTCCAAAGTTTAGATTAGATCTACGGACAAATTTCTTTAATATAATTGCATCAATAATTTTTAACAATTTACCGTTGGACATTCGAAGGTGCATGAAACTATTTTATTAATTTTAATTGTAAATTAAATTGTTTTTATTTTCTAAAATAGGAGTTAAATATTTTATTGTAATTTAGAATCAGGAAACCAGTCACGTCATCTATTTGATCCAATGGTTCACCACTTATCTTACCATGTAAATTTTCTTAGTTTTAATAATGCTAGTATTTAATTTATAATAAAAATAATCTTGGTAATGAATAAAAAAAAAAATCTTCACAAATCTTCACACAAACGCGAAATTTAAGAACTGAGCTACATCATAGTTTTACCGAAATTTTGCTCAGTTTGGCCCATTCATTAAAAAGTTTTGCCAATCCTCCAAAAAAGGCTAAACAAATGAATGAAATTATCGCCTGCACTCCCAAATAGAATTTAAAGAAATGTTGTACAAAGAACTCCCAAGTGTCAATTTTGAAAAACTGTTTTTTGAATTTTGAGCACCAAATAATTGGTTTGGCCAACCTTTGTATGGAATAATAAAATTTAACGTAAACGTTTGATTTAAAATTCAAGAAAGTTAATTAGCCAAAAATCCAAAAACTCCAAAATTGAAGTTCCGGAAATCAAAATCCCGGAAACAAAAATCGTGGAAATAAAATTGTGGATTCCAAGATTGTAGATAGTTCGTTTTCATAGCTGATTGGGATGAAGCTCAGTTTGTTTTTTTTTTCAATGAAAAATTGAATTTTAATATCAGCTTAAAATGCATATTTGAAAAATTGACAATTTGATTTTAAGCTATTGGGATAAACAACAATGACAGAATTTGACTATTTTTTATCTGATTAGGATATATTCGACATGAATGGAAAAAATGGGTTCTCAATATGAGTTCCTGCTAGTTCTAAAAATAAACCAATTAAAATGGAAGTTAGATGAGGCTGAGTTTGGTGCATATAATGAAAAATGAATTGAAATTCGTAGAAATTCCACAAAAGTTTATGTAGATATTTTATCGCACACATCTTTATGGCTGGGCAAAACTAATTATTAGGTGGACAAAACACGTGATTGATGAACACAGGTGGACAATTCTAAATAATAACTCTTTTACTTATATTTACAATTAGCAGTGATTTATAAACCTTCATATAATTTAAAAATAAATTTTAAATGACTCTTTAACAACGTTACGACCTACAGTAGTAGATAACCTTTCTTTGAATTTTGGTTCAGTGCGAAAATAGCTCACGATGCCACATTTCGCCGAATTCTACATTCGAAAACATTCCGAAAAATTACCGAACATATAGAGTTTAGTTCATAAAAATATTATTTACATCTATCAAAATGTGGTTTCAAATAGTTTGTATTTAACTTTTGATAAATTATGCATAGTAAATTTAGAAGTATTTGGAAGCAAACAATTTTTAGTAAAAAAAAATCTTAAAAGGAGTTTTTTACTTCCAAAAGATGTATACCGGGTGAGTTTTTTAAGTTGAAACTTTCAAATATCTCGGAAAATAAGCCTTCTACGATAAAAATGACCATGATCAAAATTTAATCATTCTGGAGGGGAAATACATTAGTGCTAAAATTAGGACCCCCGCCCCTGTTTGTAAGGGGGGTGGGGGGCAACTTGTCAACTACGATAGGAAACCCCTATTTTTTTTCTAAAAGTACGTAGGATTTTCTTGAAACATTTTTTTCGATTCATGATAGATGGCGCTGTAATAGGCGATATTAAATTTTGCAACATTATGCATACGATTCTGCAATATGTTGGATTAAAATTAACACGTTTTCAATGTAAATATACATACTTGAAATTAGTTTTAAACAAATTGTATTTCTTGAGGTTCAATCACGCCGCACCACACCGCGTCAAGCCGTTTTTACGGATTGTCAAACACAATATTTCTGCGCGGTTTCGAAAAATTAATCCAATTAATTCTGTATAAAATTTATCTTCGATATTAAATTCCTTTGAATTGTGCGCCGCTATCTTTTCTTTTTATATCCAAGTAATTTTTATTGGCTTTGTTATATAGCTCTGGAAGGCGTTTAATTTTTTCAATGAATTCCACAATTCTAAATTCCATTTTTAAAATAATGTTATTTTTTGTCACTGGTAATATTGGAAATAAGTTTCTTGTATGCCTGTCAAAAAATTTATTAGGTTATGTTATCCGAAAAAGTAGAAAGTTGGTCTATCTCTTCCGCACGTACCGTTCCGCGCCGACCATTGTGTTTGCATATCCGTTTTACGATTTAAATCACATGTAATGTGACATTTTCTACTTTGACAGATTAACGAAACGGAGCGGTGCGGTGTCATTGTGATTGAACCTTAAAATTTAAAAAAAAAAACTACTTTTAGACTAACACAAGAACAACGACGGCGATGATTTTGCATAAGAACATGCGACTAAATTTGTATTCAAATTTTAAAAATATCGATTTATTTCAAAGATTATTTCGAAGCATTCCTAGTGTACACATTAAGCTATCATCTAAATGGTTTGTTTGACCGCAACATTTATCTCGTATGCCCTCATATTTAGATGGAAAGCAGATGGGAAGAAGCAAGTGGTCTCTGACGATGTAAAGATACGATAAATTATCAAAACTATATGTAGATCAGATAATTTACAGCTTTCATTGTTACATTTCGAACCGATAAACGATTTGTTTTCTTAATTATTCGAATAAAAATTAATTCGGGAAAATTTATGGTTGGTTGGACGACCTTTTTAAAAGGCACATATCACATCAATTCAATATCCAAATTTTCTTACATCCCAAAAGCTAAACGTTACCCTCGTAAGTTCTAAAGTGTGGTTCAGCATTATTGAAGAGTAAAGATTACATCAAATTATAAGGATGTGCCATATATGTTCATTGGACGAATAAATAAATTTTTAGTTCATTTCTATGAATGATTTCTATGAAATATAAAAATTTTCATACCAGCATAAAAAATTGTTCGGATTTGGATTTTCTTTTTGGCATTTCTTTCAGTTCTGTAATTCTGTAAATCTTTACCATTGGGATTATACGTACTCGTATGAAATAAAATATTAATTTAATAATAATTATTTAAAGCCAAGATAATCTTACTGTGTATATTGGTGGCTTGTAAAATAGTATAATATACAACAACAAAATACAAATTTGCACATTTTACAAGGAAGTATAATCCCAGATTTAATTCATACGTAGTTATGTTTTGCTGTACTTCTGGTATATTCATAATTTATGATGAGATGACAGAGACCAAGTGAAATAATTCTGTGAAAATGGATTACTAAAAATAAATAAATTCTGATGGAATTTCTACCGGGTATTAGTACTATAATTGTCCACCACTCCTCTTTGTATAAATGAAATATGCCAATGTGTGTTTTAGTTAGAATACAGGTCCACATTATTATATCAGTTAAGCGTGGGTCAAGTACCCTGAACTTTTTTAAAGATACCAGTTTTTATATATTTAAAACAGGAAATGGAAAACTGACGAAAGAAAACTTCCAAAAATATAATGGACGTCGTTTAATAATGAGAACAATTGTCAAATTAGTGGTTTAGAATAGCGCTCTCTTTTGGCTAGTAATCAACGGTTTGATATTTGACAAATAAATACTACTTCAATACGCTATACTATACTGAAGATGGTGTAGTATAGATATCTTAAAAACTGAGGACTGCACATGTTTCTCTTACAAATTGGCCACATGTTCTTTAAAATTTAGTTGGGAATCCAAGTTCAAATCTAAATATTTGAATAAGTTTACGCTTTCAATATGTACACAAAGTGTATTACAGATACTCTTTACAAGCCAGTGAATAAACAGTCAAAGAATACGGGTCTCGGATGACACAACTCGCTTCGGCGCTTGGACCGGGAGGTGCTGGGTTCGAATCCCATCAGAGGCTTAGATGCAAGTCGAATTTTCATCATCGATTACAATCGGTGATGTTAATAAACACAACTAAGACCCTCTGATGGAGTGCAGAATTCACCCACCGTCCATGTCAATGTACAGGTTGACATGGAGCTTGCAATGTGCAGGTGGTATACTGTAGTTGTGTGAGTAGGTGAATGGGTTAATTAATGATGTAGCGTGAATGCGTGATATCACAATGGGCCAAAAATGGCCTAAGTGTCAACCACTGAAATCTATGTCTATCTTTAACAGCACATTTTTGCATAGAAATGCCGTACCTTCAGCAAAAGCCCGAAGTCTACCACACAAATTAAGATCAAAAATCGAATTATAAGAGGTTGAACCCAATTATAAAGATAAGACCACCTTATCCAAAGAATATATTCTTTCAAAATAATTCAACAATCTCAGTTTAATTTTTTATCGAAAATATTCGAAAAACTATTTGACATCGAAAATGGGCGGTGTTGTAAAGATCCACACTTATGGAGTGGTTAAAAATGCAATTTATTAATTTATCTGAAAACCGTCTATTTGCCAGGCATAAATTAAAAATAAATTCTAGTATATGGGTAACACTGACAATAACAATTATTACCAGTGAATTTGAAATCCTACCACCTTTACAAGAACTGGAATTATTCAATTCATTAATTGCTGACACTATTTTATATTTACTAATTCATTAGAAAAAAACTTCACTCCAGTCGCTAGTGCAAGGCTCCTGATTTCATGTTCTGCAAGCACTTGCTCTGTTCGGGATTCTGTATAAAAAAGAAAAATACCTATCTGCATCCTGTGTCTCACCCTGTAATACATCAAACAAAAACAACCAGCAAACGAAAAACTAAGAATAAGATTAATTTATGTAATTAAATATTTTCAGTATGTATTAACTTACCATTTTGCACGCATCTAAATGTATTCCTAAAGTTAAATTATTTATGTAATTACTTTTCATCATTCAATTATCGCAATTTAGTTTATATAATTTCTAATTCATACTTATTTCATCAAAATGTGTAAACATTCATCCATTTTGTTCGAAATGTCATATTTATCGCGAAACAGTAAACCAAGAATGTACCAAAAGATTTGGTTGCGTACATTCATGTTTGTGCGATGAGTTCGTAATTCTTGGTAAACATGCGAACTAACATGAAATTTTGACAAATGGACGAATGGAAAAAATTTTGTAGTCAGTCATTCGGTGCGCTTCAACTTAAAAATATATTTTATAAACGTAAATAAAATTAAAAATAATAATGTTTATTATTTAAAAATGAAAAGTGCAAATACACCACAACAGGGAAAAGCTCACAAGGCCGCTTGCTCTAGCGAAATTTAAATCAAACAAGCGGATAGCCCCTATAACATGCTCTATGTATGATCTTCTCTAAATCCAAAGAGATCCAGTATAAAACTTTTAAGAATTTGTGATTCGAATGGATGATTCGAGATAATACCGAAAACAATCCCACCATAATTTCCAAATATCCACTCCATACTTAAAGCACTTATTAATTCACTTTACACAGTACTCAATTACTTTCAATCACCTAACTATAAATTCGTTTTGTTCATCATTAGAAAATTTTTCGCATTTTCACTATTTACTTTCTCTTTTAATCAATCGCGTAACAAATCGCGTAACAATTATGACTAACTAACTGCGTTCATCTTTCTACTACTTATGTACAGTACTCCCAACACTTTTACAGTTCGCCTTTCACGACCTACCTTACGCAGTACCCAAATCGAGGACGTACCACTACAGGTCCGATTTACGTTGAACCATTTGTGTAATTGCATTGATCCATGTCACCCTGTAGTATTAATATTGAAAATGGGTCCGCCCATGAATTCTGCACTCCGACGTGAAGTGTGTTCCATTTCATCATCGATCGTAATCAGATGATGAAGAATCCCCCCGTTTGCATCCTGTCTCTATCGGGAATCGGGATTCGCACCCGATACCTTACGATCCAAACGAAATAAGCTTTAACCATTGCACTGTTTGGTCAGTTAGTTGGTAGATTTCTTGCGAACAGGACTATACGTAGATGGAAGTCGTTAGAGATTTCTTTTATTGAACGACATCTATCTCAAAAACTGGCATTTTTGATTTTAAGCCCTTGTTGTGTGTACCATTCACGCTTCGTTTTATTCTGCAGAATCAGTTGTAGTATTTCCTTGCAACTTTGTTGTCATTGTGTGACTGCTTGGATGATCGAGGGAGGTTTCGTGCTTTACGTGTGTGATCCTTTTCTTAAATTGAAGTTAGTGAATTAGTGAAGCCAGCCATGTGTTTCTAATTTTACATTTATTTTTACCTAGATTTACCGATGGAACAGCATTTATCAGCAAGTGGGTGTACCTATTCATCTTAAAGTGCTCAGAATCGATGTTGGCGCAGCGTTTCGTCGTAATATGATCCTTGAAAAATGCATTTTTGAAACGAAAATTTGGTCGACTTATGTGCCCGTAACTGTATGCGGGCCTGTAGTTACAGAGTACCTGGTAGTAAGACACTATATACGCATCGACTGGTGTGCCCCATACACTCTAAAGGAAATATACCGCGGCTATACAGAAAATATCATGTCAGGTTATTTCTTAATATTCTTTCTTTTTACATACGACTTCAATCTTCGATTTTTTCGTGTCGCGTGGTCTTTTGTGCGATAAAAATAGGAATGAATGAAATTAAAAATAAAATTTTTCTTTATGTGTGTTGACCGATGTACGCCCTAGGAACATGAGAATATGTATTTAAATTATTAAAGACAAATCATTCATTATTCGCTATATGTAGAGTAGGTGGATGAGAACGTAGCTCTCTGAAGTGTTCTCTAATCTTTAATTTTTGTGTCTTCGACCAACTGCCAGACATGCGTAACGTTGTACCATATACTAGTTCAGCCGAAGTATAATTAAAGTCTTTGTTGCGAAATACCGTGCGAAGTTCCAACAAAATTGTGGCTGTAGAACGTGTCCAGTCAATCTTTCAATAGTTAAACCCATTTGCCTTGGCATTATAGCTATTTGTTCTCCTTCTTTCGAAACCTAATAATGTGGATAGTTCCGAGAATACTTCTTATTTAAAGTGGGAACCTTGGTCAGGTACAACTGTCTCAGGAACACCGAAAGGAACAATCCACCCATTTATTACCGCTTATGTGACCGTTTCGACTCGTATATCGGTCACAGGTGCAGTTTCCGGCCACCGTGTGGCGCAATCAATCATCATTGCAACGCAATAGCGTGGACAATCGGAGAAGGGAAGAGGCAATAAAATATGGTTAAATGAACCTATGTAAATCTCTAAGATGCGAGCGGACTAGAGCACTCTTTACACGTTTAGTAGTTTTTCGACTTTTGGCAATCTAAACAGCATTGAGCCGTTCTACGCACTTCGTTGTTACTGCGGGCCAAATAAATTTCTCAGCAATCATGTTTGTGGCTGCGGAACATCCCGGACGAGCCAAGTTGTGAATTAACTTGAAAACATTTTGGAAATGTGTTCGGCACGTATACTACAGGCGATTTATACCCGTTCAGGTTTTACATATAATATACCTCTAGCGGAACTTCGTAATGGAACTATTTCAAACGTAAACAGTGTAAAGTTTGCTAAATTAAGTACCGAAAGTGTTTGATAGCGAAATCGGGTGCCGAAAGGTCATGATCATAAGCGCTATAACGCTGTTGCGTGTCTGTTAATCTGACCGTAAAAACTAAGCGACTGCCAATGTCCCAAGGCGTCTTGTTTTAGACTGCGGTACCACATGTTTCTATAGCATGTGAAACCGAAAGCTCGATTTGAGGAAACCTGTGTAATCTCGTTAAACAAATGAAGAAGAGGTATTATCTCAGGAGCTACCGAATTAGAATCAATCGAGGTAAGACTTCAGAAATTCAATAAAGTGTGGAAATCGATGTAAAAGGCTCCACCAGACGCTTCTGTTTAAGATGAACTAGCAGACAATACGTCCTGTTGAGGAAGTCTGCCCTAATTATTGGCGTCGATTTTTGATTAAGACGATTTATCAAATATCATTAGAAAACATTTTGTTTGGTTGTCAGAACACGTCTCCAAATGTGATCAAGTTAATTAATTTTTTGGATACCATTTACATGCAGGCATGCATTTCGTTACTTTATCATCAAAACGATAATGATACTAACAAATACCATTTTTAACGGTTACGCGTGGTCACGAATTTGAATGGTTTCTAAAACGGGAGTATGAGCTGCTAAACAGACGTTCAGCAAAACTTGATTGTTTTTATACCACCTGGATTAATTCGTTGATCGGGGCCAGTAAATTCAAATTCCAGTTCTCCGATCTTTCGAAATTCGATTGAGTTGTAGAACATTTTGAATATTCTTACTACCACAGGAAACCTCCATATGTCTAGATTCAGCGCACAGGCTTCCAAGACTCTGTCAGCTAATTGGGTCATTTGTTTTAAAACGTCTAAATGCCCAGCCAAAACCGTTTGTACCTTATAATTATAACATAAGAATATTAATTTTATTTTAATTTATTAAATCATTAATTTATGTATTGATTTTATTAAATTAAATTAAATTAATTTTTAATAATCCGCCTTATACAATGGCGGAGTGGCTTGTGTGGCATCATGGTGTAAAGCGATGCGAAAAATTAAATTAATTTTTGTTAAAAAAATTTATTCGTTTTGCTTTGGTTTCGTATTATTCGTGCTACTTTTGTTTTCATTTTGTACTGCTCGTTGTGGTGTTTTCGTCTTGCGTGTATATGAACATCTGCTGATGCATTTGCTCTGTTTGCACGTAAAGAGTGGAGTGACGAATGCTGAGTTAGCGATGAGTTTGCGTGATGTTACGTATACGATATGTTGGTTTAAATATTCTAACCGTTACAACCTTTGTGGATAATTTTGCATCCCCCAATACTTGCCGGGGTTCTATCGGAAAAGGATTTGCGACAGTAGCCTGCATTTCACGATGGAGCTGAGATGGCTACTTAGTGTAATCAAGCAGTCGATCAGCCTCGCGCTCGGGCTATTAATGCCTGTTTCCGTAGGTCATACGGGTTCGATCCAGGGATTTTTCTTATGATCTCTGGTACTGTCCGGGCCAACTCCGGGTGCGTTGGTTACCCAAAACAATTTTTGCAAACATGTTGGAAAATTTTGAGGTGGCCATATAACTCCTCTGAGACATATACGTTCAGAAAAGATATGCTGATTCGTTTGCATATATGCATCTGGAATCCGTTTCGAATAGATAAAATACAACCATTTTCCAGGTATCATTTATGTAATTTCCTCAAACATTTGAGAGATACAATTTCCGCTCATGAGAAAGAAAGTGAAGAGCAATATAACGAGATAATTGATCGTTAATAAAAATGTGAAAATGTAAATTTGTGAGAAACGATTAATCGCAATGTCATTGACACCACTTGAATTCGATATAGTATAAGCCATCGATTTAATTAGTTCCATATTTAAGTTCACCTGTTAAATGTCCAAAAACATATCAATTTTCAAAGTTTAAGCTCAATTAACCAATTTCCATCAAATTCGTATCGGTAATAAATGTAACGCATGTAAATAATATTTTCATATTTTCTATAAAGTTCTCAGATTAATTAAAATTTCCCACGACACATTTAACAAGCAATGTCCCCCTAATAATAATTCATATGGTTCTTATATGAACTACTTACTTATAAATAAGCATAGTGTTTAAAATTTTATTATTTGATTGAATTGCGATCAAAAACGGTTGGTTGCATTACATGCGAGTGTATATGACCTTTGTTTATATATTTCTGATCACCACACTGCAGTAGTTTCGTCATCAGATATGTTTTGCATAATCTTCCTTGTCAAAACCATTAACCATACGATATACCATATGGTTGTTTATTATAATTCGGGTTGGTAGGTATATTAAAGGGTGGTTTATGGTCGTCATGTGAAAATTTAAGTATTATCATTTATAATTTTTTGATATGAATGTGATCGAACGAAATTTGCAAGTCGTCGATCGAAAAAATTCCCATACGGAATGTTCAGGTAGTTTTTTAAAATCTTCATCGTTACGAGGATAATTTATATTTTCTTGTACCACTTATTTTTTATACCTAATTCCGGAGATGAAATTTATCCGTATTATACCTATATAATTTTTAAGGGTAGATTATTTCAATACGAGTTTAATTTTTTTTTTTTTTTGTGGGAATTTATGATCTGTGATTATGATGTACATTGTTCGTCGATATTGAAATAATATCGTAGTAGTCGTCGTCACCGTCGTCGTCATGGTGTGTTGTATGCATAATTAATGGATGGACGACGTTATACTCCAGTAACGATTATTATATAAATAGGATTTTCCGTAACAATATGCGAGTACATATTGTATTGTAATGATGAAGTACATTGAACCCAAAATTCCCTTCCCAATTCAACTCATTGCTTGTAATTATAAAATTTTATAAAATAAGATGTGTGGTTTACTGATGTTATCATCTAAAGAAATACAATTAAGAAACCAATGATCATTGATCACGCTTCGATCGACCTTCTACCCACACAATATATTCCTATCCAAAAAAGTTTTGAAGCCACAGATATAAAATAATATAGATGATGTGATTAATACAGGTATATACATACACAAAAATAAAGTGGCCATTAATACATCGACATGTTTTATATATAATTTTATACCTGTCTGCGCCATTTTAATTTAATTTTGATTTTTGTGAAGTAAATATAAATACATTAATTCTGCATTATCAATATATCGAACAGTGTGTTTGTTAATATGTATGGTTTAGTATATAGATAAACTGCTTATCATTTCTATTGGATTATAACATGTGTGTGGTTTAAATTTCCGTTATCATTAAATATTAATAATCTTGGTGCACAGTACATTCGTGCCAGATTATAGACGTTTTAGTTAACACCCTATGCAAAATTCTATCTATTTTTTAAAATAAACGTATTCACTAATACATGCGGATCAAACATGTGGTTGATCAAATAGTGCAATACAAATCCAACGGACAAAGGAGGGAAGCAATTAAGTTTTGTATGTATTAAAGTGAGACGACTATATATTGTGTATAGTTTTTATAGTGGTGTGCGATAATAAAAAAATATGAATGGCATTTTTCACTGTGGGAATGATCATTCATTCTAGTGTGTAACAGAATAGCGTTATTATCCGACGGTTTGAGTTTGAGTGGAGCAGACCGATCGATGGTTATTGTTTTGTGATTTTTTTTTTACATTTTAAAAACATAATACCATACTGTTTTTGGGATCATTACTCTATAATTATTATGATTGTGAATATTAAAATTAATTGTGTGTAAGTGAAAAAAAAAAAAATAGTGAAATTACAAAAGTGAAATTGGAAATGATTAGGTGAATTATTATTATTGTTGGATCTATTCGTGTGTTAACTACAAAGTGAGGAAATTGTGTTTACCTAGAATATTATTGTATATCGCTAAAGTGGATATAAGTTGTTTATAACAAAAAAAAACTAAATGGATAAATTTATCTCAAATATTCAACACGAATAGCAAAATAAAATAGCATAAATTATTCAAGGTCTGAATTTATAATTTTCCATTTTATAATATTAAGTATTTTTTTTTTACATACTAGTGTTTATTTATATTTTTATTTCGAAAACTAAAATATCAACCAAACCGTAGCAAAGTCACGATAAAAATATTCTGCAATCAATCTTTGACGTAAGCAATCCATTTTCTTGTAACTATTTCGTAAAAGAAAATAAATTTTGCTTTCAATTTTTAATAAGATTTCGCAAGAATTTTATACGATGTTTTGGATAACCGGTTCTTTCTTTATCCACAATATTTATTATATGCTTGTATTAGTTAAATAGTTTTGGGTGTGTTTGTGTATACCGTATGTGATATGTGTTTATTCTACTGTATGGATTTTAATTTCATTCCCCACACGACGATCGTTTTTTACATATTTTGCATGGCGATCGTATACAAACAAGTCGAAATGATGTCACAAAAATGAAATTTTGTTGTGTAGATTTTTTCAATAATCGCGTTGAACTCGCTCACATACGATAATGTATGTATGTACAACAATTTCTATGGAATTTTGAATGATTCCGCGGTATGGATTCTTGTTTTGTTTATTTTTTGGGGGTTTTCGCTAAAAAAAATTATCAACATAGCGATATTTGCTGATCATCGACATTGTTGGTACACATAAATTCGATTCATTATTATAAGGTAAAATGATGTAAGCTATATGAATCAGTTAAACTTGGAATTTTGGTCAACCCACTGTTATGGCCGATGAATCTTCAAATAATCACTGCTTGCTCACCGTGGGAGTAACTAGAAATGTCTAACTTTTATAAGCGCTATAACGTTTAATTTTTGCGTTAATTGCCATCAGGCCATCACTATCAAAGTATTTTGTATCCGATGTCCATCAAAAATCAATTCCAATAAACAAAAAAGTTTTATTGGCAAACCATCAATTTTTATTAGCAATAGGTGACAACTACGCTTGGCTAGAAAAATTGTGTTGACCCAAAAAATGTTTTTCATAAGTATACGATTTATAGAATAAACTTGCTTTTGGCACACCGATTAGAGAGGAATGTGGATTTAATGTTAGTTGTAGGTACAAACAAAAAATCATTTTAAAGTTTAAAGTCTGCAATATTGAATTTAATTTTTATAAAGTGAACTCATAAGCTAACAAAGTCGAAGCAAATAACAATAATCGCTTGCCTAGTACACGGAACACTAAGTGTTGATTGTTTCAAGACGTTATATTTTTAACATTCGTGATCATCGGTCCATCGAACTATTATTGCATTCTTTTATAAATAAATATTGATAACAACATTCTTTATCATTGTGTAATGAACGGTGCTTAAGTAAATATGATAGATACAGAACAATAAAATGGTCAGGGATAAAAGGAAAACAAAATCATCGGGCTGTTGACAATATTCGTTGTAAACTAGACGATGTGACTTACAAAAGTTCAACCCGTTATTTAAAGGAGATCTAATGTTTTTAGGTGTTTCCAATGACCAATGAAGGTGAGAGATGAACACACTTATCCGTTGTTGATGGTTTAGTTAGACTTGCTGCTGAATCAGATATTAATCTAAATTGTGATTTTGATATTATTATCAGAGACTTTCAACCTTTTCTGAAATACCTGAGTGCTTAATCACACTTTCAAGGTCATTTATCGACAGGGTGGAAAGTATTGGTCCCAAATGACTGCAATTAAACGCGAAACCAACAACTTTGTTCAGTATTTTATACAAAGATCTCCATGTAAAAGCTTACAAAATACAGTTAAACAAGAATTAAAGACAAATGACCGCGCATTACGTCGGCAATTCGTTAATTGGGCCATAGAAAAACAAGAAGTAAACGAGAATTTTTTTAAGCAAATTATATTCTCCAGTAACAGTATTAATCGATCTTTTGAAAGAGAAATTTAATAATCGAATAATTTTTCGAAGAACAGACGTGAATTATGCGGATAGTCCTCAAACTGTTTAACACTTCAAAGAAAACATCATCGAGCAAACATCACTAATTGAACCATCATTTTACGGAAAAGTTATTAAAAATTTTGGTAAAAGTTTGTCAGCCAATCTGTGGCCGAGAATCCAGGAACTTCCATTCGGCGTCGTCGTCAAGAGAATTAAACATTTCCAGAAGCATTATATGCATCGAATTTTGGTAAAAGATCTGCATTTGCACACGTACAAGGTTCAATTGGTACAAGCAACCAAGCCAAGGGACCATGCGCACCGCCGTGAATTTGCTGATTGGGTGTTATCAAATTGCTGAATAACCTGTTTTTCTGTTCAATTTGGAATGAGAGCAACTTTTGGAGTAGCTGTACTGGGTCTGCGAACTTCATCACTGTTTCTGATAATTCAGTTTTAAAGTCAATCCAATACGTCTTTTGTAGCCAAGGATGGCCAAATTACATATGACTCAGTAATGGAAATACTAATTACGAATTACTTTGATTCAGGTAATTGAAATTTAAAGTACAATAATTGTACATTATACATTTCATGTGATTAATAGAAACACAAAATAAAAATTACAATTACAATTTTCGTTGGTAGAATTGTAATTAAATTACAATTACAAATTAATTTACTCCAAAATTAAATTTAAATGCTATTATTTTGTTATAACTTCTTCTTGTAATTCAGAACTCACTGACAGTCAAGTGCCAGCCCCGGTGATATTACTGATTCATAATCGAGATCAAAAACCCGTTATAAAATTATAAAATTTATGTATGTGCATCTTTTTCTAATTTACCGTGGTTTTAGATGACAATAGCCGTGTTTTTTTATTAGCGCCCGATAGATGTATCCGGAGCAGCCAATTTTCTATGTCAAAACTTATATTTACGCGCGCTTTATTTGCATATAGTTAATTTATTTAACTGTAAAGTTAGATTTTTCATTCAACTTTTTAGTTAAAAATCGAAAAAAAAAAATATTTTGCTCTAGGGATAGGGCTTGAATAATAAAACACGGCTAATTACTACGGACGTGGTTTCAGACTACATTTCGTTAAATAAAAACCCCAATAAACCAAACAACATGAATTCGTATCGAAAAGCGGTAAATTAGAAATCTTTATTGTACACACATAGCTAATTTGTAATTTTTATAGAATATAATTTTATGTAATGGAAATACCAAATACAGTAACCGAAAAATATTATAATTAAACTATCAAATACGACGTCTATAATTAAAGTAATCAAAATACTAATTATAAATTACATATTGGAAATATAAGTAAGTTAACTACGTAATTTAAGTATTGAATTAAATGTATTTATTAATGCCCACCCTTGCTTGTAGCACGCTGTTTTTTGATTTGTCACATTTTTAATGCAACTACTTCTACAATAGTCAGGCATTTGCCGTATAGTCACATCTAGCTTATGATAAAAGACCCTTATGCACCACTTTTTATAGCGTATTTTCATTTTATAGTGTCGTAAATTTGCGTCCTACAGATCTACACCTTCCATACATTTTTAATATTTTCATAATTAAAGCGCATATCACGTTGATGCTACCATCATTATTTTTTCCTTGTGACAACAAGTGTATGGGATTCTTACACACAAACGTAGACATGAGCCATAATTTTTGTATCTTCCTTCTATAATTATCTATAATTATTAGCTACGTTATTAAAAAACAAGCCTCTCCGCTAAACTATTTTTTTAACAATTTCATCGTTAATGGAACAGAAATATAATTGGTACTGATTTTGCGAGCACATTGAAAGTTGCTCCTAAATTATGCTTAGTGGCGCCGGTTTTGGTGGTAATTTTCTTGGCCAGTATCTTTTTCGATGTACGAATAGCCCGAAGTTTTATATAAAGCACAACTTATTTAAAACGAATGTTTTTTTAATATAATTCTTTATTTTAAATTTGTAAAATATTTATATTATGTAGACGAAAGAATTTTATAAAAAATGTGAAAGTAATTTACCATTAAATGGCTTATCGTCCTAAATGAATTCTCAAGCCAGAAAATTATAATATTACAATATTTTTATTTCTAATAATTAAAGTTATTTTTTAAAGCGGCATCAAATTAGCATAATTAAAACTTTGTAATTATAAATTAAAATAAAATTAAACAACACTAAAAGAACCTGTTACTAAATTAAGTTAACCTTATTGTACTAACTATTGTCAAGCCACAAGAATTTGGATTTTTCTCGTAAGAAACACTAATTTTCAACTCGTTTAAATGCAGTGCTGTATCGTATATAGTGTTCCGTATTTTTGAACTTTCCGTTATCGAACCCTTTCTCACTTGTTTTTCTCGATACATGATACAATAATTTGCTCTGCTCTGTAAGAATAGATCATTGGGATATCTTGAAAAAATTAATTTGCTTGATAGACGACAATATGGTTTTATAAAGAACTCTTGAAGACTACTAAAAAAGCATTGGTCTCATTCTTGTCGCCTCTGCATCAATATTTGAATGATAATATGAACGCTAGTGCGCTTTTCATTGACATTTCCAAAGCATTCGATACTGTTAATCCCAAAATATTATTATCAAAATTATATAATATCGGTGTGAGAGGTGTTGCACTAAATTTGTTTAAATCATACCTTCATAATCGTAAACAAATTGTATGTATTAATAATATCTTCAGCGATGAAAAAACTGTCAATATCGGCGTCCCACAAGGATTAGTTTTGGGGCCATTGATTTTTTAATAAATTCTAATTCAATTTTTAGCCTTAACTTGCTTGGTTCTATTGTCGCGTTTGCAGATGATAGGACGTTATTGTATTCTGGACCTAATATGGAATTTGTTAATCATGCTATTAATCAAGGCATTGTGTTGCTAAAAAACTGGTTTTTTCGTACATAATATGATATTGAGCGGCAACTCAAAAATAATGAACTTTTACATAGGTGGTCCAATTCATGATCCCTCTTCAAATCTTATTTATCATTCATTATCTTGTACACAGAATATTTTTGATTCTCATTGCGTCCCAATCAACTCCTTTAAACATCTAAGATTACACTTAGACTTGCAACTAAATTTCTAATGACATTACGGTAATTTTACTATTTGAGATATATTTGTAGTGCTGAATTTATGAAGTACCTATACTACGCTCTAGTTGATTCTCACCTTCAGTACGGAATTGCATGTTGGGTTGGTATTTACTTATCAAATATTAAACCTCTGATCTCAGTTCAGAAAGCGGTTTTGCGAATCATTAACTTCCTGCCAAAAACTGTGCCATCATTTCCGTTGTTTGTTAAATTAAAAATTTTACCCCTTCGGTACCTTTATGTTTTCAAAGTGGTTATTATGGTCGTGTATCCATTTCACCTACAAAAATAGTTTTTTAAGCCATAATATCATATTTGTTTACTACAAAAAGATCATATCTTGTAATCACTGCACACATTTTTCGCAGATGGAATTTGATATTATGTAAAAACACTTACATTGCAAAATTAATTATTCATAACAAAAGTGATGAAAATTTGGATCAACTTTTTACTAAACTTCTTACCGTATTCAACAAGTCGAAATAAATATTTCCCACTATTATTTTGACATTAAACCAAACGACCGCAAATTATAAAACTAAGACAATGAACCAATTTATTTGGAGTTTGTGTTTTAAGAAAAAGCGTAATATTCTTTTGAAATTAACATATCCTATCCCTTTTCCTGCCTGCCATCACAATTGTGTCGATAACACAAAAGAATCATGCCAACAATTTATTTTTGTATTTATTTTGAATCGACATACACATTTGTGCATTACACTTAAATCGTTTTCGACCGAAAAATAACACTATAATAATAGTAAAATAATTAATATGTTACCAAAAACAAATAATTAATATGTTATATAATTTATCTGTTATCAAATTATAATGTTTTTTTCAAAAATAATTCCGATTTAACTAAGATCCGTCAAATTTCGGAAGATATTACAACCAGTCAATTTTTAAATACACACTTGTGTGGATTGGACTTAAATTGAAGCAAACAATTTTCAGGTAGAAAAAGGGATTTTATATAAAAGGGAAAAAGGTTTACTAAAAACATAATACAGAGTCATCTATATGCGAATGAATGAATTGAGTTTACCTCCGTTAAGTTAGGTCACAAATTTTATTATTTCGGTTGTACATTTTTAGTAAACGTTTTTTGGTGTTTGCTTGTTGTTGGAATACCGTTAGAATTTGTTCCTAATTAATTTGTACATATTTATTTTATTTATAAATGATCAAATAAAAATGAGCCAATTTTAAATTATTTTCATATATGTATGTAGTTTTAAATTTTGAAACTGGAAATCGCGGAGAAACGGCGAAAACGCTTATACCATTCTATTTTTTGATTGATTAAAAGCTATGGAAATGTATTATTACGAGTCACGCTCAATTGTTTGGCTAAAATCACGGAGACGAGCGGTTTATCGGAACGGTTCTTTGACCTTATTTCATTAAATACTGACCGACAAACTTTTAAATTGTCGATAAACGTGACCAACAAACGAGTGTAAAAAACAAAGTCATTTTTTGAAAGCACACAGCCCGCTCGGATTGAATTAAAAAATAGACATACGAGTATGTATTGTGTTTGACGCTATCTTTTAAGATGTTGGTCAGAATATGATATTTTATTGGATTATCAACTTTGATTTTAATTAGTTAAATATTTCTTGCCAAATCCACCAGTAAATTAAATTTTAGTGCCGTTTTGTTGTGTATGTACTCGTATATAACGAGATAGTTAAGGTTTAAATATCGTTAAATTTATATTTGTATAAGTTCCAAAAAATAAAACAATATCTAGTAAGTAAACAACCGGACTTAATTTCCGCGCCAACTTGTCTGCGATTAATTGGTACTAGTGTATTGCGCGGAACAGGGGGTGAAATAGATAATGTATTCTAATTTAAGGGGCGTCCACATTTAATGAGGTAGATCGTCTAGACTAACCTTAATAAATTACATTGGTTATCCCATAAGCTTTAATTATCAAAAATTTTGACTTCTGCCAAAAAATTACAAAAAAGGTTACGTTTATTATTGTAGGGACAATAACCTGTTAAAAGTAATTGTCTAACATTAAGCATACATGTACGTACGGTTGATAAATTTGCAACAAAATACCTTTTATATGAATTAACCATAAAATTAGATAAATAACTGTATGTAGCAGTTTTTCATCGGATATAAATTCATAAAGCATAAAAATGATTAATGTTCGTTGGTGTACGCGAGTAACATATACATAACATATATTTTTCAAATTGTTTATAAATTCTTAAATATGGCGATAGAAATTATATTGAATAAAACAATGGAATTATAAACGACGGATGTGGTTTAATATCCAACAAAATTTATTGATCGTTCACATTTATATACAGAAGATCAATCAAATTGGTTTTTTTTTCAATGCAAATGTGACATCATCATATTTTGCAAAACGCGGTGTAAATTCAACCTAGTTCACAGCACAGTGTACACACGCTTTGTACCTTTATCATGGACGTTGTGATTAACAAAATCGCGTAATGACGTCAATTAATTTTCTAAAATCTTAATTACTTAATCGTCGTGTACACAATAGAAACGTATAACGTATATAAATGTTAGTTTGAATTCACACAATGAATCATCATGATTTGTCAATGGATTTGTTGGTCTGTAAATCTCTATGCTTCAGTAATTGTTCCAAGTATTTCGTATATATTACGTAGATTTTTCACGACTTCTCGTTTTATATCCGGAATTATAGAATAAATAAACTACTCTATATCTATTATCAGTTGGAAAACTATTTGTTACCAGACACCAGATAAAAAAATTAATATGTGTGTACGCATATATGCATGTCTATCTACTCAAATATAAGTTTATGCCCAGACTTGGTTTTGATTTTGATCGTTAAAAATGTTAAATCGCACACTCTGTTATCTTTATGTTATCAATTTTGAGTGATAACACTTTTTTACGTGTAAAGGTAATTTACTTATCATTTAGTAAGCCGGTTAGTAAATATTGCGGACTAATTAAAACATCTCATAGAGCACGGGAGCAAATATTTTTTCTTCTATTTGTTGTTTAATTTGTCGCAATTAATTTTTAACTTTTAGATAAATACAAAATAAAATTATAATTTTATGAAATAAATTACGGTTGGATTGCGTTTTCAAGGTAGGCCCAGATTATAGTTTAATGGCATTGCATAATTGTGTTGTATATTTATAGGCCGAGTCTGTTAAAATATATATAAAATTTCTTGATAATTGGCAATGTTGGATTTAACCGCGCACTTATCACGGTTACGTTATGTTTGAGGTCAAATTATGATAACACATTCAACATAATATTGTGGCAGATAAATAATGTATTTTTTTTAAGTATTTGACATTCAAGTATTGTGCAATCTCGACTCTCGAAGCAAAATATTTCTCTAACTTGATTTTTTCCATATTTGTTCACCACCATCCACCATCTCCATTATACTGTATAAGAAAACAAAAAATTCATAAAAAAACTAACAAAACCTGTTCTCAAGTCATATTTCTTACATATCTATACAAATTAATTTTTTTTTTTATCTTTTATGAGTATATTTTGAATGCCGATGAATAACTATAAAGAGAAATAGTTTTTGTATTACACACAGACGGTATTTCGTGTGGTCAAAAAGTAAAAAAAAAATAATTCTTGGTAATTATATATATATATATATATGTACTTGGAATTGCAGATCTAGTGAATTTTAATAATGCTATCGATATTACTAGAAAATTACTCTGCTTATCACGTTTAATGACAAAAAGGGGGTGTTCTATACGCTGTTCACGTCAGTAAATGATCATCCATTACCATTCATAAACATTTATAATTTTCTCGTGATCAAATAACTTTTCCTACGGATCTTTTAAAAACTATCCTCATTTTTAATACGTTTTATTTAAAATACAACTTATTATTTTTTTGTTGTTGTTTAGATCGTCGACCTCGAACACTTAAAGAAGGATTAGGTGTTATCAAAGAGAATAAAACTGTCTTTATCTACAACTATATTCGATGTGTTTATGTCAGCATGTGGATGGATTTATAGAACAGAAAATCCATTTTGGTGGTTATTAATAATGTGTGTTATCTATTCCAAAACTCAATACCACACGTTCAATGATTAAATAATGGATGTCATTTTTCATGATCGGGCAATTTAAAGTCTCGCTTTTTTGTGACGCATGTATCACATGACTGTTTTCATTATAATATGGAAACAAGTTTGTTTTAAATGAACAAAGTGGTTTAAGTAGTTGTGTTATAAAAAAGTTAAAACCTGGTTTGCTAGTTCGCTGAAGCTGTTACCCTCCTAATTACTTTATATATGGTAACTTTTAAACTTGTGTGTCGTGTATAGAATTTAGCAAGGGATTGAGCTCGTTCAAAATTATTATATTGTTAAACTGGATGCTTTATCTCCTTAATCATAACAGTTTACTTCACATCATTAATAACGTTTACATTTTTAATACAATATAAATTACTCTAGAACTTGAACTAGTTATTTTATCTATTTGTTTATTAAATATGCATATACAGTTACATTCAATTATGTAATTAAGTAAGTAATGTTGGTTGATTCACAAGCGTCAACTTTATTTATAGAGTTTTTTATTTCACTAAAAGGCAGAGCGCCTTTTGCTGTTGGTCGGAGGTACTACACAATTTATGGAACTTTTCCTAACAATTTTCTGATAATTGGCTGCAATTATAGTATGCTCTTTCAATATTAAACATAATCTTTCTAATATCTATTAATAACTCGGATTACAACCAACTGACGATACTTTAACCAAGAAGCAAGTATATAACACTGGTGCATATAACATTCTCAATAATATTTAGCTGAAGTCTTGCCGCTATTACCTGACCGATTTTTTTTTACCTTACTATCGCTTTAGTCGACGTTTAAATAAAATTAAAACCGATATCAAAAGATCTCGATGAACAAGCACGTTATTTCCTTTAACACCTGAGTATCTTATTATTTTAGGTGTGAAAAGAAAAAGCTGGTTTATATTAGACAAATTAAAATTCTACCGTAACCAATATACAACCGCACAATACATCTATATATTATAAATACATACCTTCATGAATATATTGCAAATACACAATTTGGTTTTACACGGTTTTACATATTGCATTTTTCGATGCACCTACAAAGTACAGAAAGTATTTTTTTTGTCGATAATACAAAAAATATTTTATACGTAATAGTAATCAGGTCCGCCTCAACAACGCGTAGGGTTCCGAAGAGTTACTGAAACCTTACGAGCACGACGCTCCACGACGCACCTGAGGATTAAAAGAGGATTGATTTGGTTTAAATGTAAATAACAGATTCATTTTTTGGACATGCGGTTTTATTAACAGCTATAACAGTCCACACAATTTATTTATTTACTTGTTTTTTTAAAGGGCTTTAGGCATATGCAAATCATATTTAAAACATAAATGTAAAAAAACCCGTGAAAGTTGTATACTTGACAACAATTCAGCTGAAAGCCTTTTCTATATTTGGTTGGTCGTTGTTGCAATAAATCTTATTCCAGAGGCAATTGTCTGAATTTGTTAGATCCGCTTTTTGGAAAGAGCCATTTGGAAGAAAATTCTTCTTCGAAACGAATTTGGTTTAATTTTTGTTTAGACTGTAACTCAAACATAATCAATTAATTACGAAAGTCAACTGGAGAACCAACCAGTTAATTCGACATTAAAGTTTAACCTGTCCATGACCCATAACATAATTCACAATAAAATTAATTATCACTAATTCAAAAAACTACAACTGTGATTGAGCTTTGTTTTCATTTGAAAGTTGTCTATCTTCTGTATCCATGAATGGCGGATTATTTCATAATTTAAGAAGTTTTAATAAATCATTTTTATTTTTTACCCTAGTTGCATCACCATTAGCCGTCACTGCTTTAACGATATTTCCTCGTAAAATTATATTTTTTTAAGAATTTTTAACGATTTTGATTAATTTTTTAAATAAAAATTTAGGTAATAAAACTATTGACGGTTTCGTTTCGGTCCAAGAAAACAATTTTTACTAAATCTGTCGTGATTATCTTAATTTTATTTTGATTTGAGCCTGTATAATAAACGAAATTGACATCAAATGTTGAAGCTACCGCAGCACTGATCACATTTTGATAAATTCAATAAAAATTTCGGCGATACTCAAACTCAAGTCAATTGTTTTTAAACCGAAAGGTCAATTGTTTTAAAATTGAAAGGTAGTAAACATGTAACAAACGAACGGGACGATTGGTATATGGTATTCATGGTATTGCGAGATCATGTCAAAACAAATAGATTGGCCTTGGTACGCGATGTCAATATTTCCCGTAACCAAGTCTGTTAAATTGCGGACGAATGGAAGTCCGTGTTGTTCACTAATAAATCAAGGTTTTGTTACGAATGATTTGGCTCGCTCATACCTCTAGCTTTAATCCCATGCTGTGTGAGCACGTGGGGTATATTACGACAATGTTTAAAGCGTATGAAAGTCATTCCAGAAACCTTAGATACTATTCAGTCAGCTCTGAAGAGGAAAGAGAATCGATACATCTAGAGGAATTACTTGATTCTTCAATTTTTATTTATTCCGTCAAATTTGAACACACCTGGAATTTTTTTTTTGATGATAATTTTCGAAGTACTTATTTAAAGCATAGACTGAAATACTCGTATGACACTTATTGAACTTATTGTATTTGCACTGTATAAGTATCTTCATAAGGAGTAATATTTTTTCTGACATGCAGTGTTCTTGTGACTAGCATAAGAGCTGATCATAACCTAATTTCAACGCATTTTTTTTTATAAATTGCTGACGGATCAAACTGTATTCAGATTCAAACTTGTTTCCCTTTAATCTTAAATAACTGAACCTTAGAAGAAACCGCTTATTTCGTTTAAAGATCCGGCATCTGTTTAATTTTATCTATAGCGTTTGATGGTATGGTGTTTATCTTATTTGAAACTTTTCTGGTACTTCGTTTTTCTGTTCAGATTTTGTTTTTTAAGGTTTTCGCATTCCAAAAATGATGAGGATTTAACATTATTAGCGACATCTAGTAATCAGGCCTAGGACTTTCAAACAAGATAGTACAATACATACCCCGACAGCCTGAAACTGTGTCATGACATTCCAACCACTTAAAGCTTGATTATCGAATCGAGATACATCGAAACAGTTTTATTGTGATAGCGGCATTAAAAGGAAGATATTCTGTTATTTAGCGTTTGGTAAAAATTATCTTATGGCTCTTTATTCACAAGTTCTTGTTCACTGGTGTTATTTCCTTAACTATTTGACTAGTTTAGCAACCTCTAAACATTTAATATGTATATGATCTTTTAATGGACAAAAAACTTTTGGAAGGTAGCTGTTACGAGGCCTTTGAGCTAAATAAATTAGAATTTTCAGATGCAAGTCTAGAGAATTATAGCGTGAGAATATGAAGCTATGACTTTCGACGAAAATATGTCTATGACAGTTTTTCTGTGCAGTGCCTTAACCCATTCCTACTTTTAATTACGAGAATATCAGATTGTTAACGGCTGTGGTCTTTGCACAACTATTCCAACCTTGGGTAAATTTTTAATAAACTTTAGAAAATCAATAAATCATATGTTTTTCGAAAGATAGCAGAACTAATAAATGTGTTCCTTTTCTAATAAGCTTATTTATTTATTAATAGATGTCTCAGTAGACCACATTTCAGTTATAAATAGTGATTGAAACCCAGTTTTCGATTAACCGGTTAACCGATTAATCGTTCCTTTTTCAATCACATTTGAAAAAAATAACAGTTTTGAAATATTTTCCTATATTTATAAGAGATGACTCTGTATGTACTTTCGTCCAGTTTTTATTTCGATATTCGTACAAATACTTTTTTGTTAGTTTGTTTGACATTTTGCCATTTCTGTTCATTCATTTCATATGATTTTTAATGCTCCGCCATCTTCTTGGATGTTGCCCAAGCATTCGATAAAGTTTGGCACGATCTGCTTTATAAAATTAATTTAAAGTTGCCAGAAATTTACCAACTTATGAAGTCGCAATACCTCTGAATCGGGTGAGAAAAACATTCTGGCTGGGGTACCACAAATTTAGTGTGCTTGGCCCAACGTTATATTTTCAGATCTACCAACGTCTTTGCAAATTCTGACGTCTACTTTCTCAGAAGATACGGCAATCGTTTCTAGCCATAAAAATCCACAAACGGCTTCCGAAACTGCAACAACATATTTATGACATCGAAATATGGCCAAAGAAATGGAAGATAAAGGTCAACGAAGAATTTTCGGCCCACGTAACATTCAATTTAAATAAGCTTTCTTGTCCACCTGTTACAATAAACGGAATACAAATCCCTCAATCAAATGGAACAAAATATCTAGCAGCATCCATCTAGATCGACGGTTAACTTGGCGAAAACATATTGAAATGAAACGAGACCATATCAACTTAGAATACAAACTTCTCCTGTATAACACAATGATTAAACCAATTTGGTCGGATGGGTGCCAGTTATGGCAATTAACATTATCCAACGGAAACAGTCAAAAATGCTCAGAATGATTACAGGTTCGTAAAAAACAAAAATATACATAAGGACCTTAGCAGCCTAACCATCAAAGACAAATTATAAAAGATGCAGATCAGTTATGCAGGGAAACTGGTATCTCATCCTAATTTGCTGGTGCGAAACTTAAAAAATATACCTATGATTTTGGAATCAAAATAATTTAATCGTAATATAAAAAGTTTAAAAATACTGAATATAAAACATGGAAAATAAAATTTTTGAAGAATATAGAAAAGATAAGAATGATGAGTACACGATATGAGCTCATTTTCTACGAGAAAAAACTGAAAGTTGTGCTAAATGCAAGAAATGTGAAAAACAAATTAAATGATGCGGTGGATCTACTAATGCGCTTCATTCCCATTTACGAGCGATCCACAATATAAATGAAGCAAAACGGAAGATAAGTGCCTCATCGTCTACATCAAATTTCTCTGATTTAAGTTCATCCAACAAAATTCCAACAAATTCTTTGATGAAAATAAACGATATATTTCTTTGTCTGCCATCTTATCTCGGCTAATTGCAAGAGATGGTATACCATATTCTGTGTTTTACACCTCAAATAATCTCAGGGTATTGCTAATGGCCAAAGGATTCATGTGCAATCAAGTACCAAAATTATCTAACACCATAAAAAAATTGTAATGGATTATGCTGCAAAAATTCAACAGAAACCAAGATTCGAATTGTTTAACAAAAATATGAATAAAATTAGATTTAGTTTAACTTTTGATGAGTGGCCTCTATTCACGGTAGTGTTCCTGCCGAAAAGTGTATTGAGCTAATTAAAAATAAATTAAACGATTTCTCTTTATCGCTTGAAAAGGACATTGTAAGTATAACCACCGATGGAACATCGCTAATGAATAGACTTGGCAGGTTGATTGAACAAGAACGTCAGCTTTGCCTTGCTCATGACATTCAGCTGGTAGTACTTGAATTTGAATATAATCCTAGTAGTATACATCCCCTGATAACAAAAATTCTTAAAGTAGTAATATTTTTTAAGCTTCTCCAACAAGAAATACCGCAAAAATATGTAAAACTGAACCATGGGAAAGAATTGGAATTAACCTTAGATTCTAAAACGCGATAGAGTAGCCCGTTGATAATGCTCGAACGGGTTTACAAAGTAAAGTCTAGTCTAGAGATGACGATCGTAGAACTAAATCTCACCGAATATTCATTTTGTGCAAATGATTGGATACTATTGGTGACGATTTTTATTGTGCTTGATGCAATAAAGGTAACGGTCGAGGCTTTATGCCAAAAATATGCAAATCTCTTTACCGTGAACGTTGCTATTACTTTCATGTTATCAAGACTGCAGAATAGTTATAAACAGTATTCTTTCAAATGAAACAAAATCAAAACTAGATTTACGAAAATGAAATGCTAACTCTCCCGTCAGCTGTTCTTCAGTATTTACATACTGCGATGTCAATAACGCAAGTTAAAATTAAATAAAAAACGCTTATATCTGTGATTTAAAAAATATTGACAAGATTCACTGATTTAGGAAAAAACATACAACCCCCAGATAAACATTCTGAGGAAAATATCTAAGAAGTATCGTACAATAACCAACAACAAATTCAACTAACTATGAAACAGGTGATGGAAAATGTAATTGAAAAAGGAATAAGAGCTCCACCGTCCCTCTTAATTAAAAAAAAATCATTAAATTTCTTGGCCATTATAAGAAGAGAGCTGACACAGTTCGAAGATACCGGTACCAGAGGAAAAAGTTTTGAATTTGTTTAAAAATTCTTATTGACGATTCCGCCAACCAGCGTAGAGGCTGAAATAGCTTTTTATTCTACAGGAAAACCCTATACTAAAATTAAGTCACGCCTTGCTGATGACACAATTGATGGTTTTTGCTGTTTAAGAGCCTATTTTAGCAAAAAGTAAGGTTATTAGTTACTGAATTTTTGTATTAAAATCTGATACATACATTGAATTGAATGGAATTTATATTATATTTTTATAATTATCTTATTATTTATGAATTTGTTTATTTTATTACGAATAGTTTAAACAAAAAAAAATTTTTTTTGTAAGTTGTAAGGATATTTTACATATTTATTTATTATTATGAAATAAACCCGTTTTTAACGAGAACCGGTTTTTGAAAAGATCAAAACCGATTTTAAAATTTAGGACTGATTTTGCAATCACTAGTGTATATAACTAATGATTGCAAAATCAGCCCTAAATTTTAAAATCGGTTTTGATCTTTTAGAAATTTACGAATGAGAATATTTCTTTTTAGACATTATTACTCGTATGCGCACACGATAAAAAATAATAAATACAAGAAATGAAAATGACAACTAAATAGTCAAGCAACCTCAGCAGGAGTCTAAATGATAAAACCTGGTGGCTAATAGCATCACTACTCATTAATTTAGTTAAATCTGCAATTTAGTTGAAATTATTACTCTCAGGCACACAGTCTAAATTGATGGTTAGTTCATACTATCCGTTCATAGATGACACTAAACACACTACGTCTGATGTTTAATTAAAACCTGCTAAATAAAATAATATTTACCAATCTTCAAATTATTTTGATTCAGCGATTTATAAATCTGAGCTAACTTTGCAGTTTAACATCAGGAAAATTTTAGTTTATAAACTTTAGTGACATCTATCAATAACTGGTATGAACTAAACATTACAAATTTCAAAAAATTTTCCATCGGTTTTTGCGTCTCTTTGCAAGAATTGTTTCTGATGGTATACTTATCAATATACTCCACCACTTTAACTAACTAAAATTAACTTTGAACTAACGTTGGTAAATTGAATTATAGATAAAATAACCCAGTACATTCCATATTGTCCGCAAGATCAAACAACGTTAAACTATCCACGTTCTATCGATTTCATCGATCGTAGCAGAACACATTTTCAAAAAGACACACCGGTATCATTCTGATAATTGTTCTGATATTTCGTGGAATATATTTCACTTCTGAATTTGTATGTCAGTTATTTAAATTTTAACCAAACTAAATTCTAAATTTGTAATTATAATTTTACTGATACAACCTCTCACTTATTGCGAAGTGTCAAAATGCAATTGATTTTTTATTTTCAATATGGCGAAATTGTAGAAACAATACAACTGTTATAAATCAATTCAACTGTCATTACTTCTAACCTTAAATACGATAATGCAACACTCATCCTTAAATATGCAGTAACATAAGGTCGATGATGCTTATAGGTTAAGATTTTAATTTTTTGAAGAGCGGGAAATGACATTTCAATTTTTAGGTCGATAGAACCATTAGGTTTTTTCACCTCGTTGGTTTAAACTTTTATTTCCAATTTACAATTTAACTCTTTCAAAATATCAATATGATTTATGTTAAACTCATATGTATTTTCGATCGTAATGATTTTTTTCCCAGATAACCGTGTGATGAGAAATTCAAGGAATGCAAAAATTTTCTAAGCTAATAAGATTCTATTGTGTCTTATCTTATGTACATCCCTTATGTATAAATCATCTTTGGAAATAAAAAGTAGCTAATAAAAGTTATCACTTGACCAAAACGGTATACAGAAAAAAAATTAAGTCCCCTAAAGATTTACAAGATTAAATGATGGGAAACTAATAATTTATCTTGCATGGCACAATAATTAATTCAAAAAAATGTCCCTTTTTTAAATAGCGAAATGCATTTCCCTATATACTCTAGTCGTCCTGAAAATCACCCTACTTTATGGTACATCATCATACCGTTCACATATAATTACTCGATTTATTTTTCTTAGGTACCATAGAATGTCTTACAGGTGCTATATTGTTCCTAAATGGTATGTAAGAATTTTGATTTAATTTAGAAACAGGAAGATATAGACAATTTAAATGTAATATGCTTTTATAGGGAGACTAATTTCTTCTCACGACGATTTTGTTTAGTATACGGTATATGCAAAATCGAGGATAGGTATAATATAAAGCAGTACCTACACATGATTTCAAGAACGTCTCATAAATATGTTTTTTTTAAGTGTACAACACGAGATGGTATAGCATGGCAGCACACAAACACAAAATAAATTCATCTTTATTTTAGAGTCAGCATCTGCCGCTTCTTCCCTTATTTTTGGTGGTATGTGTGTAAGTGTGTTGTATTATTTTTTGTGTGCCCAAGGAACATCTGCTCTAGTTATATCCTATAGGAAAGAGCATAACTTATATTTTTTAATGTATTTTATGTTGTTTTTTTTATTCGAATGAAATTTTTTAAATAAAATGTAAAAACCAACATAAAAATTGTAATTTTCTGTGTATGCCACCACACCAAATTACATTCCGAGGAAAATGTTTAAGGTCATAAAATTCAACAAAAATTCGCGATTTTTATTGTTATTGTTGTTGGTTTTACAACTTCATGTATGATATACACAAATTATGAAACCGCCAACTTTTTAATAATTACAGTTATTTTTTATTAAATCGACGGTATGGATTAACGGATTTAATTTTTTTTTTTTTATAAATTGCGCGATAAAAAAAATGAATTTTGTGGATGCTGCTAATTATAAACCATTTGATGATTGGTGCGCGTATTCTTCATTTTTCGCTCGTAATTTATGTGGTATAGAGTTTTTTTTTATAGATAGTAATTTGATTAGAGTTAATTAAAACTTTCTATAAAATATGAAGTGTGTATTCTACTCATTCGAGTTACGAGATGATGTTGTAAAATTGAGTATAACTGTTTATTATTATATTTTATAATAAGTTAGTGTTAATCAGATATTCCATCTATAATTCGTTCTAATTATTTATATCTCTACGGAATTCTGTACAGCTTACATAACTCGTGTGTTTACAAAATACACCCCCATATTGTCATTTTGACTCGTGCCGAAAATCTAAAAGGGTAAACAGCCATAAAAACCGTCTTAAACACACCATGTCATATAAAATTATCGAATATAGTTCAAATGATTTGGTGGCATGACTTAACTCATTCTATTTGTTAGTTTCAATTAAATGAAGTGATGTTTACTCAAAGGGCTAGGTCATTATTTATGGGTTAATCGTTAATTAATTAATTAATTAACAGTGTAAACCCAACTCATTTTTATATATGTATATATAAAGAATCTAGTAATTAAAAAAATTTCCGCATTAAGATAATTTTTAAGATGTATGTATATCATAAATTAATAAATAAAATTGTAAAGTAAAAAGTATTACATATATTTAAATTTGGTTGCCATAAACATTACTAACAAACACATATACAGCTTTGGGGTTATTTTATCGCGCAAATTTATAATGAGATAACACCAAAAAAATCTCTAAAATTTATATCATCGACCTTGTGAAAATGTAAATATCTAAAATAGTAAATAAAATAAATTATGGCGTTTATGAAAACTACTTCTGAAGATGTTCCGGGATATTTTTATGGTCATTATAACATCGATATGATAAACCTTGGCGAACCATAAATCTGAACTAGATTTGTCATGCAATAACAAATATAAAGTCAAATGGCCTTTCAACAAACTCATTCTACCACAATTTACAATACAATAGCCTCTCAGGTGAATAACCACTGAAACAATGAAAATCTATGTTTGTAATGCACATACATATGTTGTGAAAAATAAGGTATATAAAACGATATTCAATTTCAGTTTTTTGATATGTAATTTATAAAAGTTAAATAATTCCCATGTTGAAATTGTATACTTGAAACACAACTTAACTTATTTTAAAATTGTGTATAAGGGTAAAACTATAAATTCCAATTAGATTATTTGAAAATGAAGATCCCGATTCCGACCACCATATATTATATTCATCAATAAGAAATTAATTAAATTAAGTAAAAAACTAGAACTAATTTTAATTATATTTAATTAAAAAACTTACTGTTGTAAAGTATTTTTCATTATAATTTTAATTGCTGTTAGTGTCCAGATATCAAGGAAAGATATTTGGTTATACAGTTACACATTTTTATCGAAGCCACTCACTGTAGCACATTTCACAACAGTTTGTAATAAAACAGGATATTATGAAACAGTATATGGTACGGAAAGGGCTGATTAAACCAATACGTCACAAAACAGTATATAGAACGCAATACACACACAGGCTTATCATTTACCACTTCTCTTAAAATGTTTAAATTCCAGCTGTAGTTAAACGAGAGTATTTGAAGTTTGTAAATAAACTTTCGCAATATTCAACTTCATTATCTATCATTGGTTCTCCAGGATTGGACTCCTCCATAGCTACATCAGTATGATAAAATAAACGGTTTGCAATTTCGCTTGCGTAAGTAATTGTCGCAGCCATAGATGAATATTTTGTGATTCGATAGTTTAAGTGCCTCAAGCCTTATGGCCTGTCACAGACGGATACGTTTTTAAACAGGAATAGAAACACTTTTTCAAGGTTAAATTATTGCAATTTGCTTTGCTGAGCTCATTAATAGCCAATTCGATACTTGGACCTATCGAATTGGCTTTTAATTATACTGCATAGTATATCAGAATACGAACTGTAATATTTGTCTTTATTCTAAAATGATTTAACGATTTGATAATGCATTTAATCATAGTAATTAGGAAGTTCCATGTAGTTTTAGAATCTAAAATCAGCTTTAATTCTTTCCATTCTTGTTTTAAAACATATTTCTGGGAATCCGGTCGAAAATTTTTATTACCGTGCTAAGTTTGCTCAAAAATTCAATGCAGATTATTGTCAATAACATTAGGGTCACCAATGTTGTAAATTTGTCCCTCCGAATCATT
The DNA here is from genome assembly GCA_932526605.1 of Nephrotoma flavescens. Lineage (NCBI taxonomy): Eukaryota > Metazoa > Arthropoda > Insecta > Diptera > Tipulidae > Nephrotoma > Nephrotoma flavescens. The sequence goes on from OW052220.1 coordinate 324,189,221, forward strand.
TTCAGTATAATAACTATAGCTGTTCTCGTCTGACTTTTATTTTCATCATTATTAATCTCGGCTGGTGACTTGTAAAATATAATCCTTGTATTTTACACACCCCGCACTACAAGGCAGATGTTATGATTGTAATAGAGTTGAATTTAAGCTGAAATGGTCTGCAAATACTTCGTCATGACCGAGCATCGTCGTGTGTTGAACCAACGATATCATAATGCACGTCTAGTCCGAATTCATTACGGTTTTCGGTTACAAAAAATCAACCACTTGTATTAACCCTACTTTAAATGATCAGTTTTGTTCGTGCAAATACGAAAACGCTATAGATTAACTGAACCAAAGATTTACTAAACCAACAGTTAGTGTGACACTGTTTTAAGTAGAAAGTTTTATTCAATCGTTTCCGGTTCGGATAACCCACAAACACTAATACAACAGAAAAAATTATTCGCACTTTTCCTAAATCTGGGGGGTTATTATGTAAGGATTACGAGTACGACTTATGAGTTACGACTCAAATTAATTTTGACAAATTGTGTCAAAATGTGTACGACTAAAATAACAAAAAAAAGTCGTAATTACGACAACTCAAAATGTTTTAAATAAAAAGACCTTTTGACGTCATTTGTCGTAACTCGTAACTCGTAATGTAACTCGTAATAATTCGCCTCCTGTTTCTGAATAAAATGCTTCTAGGTTTATTATAATAGAAATGTACCTTTGTTCATCCCTGTGAATAACATTTATTTTGAAATGTTATCCGGCTACGAATTGTAAATTATCGTTTTTTATTCGTGTGCAAATGATTAAAATAATATATGTACAATTCTTGCCTTTAAGGCATATAATAATTCCGGGTTCTGACTGGTTAATTCACAGTACCTTATCAGGCAAAAAACATAATTCTTTTATAGACAACTATAAGTGGATCTGACGGCAAAATATTTTTGTATGTTAATTTTTATTTTCATAAAGTATGTCGTGCTAAAATTTCATGAAAAAAAAACCCTCAATGAGCCTGTTTAGACGACTACTTCTTCATCGATTTTTTGTGTTGTAATAACAACACCTCGCATTAAGTGTACGTTTCGACCAAAGAATTCGTAGCTATTTTAGCAAAGCAGCTCACACGGATAGTATACATACAAAAAAAATTGTATTCAAACACAAATTTTTTTATACGCACATATTAAAAAAACAAAGAAAATAGCAACCAAAAAGTACTATTGCCGAGATGTTTTTTGGTTGCTATTTTTACATTAGTACTAAAATATAAAATTTCCTTTAGGAAATTTAATATTTGTACATCCCTTCTTTTATAAATGACAGCTCTCGTGTTGTATATACATAATTTTGCATACAAAAATCATTTCTTGTAATGAACTATTTGCGCAAACATAAAAATAATAAATTAAATAATAATTTTAAATTAATTTATATTAAAATAAATTTATATGTAAGTAAATATATCGTTGTAGTATATTAAAACAATATATTTTTAATTGAAAGTTGCTATTCATATTTTTGTCATTCTAGTATGTCGGACTATTCCGTGGAGGGGTTGATGGATTCCTTGTAATTTGTGCTACTTTTCTTAATAAGTGGGGCAACAAGTTTTAGAAGCTTGTCAAATGACGCTAGTGACATTGTGTAATTAAAAAAAAGATTCGTGATCATTTAATCGCATTTCTTCTAATAAATTATGATCACCGAAAGTTCTTCTCGATTCTGCGGTGAAGATATTTCGTACCCACCATCTAGGACTTTTACGTTCCTTCTTTTTCTAATGGATCCTAGCATCTTTAACTATTATTATAGCCAGAGCAGCAACACATATCTCATCGTACTCATCCATTTTTAAAAATGTTGTATTACTTATTTAATAATTTAATAATATATATATATGTATAATTGTATGAAATTTTTGAATATTTGTGAGCCACAAAAAATTGTATGAAACGTCAAACTGATTCTAATACTTACAGAGGGATACCAAATCAACATACTCATACAAACGAAGCAACACAAATTTCCCTTTGCTAAAATAGCTACGAACTCTTCGGTCGAAACGTACACTTAGACTGTTTGTTGTTACTCGTCTTTGTATGTACATTTTAGAAAAATTTAAAATAAAAATTAACCTTGAAATTAGTGTGAAATTAATATCCAAAGGATTGTATAACATGGATATTTTTTAAATTCATTGATTAAAAAAAGTGTTTGATCTTTGTTCCAATCTGTTTTAGTCATATTATTACCGATAATTATCAATTTAATTCTCAAATAATAATAAATTACTTATAATTAAATATTATTAAATTATTGTATTTAATTTTATTAATTTTTAGCACTAAAACTATTTTTTTCACCTTCTCGCTTGTAACAAGAAAATTAGAATGAGTTCCTGTCAAAATAAAAAAATAAGAAAAAATAACAACACGATCAACGCTACAAATTTTTGATGGAAACGTTCATCGGTTCATCCCTGCTTCAAAATTAGTTTGTAGGCAAAGAAATAAGAAACGAGGAAAATCAGCGCCCAAAAAGTACTCGTCTAAACAGGCACAATGAGCACTAGATGTCACATTCCCAACTTTAAAGTTCCAAACAGAACCAGAGCAACCACGACGAGCATCATCGCTGTAGCTAACATAACAAGAGCGTCAGCGAATGGCGATAAAAAAACAATCACAAACGACGTAACCACGACATATTCTATCTATATCAAAATGGATTCTAAAACTTAGCATAGTCGAATAATAAAAAATTTAAAATTATAAAAATTGTATCTTTTATGTTTTTGGCACATGGCGTTGAGGCAGTTGGCAACATTGTTTCGCCGGCGATAAAAATAGAATGGACTCTAAATTTATTTTAACAAAAAATTGTCGTCGCCTACGTCGATGGTTGTGTTTGTATGGCATATTTTCGGTGTTTTCTAACATGACAGACGATTTCGCTTGTCCCTTCGTTCTTGTTCCGTTTTGAGCTTTACAGTCGCCAATAGAGAATACAAGTAATATTTGTAACAATAGAATTTGCAACAATTACAAGATAGATAAAATAAAGTTGATTTTGTTGTAATAATCTATGTGGTTGGTTTGTTTGTTGAAAGATGTCACTTTTAGAGGTTAAGGAAATTTGTATCTTACGCTAAATTGAGAATTGTTTAATTTTATATCTATGCCAAGACGATTCAAATTTGACATCTAGTTACGTCGGATTATTGTTTATTATGAAATTTGGTTTCCACTTGTTATTATCACGAATACCGTAAAAATACAACACATGTAGTCTTTCATGTACTCTGGTTATTGCTATAGCTTTATTATTTTCGAATTGCCAAATTGCCATAGCTCGTTGAGTTTCACGTTTCCGCTAACCGAAAACGTAACGGACTGAAACGGAAAAGAAACGAAAGGCGAGATGACACTGATCGCCTTTTATCCCTTTCTCAACCAAAAAAAATAAAAAAATGGCTCAATCTAAGTCCAAACCACACAAATGTGTGAGTAAAACATCATAATATGTTATTGCGTTTTTGATAAAAAATCTCAGTTGATTTGAAGTACAACCAACACAATTGCGTGTTTAGTTATAGTGTTTTTTTTCGAACGAAAATAAGTTGGAAAGGAAAACACAAATGTGTAAGTTAGTTCAAAACACTAAAAAAATTAATTTTTGACGTGGTACTTTTGCCCTACTCGCAAAATTGTGTTAGTAAAACACGAAAGGGTTAACGCAAAGTGGCTGACATCTGACGGAATATTTTGGAACTAGAGCGAAAAGTGATCGACTTCAAATCGACTTCAAAATGTTCAATTAGTTGACAATTAATGTAACAAATGATGAAATAATAATAATAAAATGGAATGAGGGTTTTTCTCGTATAAAAAATTCACCTTTCTTCAGACGGTGATTAAAAGGCCAATAGGTTGTATTAATAAATTTTTGTTTTTGACGATAATGTGCACAAAATGTTACAAATTCGATTTTGTGTGATTTAGGCCCTTAATACATATTATTTTTGGGTTTCTGTCCTTACACCACTTGTCAAAAATGTGTACGACATACAATTTGATAATGAATTACTCTAGTTTAACGATTCATAATAAAGACATAACAATTTTTTTTTTAAATGTAACTTTTTACTCTCTCACAAGATTTCAAGAATTACCATGCTGCTACTTCATAAGACATTAAAAACATAAGAAACGAGTTAAACGAACTCATACAAGTTTACCAACTCTACATAAGTCGTTTCAACTTATATTTATTTCGTTAAATATGAGTAATTTAATTTTTCTTTCATTATTCTTCTCCTGCATTCTTATACGCTTAAAAGAATTTCTACAATTATAAAATAAGAAGATGTTAGATGTTGGAATACCACAATATACTACAGTAGACTACTTAATGCAAAGTATGAAAATTTTTGGTCGTTCATGAAAATATGTCCACACAAACAAACACGTCGATTATAAATTTTTGTAATCTTAAGATTTTTATAAGATTTATAATTAAATCACCCTGCGTAAAATTAGAATCCCGATCAAATCAAAAATTATGAGAACCGCATACTAATCAAAATAAAAAATTCCTTCTCGTGTGACTTTACGTTACACACATTGAGACGGAACATAAAAGATCGGTTGACGGTTATTTTTTTTTTATGTATATATTAATGTTAATGCAATGCTAAAGGTATGTTTAAAACGAACAACAACAACAACAACAACAACAAATATGAATGAATTTTATATAAGGGATTCAACAACTAAAACACTTTTTCCGCAATCCAACAACAATTTTCCCCTCGTACTGTACATGAATACATGAAATGTACTAAAAAGGTATGGGATTGTCCGTTAAATTTTAAGCTTTGTTGCAGTTGAAACACTATTTTATAGTTTATTGATAGTTATATGCTTGTGTGTATGTGTTTGTGTGAAAATTGATTAAATTCACACGATTTATGCTTATGCGCTTGTTAGAAAAGGTTGTTTTCTTAAAGATTTTTTTTTTTGCAAATGGGAATTTATTTTTGTTCATGGTTACTCATTCATTATACCTGCATTGTAATCAATAAATTTGAATTTTTATAAGAGTGCAATTCAATCAGCATCTAATTCTCACGCAAGATATTATAATTCGCTAGAGATAATACGAAAACGAAAGGGGTCATTTTTAAAATTCATATATCAACATAGCAAAATTTTATTTTTGATACTTCCTTGTGGTGAGACATACTCTCTACTATAACTAGATAGATCAATGTTTAAACTCTTTATATTAGACGTCAAAATTAGTTTACTTAAAAGTTTAATAACCTTGCATCATATGGAACCGGAAAATTTTTGTTGAAAGAACGGATCTTAAAACTAACTATCAAGGGCTTATATAGTCACCACAGTTGGCAACGTTAACTATTCTGATATCGAAAACTATGTCGTTCATTGACGGGTTTCAAACAGATCCTTGAAAAGGATCATACTTCTTAAATGGAAATGTTATAAGCATTTTTTCTTCTTTGACCAGTGTCGAAATTTTTCAGTCAATATTTCAACTAAAAGATTGAAATACTAAAGAAATTTTTAAATATTTTCTACTTTATTTTCTGGTACTAAGTCAAAGATGGTATCTTGAAATTTCAAAATATAGATTGCGATTTCAATTAGAAAATAAATTTTGACCACCTTTTTGGCGGCACATAATTACGAATATTAAATCTGTTTTATTGCATTGAAAAATTGAAATTTCAGATCATTTTGGGACACTCAACAGAAGAGTTCTAAGTACATATTTATAGAAGGCTAGATGCTAATATTTTACCAATGATTGCTCATTGAATCCTTTTAGTTGTAAAGCATTTTCTCCTTATGACTTAAACTTAAGTTACAGTACCCGAATAAAATTTTCAACAGATTTTCCTTTAATTTGTACTAAAAAAAATTCGTTCCTAAATTTATAGCAAACAAAAGTGTTGATACTGTGAATAATTACTTAACATGTCAGTGACATTATTAAGGAAATTTTTAAGAATATTTTTTTAGCAATACATACTCGAAAAAGAGTGAACCAGCTGTAGAAAATTAGTTCACAAGTAAATCCTCGAGACATTACAATATCACAATAACGAGTTTTTAACGTTTTAAATGTGTTTTGTTTTTTCAAAAAAATATTCTTAAAATTTTTATTTTTATTTAATTGGGTATTAAATTGTGTTTAATTATAATCGTGATTTAAGCTACGGTGATAACCTTATCATATGACCTTATCATATAACTTTCGAGTTGACAACATATTCATGAACAATTACATTAGAAATACACATACATTCAGAAATATACGAGTATATTCACAAATTTTACTGAGTTGAAGTGCCTTTGTTATGTGCTCATTCCTCCCAAATATCAAAAACAAAACTTAACATCAAATAGCGAAATTTAAGAAGTGAGTTACGCCAAATTTTCACCCATATTTTTCCCACCCATTATAAAGTTTTGTCCATTCCTAAAAACGCTAAAAGTTTTGTGAAATTTGAGCTAGAACCCCAAAACGAAATTAATAAGCCGTAGTTTTTGTTACATTTTCCGCCTTAAATGTCACTGTCTAAAACCAAAACGAATTTAGAGAAGTGAGTTATGGTGTTAAATATGTAAATGTCGAACATAGGAATCTAGGGCAAATTTTCCCCTCCAAATTATTGGTTGTGCTCACTCTACGTACTCTATGTCACGGATATACAAATTTCCACTTAAACTTTAGAGTTAAATTATAAGAATGTTCGTAAATCACACACTTTGCCAATTTAAATAAATAGTTGAGCTTTACAATTGTCCACGTGTTGATAAATTTTGCTCACGCAATGAATAGTTTTGGCAACAGAGTTTTGGTACTCAAAATTTTTGTGGACATTTTAATATTCCGTACACAGGTTTAGGGGGTGGGCCAGTGGGTAAAATTCATAACTAATTTACTTATTTAATGTGGAAACTAATAGTGATTTACGAACATCAATATAGTTAAACTGAAATGTTTTAGTCAAAATTTTAAAATTCCGTAAATAGCTTTATGGATTTGGACAGTTCTAAAATATAACTGATTTATTTAAATTCCGTACATAGGTATAAGAGATTGGGTAAAACTAAAACTAATTATTGGGTGGGTAAAAATTTACTCGTTTGTTTAAATTGACAGTCAAAAATATTTAACTCAACAAATAATCCGTACATAGTTTTATGCGGCTGGCCAAACTAATTATTGAATGGACACAATTCATTAACAGGTGGACAATTATAAAACGCAACTTATTTATTTTAAATTACGTTTTGTAGTGATTTACGAACATTCATATAATTAAACTAAAAAGATTAATTGAAGATTTTTATATATAGGTTTATGGAGTCGGGCAAACCTAATAATTGGGTGGGTAAAATTCTTCAACAGATGGACAATTCTAAGATATAACTCATACTATTAATAATGCTTTACGAGCTTTTTAATACTTTATCTAAATTTTGAAAAATTTCTTCCAAGCAATAGAAGTAACACACATTTGAGATAATTTTGCACAGCCTTATATGAAGGTCTCAACACCATAACTCTATTTTTTGGAATTGCTGGTTCAAATATAACTAATATTTTTTAGTGCGGTGAAGGAGAAGGGCAAACCTGGGAAATAATATGTCATAAATAACTTCTTTTTCCATATTGCGGGTGCGGGCGCAATGTTCACTGATATCATATATTGCTTTTGAGGTGGACAAAATTTTATTAATTGGTGGAAAACTGGGCAAAACTATGACACAATTCCAAAATTCACATTTTGGAGGGCTAACTTCACAAACCCAAGAATATTTCAAAATTATTCGATGCGTCATTTTCGCCAGTATCCAAATCGTTGAAAATAGGGAATATTCTTGATACATCGCAGCATTTATTGCTTGAAGACACAAAGCAAATCCAAGTATTTTTGCCATATTGGCGGTAATTTTAAAAGACTTCTTACATACTTTTATTAAACACTCTCTGCCAGTCCACCAACTTCCCAATTAGCTATAACTCTGAAAATTTCACCTTTTATGTAAAGTGGATAACCACTCATTATTAAATGACGTGATTTGTTCAATATTTCGATTAAAATTAATAATTTTTATTATTGAGCGCTCAGCCGTAAAAAATTGTTAAATACTAAAATAAATTTCAATGTTTTATATATTTTTGAATGAAATGAATGAAATTTGTTCAAAACTTTAAACAACATGTTTAATATTTGGGTATTTCTTGGGTGATGTTAAAAATTCGATTACGAATGTAGGTATGCAAAGAAATCGTATAAAAGCATGTCTTAAAATTTATTTTTGATTTACTTGTTGTGTTTGTGGATAACCTTACTTTGAATTTTAATTTAATAAATTGTCACGTTGCCTTACTTCCTCGACTTCTCGATAAATTGCTCAGCAGATTTGTGTGTTTTCTACATTTGTTCGTATTTAAATTTCATAAATTATGCAATGAATTTAATTTAGTAATATTTTGAAGTAAATAGATTTTTGGAAGTAAAAAAACGAAATATAAGCATATTTTGATCTAAAAGAAGTATAGAAAGTCATCCTCGGCTACTTCTAAGCGTAGATAGACAGATTCTACGAGCATCATAAAAACGACATGCAATACCAAAGGTTACCTCAACAGAAAGATCAACCGGCTGAACATCCTTTAGCAGGATTATAGAAGAGAAAAGCCTGATAGATTTATCCGGAGCACCCAATTTTCTAAGTCAATACATAATTAATTTATTTAACTCTAAACTAAGATTTTTAGGCCTGTATTTTATATAACCCTTAAACCAAAGCAAACTTCATTCTCGTCTACAAACTTTGACGTAATGCTAATATTTGTTTTGTTTTGTAGTTTCGGAAAAAAAAGTGGTTTCTGTGTATTTTTGAAGAAAAGCAAGAAAAATTAAGCAAGCGACAAACAAACAGCAATAAACCCAAAAGTAGAACTGTCATTCGACTGTATGAAATTAAGTACGGTTTTATGTATTTATTTGATTGGTAGCGACACCAGTGAATAATAGCTGCAGTTTCAGTAGAAATTTCCTTTCGGCACCGGATAGTGCTCGAACAATAAAACAAACTAAAATAAGCTTATAGTTTTACGGAGAACGAATTTGATCGAAATAAAATTCGTTTAAGAGCCCGAATTAGTGGGACCGATATTCAGTGATATTTAGCAGAAATAAACTAAACTAAATTTTTGTTTATTGTTTCATCGCTTCACTGAACAATGATCAAATAATATTTATCGATCCTTTTCACACGTGTATTGAGCACAAGCACAACAAACCATGACAACAGAAAAACTCACCATAATCGTATTATTTTTTAAATTGTTTGTAGTTTGTCATAGCATTGAACAAAACATGCGTCAACTATACTATAGTAAACATGCGTCAACTAAACATGCGTCAACTGTACTATAGTGGAAAGCCCAAACAATTTAAAAAAATATAACAATTGCGAGCACTCGTTTAATTCTCCTTTTTTGTTGACATAATGTTTTGTGCTCAATACTCATGTGGAAAGACACATCAAACTTTGAGAGTTTTATAAAGCCTACTACTATATTTTTATTCTAGCAGAAATGGTGTTGTTATACTTTGCCAGCACAGAATTCCTGTACAGTCGCACTATTCTGGTAATTCTTGTTTAAACTTTTTTTTTTCTAGCCTACTGTGGCACTATTCTGGCTTTCCATAGGAAAAATTTATTGTATCAAAATTGTCGTCAACACTATAATTTTCTGGCCTACTGAGAAATTATGTTTGATCTAATTTTTTACAATTTCGCAATTAATTTTTCCGTATCGAAATTAGGAAAATTATTCTCAATTTAATTTTGTTTAACTTTTCCCCTCAGTAAGCAGGAAAAAAATATCTGAACAGAAATTACATATAAATTCTTCTCAATTCTTTCACCAATTCCCTATTCCCGTGGAATAGTGCCACTGGTTTTCTAATGACAAACAGCGATTTAAAAGAAATGTAAAAGATTAATAACAGATTAATAAAATAAAATTAAATATAGATGAATTTTACCGAAAACGGACATATTGTCCAGATTTCCAGAAAATTTTTCTATTTCATCGTTTTTAAAATTTTAATTTTTTACAATTGGTATATTTTTAGGTTAATTTAATTTTTATATTTATTTTAAGTTTGTTGATAGTTTTTAGAATAGATTTTGATTTAAAATTTTAAAGTATAATTTTCAGAAGGTTTCGAAAGGAAAATGGCCAATTTGACTGGAACGAACCATATCTCAACCCCACATATGGGGTTTCTGCAGAATTACGAAAATTTAAATTTAACTGTCATGAATTATGCGTCTGTGCCAAGGATATCGGAAACAACTCGGCAATAAATTGTTTAGGGGAGAATGACATGACAATTTGTTAATGGGGGCTCAGGTAATAAATTCTGGTTTAATGGCAGATTAGATAGAATAATGTTTGTAATCCTCCCAGCTCGACAACTCTCGATTTTGATATAATTTTTATTTTCTGATTTCAATAGGCGCAGGACGTATTCAGAGCGTGTATTTCGTATAAAAATAAACGTTTAAATAAAACATCAAATATACCATCAATATACCATAATAGTTTTTCTCATTTACATTACCAAAGAGTATGTATTCTTCAGAGTAACAGAGTAGCGAAATACGCGGAAAAAATTCGTATCAAAAAATGTCTTATATCATGCCATTTAAATGATATTTACATACTATAATTTTTAACATCACTAAATTTACATACCATAATTTTTATGGTTTTCTATACACAGTCACGCCTGTGCAGAATCTACTCAAATAGTAGATTCTCTGCCTGTGTGTGACATAATGCAATACAAATTAAGTTAAATATGTTTGTGTAAGTGTATTGCATTACCCAGTGAGTGATCGACAATTTTTGTCATGAATTTTTCATCCGTTTCATTACCCTTTGTAACATACTCTTTGCCATTAGTCATATCAAATCAGAATTTTCGCCAAGCAAATTTTTCCAAATTTGTTGATCGTATTTAGTTTTTACTTGTTTTGAAAATTTTGTGGCTTTATAGGCTTGGACTTGAATAATGAACTTTATTAAAATACAGCGTACATGATTTCCTTGATGTAGTTCCAGCTTCCAAATATTTAGGTAAATACTGAAGCTATATTGACACAATCTTAGTTAAATAATTGTTTATATTGCACTGAGAAGAGTTCTAGCTACGTAAATTGTTTAAAACTAATTAAAACTGTACGATTTCTTAAAAGATCTTTTCTTAGGCCTTTGCGATCATTTTGAACTTACCGCAAGAAGCCGATTTGGCACACAAAATATTTTATCTTTCCAAATCGCCATTCTAAAATCCATTACCTAAAGCTAGAGGAACTCCATAGGACACTAACATATTCAAATTGTTAGTCTTCCTCCAAACAATACGGTTGGTAAACCAATTGCTTAGTTTGTATATTTTATATGAATTAATTGGATAATGGGCGAACTATCTAAAATTATTAGAGTTAAGCAACTTAATTTAAATTAACATTAATTAATTAATCTGATCGAAAGAAGAATGCCAAAACAATTGATGGGGGACATGCGTTGGAAACAACGCATTTAATAGCTTAAAATGTATTCGTATGTATCTAGAGTAATTACTTTTATATATGACTTAAAATGTAATTATGTGACCTAAGGTGACATATTATGTGACTACGATAGACTCTGTACGCTCTTTGGTTGATATCTTAATGATCGAAAAAAATAATCTTTTTATTACATAAAACATACTAAAATTCATCTTAATTCTTATTTTACAGACAAACAATACCATAAAACAAAATTTTTATATTCCAATAAAAATAAGTAAATAAATTCACTGCAGGAGTGAGTGCTATAAAAATAGTTAAATATGAATAAATAGCAACACTATATACAGATTATATTCACACGACAACAGCAAGAATATTTTTTGTGCCATACAACCAACGTTAAATGATTTTAGGCGACAATTGATCTAAAATTATTGAAATTATAATTAAAAAGACGATATTTTTTTAATCACAAATCGAACAGATAAAATGGGAAATTCATCGTCACATACACATGAACCCCTTGATACGGGTGCATTTAGACGAGGGCGATTTGGGGATGTTCCAAATGGGGTTGGTATTTTTAATTTAATTTTATTTATTCGTTTGAAGTAAGCAAACTGTGACACTAAAGTCAGACTCGTTCTGGCTTCAGGCAAGTTTACATTTTTTTAACATCAAATTTTAAAATTGTAAATCACTTGTTTCGATATGGTTAAATTTAAATACATGTCTGTGCTCACCAATTAAATACTACCTGTGTAAACTAACAGCTATCTAATTAAATTCAAATTAAGAGCGAGGTCTACAATGAAAATTAGTTAGCGCTTCCCATACTAATGTAAATATTTTTGTATTTTTTGTATAGACATCTGCATCGATCCGACAAAGTAAAAAATCAAAAGGAATGGATCGGCTAAGGAAATCTTTTCGGGATTCATTTCGGCGACGAAAAGAACGTGTCCCCGAATCGGCCAAACCACATCAATGGCAAGGTGATGAGGTTGCAGTTAGATCAGCCACATGTTCGTTTCCTGTAAAATATTTGGGATGTGTTGAAGTATTTGAGTCTCGTGGTATGCAAGTGTGTGAGGAAGCGCTGAAAGTGTTAAGGGTAGGTTTATTTGCATAATTTTTAGTTTACCGAGCTAATTTAATTTGTATTTTAGAATTCAAGGCGTCGTGCAATACGTGGTGTTTTACACGTGAGCGGAGATGGTCTTCGCGTAGTGGACGACGATACAAAAGGTTTGATTGTGGACCAAACAATAGAGAAAGTGAGTTTTTGTGCTCCGGATCGTAATCACGAGCGAGGTTTTAGTTATATATGTCGTGATGGAACAACACGACGATGGATGTGTCATGGTTTTTTAGCGTCGAAGGATTCGGGCGAACGATTATCACATGCCGTCGGCTGTGCGTTTGCGGTTTGTTTAGAACGAAAACAAAAACGTGATAAGGAATGTGGTGTCACAATGACGTTTGACATGAAAAATTCAACGTTCACACGGACTGGTTCATTCCGCACACAAACATTAACCGAACGATTGGCGAGTAATGAACGTGGCGTAGATGTTGCGCCAGCGGCAGCGGTTGCTCCACAACCCAAACCGTTTAATCCATTTGCAATTGAACGTCCACACGCAACACCATCGATGTTGGAGCGGCAAGGTAGCTTTCGAGGTTTTAATCAAATTGGAAGCAATTCACCGTTTAAACGACAAATGTCGCTAAGAATAACAGATCTGCCGTCCAATGCAGCACGCCAACGCGAATTTTTAGATCCACTATCGCCAAATCAACGGTCGGTGTCACCAATCCCAGAAATTTCGCCCCAACAAACGGATTCGGTCAGTCAACTGTGCCAAGAATTGAGTCAAGGACTTTCTATTCTAACTAAAAACGATTTGGACGATATAAATTTTAACAATCAATCGAGTATTAATCAAAACACATTACTTAGTTCACCAACAAGTCCTACACTATCAACCACACGGATCGAAACTGTTTTCCAAACGGCTACGTCAATTCAATCAATTACTCCTTATATTAAACCAACACCAAATGAAATGATTACATCTCATTCAAATTCAACAATATCGTCTTCAATAACCGCCGCACCAACATCACCACAAAAGGTAGTACCAATTGAAACTGTTACCCCCCTTCCAAATCCCGATCAATGGTTAGGTCAAATTGTAAAAAATACATCGCCCGTCCCAAAACGTCCACCGTCACTCGGGCTCCATGTCCGGACCCGTTCCCTAAATAGTGATCCATTTGATGCAGAATGGGCCGCAAATGTAGTAAAACCAGAAACTCGTAGTACTAATCCGTTTATATCGCCACCGAAACCTCCTGCTGAATCATTTCAAGTTCAATTATAGGACGAGTAGAAATTTTGATTTTGTTGTTAATAGAAATTTTTGTTGTTGTAAATATAATATACATATACATATATATATATAATTTTAAAATTTATTAATTAAATTAATTGTTATTAGTTTAAAGAAAATCAAATTATTATTACTTAACTGTAAAGTGTATAAAGAAAATATCAAAACGTATTCTAAGGTATAAGAAAATAAAAACAAAAAAAAATTTAAGGGTTAGGATATTCCAGATTTTATGTTATATGGTCTCGGAATTGGCTGTTATATATTATGTATTTAATTTTCTAATTTTATTATTTTATTTAAGCGAGAAGGAATTTGAGTTTGAGCCCGTGCGTATGTCTAAGTGGTGATATATAATAATCTCTATAACGTATCAGTATTTTAAATTTCAAACCGATTGAATCGCGCATTTCCATATCACACAAAATATTATAATAGCAAGCTTTCGATGTTTAGAGAATTCATATTATATATTCATATACATATATAGAAACCTCTGTGTGTGCGAATTGCAATGAAAATTTAAAAAGCTCGGCAAAATTTACTTTAATATCGAATACTAATAAAAACTTCAGGTACTTAGTTTTTTATAAGACGATTTAACTTATCCTGCCTCCCCCCTAAAAAATTTCCAATGTACTTAAAATGTAGGTAAAGTGAATTTATAACGGCAACGCCACTTTTATCAAAATGTTAATGCATAATGTGTGATTTATAAAATTTGATATAATAAATATTCCGTCCCCCCTCCCCCCATCTAACCATTTTGTTTCCATCTTATAAAATTACCCCCGACTTTAATATGGCGGCCATTTTTGTATATTTAAGCCTGGGCAATGTGTGCAATTTTTAGTTTATTTAAGAAATTTTTTGTTTTTCTAAATTTTATTAACAAAAAATTTAATAAACATTAATTTAATCCATATTTACGTAATGAAACGCACAGTAAAAAAATTGTTCCATAATTAATTTTAATCAGCACTTAAAAAACTACAGATTTTAAATTGCACATAAAACAAAAAAAATTACTACATTATATATATAATATTAATTGTAAATAAATTATTTAAATAAAAATTAAAAAAGAGTTAGATAAATTATATATAAAAAATAATTTAAATTATACAATAAAACAAAAAGCATATCACTCCAAAAGCTTTTCATTAAAAATTAAACAAACTTTGAGCTTCAAAAAAATATTTTCTATAATTTTACTATTTTATATATATTTAATCGAGACTGAAGACATAATTAATTAATTACTTACATTCCATATTATTGTATAATATAATAAAGAATCTTTTGACTTAATTTTATGAAAATACCGTAAAGCATTTTAAAAACCGCATGTAACAATTAATAATAATGTTTATGTAAGTAATAAAAATAATCTTAAAAGCAAACAAACACTAACGTAGTATTATCTCGATATGTCCGCCATTTTTACGTTATTTTACGATTTTCTTCAGTTATTATTAAATAATGTGATAATTTAATTAAATAAATAAAAAAAAAACCAAGAAAATAAATAATATTTAATGATAACTACTGCATACATAAAATAAATAAATGTCTAAACAAAATAAATAAATAAGCTTAAAAAAATAAAATATTAATTAAATACCGATACTTAGTCCACATTCCGGCGCAAAATTCATTATTTATAATATTTTATTGTTTTTTTTTGATCAATTATTCCGACTAATCTAGTCATAACATCGTCATGATTTATAATTATTGATCAATGTTTTTAAATTCCAACATATTTTGTTTATTATATTAATTAAGCTTACATAATATAATTATTAATTAATTTTCCCCGCGATTAATTATGTATGAATCAGTTTATTTAATATAATTTAGATAAAAATTGTAATAAAATACTATGTTTAATATTATTGTTAAGCAAAAAATAAATAAATAAAATCAAACACACAATCCAATCCACACACAAAAAAATTAAGAAATTAATTTAATTATTTTAAAAAATAATATAAATTGGTTATACAAAATAAATAAAAAAAAAATGAATATTAAAATATTATATTATATATAAAAATGAAAATATGTTGTTAAAATATTATAAATTATATTAATTATAAAAAAATATAAAACTGATAATTAAAAAAAAAACCAAATGTTTTAATTTATGTACGTAATTGTAAATTAAATTTTTTATTTTATTTAAATTTTTAATTTTTAGAGTTAAATATATGTTCCACTTATTTCCGCTCATTTATATTTATAGTAAAAAGAATATTTTGTTGTTCTTGCAATATATACTCTTTGCTTGTATTCAATGATTGTTGTTGGTGCAAATAACATATGTACTAAATGTTATAAATCAACAACATATACAACAACAAAAGAAGTACCATTGATCGAGAAATACCTCATTTCCGAAGCGGGACCATGAAGACAAGGGATTTGAAGTCGTGTTCGAAAAATGGACGAATGAGAACACACAGCATAGATAGATATGACAATCTGGGAGATCGGGAACCTGTTAAAGTCTACGAAATGTCACTAGAAAACGCAAGAAATCTTCAATCACTTACCAGACGTATGAAATTTTGATATTTTTTTTGAATGACGTATGTCATTTTGAAATGACAAATTTATGGAAACCGGCAAGGCCCACCCGACTATTGACAGCAATGGCAGCCACGACTTGTAATTTCGGAAAACCTAATCGTCAGCTGACGATTACTATTAGCTAATGCTCACTACAATGCAGCAGTTTCCTCGAGTAGATTACGATGCGGATATAATAAACCCAACCCGACATAGCAAATATATGATCGTAGAGCATAATTGAATTAGTTTGATGGTAGTTTTAAGGATGAAAAGGAATCTCGATGTAAGACAATTTTAGACTACTTTTGAAGTAAAAACGTAATTTTATCACTTTAATTATCTGGCTGCCCGTAAATTGAATTTGAAAATAATATGTGATGGTGGGATCCGACTTCTTATGGGTCTAGAATTGCTTACTCCGCCTAATCTTCATTGGTGGGAAAGTAAGTCTTAAACCTATACTCAAACGATGGTGAATGGACATCAAATTTCCGGAAATTTTGAAGGTGTCTTCATTACTTAGAATGCATAACTACACTTTGTTATAATTGATTCACATAGAGATTGAGCCTGATTGGGGGCTTATTATCAAGTGTTGTAGATCCAACAGTGTGGATGAAAGATAATCCTCAGTGCATAAAAATGAGTAGATTCACTTCTGAGTACACCAGAAATACACAAGGTAGCCGTTCGTCACACTTTCATTAAACACTTTAGTTTTGCGAGAACATTTAGAGCCGGCTACCACATAGTGTTGTGATATAATAAAATTACTTTAATGATTGAGGTATAGAGCCAATGAACTAAGTGGATTTCAGACCCTCCTTTTCCATTGTAATTTTTACGGGAGTAAGGTGCAATAATTATTTTCAAACTGTGGAAGTTTATGGACTAAGAAAAGATAGCAAACTCAACTTGTACTTGTATAAAGTTTCTGGCCACTTTAAAATTTTTGGACACTGAAAATGTTGAGCAAAAATTTGGGCGAGTATCATAAATGACGTTTTTGAACAAAATTAAGCTTTTGATCAGATATTTACATTTGAATGTTTCAAATGCACTTCTATCTGTCTCTAAAAATCTTTTAGAAGGAAAAAGTTTATCTAAGTCTAGCTATAAAGCTATCGTGTTAGCTATAAAGGACTATCGTTCAAAATAGCCTCAAGTTTAATTTGTGTTTTTCGGCCCTATCGACTTATATTGCTTAAAGCTAGTTTCTGTCCGCAAGGGCATAGTTTTCCTCTTTTTTATTATTTGGCTTTAGAGATCCGCAGTTTTGTTTGCAATTTGACTGCAGACTAGTGAGTGATTAGTCCATTGAATCCTAGCTAGCTGTCACATATGATAGATGAGACAAAATGACATCCCAAAATGAATTTATGCCAATCATGTGGAAGGTTAGTTGATATTAGCCACTAAACACAAATTTCACAGTTATCAACGTTATGCTGTGCATGTAGCAGTGTAAAGGGGATTCGCCCTTTATGTCGACTAAAATAAAGTCGATACACATAACGTTGAATTTTATTTAACGAAAAATTATTTTTTTTGCCAAAATGCCGACTAGTAAAAATGTCGATTAAACGATATACTTTAATTTAAGGTAACGATTTTATTTGCAAGTCGACATTTTCGAATCGACATTCCCGAACCGATATTTTATAAAGCAACATATTCAAGTCAACACAAGGGTCTTGTCGAGCGTTTCGTTTTCCTTTGCAGTTCTCTCCTCAAACGAAATCTCGTTCAGCTTTCTTACAGCTTTCAAGACTCTCTTCCTGGAGGGCTAATACTATGGAGGGCTAGGATCGTGTAATAACAACTGATGGACTGTAATAAATCACAAAATCTAGTGGTCAGATCATGAAATACCTCGCAGCGTGAGGCACTGGGTTCTAATCCCACCAGGTTGACCTCGAAAATATATTTTTTTTTGAAATTTAAAAGTTTCATTCAGTGCTGGTTCTGCAGTGTTAAAATTTAGCAAATTAGGCAGGGTCTATTCTATTCGACAAATTGCTAAATAAATCCGTTATTTTACTTTCGCCTAATTAAATTAAATTCACAATCATTTTTATAAATCAAAAGTTGTAAGATTGCTGAATAATTTAATTTTACTTTCCTTGTTCATGACTCTCCATACTCATCCATCATCCATCCATCACTTTGAATTGAAATGACCCCAAAAAATATGATTTTTACTATATTTTATTTCTTATAAAAAATAAAAGTTAATAACTGTACAGATTTGTTTTTATAACTACTTAAAAATTAACATAAATAATTAATAAACTTAAATATCTAAAAAAAAGAAGAAATCGATTGGAAGAGAGAGATTCTAATATTTTTCGTGGAAAATATTTTGGATTGTTTCTTGGCTTAACAAACATAGAAACCATTTTCGATGTTTTGTTTTATTAACAAAGCTATCTAAATATAGATGGCAGTAATAAAATAATAAAATAATAGCAGAAGAGAAGTATTTTGGGAAGTGTGACGTGCACTTATTATAGTAGAACATCGACAGCATGTATCACGCCATTGGTTGCTGGAATATTCGATGTTAATATTTGGCCATCGTTTACTTTTACTTTAGCTGAAAATATTAATAAATTAGCATAAATAAGTCTAATTGTGTCAGGTACCGTATACTTACAAATTCCATTAGTCTTTTGAATCGTGACCGGTTTGCCCGTAACAAGGGAATCTTTGACCTGGTAGAATCTCATGCCGGCTGAATATAAAGTTCCTGTAACGATATGTTTCATTACAAGCGTTTGTGCTGAATCTTTATCGCTGGTGACACGGTTTAATTCTTCAGGCGTTAAACTTGTGAATGCCGAATCCGTTGGGGCGAATATCGTGTACGTTTTTGCTCCTAGAATTCATAAACATTTAGTAATTTATTAGGGTCTACATATAAACTGATTACACAAACCTTTACTTTGAAGCATGTCTGACAATCCAGACGCAAATAACGCTCGTAAAAATTGAGTAAACCGTCTTTCACGATCCGACTGTAAAGTTTGCAGAAGATCACCAACTGGTAGCGGGAACATTACACGGTCGACACCATGAGCAACCCCCTGTGGAATTGTAATGTCTTGTCGTTCTGGGGTCACCATAGCACCGTTAATTGTTGTAATTTTAATGTCATTCCATTCAGAATCATGTAGTGTGTATTGATTTACACGAAGTTGAGTACCGGCCAACGATACACCAGTCATTTCGTCCTGAAGTGATTTGATTTCAAACGAGCCTGGGATTACGTGATGTAGTAAAAGACCGCTTAATAATCTTGGATTACTCTTGAATTTTTCTTCGGCACGTTCAGGTCCGCCTAGCTGGACGAGTAAGTTTTTGAATGCTTTATCGGTTGGCGCGAACACTGTGTATGGCCCAGTTTCATTCAGTATCGAATCGAGGCCAGATTGTTTTAAGAATTTGGCCATCGCGTGTAATCCTCGTGATTTTAATATGGCCGGTAAATCGTTATTGGGTAACGGTTTTGGTGTCGTTGTTACTTCAGGCTCTTCATTATATTCGAACGAGGACGGAGTAACTGTTTGTTGAACAGTGGTTTCGACAAATCTCGTCTGTTCTGATGGTACATGGGTCACTGTTGAATAATCGACGTAGCCAGTAGTTGAAATTGGGAAATGTGTTGATGAGGGTGAATGTGTTGAGGCAAAATAAGGACGGCTGGTGGTAATTGGAATCGTTGTCGGGAATGGTGTAGTTGGTGATGGTGACGAGAACACTAGGGAATTTTGTGGGGTACCGCGATGAACACTGCGTGCAATAACATTATTTGGGGGAGCACTTTCACGCTCATCGTAAGGAGAGCCTAGTGGTATCACTGATACTGAACTGGGATTCATAATTTCAGATTGTTGTGTAGTCTGCGCGATGGAAGGTGGTGGAAGTTTAATTTCTCCACTCTTAATTCGGCTTAATATGCTATCAACTTCTACACCAGTGGTCTTTGGCGCTTTATCACCATTTCCTTTTACGCCTTGCACTTTATAGCTTCCATCCTGTTGCTCTTCTAAATATACAAAAGTCACTTTTTTCTGGGGTGGTAATTTAGCAACGGGCCGTATTTCACCAGCGTCGTCTTGTCGAACTACTTCAAAATCGGCACCAGGTGGTAATATTCCTTGTTTGGCAAGTTCTTCGATTGAAAGCGGTGATTGGTGGATATTCGATGAATGTGCGCTTTCTTCGTGAAGTGGTTGAGCTCCCTGGATTAAACTTGGATCGGTCGTACGAATTACTTGCACCTTTTGTCCATTTGGCAACACTAGATCCATAGTCGTGTAGTTCTTGTCACCTAATTCTGGTTGTTCGGCTAGGGCCAACTTGAGCTGTTTAATCAAATCGTCTCGTCCTAATGCTTTGGTTGATTTTACTTTTGATTTATTTCCTGATGAACGCTTTTCGGTATTTTCATGTTGGCGCAATTGTTCAAATAGTTTTTGATGTTGTCCTTGGAGCAATAATTCCAAGTCCTCGGAGTCAAATGTTTCACGATTTCGTGTTACGACTTTTCGAGATGATGACGTCTCTAGGGTTGTTGGTAATTTAGTGGTGGTGGTTGTTGTTGTTGGTGCTGGGGTTGTGGTAGTTGTTGTTGTTGTAGTTGTTGTTGTTGGATGTAGTTCAAAATAATGTTCTAATGCTTTACTAAATAGTGGTACTTCGGATGGTAGAATGCCGCGGCTTCTTGTGAACACATTCGAATAATAATTGGACGCTGATTGTTTTAATGGACGTAATCGATCCCGGGTTTCTTTATTGATTTTTTCTTGTTGTTGAATGAATTTTTCGTGTTCTTGTTTAGCATTTTGTTGTTGTTTTTGGTAATGCTTTTGGACGAACTTCTCGTGTTTTTCGATCAGTTTTTGACGTTCTCGCTGCTCTTTGATACGTTCTTCGTACTCTTTTGGATCTAGAGTTGGTTGTGGTTGGGATGGTAAAAGAACCCCTTGTGGATTAAAATTTCCGAAATTTTGATTTGGATAATTTTGTTGAATAATTTGCGATGGTATGAATGGAAGTTGATCGACGGTTGGTTGAGCCGGACCTAGAAATCGATTTACGGTTTGTCCAGTTGGTTGAAAATTTTGTCGAATCGGTGTGGCTTGCGATGAAAATGGAGATGATTGTTGGAATGGGGATATGGATTGCTGTATTAAGCCATTGCTTACGGTTTGCGTTTGAATTGTTGGTTGGGCTGGTTGCTGGCCGAAAGGTACATTTTCGAAGGTCGGACTTATTTCATTCTGAAACTGGGATGCTCGCTGCTGAGTTTGTGTGAATCTCTGTTGTTGTTGAAAATTGGGCACAAAACTTGTCTGTGTATGGTGCTGCCTTGGAAAATTTGCATTGGTTGGTGCCACAGATGGCGTAAATTCGGACGATACGGGCGGATTGGCTGTTCTAAAACTATTTTGCGACT
Organism: Nephrotoma flavescens; assembly: GCA_932526605.1. Classification (NCBI taxonomy): domain Eukaryota; kingdom Metazoa; phylum Arthropoda; class Insecta; order Diptera; family Tipulidae; genus Nephrotoma; species Nephrotoma flavescens. The sequence goes on from OW052220.1 coordinate 324,211,300, forward strand.
GCTGTTGATTCAATACAAAATTTTGATTTCCAAATTGCGATGGTTGTGGTTGCTGCTGTTGATGTAGAGCAAAACGATGCTGATGTTGTTGTATGTCACTCAAAATATGTGTTTGCTGCGCTGGTGTCAACTGCCTTCTCTGCAGAGTTACGGTCTCGTCGGGAAACTGAAAATAAAGAAGCGTATCGATATAAATATTACTTCCGTGATTGTCCATATATATTTAAATAAAGTAAATACATAATTACTAGCATGTGTGTTACATCACAATTAGAAATTGGATAGAATTTCATTTGAATACAATTTATGTACCTTCGTACGAGTATATGATGAAAACCCATAAATTGAAAAATAATGTAATCATTTTTATGCAATCAACTTGTTGTTTTTTGTTGATTGTATTCGCACGAATAATTTTATATATGCAGTTCGATATGGAAATTTCACCTGAGGGGCTGATTAAATCATAAATATGCAGCTTAACAAAATGAACCATACCCGTTGAAGGTTATAATTAATAGCTGCGAAGATATATAAAAGATCAAAGTGATAACTAATAAGCTAATCTTCAAAAGCAAAGTGAAAATTTTAATCTCGTTAAGATCGATGGAACCTGCGCTCTGCTCATCTTACATTGATGATTTGGCATTGTCGCGGTTATTGCAGTTTCCATACGATTTAGTTTTGTGTCAGCCCATCGTATGTGAAAAATTACACAAATTTTCCATGAAATTTTCTACAAACACACATAAATTCTTAAGAGGAAAGTTACTTTTCATTGTTCGCAACAAAATAATTTATATTTTTATTTTTAAATCTATGCTCTAAATACTAAACCATATATGAATAGAAAGAAGTCACGCAATTAAGTCTTAAAATCAAATTCTTTATTTGTTACAACAACAAAAAAACTTTGAATGCATTTTATAGTAAACATCTACCGGACATTGATATAGAAATTAAAAAGCACTCGAGTCATGCGTTCTGTTATTTATTTAGCCTTCGGGCTCATATTTGAAAGGCATTCTAAATTAATTGTCGTGGAGACAGAATTTGCTCGTTTTCAAGTCAAATGTTTGTAAATTTTGTTAAATTTGGGCTCGCTTAATACAGTGTTTGTTTTTTCAGTTAGCTGCATGTCTTCCCGTATACGACTCAAGCAGTAGCAGAACAGTTCATTAAGAACTAAGAAGTCGAACGGGTATTTTGGTTAAAAATTTCGGTGTTCAGTAGAGGTAGCGCTGAATAATTTCCAAAAATTCTGCCATCTGATGAGCTATAAAAATTGCCACCTGGATTTTCTAATTAAATACAGCGGCACTCACACAAATTGCAATAGGAGCTCTAGGTCTTTCGGTATAACGAGTAAAACATTTTCTGAAATCTTTAAGCAATCCTCGATCTGCTTCTAACCAGGATAGAGAATGCAGGCTCCATATTAATCTTCTCTGACTAAACCATCATGTGAATACCAGCTCACTCTAACATTAAAGGCAAAATGATCGTAGACTCTTTAGGAAAATCGGGTTCAATCCTTACATTCTATGGACACAAGCTAATTTTCCTATCCATTTAGCTGCGTGTAGTATCTTCCAGCTACCGTACAGCGAAGCCATTTTATTTGTTGTTGTTATCATCAATTTCAATGGCCTAGCATTTATTAATTATGTAAATAACCACTCACGTCCTTCTGCTCACAGTCATGACCGTTGTATTCGTTCATCTGACCATTTTTAAAATTCTATCCGGATCTTGGAATTTAATTTTTATCACACAAACGGCATTTCGTAACAAACGTTTCAAAACTGGCTTAGGGTTTTGGAAACTAACCATTTTGAGAAAATATTTGGAGTTCTTCTTCGTAGGGGGTCGATATAGATGTTATATGAGCTGACCATATGACTCTTCCAGCTTTTGTTTTTTTTTCACGCGTTAGTTGCTGCAATAACCAAGTTACCGAATATGGTGATGATGTCAATATTTTAGTTGATAGAAGTAGAATGGCATATGAACTCAACTGAACATAGTCGCGAGATATATCTTGAAAACGAATTGATGAACTTCGTTATGTGGCAAACGGTAATTTTAACTAGGTGGCGGTGGGCTTTGATTCTCGTGACGACCAATGGTGGGATATTCATGAAGAAACTCAATGTAAAGCAGATGAAAATTTGGTTTTCATTAAAATCGTCGTTTTATCGTTTATCTTGGACATATCGAGGCAATTTGATGTAGAGGAATAAACATGACATACAATATATCTTGCCGCATCGTGCAGTGGTAAAAAAAGAGCAACAAAAAATTAAGAATTGTGTTCGAACCATCTGTTAACCAGCCCGACGCTGCAGTGAGATCTGTAATATCCATCACAATGCCAGATAGAGAAAACATCAATTTGTATTTGTAAAAAGGTAAAACTCAATTTGAAAGTGTACGAGTCGTATATTTTCATCAGAAAAATGACAGTTATACACTTAATAAATAAAATATCACTACTAAGTAAATAAAATATCACTAGATTCGATAAAAGTTATTCCCAATAAATAAAAATTGTTTGTGCAAATAGAATAGCCGTAATTTAGTCACTTACGCAGTCCAGCCAACGGCATCTTGTAAAATCGAACTTAACCCAGCGGACTTAGCTTGTATAGACAGTCAGATGTGGGGGGAAAGGCCAGTGTTGTTAAGAAGATCAAATTACCCTTTTATATACGTGAGCTAGCTCAAGAAGCATTTTACTTACAATCGTCAACTTTTAAAACCAAAAGAGCCTACTGCTATAAATTCAATTTAATCGTTAAACAACGCATTCGACGAGCCCTGAAGAGGTAACGAGCTATCTAGTGCTTATCTAATGCTACCAAACACAGCATAAAACACAATTATAATCACAATAAAAGAGTCGGGATTTGCTGTCAAATCTTTAAACAATTTTAAAACACCAAGTCGTCGCCACTCAATCCGTTTATTGCAAAAATTGATCTACAAAGGGTCGGATGTAGATTACAACATACACCACCTCAGTTTAAATATATGAACAAAAATATTTACATTTTCCTAAAAATCACATTTATTCACAACTCACTCAACAAGGAGGCGTTCAAGCAACACACACACGCCGGTCCATTTTCAATCCGTCGATTCAAAGGAATATGAAATATTATTCGTTTGTTTCTCTTCTAAAACAATTAATACTCAATTCCCTTAGACGTATTACTTCATGCGACGTGATCACGTGACTGTGGATCTTCCTGGTTTCTAGATTTTAAATTCAAAATTTACTAAATAATTTTGTGCAAAACTTACAATGAAATTTTTTTATCTTAGTTGACTGTATTAGTTTTTAAATTTTAAGTGATATAAAGTTGAAGTGACAGCAGTCGCAAGGAATTATTTATAAAGCAGCGCATACTAAGATTTAAAAAACAGCCAGAACGACTTTATTGAACAATTATTTTGTAAGTTTCGATTTAATGATCTAGTAACCAGGAAGATGAGTAGTCACGTCACTTGAAGTGGTTTCATAACTATAGTTTCGAGTTAACCATCGTTTCGTTTTAATGTGTCACCCCTAACCATGGTTTGCAACTTGGTTTATACATAGTTTTGAAACGAGATATTTTTTCTCATCCCGATGCATTTTTGTGCTTCCAACGCCGATACATCAAAAATGGAGATTCCGGACACTAATAGTTTACCAAACAAATCTAGTTTCCTTTGAGTTTTCTATTTGTCATTGAAATAATTGGTTGGTGGGAACAAATTTTTTTCTATTCTGTCAATATAAAAATCATTTTTGAAAATTTAAAAGTCAACTGAATGTCAATCTTGATTGAGAAGACAAAGGCAATTGTAGTGTCTTGTGTTTCCATTTAGGAACTCAAGATTGAATGATAATTCAATCATTCAATGAATTGATAATTAATAAATTGATAATTGATGATTTAAACGCTTTGTAACTTTGCAACGAGAGAAACTCATTGAAACATATTCAATGATAACGATACAATTTCGTCTGAGCAATAAAACAAGCTCCAATCAACTCCGATGTTGCAGATCAAACAGCCAATAATGGGACGAAATTATCTTTATTGCAGCGCCAATACTGACTTCCGCAGACTATGGGAGGCGCGTTAGCTAAAGCCAGTCAAACACCACCTAAAAATATTTTTGGAGAAACTGTAAGCACATTTGAAGAATTCAGCATGGCACTAGCGCTAAGAACTGTAATTGTAAAACTATTTACAGATAAACAACTTTGTTTGTTAATGAACCTGACATATACTTCGAATACATTGCCGATCTATAATTTAAAATTACTCGAAAGATTAAGCGTGGATTCAGCATTACAGGACACATAGCGAGTGATTAATTTGTCGTATTAAATGCAAAACATTCGTCATCTCATAGGTGTTACCGTAAACGTTTTCAAAAATTCTAGGCTATTGACAGTGCTAAAACGCAAGAACGAGGCAGATCTTATATCCAGAAATCTATCAAAGGAAATCGTGAACTATAAAGACTCCACTGGTAAACAAGAAAACGTATAAATATGCCTTTAATGTTTATAAGGCCTCAAATGGAACCACTTATTTCAGGCCCTCATCGAACCACATATTCCTCATAACTGCTTTTGAAAGGCAAAAATGCTAAAACATAAGTGGTTTTAACATATACAAGTTCACTCACCCCATTCAGCAGAATCAAGATGACAGCGACATAATCGAAAAGAAGACAAACAATCTTTCTGTCTCATGGATACAACTACAAGACTACCACCGAGTGTCATAGTCTAAACACTAAACAAGTCTTTGGCTATCTAAAGGTAGGTAGGAAATATTTCAATAAAAATTTTATTTTAATACGTCACCAATGTTCGAAATATCGTACCTTAAACGTAAGAAAACTGTTATGTTTGGTGTGCCGGTCTCCGCAGGAAAAAATTTTCAAATTGAAGAACCACCTTAGTAAATTGTCTTTTCACTTTAGATCCATTCAAAAATTTTGAGTCTTTGAAACGTTTAAGAACTTACTATAAAGAAATTGCGATAAATAATTCCCCTACCTTTCTAGCTGCACCAACAAACCTCCAGGTAATTACCCTTAATCAGGTTGTCGTTGTCCCGGTCTCCTATTTTCCTTCCCAGTGGTGTCGGTCAATTTTATTCAAAAAATTGAAGATTATCAAAAAATCAAATTATCAAAATTCAAAAAATTGAAGGTTATTTCTATATTGAGGTATTTTAGAAGAATCTCTGAGTTTTTTGTTATAACTAAATAATATATAACTAATCGAACAGTAAAATTCGAAGTTTTTTAAAAAATTGCAGAAACTCCTCTGCTCTCTATTTAGAAAAATCTTGTTCAAAAAGATTCCCACTCTCTGTTCGGAAGTGGTATATGACAATCGCGAACATATGACACTATTTCTGCCATATTGCTTATTTAAGAACAATTAGTTAAATTTTTGTTAAAACTAAAATTTATCTTTTGTTTTATTTTTTAATAATGTAATTAATGGAAACACTAGATATTGAAAACCATAAATAACTTCTTAAAATGTATTAAACCTCTCAACTTTGTTTTATCCAAACCCATTTGATTCAATAAAGATTCTCTGAAAATTTTATTTTTATTCAAATAAAAACCTACATTGTAGTTGGTCATCTTCTTCTAATTTTATATATTTGTCTCAATAAATTTCGTATATTTACAGGGTAACAGAAATATTTGAAATCCCAATTGGAATATTAAATTTGGTGTTATTTTTTTGTTATTTATTTCACAAGGACTATTTCATCGGCACAACAAAAAATTGTTTTCTTTTGTTTGGGTTGAATTTCACATACTCATCTCTTCCTAATTTTATATATTTCTCTTAATAAATTTCGTATTTTGGCAGTGTATCAGAAATATTCGAAATTCCAATAGGAATATCATATTTGAGTGATTATTTTTTTTTTGTTAACTATTAGACATTTCACTACGGTGTTAAGATGTTTAGATAAATCAATATATTGGTTAATAAAGTTTGAAACAAAAATGATCCCTTATTTAGGAGACTGATGGTTAAAAGGTTGGTTTTTGCTTATTAAACATCATCTATTATTGTAATAACAATTTAAATTTTCGTGTTAGATTCAATTAAATAAATTAAGGAGAATTAGATATAAATTTAGGCTATATTTAAGAAATTTAAAGCTATTTTATACTCTGGAAAAATTTATTTAATTTGAGTTGCTGATTTTGGGAGGTTTCGAGTTCTAACCTAATTTCTTGAAATAATGGGTTGGGAAAAATAAATCCATTATTTTTTCGCTAGATGGATTTAGTGACATACATCTCATGACGTATTTGTCGCAGTAGACCATACCCGTTGGTAAGGGGGATTCATGTATTAAAAAAATTCTTTTGCCATCGTTTTGATTGATTGGTTTAGTTGTGAGCTATAGCGTGTTAAGGATAGAGGTAAACAAAGAGAAAATTCGATATATTTTACAATTTTGTTTAAGGCAAATCACAAGTCAAGCGGCTGAAATTGAGAATGGTATCTATGGTCCCGACACTGTCACAGGAAGTCACGTGAAATTTTGGTTTCGTCGATTTCGCTCCGGTAATTTCGATATCAAAGACGCACCACTCATTGGTAGGCTATCCTCGAAAATGTCGATGAAATCCTAGAAATTATCGAAGTAGACCGTCGTGCGAGCTGTGGTAGATGGCCCACGAGCTGAAGATCGACTACAAAACAGTTTTAAACCATTTGCATAAGGCTAGCTGGCTTTAAAAAGAATCTCGATGTTTGGGTGCCGCACGAGTTGACGCTAAACAACTTGATGGACTGTGTTTCCATCTGCGAATCCTTGGCCAAATGGAACGAAATCGAGCCATTTCTGAAGTGGATGTCAAGTAGAAACGGTTATGGTCGAACATTCAGTTAAAAAAAAAATTAAACAAAAAATAGAAATCAAATTTTAATTTAACATTTCAAAATTTAAATATAACTCTTCAGGAGATTTTTAAAGTTATCTTAAGATTTTTAAGGTCATCGATGTTGTTGAATGATTTAGTTAACCCAAATGCAGTTATTTTTTCCATAGTTTGTAACGTGACCAAACAAAACGTTACTAATAAAAGCCACGCCCAAAAGAAATTATCTACATATTTTCAAGCGTGCATATTTTGCAATGCACGCATTTTTATGGAATGTTAAATTTTTGATCATAATCCTAGTCACATTTCCTTAACAAAAAAATCTCAAACTTCTTTTGAATGCTTTCTTTCTTTTTTACGTGCACAGCATAGTATGGATTCCAGATCGTTACAGCGTATTCCAGTTGAGATCAAAAGTAAGCGAAATCGTTTAACAAATGCAAACATAGCATTAGCCTTTGCAATACAATTTTCAATATGCCTATTGAAATGGGTGTTTCCGACAAATGTAACACCTAAATCCATAATCTCATTGACTCTTTGCAATACTTTGCCGTTGAATTTGTATAAAGTGATGAACGGATTCCTTTTACGATGAAAATACAGGATTTTATGTTTCTTAATATTTAAGGGTAGTGAGTTTCGATCACACAACGCACTTAATATATTTAGTATTCCATTAATAGAACGCTAAATTTTCATGTCATCGGCAAATATGAGCCTCATTATCTACTATTATCTACTACTGCCTCTATAGCCACAAATTGGGCCGACTAAATGCAGCAATCGACCAGAAGCGACCAGAATTAGCCAATAGGAGAGGCGTCGTGTTCCACCAGGACAACGCCAGGCTTCACACGTCCATGATAACCTGATGATGCGAGGTATGAACGGGTTAAAAGACGGTGTATACAGGAGTTAAATTTGTAATTTGGTAGAGAAAACATCTCTAATTGGAAAAATGTAGTTGGTTGCACGTCAAGTTATAAAAAAATGGAGACTTGATTTGTGTTTCCACATAATAATAAAAAAAGTTAATCTTTAATTATAATCAAGCTAAAATTAAATTCCTATAATAAATAACACTTAAATGTAATAAATAAAAACATAATAAATAAATAGTTCTAATACAAAATGAATAATAAATTCATAATTGAAAAACAAACGGATACAGTTACAATTAATGTAACGTGTATAAAGACAATAAAAGTCGGCTGACGAGCCATATGACTTGTAAAATAACGTGCATGTGTGTTGCATGAAAACTCAGTATGTAAATAATTTTAAGTTCATTTCGTTATCGACTATATATAATTATTCTAAGTGTAAAATTGGGAATTGGGCGTTGGGAATTTTACAACAGCGACATTTCATTTGCCAATTTACAACAACAATGCTGTGTATTCAATGCTAATTTGGAATTCGTTGAATTCCTACAGAATTGATGGTATTGGAATTTCAGCTCTGTTTTTTAGTTACTGTGCTTGTCGCTAGAGTTTTCCAATTTCTTTTTAATTTTTTTGACATTTTCTACAAATTTGATACATACTATTGACAAGCGTTTTGTATTGATTTTTTACGTTAAACATTTTTTATAATACATACTAATAAAACTAAATAATATTTAGTTTTCAACAAAATAATAAAAGAAAAACAAATAAAAAATATTGTAAATGTCAAACACTACAACCTATCAAAAAAATAGAATTGAATCAATTCCTTGGTCAAATAAAATGCCACTAACAACAATTCCATACAAATTTCAATCCGGAATGAATAATTTCATTCAACCTAAAAGTAGGATTAGAATTATTCCATTCTTCGTGTAGTTCAAATGTTCACCACCCGGTAGATTAATAAAATAATTTTATTTTTATGAGTTGTGAGTAATGTAGTATTTTTATCGCATAAATCGTTTGGCTGTTACTTTGGGCACACATTTCATTCCTATTCGAATAGGAATAATATTTCCCAAAGTAAGACCACAATTAACTCTTTATTTTCCAGAACCCTTTTAGAAAAATAACAACTTATCTGCTCTCCTAGTCGCGTTATAACTACAAGTAGTTTGCGCGGAATAGGTAACTGTTTTATACAAGAGCTCTAAAGAGATTTGTTTAATCTTAAATCTAATGGAAAGTTGAATAATTTATTACGTCAATTAAATTTAGTGCCTAACTTGTATCATTTTACAAATAAAATAAAAAATACGAAAACAATTTGGCACACGAATCTCGATTTAGTTTACATTGATTGTCAATAAATTAAATTGTGCAAGATTTAATTTGATAGATTGAAATTATGGAGTAAACAAATTGCATAAACGAATTATTACAATAAATTCTTTACAGTGTATACAACACTGAATTGTTGGTTTAATAAATTTGGCAGTGTCTTAATCATAATTGGTCACGTTAAAGCGTCTGATGAATGATGACCATAACCAACATTCCTCGCACCAAAAAAAAAAAAAACTTTCATTGCCACCCAAAACACTTTCATTCTTTAAGAAAAAAACACTTTCATTATCGAGTTATTTTTGACTGGACCATAACAATGACAATGATAGATGAGATGCAAACATTTTGCCCCTCTATAATCACGTATGATTAGATGTAGCAATTTAAGTAGCAACAAATATAATTATTGAAATTAAACCGTGACCTGGGCCGCAGAAAGCGAAAATGTTTACAAATAAACAGGTTCCCACACACTGAGCTTTAACTTAAGTTAATTTATGTGATTTATGAGATGTAAGAGATTTTATTTCTATTATTCTGCCAAATCCAATTATCATTTATATAATTTAATTCATTTTATTATGATTGTGCATGAGATGATGAGTCGTCAGTTTCCGTGTAATGAACACGCAAATTCCGCATTGAAATTTTTGGGAGACAATACACAAACAATAAAATTTAACACTTTTCGCCTGCCGTTAATAAATCACCGAAAATAACAAATTGAATTTACCAACCGCATAATTTACCAGCAAACATAACGTAAATTTTCTTGTCTGCTGAACAAATTTTCTTATGTTGGTTTTTATTTAATCACTCTAAATCATAAAAAAATTTAATTGAATTTTTAATGTTTTCTTTTCTTAAGTTAATGTCGTTTTGAGTTTGAAGTGTTTCGCACGTGCTATATTCTTTTTAATTATTGCAAATTATGTGTTTGTGAAAGTGTTAAGCAAATTTTATATAATCAAACGACAATATCCTTATCTCTTGCACAACATACATATTTATTTATATATCCATAACTAAATCAATGAACTTTTACTTTCACATGAGGGTACAAAATTTATGTCTTTCGCTGCACATTACACAGAAATTACATAAATTTGTTAATATGCAGCAGCAGCATTCGACAAATCACCTTAAAAAAAGAAATTTTTCTTAATTTTCGACTGATAAAATTTTACTTTCATCTTTCTTATTTTTTGGGTTTAATGAATAATTAATTAAGAAGCGAAACCATTTTGTTGATGTATGCATATGAACGTCTATATGTGTACATAAAATTAATCTCGAAAGGCATATCGGCCATTAAATTTTTTATATTTGTTTACAAAATATTTACGCATTGATCAGAAAATATATACTCGTATCTACATAATCTTCTTCCGTATTGTATATGTTTACGTACTATGAGACAAATTTATACTTTTCTAGTGACGTCACACCCATCAAACTATAATGTTTATTTAAGAAATTACAAACTTAAAAAAGAAATTTAAACATCTCCGCATTTAATCTTCGTTGAATAACAATAAGTACTTTCATTATAATTTTTGTATTAAGGTGTGACGTATATAAATCGGTTTGCGTCTGGAGCGCACATTATATGAATGTATGTATCTCGTGTGACCTTTAAAAACCTCTGTCGTTAACAAAATCATCTGACTGTTGTGAATTTAAAACCCTGTACAATTTGGTACACAATTTTTTAACTTTCTCTTAAATCGCAGCACCCAAAATTGGTATGCGGTTCAAATTTTTTGTGGTTTGTGATCTTGACTTGTAGTGTGCACACTGCGGTTAATGGTTTACACAAGTTGTGTAAATGCCATTTTATGTACCATGTAATTTAACTAATTGAAATTAAACGCCGCGTAATAGCAAATAATAGTTATTATTTTTTTTTTAAAGATCACGATCAATCGATATTGCAGCAATTTTTATTGCGTTTTCACTGTCGCTGATTGGATTTTCTGTAAATATAAAGGTAACACAATAGAGTGGAAGCGCGAAACTAATAAAAACATAAAAGATACATTTTTTTTTTGAATATATTGAGGTTTAAACAAATTATTGATGATGGTCGTGATCATGAAAAACCCATTCAAATACGTTATGGTATCATCGAAAATTTCACTCTATTCATCTTAGTTAATAAAATTTGAACTTTTTAATTAATCGTTTTTAGTTCATAAATAGTTCGAAGTCATACTCATTTTATATTCGCATCGGGAGGTCGTCCACCTACACCAGTAAATGAACAATCTGTGATAATTGTTTAAATTAATCAATTTTTTCATGAGGTATTGTAAGCACGGCTATTTCAACAAGTTCAAATTGATTTAAAGTGGAATTGATTAAAATGTTTAGTAAAAATATGATTGTCATATTTTTTTGCAATGTAATCTCTATTTTGCTCCTTATTGTATTTCCCCGAAAACAGTATTTCCTTCGAGGCTGTTTTTTAGGCCACCTCAAGACTTGAATAAAATTTTGGACATTTTTCGTTTTTTTTGGTCTAAATTGGTGGTTAGTTCGTAACAGTTACTAATAGATGTCACTAATTTGCATACAAAATTGATCTAATATTTAGGTGTGGGTAACTGCAGCAGGAAAACTTTCCAATTTTAAAATGAAACTTTGTATACCTTTGCATTAACTCCAATTTGCGCTAATTAACTAGTGCTCACGGGAAAAAATTACTACTAAAAAATTTCAAATTTCGCCTGAAAGACGAAACAAAAAGACTTGATTTCTATAAAAATCCAGAATTAATTTAAGCCTAGTTTTAAAACTTTGCAAAGGCGGCTAAATTGACGAAATTTTTGCTCGTCATAGAAATATAAATTTCATCAATTTTCATTCTAAATTGAAGAAAAACAAGTGAGCCCCTAAAAGATACTATATTAAACAAACAAATTACAGAGGTAATACCGTTCAATAATATTTGTGTTGAACTACAAATTAAACAATAGAAATAAAATGTTCTAAGATCCAAGAATAACCAATTCAAATAGCATATCTCTGTCAGGCATGTTCATTGCTATATCCGCAAAATATAGTGACTGCATTTGTGCTAATCCAGAATTGGACCAATTCCGTGGAATAACAAAACTCTAGAATGAACGGTACTCGTATTATGACATATAGTGTTCTAGAAACGAATTCGAATGCCATGTTTGGATTTCTTAAACGATGGACGGGTGAATATAAAGATATTCAAACCTTATGTTCACACTATTCACTTACGTTCGATCTCAACTGGAATACGTTCTACGGTCTGGAATTCATACTATGCTGTGCACGTAAAAGGAATTGAAAGCATTCAAAAGAAGCTTCATGTTGTTAATGAAATGTGACTGGGATTATGACTAAAATTTACCATACCATGAAAATGTGCGCATAACAAAATACGATTTCTCTTTGGCGCGGTTTTTATTCATACCATGCAGAACATTTCGAAACCATGAGTTTTAAGCACTTGAACACTATTCTACAAACGATGGAGAGAACAACCCCATTTATAGGTTGTCTAAATCGATGACCTATTTGACTTAAAAATAATTTTTTAATGATAATTAAAATTTGATTTCTATTTTTTGTTTAGTTTGTTTTGGTTTAAACTTTTTTAATTTTTTTTTGTTTTAACTTAATTTTTTTAAACAGAATGTTGGTTTTTAGAACGCTTTACATCAGAAAATTGTCCAAGCCACCGTCTTTGTTGTTCGATGGAATTGGTTCAATTCTGGATTAAACTAATTCAGCCACTATATTTTGCTAATGGCAATGAACATGCCTGACAGGAACTTGCTATTTGAATTGCTTATTCTTGAATTTTAAAACATTTTATGATTGTTTAATTTGTTGTTCAACGCAAATATTATTGAACGGTATTTCTCTGTATTTTGTTTGTTTAAATAGTATCTTTTAGGGGCTCACTTGTTTTTCCTCAATTTATGAATGAAAATTGATGAAATTTGTATTACGCATAAACTTCGTCAGTTTAGCTGCCTTTAGAAAGTTTTAAAACTAGACTTAAATTATTTCTGAAATTTTTCTAGAAATCATGTTTTATTTGTTTCGCCTTTCAGGCGAAATTTGAAATTTTGTTTTCCCGTTTTTTCGGCTCCTGGACTAGCCCTAATTATCACAATTTGGGCTTAATCGGTATGCAAAGTTTTATTTTGAAATTGGAAAGTTTAACTGCTGCAGTTACCCACACTATATTTAGTTCAAAATTACAAAACTGATGGCGGCGTTAGCAATCCAAAATTTTAGTTTATTAATTCGCACAAAACTACAAAAATAAAATTAAGTTAGGCCTAATAAGGTTATTATTTCGCCTGATTTTCAGATAAAACTTAAATTTAAAACTGTAGAATTAAGAAATCCGGGATTGAAAAATTTATTTCACGTCACGGTGAAAATGCTTTAAGCTATACTCAACATCTTCCGCTACGCTTCTTTTTATGTTTACAATTATTAACTTTATAGAGTGTAGAAGTAAAAGAACAGAAAATTCTTAGCGGGATAAAATAGAACGAAGAATTTCAAAGGCGGGAAACTCGTGTTCTGCGTTTCTGTTGGTGGTTCATTTATTGTTAGGTAATTTATAATAATTACTACTACAAGAAAACAGGGGAAACAATTCTCGTCGGGTTTGTGCCTATTAAGAAAAAGCTCATACAAAAATGTAAGAGTTATTTACAAGGATTTAAGGTCACTTCGAAAAATAAGTCTTGGTATAAAATAGTGAAAGTCCTTCACACCTTAAAATCAAAAAAACTCAATCTAAAATATCTTAAATATTGTGTTTGGCCCATTGCATCGTATTTGCCTGCTTATATTTTACGTTGGTAACCGCAGTTGAGATAACCGAATTCGAAGTATTGGTACCGATTCAGAGATTTTATGTTGGTTTTGTAGTTTCACTAAAAATTCCCATAGTCGATTCTATTGTTCTTGACGATAGAAGCAGTAATGCTCCACTTCATTTCAATTTTGTAATTTTTCCGAAAATAATTATTCTCGCTTAAATTTCAGAATACCCACAAGGTCAACCTTTGTTGAAAATTTAATTTTTAAATTTTTTTTTTGAATCTTTTAATTCTTTGACATTTTTTGTAAATTTTATTTTTTTCAACATCATGACAAAATATATAAAATCTCCTATGCAGGCTGCCACTTCCTGTACACAGATTTCAACCAAATTTCGCAAACATCGCTCATTTTATAGAGAAAATTTCGTTCAATAAAGTTTTTTTTTTCAAAACACATTTCCGGTAAAATTTAAAAAATGATCTGCAGTATTTTTTTTTTAAGTTTAATTTATTTTTTTTTCATAAATGCTGAACTAATGACGCTACCGTTTCCGGTGAACCAATTTTGGCCAAAAATCACAGGGATCTCCCAATTCATGGAAAAACCTTAAGTATGAAATTCCCCTGATCAATCATCAACTTTACGAAAACCACTTTTTTGGACTTCGGCGATATAGCGAATGGTAAATCTGCTAAAATCTAGAAAATTTTTAAGATTAGTACACTTTACTTTACTACGTTAAAGAAAGTAATATTCAATCGGATTATAAAAAGAGATAGTTCAAACAAGATGGTAGGTCTCAGGCAACCATAATAACTCTTAACCTCTTGCGTTATCAATTAGTTAGAATAAATGTGTGCCCATCCACTCAAAGAAATTTCAAATGAACTCCTCCTAATAGCTGGACCGGTTTTAATGAACTTTTGTGTGTGTGTGTGTTTGAGTCGGTTCCTGGATGGTTTAGATTCAAAATTGAACCCGGTAGGTAACACTGCAACCGGGTTCTAGAATTTTTTTTTTGTTTTGTGAAGAAATTTTTAATTTTAATTTTTTTTTTAGAGTTTTTGCATATATCCGAAAATATAACCCCAAAATTTCGCCACCCGCCAATCTTTATATATATATCATATATAATTCTTCTGCAGATTTGTTCAAATTTAACATTTATTATTTCGTTTATTTATATTTTTTCGACTCTCTTCCAAAGTTGCTTATATTTTATATGGATTTTATTTTGATTTCTTTTTGAAAAAAATCGTTTACTATTTTCCTCGTCTCTTTCAGAATCCACGATATTTTTTTTTATTTCTATTAGGTGAGAAAGAAAAGAAAAGAAAATATAAATTCTTTCTTTTGGAAATGAAAAAAATAACAAAGTCAAATTCGCTCGTAGACGTACGCTGTACGACATTTTCAGGTTAGGAAAAAATACCAGTGATGAAGGGAAAATTTTGGTAACACAATTTAAAAATTATGCTGTCGTATTCGGAGTTGAGAAAAAAGATAAAAAATGAAATTAGCAACACAACTGTTAAGAGTAAAAATAAATCAACATTGGATGAAGTCATTAGTAGCTGTAAGGAAAACGAGGAACGCTTCAACAAGTACACTATCAATAAAAAATGAGGCATTACACCTAATCAAAAGCGTAGTGCAGCAACAAAAAAAACATTCACATGTAATAAATGTAAAATCACACATGAAACCCCTGAAGCTACCTTGCCTAAAGTGTGTAAATAATTCTAAAAGTTGTTCTTACCAGACATTCGAGATGTTAAGGTTGAAAGTACATTCCATGTAATGTTTGTAATAAATCAATAACAGGCAGGGTAGGAATCAATATAGTTCCATCTCGTTAAAAACATCTAATTAAATTCAAAATCATTGAAGAGAATGGCATTACAATAATTGGACTGCACGTACATGAATTGGATGGAGTATATAACTATTCTAAGCATCAACAATATTTCATAATCTTGGATTGCCAGAACCCTTTTATTCTGGCAACAGTGGAATTCAGTTAACACGAAAACGGATAACACGAGATATCGGAGAGCAAGAATTTTTTTTTAGTACTTAATTTTTTCATATAATTTTAGTATGAAGTTTTTCGCCTAAGACGAAAATTTAACAGGAATTTTTGTTTAACGCGAACAAATTGTTCAGTCCCTTTATATAAAATTAGTACAGAAAAATTCGCTGAACACGAATTTTATAATTAAACACCTGTGCTTTCATAAAACAAAATATTTCGTTCACTTTTAGCGAATTCCCCGAAATTAAATTTTGTTTTGTTGGGGAGAAATGGTTTTAGTTTGCTTTGTCTTTGGTAATAGTGAGTACATAATTCTCGTTAAACGTAAAATTATTTCTGTTTGAAATCATAAAATTGAATTTATAGGTGTCGTTCGCGGGGTTATTTTTTTGACCGTGTTAGTTTTGGAGAGTGAGATATAAAATCATGCTTGTTGTCTAAATTGTGTTCTTCAGAATTCTTTAAAATTGTTGTTGCTCAGTGATTATTAAGCAAAACGAGAAAGAATACTCCTCCTCTCCTTTTGGAAATGATTCCTGACTCATTTGATTGTGTCAATGTAAGGTTAAATTATCACAAAATGGAATTTTCCAACAAACTCTACGATATCCATAATTTATCTAAACGAGAACTACTGTAACCGCTAAAATCGATTTGGTTTATGAGATCATAAGGATACTCCCACTATATATTTACATAACCGGAAAGACAATAGTTCTCGATGACACAATTAGACCAACTGTCGTGTACAAAAAACCCAATTAACAAACAAATCCGAAGATCAATGAGATTACGTTATAAGGGAGAACGAACTACAGAATTACAGAATCCACTAACTCGTATGCTAAAGTGGGAACCAGTCCGCAAAACATATTTTTTCTTAAGAAACCCAACGAACCTTTCGTTAAATTTAGCTGTCACTTAAAAAAATTGTGTACGGTGTGCGCTATTTCTCGCCTAAAAACAAGTAAAACTTAAAAAATTGTATTGAAGATCTGATTTTTTATTAATAATATAAAGGCGGAAATAATTTTAATTGTATAATTAATTACTAAATTAATATATAAAGTTATTTGAATAATTTTACATGCATCTTTCACTTATATGTATATGATAAAATTTTTGAATTTATGAAACCTAACCTAAAAATTAGATTGAATTGTGCACGTTGTTTAAAAAAGATAAAATTAAATATTAGTCGTGGCTTTATTGTTAAATGTTTGTTATAATAAATTAACCAATATATATAAAAATCTAATCATGTTTTATTCAAGACAATTGGTATCGTTAAATTTTTTAATTTTTTTTTTAAGTTTTTATTCTTGACTGGTTAGGCCTTAAGATGGGAAACCATTTTATTTTATTAGAGAATATCGGAAGCGGATAAGAAAACACGCAGTCTAGATACAAATCTCTTCGTATCGAACCAACATATCCACTTGTAGCGTCGTCTGTATCACTGCATACAAACATTGGGTAGTAACACATTGTTTTCTTTTAAGAAAGTGTTGATTAGCCATTCCATTTTTATGGTTACTCCAACACTTTATTCAAACTAGTTCCGCAAATTTTGAATTATTGAAATATATTGAAATTCTGTGTTAACTGACTATTATTTATCCATATTTTATAAATGTAATTTTGTTTATTGTTTTTAAATATTTTCACCAAAAATATTTTAGCTATTTAAATGTTTCCCATAGATTATAAAAACAAAACCAGACCAATTTAATATTTCATGATGGTGATGTCAAGCTAAATGCAAAACTTTTAAAATATGATAAACATCGATTGTCACACTAACCCAGTGTCAACTGAAAACCAAAAAAAAAAAAATTTTAACTTTATAATTTTATAGCGATGATGATCATCGATCGATGATTGTGAAAGAAGCTTGTGGTTTACCCAAAAAATAATATTTAAATTAGCATATTTTTACTTTTTCTTTATCGAGCTCGCATCACGGAAATTGTTTGGTGATCCAATGTCAAGGTAATCTTTATAACCGATAAAAGTAAACCCCTTGCGATCAATTTATACGTATATAAGTATACTCGGGCGATCTCGAAACATGAGACTAAGAAAAATTATAATTGCGCTTACGACATATTGTAATTATATACAATGCATGTTGTAATTGTTGCACGTCCGTACAAGTATAGATGAACTCAATTTTTTGTTGCGCTAATAGCAATTCTAAAACTAATAAATTCCGTTCACTTTATACAATTATTAATTAAACAGGTAATTTACTACTCGTAGAAGGCATTAAAAAGTTGTCTTGTTTTTCATTTTATTTTTCCAAATATTTTTTATGTATTTCTCTCACATAATTATTTTTGATATTTCACAATCGCTTATATCGCACTGTGGATGACGGGCCGTTTACTTAACATATTCGTTATTTAATATCGCCCAACCGTATCAAAGTCATGTTGTTGTTGTCACTCATCTGTAATCCGATAAAATTTACATAAAAACGAAAATGGTTAAATGAAAATAAAACTTGTTATGCTCGTTATTAAAATATGTAGGAGACAATAATCTAGTTTTATAAGACGAAATTGTAAAAAATATTCTATATACGGGTATTATCTAACCGCATATCTAACCCAACAATATGAACATAATTTAACAACAAACAAAGACAACGTGAAAAGTAAAATTACGTACAGTTTTTGCCATAATTTACTCTTCTAATAGCTCTAGAAGTTTTGTGTTGTGCCTTGGGTGTGTAAAGACTTTTACTTGCACGAACTATCTCAAGAGCAATTAAAATGTTGAGATTTGATATCTGGTAATTGTACCAGTTATTAAATGGATATATAAAGTGAAAGGATTATTCTCACATAATATAGCTAAATTGGTCGAATTATTTTGATATACTAAACTGGACTATAATACAAAATGTGAGATGTAATTCTTATTGTGGGGGGATTGTATACAATATTTTTTACTTCTACGGTACCTATCGTTATAATGTTCATGGTGCAAACTTGTAAGAGTTGTAGTTTAGATTATGTTGTTTTCATTAAAACATGTGATCATCAAACTGCAGAGAAAACGAAGAACTGTGAAATAAATTTCTCAAACTCTAACTCAAGAACAATTCAAACTCTATATCAACCACATACCGAAAGCTAATCTAAACTAATACTTTGCTACTTCAATTCTTGTACCTCGAATATTCATTTTTGTCGTGACATAATGGATCTTCTAATCTAATGCAAAATGAAGTTCGGTGCTAAGCCCAGCACTCCATCAGACTCGTACTCAGCAGGAAACTTATTGACGACACCCTAATGTTTCGTCAGCGGCAGTAAATGAGACTAACTTTGGTGTGTGACATGTCTGATGATTCGTATACAACATGTCTGAGATGAATCGTATGTGGGAAATCACTTGTGATAAATTCGTGTTGTGACATGTTTGAGATGAATTGTACATGAAATGTCTGAGATGATGTGCAAATATGGACATATATTTTTATTCATTTAAATGAAAAACATATTTATTTAAAATTTGATAAATATATAAGCATTTTATTTCCAATCCACAGTTGGTTTCGGCATTTTTGTTTTTATCAAATATAAAAGATACATTTATTTTTATAACTGTAAAATTATTTAATATAAATAAATTAAAAATTAAAAAATTTAAATATAAAATGTTTATTAACCAATTTTATAATTGAAATGTTTAAATTTTTATCATCACTTCATATTTACGAAACATTATAATGAGAAAATATATTCGAGAAAATGTAGTCGTGATAGCGACAGGCGGAACATGACATGCGAAATCTTAAACTTTAATATTTATCGATTGTTTACCTACACCAACAAAATTATGACCAAAAAATTGTACGACTGCATTATATATACTTCCAAGCACTTTCTACTTCTAGCTACTTCTAGAAAACGAGTATTGCATTTCAAACAAAATTCGTAACCCGCTAGTCGATCCCAGTTTTATCACTGACGTCATTCAACGAATACTATACTGCAATTAAATTTTTTTGCAACTGTATATATCGTTTCCTCCTGTATATCATTTTTTCATAATCAATTTCATTGTGCATCATAACAGTTTCATCTAACATCGCAAACATCATAGCAGTAATTTGTTAGATCTCTTCAATCCGCTGCAGACGTAATGTCACTGGAATTCAAATCTTCCAGTTGATAAATTTTTCTTTGGTTTGACCAAAACTATCCCTAGTGGAATTTGTTCTTCTTCCATTCAATAACGCTCGCAGGATATTGTTCCTTGAAGAGACATAATTTAATAATTTACAACAACAAAATAGAAGTATCAACAGTAAATGGGCTTGTTATATAATCGAAAACGAAACGGTAAAGTTTTGACGTTTCGGTCTTTTATTTTGACTCGTTTAAATGAAAGCAAAATGTCTTTCTTTGTAAAATGGCAGGCAGTTCAAGTTCAATGAAATTTGTGAAGAATTTAAAAATAGTGAGCATTGAAAAATGGCTTAGATTTAAACTAATCTTTTCGAAAATGAGAATTCTACAATCAAATTTTATTCTAATTGAAAATATAGCACACATTTCCATTATTAAAATCACATATCAGCACTTACAAATTAATTTCATTATTTTTGATTAAAATCCCAAAATAGATTTCCTTTATAATTTTTCATAATTTCCATTAATATTTTCTAGTTGTAAGTTTATTGTTTTGACGTCTCAAGCAATAAAAAAACCGATACAAAATATTCACTTCAATATATGAATCAATTCATCCGTTCGTTTTTGTTTCGTTTTTTCTACATAACTAGGTAGCCTATTATGTTTCATGCAATCAACCCTTTCGTTTCATTTCAGTTCATTTTGTTTTCGGTTATATAACTAGCCTATCACAAAAATATTTTAAAAAGCAAAGCAACGGATGACATTCACTTTCAAATTTTTTTCTTAAGGTATAAACAGAACCAGAGATACAACGACAAGATACAACGCCTGTCAAATTAAAATACACATAAACCATAGGATGCTAACACAACCAATGTCGCTGGCGACGACGACATTGTCGCCGAATTTTTTTAGAATCTATTCTAATTTTGTCGCCGGCGCTGCAGTACCACCAATATAATTTTCAGATTATTATGTTGGTAAACATTTTTTACAACTTTTTTTAAATGAATTTCAACCAAATCGGAATGTTGTACACAATGTTTTGTGTAAAAAAAATTTAAATAGTGGAGATAAAAAGACAAATAAAATATTTTAGGGTTAATTTGGTATTATTTTTCTTGTTTTGTCGCTTCAACGCTGACGCGCTTGTTGTGTTTACCAAAGCGACATCGCCAGCAGACAAATGTATTTTGCCGATGTATCTTGTCGCTGTATCTCTGGTTCTGTTTATACCTTTAAACTCTCGTGGTTATTGTGTCTTTCCACACGAGTATTGAACGCAACATATTCTAGACATGACCAGAGAACGAAATAGGTGGATTACGCGAGGGCCACAATTGTTAATTTTTTTCTAAAATGTTTAATATTTTTTTAAGAATTGCATGTGTCGTATTTAAAGTAGGTCATCTGTACTTTACACATTATTCAATAGTATCAAAAACTACAAACAATAAAATGCAATCATGACGGCCACTCTAAATACACTTTTTATTGATATGATCTATTGTGTTCAATGCACTTGTGGAAAATAAGAAACAAGGCGGATACGGTGTTGCGTTCTTCCGTTCCTTCCCTCCTTCTGACTTTTTTTTAAACCAATTTCTTTGATTAAAAGGCCGCTTTCTTTCTTGTGGTTTTTTTTCAGCAACTTTGGGCCATGTGCCAAACTTAAGATAAAAGTCAATTTTAAGCAATATTTTCGGTAAATTCAATTATTTTTCAAAAACTCTATGGCAAACTGATCGAAAAACTTTCCTAAAACCGGTTTTTACCGTAGTAAACGATTTACCTTAATGGGGCATTTACATGTAGAAAATTGTTTTCTTCTACAAATTTTTGCAGGTTAATAAGTAGGATCCGTTATAAAAAAATATTGAATATGCCAGAAATAAATAAACATATATAGTAATGGCGTAATTTTTTTTATAGGATCATTATTAATTTATTTTTAATGAATTAAAATGCGAAATTTACATTTTCATCTATTGCGTCTGTTTTTATTATGAATCCTCAACATTTATAAATACGAAATAAGGGTTTTTCTTGTTAATTTTAAAAATGTTGCCATAAAAATACTCGGATCGAATATATTTTATGGCAACATTTATTTATATAGCAACATTTTATAGTGTTTTTTGCCTAAAAATCTTCTGCAAAATTTTGTTGGGATATATTTCTTTTCTTGTCTCTCATGTGCAAAAACTCAATGTTATATCTTTCTCATTTTGCAGAAGAAAAATGTTGGTCGCATGTAAATGCCCCATAAGTTTGGCACACGGCCTTGGATTAATTTAAAAAAAAATCAGAAGGAAGGAAGGAACGAAAGAAGACTCGATTATTTAGGGTCTATGGACACTTTTTTGTTTTTACTTGATAAGTGTACCAAATTAATTTTTGGCAAAAAATATTAAATTTTATGTTTTGGTTTTCCTATCCGTTTCACTCAAGGCAAGTGACTGCGAATTTTTGTGTGAATCTACACTTTTCCACCGATTTATTGGGCACAATGTAGCGCATATTTTTTTTATGATTGGGTTCGTCGTTTGCGAATATTTTGCTTAAAGTTAAAAATATTTTATCTTTTATAGCGTAATTTGATTGGTGGAAAAGTGTTCGTAAGCGTTTATGCTCCGACTGAGAATAAAAAAACCTCCCGAATAAACTCCTTTAGAGAGATTTTAATTTTCAAATTGACAATGCTAGCAAGATACATCGTAGAACCATTGCCCTAGACTTCTTGTAATTTGTATCGCCAGCACCCTACCACTCCTACGTTAACGCATTCATAGAGGTACATGAAAATCAAACGACAGGAACACGGTTAATCAAAGTTATGACATACTCATATCTAAAAGATACTTCCGCTCCCCGAATTAAAAAAGGCTGACTTAAAAATGGTGTTTTTCGGACTTAAAACCAGCGTTTTTATTTCATTTTAAAATTGACTTAAAATCTGTAATGAAAACGAAAAAAAGTTGACTTTTTAATGCATATCATAAGTCATTTTGAAAATGATTTCAGAAGTGTGTTTATAAATGACATAAAATGAATATTTTTATTCATTTTGAAAACGAAATTAAATGTATATTTAAAATCGAAATCAAACGTAAAAATGTACTACAGTGAAAGCCCAAACACTCAGTTAACCGGAATTTTAATTTTTAGGAATTTCTTTTTGCGTTTTTCTCCTTCATATGCATTTTTTAATACATTTTGAAATTTGCATTTTATTTCTGAAAATTAAAATTCCGATTAACTGAGTGTTCTGGTTAATTGGATGCCGGATAATCAGGCTTTTACTATAATATGAAAATTAGCGCTAATCAAAATTTTCAACTAATGCTTTCATTAATGAAAATTTGTAAAAACAATTGCAAATTTCAAAATGAATTGAAAAATGCATATGAAAGAGAAAAAATCAAAAACAAATCCTAAAAATTAAAATGCCGGTTAACTGAATGTTCCGGTTTTTGAATGCCGGATAATCAGGCTTTTACTATAATATGAAAATTAAAGCCATTCAAAATTTTCAACTAATGCTTTCATTAATGAAAATGTGTAAAAACAATTGCAAATTTCAAAATGAATTGAAAAATGCAAAAAATCCTAAAAATTAAAATGCCGGTTAACTGAGTGTTCCGGTTTATTGAATGCCGGATAATCAGGCTTTTACTGTAATATGAAAATTAAAGCCATTCAAAAATTTCAACTAATGCGGCATTTACAATGTAGAAAATTGTTTTCTTCTACATATTTTTGTAGGTAAATAAGAAGCATCCGCTATATATGTAAAAATATTGAATATGCGAGAAAAAAATAAACATATATGGTAATGCCATAATATTTTTTATAGCAGTATTATTAATTTATTTTTATTTAATTCAATTGCGAAAATTATGAATCCTTTACATTTATAAATATACATTTTTTTTAATAATTTAAAAAATGTTGCCATAAAAATACTCGGATCGAATATATTTTATGCCAACATTTTCATTTTTATAGTGGTTTAGGCCGCTATAGTGGCTCGAAAAGTTTTCTGCAAATTTTTGTTGGGATATATTTCTTTTCTTGTCTCTCACGTGTAAAAATTCAATGTTATATCTTTTTCATTTTGCCGAAGAAAAATGTTGGTCGCATGTAAATGGGGCATTATGCTACCTTGTTAAAGTTAGCCGACATTTTCCAGCCGAAAGATAATGCAGATAGTGTCTTGACTATTTTTGAACTCTCTTTATACTCTCGCTCCTATCGATTTTTAAATTCCTACAAACTGAAATAATTTCTCCTTCACCCGAATGATATAACCCGGTCCTAAATTCTCCTAAATTCGAGTTCATGACTTATTTTTGCTGTATTCAAGTTCATTCGAATCTGCATTATCGACATTATTCGGCTGGAGCGAGTCGGCTAACTTTAACAGTATCATTATGCTTTCATTAATGAAAATGTGTAAAAAAAACAATTGGAAATTTCAAAATGAATGCATATTTTAATTCATACTTTTTACGTTATTAATAAAATAAAATATATTCGATCCGAGTATTTTTATGGCAACATTTTTAAATTATTAAAAAAAAAATTTATATTTATAGAATTTTAATTTTTAGGTTTTTTTTGCTTGTGTTCATGAAAGAGAATCATATGCATTTTACAATTCATTTTGAAATTTGCAATTGTTTTTACACATTTTCATTAAAGAAAGCATTAGTTGAAAATTGTGAATGGCTTTAATTTTGATATTACAGTAAAAGCCTGATTATCCGGCATCCAATAAACCGAAACACTCATTTAAACCTCGTCCGGTGGCATAATTTTACTACGCTGAAAGGCGGCAGACGTACAATCCTTTCTTGTGTCATTTTGAAATTAAATTTGTTTTTGTAAAACACCCCTTGTTAAGTCAGATAATTTGTTAAAAATATGACTTAAAAAAGGTCCAATTTTTTTTTATACAAAACACCATTGTTAAGTCAACCTTTTCAATTTCAACTTTTTTTCATTCAGGGAGCCAGTCACTTCTCCAGCTACCATGACTCCAACTACCTTGTAGTTGCCACATAAACTTTTCATTAAACAACAATATACCACTGCCACTTCCAACGAACCCCTCGTTGAAATAAAGATGGTTTTACCAACCCCGTTACCGGAGCCAGTATGAGAATATCCTTTCAGGAATTTTTGAAAATCAACCATTGGATGTTTCTTTGAAACAGGCCTTCAAATCAACGATGCAAAAACCAAATATATGATTACCGTAAGAGAGCATATACACTCAAAC
Organism: Nephrotoma flavescens; assembly: GCA_932526605.1. Lineage (NCBI taxonomy): Eukaryota > Metazoa > Arthropoda > Insecta > Diptera > Tipulidae > Nephrotoma > Nephrotoma flavescens. Next base: position 324,236,767 of record OW052220.1, read on the forward strand.
CAGTTTTTGTGCGGTGGATAGGAATCGCATAAATAAAACGCATACAAAAAAATCTCCCCAAACTTCATGAGGAAAACAACTCAAAACATTACGCAAACTGACGCAATACTTAGACAATGTGATGAAATATCAAAAATCGGGAAAATAAATGGTCAACGTGTATCAGTTAATTAGGTTAGTCGCTAATTAGATTAATCGATTGAAATTTTGAAAGGACTTAAGTAGATTGTACTGAATAATTTTTTTTCATATACCGCACAAAAAAAATCCCACAAAAAAGATCGCACAAAAACAGTTTTGAGTGTACGGAGAGAATTTTTTTCGGGAGACACGCTTTACGAAAAAATGACAGAGTTTAAATATTTGGGATCGGAGCGAAATTCTGTTTCTGTAAGCAAATATTAACATCTACAAGGTACTGATTAAAGCAATGGTCACCTTTGGTTGTGAGTCAAGGACGTTAATAATAAGAGATATGCTGAAAAGTGCTGTATTTGAACTTAAAATATTTCGTATCATCTAAACTGAGGTGGATACGACATATTCTAAGAATACAAAACCGGACCACTAAGTTGACTCTCGATTGTGCAAAAACTAGTTTTATGATCTAGTTATTTTCTTTTTCAATTGTCTTGTCTTTCAATAAACTTTGTAATCATCAGCTTGGCATCAGGAACCGGTTCGATTCTTTCACTATAAATTGTCTATCCTTTCGCGATAGATTGAAACTACTCGTACTGTATTTGTCCGTGCAAATTATTCAATCAACAAATATAATATATGATTACAAAACTTAATGTTATATAAATTTTACGGAAATATCTTTTGAGTTTGAAAATAAACGGGGTTGGGAATTTTTGATACAAATTTGAGATGAACAATCAGCTTAAATCGATTAATTATGCGATGAATTTATTATTTGACGATTAACTCAGATTGCACAATTTTAATTAATGTTTATATCGCTGCGTATCTTAACTTGGATTTTCCATAATTTGCGAATCTCGCTAACACAATAATTAATACAAAAACGGATACCAAAGGAAATTATTTTAATTAATAACGTGTACACGATATTATTACACAATTATCGATCACTGAATCATACGTATTATGTACATTTCCTTCTACCGCATTTAAATATGTGTTGTTGTGTTGAAGCATCGTCACTATATTTTATATACTCGTACATAGTTGATATAAAACATGCTATTTATACATATTACTACCGCAAACAATGTACATAAATATTACATGTACGAATTAAAAGTGAAATTCCAAATAATCAATAAATCATGCTTGGTGTAGTCATTTTTATTATAGCGAATGAACTTTCACCTTCCTCGCATATCAAAAACACATAAAATTGTGTACTTTGGGTAAATTGCCCGCAAAACATAATATTAGCATGTACCAAACCCAACAAACACAAACGTGTCCGACACGGAAATTCTTTACGGCGAAAGTCCATTGACTTTATTTATAAATGTTTAATCATTCGCGTATAAATTCACCCAAATTGGCATACGTGTGAAATATAAATATTAACCGATCGATTGATCTTGAAGAGTACAAAACTAAATATATAATTTGAATGAGAAGAAATCTTATTGAAGAAGAAACAACAAATATAAGATGAAGGAATGAAGAAATAAAAATTTCAATAAAAAAAGTGAAAACTTTCTCTTTCAAAATGATGTGATCATGAAGATGATCTTGTATGGTAGGTATTTAATGTCGGTTTGCATCTGGTGTAGGGCACTTATTTGCAAATATTTTTTAATTATTTTTTGCGCATACATAGGTGACAACATCTAGATGTTAATTAATACTAATTTGAAAGTTTATATAGGTTTGTGTGGTTTTCTAAGTTAACTTGGTATTTAAATTGTGGGTGCGTTGCAAAATTTTTAGAGATATTGTTTAAGTCACACCGAATGAAGCGGCGTGTTGAAAGCTATATACTTACACAATTAAATTTTACCACAATTAATTATATTCTGTGTAAAGTATAATATACAGAGTATGTTAATCATAAATTCGTTCCAGTCTAATGGGTTTGCGATGTCCACGCAATTTTTGTTATAAGTAGGTATATGTATGAACATGGTATAAGATCTAGTTAACGATATTCACATGATTTAGAATATCTCCAAGAGTTTCCGTATAACTTTCACTGTTTATTGTGCCTCGTATATTTTTTTGTCAATTATTCGGTTGGTTACTAATCGAATTATATATTTACGAAAAGTTCGCTGATGAAAACTTTAACGAAATATTGTTGTGTATAATTTCCCAGGTTATCCATGTCATATAACTATTTGAAATACATAATAGTTTTCTATTAAACGGCATAGAAATTTTTAAACTATAGTTTTTATCATAATCATTTTAATCATCATAATCAAATTGTACTTTCTATTTCAAAAAATTCATAAAAACGCACACGGGCGAATAGGAAAACAAATTTATTTCAATTTGGTCTGTCTTAAGTTCAATCTGTCATAAATTGAATTATGTACCGTTCAAAACCATTTTCATTAACGATAAAGTTTTTCTTGTTATACGTAATACGCTTTGATATTTCGATATCATCCGGAACTAAAACATAATCTTTACTTATAATTACGTTTACTGTAATATCCGTAGTTTTAAATTATTGTAAAATGATTATCTTTAAAAAGTTATTATAATTAAGGTTACAGTCACATTTGGTGTTTAAAAATCAATTTTAAATAGTTGAGTTAACTATGGTTGCATTTTCTGCAAAAGCATTTCAGATTTTTAATCTTTTTCACCAATTTACCCAATCAATTTGTATTTTACCCACCGCGTGTGGAATGCTTTTTGCTTGAATACAGCATAAGGCCTAACTTAGCAAGTGCTTTAGACCTCAGTTTTTTTTTTGACAAGCATTTAGGATAGGATTGAGTACACTACACTATTATACGCGTAATTACTCTGAATTGGAGTAGAACTGAAAAAATTTGGGGTGTCGAAAATGTCAAAAAATATTTTCTGAATGAACTGTGCCTTGAAGCATCTGAAAAATTATATTAATATTGGAGAAATAGTAGTTTAAAAGGATATCAACTTATGTCGCCGACAAACAATAACAGGAGATTACACCATTTTATCTGATAAAATTGTACATATTAACATTTTAAATGGTTGCCGACCAAACGGCATAGTAGTTAAAGCTTTGTCGAATCGTCGGTTCGAATCGCGATAGACGCAGGATGCAAAATGGATTTTGTAACACCTGATTACGATCGTTGATGAAAATGAAAACAACTATGACCCCCCGTTCGTCGTCGATTTGGCTACTGCGCAAGGTAAGATATGAAAACGAACTGCCAAAGAGTTGGGAGTGTTTCTGCCCCAGAATAATTTCATCCGAAAGACTAGATGTCGCAAAAAGACGATGTACGAATTCACTATTACGATTGCGAAGAGTTGTTAAAAGATTCCGTATTAATATTTTAGACTACCCAACACATAGTCCAGATTTAAACGTAATGGAAAGGTTCAGTAATAATTTTAATATTAATTTCAAAATATTATCTTATAAATAAAACTTAAAACCAATTTTTAAGTTTTATTTATAAGATAATATTTTGAAATTAATATTACTTGAATACCATTACTGTGGTAAAATCAACTTAATTTTCAAATACTTTTGCCCATGAATGTCCGAGTTTGTACTTATGTATGTGCAACATAAAAAAAAACTATTTTTGATTGAAGCAGTTTGACTTGAATATTTTGATCTTTGAAGAATAAAACATACACCCAACCAATTTTCAAGTGTTTTAACATAGATGTTTGTGGTAAAAGTTGTCTGTGTTTGGCAACACCTGTAAATATTATTTTATAATCTGATTAAATATTTTCAAATAGTTTTCGAACCACAGTTTTTAAATTTGTTTCTTCGTAACTTAATAGTATTTTTATTTTGAGAGCACTTCCCTACAATCCTACTTTAAACTCGAGTGTTTAAGAAAAACTATCACCCTAAATGGCTTAGTTTAGCAACGACCAAAGGAAACTTGCCAATGAATTAATTGCTTGCAAGATACGAATACATTTGACTACTCTAAACTGTTCTAGAAAGGAAGAATATAATTTGCTTCAAAATTCTTAACTCGTTCAGTCCGACCAAAATTAACCTTGTTAAAGTTAGCCGAAAGATTCCAGCCGAAAGATAATGCATATAGTGTCTTTGCTATCCCAGCCGAAAAAATATACGATATGATTTTTCGATAAAGCGGTCAATAGATTATATATAATCCGCTCCTACGTGTGGCACGCAGTGCGCCATGTTTGCTGATCCCGGCTCCTACGTCCCCGAAGTTTAAATCTAAAGCCCGTGAGAGTTGTCGAAGCCGTTAGCCTCTACAATTATTGCATTTGTCTTATTGCATTTGTCTAGTTAGTGTTTCGGCTGGGATATCAGAGACACTATCTGCATTATCTTTCGGTTGGAAACTTTCGGCTAACTTTAACAGTATTATTATAACGAGGTATATCAAGTAATGTGTCTTTCGGCTATAATTTATTTTTTCGGCTGGGATAGCAAAGACAATAGCTGCATTACCACCTTATGGATAGCGAGGACACTATCTGCGTTATCTTTTGGCTGGAAACTTTCGGCTAACTTTAACAGTATCCAAAATGATAAAAATTATCATATTTTTTGCGACCCTAACTTCACTCCGTATAACTTTATGTCAAACCCGAGTGAACAACCAAATCAAAAAAACAATTGTAAATTGATACTGCATGGCAAAACATTGTTGACGCTGTCATAACAAAAATTTATTATTTACTAATGCCTAAGTGTCTCTCACAATAGTTTAATACTTCACGTCTTTTGTTAGCTAATAAAACAAACCCGAGCAGTACATATACATATATAGTAATTCACTCATTTAAACATTCATTCAATTATAAATCACGTATAGCAGAGATTAGCAGATAATTGATTGTGCTAAAAACTTTCACAACTCGTTTTTAGATGACATTTACATGTGTAAGGAAATCACATTCTCACCCAATTCGTGAATACATGAATTATTTTAAACACACAACGACATCTTATCAAATATCATTCAGAGGAAATGAAATGGACATTGAACAAGAACACAGAAAAGAAACTTGTTTTTGATTTAATTCCAGACACTGATTTGTTGAAATACATTGTTTTTAATGTATTATTGTTTAATACGAAAATATAACATTAAAGTTGAACAAAATGTTGTTCCTTTCCATGTAAAATCATAAAATCTCTGTACCAAATGAGCTTGAGCTCAATACGGAGGGTACTAGTATGGAGTGGATTTGTTTTTTGAAAAAATCTGAGGTTTTGCCTAATGGAAGTATTTTTTTTTTTTTTTTTTTTTGTTTTTCATTTATATTGCTTCCATATGTGCTTTTCCTTTACCAAAATTTTTAATGGCAATGAATAAATAAATAAATAAATAAATAAAATAAATAAATAAATAAAGCAAAAACATTAGAAATAAAATGTACACAATTGTGACAGGGAGGATCGAAAATATTCTTGGTTTTTTGTGATAAATGATTGCGTTTTATGGCAAAAGGTGATAAAAAATATAATCAAAAGGTGATAAAAAATATAAAGGTGATAAAAAATATATTTATCATTTTTGCCCGACTGAACACTAGGAATATTATTCGAATTTTTCGCCGGCTACTTTAATCGTTTTTCAAATTTGTTTGCGCAGTTTCCTATTATTTATTTCCATACTAAGGCCCTTTTCCAATTACCGACTTATTTCAGACTTATTGACTTATTTGACGCCATCTTGAATAAGTCAGTCAATTTGTTCCAATTCATTGTACATACTGACTTATTTGTGACGTATAACAAAAAAACAAAACGCAATTTTTATTATATGGAAAAAAAAATTTTTCTTGACATATTGGTCGTTGCTACTAGATTTGAAAAAAAAATCTGCATGTATATATTACATTTAGTCAAGACACATTTTTGGAGAATGTTCTGGGTAGACATACTTATTCAAATAAGTCTACTCGCGAGGTGACTTATTTGAATAAGTCGGTAATTGGAAAACGGCCTAAGGCTGTTTTCCAAACGCCGACTTATTTGTGGACACTGACTTTTGCAAATAAGTCACCTTGCGAGGTAAATAAGTTTGTCTACACAGAAATGTATCCAAAAATGAATGTGTCTTGAATAAATGTAATCTAGTGGTAACCACCAACATGTCAAGAAATTTGTTTTCTTCATTATAATAGAAATTGCGTTTTGTTTTCTGTTATTCCGTCACAAATAAGTCGGTACAATGAATTGGAATGAATTGTCTGACTTATTTAAAAAGGCGCCAAATAAGTCAATAAGGCGGTGTTTGGAAAACAACCTAAGGTAAAAATTCAGAATGGGTAAATCGATGCGGAATTATTCCCTAAAGGCAGGTGCACGTATGTGATCAAAAAATTATTCGCGAATCAAGCCAATCAGTGAGCGTCATTATTGCTCATAATTTAATATTTTTTTATAATGTTGGATGCTTGCGATCAAAATTTGCCAAAAGTTAAAATTATTTCATCTCGGGCGGGGAAATTTGTCTATGTTTCTAATGATTTGATTGGCTTTTAATTCGAGAATAATTTTTTGGTCGCATACGTGAACCTGCGCTTAGTAGGAAAATAAACAATAGAAAACTTGCACACACATTCGAAAAAATCATTAAAGTAACCGGCGAAAAAGTCGAATAGTTGTGGTCTTACTGTGGGAAATATTATTCCTATTTATGAAAATATAAAATGCGTTTTCGACGTAAATATGGCTTATTTTAATATTAGTTTAGCATCGCAGTTCATTTTTTGTATCGTTGATTTATGTCATTTGGTTTTTTACGCGATAAAAATAAAAATTCTAATTTATTTCATTGTTGTAAAATTTAAGATTGACTTTTCTTATCAAAACGCCAACCCATAAAATTATAATTTTCGAAAAAGTTACTCTAGTGGTCAAAAGGATAACTAAGCGTAGAATAATTTTATTCCTATTCCATCTAAAACTTGTAATACAACTATTCTGGTTGGAATGAAACGTATGGCATTGTTGTTGTAAAATTCTCAAAGTAAGACGCTAAATATAAAGAATTTTAAAGCAAATTATATTTATATTCCACATGTGGAAATTTCGACCGAATTAAAGTTAGCAAAAAAAACAGAGATTCAAACACAAAAATATTGAAGTTTTGAGACATTGGATCTCTCGATAGTACAGGGAAAGAGTTTCCGAAATAGAATTTTGGTAGCAATTTGGAATTTACCAAATTGATTTAGGGTATGTAAGAACCAAGCTCGGCCTCAGCATCGAATACCTATGTATAGAACCAAACCATTTAACGGCGGTCTGGTCAAAATGTTAAAATTGACGCTGGCCTCTCCTGAAATATCCAAGACAGTGTTCCAGAGAATTTCTTATTATTAAGCAATCTTTCGTTCCTTGAAATAAGTTCATGTATAGATTTGTTTCATATGATGCGCGAGCTCTGCAAGCATGTTGTGGGTGTCTCGCGCAGCATTCATGTAATAGGCTTGTTCTGACCGTACGCAGGTACCATTCTCAAGTTACGGGCATTTACAAGAAGGGTTATATTTTTCAGTAGAGTTGAAGATCTACCCCACCAGATAAAAGTTGATGAATGAAAACGATGTCTGCAACAGATCGTCGCTTATTGAGTGGCTTTAAGTTAATAAGCTCCAAGCTTTATTTAGACCGCGCAGAGCAGAAATCTACGTTGTACAGCATGAATTCTTCAAGCTTCATGCTTCATATGTGCACTTCATGGTATCAAACCTGACTAGCATTCTCGAGCAATGGTAAAATCGATGTGATCTCTAAAGTTCAGTTCGGGGTTACAAATTACCCCTCAGCCCCGAGTCAAGGTTATTTTTAGCACACAAAGTTATGAAGTTATCATTCAGTAATAGGTTAACATCGACAGAACTTGAAATTTGTTGATAAATTTTCATTTCATCTGCATAAATGGAAATTGACGAGTTTTAATCACGAAATAGATGTCGTTGATGAATGACAAAGAAAATAGGCTCACCTTGCGGTATCCTGAATGTAGCTATAAAAGGAGCAGATATTGATGACCTTAAGGCCAGCTGCTTCCTCCGTTCCGTCAGATAAGAGTCCACCCATGTCAAATGCCCTGGGAACCCCGGCAATTACCTTGCTGAAGTCCTTGGTAAGAAACATCAACTTAATTTCCACCCTCCATAACGTTCAGAGTATGAGATGCAAATTCGATTAGTCCCCACGTCTCATCCACGTGAAGGACGCCGTAAAAATGCATCTACACCAGAAATCGTAGCAAAATACAGCAAAACACAGCATAAGGTTTTTGAAGGTCGTCGATTCGAGAGATATTTAGTAGAAGACCTAGAGATCTCATTATAGGCAGTGTGAGCAATATTTTGGCCTAAGTTTTGGGTTTCAGAAAGCTGTGTTTACAATGGGGGTTGCATTCGCTAACATTTGAACAAAAACACAGTCGAATGCGTTTTTCGCAGCAACATTTGGTGCGTTTTAGAAAAGATAAAAACGGTTTTTGCGTCGTTTCACCACTACAGATGAGACTTCTTCGCTATAGAAGAGGCTAAGGAGTGGTGTGAACCCGGTACCCGAAGTGAGTTTGGGTCCAGAAGTCGGCGAATTTTGTTCGTGGATTATTCCCAAAAATTCGTGAGAAAATATCTGGTTTACAGAAGAAAAAAATAATTTTTCATGAAGACAAGGCACCCTCTCACACAGCACAAAAAACCATCGCAAAAATCAGTGAATTAAAGTACGAATTGTTGCAATATCCACCCTATATGCCAGATTTAGCTCCCTCCGACTTCTGGCTGTTTTCACATCTAAAAAAATTCATGCGTTCGAAACTTTTTTCATCGAATGAAGAGTATAAAATGTATTTCAAATCATAAGATCGTGTTTTTCTTATCGAATGACAAAACTTACTGAGCAACCTATACTTTCAAATAACTTAGGACAGGATAGTTGTTCAATTGCCCTATAATTTGAGACATTGTTGAGTTTTAAGGTCACCAGAACAATCATCACTGAACTTCATCTTACAAGTATATCTATCTGATGTCTTCTTATAGAGTTTATGAACTGCCAAAAACGCTTTGGGTCAGCGATTATTTTCGACAGCATACTACCGATATAATCATTGTAGAGTTCATAAGACAAGTACAAATATTCATTGTAAACGATTGTACTCGGATTACTTATAAGTTATATAAGTACTCCGAGTCCGTTCTGGCCTTTAGGAATATTTTCTACTTGATATTTCTTTGATTACTTTGAACTTCAACGAAACAGAAAAGAGTGATCCGCCTATGTGCTAAGTCCCAATCGGACAGATTAATGGTAAATTGCTCAGAAATAACACAACCAGAATTGATAATGCTGTAATCGAGAAAGTGAACAGTATGCAGCAATTGTACAATATCCATGCTGGAGGAATCTAGTCTGCGACCAGGATGTCGGAATACAAGAATCATTCTTAGCCAGAAGTCTCACTATTCCATAGAGACTATTAATTTTTTCGCATGAACTATCCCACGAAATTCTGTGCTCAGGTCTTACAAATTTTTATTTTGCTGTATTATTAAAAAATTATCCCAATCATATTAGGAAAAAAAAATAATAAAATCCGAACGCTAAAAGGCTTCTTCCTATCTTTTGTTTGATAATAAGAGGTATAGATTTTTTGAAAGCTAATGTGGCTAGCTTCATATAAAGATAAAGTTGAACTATCAGCCATCCTTAAGATTATCGTATTGAGATGTCTCTAAGCTTATATTTAGATTTTTGATAATATTTTGATGTATTCGTCATTTAAATGACATATCGGTTTTAACACGCTCTGACATTTACAAGATAAATATCAAAATTCTTTCACAATATTCACATGACAGTGTTGTGTTTTATAACCCCACCTAGCAAGTGAAAGCATCTTCTCATCGTTTTTTTTTATATTATATATAATTATTTATATATTTTTTTTTTAAATTATAACATTTACATAAAAATTTCCATCAAATGACACCTTCAATCATAGTCAATGTTAGGTTTCGTCTTTCTCACATAATCATAAAAATAAACTTTATACGCATACACGTAAATAAGAAAATTAACAAGAAGACGATCAATCAACAAAAATAAAATTTAAATACCTTGCACCATCTCGGAAGTTAAGTTGTAAAACTGACAGTTAATTACACAATTATATAGCAATGAAGCTTTGAAAAATTGTTTTAAAATTAAAAAATTATAAAACAATAAACAATAATGTGGTGAACTACCTCTTGAGATAATTTAGTGGAACTGTTTTGGTAAGTTACAGATACAGAGATTAGGACAAGTTCATGCATATTACCAAATCGTTTAAGTCGTTCAACAATTTTCAAAGTATAGTTTTCCCATCAATTTAGTTATCTTTACGTAATTTCATCTTCAGTACGTACTCATATCCCATATGCAGCATACTTATGTGTGATCTATTGTGAAAGTTTATTCAATCATATAGAAAAAGAATTATAAATAAACAACAACAACAACAACATCAACAACCGCGGTACTCATGTTTCTCTTCAAAATTATTATAAATTAATTATTATTAATTTATTTTGAAATAACGAAATAGAAAAAAATTTATATTCAAAGGTAATCTCGTCTTCTCTAAATACGACGCAATGTAGGTCAGAGTTCACAATATAAATTCCGCGTCTATGTGTTTTGTGTCGTTAAATCGCGGACAAATTTTTCGAATTTTTTTTTTGTAACGATAAATGTCGTCGTATCAACATTATATTGCGGTGACCTACTGAATATTTTCGAACATGTCGCGCATACTTTATCAGCGATCTTAACATCATTAAGAATTTTTTTATAAAATTTAGAAAAGTTTATAGAAAATCTAATACTCGATGCCTGAAATCCTTTCACTTTTATTTGTAAATTAATTAATTTAACAGTCACTTTTACTTTTCAATATATAGGTTGGTTTCCTCGTGCCAAGTGGTAATCACAAAGTTCTAAAACCATTCCAACATTTAAAAATCTATTGAAACATAAATAACGTAAAAATGTTTGTTTAATATTTGAAGACGATAATTGATGCTTAATGTCTGTGTATATGATTTGAAGTGAAATTGAATGCATTGTGTTTTCTTCTTAATGATCATATCGTGTTGTAAATTATTGTTGTATGGAAGAAGTTATGTTAAACACTGTGTTATTACGATAAAACTCAGATTTTAAAGAATTATGTTGTTCAATCAATGGCATTGACCCAAGTATTTAGAGATTCGTGATACACTTACAATGTTTTGCTTATAGGATCATAACACAGCATTTTATAGGAAAATTTCATTTTTTTATAGCATAAAGATCATCACGATCTTATTTTGTTGTTTTTATTTAATTTAAATAAATTAAAATTAATGATCACTGTATAGTTTTTGTTTCTTTAATCGCGGCGGAATTACAGTTAGATGTTTTTTTTTTTAAATAAATTTTAGAAAATGTATGCTACTTTTACATTGAGCTTTGATCGCGTATTGTATATGTTTAATTTTCACACACAAAAACAAAATAAAACTCAAATATGAGATTATGATCAATAGAAATTTTCATGAAAACCTATTTTCTATTTAACTGCAATTTTAGTTTCGAGATAACAACAATTTTTTTTTGTTAAATCGTGATGTGAATTAATCGTGATCATCAATTTTGTTTGTGTACTTTGTTTGGGAAAATAATCCACTTACTGGTTTAAATTGTGGTATAAATCCTTGTGATAGGACACTATTTATAAAAAATCCGGTACAAATCGTAATTAATAATTTCATTTTGATTTATTTTTTTTTTTGTAATTATCAAATTTTTCACTTTCACACAATATGTATAAATAAAATTTTATATCCTTTTATCGTATAATCAATATTCACTTTAACACATAATAACGCACAGTGCAGAGTTATCCTTTAAGCGGCCGCTATAAAATATCCACTAGTATGTTCCACCGCGAAGCACTTTACTTAAAATAATAAACTTCAAAACTTTTCTCTCACAATTTTCAGTTTCGTTTTACGCTTTTTGGTTGTTTTCGATACAAAGTTCCCACCAGAACTGAACAATTTGTGGGATGATTTTGATATTTAAAAATAAGCAAAAAAAAAAAAAACTTAATAATTTTCTTAAAAATAAAAAGTCTTTCTCTTTTTATGTATTTTGTTTATTTTTGTGTTTAATGCTTTATAGCAAATCGCGATATATTACGCGACTCAAGAAGTATACAACAACAGCAACAAAATAAAGTTGGTATTGTTGTGGGGTCTGAAATAATTTTGTGTGTAACGTTGTTTCTTCTCCGCTTTAATGTTTCTTGTGTGCACACACGGTATACATAATACATATAATTTATGCTTATAACACAGAGTTAAAGCGATATCAAGTCATGAAAAAGAAATGTCTCTTTATACTTCTTCCAATTCAATTAAATTCATAAAGCTTTTAGTGTCGATTATTACTATTGTTATGTACTTTGTATATAAATCTTCGAGCTTATGCAGTGGTAATTTATCACGGTGAGTAATTTATATTTTGTATTTACAGGGTTGTTCGTTGCGAGAGCTGAAGATCTAATTTGCATCCGCAAATATTTTGTAATCAATAATTTTTTTTGTTTATATATAAAGACATTATTGAGATCTTTCTGCAATTACTATCTAGTTTTAAGACTTAAATTATTTCTGTTCTTTTAGTTTTGGTGGAATCCATTGATATTCCACATATTTTAGGCACTGTTGTTCCTCCATCCGTCTCAGTCCATAGCTCGCACCCTCAAACGACATTCTATTATCCGTGGGTTTTTTTCGGTAAAATTTCGTCAGCACAGTCGGGTCTTCTTGTACGACGTACAATTGCTTCCGAAACCCAGAACACCTTTAAATTATGAGATTCTTAGAAATTCAAAGTTTTCCAGAGTGTCAATTCAATGTTTATATTGAATCTCATTTTCATTAGTAATCTGAGTTCTATGCCCTTCGATTGAGAAATGTCATACTTTTATTTTGGAGGAAGACGCCAAATCGCGCAACATGGTACACATGATGCAATATGATGCAATGCTAGCATAACGCAACACGGTAGAATATGATGCAACGTGATGCAACATAGTGCAACATTACACAGCATGGTGCAACATCATGCCACTTATTCCAACATCGTGCAACATGACGGCTTATCCAAAATACTCCTAGATGAATTATCCAGAAATCATAACTTCTTATAATCATTTTCTTGTATTGGGTGTATAACTTAGTTTTTTTGATTTTCTAAGAGATGGCGTAACTTTAGTACTAAACATTATTTTACAATGACATCTACGGCGTTTTAAAGTGTTAGCATTTCACATTAAAATTTAGTTTGTCATTATTCGTACCAAGAAAACAGCATTTGAGGGAAGCATTACTTTTTTGCTTTAATCATAAGAAAAAAAAACTGCAGAAAGTTTTCGTTTGCTTCAAGAAACTTATCCAACTCAACAAACTTGCGAACACTGGATTAAACGATTCAAAAGTGGTGATTTTGATGTCAGTACCAAAGAACGTTCTGGTCAAGCAAAAAAATCTGAAGTTGAAGAATTGGAAGCATTATTGAAGGAAAACTCAGCTGAAATAGAAAAGAACTTGGTCTATTATTATTGATGGCACTCAAAACCAAAGTGAACCATTAATTGGTACATTAAACTAATTTTTTAAAAGCGTTCTCGATGTCAACATAGAGGAGGAAATTGTGGATTGTGCTAAGGTTAAATCGAATAACGATCGATCTCCCATTTTAATCAAATTTAAAACCAGATGCATCATTAATCAGATTTTTAAACTGAAGTCGAAATTTGCGAACAAATTGAGAGTGGGCAACAATGGTAAACCGTTTAGATTAATGAAGATTTGACTACTCTACGACGAAACTTCTTTAATGAAGCAACATTTTTTAAGAGAATTTAAAACTATAAATTCTTGTAGAAAGGATAACGGTGAACCGAATACCACCTAACGAATATTAATTCACTATTTAATAGTTCTAATTTATTTTTAGATTCTAAGTGCATCATCTTGCAGAATGTTCGATCGCTTCGTTCTAATTTTGATATTTTTGTAGCATCGAAAAAATTAATAACAAACTTATCTTATGTTTTATAACTGAGATTTGGATTGACAGCAGTGAATGTGTTAACTATAATATTGATGGATACATTTTACATTCGAACTGTAACGATATTAATAGATCTATGGGTGTTTGCGTTTATATACATAAAAATGTTACGGTATGTGACATAATTTGTCATAGCCTTAAAACAGCGGATTGCTTACAGGTAAATGTTTTTATTAATATAATCAACTGTTTTCTTTTCTTTGTGTTTATCGATTTCATTTTATAAAGCAAATTGGTCCATTTATTAATGAATTCAAATCACTTTTAATGTCAGCTAAGGACTAAGGACTTTTTTGTGTTTGGTAATTTTAACATAGATACCCTGCAAAATAACAACAAAACTAGAATATATAACACACATGTCGTCTGTTGGTCTTCAATCTTTATTCAATACACCAGCTACATTAACTAGTAAACATGCCACATGTATCGATCATGTATTTTTTAGAACTAAACCTATGGCAATCTTTAGCATTCATGGTGACAATATGAAAGTGATGTGACCACAACATTGAAATAAGTTTTAATCACAATTCAAATATCCAATCTACTAATTCGATGTATTTGTCTAAAAATGGCTATATGTTTACAATAAATTCGACTTGTCCTGTAGTTGCTGATGACAATTTTATTGCTATCTTGAATAAGTATGTCGACCTGAGTCAGAAACTTCACAAATCTAAAAATAAACCGATTAAACCTTTCATGACCATGTCACTCTTGAAGTTTTTAGATAAGAAAAATAGGATTGGTATTTTAATTAAAAAACACCCACGCAATAAAATCTTGTTAAAATATTTTGATAATCCAAAAATGGGCCATTTTGGTTAAAAATGCTAAAGTAAAGTACTACAAATTCAATTTCAGCCGAAAAATGTCGATTCAAACTAATCAAATGAAAATGACAGCCGATTTTTGTCGGTAACATCCCAGTCGAAAAATGTCGATAATGCAGATACGAACTTTAAGCCGGTGTGTAATAATTTATCTAAGAAATTTTTATTGTGTTATTCATAAAAACCAACTAAAAAATTTAAAATAAGAAATTTTCATTCGAAACAATTGAAACTAATATACCAACCAAATTTCTCTAAGTGCCGTATTAGATGTTTGGGGAGGTAAGGCGTGATATGCATCTATAGTTACATGTTTGGAGAATATTTTAAATGGCACTTCATCTGATAATTACCATTTAAAAACTTCAGGTTAATTTCCATGTGGCGAGTGGAAAACTCGATGAATATATCCCACACAGAAAATTTGAAAATTGTGCGATATATTCAATCGAGTTTGCCCGGACTTCCAACATAGTAATCGACCTGAAATTGTTTCCAGGTGTAAGCATCAATAAGACCTTTCATTTGAATCTATTTCCAGCAATAATACTTAAAACGGTCAATTTTTAGACATTTTCAAATTTTGTGTGTGCGACATATTCAATCAAGTTTTCCTGGACTTCCAACATGGAAATCAACTTGAAATGTTTTCCAGGAGTAATCATATACATATAAGGCCTTTCATTTCAATCTATTTTTAACCATGACACTTTAAACGGTCAAATTTAGAAATTTTCTAATTTTGTGTGTGCGATATATTCAATCGAGTTTTCCCGGACTTCCAACATAGAAGTCGACCTGAAAATTTTCAGGTGTGAGCATCATTAAAACCTTTCATTTGAATGTGTTTCCAGCCATGACACTTTAAACGGTCAATTTTTAGAAAATTTTTAATTTTCTGTGTGCGATATATTCAACTGAGTTTTCCCGGACTCTTCACATGGAAATTGACCTGAAATTTGCGAAGTTTTGCTTGATTTCTGTGCCTGAATCTACAATATTGCAGAATCTACATTATCGACATTTCGGCTGATTTATTTAAATTGTCACATCCGAATCTGCATTATCGATATTTTGCGGCTGGAGCGAGTCGGCTAACTTTAACAGTATCTTAATAAGCCGGATAATAAAGGAGTTATCAAGAAAATTATCGATTCTTCCAATAATATTGTTACTACAGATCAGGATATTAGTAATGTGTTTAATAGGCATTTTTAGAAATACCAAATAAGCTGTCTTCTCAAATTCGTAGCCTCAATACTAATAACATTAATAATTTAATATTCCAAACTGTAGTTCTGGTACCAGTTTTTATTTTTTCACTACAGATTGTTATGAAGTTTTAAGTTGTATTAGTGACTTAAAAACTAAACATTTCATAGGTGGCGACCAGCTAAGCAGTTCTATTATCAAGAAAATTAGCTGTTATATTTGCGATACAATATCTTTCTCTCTGTCTGGCACTATATCCTATCAAGGGATTTGGCCGCCTCAAATGAGGTTTCATAATCATATTTTCATTTTGGATAATGAATGATTAATTCATTAATCCTAAGCCAGACGTGAAAATTTTTCCTTGTCACCAACGGAAATTGAGCCCTCCAGCACTTTGCCACCGGGGCGGCGATACAATAACACATATCTTTAATCTAAGCTTTTCTAATGGCGTTTTTCCAGATAAATTGAAATCTGCAGTTGTTATACCTCTTCATAAAAAAAGGTTCTACATAATTACCGCCCGATACCATTGTTACCAATTATATCAAAAAATTTTGAGAAATTAGTGAAAAATCGATTAATGTCTTATTTAACTAAAATCAAATTCTTAAACTCTAATCAATTTGGATTTGTTAAAGGTCGTTCCACAGAAGACGCTCTTTTGAAATTTAATAACTTTTTGTTTGCTACTCTTAACAATAATAATAAATTAGCGGCTTTGTTTATCGATATCACCAAGGCATTTGGCACTATGAATCATGATATTTTGCTACGTAAACTGCAAAATGCTTTCATGAAATACCACTTCAGTGGTTTAAAAGTTACTTAAGTAACAGATCACAAAAAAATCGTGTCAATTTGTCGAACAGTTCTCTTGGCACTTTTAATATTGGAGTTCCCCAGGGATCAGTGCTGGGACCTATTTTATTTCTAATTTATATAAACTCTGTATTTGACCTTGAATTATCAGGTGATTTGATTTCTAAGTTCAAAATCTAAACTAAAGATTTTAGCCGTAATCAAAAGTACATCCCTGTTAATGATATTATATATCATGAACAAAATTGCACCTCTGCTCATAATTTCATCTCTAATAATTAATAGACTGTTTTCTAAAATAATCAAACGTTTACATGCCATAACAATGATTCAAAATTGTTAAAACATTGTTACGACTGTGTTGTCTGTAACAAGACATAATTTTCGTTTACGCGTGACATCCCCATATTTTGTTAGATTTTATGTTTTTACTCGCGGTTTCCTGCCTCTGTGTTGTTGGTGTCTGAACGCGTTCCGTGGTGGAGGGATTCCCGTATGTTTTTGTTCGTTTGGTTGGTAGTAAAACAAAAATGGGAGAGAGAGAGAACAATGCGAATCGAGTGTGTGCGTAAAGCAAAAACATTCCATAAGAATGTTTTTCTTATATGCCTCTCGTTTATATCAATGCGAATTGATATAAATGAGAAACAGAGAAGAAAAACAATTCTTCTGGAATGTTTTGCGCGTCGTATGTGCGACGCTCGAATTTTTTTTTTGGTATGGGATTGGAGTGTTGATTTTTGGAGAAAAAGTATCGTTGAGAATTGTGAAGAGTGGCTTAGATACTGCGCTCTAGTTGTAAAATAAAAATAATTATATTAAAAAGTTCAGTGTGATTTGGAAAGATTTTTTTTATGAATAAATTGTTAATATCAGACAAATTATATTTATTTTGCAAATACCTGTACCTTTTGTTGGCTAAAAAAAAAAAAAATATATAAAATAAAATACATTTGATTCATGGGTGTGTAATATAATAAATACTGGTGCAAATCAGCCAGGTGTATTTTTGCTTTTCTGTGCATCCGCCATCATTAAAAAATCTTCAATTTTTCCTGTGGAGTTGGATATTTTGTTGTGCAGTAACAATTTTAATTTGGTGCTATCGATTGAACGGTGTGTATAATTTTGTGCTTGCGATTTCATTAACGGGTGGCCGAGTCGTGACTAGTTAATTTTTGTGAAAAAGGGTGTACCGTAACGGTCCGGGTACAGGGTGACCTCGGTGAAGGGCAGATAACGGTGTGGCGAGCCCGGATTTAGTAACGGGTAACAAATTATTGGTGCCGCAATAGTGTTCATCAAGCAGCGAAAATTATTACGGATATCCCTAAATTGTCGACGGTACCAAGTGATTTTTGGTGGTTGTGTTTTCAACGTAGTTTACGGTTGGCGAGACAACACGCAACCTATTTTGGCGGCCAGTCAAGGCCAAGTTTATATTGTTTCGGCGGTACCACGCCCAACGTTGTTTTTCTTTTTTGGCGGCCAGTTGAGGCCAATATATTTTATCGGCGGTTGAGCCGCAACGGTGGATCTGGAAAGCGGTACGGGTGACCAACCGGCACCTCGTTTTCCATCTTTTCGGTATCGGGGAAAGGCCCCGCAACGAACGGGTGGCCAACCGGCACCTCGTTTTCCATCTTTTCGGTATCGGGGAAAGGCCCCGCAACGAACGGGTTGCCAACCGGCTATTCGTTAATATTATTTTATTATTGGTATCGGTGAAAGGCACCGCAACGGTCCGGGTGGGGCAAGGCCACCTGCGGCATGACGGCACCAAGGCCGCACCAGTAATTTTGGTTATATATATTAAGGTACAATTTTTTTTTTTATTTTTTTCATTTAAACTTTTTCGATTTTTATTTTTTTATATATATTGTTATATTATATTAAATTTTTAAATTTTGTACTCGAGCGCCGCACAGCGGGTGCACGCGCTCGGTACGCATTGCTTTTTCTCTCTCTCTCTCGTTCTCTTTTGTAGTGGTACGGGTGGGAAGTGTGTTCTTTTGGGAAGTTGTTTCGCTTTGTGTTTCCTTTTTTTTAAAAAAAAAAAACAAAGTTTAATCATAAAATGAATTATTAAATTTTTTCGGTTCGGTATGATGGGAGCGGAGACTCCCTCTGTGTCGGTTTAGTGTTTGCGGTCCCTTGGTGCCCGCATCCAATTCCGTAACCAGGGCTTGGCCCCGTTTGAATCGGATGGATGCGCGCATCAAGGCACCGTTCTCGGTTTATAATTTTTGAGTTGTTCGTTCCTCAGGTTCCGGCCGACGAGTTTCGGCGGAACATCGGTTTTATTATTATTTGCGTTCCCCCAACTTTCTGTATTTAATCACGGTGTAAGCCAGGAACCATGTAAGCCTCAAACCCCACGACCCTAGCAATTCTCGCTGAGAACGTAGCCGGCAAAATATCACCGTGGAGGCCTCTGCATGTGTTTAAGTGAAATCTGCAGGTTGGCAGTAGCCAGCCTGTAACAACATGAACTGACTAAGCCAACATTGAATCTCAAATTGAGACTGGCGATGAAAAGTTGATTTACTACCAAAACCCTAAACGCACAAAATCGTGGGTTCATCCAGGCGGACCATCAACATCAATAGCAAAACAAAACATTCATGGAAGTAAGTTTATGTTGTGCATATGGTGGGATCAGAAATGAGTGGTGTACTAGATTTTAACCATGCATTGAACGAAAATCGTCCGAGCCAACCAACAAACAGCGTAAAGTGATTTTGATGCACGACAATGGTCGACCACATGTCGCACAACAAGTCAAAAATACGCTGGAAGTACTTAAATGGGAAATTCTACCACATGCTGCCTATTCAACAGATTCTGCCCCATCAGATTACTATTTGTGCCGATTAATGCAAACTGATTTTCAAGACCAGCACTTCAGAACCCACGGGGACATCAAAAAATGACTCGACGAATGGATCGCATCAAAAGATAAACAATTTTTTTTCGATGGAATCCATAAATACACGTGGTTTTTCCTCAAAAAATTAAAAAAAAACTAAGTTATACTCCCAATATTTGAAGCTTTGTCCCGACAAATTTCGTCAAAATCGTGGTAGCCAAATTAAATGTTATAATAAGACCCAAGCTCTACGAAGAACCTTTATGAATTATGAATAAGGATTCATTTCCTGGCATTCCAAAACCCGAATTATTACACATTACAATCCATCCCTGCCATTAGAAAACCCTCTTGGCCGCAATTTTTATTACAATCGATTGAGCGAAAAAATTTAATGAAGGGAGCCGGACTCGATAAATTTGCTGGAGGAGCGTTTTCGAATACCGGCGGATTTTTAATGATAGATTTTTTTTTTTGAAAGACAGTCTTGATTGTCCAGTGGATTTAATGTCCTTTGAAGGTCAATTAATACCTCTCTTTTCATTCTCGCACACTCCATCCTTTTACACAATTGCAGCGTACCACCTGCACATTGCAAGCTTCAGTAAACCTACTGACATGGGCGGTGGGTCAGCATGGGGGTTCGAACCCATTACCTCCCGATCCAAGTGCCGAAGCTGTAACCACTGCACCACTTGTTAATTGAATTGATTGCAATTGGTCCAGATTTCGGGAAAATTCGTTTCGAGAAATTTCAAATGCCAGGAATCGATTACGATGGGCTCCAATATCGGGAAAATCCGTTTTGCGAGTCCTATGTTGGGGTCATTTTTTTACTAAGAAAAAGTTTGCTTGAACTATTTTGATTTTTTGATAAATATCTTTTAGTGGGATTTCTTGGGTCATTCTTTTGATAATTTATTTGGCTTGAACATTTTGATAAAATTTAGCGGGGTAGGGTTTTCGAATGCAAGGAAACGATTACAAGGAGTTCTGATTTCTGGATAATTCATTTAGAAGTCCTCCGAATGGATTATCATGTTGCGTGATGTTGCTTCATATGGCGCTTTGTTGCATGATGTACCACCATGTCGTAAGATGTTGCACTATGTTGTATCATGTTGCGTGATATTGTACCATGTTTCGTGGTGTTGCTTGATCTTGTTAATAGATGTTGAATGAAGTTCCACTTTATTGTGTCATGTTGGCTTGGGGCCTTTTTGAATATTTTATTTGGCTTGAGCAATTTTGATAAAATTTGGCGGAACAATGTTTTCAAATGCAAGGAAACTACAATGATTTCTGAATAATTCATTTTGTTTTGTTGACGTTGTTGTTTCGTCTTTTTGCACCATGTTGTTTTGTGGTGTTGTTCGATGTTATGGGTAACAATAATGATTTGTAGCATTCGCTATCTAATTAACGTTTAGACCTTCGTCCCCTTATCACCTTTTCTTGTGTCTCAAACGATTTTGATGTCATCTAGTGGAGTACGGTTTTTCTTAATTTTTTGTTCGTCTCGGACAATTTTTAGAAAATATCCTGCGGGGGGTTTGCGTGTACCAGGAACCGATTGCGAAGCATCCTGATTTCGAGGTGAAAGCTAGATTCGCACGATGATTTTGAAAAAATTGGTGTGAGGGGGTGTACAATTACCAGGAATTGATTACGATGAATCCCTGCTGTATGGAACAGTTCTTTAGGAGGTGCTTCGAGGAGCCCCTTCCCTTTAATTAATATTTCTTCGGCTCGCACTATTTTTATAATAAATTAGTGAGGGAAGATTTTTGAGTGGAAGGATTCGTTTGTGATGGGTGCTAATTTTGAGTAAAGCCATTTAGAAGGGCATCCAGTGGGGTTCGGATCCCTTTCTTTATTTTTCTATCGGTTAGCACGATTTTTATAAAAGTTTGCTGGAGGAGCCTTGTCAAGTACCAGGCTTGATTTCGGGAAACTATTTAGTGGTTTAGGGGTTGAACGGGTGGGGCCCGGGTTCCATTATTTTTTTTGGCTGTCAATCGGTTTTAATTTCATTTAGGTGATCCTTCGCTGGAGCCTGGATATCTTTCTTATTTTTTCTGGTTCGATTGATTTTGATAAAAACTGAAGTAACTGGTTTTTAATGGCAGGAAAAGCTTGTAAGGAGTCCCATTTTAAAATAATTTGGCTCGAATAATTTTTCAGTATTTTATTTGGCTTTAACGGCATCATGATAAAATTTGTCGGGACTGTGTTCCGAATGCAAGGAAACAATTACAAGAAGATCTGATTTACGGATAATTCATTCAGGAGCCCTCCGGATAAGCTGTCATGTTGCACCATGTTACATGATGTGACACCATGTTGCACAATATTGCGTTATGTTGCATCGTGCTGTGGAATATTGTGTTGCGTACTGTTTTACCATATTGTTTGATGTTGCATCTTATTGAATGATGTTCCACTATGTTGCGTCATGCTGCGGGATTTTGTACCATGGTGCTTTGTATTAGGCTATCGGATTCGGGCCGAACGACTTCTCTAAAAGTTTCTACATACGATCTCGGTCCCTATTTAAAAAAAAAGTTTTTGATAAACAATTTGAGAAATGACATTTTCGAGTGGCAGGAAACGACTGAAAATTATCATGATTTTGAGAAATATGTTTAGAGGTGCTTTGGTTTAGTCGTTAAGTTGCGTCTTATTCCACAATAGAACTATATCATATCTCTATAGAAGTTGTCAATTTGAAATAAGCTAAGCCATTTTGGAAGTGTGTGATTTGTTGAAGTAAGTATTTTAAAAATTATTTTAAGGTTATTTTCAGTATCAGAAATATTCCGGACGCCATGTAAATTACAAGTATTATTGTAGACCGCCAAACTCTATAACGTTTTTCACAATCCATGGATTTGACACTGCAAATTCGTAACAATATTAAGCTTAAATTATTAAAATTTATTTTCTTGTGATTAATTTAATTACAAAATAAATTTTAAACATTACAAAATTAAAAATTTTAATTTGAAATGCAATTTAAATTTAAGTAGATTAATAAATGTAAAAATGCAGATGAGACAACAATTTCATAAATGGGGAATACATAATAGTAGAGACTGCCGATTGTGTTATACAAGAAATGCATTATTGTTAAAATTATCATTATTTTTTTGCCAGTTTGCGGTCTCGGTTGCTCATGCGCAATCAAAAATTACCATTATAATTGATTGAGCTTTCTGCGTTTTTATTGCAGCGATGTACAATAAAAAGCTTCATCATATGCGGTATTTTATTTCAAAATGTAAACTAAAAATTTAATATTACATCAACTGTATAAATAATATATACTATCCGTTATAATATAAAATAGATTAAAATGATTAAAAAGTTTATGGCTCATAAACTTAATTTGATTTAATGTCTTGAAATAATAATTAATAACAGCCATCAATTTTCAAAAGCACACATAAAATATAATTTTTTGTTTTTTATCTATATGTCATCAATTTAATTATGAAGAACTGTGATGTGCACCGGGGTGGCCACAAATACAACCAAAAGCTTCCGTCATCTAATATTCGGATATATATGCATAATGCGCATATGCAAATTAGTTTAGTAGACGCAGGAAAAGTGAAAGCTCGTGCGATACTCAGATGATGTGTCGCATCAAAACGAAATTATTTTATTAGTATCCAATTTTTTCTTTACGTATTCAAAAACATTTTGTAGACCCTATTCAGCGTCCAGTATAGTGTTTCGAAGTAAAAGTAAAATCTAGGTTGAACAATTTTTTTGGAGGCCTCAATACTAAACTGTATCAAATTCTTTGCATATTTAATTAGCGTATACACGCCAATATACATAAATGATTCACATATCAACGGACAATGAACATACCACCGACGTAATTTGTTGTAACATAATTGACATAACAAATTTTTAAAATTCTTGCCTTTTTAGAAAATAAAAATATGTAATTAATTTATCACGATTTCACAATATTTTTCATCTTCATCTTCCCCATTAAATATTTAAAGAAATTTTTTTTTATATTATTAATTTAACGCATCTTCTGGTGAAAGTTAAAAGACAAAAATATACAGAATAATTTTTTTTATAACTTCAAACGATAAATATTTACACAATGATATGATATTTTTTTTGTCACTTTTGTTATCTTTCAAGAGGTTAGATTATTCACTGTGTCGGACATATTCAAATCCGAATTTTTGTTAAGGTCATTTGAGATTCGATGGTTAACATAATAAGGCTCATTGAGATGCTTGAAAGATGAAATTTAATCTATGAGCAAACATGAATTTAACGCGCCTCTGTATTTGGAGTATAAATTACACTACACAGTATTTCTTAAACTATTGGCAATTATCTGAAGAATGGTACTTACATATATGGAAATCGACGTATGCAGAAATCAAAACCCTTCCGGACGGGCCCATCCATACTTAAACATATTTTATGAGATCACAAATCCATTAATAACATATTGGCAACACAAACTTTTTTTAGAGGGTACCGACGTTAGTTTCTACCACCTTGTTTGATTACGCGTTTTAAATATTTTCAAAAAATATCCGTGGTGAAATGCTTTTATTTGCAAAAATTTATTTTACTATGAATTATAAATGAAATTGTTTAAATTAATTAAATCGTTGACACCTTAAAATCGTATTCAAAAAATCTCATGGTAAAGAATTATTATTTTTAAATGTAGATTTCAAATTTTGTGAGAGATGGATTTATTAAAAATATTCGAATTCCACTTGAGCATTTGAAAAGTTAGAAACATACTAATACTCACAAAGACTAATCGATTACTGTGTCACAAATCAGCTGTTCCAAAGGAGGCAGACAGTTTCTACACAAGAATATACACAAATGCACTTGGACATCACAAGGAAAGAATCAAAAATCAAATTGTCCATGTACTGGTTACCAAGAAATTCCTATCCTCCTTACAAGGTGTCGGAGCAATGAGCAGACGTACATAGCGAACATCAACTGGTAATAGAAAAATTCAAAATCAAACCAACAGCAGTGAAGCCCCAATACTAATGGGTGGAAATTCATCATTGAGAGACTGAAGAACACTGACCTCAAAGATACATTCAAAGAAACACTCTAACTATAAATCTTCCAAGTAACGAAACCAGCGCTATCGATTAGAAATGTAACCAAATACCAGAAACGTACGTTAAGACTGCTACCAATGTGCTTGGATACCTAAACTACACCTGAAAACCATGGATTAGAGATAATACATAGAGGAAAATTTCTGAACGCCGCAGCAACAAATAGAAAAATACGTACACTGCTTCAATATGTAAACAAGGTCATAGGAATATTCACAAACTTACGACCAATCCACAAATCATCCACCAATGGAACGGGAAGTTAAAAGTGCTATGTTCAAAAGGTAAAGAACAACAAAGCAGCCGGCATGGATAAGATTCCAGCAGAATTACTAAATGTCGAAGCATCTGACCTCCACTACTAGTATAGATGCAGGGAATATTAGTAGAACTCCACAGAAATGGAAAGAGGGCTTGACTATAACAATTCCAAAGAAGAGTGACCTTAGAAAAAGTAAGAACTGAAGAGACACCTCCTTCCTCAACAGTACAATGAAAGGGCTAGCAATGATCATTCATGTGCGGATATCACTAACGGTCAACTAGTATACCAGCAGGCTAACTTTTGACCCGGTAGAAGCTGGACAGACCACATCAACTCGAATGAGCTCAGTTGAACGCGCATTCGATTCCCTCAGTAGATGTGCGATCTAGAAAGCGGGCATTTCGAGAAAGATAATTAAACTTATTAAGGAAATCTACGGGGATACCGGAAATAAAATGCAATACTAGGGGAAGCAGAGTGATAAATATTACAACTCAAGGATGTGTTCACTCTCCACCACTGTTCTTAATAGTACTAGATAATGTAATGGACAAATTGGACAACACATCCCCAAATGGCGGCATTCAGTGGGGACAAATAAATCGACCCGGATTATGACCAGGATTACGCGGACGATATAATGCATGAACAAGCGGTCATGCAGCAGAAATTAGCTGATTTGGCACAGGAAGTCAGTCCCAAAAGCAACATCAGAAAGATCAATGCTATGAGACTAAACACGAACATACATACACCCATTACCATCAACCAAGAAACCATCGAGGATGTAGACAATGTCGAATACCTTGGTTGTACTGTATAGCGAAAACAGGCGGAACTGAAGAGGATGTCAACCAACGCATTAACAAAGCGAGAAATACATTCAATATGGTACACAAGATCTGGAATGCTTCCGTCCTGATAGCCAATCTAGAATTATTTTAGAATCGCTCATATTTTCAATCGTTAGGTCCAGTACACTTTAGATAACCAATATAAATTTTCTCAGCAAGAAATTACCGTTATGTTCTAATAGACATACTCTCAACTGATTAATCGATGGTGTTGGGGGAACAAATAAGTTTTGAGGGATTTACAAAAGATGGCCTAACTAGTATTAAAACGCATCGAGCGATCTTCTAACTATATTCATGTTAAAGCGTCATCATTCCCCTCTAAAAATCTGTATGTGCCATTTCGCTGAAAGCAACCTATCTATGTGCCAACAAATACAATTTAGAGACCAGTAAAGTTTGAAGGTGCTGAGTTGGAGGTGCGTTATTGAACCAAGATTCATGAGACACTCAAGAGCAGCTCGCTGAAAGTTTGGGAGTGACTTAGCAAGAGATTCAAAACCGTCTCAAGACCATGGGTATGGTGGTGAAAAACAATGAAATTGAGTTCCATATATGAACTGAAGCCAAGGGACGTCGAACGCCATTTTTTCATGTGAGAACAAGTGATCCAAAGACGAAATCGGAAGGGCATCGATCGTGACGGGAGATGAAAAGTTGATTTTGACCAAATCTAATCCTTCACTGGAAACCATCACTTGAGAACGTTATCAAGGAACTTTGGAGGCTCTTCAATGGGATGTCCTACTCCACTTGCCGCACTCACCAGACACTGTTCCTTCTGACTACCAGTTGTTCCGGTCCACAACTCATGGCCGGGCCGAGCAGACTTCATTGCTTTCGAAAAAGCCATAATTTGGGTCGATTCTTATGGATTACCTCAAAATACGAGGATTTTTTTTCACGCGAAATCGGTCTCAGCTATAACGATGGACAATACTTCGAATAAAAAACATTATACCAATTTTTCTGAATAAAGCGTCGAAGTTATAAAAAACCTCAAAACTTATTTGTACCCCAATACCTTCGTTTTGACTGCTGTAAAACGTTTAACTACTGTGTTCTCCCTAACGCTCCGACCATAAACTGATGCGGCATATGCCCACTGGCTTGCGTCACAGAAACCATGTAACTCGATTGGCGTAACGAGAACTCGTACTCGTTGCAGACTCTATTGATTCTTGACGTAATCAAGTCCATTGACTTCTTGTTGGTTCTGCGGAGCTCGTCGTCCCATTTGATTGCTTTCAATCAGGTGGCTTAAAATAATATTTTTTCACGCGCGATCGTATCAGTTAACCAACCCAGTGGCTCGAAAATTCGACTGGATTCTGACAACATCGATCTTTTTGTATAATTCATTCAGATGAGTTGGCGGTACATATTTTTACTATCTCCTATCAGAATGAACTCATATTGACGAAAACGTAAGAGTATACATATCTATTGATAACGATTGAACAGTCCCGCCAACCCGTAAAATATTATTCAAGGATTCACCAAATAAAACTCGCAGTACGGTCGTCGTGCTGAAAGTATTGATAACACCGTGGTATGGAAGGTAATACTAGCTAGCAAAGCTGTTTGGTCACTTGCTGCTCATACACCCAACACATACATTTCTAAATCTCCAAATAATAACTCGGCTGCACCTCTACTGTACCTCGGCGCAACCCGTTTAGTTACTCACATCTATAGATGTGAGATGTGTGGCTGTAGTTTGAATACTGCTATGGCCTTAAATTTTTTGGCTTAGAACAGCTTGTGATCATCGATTTTACATAACGGGCACGATACCATTTTGACACTATTGCTGTTGGCTATCGTAGCTACGTATTGACCATATTGCTTATTTTTGTGGGTACAACGTGGACAAATCCCGATTATCTATATTACACTTTATCCGAAGGCCCGAGTAACGAACGAATGCTGTCCACAGTAGGTGTTCTGACAAGCGCCTGCGTTAAGAATGGCTCGATGTGTAATGTAATAGCATGTCGTTTTTTATCATAGCGATTTGAGCTTTTGACGAGCTTCATTATAGTTTGCCTCAGTCACATTAGTATTGCGGAATAATTTTTCTTCATCGCCCTTCAAGTAACTTTTATGCTGAGAAACTCTCTTTTTCGTGAACAATAGGTGGCAACAGATCGAAAAATGTCTGCCATTATTTGTAGTCGCCCTCGAATTCAGGAATATTTATTTTCGGCGGTTTTATATCAACCCCATTACTATGAGAAGCATTAATTGTATCGTTATCCGCGTGTTGTATTATTTTTTCGGGGAACATTTTCTTTCTTAAAAGGGCCAAGGTTGGAATGCTTCGATGTCCATAAAATTCAACCATAATTCAATCATGTTCAACTCATAATTTTTGCATATTTATATTTGAATGACGTCTTTGTTCGGAAGTTTGGTTTCAAACTAATGAAATATTGAATTCTTTATATTAAAATCGATCGTCTCATCAGACTGCAGTGACCAAACTACAAAAAATATCGAAAACTTACATTCAAAAGGCGCGTTCGATTCAAGGGCAACAACTCTTCACTTCAGAAATTGCTTAATTCCACACCAGGTTTCTGTATTTGGTATTTTTTTCAAGGTCAACTACTCGTAATAGATAATACATATGTATGTGTAAGAAAATTTACAAAAAAAAAAAATTATCGAAATCTGTTCACATCTCTTCGCATATCTCTTTGCATCTCATCCGTGTATATACTCCAATTTTTTTTTATTTTGATTTATTCTGCTGTCTCGAAAATAAAATTTAAACTGAAATGTATAAGTCAGCGTTTCCCAAACTTATTTTGCCACGGAACCCTTTTCCGATTCTTCAAATTTCATGGAACTCTATTCATGGAGAATCCTGTTTCGCATATATGTGTTGTTTAAGAACGGCAATATAACTCTAATAGCCTTTTTGGCTAAATTTTTTTATTCATCAAATATACTACAGCAGAAAGTTGCTAACGGCACCTCTTCGAAGTTAGCGAGTATCCGAACTAATTTCAATTAAATTCTCGTATTCTACTGCTAGTAGTGGCGTTGGCTTTTCATTGCTTTTGAAAGGATTTTGTACCCAACAATTATCGTTATTGTTTAATTTTTGTATGTGTGTATGAAATGTAGTGTGTATGTATGAAATGTAATCTTATGTCACGGATTTTATCTGGTACTAGGTCGTGGAGGTACCCTTAAAATTGCCACGGAACCCCGGGGTCGCGCAAGACCCACTTTGGGAAACGCTGGCCTTAGTCAAAAATGGCCTTGAAACATTTTTTATTTCATTTGTTTGTCTTATAGCGTTTTCACTGGCACTTAAATTTTGATCGATTTTTGATCCAAAATGGCTTCTTTGTTTACATTTTTTGTCTTTTTATTTTTTGATTCTGGACCAAAAATAAAATCCAAAAAATTTGTTGGATTTTTTTGACGTTTACTCACAAAAAATCCTACAAATTATTTAGAATTTATTTTTGATCCAGAATCAAAAAATAAAAAGACAAAAAATGTAAACAATGAAGCCATTTTGTATCAAAAATGGATCAAAAATAGATCAAAATTTAAGTATCAATGAAAACGCATTGGTGTGGTTGCACCGAAAATTTATTTAAGTTGCAATTAAAACCTGTATCATAAGTAAACGGGGAAAGAAACGAAGGAAAATACGGTTTCTGTTTTTTCCGTGTGGCATCAGCCATTGAGTTACTCTTCATTTAATTGAAAAGTAGAGAAGAAGATGTTCATGGAGAGAAGATGAATATCAATAAATGCCAAAATAACTGTTGTCAATTTTATCAGTTTATGTATTTGGACAAAATTTAGAATAAAATTAGAAAAAAAATTATAGTTTGTCGTGTTTTTGAAAAATTAGAAAAATTACTCAAGAGAAATGACTATAGAGGGTGGTCCTTGTTTGTATGGAACGAGAAAAATGTTCACATATCTCGGGACACCCCCTAGAAATGTGCAGTTATGCTAAAAACTTAAATAGAAAAAATATTGCGTCAATCGAAGATGGTTTAGAGATCTCAACTTGATCGCGTTTTATGATGTCAAAACAAACCGTACGAGCCGTAAGGACTTAACATAGTTGTGTTTTATGATGTCAATAATCGTTTATGATGTCATCATCATAAAACACAACAATGTTAAGTCCTTATGGCCTTATTCGTCTCATTAGTATTGTAATTAAATCCGCCTACCGCATTAATTATGGTCTGCTATGGTTTCATTTTATCATAAATGTAATATATAAACAAAAGAAATGCAAATTAATTTCAGTTTAAATTCAAATCTCTCGAGAAAAGGACACAAATTTGTAATATTTAAATCTAGTCCGTTTAACAGTTTTATTAATATTTTTAAGAAAGTGCTACTACAGTTGACAAAATGGCAGCTAACTTACGGTCCACTACAGAAATTTATCTTCTTGGCCATGAGTCTACCTTCAAATTATTGGTATTTTTAACCTCAAAAAGGTGTTTTTTTTTTACAATCACACCGTAAACACCGACGGAACAACATTCCATTGAAAAATTGGAACAATTGCATGAAGAGAGAAAAAATCTTCGAAAGAATAAAAATATGCCGTCAAAAATTTACCGTGAAAGAGAAATTGCCTTTAATAGTAAACTGGATGATATTTTCGATATCTCACATACCAACGTCTTGTCCTTGATGACCAGAGAAGACAACAAGCGATTCCTCTTGGCGCAGCGTGAGAAAAGCCGCCCCATATATTTGGCTGGAGCCAGACAATATGAAATTGAAAAAGAAAAGCGGAAATCGGATCGTATGGAGGAAAAAAATCCTAAACGAAGGTGTCTTGAAAAAAAAGTAAACTAATTCCAATAGACTCACAAGCATTATTTTCGTCATCGGAGAGTGCCAACGAAAGGATATCGGATAACGACATGAACTTTGAAAATACTTAACACCCATGCCAAGCGCAGAAGAAGCCTCTAGAGGAAACAAATGTTTCATTACTCCTATAGAATATATTCAGGTTTTGATAAGTGGAAGATTTCTGATCGTGCAACAATGCATTTAATCAGTGCGGTTGCCGAAAGTCTTGGACATTCTATTGATGAACTCGTTTTGAATCGAATAATACTGAGGCGTTTTCGTGAAGCAAACAGCATTAAAATTATTGGAAGTCACTCTAATTTTTTCGGCATGACACCAAATGTAAATGTCAGCTTCCGTCTGCCAGGGCCTATTCATCATGCTTGCTGGATGTCCAAGGCCATTTATGTATTGCAATTTTTTATCTTTCGTGAAGAATTTAAGCTAAAAACATAAATTGCATTCTCTTTTTTCGACGAAAACGTCTCTAGTGCAGAGGAAAGAAGAATGGTGCAGCAGTTGGATATGATGAGGCATGTAGAGGCCGAGTCTAGTAAGCGCGTCGAGTTGAAAATTGTTTATGTCAAAACATTCATTACGAGACAATTAGCCGATTTTGTTACATTAAACACTGGCGATTTTCTTAAACGGTTCAAGATTTCCAAAGATTTCTAAAGCGAGGGTCCGGATATGTGGCCTCAGGATGATAATTTTAAGTGCGGAATGAAGATTATCAGTCAAATAAAACAAGCAAATGATATCGCAGAACGTGGTGTAACTTAAACATCTTTGATGTTTTGGAAAGGAAATTGTCTCCTCTATTAAATAATATTTCTTTTCGTTTGGAAGTAAAAAACTGAAAAAAATACCAATTTTATCGAACTTCACGCTCAAGTCGCGATCTTTAAACCACCTTCGATCGGCCAATATTTTTTCTGTTTAAGTTTATAGCATAACCTCACATTTCTAGGGGGTGTCCCATTATATATTGAATTTTCGAAAATAACGTCCACTCTATACTATACGCCTATAGTAAATAAAATAAATATCCTTGTAAACATAAACGCTGATGATATTTTTACAAATTAACGTAATAAAATATTATTATTATAACATACATAAAAAAATTATTTACGATTAATGGCTAATTGAAAATCATCAAATTAAAATGTCAAAAGAAAACAAAAACTTATTTGAAGTATCTACACGAGCAAACTATCTCTTCAGTTAATTCAGTTGCTCAATTTGTAGTTAAAGTGAAGAGCTGAAAATCGAACATTCTCTTCACTTCAGATGTATAGCTACTACTTCAGCTAGCTCAGTCCAAACGAACGCGCCTAAAGTACAATCACAATGCCTTAGCGAAAAACACTATCTGGCTATCGCCCGGAATAACCCAAAATTTCATATAGAAATCCCAGGAAGGAGTCGAACATTGCGTGGTGAATCATAATAATTCGCTAAGGCATTGTGGTTATACTTGAGGCGACCGAATTTTTTAATATTATAAAGAATTCAATGTTTCATTAATTCGAAATCAATCTGCCCAGTGTTTGGTCGTACACTTCAATCAATCAATCAATCACTTCTGATGTAATACATTAGTTGCCTGAAACCTAATTTTAGAGGAATTTATCAGTTAACCGTTTAATTAAAATTTTATGTTAAAGGATCTCAAAATTATTGCACATCTACGACCAAATGAAATGATATTTGAAATAAATTGAAATTTATTTCAAATATAGATCAAATTTTAGTATATGCCTCGTTCATGTAAAATAACTTCCAATTACAGTACTCGTATATTTGTCAATAAAAGGATTTCGACTCAGCATTAGTGCTTAGCAAGCATAATGATATGATAATGCATGTAGTCGCAATACCAATAATTGTGGTGTAATTTGCTTAACGTGGCAATTAAATTCTATTTTAAAATGAACGTGAGAAGTTAAGTGACGGTAATATGGGATATTATCTGAAACGAATTCTAACGAAATTAGATAAATGGTGTTCGCAATAGGTTTATATGGAAATGTGTCAAAATGAATTTTTCGCAAAAAATTATTACACGAGAACGATTTGTAATTTAAGGTTGTTGGCCAAAATCTGTGCCAGAAATCGGTAATACGACATCTTGAATCACGCTTAACACAAATTACAGCATCTTTATGACAGAATTATACAAGTCGTCGTCTTATTTTTATTACGACTTTATATTATTTTACTCTTCTTCTTGCCAATACAACTAATTTTTTAATCACGTATTTTTTATGTGTAATGTAACATTTAATTGGTTATAAATTTGCAATTATGCAAAGAAGCAACATTTATAACCGTCATACCGCGCACTATGCAATTTTTACGGTAACTCTCATAAAAGCCTTTTGTGGTTTCATTCATCAAAAACGATAATTTCACGTTTATTGTCTAGATTTTGTGTAACAACGTGTGATGAAGCAACCACATATATACATCTAGAAACTGTTGTTAATCTCTTTGCATTATAAAGCGTGACTTTCTTTTGATGAATAAATTAAAAAAAATATATGACTACTGTATACCGTCAGGTTTACATACTTTAAATAAATTGATGTAAATATCATTATGTTATACACCTTACCGGATGTGTACCATGTCGTAATCTTTTCTCAGGTTAATTCTTTAGGCGTTACTCTTATTTTCGTGTATATGCAACATGTAAGAATCGAAAGTCATGTTATTATAATGTTCTATTTAATAATGTTCGACTGGTTTCGAAAAAATCATCCTGCAATGACATATTCAATTTATAACAAAATTCCGATTTTGGTTTTTTATTTATTTATCGTCAATTCAAAAATTTTAAGTGCGATTATAGTATTAGATAATCGGTTTCACTATACCACGTTAAACTTTCCAATGTTAAATTTTTTAAATTGCCAATAATACAAATATAAATTACATACACAAATTACGATCTCTTTCAACAAAGTATTTCATTTAGAAAACTCCTAACAGGTGATTGCTCAATTCATTAAATTAAGAAGAAGATCACTTCAATTTACTCATTACAATTTATTTGTATTCGTTCTCATTGTAATTTCTTAATTGCCATAACGTTTGTTTAACGAAATATAAACAATTATACGAATATTACCAATTATTCAGAAGAGTGTGTAAAATATTCATTTTAACCTATATATAAATGAATCATCAAAGTATAATTTAGAATTTTCCTAATTTCCCAAACAATATGCGGATTCGAATTTTACTGTGATCTCGATTTTACGACATTAGTAACCTTTGACTGATTTATTGATGTGACCTGCTTTTATATTCTGCAAAATTAACAATTTCACAGGTAATTTTTGATTTATTACAAAAATCGGTTATTGCGGAAAACAATCGCTATATACATTTTCTACTTTCCATAAACTTTATAGATTACCTAATCAACCCGTATATAAAATAATTTTTCTGGTTTGATGCATTGATTTTTATTGTAAATACGTATCTTGTATAGTGATTTGAAGCCAATTATCAATAAATGCCAGAACTGGACGGATATTAAGTTTCTATGGCCAATAATCATCATTCGGATTTAGTTACCTCTTTGGTGTAAGTACGGCGTATAGTAATTTCCACATTCCACCTAAATGAGTGCGCGATAGAAAAAAAATTATGATTCACTTGAGCATGGCAATAATCAAAAGGCATAATATGTTGATTTCTTGCAAAATTATAGTACCGCAATTCTTTATAATATGAATTCCTTCCTTAACAATAAAAATGTACGTAAGCATATTCGTAAATGCAATAACAATAATTTGATGACATGCAACAAAATTAATTTATTTAGTGAAATTAATTCATTATTCGTACATAAGTAAAAAGTGCTTACGTATATAGGATATAGTTACAAGTAACAGGTACATAATGTCCGACAAAAACTATAGGTATTGTTTCTTAATGTCTTTCTTAATTATCGACCGTAATTTGTATTGTTGGCAAATCGTTAATTAGCTTGCACATTAATTTGTATATTCATCCGAATATGTATATGCAAAATTTTCTTAAATGTTGGAAAACTTTCGTTATTTACTTTGTATTTTTTTGGAGTTGAAGAGCAAATCTAGAGCATAAGAGTTGAAAGGTTGTCAGGTTGGAGTGCAGACAAATGGATTACTTGATGAATTGTTCACACCGCCTCCTTGGGGCGGCCATCGTGTGTGAGGGCTTGTTAGCAACCAAACCAGAAAAAAATAATTGTTACGAAATTTCAACAAAAGTTTTGAATAATTTACTCGTATTTTCCATAACGAGATGGAAGGATACGGTTTTCAGGTATATGGTATATGTAGACAATACTGTTTGAGCCTCAATCTAAACTACACAGAGTTCGTCTTTTTCGCTGGGAATTATATCTTTCCTCAAATTGCCCTTCAACTTAAAATGGAGAACCACATCGTACGTGATTACTCTACAATCATTATGTCCATTTTATTATATGGGATAACTGTTTGGTTTTTAATATTCTGGTAAACCTCTTGAAACAATGAAGCAACCAGGTCCATTCAAGCTTTGGAGATTCTCGTTCAACTCACTTCGTTAGAAATACTAGGAAAACAAAAGGCCTTGAGCTTCTCTAAAAGATGTAGGAAATTTAAAAGCACGTGAGTATACAACCTGGATACAACCAGTCTTATCACCAACAGTATAATTTTACATCTGGTATTTAAAATTAGGTTTATTAATATAAATTAAATTTGAATAAAAAAATTTTTAGAACTCTTTTAAATTCATATCTGGACAAATTAAAATCGAACACGGTAGATACATTATTAAATACACGGTTAGAATTACAAACCGGGTCCGACATGCCAAAATTAGACCCATGGAAGTGCAGATCAATCAATAAGCCGCGGTGTCTGAGTGATCTCACTGGGGCCCGTATTGAAAACAAGGACAGTGGATGTGAACAATAACATTGCGCAAGAAATTTGTCTTCAAACGAACAATGGTTCAATATTCAGTAACAAACAACGGCCTAGATACGACGGAAGCACATACTTAGGAGCGTTTACCTCTCGAGGAAGTTGCCATAAGGCAAACAACATAAATCGCCTCTGGATTGATTCTATACGGTTAGAGGAATTGTTATAGTACGGATTCCAGACAATTGACGCATACTCCAAGTGCGATCGAACAAATGAAGCGAAGAGGACTTTTAGAGTATATGGATCATGAAAATTTTTGGAGAAACGGATTAAAAACCCTAACATTGAATTAGCCTTATTAATACATCTGTCAATATGGTGCTTAAATGACAAATCTCGTGAAAACAAAACCCCTAAATCTAGAAAAGAATGAACTCGCTCTATCATGACGCCATTTAAGATTAAACTATTATCAGGTCCATAACGTCTTCGAGAAAAGTTCATAACTTTACATTTAGAAACGTTTAGGCAAAGCTTATTCAAGCTACACCAGTCGCAGGAAACATTTAATTCCTGTTGTAAATTTAGCAGATCGCGATCATTTCTAATCTTACGGAATATTTTTATATCATCAGCGTAAATCAGAAACTTACAATGTTTGAAGCACCGCTTCACATCGTCTATGGAATGCAATAAATAATAGAGGTCCAATGTGGGTATCTTGTGGGACGCCAGACAAAACATTTATGTCTCTATAGATAAAATATTATTTAAAAAAAACTTTTTGAGTTCTGTTCGTCAAATATGAAAAAATCCATTTTAAAGGAAGGGCATCACACATGTTGAGCTGTTCCAGTTTCTTTATCAATGAAACATGATCAATTTTATCGAAAGCTTTGTTAAAATCAGTAAACACTACCTCAACACCATCACCGCCTTCTAATGCTAACGTCAAAAAATTTGTGAACAAAGCAAGATTTGTCACAGTTGACCGTCCGGGGTAAAACCCATGCTGGTTTACTGAGATGGAATTTTTAGTTAAGAAAAAATGCGGTCCTTGACCATCGATTCAAATAATTTAGGGATAACCGATAAGATAGAAATACCGCGGTAATTTTCGATATCCGTTCTCCGTCCTCTCTTGAAAATTGGTTTAATGAAACTGGATTTCCAAAGAAAGAACTCCACTCTTCAAACTCAAATTGAAGATGTCCGTCAGCCACAACTCATAATCATCATTTGTCCGGGCCACAACTCATATTCACATTTACATTCAACAGAGCGTGCAGAACGTCATTGGTAGTAAACTGAAATAGAATATTTGGATTATTACTAAAAACAAGTTCGTCATTCTCTCTTGAAGACGGGACATACACATTTTCAAAAAATGCTGCAAACATGTCAGTGATCCTTTGTGGATCACTAGCAGTCAAAGAATTGAAAGACATTTGCGAGGGTATACCTCTACAATTCCGTTTCGAATCAACATAACTCCAGAAACATTTAGGGTTGTTTCTAATATTTGATTCGATCTCGACAATATATAAATTATACAAGAAATGATTTAAAATTTTAAATTGAGATCTGAGAGCGCTAAATATTTCATAATTTACGACAGATGGGTTTAATTTATATTTTTTATGAGCTTTAGATTTCCGATTTTTTAATCCTGATAGGCGACTATTAAACCATGGCTCGCGCATCGACGAAACTATAGGTGAACGAGGAATAAATTGTTCAATTGCCAAGTCCATTATTTTATAAAATTGATGAATATAAGCGTCTAAACTACCCGTTATATATTGATCCCAATTAATGTTGTCCAGAAACTCATTTAAAGCATTATAATTTTCCTTTTTAAAGTTGAAAGACTCACTAGAATTAAAATTTACGTTAACATTAAACACAATTTTCAAATATTAATTGGATATGTAATGGTATGTGAAAAATACTTTTAAGAACCGCCGAGGTCATTACAAGCAATGATTGTGCCGTGTACTTCTACTAGAATAAATACCAGATCGAGGATATTGCTGCACTGGTTCTCGATGTTATTAATCTGTCTTAGCCCGAGTGAACAGATTGAGTCCATCACCAGATCTGAAGTTAGATCACCAGTGAATGGCAGAAGTTCATCATCAACAGTAAGCCATTTTATTTTCGGTAAGTTAAGATCACCCAAAATCAACACAGAATCATAATCAGAAGCTGCAACTGCTAGCTGGTTTGACAAAAATAAAGACAGCTCACCATATATATTAACGGAGGATCCGTATGGTATGTAAACAGCAACTATCAACACCAGCTTTCCATTGAAAGCCAGTTTAACAGCCAAAATCTCCAACTCGTTACTCCCAAGGTCAATAATATCCGCACTTACATCTTTCGAAACAGCTAGCAGAACTCCGCCACCTCTCGCTGTTGATCAAAGATCCGTATAACGATCACGTCTGGAGGGAAGTACTCTGCAGAATTGTACGAGCATGTCAGCCATGTTTCCGTGATGCAAATGACATCATATTCATTTTCCATTTGGTTTCGTCAGAGAGTGGCAGTGTCAGTTGAG
This sequence comes from Nephrotoma flavescens, assembly GCA_932526605.1. Classification (NCBI taxonomy): domain Eukaryota; kingdom Metazoa; phylum Arthropoda; class Insecta; order Diptera; family Tipulidae; genus Nephrotoma; species Nephrotoma flavescens. Next base: position 324,275,392 of record OW052220.1, read on the forward strand.
TGATAGGTGCAGTCAGCGGCATTGGATTTGAAAAAGGTATAAAATTGGTTGAGGTTGCAGTAGATATTTTTACAACGTCGTTAGAGCTGAGCGTGGGACGTGAATTTAAAAATTCTTTAATCAAGACTCCAGCCATGCCGATGAATCTAGCATTTGGTTAAATTTGCTTACAGGAATACCAAATTTGTTTTTGATATACTTACATCATGAGATCATCATCAGTAACGTCCTTGCATAATCGAGAAATAAAAATCCATCGTAGCGGTTCAACGGTACGCAAAGTAGAGTTCAAGCCACCACTACCAATAAATAATTTTTTAGGCGAGTCCATATTATTGTCTAACGATTTAGCAGTTGAAGCCGTTGTTATACCATTATTCACACTACTCTTTGATCTTGTAAGTATTGGTGTAGTAGATTCCATATCAGTTTGTGTTGTTGCTTTTTTGAGATGGTGTTGGTTTTAACAAACTTACCACGTTATCATTAATAGCGGCTGATGTTTTATTTAGCAATGACAAGGACGCTGATATAGCATTGATAGAATTACGCATGTGATCATTCGTTTTCTTGAGATTTTTATAAACATCGATACATACACCACATCGCCATGAAAAATTAGGAATTATCGAAATGGCATCAAACACAGGTTTTTTAATTCCTGCACATCCAAAATGAATAAGTTTATTACATTCGCCAGCACAAGTAAAAAAGTTTTCAGACACTTTGGCACTACATTCACAGCACACAGACATTATTTGTAAAGAACTCATCCGTTTCAACGAATGGTGTACTAGCAAACAAGGCGCTACCAAAATTCCAGCCGATTAAATTAAACAAGCAAGCGGCTCTAATTTAACAAACTGCACCCGCACATCTTTCAACGAAATCAAATCAAATTAGCCAAAAAGTTGCTAGAGAAAAAAAATTCTGAATAATTTATAATCAAAAAATATTCCCATTTCAGGCGGAATTAAATTACTTCGGCTTTTTTGTGCAGAAAAAACGAGATTCAAATAAAAAAAAATTCAAAAAAAAAATCCCTGTGTGAGCGGCGCAACATTAAAATTTTTTAGATTTAAAATGTTTGTTGTTGTTGCGGTTTCGTTGCCATAAATACAATTAAAAAATACAAAACGAAGTATTTTTTATGGCAACCAAAATGAAAAATACCCCTCACTCTCAGCAAATTTTAGTTTAGTAATAAGTATTTTTATGGTGAACACTTGGCTCATACATTTTGGGGTAGATACTCGATCAGCCAGCAAACAAGCATTTTGCTAGTTGAAATCCTGGCTACTCAATCAATTTTATTGAGAAAATTTGAATTTCAAATTATAGTTTTTATAAAACTTTTGTTTATTGTTGCAATTGCACAGTAAAACAACACAAACATTTGCTGTTCATTTTTTGATGTCGCAAAATTTACTAAAAAAAAAACAAAAATTTTTCGAAAAACATAATTTGGAAAACAAATTTCCTTGTTAAAATTGATGGAGTATTTTACAATTTTTAATTTTTATTACCTATTTACTCTGTTTTACAAAATTTTAATGCAGTGATATTATTTAGGTTATGTTATAAACGCGGTCAAATATTCCCCTAACTTTTTTATAGGAAAGCGTTTTCTTAGTTTATTAATTATTAAAAGGAAATAATTGAAAAAAACATAATAAAATGATGCCTACAAATAATATTTAGGTTTTTTAGTAATCTAGAGATAGAAATAAAATTAATTTAACAATAATTTTTTCATTTTTTAACTAATTTATTGGTTATAATTGTCAAATGGTCCCTTTAAAATTTCGCTATAAAATAAAAAAATCTGTCTTTATCGGATTTTTGATATTATCTCTTTTATCTCTTTATCTAATGTAATTCCGCCTTTCAACATCTTCGGTTTTGTGAAAATTAAAGTTTTAACCTTCTTGGGCGTATCCATCCTCGATGACAACTTACTTTTAAGTTTTCATTCTATTATTTCATTAGAACTGATACTACTCCATTAAATGCATGAGTAACCTAATGACGCTCGTGTATAGTTTTTCTCAAGCGGCTTCTAAGTGTACCATTCAATTCTTTGAGCAAGCAAAGTCCCATTTCATTTTGTAATCCGGGGGCGGCATGTTGTACCATAACTTCGAATCGAAAAAATTCGAAATTCGAATCGAAAATGTGAATGTTGTATCATTTTCGACTTTTATCGTTTTTTAATCTTGCAATACTTTTTCTAGAATGAAACGCCAGCTACATTTATTATTACTTTGGTTTTAAATGATGAAACTTTATCATTTATCACGATTTGAAAATGATACAACATAGCACCATTTGCCTATTTTCGAATTTCGATTCGAAGTGATGGTACAACATACCGCCCAAGATCACTTCAAATTTATGTTCATCGTAATCTGTTTCAAAATCGTGTGCAATTTTGCGAAGGAATATGTGAAATATATTATGTATTTATAATTTATTCCACACATTCGAACAAACTGGAAAATATTTATAATTTTGAAATTTTGCAATTGAACTGAAATAAAAATAAATGTAACAATATTATTTTTTTGTTAAATAGTTGTTTCGTTTCGGTTGACAATTGTTTTTGACAGATAACGACAAGGCCAAATTGTAATTAGTTTAAAAAATTTCCGTTACACATAGAAAAAAATTTACACTTTTAATTTTTTTCCACATAAGTAAAATTTATTTTATCATATTTTGAAGATTGTTTAAGACGATAACAGATGGCATTGTAGAAGGATAGATGATTGCCTAACTATGTGGTGAGAATAACGGACGTCAGTGTATATACTGTCTCAGCTGTGAAGACAAAAAAGAGAAAAAATTGTATTCCATTTGCTTTTGAACCTGTCCTTTTCTAGAAGATACAAATTTACTGGTGACTCCGATATTAAAAGATCTGACTACCCCCTGAAAATGTGACTCAATTACCACCATATTCAACAAGGTGCAAAGAATACAATATTTGCACTCTCCGAAATAAACGCCTTCTTCTAGATGCAACTTTCTTCGGAAACGTACTACTTGGTCACATTGATTTTGCCTACGTACTGGGAAACATCTCTATTAATGTTCCAAGTAGATCATTTCGTAATAATCAATTATTGGCGCCAGAACACCATTCCACCGAGTGCGGAACTTGTGCGGAACATTTAATACAATAGAGGATCAGTTTGACTTCAATTTATAACACTTTCAAAACTAACTTGAAAAAATAATTTTTTAAATTTATAATTATTTTTGACTGGTTCAAATTTGTAGAACTACCCTTAAAATTTTTTAATTTTTAAAATTCAACTTGAATTTGACTTTTTAATATTTTATCTATATGTATATTCTAGTAGAGTATCAATTTTTTTTTCTGTAATTTTAAGTTTCAAATCATAACAAAAAAATAAATAAACTAGTGACGTTTTAGGGTTACGAGATAGAATTTCGTTCACAAAACTAGTTTTTTATATTACCGTGGTTAATTAAAACGGCTAGGAATAATAGATTTCCTTTTTTTTATATCCTTATTAATTAAAGCGCACATTATAGGATAGCTTTTGCGAAGTACTGAATTACCAGGACGCGCATTAAACTTGATTCGCAGTTTATTCCAAGGTTGTGGATGTTCGGTTACTAAAGGAGATATTGTGAGGTGATTATCGATCACACAATGTTTTTATGTCAGATCAATATCAAACGCCCATATGTCATGAAGCCGGAAGTCGTTTGTCGAAATCGGAAAAACTTTTTACGAATAGTTTTTTGCTTTTGGTCCATGTTTGGCCATTCCACAAATATCCCAAAATTTTGAAACTCGTCATGGATATAGGCATTTCATATAGCTCTAGCATAAAAACATAGTGAGATAGATGATCACCCTTTAACAAATAATAAATATATCATTGTATTAGTTTACACTGTTAACCTAATTTCTAACCTGCTTTGAACCTCCAAATTGGCTGGCCCTGTTAGTTGAGTGGTTTATATTTCAACTAATATTACGAGGATCACAGTGATTTTTCTAAGACTACTGAAACAGATAAACTCGGTATGTCATAGAAATTAACTCAAATATTGAGAATTTGAGAGACTGCCGGGACATGGCATATGGACAGTTTATTACTTAGTACATATAGCTATTGTAACTTCCTGCAGGTCGATTCTGGTTTTCCTATAGAAAAAAGGAATTAGGAAAAATATTTACATAGCGTTTTTGTCAAAAATATCATTTTCCGGCCTACTGCGAAATCAAGTTTGATCTAAATTTTTATAATTTAGGAAATAGTTTTTCCGTATCGAAATTGGATAGGAAAAATACTCCCAATTTAATTTTGTTTTTGAAAAAATTTAGTAAGGCAGAAAAAAATACTATGAAAATATTTTTTCTAATTCCTTTTTCGTATAGGAAAGCCAGAATGGACCTGCTGATGCTGTTTCAGAAAAATCCCTGTAATCGTCATAATATTACTCGAAATATGAAATTCTGCAATACAACTTAAATAAAAAATTTAGAATTGGTCAAGCCGACGAGGCACGTCAAATCAACAGTTTAATATATCGCTCTCATTCCTTTTTTGAAACATCTTAGAATAATCATTGATACATTTATGTTAATAGTCGAAATTTAAATTATCCAAAAGTATAATGGAGGTTACTAATTTTTAAATGTCATTACAAGGGAATTCTCATTTTGTTTTATGATGTTTTTATAGTATTTTTTTCACTTGTTTTTATTTTATTATTTTTATAAGCAATTGTAACTCGAAAAATAACGGAAACGGATATTTGTTTTGAAAGGGATAGCACTTCTTATCTCTTTCTGATTTTATATATCTGTTTTTTTAAAAATAGATTTTTAGAGTGTAACACCCATCAACATTTTAGATGTTAGTTGTTTATTTGTGACGAGGCCTATACTGTTTTGGTGATTGTAGCTCTAACCGAAATGGTAGAAATAGCGTGCAACTTAAGCTTTTAAGTGTTCGCTGGTTTAATATATCAATTGGAATCATATACGAATACTTGTTAATTTTTTGTTGTTTTGTGTGATTTTTTGATAATATATTTAGGATTAATTTATTAAAATACAATATCATCTAACTAAAGAAATAATAGAGTTTTGAATTTTAAAACTAGAACTAATATAAAATTGTTTAACCTACCGACGAAATTGTTCCAGAGCCTTCTTAAACCATTTGCGTAATAAATAAATTATCAATATCAAATTCCAGGACAATATCCTTTTATTTTATTTAAGTAATTTTATTATTTTTTCTGTATTTTATATTTATTATTTTTGATTTTTTAGAAAATAATAATAAACTATTTAATTTTACAATTTTACATTAAAATTTATAACCAGGTTGTTAGAGACAGACACTTTTTTATAAATGTATATTTTACTAGAATTTTATAGGTTGATTAGAAAAATGTAATGTGTTTTTGAAGAATAAATTAAAGAATAGGTTTGTTCATAATTCACTTAATATAATTTTTTAATTAATAAAACAGTCTTGATTATAATGTAATAAAATAATTAATTATAATTAAAAGAAGAAAACTATAAAATATAAATTTTAGGTTAAAATTTCTGTTTATTTATTTATAATTTAAATTTCTATCTACACAATATTATTATATTATTATTATTTTTATAATATATTTAGAAATAGTAAATTCCATTTATTTATTTATTCATATAAAGTATTTTCCGATTATAACAACGTGTACGTATTTTTATATTTTTAGATTTATTTTTGGTCAATCGATACAAAAATTGCTTACAATTTATTGTTATTTATTTTAATAAAATGATTTTTAATTTTCTTCTAAATTCTATAACAAATTTTTATTTGATTATTTTTGATTATATTTATACAATATTTTATGTGTAGGTGTACGAGTAGAGACCGTTGAAATTATTTTCTGAACTTTGGTGTCATATACATATTTAACTCCACAAAGCCAAGCATTTCCTCATTCTTCATCTTAATCGTTTGTTGAAAATTAAGCCAAGCTTCAATTAAATTATTTTGTGCATCCATTTCTCTTCTGATAGCATATTTTGTATCTTACCTTTTTATAAAAATTAGGCTATTTTGTTCTAAATTAAGATTGGTTTGATATTCTTTTGCACTACGTAAGTTATTTTTAAGTCAGAATTGAAATTTATGTTGGTGTGTTAGTTATTAGGTATTAAGAGAGCGCGGAAATTTTGTTTGGTGTCAATATTTCAATGTCACCACAATAATGAATGTGAGAAACACACGTTTTGATTAAGAGAAGTACAAAAAAGAAAAATTAAAAATCAAAGTTATTTCATTCCCATAGTCTGACTAGCGAATTATTAAAAATAATATTTTTAACTAAATTACTACCAATACTATTTTTAACATTATACTGATTATTGTTACTATTGTTATTCTTATTATCATTGTTCTCATTACAATTATTATTATTATTATTCTGATTATTTTCTAATATTGTTGATATTAAATTTGATTTAGTTTGTCATGCCCGTCCAAATATTGTCGAAACATCGCCAGTGCTCTGGGAATGTGACATTCCCGAATGCGGCGTATGATGATGATGGTGGTGATGATGATGCGCTGTACCAAATTTCGTTGTTGATGCTGAGGTTGTTAAATTATTATTATTGTTGCTAGCACTAGAATTATTGTTCGTCGCAATTTGATTCGATGCCTTACGCGTATGATATAGGCGTTGGTGTGCTGATTCGAGATCACTTGCCGATGAGGTCATACCTATATGGTGTGAGTGGTTTAAAAATAAAATTTAAACCAAAAACAAACCTACTATAATAAGCAACTACGAGTACCAACTTAATACCACAAAAATTAATATTTTCTATCTATGCAAAAAATGTACTCAGTTTTCATTCAAGTGGGATTTAATTTTGTTGGGGGATAGTGCAAAAAATATTTTTGTTAGTTTTGTTGCATATATCTACTAATCGTAAGCATGCGTACAGGTCCATTGTGTATGAAACAAAAGGATTGGGAGACAAGGTTTATACCACAAACCAAAAAAGTTAAACAAAACCATAAACACAATAAAATTTTGATTTAATTTTAATTAAATAATTTTCTTTTATAATTTAAATAATTACTGGCAAACTTTTAACTTTTTATTTTGCTGTTTTTTTTTTTAATTAAATCTAATTTTGTACAAACATATTAACTATTTTAACCGACAATAATTGTTTACCTTTCGATCGATCACGTGCACTCGTTTTGTTATTTATCGCCGAACCATGTAATTTCGATGATGACGAAGACGATTTGATTTCAGGAAGTGTAGTATTTGGTGTTAATGACATTGCGGCCTTGTTTGTATATTTCGATTTATCAATGGAAAGTTGTTCGTGTTGCAACGCTTCTTGTTGCTGGATACGTTCACGTATTTTGGCATGATTATATGTGGACGAAGCACTTGGTTGTAGCCATTCATGGCGTGTCGCTTCATCTGGTGTCATACGTTTTTTAGGATCCCATCTAAAATTCAGATTAATTATATATATATTATTAAGGTCACTATTAATTTATTTCTAAACTTACTCTAAACATTTTGTTACAAAATCGATAAAAATATTGTCGTTGCATCGTAGAGCGGATGATAGAGATTTTGAGCCTGGTTTTCGTTTTCTTCCTTTCGAATTTGTTATACATCTTGGGCTGCCACGCGAATCGAAAAATAATCGTTTACGTGTAGCCGCATTGATGATGTCATCGGGCGGAACACCTAAAACTTCCATTATACAAGCTAATTGTTCCACTTCATTTTCACCTGGGAATAGCGGATAACCCGTATACAATTCTGCTAGAATGCAACCTGAAATTAAGCCAAAATACAAAATAATAATTAGTTAGTGTAAATAACGCATAATTGTTTTATATGCATAGTGAAAATCAATAATGAAGAAATTATCGCATCATATGGTAATTTTTATGACGGTTGATGTAATAAATTTTAATTGTTATTGATTTGAATGAAGCCAAATTTAACGTTTAGATGGTGTCATTTGTTAATCTTCAACTAAGATAATTATACAGATTAGAATATCTTTAATTTGAAATACTTCCCTAGTTTCAAATTTCGATTCGTATGAATCTGTGGTAATTAATTTTTAAACCTTATACTGGATTAGTATTTGATGTATGGTAAAATATAGTGTATGGGTTTTTAATAGACAAAATTGACAACTTATATCCGTTTTGAGTAGTTTAAAGATCTTTTATCTTTTTCCTTTACAAAACACAAAGAAACAGCAAGATTTCTATAAGCCCTTCTTTCGGGTCATTCCTCTTCCAGCTCCAACCATCTTATCGTAAAAATCAGAAAAAGATATTGAAAACATCCTTTGTTCTTTATTCTCCTTGAGTTTTAACTTAAGAAGCTTTTTAAAAATTTGGTTGACAAAAAAAAAATATTATTGACAGCGGACAATTTTAAATAATTCTTGAATCTCATTTGCCACAAAAGAACATATTCCAGTGGAATAATATTTTCAAAATTTTTCTTAAATTGTCAAATTGGTTGATTCCGAGGTCAAAAAATTGATCTATGGAAATTACGGAATTTTAAAATACTAGGGGAAACTAGGTCATTTATTAACGAATTATGATGAAATTTGTTTGTATTATTGGATAAGTTTTGTAAAGCGGGTTTCTGGAAACAAAATTCTGGAATTTATTCATGTTGGACAAAACTCTGAGTGTTCTTAAACACTAATGATGAAATTGTAGAGGGACTTCCAGAATCTGTAGATGCTGAACTAACTTTTGGCATTTAGTAACCAGATAATGATGACATTGATGTAATGATAACATTGAGAAAAATTTTAGTATCCGTCCGTGGAAATATTAAACTAAATTAAAATAATGGAAGATGATTTACAAATGTTATTTAAACTACGAAATGTTTAAGAATGTGTCATGTAAAAATTTGTACACATTTGCATTAAATTCCAAATAATGACATTTGACAACTAAATTGAAAAGTTACTTCGCGAAGAGACTTTTCGTTTTTAACCTGGCGGCAAATAGCGTAAGGCCACCTCAAAAAGTTTAGTTCATAATTTAGCCGAAAAAATTGACCTGAGGCACACAGCATAAAACTTCCTCCAATACATGTTAGAATCCCGCTCAAATCTATAATGAACCAATTTTAGTTATAATTAGTTAAAAAATAACTGAGTTTCATGAAGCATCTGTAGATTTCACAGATTCCCCCTAAAATTTATGTTAGAATCCTATAATGAAGTCCTAACAACAATTTCATTATCAGTGGTTACAAAATGTTGAAGTTTGGTTCAGCATAAACCGATTACAGGATATCATCTAAAATACATGTTAGAATCCCAATAAAACCCAACCCTTCCCAATTGAAGGTCAACGAATTTAATAATTTAACGAACACTTTTAAGATTTTATTTCGCTGGAATGTCAAAAATGTGTACAAAAATTAGAATTACAAAATTTCAAGACAGAAATTCTTTATTGCAATAGTGGCGCCTCTTGTGGCAAGCAGTGTAATTATTGTTTTCCGTGTGCTTAAATAAAACAATAACAAATAATTTTAAATTAAAACATTTTTGAATTTTTGACAAACACCATTACTACAATCGAAAAAACTAAAATAAAATATTTTATTTGCTAGAGATGAAAAACTGGCATAGTGCGGTTCAAAGATTTCTATGGGTTGTGCTACAAAACGGAGTTTATTTTTATCGTCTTTAAGGCGAAATTTGATTGTTTCATTTCCCGCTTTCTACGCTCTTGTACTAGTACACATATTTTCTTAGCCAGTAGTAGTTTCCCTGATGAAATTACGAAATACTTGTTGGTACGAGGTAAATAATTCGATTATATAATTAAAAATTAATATAATTGACCCAATGTTACCTATTTCAATGGTAGTACGAGTATACTATCGTGACTTTGACAGACAAATTATTAAATGTTAAATAAATGTTTTATTTTTATAATTACTAAACTAAAATACTAAAATACGTCTTCATAAAAACGTGTCTTTCTCTATATTGGAGGATGGGTAGTTCGTTGGAATGCAAGCAAATTAGCTAAGCGAAAAATTAGTAGAACAAAATCGATTGTAATTAGGTGCTTGCGTGCCAATTAAACATAAATTTTAAAAACATTGAAGTCTTTTGCTTTCACGTGAATTCAATTTTGTTTGTAAACAATTATAAGAAAATGCCAAGTTTTCTCTTGATTAGAGATAAGATAATTAGGTGTAGTTAAGGGGCGTCCGTTCATTAAAAATATATGTTTTAAGTATTTAATTGCTTACCTAAACTCCACATATCGATCGCTGTGCCATACGCCAAACCTAGTATTACTTCGGGCGACCGATAAAAACGTGATTGAATATACGTGTAGACTTTACGATGTGAATAGCAGGAGCTTCCAAAGTCTATAACTTTTATCGAACTGCTACCCCGTTGCTTTAGTAAAACATTTTCCGGCTTTAAATCACAATGAATTATATTTTCTTGGTATAACAATCGAAGACATTTAACGATTGAGTTGCAAAATCGTCTGATTAAGCTTAAACTAAATCCTTGGTAATTATTTTTCTTAATTAATTCGTACAAATTTAAACTGAAAATAGAATAAAAAAAAATTATTTAATTAATTTAATTTAAATGGTATATAAAATAGGTAAATTAACTAGGATGATTCAACACAATAAAGTTGCAACGTTTGACAAAAAGTTCCGTGATTATCTACATAAAACTATATAAAGTTAATTGATTTAATTGCTTTTTGTATGTCAGTTTGCGAATTTTTTATGTATTCTTACGGCGTATACATCGTTCCTCTTTCTCTAGGTAAAAAAATGTCATTAACCGATTTAATCGTTTGGAAGTTGGAACGAAATGAAAACCACCCCTTTCGAATAACAACAATATGTTGGTAGCAAGTTACGGAAACATAAAAACATGAATTCTTATTGCATTTTAATGACATTTAAATTTCATCTAATCAATCTATCAAATTCTAATTTTCCAAAATAATATCCAAACAAATATATGGAAATCGCTCCCGCATTACTTTATGGATTTATATACGACATGAAGCGTAACTATTTACCTTGACAACTTACATGCAGTACTACTACTACCTTCCAGTACATGTATAGTAGTTTATGTCGATTAACTAACAATAAAATAATAACAACACAAAATTTCCTTATGCTAATAAAATACAGTCGACGGGTTCTTGATAAGGATCAAACATGCATTTCGATTTATAATTTCAAATAAATCATAAATACAAAATAAGTATTGTGGTTTGAATGAACCGAAAAATATGTCGTTGATTGATTGGATTTGATAGAAGATAATTGATGATGATTAAGTAGATGCACTAAATATGTACAAAGAGAGTCGTGTACCGTGCTCAAATCGTTCTACATAAATATAAATGTTCATGATGCCTTTCAAATATAATATGATGAATGAATCCGCAATAATTCCTTTTCCATCTCCTTATCCTATCTGCCATGTAATATTATATCCCATCACAAATTGAAATCACAGAACAATAAAATTGTATACTAAAAGTATATGTGGGGGTGGAGGTGGCCGGAGGGACGCAAAGAAAATGACGACTGCGGGAAAATTTAATTTTTATATAATTTTATACAACATATAACGGGAAATTCAAGTCACGAAAAACTTAAAAACTTGAACGTGTACAGTGGAAACAAGAAGCACAGCATAAAACATACATATAAGTAATGTAAAGTGGAAATTTGTATTTTTTTTTTTTACCTAAAACAACATGAAATGGATTGAATACCGATTATGATTATGTTGTTGTTTGCGTTTTGGAAATTCGGAAGCTAGATAAATGTGTGTGTGTGTGTGTGTGTGTGTGTGTGAGGTAGTATTCGTAATTTATATACTTTCAATTTTCAAGATAAATTTCTTTAATTTGATTTAATTTGATTACATTGAATTTAACCGAGCATTAGAAAATAATTGAGAATGATTTGATTGGTATCACGTGATTGGTGTAAATATCTTATACTTGATGTTATGGAACTGCACGACGAAATATGTAAATTTAATCGTTATAATTCAGCAACGATATTCGTCACTGCTAATGAATGTATGGTAATTAAAATTCGTTACTGGTACTGATTATTTTACGTTTACATAACTATTACGTTTATAAATTATAGTTATTTATGTACTTAATTGGTATATATAATGCGGTTTTACTACCTTGAAGACAATCCAATAACACACAACAGCTATAGTTATAAGTAGTTATGCATAGCATGACGATAAACATACTCGTAAATTAATTTGTGTAGCGTAAAGTTTCAATAATATGTAGCATTTGTCGCAGGTACACTTTGACAGTTCAGAGCTACCAATTAAAAGTTAATTTTAATTCATTTACTTGTTATATCGCGTTCATTTTAAAGTAATGATTTTCTTAGCCTCTAAACCTCATTTTGTATATAACAATTATGAACATCGTTTGATCACAATTGGTCATATGGTCTTCGTTAAAACTAGAGTGGATGGTCTTGTTTGCCTTCCATTTTACAATTTCTGTTATGCTTAACTTAAGCAATGATTGCTTGGCATCGATGGTGATGCTGTTGTCGCAATATCTCTTACTGCCACGTGCTGCACCCCGATTTAAGTTGTGCATTCTTTAGGATTTTCACCGAAACCATCCAGCTTCTATGGTCTCAGCTGAAAAATTGTATTGGGAATTGGTTCTAGTTGAAACGGTACCGGCTGAAAATGTTAAACATAAGACCGCATTAGGTGCAAGAGATCGACAAGAGCCCTTGATATTATTCTTATTTTTAATTCGAGGATATTTCACGTTTGGCATTTCTTTATGGGGTATTGTACCGGCAACTATAAACCTCCCAGATTTGACTACTAGTCTATATGCCAGTTCGATAGTGCAGGGTCTACACTTAGCACATTGTTAAATTTTATTTACCCATAGTGCAAGGTAGACATGCTAGAACAGTTCAAATCGAATTCACAATTTTTCCTATCGTTTTATACACATACTGTTGACCCAACGAACACAAGTAGTGACGCACTGATAGTTTAATTTGAGAAAATATCAAGTTTAGCGAAAAGCCCGGAGCTGAGAAATACCAACAAAACGGTGCTTACTTACCATCAAAGTAAAAGAGCTACCATAGATGACCAACTGTACGTGCCCTAGTAACGTTTCATAACAAGTGGTTTAACCATAAAGCTTAGTTAGTACGCTGCTGCAGTGTAATAAAATTTCCGCTGGCGTCCAAAATTTACCAGATAAATTATTCCTAGACGCCAAAATGTTCAAGTATAACTCCTAGTTCTATATATATCCATCTCCTACTGCCAACCCCTTTCCACTCTGTTAATTCCTCAACGAGCTTAAAGACAAGGTGATTCAACTGATATTTTTCTTAACATACATATATCCTGGAGTTTTGACCTAGATCTTAACAGCAATAACTCATTTAACGTAACATCCGAATTTGAAATCCATTTCATTGATTCCATTCTTAATTTAAACCTTAATCAGATAAATCAATTTCCTAACATACTAGGTTGTTCAGTAAGTTTTGTCGTTCAATAAGAGATGGCGCTACTAGGTTCGTCGTTTTATTTTTCTAAAAATGGTAGGTACTTTTGGCGTAATTTTAGTTTACGTATACATTGAGAAAATAACATAAAGAGTATAAATTTTTAAAATTTTTAAATGCAGGATTGTTTACTATCAGTTCTTAAGAGGGGGAAGCTAAATTTTTCGTTTTTTTTATTTTTTTAATATTTTTTTTATTTTTATTAATAATAATAATAATTATTTTTATTAATTTTTTATTTTTATTAATAATTATTAATAATCATGAGTTTGTTTTGGTGCTTCACTTTCAATTAGAACAGTAGAATTTTATCACTGCACGATATTCAATTGTTTCCATTGTAAAAAAAAAAAAAAAAAAATTGCTGTGGCACGTCAACTTTGAGCAGCTGTGAATGAATTGACAGATCTACATGAAACTTCATCCGTGTTCATAAAAAAGTAGTACCATTTTTAGAAAAATAAAACAACGAACCTAGTAGCGCCATCTCTTATCGAAAGATAAAACGTACTCAGCGACCGAGTATATAATAGATACCTTGACCTTATCCTCTCTAGTGATCTTACCATGTAATGAAGAAGTTACAGGTGTCGGTGTAAATAAAATTTGTGAAACGCTTAAAACAAGAAGCGAAAATAATTTTCGACTTACAGTTAAATATTTTGATAGTCCAATCTTGAAATGAGATTACAACAGAAACATCCAAAACATTTTGGGACCCGCCGAGAATAGCTATTTTCAATAGAGAGATGGTTCCTGTAAAACAAACGGATTTCCTACAACCGAAGTTCTTTAAGCTGGTGAACCGGAAGAATCCTCAAATGTGCGAAATAGATTTTTAATCTTAGTGCGTGTGTTTTTAATTATCCATTTTGTAACTCAAATAATCGACAACGAGTTGTAAGTGTTGGATTGAGACGGGATCAGGAAAAGTGTTGGATTGAGACGGGAATTCTCTCAGAATTGACGAGGGTAAGTTCAATGGTCAAGCGTAGACTCACTATTAAATTTCCGAATTTACTCACAAAAAAAAAATAATTGGCACTTTGAAAGTTGCAAGTAGAGGCAAACTTGGAAGAACGCTTGAATCAAACCGGCAAAACAGTATTAATCCCGTGGTTTAAAGAGGAGAAAAGATAAAAAATTAGCTTGGCGCATGTCTCCAGGAAAGTAACATAAACTGGACGCATTTTTCCAATAAATGGGAAATTCTAAAAGATATTTTAAATCTGACTACTTACGAGGGAACCGCGTAGTTGCATTTAAGTTTAAAGGTTTTAAGCATTTAATATTAACCATTTTAAGCATCTAATATTAAAAAATACAGACTTGCTCACAAATTTTGTAGAGATCATATTAATGATCAAATAATATTTCTCTTTTTATATACGAGGGAGAATCACCGATTTCTCCCTGTGATCCTTGGAGTTTAACGATTGGTGGAATGATTTTATCCTCGCCACCACCGTCCTGCCGAGTCGACTATTCGACGTTTGATGACCAAATTCGGGTCAACCGTTTCGATAAAAAATCAGCTAACACCAGGCAAAGCCGCGGTCACCAAGCAAAGCCGCCTTGGATATTTGAACGACGTTATATATTCCCACAAACAACTTGTTTTTTTTACATTTAAAAAGCCGTCAAGCACTTTAGACTGATAGTGGCGTCCTTTTTGTCCCGATTACTACTTTATAGATATTGTTGTTATAAAGTGATGATTTAAAGAGAAAGACAAAACGATGAAATTATAAAAACTGCTCCCAAATAATTAGATATAGATCATCAAGAATACGTTAGCGTTCTACCGTAAGCCTCACATATTACATTTGTGAAATGGGATCGCTTATGTTGAGTGATACAATTTTATAATTTTTTTTCCAAATCATATAAATCCATTTTGATTGCTCGGGTACGATATGCGGTACATACCGTAATAAAATTCGCACGTAGGCGGATGACATTGAAATAAAAACAAAAATATAACGAAACAACCCATTTCAACATTGAAATGTTTTCCCCAAACCATAAAAATTAAATTTTAATCGAATTAATCATAATTCAATAATCAATAAATATTTTTATGCTCATATTTACGAAATTCATCATTCGTGGTATAAATTTGTATTTTTGGTATGAGTAGCAAGTTGATTTGTTGCATTACATTAGGAATACGGCCACAGGTATAATTTAGAAGGCCGTCTCCTAATTTTATATATCTTGAGGATTTCACAAATAATTAATTTTTATTTTGTTTGCACTGTGTGGAAAAAAAAAGAAAAACCAGTGGAGAATTATATGTCTAACGGACTTCAAACAAGAAATAAAGTAATTAATTCTAATTAAAATGGATGGACCTGAATACCATAAAATAGTTTTTATGCTTTATGATGTTTGTGTTGGGTATACACATCCAAGGCATATATACGACATCCTTTTATAAAGCTCTGTATTATCACAGGTGTCATAAAAAATCATGATAAATAGTACTTTATTGTGGTTTTTGTCTTTTTAATTAAAAATTAAAAAATTTACTAAATGTGACATAAACTTTAGAAATTGAGTAAACAAGAAACTTAATTATGTTAAACTTTAATGATGTTTATGTTGTATGTGGCAAAGATGAGTAACGAGTAGGAGACCCCAATTCAATTAATTATTTACGACTTTATATAGTTTTTAGCTAAAAACCTTGAACCTTTGCGGGTTGGCATTAATATTTTCCGATATGCTTATTAAAGACAAAGCACAATAAAAATAAACAAACAAATAAATTTAGAAATATTAATCTTATAATTATATGTCAACTTATAATTACTTGAAACTTGAAATTATGATAAATTTGTAAGCATAGCAAGAAAAAAAAATTCTTAATAGAAAAATTATGAATTGTTTATGTCACGAGATGGCACAAATAAAATCGCAACAAATTACACAAACGAAAAATTTTAAAATTTTTTCTTTTACAAATATAAGTTGAACTTTACTATAAAATTCGTAGAACTTTGGTTTTATTATGGTTGACGAGAAAATTATTGGTTTTAAATTTAGTTTGCTTTTACATATTTTGTAAAAAATACTATAATGAATGAAAATGGTGTATTATCCTAAGAATAGTTGTGTATTTTATTTTATTTTCGAAACAATTTATTGCAATCCATTATTTTAATGCCGCATAATAGTAAACTCGTACAATATATTGTCGAATAAAATTTGAAAATTTATTTGGTCGTTAAGTTAGAGAAGATTTGAATATACAGTGGAGTCGTGCGGTCATGGTTACCCTGGTCACTTTCGCTCTGCATGTTGCATATTTAGGGCATGCAATTGAAACGTATATTTCTACAAATTATACATCAGTTAAGGCTTTTTATGTAAGTGGTGTTACATAAAGGTGTTGTTGCATAAAGGTTATGCAGTAATGGTTTAAATATATTGCTGTTTATTGCAGATAGTTTCAGAGTGATTTAATCCCAAACAATATTACCAATATGAATATTTCATAATTTTGAATGCTGTTCATCGATGAAATGCTGTTCGAATATTATTGAAAAATCTGTTGAGTATAACTTGTGATGATATCAATCATATTTCTAAGAGCTGGTTATTATCTAAATTACGGCGTATTCCTGTTAAAACGAAGGTATTTACGCGTTTCGAACTGTCCGGTTGTGAATGGTATTTTTGCGATCAACTAAATTGATTGCACTTATCACTGAAAATTATTGCTGAAATTCTCTTCATGTGTAAGATTTGGCCCCTGGTCAAACCCCTATCTCCTCCGCGATTTGTGCCCTCATAATTACCAGCGGCCGACCTGTGATTAGACAATCGGCCTAACTCTACGGCTATGTGAGAGAAAATCTCTACGGCCTCGAGAGAAAGACAGAGAAAGAGTGAGAGAGAGAAATCTTTCGAAAAATATTCAAAGATAATTTAAACTAAACAGTTTAAAAAACCTAAAGTTCATGGAGTTGGAAAAAAGTGCCTTGAAAAATCCTAAAAATATTTTAGCCTTGTACGCTGTGAATAAAATTATATTCTCTGATGAGAAATTATTTGTCCCGGAGCAATCAAATAACCTTCAGAATGGCAGAGTTTTATTTGCTTGGATTTTGGGCATCCCGGATGAGAAAAGACACATTTCAAGATTCCAAAATTCTGCGTCTGTCATTATTTGGGGTGGAACCAGTATCGACAACAATATGGGCTGTACAGGAGCCAATTTTTTGTTAAAACACCGTTTTTTTTTGTTAAAAATCATTATTTCTGCTTAAATTTTGAAAAAATGATCTGGTTCGATATTGTTGCAAAATTAATTTACAATCTCTTTGGTTATAATCGTTTTTCCGTAAATGCTATGCATATACATCCAAATATTTGCAAAAATCGAAAAAGCTCCCATGGAAGCTGCGAAAAGCTCATATGGAACGAATTTTGGCCAAAACGCATTGGGGTCTCCCAATTTATGGTAAAAGCTTGAAGTTTCATCCCGATCAATCAATCCATCAGGGCTGTTGAAAAGCAGTTTTGCTTTCTTTTACGTAGTTGTTGATTTACCATTCGATATACGGCCGAAGTAAATTTTATTTTCAAAAAATCTATGTGTGTGTGCGTGTGTGGTGTCGTTCAGACTAAATGCAGCGATTCTCTACAGCCCAGACGTATTAATTGATCGAAGTGAAACTTGATATTTTAAGCTTTTACCGGTCCATCGGATGTGGCAGGTTTCATAGGAGCTTTTTGATTTTTGAAAATATTTTGAAAAGTACATAAAATTTTGGAAAAATGATTAAAACAAAATTTTGATATCGGAAGAGGGCTCGATTAACAAAATATCCCATACAGTATTTTTCAGGTATTTTAGAGAACCGCTACTTTTTTAAAATAAAACGGAGTGCATCTTTAAAAATTGCATGTTTATTTTGTCTCACTTGTTTAAGAACAACCGAAATATCTCGTTTCTAAGGCTAAAAAAATAAAAATAAGAGTGTAGGGTATCAGTTCGCGATTAAACCTCTTGACGTGTCTTGAATATCACAGAAAAAGCCCAAACCCGGGTTTTCAAGAAGGATGGCCATAGTATCCGGGAAATTGCTGCTAAAATTGTAAGAAGTTCAACCGCTCTGCATAATTACCTAAGTATCATCAAATATTGTGAAATGCCTCTTATGTGGCACATTTTCATTACATTGATAGTCAGACCTGTTCGAATGTAAGAATGAAAACCCGTGAATACATTCTGAGGCTGTTTAACGATAAACCTAAGATTTTATTGAGCTATTCGACCACGTAGAAGCATCTACTTCATAGGCTACTTTAAAATACATCCAAGATCCTATGAAGATCTCTAACACCCACTAGCAAAATGTGGGTAAAATCAAATGCCAGTAGTAATAAATTTCATCAGAATTTTTTCGCGTTCAGCCCAAATTTGTAGGGATAAAGATTTTTAAAATGATACCAATAGAGGTTCGGAGACTTCTATAAGATATAAGTGAAAAATATTCTAAGAACGTTTCACTTTTATCACGAACAATTTTTTAAATTTAACAGTGTAAAATTTTGGTTTTATTTTTTCACAATCATTTTTAAGAGCATATTTGGTAAAATTAAAGATAAAGTAGGATTTGAGATTTAAAACTCAATTAACTCTCATTCTAAAAATTGGAAATACCAAGAAAGAGAATATCCTCTCTATAAAATTGCTGGCAATCTTAAACACAAAGCTTATTATACACACAAATAAACACTAGGTGGATGAGTGGTGAAAGTATACACCACAATGTGTAATGATCCCAACGGCCGCCAGTTCGAGTCCATTCGGAGTCTAAAGGTGGGTGGGTACACATATACAAAAATATGTGCCGAACGCGTTCGGCGTAACCATTTTCGCCGCAAATGTTTATATAAACACAAAATTTTTCGTCGCAATTTTTTTTGGTTACCTCGCATTTTCAGTGCTCGTCTATAGTCGACAGTCAATAACAAATCAAAATTAATTTTTTTGATATAAAAATTCGTTTATTATTTAAAAAATTTTAAAAACCGACAATTGATGGATCGTGTCTATTTGTGTCGTTTTCATGTGCCGCACACGCCCACACTTCCTAATTTGTGGCGAAAATATTTACGCCGAACACGTTCGGCACAAGTTTTTGTATATGTGGACAAACCTTAAGAATCAAGTATTCCTCTAATACTGATTGGAAATTGGATTTTACAAAATGACATTTCTAATTAACGCGAATATTAGAATAACAAAATGGGGGGGGAGGCGGCAGGAATTATTAAGGCGTTAATTAATCAAAGCAGGGGGAATTGATGGGTTGAGAAGTATAAAGCTAAAACAGTTGTGATTGGAACAGTTACTATTTGTGAATAAAGTGAAAAGTGTAATACAACAAATCGTGAATTTGATGAAGAAGCTTGAAGGTAGTGAAAAATAATGTTTGTAACTTTAAACGCTGAGTATTTTATTTGCAAAATCTATTTTTACAAACAAGAGGCTACATTTTATTTCGCAGTATTACTACCATGCAACATTTTATGCGAACAATAAAACACTTTAATGAAATTAAATACCAAATCTTTTCAAATCGTAATTATCATTTAAAAATTCGAAGAGAAGTTAATTAGCCCACCCAGATGAATTTATATATACTATTACCATGATTTTAGAATAGCGACTAAGTATTTTCAACAAAGACCATCAGTAAATTAGCAGTATTTTAAGAACAAATCTAGAAGGTTGTAACGGTGTAGTGTATGAGCTCTACTGTACATATAATAAGCTGTTTGCCATTTGTATCAAAATAGAAAAGTTTTATAAGATTCTTGTTTTTTTTGAGTGATTAAATTGATTTTACGACCATCATTATAAAGGAGATTAACACCTCTAATGAAGTTACATTTAATCTGACACTAATAAAAACATCTACTAAGAGTCGTTATCTAATTTTATCTATTTTTTGATAGATATTTAATCTATTCCGAGGCGCATATGGGAGAAAATCAAAATGGGATGGGGTTCTATTTATATTTTATATCTCGTTGTTATGCCAAAATATTCTCATTTTAATTATCTTATTAGTGCTGCGTCTATTTTAGGCAAAATCATGAACAAAAGATGAATTAAGCTGTAGCAAAATACAGAGCCAACATTTTAATTTAAGTGTCAGAAACTATTTTAAAAAAATTTAGAACAACAAACAAAAGAATGTTCATAATAATGAATTAAATTATATCCTTATTTAGTATTTATAAAATTAATAATAACTTAAAGTTCAAATAAACGGAAAGTTCTGTATATTTAATTTTTTTTGTATAGAACTCTATGAATTAAAAGCTTTTTACTTTAGGTATAGAACCAACGACAAAATAACAAAAATGTTAATCACGCGAAATTATTATTTATAATTTATTAACAAAATTTTAATTTACTTTTTGGAATTTTTATGTGCGCTAGATAATGCAAACAAAAAGTTTTGGAAGCTTTCATAACAAATTAATTATTAAAGTATGTTGACTTACCTCATAAGTTCAAAGCTTATACATAAATGATTTCTAAAATAAAAATAGTCCAGCATATGTATCACATTATGAGATCCATCGTTATCCTTTTTCTTTAACTCATCTAATATTCTAACCTCGACAAGCGCCTGATGATGGAAACGTTTCTTATTTCGTATCAATTTGATGGCAACATGTTGATTTGTTTTATGGTCTAGAGCCCGAATCACCTGGCCAAAACTACCTTTGCCAATCACTTCTAGTATTTCGTAACGATAGCATATGTGATCGAATACAATTTTATTATAATTCCCGTTATCATCGTCATAGCCAGAATTGAGTGCTGTCCCCGGCCTGGAATTTATTTTGCATGCGCCTAGGCCTAAATACCATATTTCTGGATATTTATCGATTTCTTGTTTTTCGTATTCGGTTAAACGGCTTCCATAATGTGTTAATGCCTCTGGAAATATCAAAAACAAATAGAAAAATGAAATTTAAATAAAATTAACATATGAATTGTATCACGTTTATTTAGTTGTTTGTATATTATATGTACAAGGTATAAGAGGATTAGAAAGTATATTTGTACATGTCTCAATAATACAGAGACGATCAGACACTTGTCGTTGAAACGGGCGCAAATCGAAATATGAATCATACAATTATAAAGGTAAACATCTAATTAGGATTCAAATGCTTTTACAATTATCAACAATGGGATTTAAGCGCACTGTTATTTAATCCTTACACACGTTCTTAAAGAACGTGTCTAAAACTACCAAAGTTTTGTCTAATTTTTTTAATGTGTACACACTAGGTGCTTTCAAGTTTTACGAGTCCAATGTTTTTATTCTTGCTAAATGATAACTTTACCCTAGTTAAACTAAAAGCCTTACTAATAACAATTTCAGTATTGCTCAGACGTACGACCCAAAGCGAGCTGAACGTCGATAAAATCGATCAACACAAGATCTTGAACTACCTGCACAAAAACGACACACATTAAATAATATAACGAGGTCAAACAGCACCGTACGAGCAGATAACGTGAGGATATGATTGAACGTTTCATCCTCGTTGATGCAATTCATACCATAGTCGTCAACTCTCACACTTTACCACTATCCTCGAACCCTACCTAAAAAACATCAGAATTGGGTTCGAATTTATATTTAGTGTTACAATTTTCAGTATAGTCCCAGAACCTTGATGGAAATTCATATTAGGCTCCCAACTATATGTTATATCACAATTTTGCACATGATTGGCTAAGAAATGGCCGAGTTTCAGAACTTAATATTTGTGGAGGAATACCTCTCGCATTTAAAAACTGAATTTGCCCTTTGTTGATTAATAAATGGGTAAGTCTCAATAAGCTACCTAAATACAGAATTTATAATCTTAGTTTTTTGAGACTTTATCCAAAGTTCTTAAAATCCTAATCACATACTCTGAACACAAATTTTGTCAAAATCGATTAAGCCAAATTCCACCAGAATAAGAAATAATCTAGTTCGGCTCAAAAAGCCTAATTTCGAGAACTTCGTTAAAAATAAAAATTCTGGTAACAGGCAACTCAAATTTGATTAAAAATGGTGAAGAAATAGTATTGTTCTAATCAACTTGGACATATTTACTTCAAAATTTATGTTAAAATTCCAATCAAGTACACACCAAATTTGGTCGAAGCTGGTAAAAATACTAAATTGACAAAGGAATTGATGATGATCGGTTAGTAAATAGTAAAATTTTACTGAGCATGGCCAAATTCAGAAACTTTACCTAAAATTAGAATCAAAATTTGACCAATGTTGATTATGAAATGTATATTCGATAGTTCTTTCAGCAAGGCCATATTCGAGAACTTCAGAAATGTTAAGATCCAACATTTTTTATAGAAATCCTATTCTGAAAACCTCGTTTGATCATATTTAACGGAAGTTTAGTTAAAGAGTAATTGCAAAAATCAAAATTTGTTACTCGCTAATTTGAAGATAAAATAAACGAGCATTTGGAATTCGAGGTATTGATTTTTACGATTGATCGTAGGATGAGGATCGTAGTGGAAATCCCGAAACTTAATCTCCGGAAAATGATGAAAACCAAAAGTTCCAGAATTAATATTTTGCCAAATATCGAAAAAACTAAAATTCCTTTGAATTATCCATAATTTAATGCTGATCATGTTTATGAACCTCGGCTGTTACACCCCCGAGTTATAAATAAAACGAATTTTTAATCTAATGATTCTCTCACAAAACGGAAAGAACAGAAGTAAGATCGTTGCGCGTATATTGTGCCAAATCACAAAAATATTATAATTCAAAGAGACCATTTTATGGACACCCCGCTGTCTATTATAATTTAAATAAGTAACCCTTTACCTCGTTTTTTATCTCATTTTCACGATTCCGTTCATTAATCTTAATGTTAGATTGAATGACATTTAATATAAGAAATGAAAATATCTAAACACACAAATTGAAATGAATTTCTTAAAAATTCTAAGCTTTTCCCCAAAAATGTGTACGCAAGCCGCCCACGTAAACACCATTCTTTATTATGCGAATATACAATTTGTTTTATCCTTTTTTCTATTATTTTTATAAGACGGTTTTATATATTTACGATTATGCGAAGGAAGTGGGATAAGGAAATATTGCACCCTACGCAATATATAAATTTTTGTTTGCACTTAAACCAATGTCTGAATAGAACAGACTACGTGTATCATGAAAAATTGAAATCTATTTTAAGAAACGATATCCTCGTTTAGAAAAGTCAAGTAAGGATATTTTTGATACCAAGAAAATGTAAAGGTGGTTGGTATTAGACTTTGTTGAATTTTTATATAGATTGGCATTCGTTCAATTAAAATATCGATTGTCCTTTTTGAGATGAGAAACACATTTGCTTCTTATATACATAAAAAACATATCGATTCATAACTAGGATACACCCTTTGTGCACACTATTTGATTTTATTTTTATTGGCTGCTGACATTTTCTTTATATTTTGTACATTTTTTTGATCTCACCCAGGTTAACTTTTAAAAAGGTTTCAATTTCTTAGTAAGAGGAGATAATATAATTTAATTTTAAATGAGAAAAGGAAGAAAATTTATATTATGTACAGAATACAGGATATTTTGCATAGAATATACAAAATTATATTGATTACATTATTGTATGTGAAATGAAAAGAAAACTCATATTTACTTTCACACAATAAAGAGCATATTATAATAAAATTAAAATTAAGTACGTCGATATATTAAAATATAGGGAAGTTCCTTTTTTCAATCAAATAATGATAATAATAGGAATACATACCAGTTGGCGTCATGGGAACATTTTTGTTGTGATGCTCTTTCTCGTCATTCGTTGGTGATGAATTATTGTTGCTTTGCGGGCTCAACGGCCCCAATGAGTTACCATGCGAATCGATTAGGCCGCCATTGTTACGGCCTGTTCGTGATGTTCCACGGGTCACACATAAATTTGATAAATCTATTCTTGATCCGGATAAACGAGCTTCACGATCACGACGTGATTTATCATTGTCGATCTGCACCTACAAGTATAAATAGAAATAAAATAAAATTAATACTCGTTATTATGAATTTTTTGTTTTTAAAACCTAACAAATGTATTTTCTGTCTATATCATAAGTAATTAATTGTGCCAACATTTAGGGGTATACTAATATATGGTAAAGTATTTCGTGTACTATGCAGTTTTGTATTTCAATCAATTACATGCAGTCATCTCCATTTTAATTATAAACTAATTAATTTGCCTATCTTAAAATAAATATATTTGCGTTCATAATGTTTATGGATACGGTCTTTTTAACATAACAAAAAAAAAAAAATTAAAAGTAAACATTATAAATTTCTAAAAACCTAATTTAATAGAGCATTCGATTCGATTGTAGTGTGAAATATAATTAAGAAACATGCGAATTATTTGTTTCTTTAAAAATCTATCCAAAGAAAAGTAAAATTAAGAAGTTTGTGATTTTGAATTTCTTATCTAACTTTCTCTTGAAAACATTAAATGTGCATCAAATCAAAATATTGGTAAATGACGAGTACTTGAGTGTATCGATGTATCAACACCACCACCTCCAGCTGCAGTTTAAGTAAAGAAGTTATACTAAGCCCCAGAAAAATTAATGGACTTATTACAAGTTACCTTCACTTGAACAGGTTCTCATCTATAATTTTATATGTTTGATACCCTAACTAAAGTACTTCAGGTAGGATGAGGTTCATACATTCAAATTAAAGCATTTTAAAAATTTAAATTTGACCGATGTATCTTACTGTTTTAATAATTCTACCCTATCTCAGGAGGTTTTTAATCTTCTTGGTTAAGTTGGTATAATGTTGCAAGTGCTAGCTCTAAACTAGTACCAAACTTGAAATGATTGATTTGACTCCTGATAACAGAGTGAACTCATATATCGTATGATTTGGAAATCAAACTTTACTGCAAACTTAACAGAAATATAAAGTCCCAGGTTAAATTACAGTTTTAATAAGGCTAATATTAATAAAATTTGCGAATTCCGGAAATTGGTATTCTACAAGTGATGATATTGACCAGTGACTGCTCATTTTATTTAAAATCATTTAAAAACAATATTTAACCCAAAACCGTGCTCGTGGATCCTCATGTCAAACGAGAGTGGGTCCAGTGTGATTTCCACAAATGAAGTAATGGGGCTATCACATGTACAACCAAGTATATTCCATATATTGGCCTATTTTTGATGTAATAAGTTGCTCGACAGTTTGCGTTTGTCGCTGCCCTGTCGATTATTTGGTTTATGTTCAGTATCTGTATCGATCAAATGAATGGATGCAGAAGCAATTTATCGTGTAACTTATTCATAAAATGAAATGGCCTCTTAGTCTTAATCGCCAAATGTGGCTAAACAAAAAGAATTTGTCGAATTATATCGACCGCTGAAATAATCTCTAAATTTGTAAAATGATGTATCTGTTCGTCGATTTTGATCAAATTTTAACAATCAACCAATATTGACAATTCGTTTTCCAATGGCTGTACCAAATCCGCACCCGAATAAAGAGTTTTTTTTATATATCATATTTTACTGCGTATGATGCCAGAAACACTTTACCGAGTTTTTGTAAATCGGGCTCTTCTTACAGGATATTTTCATGAGATTCTCTAAACGCCTTCGTAAAATACTACGAAAGGCCAGATTTGATTATAAAGTTCCTCAACAATCATATGGTCTAATACTGAAAGCTCAAAATCTCAAAATTGTGAAATGACTAAACACGAAATACAGTTGATACTCCAGCAATCGTTCCATGTTGAACTATTTTATAGAACTTAAGGTGTCATTTCAGCAAAAACTTTTTGAATGCTATTCTTAGGCATCAAGACAAGGTGTACACTTTCAAGCACCCAAAAAAAAGGAGTCAGTCAAATTAGGTGATCGAGGGCCCGGTGGACATTACGATCTGTCAAATTTCTTGTCAAATATGTGCGGTGTAATGCAAATAGTAAATAATGTAATAAACATGAAAATGCAGCACCATCTTTAAAAAATAATTTTTTGTTTCAATATTTACAAAAGCCATGTGCTGTCATCATTTAAACCTAAGTAAAAATATCAATTAATTAAATAATTTTTTTTATTAAAAACAACATGTATTAGTAGATTAGTTCTCTTCTTCGTATAGTTCTAAAGAAGGTGAAACCATATTTTTACATTTAAAAGTTTTTTAGTAAAACAATTTTTTACATGTAAATAATGAGATAAGTTAATAAATGTAATTTGCCTGCACAACATTGACTTCGTGTATAATCACATGTCCCCTTTGCCAAATTGATCTAATTTGTACAAGTTTTCCCACGATTCACGAGAGCGATCACCAGTAATGGTTACATTATAGCCTCAAAACGTGCTGAAAGAAAATCTCCACAACTATGTAGAAAATTGATACTGAAATTTAAAAGCAGCTAACCTGCAAAACTACAGGAATTTGAAACGGAGGCATTTTCATAGCTGATCTCATCATACAGTCGTGTGCAATATAATAGGTAATTTTACGAAATGTTCAATTAATAGGTTTTTTTACAATATCACCAATATCAAAAATTGAATCATGGTTTTTTAATTGTCAGTCTCTTCTAAAACGCAAAACATTTATTACAATATCACTTCATTGTGATTACAGGCCGTTTCACAATAATTCAATTTTAATTCATTTACGCCAATTTAAGAAATCTTGTTTAAAAATAATTATTTGTCGGCAATAATTAATTTTTACATAAAGATTTAATATTTGGTAACACCTCTGAAAATAACACTTCTGAAAATGTGTCTAATACCGTAGACAGACACAAACTAGATAATCATGAATTCTTG
The DNA here is from genome assembly GCA_932526605.1 of Nephrotoma flavescens. Taxonomy (NCBI): domain Eukaryota; kingdom Metazoa; phylum Arthropoda; class Insecta; order Diptera; family Tipulidae; genus Nephrotoma; species Nephrotoma flavescens. The sequence goes on from OW052220.1 coordinate 324,302,981, forward strand.
ATTATCGCGATATTTCTCCGCGATAATCGTGAAAATGCAGCGCATTTTCTGTCATATCATGATTTCCATATCAAAACAAGATTATTACGATTATAGAACAAGATTATTACAATCGGGTTTTAGGAAGAAGATAAATGAGAAATATAAGAAAAATTCAGTAGGTATGAGGCTGGGGAATATAAGTCATTTACATTGAATATATACAGAAAAATTGTTAGATTGTAAATTAAATTTTAAAATTTTCACAAACTCTCACAGAAATTATTTATACATTTAGTTTATATTAACTTATTGTAACTGATTCGATGTAGTTCAGATCGAGTTTGTGTTTGTCACCATAATTATAAAATCGCGATTTTATTCGGTTGACATGCAATCGCGATTGGAAGAAATCGCGATAATTTTTGTGTCTGCCCACGGTATAAGGCCGGTATGAGTCAACTCGATTCAACTTAGTTTTAGCCAAAAATAACAAAATTATGCATTTTTCACAGAACACTAGGAACTATAGGATAATACACTATACTTCGGCAATAAACTCACTTTAAAATCGTTAGGTGCAATAAAAATTTCAAACAGTATCACGTAATGTGGAAATCGAAAGTAAATGATTAATGGAAACGACGCCAAACCTAACTGAAAAAACGAATTAGAAGGCAGATCTAAGTTGACACGCATATTTAACTAATTTATTTATTTTTTTTTAAACCAAAGTATTTGTTTTGTAAATACTGGATTTCTACTTCTAAAATATAGATTAACTCCAATTTAACCTGAAAAACTATAATACCCGATTTCTTACCGTACAAACTATAACACAAAGAAACAATAATCTACATTTCCTACAAATTATCCACATACTCTACCAATTCTCGACATTGTCTACTCAAAAATCAATGGTCTACTTTATTTTCGACACCAACTTGTAGACAATTCAGGAATACGCGTAGACGCCCACACTGATAATCATAACTCTAAATAAACGAGGCTAATGATAACGATTGTCCACACATGTAAAATATTAATTAACCAGGCAGTGTAGGCAATATAATAGCTGCTCTATAATGTGACCAGAAGAACCGCAAGGCAGCTGAACCGTTTAGGATACAAAATAACCGAACGTGGTATTACAGTGCGTTGTGTGTGGACATGATATAAAGTCACAATAACGTAATACATCTTATATAATAAGAAAAACAGCATTTTATGCAAATTGTCTGGGTGCAGTGAGCCTGATATATTTATTCAAGTAACATGGAAACCTATATATATTCGATATAGTGTTGAGTGGGTGCCAAATTGCTATAATCTTATTAATTCAGAAATAATTCTAAAATCCATTAAAATCACACAATATTTATGACCTTTAGGATTAATGTCTATACTTGACTTCCGTCAGTTTATTATTTTATACACCCGCATAAACTATTTTTTAGTATTATTGTTGCTTTGCATTTGAATTTTTCCTATTTTTATCGCGCTCTATTCCATTTTCCAGAAATAACTTATTTGTGTACAATTGTTTAGTATTGATCAAGTGCCAAAATATTTGTGTAACCTTTAAATCGAATTAAATTGATTTTCATTATACCAAATTTCTATTAAATAAAACAAAATTGGATTTTTTTTAATCTCGCACAGGGACAGAATGCTCGTTAAAGTCAGGTAATCCATTTCGAAAATAGAAAAATATTCCTGATAGATTTTTTTGTAATTTGGTGTGGGTAAATTTTGCCTGGAATTTATAAAAATGAAAACGGTTTACACGCAATCAAGCCGAGTAGACTGGAGAAAGACTATATACAGAGAGAGATAATTGAATAATCAATTTATGAAAACACGAAAATGTGTTATCTGTGGCGGAAAATCTACATATTTTAAAGGGGTATTAACCTAATTTACATGCCGGTATAAAACTCTTTCACACTGATTAGTGTGACAATCATCATTATACTAGAGAAGAAACAAAGAGCATAATCTACTTAATGATGATGGGACATAAAAATGTAGTCAAGTAAATCGCAACAAAATTACCATAAATCAAAATCACTTGACAGTAAACTATACTTTACTATGTAATAGTGTGCTGAAAGGTATACAATATATATAGTTTGAAAAATGTTTTTTTATTGTACGCAACAGGGAAGGGTGGAACGAATTATAAATCAACTTTAAGTTATTTATTTATGATCAACGATGTTATTTTTTTATATGGCCAATTTATGTTGTCGTTATTTATGTACTTTAAAACATAAATTAATATTTTTATGATTCTAATTATAACATGATTAATTAAGTATTGCAAAGTTTCTCTATTTAGCCAAGGACACAAATCATTATTAGAAAGTGTTTACATTTTACATCGCATATTTGGATGCAGTTAGGAAAGACCTTGATTTTGAAATACATTTTTGCTTAGAACAAAAGAAATAATAAAATACTTAATATTACGAGTATAATGATCACATTCTGCGACGAGGTCTGAAACAAAGAAAAATCTGTAAAAAAAAATGTACGATCAATACTTACTGGTCCACGATCCAGCATGATCACATAAATAAAATAAAATTTAACGGAAAATTTGTTGTGCACAAGCCAGAAATGTATAAATATATAAATTTTCACTTTTAATAATAACTGTACATTATTTGCTCAATTTTATTATTAACATTATTTATTATTCCTTTATGTATGTATATCAAGTACTTCCGCTTTTAATTTTCTTCTTCGTCTTATTATTTTGATCAGCTATATATTATTACTTGTAAGGTATCCTTCAATTATTTATAAATAAATAAATAAATAAAAAAGCATTAAAATAATGTTGGTAATTCAATTTAATTACATAAATATTTCTATTTATAGAATTAAATAATCCGATTGCAAGACGGAATGTATTTTGAAAAAGGAAATCTAGTTTATTAAGAAAATCGAGATAAGAAAATTAACGTATAGTGTTGAGATCGCCGTTCGTTCGTTTATTCCTCTTATTGTGACATAAAGAAATTCTTCATTGAATTAAAACTAATTAAGCGTCAAGTGTTTAAAATAGATGATTTATAATTGTATATTATGAAATTAATAGACCTAACATTTGAAGAATTTAAGAAACATTGCTCTCTATAACAAACTTATGTAGATATTCTTCTAAGTTGGGGATTATGTGTAAGAAGTGCGGTGCCACTTGACGTTGACTTGAAGCAATAAAATTAATTGAAATTAAAACGAAGTTATATTAACGTATTCTAAATAAATTATTCAAACCTATCAGCATGAAGAGAGTGAGATATGGATCTAGTGTTTCCCATAACTTTAGTTTTAAGCCTCATAAATTCAGTGATAATAGCCGTATTTTTTTATTAGCGCCCCATAGATTTATCCGGAGCACCAAATTTTCTATGTCAAAACTTATATCTAGAGTGCTACTTTTGCATGTAATTAATTTATTTAACTCTGAACTTAGATTTTTCATTAAACTTTTTAGTTAAAAATCGTTAAAAAAAATATTTTGCTCTACCTATTTATCGGGAGCTCTATAAACTTATAGATAAAACATTAAATTCAGGGTAAAATTTGTCAAACATATTATTACAAAAAATAACAAATTGTCCTTTGTTGGGGTCGGCAATTTAAATAATAGAAAATTATTGCAATAACAATAAAAATGCGAAATAAACGCTCATTGTATTTTTTTTTGTTTCAAAGAATTTCCACAGAACCTAATCAAAGTACCAATTAGAATTTTTATAATGAAATTCAAATTTTAAAAACCAATATTTATAAGTAGAACTGTAAACTTTTTATTAAAGTTCTGCGCAAACTTTTTGTTGTATTTCAGACAATGCTCCTGGTATTTTTTATCCGACTACTGGAACCAAGCGTATGGTATCTTTTTATTAGAGTTTCATAAGACCAAGATTTTAAGTATACTCTTACTCGCACTCGCGTCGCAGGTGAGCGAGCATAAAACTTTCAGAATTATGAAGCCGAAATAAGAATTATACTCTAAAATTAATATTAGTGTTATTCCGAAATGAAGCGTACGATTTCACATTTTGAGAATTACAGGTTCAAATTATTATGACTATGCTTCTCCAATCAATCGTTTATCGGCTGGAGATTTCATGGAAATTAATCTTAAAATATGAATTTTAATCTCAATTTGTTCGCTGTTTTATTCTCAAATCAAGCTTGACTCTGTCAAATTTTGAGAATTTTATTCGTAAAACGTTAACTTTATAGTTTCATATTTTATGAGTAACATTCCAAAATCAATCCTTTTTCTCTTATCTCAAATCGTAGCAGTTTTATTCTCAAATCAAGCTTGACTTTGTTAAATGTTGAGAATTTTAATCTCAAAACATGAAATTTAGTCTCATATTTTATGAGGATTATTTATAAATCAATCCTGTATCTGGTCGTGTTTTATTAAAATTAATCTCCAAATGTGAATTTTAATCTCAATTTGTTGCAGTTTTACTCTCAAACCCAGCTTGAATTAGTTAAATTTTGAAAATTTTAATCTCAAAACATGAACTTTCATCCTCATATTTTATGAGTAGTGTTTCCAAATCAATCCTTTACCTGGTCGTGTTTTATTAAAATTAATCTCAAAATGTGAATTTTCATCTCAATTTGTTGCAGTTTTATTCTCAAATCAAGCTTTATGTTATATAATTTTAAGAAATTAAAATTGAAAAGTGAATTTTAGTCTCATATTTTATGAGTAATTTTCACAAATGAAACCTTATCTGTATAAATTTTATCAGAATTTGTCTCAAAACGATTCTCAAATGATACCCTATCTAATCAAACTTGCAACATTGTATTCTTGTATAAAGACTACATAACAATAAACCTTAAAAATTTGTAAAATGTAAATTTCATATTTTAAGACTAACATTCACGAATAAAGAATCTCGTTTTATTAAAATAGAATTTAATTTCTTGTTTCTACCATTTTCAAAATTAATAAATCATGCATGATAATTATTACTTTTTACTGCGTTTAAGTATAGTTCCGCTAAGCGCACATTTGATCAGGATTTAGGTATGATATTATGAGTATATAGCATAAATTTCTCTCAGTGTAGAGATTCTCACTTCTGCAAAATCAAGTTATTCAAAGATGTTTTTGACTCTTCGACAATTTTGAATACCTTTCTATATATTGCTATTACAGGAATCAATAAATTTAGGAACGTTACATTCCTCTGCAACAAACATTTTGATTTACAAAGCCTGCCAAAAATTCCAGTATTAATTAATCCGACCGAGTCCAAAAGCCAATTCCACATAAAATCTCATTAGTTATAAAAATTGTATTGCACAAATATTACGCCTAGATGTATACTTTTTGTATACTTGAACTCAAGCGTATAAACTCAAAAAATAATACTTTTTACAGTATTTGCCGCAGGCACTTGGCGGAACACACTTACACTTAATAAACAAATTTTATTAAACATTTGTTTTTTATTTCGCAAAAATTAGATTTTTGAATATTTTAATTAAAAAATTTGTTCAAAAAGTTTAAAAAATCGCTCGATCGATTTCGACTTGTTAGCTCATCATCAGGAGTATCTACTCTGATAATGACCTAACAAGTCGAAATCGATTGAGTGATTTTTTAAACTTTTTGAACAAATTTTTTAATTAAAATATTCAAAAATCTAATATTTGCGAAATAGAAAACAAGTGTTTATTAAATCTCAAAAATTAAATTTGTATATGTTTTGGCACGGCCAAAGTATAAAAATAAAAGATGTTGTGTTTAATAAAAGATATCTCCATTTTCACATCTTTAATTTTTACACCGTTTCATGCATTTAAAGAATATTGTGATAACGTCAATAGTCAACAGTCGTCAATAGCAAATGGAATTATCATAAATGTTTTCCAGTAAAATTTACGAGGACCTCTAAAACATTGCAAATTTTCCCGATATTCATATTGCACTAGAGGAGAGATGGTTTTGTTAGACGTTAATAAAGTCTAAAAAACATGTTATAGGAAAAATTACGATAAAATAAATTTGGGATCCTTAAAAATATCAATTCAAATTTTCCGGATTTAATGAAAATTTTTAAAAATTAAGTGCTTTTCGAAATTAAATAAACTATTTGCAAATTAAATGAAAAATTTTACTATTAAAATAAAACTTTATCTTAAGTAGGGTAAAATAATTTGCTAATAAATTGAAATCCATATTATGGAGAAATTTTTATTCCTGAATGATAAGAAAAGTGACCTCGCGACATTGGGTTGATCACTATCCAACAAAAGTTCAAGTGTTCAAAATGGCCTAAATAAATTTCGGATTACATTGAAATTGGTTAGTCTTTAAATGGAGTCAATGAATTCGTTAAGAGCACTAGAATGAGCATTTAATTACACTCCGTTCTCAAAAATTAAGCCGATTGCTGAGATTTGTTTGACCAATTTTATTTTGGAAGTGATAATGACACTCTTGCAGCAGGAGGAGGATCGCTCAAACTGAAGTTCAAATAATTCAAATATCTTTCTGAGATGGGAATTAACAGAAACATCCAAACAAATAATTTTTTAAATCTCCAAATTTAAGTAGGGAACGCAAACAATTTTCACCTACACTTATATAATCTTTCAAAACTCTTGTTTCTGGCTCAGAAGAAAGCGAAAAATAAAATTTGTAAATGATCGAAAGATTTTAATGAAAACTAGTTGTCGAAGGGGCCGTTTTGTTTGCCAGGAAGCGGTAGCGATGAGATCAAATTCATTTTTCTCAGCGCGAACCATTTTGTAAGAATTGTAAGAAGATTGAGTCATGTTGCACTCTATTTGGAAAATCCCAATTTAAATGGAGCTAAGTTATTTCTTAAACGGTGTTTGTTAACCATTCTTATTCCACATACAAAACCTATTTGATGCTAAATGATGAAAACTGTCATAACATTGTAGGTAGAAATAACACAAGAGGTGTAGAAAGATTCTACGCAGCGTAACTCAGCAAGCAGAAACTGAGCATCAAATTGGCTAGACCACTTTGTAATTAAGTATAAAAATATGAATAAAAATGTGAAAATAATTAGTTAATGCTTATTTATGACATTTCTAAATACTCGTAAATACATTATTTTAGAAATGATAATTTTGCAACACACGTGGCTTCCAAACCAATTTTGCATGCTGATCTGAATTGTAAAGTATTTTACTTAAAACAACCTTTTGATAATCTCATTAATTATATAAACGAATACGAGATCTAATTAATTATAGTAATTAACATATAATTAAATTTTTTATTTTGATTATTGACGTTTTAATTTAATTTGCCATTAAAAAGAACTCATTTTTTACATTTTATTAAATCGGAAAGAAATGGAAATTTTTTAAATATTAAAAAGAAAATTTGGGTCAAATTTGTAATGGATGAGAGATTTAATTTAAATAAATTACTTTATACCAAAATATGTGTGTACTAGACATATGCACGCATCTATGTATATATATATATATATATATATATATATATATATATATATATATATATATATATATATATATATATATATATATAGGATTATGTATAGGGCCCGAGAATAATTTTTATGTTGCTTTCGAGCACAGCATTAAACAAAACAAAATATCATAATTTATTCAATTTTTCAGTCGAGCTGAATGAACAAAACTAAAAAAAAAAAAAAATTTATATAATTTACTTCCGGTGTTTATGGCTTTCGATGTATATAAATAAATTGATTTAAATAATTCAAATTTAAGTGAAGAGGTTCTTTAATTTTTGAATCGATCGAACTTTCATCACTCACTGTATTTATACATAGATACATAAATTTTGATTATTTATTTATTCAAGTCAATGGGCTAGTCCGTTTCCGTATAAAAATAAAAAATAAATGTCATGGCGTGACATAAGTCAACTTATGCCAGACTTTATAATATTCCCTAATCATTTATTCATCACTCATATACACGCAGCAGCAGCATATACTCGTAATATATACACAAAATTCATTCAGGAAATCCAACAATATTCACTTTGTTTAATGTTTTATTATTTTTATCATTTAAAATAATGATTTTAGTAATAAAATAAAACAAGCGTGTGAATTAATGAATACCAGCGGCAGATATAGTACTCTACTAGTGTATCGTAGTTGTTGATTACCTGCAGGCAAGTAATTACTAGGAATAGTTTCCTGTTCTATAAAATGTACTGTAGTACGTTTCATTGATTGATTGCTCAGAGGTCATTGGCATTTTGCTACTCAGTTTTTTTATTGTAAGTGCATAAACCATTAAGTTTTGTAGTTTTGTCCGCCGTTTATAAATTTTGTTACGTTCAATTAGATTTAGGGTTATTGAATCCCGCAACGTGCTACAGATTATATTTTTAAGCGTCGGAGTCATTAAATTATAAATATTACTTAAATGATTTTTAATTGAATATATGTAGTTAATGCTGACATACTAGACGTGGCACGACCACAAACTATAATACGTGTGTTATCACTATATGCAGCACTGTATAAATACCAATCGATATGTATACACAAAGTGTTTATATTATAAAAGTCTCATATGTTTATCTTATGCCAATTCCGGTTATTTTATAAGTTTAGCATATACAAAGAATTTGTGGTAAGGTTAATTTTTATCTTTTCTCAGAATAAATAGTAAACACTTCTTGGTTTTATGTGGTCGTCTTTCTTTAGGGTGCTTATCAAGCGGAAATGATTAATAAAAACAGAAAATCAAAATACCCCAAAAAAAGGAAATTGCCGATCGTTAATTTAAATGTTGCTTGTAATGTTTACCATTCCAATTACATAAATTTCAATTACACTACAAATATCAAAAACACTATAAACCTACATTTTCATATTCAATACATGATAACATTAAAAACATTTCCACTTTCCATTTTCGATTTTAGAGAACAGTCATAAAATGTATGTTTCGTTTATATAAATCGCGAAAAGTTTATGATGATTATCTTGGTTACGGTACCATATCTTGGAGATAATCTATCAAGATGAATGTTAAGCCAGATGGTGCAATTAGCTTTTGTTGGTTTTGATTACTTTTATATTATTCCGGTTTTATTAACATTTCTGATATTACAATGTATACGTATGTATACAGAGATGATAATGATCATAATTTCAAATTGTGAATTGAAATTAGCACGGCTGAAAACATAGTGAACTAAATTCTAACTTTAATTTGAATGAAGTTATGCAAGTGCAAGCTCTAAGGTAAATGTTTAAAATGTATGCCCACTTAAAGACCACTGACATGATTAAATGATTTGGTGTGTATGGATCTTGATGTCGAGGCTACTCTATTACAGGCTAAATTTAACTTTTGTAAAATAAGTGGAATTAGAAATTTGGAATGAATTTTTATCATGTTTCGAATTGGGAAAATGGTTGTTTTGAAACCAACCAATATCGGTAAGAGATCGCCCCTTCAATTTATTGACAGATTCTTATTAAATTCTATTTATAGACGAAATTGGGATTTTTAGTCGAAGTTCTAGAATTTGGTTGTGCTAAAAACATTTTGCCTTTTTCTCGACTAATGGGGCATACTCAGTCCAGACTAATGCTATATTCAATAAATCTAGTTTGACTGCGATCGCCCGCTATTCTCGTATTTCAGAGATATAATATTAAAATTCGTGTTAGAATACAAATCCTACCATATCAAATTTTATCAGAATTATTTAATAATATATTAAGTAATTTGTTACCCTGTATACCGATAATCAATTGGCCGTTAGAATTTTCAAATAAAAAAAACACTGAAATTTCAAGTCGTATTCATACGACGGATAAAAATTCGGGATTTTTCTATCCCATTGTTTTAACAAATTACTTCACGTAAATTACACAACAGACACGCCTCTTTTCATACAAAAAATTTAAAAAAATTGAAAAACATTTGGGATAGAAAAATCCGAGATTTTTATCCGTCGTATGAATACTATTTTAAGCCAAGAATCCGGGTAAGTTCTCGTCTATTACTTTAAAGAGAGCAACTTGATATCACCCTTAAAGTTCATATTTCTCTCGCACATGGAACTTTTCTAACATAACCATTTCGCACTTAACGTATAAAAACGTACACAGCAAGTTGTAATACCGATTTTTATACGTTAATACACTACATGTCACATTGTAAACCTACATGGATTGGAAAGGGACTCCTTGCTAGGACCTGCAATGATTCTGATCAGATGGTTGAGTTTCATGATAATTCGTTAAAGAAAATGATAAATTCAATCATTTCTATAAACGGTTAAGAAATAAATGGATTTCATTGAACATGGCATTGGAAATTCTATTCCAAGGCCAATATTCAGAAATACTCCAAAAATTTATGTTAGAATCCCAAATCAATCAAAGTGTTTAAATCATATTTCACCTCAATCATTCAAAAATAGGCATATGAATATAGCCAAATGTATACTCCTCTTACGGATAATGTCCCCAACTATGTTACAACCAATTCATAAGTTAATGGTTTAATGATACTGGGTGAATTTTTTAAACTGAAACTTTCAAATATCTCGGGAAATGAGCACTCTACGAAAAAAATGTCCATTATCAAATTAAATAATTCCGGGAGAGACATACATTAGTGCTAAAACTAGTACCCCTCCTAACTTTCTTGTAGGTGGGTAACTTTGAAAGTAAAATAAGAACTCTTATTTTTATTGCTGATTCGGATTCTACGGCTTAAAATACGTAGGATTTCTTTGAAACGGTTAAAAAAAAGTTTTTTTTTTCTAATTTAAGAAATAACATTTGTTTACTACTAATTTCAAGTATTTACATTGAAAACGTGTTAATTTTAATTCAAACGTATTGCAGAATCGTATGCATATGTCAATTTAATATCGTTATTGCAGCGCCATCTATCATGAACCGAAAAATTATTTCAAATCAATCCTACGTACTTTAAACCGTAGAATCCGAATCTGCAATTAAATATATGGATTCCTATTTTAATTAGAAGTTACCCCCCGCCCACCTTCAAGAAGGAGAGGAGGTGATTAATAAATTTTAAATATATCCCAATTTAAAATAAATAAATTGGTGGTCAATCATACCCCTTTTGGGGTATTATCGCCCAATTTTAAAATTTCAATCGAAATCTGGCTCCACCCTTATTTAAAAAATTTGATCTGGTCACCCTAGGAGGAGGGTTACTAATTTTAGCACTAATGTATGTCTGGAATGATTAAAGTTTGACAATGGACATTTTTTTCGGAAAGTGTTTATTTTCCATTTGAAAGTTTCAGCTTAAAAGAATCACCCAGTACATACCGTTTACATTCAGAGTTCAGCCTAGGTTGGATCCAAGTTAATTTTTATTATAAATGGAGTTGAGTCAACTTGTAGTTAACTCGACTCAAACCAGAACATTTTTTCGGTCGTATTTTTCGGTAGAAATTTTAAAACAGAGTTATAACTCTATTTTAAAATTTCTATTATTGGTCTGTTTTCTAATTCAATCCGAGCAAGTAGGCTTACGCTGGGTATTACCCACCGAGCAAAGTTGTTCAGGGCCAAATGATCCGGTGTGCATAGAGTAAAGGCGGTGATACATGCACAGATTTTGCCTTTAAGGCATAAAAGTTATGCGCGCTGATTGGTTAAAATTCGGCCATCTTGATTCGCCTTATAGGCAAAAATTTTAAATTGAACATTTCTCAATTTTGTATAAGGCAATTTTTCTTGTCTTAAAGGCAAAATGTGTACATGTATCACCGCCTTAATAAATTGTATTTACTTTACACTCGCTTCATACTGCCAGTGTATTGATGTTTCAGAGAAAAATTTGAAGAACGCAGTATGCAGAGTGAAATTACTCAAACTGAATAAAAAAACACGGTGTATTTTTTGGCAGCGTACTTCTTGCTCGACTTGAACTAAAAAATAGACCCTGTATACGGAGTCGAGCCGAAAAACATCAACAAAAATAAAATCAAAATAAAAGAAAATGAAACCAAATTTTTAATTATTTTGTACGAGGTTAGCTGTTTTAAGTACCATACCATTTTTTTGGTGATTTTTTTAATTTAATTTTATGAAGTTTCCCCTTAAATTAATTTCATTCATCTTAACCTCGTATGGATTCGATTCAATGATAACTCTCCATTATAAAGGCCAAAAGTCTTTAACTTAACTAAGATAACCACAAATTATAAGTTAACCTGAAGATAACTATAACTTGGCTCGACTCGCAATGTAAACTGTGTAATAGGCGAATGGGTAAAGTTTTGGCGTTTCGGCCTTTTATTTTGACGGAGCTTTAAACTAACTAACTTTGAGCAATCTCAAATCAAATTTCTATTATTAAAATCACATCAGTACGTACAATTTAATTTCGCCATTTTTAGTCATTAATATCCCAAATCAGATTTTCAGATAATTTTTCATATTTTTCGTTGTGCATTTCCAATTTCCATTAATATTTTTCAATCGTAAATTTATTGTTTTGAGTGTTTTGACGTCTTCAACAAACAACCAATGCATCCACCGCGAGTAACTGTTTGTTGTGCATTTTGGGCTGGCGGAGTAATTGGGCGTATTTCTTTGAAAATGCGGCTGGAAATGCGCTAACCGTTAATAGGGTACGGTATGGGACAGATGAAAGTAATTGAAGAAACGGAAGATCGAACGTTCGTGTCTCTCGGCATGAGAGTATGCTTCATCACGTAGCCCTGGCTAGAATTCAATGGACCAATTTTTCATTAAACCATACAACTAAATTGATTATGTTACCTTAAAAAGGCGGCCAAATGCCTCAATGAAATTTAGCACCAGCTAAATAAATAAATTATGATAAATATAATTTCAATTGGATGGAATTTCCAGAATGCTGTGGAAAGTTTTTCCACAGCATTCCGGAAATTACAAAAACTTTCAAATATTATGCTGTTGAAATTAGGGTTGAAATAGATGTTTTATTAACACCCTTGGCCATGTCTGGCTGATAACACAGTGAATCCTCGTCTCGTTAGGTTAATTTATGAGAGTTTTTTTTAAGATTATAGAATTGATTTTGACGAATTCTGGAAGAGAACTAAATTATTCTTGTCATGTACAGTTTTGTACATCAAAACTTAACTAAAACTTATACTTAAAACTACAAATGAATCTATGGAACTTTTGGAGTAGTATTGACGTCAAAAATCCCACGTTATTTCAAAAATTACGATATGCACTAATTTTACCATTAGACCCAAAAATTGTACAGTCACAAATACATATACTCGAAAAAATGGAAAATCGTGGGATTTCCAAAATAGAGTTCTGGCGTGATTCACACAACAAATAGAACCTTTAAACACCCACCAAACTAAATTCCCTGTTTTAATTTCGTAAGTCGACATATAAAATTTATAATTATTTAAACAATTAAAATAAACAAACATTTATAGCGTCATTATTTTAAAAATTCATATCAAAATGCTATGTTTGCATAAATTGCACGCTCTCACATACATAAATAATTTAACTCTTTCTTCGTATATCCAGTTCGTCGAAATGTAATTCATGCACAAAAAGTAAGTTTATATGGCATCCCCACAGGCAGGGTTAAATATGTACAACAATGCCATAAAAAGTACATGACATGAAAACCATATTAGTCCCGAATCATAAAAAAAAAATTCCCTTACTGAATAAAAGAATCGAAAAATTATGTTGTATTTTTATTTTATGTTGGTTACAACATATATATGTAATCATATTATTTTGATTCGATTAAACATATCCCAAACATATAAATTTGAATGACAAACGGGCTAACAACATCATGCTGTTTGCTATATACTCCCCTAGGATAAGTGGGGAATGATATACTCGTACAAGAGACATTTTATGTGTTTCCCAAAACAATCCACTTTGTTGAGTCAATATGCGGAAATGTTTTGTATATTTGATACGCGATAGGTAGTTAAAGTTCATTGACTGCCTTTTATATTTTTACATGCTTATAGGTATCTATAATTAGTAATACGTATATATAATTATCATTAGGCCTAATCGCAAGCAAAATTTATATGACGTCAAGAATATATCATGTAATATATTATTATTGCATATAAAAATAACAAATCATAAATTATTATAAATTATTAGTAATTTTCGATTGCAGCAACAACGTCTAACCAATTATCAACAAACTGTGCATACAAATGAAGGTTAACATGATCCGATGTTATTTATGTTCCGTATGGTAGTAACATTTTGCTTCGATGTAAGAATTATATACATATACTGAATTCTAAGCTATATGAACATTTTTCGGTGAAAGTCGAAAACTGAAACCAAAAAAAAAAATTTGTTTTTTCTTAAAATAAAACGACAAAACACTAAACGAAAATGTTTTTAAAAGAAAGTGGAAGTTAAATGGTATCTAATCACAAGAAAATTATAACAACAAACAACATAACAATGAAATCAGATCAATTTTCGTGTCACCGCGATTTTATTCGTTTGTTGTTGTTGTTGATGTTTCAAAAAATTGGGAAATTCGGCGATTATCTACAATTTCGTTGTTCGACGGGTGTATAAAAAGATTTATAGATTAGTAACATTTTTTTTTTGGCAACATTTTATATAAATTAAGAAATTTTGGGAAATTTAATATTTTACGATTTATTGCTTAAACCTTTTAGTTTATTTTATATTTTGTAAAAAGGTAAAATATATAATATACGTGGTGGGTATATAAGAAAGAGCTTTAATTTAAATTCAGCCTTGAGTCATCGATCACATTATTGCAGCTTATATACATTTTGTGGGGGTCTTCGTGGTACATAAATATCGTAATTATTGCCTTTCTAAATTTTTCCAAGTTCAATATACCAAATTATCGATTTTCCGCTAAATCAGGAAATATAGAGCTATAGGTATAAGTATACACGATTATGCACAATTCAGCAATAAAACAACATTATTGAAATATGTATTCAAATTTTATTGAATAAATTAGCTCTACAAAACAGAACATCTTAAAATCATTTCGATTCTAACCTATTTGTATTTGTACACATATAGCTATATTTTATTTCAATCAATCAAAATTAAATTCTGTTATTTAATCAATCAGTTTTATGTGTTTGATATAAAATATTAAATTGTATAAATGCATCTTTAAGATAACAATAAAGACGGAATAAATTTAATCCGGTTACCGTAATAAAGTATGTATATAAAATCAGAGTTATAAACATTAACAATTATAATGCGGTTAGTATTCCATGATGTGTAATCGAGGTGGAAGTATTTTTTATATGAGGCTTCCACCCCTCTCCTTTCGTGCCCATGCGTATCTAGCTAGTCGGACTAAGTTCTGAAAATTTGGATATTATTTCAATGTGTTGGTGAGATATTCAATTGTGACTTCTATAGAGTATATAATCAAAGCTGCAATCAAAATTTTGGAGATGCTCATGGCTCACGAAAATCTAATATCTATTGCTATCAAGTGGGAAAAATTTAATTTAGTAACTGCTAACGCTAAATGGTCTCCGGAGAAATAAATTGAGATAAATAAATTTCACTTTCTACTATTGGCTTTCGTTTCATCTTAAATCTGAACATATTCACATTATTTTTCCTGAAACAAGATTATTTCTGGAATATGACCTATTATTGTTTAGATTTGGGCCAAGCCTAAATAAATAATGAACTATGAAGAAATTAGAGTATATATTGAAATTCAATTGGGTGATTTCTGAGCGGACCAAAGAACCAATGAGATTATTTTTCAACGGATACATGCATAGTGTGTGAAAGTAATACTGAATATACTCTTTTGGTTCTGAGTGGCGGCCTAAATTTAAATTCGCCACGACAATAAACAGAGTTTTACTATTTAAATAACTATGACTGCGCTATTTAAGTAGTTTAGCCATGTGTAGTCCAACCTGGAATTAAAACCAAAGTCAAAAATTAATCCCAATACTTGCTAATACGCATCTTCACATAACCAACAAAAACACCACAATTTACCAAAAATCAATAAGAAATGCATCACTTTACAGATGTTCATTTACAAAACAACAGTTTCGACAGCGCCAAGCCCTCAATTTTTTTCTGGAGGAGCAGAATAATCAGGATCTTCATAAAATCATTATTAAAGGAAAACTACTATTGCGACGACCTTGTGACCTTCTTTACTCCAATGTTTGTTTAAATAATCAAATTATTTAATTTAACCTTTTTAATAAATGCTCGGTCGCTGGGTAGATAAAAAATATAATGATTTTAGGAAGAGTCGTCTCCAGTATTACGAGTAGGCCGTTTCGTGCCAAATTGGGGAGTTTTCCAGTTCTAGGTTATGATCCAATGAAAAGTAAAACAATAGAGAGAAAAGGAGTAAACAAATTCCTCACCACGACACCAATAAAAAATATACAATATAACGGGTGATTTTTTTGTGGTTAGGATTTTCATGCATTAGTATTTGACAGATCACGCGGGATTTCAGACAAGGTGTCAAAGAGAAAGATGCTCAGTATGCTTTGACATTTCATACCACAACGTCGAATTTTCAGTGAATGGGCCCTAGAAAAGTTGGCAGAAAATCCGCTTTTTTATCGACAAATTTTGTTCAGCGATGAGGCTCATTTCTGGTTGAATGGCTACGTAAATAAGCAAAATTGCCGCATTTGGAGTGAAGAGCAACCAGAAGCCGTTCAAGAACTGCCCATGCATCCCGAAAAATGCACTGTTTGGTGTGGTTTGTACGCTGGTGGAATCATTGGACCGTATTTTTTCAAAGATGCTGTTGGACGCAACGTTACGGTGAATGGCGATCGCTATCGTTCGATGCTAACAAACTTTTTGTTGCCAAAAATGGAAGAACTGAACTTAGTTGACATGTGGTTTCAACAAGATGGCGCTACATGCCACACAGCTCGCGATTCTATGGCCATTTTGAGGGAAAACTTCGGAGAACAATTCATCTCAAGAAATGGCCCGGTAAGTTGGCCACCAAGATCATGCGATTTGACGCCTTTAGACTATTTTTTGTGGGGCTACGTCAAGTCTAAAGTCTACAGAAATAAGCCAGCAACTATTCCAGTTTTGGAAGACAACATTTCCGAAGAAATTCGGACTATTCCGGCCGAAATGCTCGAAAAAGTTGCCCAAAATTGGACTTTCCGAATGGACCACCTAAGACGCAGCCGCGGTCAACATTTAAATGAAATTATCTTCAAAAAGTAAATGTCATGGACCAATCTAACGTTTCAAATAAAGAACCGATGAGATTTTGCAAATTTTATGCGTTTTTTTTTAAAAAAAAGTTCTCAAGCTCTTAAAAAATCACCCGTTACAATTCCAATAATAGAATGAAATTAAAAACCTAAAACCCCCTCCAGAATGGCATGCCAGTATGGTCATTCAACAGATCTGGGATATAACCTGAGGTAGGATTCAATGAATTGACCAATTATTAATCGTTTAACCCAACCCGCAAAATCCCTTAAATGTATTCAATTTTAATTGAAATCAATATTCTCTGTTTGCACAGCAAATCTTTGATAAATGACCGGAGTGCAGTAACAAATAAAAAGTCAAGCTACACATTTTGATGCAAACTGTAGATTTAAAACGTGTAGATACACAAGAAAAATAAGTTTAAAATATATTGAGAATCACAGTCCTACAAAAATAAGTGCCGAGTGTAGAATATAGTGTTCTCGACTTGTGTTGTGATGGTGACTGAAATTTGTACATCCTACGCGTGGAAGTGTTTTTGGCCAAATTCACTTAATTCTTTTAATAATTAAAAAACTGATTTTAGTGTTCTCATCTAAGGATGGTGTCTAGAATTAGTAGAAATAATTATGAGACAATTTGCACACGTAGGGCCATACCGCCAATCGCAACATGCAAATTGTGTTAAACATTTTTCTACTAACTCTAGACATCATCCCAAGTAAAGAACACTAAATTTCACACTCAGCACTCATTGTTTCGATGGGGTTTTGAATTGTTAAAATAATTAAGTGAATTTGGTCAAAGACGGTTGCACTTGTAGGGCCATATCGCCAATCACAATATACAAATCGACTTAGATTTTTTTTTTGTAAATAACACTAAATACCACACTCGACAGTGATTGTTCCGATGATTTTTCGAATTAATAAATGAATTAAGTCAATTTGGCCCCACACTCTTCGTTATGGCCCTATATCACCAATCACAACTTGTATGTAAATTGTCTACTAACTCTAGACGCCATTTTCAATAAAGAACACCAAATTCCACACTAGGTACTGGTAGTTTCGAAGATTTTCTGAATGAAAAAGACTTTAAAAATTTATTTTTAATAATTTTAATTAAACCATGCGTTTTGAATCCAAAACTTTGTTTCTTGTGCAGCTACACTTTTTGATAATTTGGGTTTCTACGCTTTCCATGAAAATGTGTAGCTACACTTTTTACTAACGTTAAGTACTTCACTCCGGTTCATAAATATCGCTCCTATACTTTGAAACTGTACACATATTTTCCAAAAATAGATCGTCTTCGAAACAACTAATCATAAAATTTTTACGATCAATAAAATACGCAAAATTGTATTGATTGTCACCAAAATATTTAATTTTCAACAAATATATAAAAGAACGTGTTCTATTCGTCGTTTTGTCGAAAAATATGTTGAACGAGCAAGTTGAAAACTTTTAACTTTGGCTAAACAAATCTGCAAACAAAAAATAGATTTATGTTTAAAAACCAAGTTGACTTCCGAATGACCGATTATTCTGTAATATCAGCTTTCTAGAACTTTCTGCAATTCTTTTAGAGTCTTTTAAGCATTTGAATACCAGAAAGTGAGTTGTGAGTACCAAAAAATCAAAATTATCAGGACTGGTAGTTTTAGATTTATTTTAGGTGGCGAATTTCTGAACATTTGCTCTTTAACGCCTTGTTTCAGCTACTATCGTTGTTTTTGGAGAACTGCCATTGTGATGAAGAGTGTGAGAGTAATTATATTAATACCAATTTTGATGGAGAGGAAACAAAACTTTTCAGTACCTTGTCCATTAGGTGTTTTGTTGGTGGTTGGTAATCAAATGAATCAAAACAAAATGGCCGATTGGCAGTTCTTGGCAGCATCGTAAACTCTCATTGAAAAAATTTTAACCCATACACCTGCCTGTAGTTGAGTGGAATATTTTGCAACTTCGTTAATTTCAAAATTGATCATTAGCCCTCGTTTGGCAGAAAAATTTGCAAATGGAAATTCAATCGAACCATGCTTACACATTCAGTTATAAATTACGACACATATAGATGTGCTCATTCTTATTACTGGTGGTAATGAGATTGTGAAAATGCTTTTAACATCCCATCTATTCTCAACCCAATCGAGACACCAGTAGATAGTAGAACAGGTTTTCTCTCTGTTTCATTAAAAACCAACATGGCGGTTGTTTGCGATTTTTATTCAATATTTGAAATCATTGGATATTTTTAGTAAATTTATCATGATAAAAATCATAATGTATTAAACAACGACTATGAAATTTAATCACCGCGATAATCATCTGTCAAGAAAAATTGTTTTTGCATTAATATTGTTTAGAATTGCCGCCATCTTGGTTGATAATTTCAATCTTAAGTTTTTAAAGAAGTATACGTTTAACCTTTAAGAGTGTGAAAAACTCTTCGCCCAATCAAACTTCGAATAACTTTAAACTTATGTTGTGTTAAAATAGTAAAAATATTAAGAGCATTGCCGACATTTATCTAATTCTAACATTTCCATTGTACTGTGCCAGGTTATTAATTGCAAAAAATTAAAGCAATGGCAAAAGTGAAATAATATTATGTAAGTAGCTGGTCCTAAATTCATCTTTCTGGAAGTGTTGATTTAAAATGTCGTAAAATTTGAGTTTTTGGTGTTATGTAGGACTAGAGAATATAAAACTACTAATTAAATGAATTGAAAAGAAAATTAATAATTATAGTAATTTCACTAACATACATCAATTTATAATTCGTAATTAATTTATAAATATCAGTGTTATTGAACCAGTTAGAATTTCTAGACAATTAAGTAATAATCAAAAATTTTAATTTTTCAATTTACACATTTAAAATCATTTACTCGTAGTTTAGTTTTAATCTCTTTTGTAGGTATTATGTTTCATAATAGAAAATTATTTGAACCAATTTTAAATTGTTAACAATTTTCAGCATTTTTCCAATTTTATAGTAAGTAATAAAGTGAATTATGCATTTTGGAAATGTGCTACTAACCATCGACTATTTATTTACTTAGATGTCTGTAATCGGGTCTGGTCTGTCAGAATCAACCCTCCTAACAATGGCAATTTATTTTTTGACCACATATTACATGTACCCCAAATTTTAAAATGCTTGTTTATGTAAATGCCGTTTGATTAAAAAATGCATTCAATTCAAAAGATGTTAAACCATTTAGTCTAAAAATGCGTTCTGTTTCTACGATTGATATTTATCACATCTGTTTAAAATCTTTAAGAAAGATCTCTTGAACGATTTCCTGGATTTTTTCTTTATACTCGTATTTATATTTTACATTTTTATGTCATTGTACAAGTTGGAGGTCACACATATTCAGTTTTTGTGTTCTTATTATTGAATCATAGTTGAAGTCAAGAGAGATAATTGGAATTGGTAGTTTTTTTTATAATTTTATTTATATTTCTGTATGGGAGTCTGATGAATGATGAATTACTTTACTTTGTTTGAGGTCAGTGATTTTTTTTTTCTAATAGTGAGAAAAAAATTAGTAATTATGGTTTAAAACTATTTTTGGTAATCTGGCATTGCATGAAAATATATATAATAGATGTAGATTCAGTGCCAAATAGTTAAAACCCCAAATCATTGATCCATACCATAAGTATGTACAAGACAGAAAATAATAATAGCAAGTAACAATCACCGCGAAAATCAAATTAGCTCCATGTACACATAAAATACAAAACAGGTTACTTGCTTAAGACCAAACCAAAATCAAATGCATTTAACTAGAAAAATATCCAAAACACACGATATTATTGAATTTAAACTTCAGCTTAGTATATTTACACACTACAGAGACTTGCATTCAACCAACCAAAACGAGGAAGAGTACAATGACTTTGAAAACACAAACTCAAAGTGGAGATAGAAAAAAAAGTTTTATGTATTTTTTCTACTTCTCGATACGGTCAAGGTCTATACGTCGACTTATTCAGTTCCTTTTTTCTTATATGTACATGCACGTCTAGAGAGACTTGAAATCAAAGTCTTGCATGATTTTTTTTATGAAAAAGACTTATTAGTAGTTTTCTTTATGATTCCAAAAAAATCTTTTCACAAAAAATATTTATTATGATTCATTTGAATAAAATCTTTTTGCCTGCTTGCTGCCTTTGTTGTTCAATTTCTTATTTATTTGAATCAGTAATACCCACCTGGTTTGAATTATTAAAATATTGTGGATTTTATATGTCTGTATATATATATGTTTTATGAAAGGTACTTGAACATTTTTATGTTACAAGTCACAACCCATGCACCAATATTGCATATCCTACAGAAAATTTTTATATTTTAAGACGACTACATAAATTTTAAATCTCGGTGGCAACTAACTATCTTAAACTATTTTAGAATAATGATAAATCTTACAGCCGAAATAAAATAAAACAAAGCGATTTGGAATTCAGAACAGAATATACAAAAAAATCTCGTAACAATTCGTTAAACTGGAATTTCTTATATCACTTCTATCAAACTATATTCTTAAAGCAAACCAAATTGAACATATGGTTCTGTTTATGTATCTAGCTACTAAAAATACAAGTTTTGTTTTATCTTTCAATTTAGAAAGATATATATATAAATCGACATTTCAAATGGGAAATGAGATAAAGTTTCGTTTTGATATTCCATATCTGGAAAATTGCAAAAATATCCAAAATTTCAACAATTATAAATTTTTGAATTAAAATAGCTACCGTCAATTTTATAATATAATAAAATCTAAACACATCATTAATTAATTATTTGACATGATATGATATGTCTTAATAACATAATCATATAAATTCATAAATTTTCTTTTATTATGCGGTATAAAAATGTTACGAGTATGTATGTATGCTTATTTTTAGTTTTCCATATATGAAAATGGTGACGATAAAAATGGAAAACTATAATGTAACATAGTCATTTGTGTTATGTATTTTATATACATAGTTTTCGCGATTCGGAAAAAAGTGGAAAATGTAACGTTAGCAGGTGTTTTATGTGTGTACATAAAATATTTTTATGTAAAACTATTTGTATCTGTCTCAAGATTCTTGTTTGTCCTAATAATCTATATATAGAGTTATGCAATTTATAAAAATGAATAATTGCCAAAAAAAATATATATATTTTTTATAACATGCTAGGCCCAATAAACCAACTAATAGAAAATCACTTGACCTTAATTTCCATAAAATCTCGTATTTAGAATTTTCTTAAAAATTTTTATTTTAAATCTCATGCTGTATATTTGACCTAGATTTTCTCAAGTAATTGTTTATTTCAACACTAATAAAATTTTCCTTTTTCTGCATTTTCCTTCTTACAAATTTTCCTTTTTCAAATGATTTTTCTCACTTATTTGTTTTAAAAATATGGCAGAATTTTCTTTAAATTTTATTAATAATTTTCCTTATCACTTTTAACTATGTAGCACAATTATTTTTTCACAATCACTTTGAAAATAAATTTCCACTTGACTATTAAATTTGAAATTATAAACCCGTAGATAACGAATTTTCCAAAATTAAAATTATACACACGATTTTTCTATCTTTAGTTGTTGTTATTTTTAATTTTCTGATTACATTTTTTTTGTTTTTCATAAAATGCTTGCACCGTCTTAACCGAATAGAACGAAGTCTGGGACTGAAAGACAGAATGGAAAAATGTATAAATGAAAAATAACAAACATTCGGTGGGAGCGGAATGAAAACAAAAACATGAGAATGTTAGAAAATTTTGAGAGTTTCGTGGAGTACTTGAAATTCTCTTACGTCATTGATTTTAATATGTATATCCGCGCTTTATGTTGTGACTAGAGAATTGGGTGTTTTTGTATCTTTGTTTTTCGTGGTTGGGGATAAATTTATTCTATTTAATTTTTCTTTTTTTATTTATGGAAATTGTAGCATTATTGTAAACCATATTCGATGCCAGGGTAATTTAAATCTTTTTTTTTTGTTTCCTCCGTCCCTATTTAGCATGATCTGAATATGTATGTAGATGTATGTTTTCTCTTCCTCTTTGTTCCAGCCTCAAGTAGTTTTTAAGTTCGATTTTCGTTTTTTTATGTTCCAGCATAACGATTAAGATTGATTACGCAATATAAAGATCAATACCCCTCACAGTATTTTTTTTTTCGTTTACACGCGACAATAATAAAAAATTTAAGAACTGGTTTCATCTTTAAATATAGATAAAAGATATTAGAATTATTATATAACAGGGTGATTTATAAATGTCACAGGGTGTCTCTACTTCATATTCTGGTTAAATACAATCAGGGTATAAAAATAGATTTTGAACGACAAACGTTTTAAAACTATGTATTTTGACACCTCTAATATTAATGGTAATTTTAAAATTGGGAAATTATCTAATGGTCGTTGCTCTTACCAACTCTTTAGTCTTTGTTCACTGACTGACTGAGAAAGAGTTGATGCACTTCGCAAGACTGTTAAATTAAACAAACAACATCAAATCAAACGAAATTACAACAAGTGTAAAGAAAGTAAAGTTGATCCGTGAGTAAAGGCACCAAATGATCCGGTTATGTCTGAAATACTACTGGAAAACTTCGCATATTGTTAAAGTAATTAGGATTCTCACACTAGGTAAACGATAAAATGTCATATACCTACTCGGATATCACAACTAAAAAGTGTGGTTTGGCATTAAATGATTTACACTTGCGAAAGCAGTTCCAAATTCTTAAATGCTATTGTAGAGTGTAACTTAGAATGATGTACTGAACAAACTTCTAAATGGAGTTCAGATCGCAAAAACGTAACTAAGTTATTTTGTAAAGAGACTGATCACCCGTAAAATGCGATACCTGGTTGATAGGAAGTTCAAATGCCCGTAACTGACATCGGCGAGCGTAATCTATAAGCGGGTACGACATTGATGAGATATACCTGTAAATTAAGTTAGTATATGAAAGTGGGAGGCCACATCTTTAGAATCCATGCCGTGAAGCACTAAATTCGGAAATGATTAACTTGACATCCTCAAACCTCCTAGCGTTAATAACAATAGTAGTCTGATAATCTACTTCGAAAATGTAAACAGAATGTCATCAACATACTATATTGGAGACGGTCATTAAACAAAAATATCCATACTTCTTAATTTTCATTCCAACACGTGGTGTATAGACGGGATGATACTCGCCTCTAACAAAAAATCAATACCAAAAGAACGGATTAAACTATCCAACTTATCCGTCGAATAAGGATGTGCAACGATTAACAAAAGGTTCTATCTATATTGCAAATAACCCACATATTAAGCATTCCCATATCAAACCTGTTCGCCCAATTTAATTTCAATCAGTTTCGTCGATGGCCTGAAGACATCGATATATCTATAAAAATAAAAAACTGTAAAGATTTGGTAATTTTTCTTTATCCTCTTTTCAGTCAAAAGAGGAATATAGCATACAGACTTTGCTAAGGCTTAAAACTTCATTAGCCTTTATATAATTCTAATAGAAAAAAAGCAAAAAACCTTGCAAATAAAAAAAGTAGTGCATACTTAAAGATAGGACGAATCCACACCAAAAGAAGGGGTTGCAAAATGAAACAAGTAAAAGGGGCGTTGGGGCTGCGTGTACAATGGTGAGATAAAATTTACACCTTCAAAGAACAGTTTCAATTCGCAATACATTAAAATAGACTGAATACTAATGTGCAATTATACGTGTCAATTTTAGCTACAAGGCATTAGACGTATTGCAAACTGTAGATGCGTGAAAATAGAGTTGAGAACTAACTTTTGTAAGAGGTAGAGCTAAGATTTTGATAGTTACATAGCCAGAAGGCCGGGACGAGGCTTGTTCTAATGTGATACAAGTCGTAGTTGTGAAAAAATTAAAGATCGGGGATGGGACAATCAATAATAAGCAGCGCCCATTACTATGGATCCTCAATGAAGAGAGGCAATAGCTCTCTCTCTCTCTCTCTCTCTGGCACTAAATCCCATCAAGGGATTTGGCCGCCTCAAATGAAGTTTCATAATCATATTTTCATTTCGGATAATGAGTGATTAAATTCATTGATCCTAAACCAGCCGTGACATTTTTCCTTGTCACCACCAGGAATCGAACCCAGGACCTCCGGTCACTAGAGCAAGTATGCTAACCACTTTGCCACCGGGGCAATAGCTGGTCATGTTTAATACATATGTTGCATATAGTGTGCCGCAGCCTACTTGGGTTTAAATTCGGCCAGATCATTTTCAACTACAGTGCACTGTCACTTCAACTTTAAAATTAAAATTAACAATTGAGTTTAGACGAAAACAAACAGATAAAGAAACGCATTTGCTGTTTAAGTGCTGCTAGAAGTGCCACACGTTAGCTCGAGATCTAAAGGTCAAAATTGATTTGTAATTGAAATTGACTACTAAAATTATTCTTTTAGTATCAGGCGTTAAAATGTAAATACTTCGGCAGAGCATCCTTCGTTAACGTTTGCTTATCTTGTAAGATTTTAAAATTCTTTTAACTTAAATTTATTATTTTTTTTTATTTTTATTTTAGAGTCTCGTTTTCTATATATATATCAGAATAAACTAACTAAATGGTTAAAATGCAAACGGAAAATATAAATTATAAGTAGCCAAAGTCCGAATACAAACTACTGTAGAACCCCAACACTAAATCGATAATATAATGCAATATATAAAGTTATATATTGAAATGCACTACCTCAGACCGATCTTTTAAATTTAAGCAAAATCTCTGGCTGGAAACTTATTCCAGAAAAGACCAAATTGATTTCAGCATATTTTTGGTTTTCGTACACCTAGTTAATTAAGAATATTGAAAGTTAATCTTGTTCAGTAAGCTACATATTCTAGTTTTGATAACCTTTTTAAAGATTTCTGTCGCCAACGTTAACCGCAAGCTATTTATATTTACCAAGAGTTTAACTTATTTACAGTGGAAATTGAACGTTTATATTCATCTATAAGCATCAATAAACTTAAATATTTTTACATTTTTCTTAGAATAAATAATTTCGTTTAGTGAATTTTAATTTATATTTTGAACCTCAAAAATTCTTAAATTGTTACTATTACTTCTTATAATTTTATTTGTTTAGAAAGCAATTGGTTTTCTTTAGATCGAGAACGGAATATAAGATTTATGTTGTTATTTTAATCGGCTTAATTCGATTCCAGTTGACTACAACTGAAAAACTCGCAAAACTCATTTGGAATTATATTTTCAACCAAATCTGAAAATTATAAGGAATTCCATTTTTCCAAACTAGAAGGTAAATCAGATTAGAATTCTACTCGCACATAACTGGAAGTGCGAATTTTATAATGAAGCAACAAAATTCTTGAAAGTGTAACACGATTCAGCGATAAGTTTAATTAAAAACCAAACTGAATTTTTCCACTTCCAAAAGTGACATGCAGATAAGAAATTTACCAATCATTTTGATTAATCTTACATGTATTCCATAAGAACTAATGGTATTTGAAAAATGTGAATGTCATTTCCATTATAATATTAGATAGATCTTAAGAAATCATCAATATAAAAAATTTTGCCTAAAGTCATGCTAATTTTGTTTCTACGCCAAACATTATTCGCATGACGTCAATATGCGTCTATCGTTACGCTATAAAATTTTTATAGAATAGCTAAGTGTTAAAAACGTGTTTAAATATTTGCATATTTATAAATAAAATGATAATCAGCTGTTTGTTGTGATTTCAGCTTCGTTATTTTTATAACGTAAATGACATGTCATTTAAGATAATTTTCTCAGAAATTTTTATTGTATCTTATTATTACAAAAGTAAAAAATCTTCGAATAAACGATTGGTAATTTACTGGTTTCTCATTTTTTATGAATGAATATCAATTTAACAATGTGATTCATTTCAAATTTTAATGAAATTTAAATAAAACGCTTGACTCAAACTAAATTCGTAAACAAATACTGTAAGAGTCTCGCTAAATAAATTTCCGGTGAAAATTTCTGCATATAATCATGATAATTAGGTTAGCTCAAAGATTAAAATTTTATTATGCAATAATTACACAGAATTTTATTGTTGTTCTCCAAAAAATGCCTTAACCATTAATCACCCAATATATTTACTTGGCGCCGTTATTCCTGTCTGCAGAATCCCCTTTTTCGAAAATATATATCGTATCATCTTTCGAAATCAAAATATACGAGTAGATAAAATAATACGCAAAACATGAAAAACTAAAATGGTCATCTTAACTTATACATAGTAGTTCTTATAGAAAATCAATAACAAAGGTATTTCATTCCCATTTCCGTACCCCAATTTTCCTATTAAATGTATTCGTATATAAAATTATGGTCCGGTACACAAAATTTCTACACAATGAGATGGTTTTTATTGCTCTCTTGTTTTTTCTTCTCTAACATGAAAATTTTCATTTAATGACATCATCAAGATTTTTGTGTGCTACAACAACATATTAGTTGTAGGGAAAATCACCCCTAAATTTTACATCTCTTATGCGAAACGAGAAAGGAACGCCAGAACGG
Source organism: Nephrotoma flavescens (assembly GCA_932526605.1). NCBI lineage: Eukaryota > Metazoa > Arthropoda > Insecta > Diptera > Tipulidae > Nephrotoma > Nephrotoma flavescens. The sequence continues at coordinate 324,330,846 of OW052220.1, forward strand.
GAAAAATATCTGTTCAGGCAGCATCCATTGCGCAGATCAATAAATTTTTACATTTTTATTTTATTCGCAGATGCAATAAAAATTATGTTTTCCATGTTTTTACTCTATTTTGTTGTAAATTGTATTGTTTTTGTCTGAAAACCTTGCTCAATAATTTTTCAAGTTCTGCGTTTTTCCAACTTTTGTATTGGTTTGAATTTGTATGTTGAGAACTACCAGGTATATAGGGGTATACATCACTACACGTTACCACTTTAATTACTGCATTGCGAATGTGCTACACATTTTTGGGTGATTTATTTCTTGAAAAATTAGATCCAAATCCGTTTAGTTAAAATTGGATATCGGTATGTCGACAATTTTATTTTCTCAATATCCATAAAATATAAAAATATTATAAATTGATTACTCTCCATGAAATTTATTAATGGGCTAATCGAAATCAAATTATTAGTTTTATGTACGAGTATTTTCACATAGATGACGAGCAATTTTTTTTTATGAAATATCTCAATATTATACTTCTACCCAATCTTCTTAAATTTCACTTTCAAGTGTTCAGCTTAAGATTAGAATTATATCGAATATCTGATTAAAGGAATAAGCGGAGTTTGATTATATACGAATCGAATTTACAGAAATATTTTAATAATGGTTGAACAGTATTGTTTCCGGTGTTTAGAGCAGAAAATAATTTGAAGAAAGTTTTTGTCAATTAAGACTGAAGATGATTGATGAGAAGTGAAAATGCATATTTCACTTTTACAGAATTTTCCAACATAGATTGTCTTCTTTCATTTATATTTTCGGCAAAGCACAAAAATGAGACACCTTTTGTTCAGTACGTTCGTTTTAAAGTATTGTATGTATTATTTAATTCTCTATAGAGTAAATCCAATTCTGGGACCTATTTCACCTAGTCCAGAGAATCTGCTGACCTCCAATATTTATCCATTTTCATTTGTATAAATGTTTGCAGAGATCCGCCGAATGAAAAATGATTACAATCCTTAATTTTCACTTCTAAAATCACATGTTGAGCCAAATTCCGGGGATAACCTCAACAAACAACAATCATTTACAATTTTGTAAACTTTCAAAGAATGGTTAAGGGATAAATTGTTTGAAATACATAGTTTGAGTTTAAGCGTAACGGTACAGAACAATTTATATACTGGGGATTATTTCCTTGATCAAAATTTTTCCAAGATCTTAAAAAACAAAGTCTTAAGCTTCATAGTAATATGTCAAAAAGTTCGATTTGTGAGTTATTTGAGGGTCATCATCTCAGTGATTTTGTAAACAATGGAAAACTAATTTCGTGTTCTCAATCAACATTAGGTATTGTTTAACAATAGATCAAATCAATGGGTGGAAAAGCTGGTGCAAGTGCAACGAGGCAACATTACAGCAACATTACAGCGAGTTATCGGATCGATATGATGATTCAAACAAGTCCAAATGATCACATTAAGGAGGGACAATCCTGATTACGAATTGCTTGCCCATTCCTCATATTCTTCAGATTTGGCACCCTGCGATTATTATCTGTTTCCAAGCTTGAAGAGGTGGCTAGCTGCCGAAAAATTTTACTCAAATGAAGATGTTATTTCGAAACAAAAATGTCTATTTAGAGGAATTGAGCACCCAAGCTCAGTATGATTTACAGTTTCGAAATTATTTCAACCCTTTTTGTAACAGTCGAATATCAAAAGAACTATTTAAAACGTGTTAACTTAACATTCGCCATTTTCGCCGAGCATTAGATCTAGTCGAATTATATTACATATATCAGGTGCCAAAATATAAACATTTAGTTATATTTTACAAGCTTTCAAATGCGTTTACAAGACTAAAAACTTACAAGAGTTCGAAACGTCATTTTGATCAAGCAATGGGTATATTTGTAAATTCAATTGGAGCAAGCAGGCCTGGATATTGTACACCGAGCAAAGGTTGCGCAGTGCCAAATGATCCGGTGTGCATAGAGTAATAAATTGTTTTTTACTTTTACATTCTTCGTACACTGACCGAACCGTGTGTCCAAGAACAGTTCACAAATAAAGCCGCTGTGCCTAATTTTTCAGGTTGAATAAAAAACAGAGTGTTTTTGACAGCGCACTGCTCCTCGGGTCGAATTAAAAAATGAACCTAATAACGACGAAATGAGGAAAATATAAAACTCAAAAATTTCCTTGATAATCTCTTGTTAATCTCTGTAATAAAAGTTACTCATTCTGGGCGACTTTATATCCCCTCCGTGAGTGGGGTTACATTAGCCAAATACTTTAAGCTCCTTATGCGGAAACGCCTTGAAAGTGATTGATATTAGTATTAATTATGTGTATGAGAGGGCTGCATCTGTCTGGATAAGATTAATTAATTCTTGCTATATACAGAGTTATAATTGTGCCCTTTCATAAAATTTCTGCATTTCATTACAGGCTTTTTGAGATATCGATTTCGGAATCTTTGTGGATTCTACAATCAGACAGACATAAATTTAATCATTTCCAACAAAACTTTCAGATAAAACAATATTGAGTCATTTTTGGAGGGTGCATCTAATTCTACTCTGATCTGCGGTCTTGGCACGCAAGTTTCAGTTGAAAATATAAATTAGAATCCTATTGAACACAAAATTATGATTTATTGGAAAACCTAGTTCTACAGCACACAAAATAGATAATTAGGAAATGCACTTAGTAATCTTTATCTTAAATTACTATTAAGAAAACCAAACCGTAAACTACGTTTTATAGGCCTAATAACGATACACCATTTCTTCGATTGTATCTTTCAATTAGAATTTAATTGTGATTTCAAAACTTGTTCAAATTAACTCGAATTTATTATGAATGCTTATCAATTGAATTTTGCGATTTTATTACACAATTAATTTATTTAATATTTAAACACACATTACGTCCCAACTATAACATATTGCACTTGTACTCGTATATCTTTAAGGCGGTAACGCAGTTTTTTAAAAAACAAAGTAAACTCCGCGATATGATTATTGAAACAAATGATGATAAGCGCTTACTACGATTCGAATATATTAAATATAAAAACTGTCAGCTCGGGATGCGCTCAACCTTGGGAATAGGGAAAGCAATTTATTGGGTTGTGCTTAGTCAAGTGCAGTGATGCCATCTCTGTAATCAAAACGACACATAATTGTGTTGAATAATTTAACTTTTTACATTTTTCCAACAACATACATACATATATACTTCTCAGAATATTTATGATTACGATGACACACAGTTCGAAACAGAAATTACAATAATAAAATATATCTAAATTTACATTACAAAGGTTATCAATGCTCGTATATAATATCGACGATATAGTTTTATCAATATCAATTAAACTTGTCCCGGGTAAAATATCATTTGACGTATTTTTTGGGGAATACAGCAAAACTTCATATTTGACATTGACACATTTCACCAATCATTACAATAGAAAAAATATAATGCAACCCAAACGTCAAGGTGTTTACCAAGCAATAATAAAATTTCTTGTTATATATTTTTGGGTAAAACGTTGTAGGTGAATTTCCAAGAACTTTTAAAATGTACGTACGTATAAATTATAAAATCGAGTTCATAATTCGTTAATTATAAATTAAAAAGTCGATTTACCGTGCTAAGTTTAATGAATCATAATATACCAGATGAGCAAAATATCAATAACTTTCTATTTCATTTCAACCAATTTCAACAGCGCAGATTAGATTTATCTATCTAATTAATTTGCCTAATTTAATTGCATGTAAGCGTATGTTAAGAGATAAAATATATCGGCAAGGTTTTCCAATTACGAAAATTGATTTTCGTTGGTACGCGGTTCAAAAATTGCATGAAACCGCTTTAACTGATAATAACTTATATTGTTTATATTTATTCAAAAAACGATAAGTGAGCTCGATAATCTAATTTTTGACCCAAATTCAATTTGCGTCTTTGTTCGTAAATCGTATTATATATAAACTATTTGTGACCTAATGAGATTACACTTTCTTAGACAATTTGAATACATGTTAGCACCTACCTGAACTTTAAGCATGTTGATCGAGTCTTTTATGAATTTCCAGAAATAAATTCGGGTAAAAATTGGTTATCAAAATTCACTAAAACAGTAAGTATTTTCAGGAAACAATGTTTTTGTAAAGCACATTCCTTGAAACTTTCACACTTAACGTATAGTTGATATATTTTACTAACGAACACACAAAATCAATTATTAATTAAATATTACATATTTAACGAATTTGTTATCAAAACACTTTATATTTTATCAAATAAATCCAAAAAACTGCGAATAATAATAAATCACAGACACAAAATCATATTATTACGTCTACAGTCAAGCGATCAATACAGAACTATTAAATAATTTAAAAATATTTTTATCGTTATTTATAGAAACGAGCGCGTGCACTATTTAGTTGCGTTGCGTATGATTTGGCAAGCTAAACTGACGAAAATCCCACAAAAATAAATAAATACGTGTATCTCGTTTTGATGACTGACTGCGATCGATAGGTTTTGTACACTAAACAACTTGAGTGTTATAAAACCAAATAAATAACAAGAAATGTTATCAATTGATGACTAAGAAAATTTTATCAGAAACTGATTTGTGTTACATGTATTAATGACGTTTGTGGTTTTTTATTTACATATATAATGTACACGATCGCTATGTAATCAACATTTAGGCGAATTAATTTTATCGTGATTTTTCAGATGTTTACAACATTTTTACTTTGCATTTGATGGATATCGATACATGTACACCACCGAGAATACAATAGAATTTTGAGGAAATTGATTTTTATCAAATTCTAAAATTATTGTCAGTAATATTCAACGAGCTGTTTATCATGTTCACCTTCAATATTTTTAATTATTTTTTATTTTATTTATCAGTTTATTAATCATTGTAACGCAAAACTATTGATAGGCACCAGCTTTTTACAGATAGTAACGATGCCACAATATACATACGAGTATTTACAATAAATAATTAATAAATTTTATCAGACATTTTAAATCACTTCACCTCAAAAACGATTAGATTTAATATTTTGAAAATATTTGTCAAGACCGCACCGGTTGGTAGCTTTATTTGAATTGAATAAGTATATCTAGACATAAAATATTGTTTTTGTATGTTGGTACGCTCTAATTGGATTAGAATATAATACTCTTGAACGACTGGAAAATATTTAGTAAAATGAAATTTGTCATAGTTTTACGTATTTTCCTACAATTTTTACCTCATGTGTTACTTAAAATGTACTCGTGAAATGGCTGCTATTTGGATAGACATGTTCGATACGACATGTGATGCGAGTTCGACTTTTTGCACGTTTTCAAACCTTATTAAAATCGCTCACACTATAAGCACCAATAACATATTCTTGCAAAATTTTCTTTCGATAGGTCCGCGAGAGAATTAAAATGACATGTATTGATAGAAAGACGCATTAAGTGATTATTTAGTGATTGGTATATGTATTGCTAGAACATTGGAAGTAGTTGTGTTGCTTTCAGAAAAACACTACGAAAACGTTTAATTTTTCCGAACGCTACTGCTTTTGAATATATCATTTTTACATAAAACTTAATATCTTTCAGATAATTAGCTGTCCTGAGACCAAACAGCCAATTATCTGAAAGAGATTGAGTTTTATGTAAAAATGATATATTCAAAAGCAGTAGCGCCCAGAAAAATATATTATATGGCAATGCGCTTTTGACCTACGGTCATATTGCCTTTATTTCGATATCGAATAAACTGGAATATGGTTTTCAATTAACCGTTCGTCGTCTATCGAATTTTTATGTTTCTAAGTGTCCAACTAAACTTCCGTTCGAGCCACTTTGGACCGAAACCATTCATCTAACCAATCTTGCACTTCTTCGAAAGTGTAGCCCTACCAAGCCATGCACCTTCGACCGGAACAAGTGATAACCATCGCAGCGTTTTGATGGTGCCCTGGACGATGGGAGTGCAATGGCATGGAGCGTGTTGCAATAACACTCGTTCATGTTTTTCGAGCAATGCATGGTTGAGATTGATTCGTAGCTTTGCCCATTGACAGCTTCGCCCTGTTTAAGCAACTCAAAGTACACGATTCCTTTCTGAGCTCACCAAACGCAGATCATTGTCTTCTTTCCGAAGCGATTCGGTCGTCCCGTCGACGTTGATGCTTTGCCAAGTGAAACCCATGACTTTTTGCGTTTGGGATTCTTAAAAACATCCACTTCTCATCTCCCGCAACAATTCGATGCAGGAGGCTCTTTCTTTCATGCTGTGAAAACAAATCAAAATTTCTGTCTTCAAGTTTCCATTTAAACGTTCCAGAAGTGGCCATTTCGACATTGAGGACAAAAAGCGCTCCGGAAGACCAAAACCATTTAAGACACCGAGCAGCAAGCGTTATTGGATGAAGATGATACACAAACTCAAGATCAACTTGCGGAGGCATTAAACACGACTCGCCAAGGTATATTCAAACGTTAACGTGCTATGGAAAAAATTCAAAAGGAGGGAAAATGAGTGTTGAATGAGTTGACTGAGAGACACTAAGTCTCTTCAAGGTTTACAAGTCAATATTGAACGTGCTATTCATGACATACGACTTGATTTAGTGGAAAAAGTGCTCGAAAATTGAGTTCGTCGAATTCGTACCTGCAGAAGAAGTCGTGAGAGCCATTTGAATGACGTTTTATTCAGAACTAAATTGTATCGATTGTGCTTCACATTAAATAAAAAACATTTCAATTTCCTTAACAATTAGTGTGTTTTTTTTAAAGAAATCATATCACTCTTATTGGAAAACCCTATATTTTACCATGCAATAACAACAAATGCGGAATATTTATTTGTGAACGTCATGCTTGGCTATAATTTGAAGCAGATAAACACGTTTGCTAATAACCGTGATAGATTTTTAGACGTTCAGCTACAAAATTGACACTTTTAAAATAATGGGCCAGTTCGGAACACTTACAACCAATTATAAATACAATTTCAAGAAAAAACAAACCATCTGGGACTACAAAGTTACCTATATAATAAATCAGCGGGAAAATTGTAAATTAAGCTTCAAATAAAATTTGTTATTTTTTTTTTTAAATGGCCGGTAATGTCGAGTTTAGATACACAAAAATTATTTCACCAATATTCAGCATCTCTACAGTCAGATTGACTATTTGGAATCAAACTTACTTAAACTTTTCCATTAATTGGGAGATTCTTTGGGAGACATTTGGTACAAAACTGTGTACAGGAAGTAGCAGCTTCAATCGGAGTTGTTCAGTTTTTGCAATGATGTTGAAAAGTTTTGCACTTACAAACGACGGCAAAGAATTAAAAGATTCAAATAAGATTAAACATTAAGTTTTCAACGCGGTTTGTCATTTTTGGTTTTCCGAAATATAAGCACGATTAATGAAGAAAAATGGAAGCTAAAAAATCACCACACTTGATTTCTAAAAGTGTGGAGATATTTTAGCTTCCATTTTTCTTCTCAAAAAAGAATTGAGATGAGTTTCCGTGTGTAAGGTTGAATTCAACCTAAAACAGTTTCGATTGTGTCTATCAGATGATCTATACCAAAGCAAGCTTAATGCGGGTGCAACCCACCCTATATTCCATCGGAGTTATTAACAATTTATTAAATTTAGAACAAAACTCATATTTATAGACTAACCGTACAAAAGTTACGTTTAGCTGCACGTGATCGGATACAATATCAAGCGTATATCAATTCTATGTTTATCATCACCTCAGCTCCAAAAGCCTTACTTCATAGATGGAATATGAATTTCGGTGGAATGTATCCGAATGCTGTAAGAACTAATTGCAAAATTGTCTCGAAACTGCGAGACATTATGCGATTTGGGAACAGGCTGGAGGATGAGACTTATTCTCTTTGGCAAACTAGAATTCTCGAAAAATTCTCGAACATATGTTTCAATTATTCAAATACCTTTTCCATCCTTTCGATACTTCACAGCCACAATCTTGATCAACAGAACAAATATTATTATTTTGTAAAATATTAACTTTTTTGTTAAAGTGGTCGCCTCTAAACAATGCCAGTTTATCTCAGTCGTTTGAGCGGCTTCTTTATGGAAGTTAGTCAGTAGTTTACATTTCTGGGAGTCAACAACCTCAAAACGTATGTTGACGTGAGTCAAATTTTGTGAAATTCTTCTAAAATAGGTTTTAATGAGAGTATGGCATTTCCTCGAATTAAAATCGTGGCCAACAAAGATTAGTACATGATGATGACTTTCAGTAGTAGATTCTTAAGTGCTTGCTTTTGAGATTTTGTGTTACACCAACAACACCAACCTTCCTTTGATATGCTGAAAAGTTATTTTCTATAATTCCGTCTCTAGTGTTTGTGATCCAAACTAAATCAACAAATTTTGCAGTTGAATTTGTACATTATGTATTTCTGTTTCTACCTGTGTTTTTACGTATTTGTATCTACATACTCATAGTTCAATATTTTATGAAAATTTATTTATTTTGAAGCCGTATACATCAATACTTATCGGATTTTTTCGTATGTTTGGTCCCACCACCTACAAAAAAACATAACGTCAGCACCAGCTCACGTTTCCAACAAACAATCAATCAAAGTTTACTATTACCTTCTATTCTTTTTCCCAACTTACTATTTATAATTTCCATATCGTTCATAAATAGATTCTCATTCCAATCAATATTAATTATACCATACAACGTCTATAACTGAAAAATAAATAATAACTAAAATTAAACTAATATTATTAGCCATTGTAGAGTCATCGCTGTAGAATATAATAAGCACGTGTCTACGATAACGATCTAGATATTAAAAATGCCACAGTTTTTTAAATCAAGTGGAAAATCTAATAACAAAAATATAAAGTTCTTAGTGCAAGGAAACGTTTTATGGTTCCATCATTATGTTGTAGCTCCTTTTTATAATTCTTGAATAAAATATTGCTCATCCTCAAAGATATATAATGTCATTTTTCTAGTGTTTTATTTTAAAGATATTCCCTAGTAAGCATGTGTGCTTCCATAATGTGAATTTATGAAAATAAAAAATAAAAGAGGCGCACAAATCATCATCCTCTTGGTATTTACTTTCATGTTTGCAATTGTGCCTAACGAAATTGTTCAGTAAATCTACATGAAATAACGGTAAACTTTATTCAAAAGCCTTTTTATTTTTCAACATATACTCCACACACGCTAATACACCACTTATCACACCTGTCAATTAATTTGTGCAAACCATTGAATTCTCCTATCCTTTAAAATATTGCTCTACAACAGACATTACTCACTGTCATTTGTATAAGGTAGATACGGTGTTTTATTAAATCCGCAATCTCGTACTGCTTATTGTGCAATATTCGCCTTTTCGGCGCCCTATATGGCGATGTAAAAACAATATTTTTTGCTTGATTTAAGGTTGTTGTTTTTCCCTGATAACGTTTATCTATTTATGCAAAATCCATGCATTATATAATCTCCCATTATTGTAATCTGATGAACTATGTAGGTAATTATTCATCATAATTCCAACAATTTTTACGGTTCAACCGGTCTCCCTTCTTATGTGGTGGACAGATAAGGGCTATTTTCTACTTGTATGGAATTTTCTCTGCGTACCAAACCTTTGAGCATTTCGCACTACACCGTAAGATGGAGCGGACGATGGTGTCAGTTCTACAATGATATTAGACTGAGGCACTGATGTCGGTTTCTCACTTGAGAATAACGTCTGTTGATTTAAGAGTGACGATTAATAAACTGGCGACAATGTTAGGACTGTCTTTGTCGCCATTTGTAACTCTCCAGATTCGTTGCGAATAGTGCTACTACGTGGATAAAGTCGATAGCGATTTATTTTATTTGACGTTTAACTGTTAGTTTCGTTTTTAAGCACTCGTCATTCAGGTTCTTCCATATTCCAGCGTGAAATTTGTTAAAATCGCTTATACGTGGTGAGTAAACGTACCACAGATTTTCCCTTGTTTGGTCTTAATATCTTTAATGACAGAAAAATGCCTTTTGTACACAAGGATGTTGTCGATTTGACTTTCAGTAACCACAACAGAAACAATAAGAAACAATACCTCTATGGATTTGAATGAATGAAGTATGTGCTGGTTATCACTAGATTATACAGTAGAGCAAGCTCGGTGGTGCGCGAGTCTGTGCCGATGATAACACAATGAATACTGTTTGCATTGCCGATTTGTGCTTCAAAGTTACTCAAAACAATCTTTACTTCGTATTGGGGAATTTGGTTTAAATCATCTTCGAAGTGTTCATAGAAGATGTCTTTGACATGTTCAGATTTCACCTCCGTCAAAGAAAGTGAAGAAGATTTTGAAATGAAGTAAAATCTGAATAAGCATACCCAGGTGTGTATGGCTCTATAATCGGTTAAGAATCGGCGAAACGCCTGTCAAAGTAAAATACCTTACGAAGTAAAATAAAGTGTAGTAATTATGAAAATTTTCGACCCTGAAATATTATTTAAAATTAAATGATTATATTATTAATAGTAAATTAAATACAATTTTAGGTATTAGCATCTTATACATTAACATCAATCGATTGGAGAACAAGGTGGAACGTCTCGAGGAATTTCTGTTTACACTAAATGAAAAAATTGTTATTATAGTGTTACAGAAACTTCTCTTCATAATTTTGATATAAACTTTATAAACTTAGAAAATTTTAAATCGTTTCAAGTAACACAAAAATTACACCGAGACACTGTCCAGCATCATCACCATCTATTATCATATTTTTTAAATTATTATACCAATAATCATCACCAGATTATTCAGCCACTTAGATTAGGGCTTTCCAAAATAGCTACAAAGACATCAAGAGATAGATTTGGTAATATACAAACACGAGTGTCACGATACTATCAAACACATATGAAATGTCGTTGCGCAATTGAGTGATAAAAAATTCGAACAAACTTATATTTTTAGGCTGCTGGAACATTACCAATGTTACAATAACATAGAGATGGTGGTTACAGTCTTCGTTAATTTCTCGCTCGATTTCGAAATTAAATGCAGTAGATCGTACTTGGAAAATGACTTTCAAATTATACATTTTGGCTTAGGTTTAATATAAAAGCCGTTTATAGACCGCCACATACCGAATTATCTTCCTTTTTAAATTATTTTGGTTCTCTTTTGGGCCAATTTAAACATAGTGCGAGTATCGTGATTGGCGATTTTAACCTAAATATTCTAAACGAAAATGATAGTGATATTATCGATTATAAAATAATTTTAAAAATCTATTCTTTTAAAATTAAAAACAAAATTCTTAAAAAATATTCTACCCGATATTCTAACAGTAACAGTACCATCATAGATCATGTCCTCTCGTCAACACCACATCAATTTCATATCCTCAGTTCATCCACAGATCTTAGCGTCCATGCATTTTTATTGATCCATTGTTCAGCTACCAACAACCGGAGGCAGGTCACCAAATAGCTAACACTTCTTAACCAACAAAATATCCATGCCTACGTCGACACTGTAGATGCTAGTAATACAACTTTTCTAAATTTCTAATGATTGTTAAAAATAGAACGAAGGTAGAACGTGAGCAAAATTTGTCAAGCCCTGGTTTACAGATAATCTTAAACAGATCATTAAATCTCGAATAAAATTCCAAAAACTAAAAAAAAATATTCCGATAACGTACACTTTAGAGCCAAGTTCAAGTATTTTAAAAAGCAATATTACGATATGGTAATAAAATTAAAAAGGGATTATTATACTCAAGTATTAGAGGATAGTATACGATCTCCTAAAAAAATGTGGTCTTTAATAAGCGAGTCCTGCACAATTGCAATACAAAATTTGAAGATCCTATCAGCTTAATTGTGGATGATACATTGATCACAAATCAAAAGGAACTTATAAATAAATTTAATAAATACTTCAATGATATTGGTCTGTTTCCCTATAATACGGGCCCTAATATTTTAGTGGATTCTAGCGTAAATAGTATGCTGGATAAATTTGGACTTATAACATATGAAGAAGTTAATTTAATCATATCTTGCTTAGATTCTTCCAGCTCAATGAGTTTGGATTTTATATCAGCAAGAAATTTAATGCTAAAATAACACCTATTTTATGTACTGGTATAAACGAAACATTCCTAACCATTCCTAACCAACCTTACAATTATACTTAGATAATCAATTGATTAATTCTAATCAGTTTGGATTTCAAAGAAATAGCAGTACGCTTTCTGCATCCTTAAACTTATTATTATTTATTACAATAATCTTGAAGCCAAACAATTTACGTCCTGTATTTACATTGACATAGCCAAAGCTTTTGATTGTATAGATCATGCCATTTTATTAAAAAAATTAAGTAAACTTGGTGTTTGCGGTGGAGCGTTTTCACTTCTTGAAGATTACTTACTCAATCGAAAACATTATGTTCAATTGGGAAATTACAAGTCCGAAGAACTTTTTCTAAAATGTGGAGTACCTCAAGGCTCCATCTTAGGCAAACTTCAGCTATTTGCGGATGATGCGGTAATTACGTATGGTTTCTTGAGTAGAGAAGATCTCCAAACAGATGGAAACCGACTTAAACATCTTAAATAGTATTTTTCTTGCAAATAAATTTCGTCTTAATAAATCCAAGACTAAATTCATAATTTTCTCTCTAAAGAAAAAACTGTTTGAAGATTTCATTGAAATTTTTCTGGGTTTGGAAAAAATCCGTAGAGTAGATATTGTTACCTAGGACTGAATCTTTGCTATAATTTAAACTGGACGACTCACATAAACTCTATAAAGCATAAAGTTGTGCCGTACATAGCTGTCTTCCGACGTATTATTATGAAATATGTTCCAAACCAAGTTGCATTCAACTGCTACTTTTCATTTGTTCATTCCCGTTTACTATATTTGATTCAAATTTATGGATCTGCAGGTAGTACTAAAGTTAAAGAGTTACAAACCTATCAGAACCAAGCTTTAAAAGCACTCAAGAATATTGACATGAGAACACCAACGGTTTTCATCCCTTAATATCACAAATATAGAATATGACTTCATTCTGTTGGTTTATAAACTCAAATATAAAATGATTAGAAGTAATAGTGTTTTAATTACTACTTATGATATAACCCAGGCATGTCAAACTCATTTCAGTGTTCGGGCCAAATTCTTTGAAAATTGTATTCCAAATCCTTTTGCGGGCCACATCTACTTAGTTTTATCAAAATTTCAAATTTTGAGTGTAAATAAAGAGAACAAAACGAATATAAAATATTTTTTGCTCGATATAATGCACCGATTCTCATTTTTCAAATCATCAGAATCTGGTATTAAATTTTGGTTTGATGTAATCTTTAATATCGAAGCTATAGCTAAATATTCTTCAGTTAAAGTGGTTCGCTGCGCAGTTTTATTCATCTTCATTTGTGAAAAAAGGTGTTCACAAATATATGTGCTACCAAACAAGGATAATATGCGTATTATAAAATATCGAATTCCAGGAAAACGATCTGCACGTAAAATTCTGAAATATCAATTTCCTATATATTTCTGTTTCAACACGGTGTTGCGTCGTAGTTCTATAAACTCCATTTACAAATTTTCATCAATATTTTCAATGTCATCCAACATCAGAAACCAAAAAATATTTAAATGAGGCTCGGTATATAAAATCCGAAAACTTCTTTTCGAAAAGTTCTTCCAACATTTTTAGTTGTTCCCCATATTTTTCAAATTTTAATTCTCGACATTTAAGCAAAATAGTCTTACAACTAGAAAAATTTGATAAAGTTTCTTTTTTTATTTGTATTTTCCACAGGGATATCTTGTGTTTGAATGAATTTATTTGGTCATACAATGAAGTTATGAGCATGTTTCTACCCTGCAGGTTAATATTGAGTTGGCTGAGATGCCCAGTAATGTCAATTGAAAAAGTCAAATCTTGTATCCTTGTAAATTAACATCTTTCAGTTCAGAGCACCCATAATCTTTAATTTCTAAAAAAAGTACGATTTCGTCCAACAGTTGTAAAAATCTTCTTAAAACGTTATTACTCGAAAGGGAAAGCCAACGAACTTCAGTATAATATGGCAAATCTTCGTAATCAGACTCCATATCTTCCAGTAATGACGTAAATTCCCGATGGTTTAATCCGCGCGTACTCGAATAAACTTTAATAAGTTTACCAAATACATTATCAATTTTAATTACTTTTGCACATAAGACTTGCTGGTGGATAATGCAATGGAAGTGTTGAACAGATTTATTATGTTGGGTTTTAAGATAAGCTTTTAGTTTACCAATGACACGATGTGTAGCTCCCGTCATAGAACGGTCCCATCAGCTGCGAAAGATATCTTCTCCAGTTGTTGTACCATGCATTGGAATTACTTCTAATAGCTCTTCAGTCTCAAATAAATCTATAAGCATAGGTAGTGAATTATGCGAATCTTTTTTTATGTATTACTCTCCTCTTTCAATTGTTTATGTGTATAGAAAATTATTTGGTTGTTTTGAACTTAACATGCATCCCCAATAGAATTCCTTATGACTTTTTCCTTACAGAAAAGTATGAAAAAAAACTTGATAAAATTTTTTTTTTCTCTACGTTTCTGTAAGGAAAAAGTAATAAGGAATTCTATTGGGGATATTTATTTTTTACTTTGATATTTTTTTTATATTTTTGTTAAATACGATTCTAGTAAATTAAAAGATTAAATTATCCAGAAGGGTTGTCATTGTAGGTTTTCAGAAATTTAATCGCGAATAAAGATTTTTGGTTAAACAAAATAGTTTGTATGTGTTGTGGCCAACCCCCGAAAGACCGGTGTTAACCACAACATATACACTTTTAGTATCGATGTGCGATCGCATTAAAGCACTCGTAAGTATTTCAAGTTAATGGCAAACTATTACATAACTGTTAATCTAATTTTAATAAAGACACTCACAATAATTCAAAGAATTATTAGGTTTAGCTTACAGGTATACATAAATATTTGTGTACAACAGTTTGATCGAATCTTACATACAGTCTATATACATATATTTATAAAGAAACAAACAATAAAAATCATTTAGTAGGTACCGTCAACATAAATCGGTTTGTCAATCAAGATTGTAAGTATAGAACATTTAATTTTTGTACGAAACTGAAAATAGAATATTTTGAGAGTTCCCAAAATACCAAAATTCTATATGGCAACAAATTTTTTTTTCTATTATAGTTTCATTATTTTGCCATCATTCATCCATGAACATAATCATTACCATTATATGCGATTATCATCAATTTTATCATAGAAAAAAAAACAAAAGTTGAGTTTAAGTCTTTTATAGTTTTATGTTCATAGTTTATCAGCATAATCATGTTATAATTTAATTCAGTTCTAGATATTGCTGATTTTATGACATTCTCATACTTACATATGTCTACGTATTATACTCGTACGTACGTACTGATGTATACTGATCGAATTGATTTCCATTGATGAAAATTCTCTAATTTTGGATAGAACCAACAACAAATGTCAAATAAAATTATGTTTAATAAAGAAAATTATTATTTTTGTCGGAAAAACTGTGGAAACCATAACCATACTCAAGTTACTTTATTGGCTTTGGTTATTATTCAAATTGCCGGTTTCTTGAGTGGTACGATGGCATGAGGTGGTTAAGTTGGGCGAATAAAATACAAAATATGTATTATGAGATTGGAGACCTAGAGGCATTGAAAATTGATATTAAAATCGATACATTTGTTCCTTTAATAATTACTTGTTTGTACATTTGTACAAGAATATCTTAATGTTGTTGTTTGGCACGGAGTTCCTTATTGAATAACCTTTATGTTATAAATTATGTACGTCCTTCATATACATTTTAAGAGTCATTAAGTTTCCTTTATGACAAAATAACAACAATAGTCTTACCATTAATTAGGTTCTGACTAGATAATCACACATTTATTTCCAATATGCTGGCCTATACAAAATCAGATAATATATATGCAGTAATGGAGCTCTCCTCGAACTGTGTAAACACTAATTTTCTACGCTACAGAATGAGAAATGGTTTGTGAATTGTTAAATGGGTAACCACAACGGTTCCGACGTTGAAGCCATGGGGCAATGCAAGCTTAAAAATTATTGTGGAGTAGTAATATTCATCAAGACCTAAAAAGTGTTCGCCAAAACCTACAGACCAAGGCCTATCCATAAAACAATTTTTTCTCTCGTATTTTCTGGGTCTTTATTGGCCAGCGTATTAAAATACGTGAGGATGCTATACATGACTAGATAGTACATATGAAAAATCCATAATTATAAAAGATTATAATTGAAGGCAACTTCGTTTGATTTCTTGACGTTAACTAGATAAGACATATCTGTTAATTTATTTTGTATCACACCACTGCACCATACTTCATTGCTTTCCGGATTGATTTGAGCAAATACTGGTTGTTCATGATAGTATATGATTTTCTATACGGACGCTGTACCAATGACCAACGTTTTATATTCTTCTCGACGTTTTCGATAATTGTAGGTTTTAACGACTTGTTCAATTTGTTTGTATGCTGTATTAGATAGCGGAAATTTGACAGCGAAAAATAGGAGATTATGCTACTCGCCGCAAGTGACAGCACTATCACTAAAGAGAATTTATTTTGTTATGTATCACTTTTTTCACTATACAAAAACATTCCAGCCGAATAAAATATTAAAAGTGATCTTTAAAAAGGCAAATTGATTAATCTCCGAAGTAAGGAACTCGCTAGATGAAATCTTGAAACTTAACAATATTCCGTCTTTCCGCCATTTCTTAACGAATTACGATGAAATTTGGATACTAGTTTTGGCCAAAATTGTAGGATCTGTTCGTGCTTGACTAAACTTGGCCATTTCATAACCAGTTCTTATGATAAATGGTATCTGTACATTTTACACGACATAAATAAATTTTAAACTGAAGGGAGGGAACTCGGCTATTTCTTAATTAAATTTAGTAAAATTCGGAAAAAATTTATGGATAACAATTTTCACTGTAATTTTTTGATTTTCTGCGGCCATATAAGTTATTTTCAGTTTATGGCCAATATCACAAAAACTTCCACTAGTAACCAACACTTTCGGTTGTTTTTCTAATAGCTTAGGTGGTTTTCTAAGAGCTGATCCATGAGGTTATACTGATATGGCCGCAGAAAATCAAAAAATTCTAGTGAAAATTGTTATCCATAAATTTTTTCCGAATTTTACTAAATTTAATTAAGAAATAGCCGAGTTCTCACCCTCCAGTTTAAATTTTATTTATGTCGTGTAAAATGTACAGATCCCATTTATCATAAGAACTGGTTATGAAATGGCCAAGTTTAGTCAAGCACGAACAGATCCTACAATTTTGTCCAAAAGTTACTTTAAAATCTCATCGTCCCAAATTTCATCGTAATTCGTTAAGAAATGGCGGAAAGACGGAATATTGTTAAAATTTCAAGATTTCATTTACCGAGTTCCTTACTCCTAATCCCCCAATCAATTTGCCATTTTAAGGATCACTTTTAATATTTTATTACGCTGAGATGTTTTTTTATAGTGAAAAAAGGGATACATAAAGAATAAAAAAATTTTACTGGTGAATATGACAAAATTAATTCTTTTTAGTGATGGTGCTGCCAATTGCGGCGAGTAGCGTAATCTCTTATTTTAATCTCTTATTTAGAAAAGACATTGAGATGAACTGGTCCTCCAGGTGGTAGATTCCGACAAAATGACAATTTGTCGTGACATTTTCTTATTGGTACAGATTGAAGTCATTGAAAATTTATTATTCGGATAAAATGATAAATGACATTTACAGCAGTTTACAGTAGCTGCATTTTTAAGTTATATCAGATATATTATGAGGTTTTTAAAATTATAAAGACTCACATATATTTTGTATTAAAACTTATAAGTCACGATAATAAAAAACAATCACAATATTATTAAAATTGTCAGGCTATTTTTTGTGACATTTCAGAAAAGTGACCGCATGCTAATTGCGATTTAGTACTCATAAGTATTTGTCACGAAATTGTAGCAGAATTTTTAGAGCAATGTCATAAAAAATTGTCAGTTGTCATTTGTCACTTGATCAGAATCTAGGGCCAGTACAGTAGAACAGCCCATGATCTTACATGAGTATAAGCTTTGGTTGACAAATCAGTTTTGAACTTCATTGAGCTGATTTATTAATTTGCGAAGACTTGATATGACCAAATATGGTTTTGTTATGGCCAAAGTGAACTTCAACTCTTTGTACTGTACCTCATAATGGAACTTCAGCACCACCGTATGGTCGTAACGCTTGGCTGTTTGGTTGTCATATTGACCTTTGTAATTGTTTATATCCAGAAGTTCCAATCATTGAAAAAATGACTCCAGTGTTTGCCAAACATGGAATTGCTTCCCGTTCACTAATAATGAAAAAGACGCTCCTTCGTTTCTAAAGTTCTAGTATTCATATTTAGTTTTTGCAAGTCTTCTGAGCCTCGAGATCTTACACGAAAATGAAAAACTAATTTAATATGTTCAAGCTTACCACACTACGGGCTTTCAGCTTGCTTAAATCAACAGTCCTCTCTGCGATCTTTATTTAAATATTCTTAACACGATTTGCGACTGTGAAATAAATCCGCTGTCTAAATTGTTTGTATCGTGACACATGGTTAGCTGGTGAACCTCACAGGCATACTCGTAGATTGATTATCTTTCGCTTGTATCACATCCACAGTCTTATATATTCTAGGCAATTGTATTCACGTGCGATGCTTCGTAGTTCCGCTACCCCTTCTGAGTAACCTGTTCTCCTTCACCACTATGTCCAACTGTTACAGCGGGTAGCTATAACATGAAGCATAGCACATATTTCATTAAAATCCTCTGTTGGCTTAAGCGTCAACTCAATATAAGTTTGGTTTCCTATATCCAGTTCTGAACAGATTTTGTAAGTGTGTATATCTCATCGATCGCAGCCCGTATTTATATACTGTGCTAAATATATCTTAAGCTACGCGAATATTCACAATGGTTCTATTCTAGACTATATTGCCAAATTAGTTTTATTTTGTCATACAACCAAACTGCTAAAAAACTACTTGCAAATAATGCTTAAATCTAGATGCCACTGTTTCATAAATGTCATAAATTCTTAACCCTCAACTGGCCAACTTATTCTGAATCACTGTCCTGGCCAAGAGACCAACGCAATTCGAATTAACACCCACCAGACCGATAGACGAGATTGTAAAATTACCCTCCACCGCTTCCGCATTCCAGTCCAGACCGTACAGCATGAAACCAATCTAACTTCTCCTTTGTACTCGCTTTGACGCCATTAAATCTTAAATTACTCTATGGTTCATTCCGTTTCAGCTTTATCCTCGATAATAATCCACTCCGATACCTCGGCAAGATCTTTTCTTCCTTGTACGCTGCTCTAGACCCTTAGCTGCTTGGAGGACAGCAATTAAAACTGCCAACACCCCAATTGCCAACATCCTCTTTGACCAACATTTTGTCGATTAGTGTCTTGTCTGTTCTATTTAATATCGCTTTCGCTTCTCCAAATTCCTGGCCATTCGTGCGCCTTACTTAGGTCATCTGTCATGAAGATACCATTCCATACGGTTCATACATGCCACTGCTTTCTGACAGTTCCCACATAATGCTTGAGGAGTATGTTCCTCTCCAATATTCAAAAACAATGATACGCTTCCATGGCGAATGCACAAGATCCCTTTCTGGTTTTTACAACTTCGCTACGCATAAATCTCCTTTCCGTACAAGGGCCGATATCTAACTCCATCCGGTCCTATTATGACTACTTGAACAAACTCAATTAGATTTAGCCACCATTAGTTCACAGTTCTCCGTCACCTCGTCAACTCTGGCATTAGCATTCACACTCAAATTTACTGTGCAACTTTCTTCTTGAAATGTGGTAAAACCCCAATTGAGCAAAGAAGTTCATACGTTTAATGTATGACGCTCTTGAATAATATCCAAACGTCAATTTTATAGTGTTGGTATATGCATTTCAGGCAGTTGGCGGTTTGGGTACGCCAACATTTTACTGGTGAGCACTATTTGGTCTTTATCATCTAGTTCTTCCTCTATTACCTCTTCTTACTATAATTATCCACGTCTAACCCTTTTCCATAGCCTTTTGTAAACGCAATTTTAATTCATTTTTGTCACCACTCGTGGTTAATTTATACTGCTTTAATTCGAATTTTGATCCCGCAACCGTCAAATCTATTAAACCAATCTGCTTATATTAACAATCCCACCGCTCTCGACAAATGCTACGAATTTGCTCTGTCAAATCCGGTTCCTATCACTGGATTCTGAATACCCACTTAAGAAATATTTCTAACAACAATATTTTTCAGTATTATTTATTACTAATTCACTTCTGCAATTGACAACAAACCACACAATTTATTTCACATTAAACACCACTACCAATATTCCAGATTATACACGAATGATCGCAGCGGTTCCGTCCTAGACCAATTTTCTGTAAAACTACTTCTAATGCTTAAATCTAGATGTCACTGTTCAATAAATATCATAAAACTCTCAACACATGTTTGACCAATACGTACTAAACTGACGCCAAACCCAACCGACCAATCCACGCTGAATTGATGTACAATAGACGAAGTCGTAACAATATAACTTTAAATACGGTATCGCCTTGACATTGTAGGTATGTGTCAAATTAATTCACTGATAATTGGTAATTTGGTAATTTGAGTACGAAGACGTCGTGTGCACGTTGTTCCTTACCTCGTGAGTCCGACAATAGCTGGGTTGGGTAAATGACCATTATTTGTGAGAATTACATTTTACGTAAGTCAAGAATTTTGTTGGGACCATAATTATTCCAGAATTACATTGTTAAATTCGGCTTCAAATGCAGGAGCGTTCAAACAATAATCGCAATAAAAACTTAAAAAACAAATTCTATAAAATTTTTCATTTATTACGTAACAAAATTTTGATTTTTTTTATAGTTATATAATTAATTTACAATAATTAATTATGAAATTAATAAGCATAGCCGCATTTCAATGTACAATTAAGTAAATTATGTTTTGTTTAGCAATTTTTATAAATAATACAATACTTAGAAAATAATTAAGTCAAAATAAAATATGGCATCGTTTTATAATTTTAAAATATTTTTACTTAATAATTAAATTAATATTTAAAATTATGACGTATATAATGAAATATATATAGGTATATATAAAATATTTTAATTTTGTTTTGAACACAATTTTTTTATTTGTATATTTTTGGGTGTTGGTGACGGAGAGGATCCGGAAACTTATTGATAGGAGATGCATTGGAAATTATAAAATTGTTGTGCGGGGGACACAGGTCACCAAACCTAAACATTATTAAGAGTATTGTTTTCGTTTAAATAATTTAAAATTAAATAATTAAGAGGAGCGTTGATATGATTTGTTCGATGAAATTTAATGATCAATGATATGATGGATGGAATTCGGTGGTTTATTTTATAAATTTGTTTGACGTTGAAAATACTATTAACTTAAATGACAACCTATTCTCTACCTATTTACACAAATTACAACGAAATACATAATATAATTTAAAGCTAAGTCACGTGACTAAATAAAAAAAAATAATTGAGAAATACAATACATAAATTATAAATTAAATTAATAACATTTTTTGTTTCATAAATAATTTTTTGTTGCAAAAAAAATAGTTTTGGAATCATATTTTAGCTAACCGACAGGCATTCGCTCAGCAGCACATTATGTAACTCATCCATGTCGGTCCAATCTTTAATTTTATTTTCAAAGCGTAAATTTTTTATACACCCTTTGAAATTTTCTCGACCCTTTAGTATACCATGCGGTGCGGTTTCTATTTTAAATACAAAAATAATGTTAAAATATTAAATTAACACTGACAATATTTATATATTACCTGGAAGTCCTCCAATGTATAGTGGCGAATTTGTTCGAACCATATTCGGAACTTTGTGCTGTGCAAGGCCCACGATATACGGCTCATTATCAATGCGTAATGCAATCTGTTCTAAATCGTATAATCCAGATACTGTATGCCATTTATTATTACAAAGTGCAAACTTTGATGGGAGATTCGTTTGAATCGAGAAAGGATGACCATTTCCTAAATGGCATGAAAATATAATATTACCATTATTCATCTCTAAAGTTAGCGATGCTGCTCCACCCCCGTTTACTCCAGACCAGGTCGTTTGCACATCGGTTACACTGACTAGTACCCCATTAAGTTCTGATGTTTTGAACTCGAGCTCAAATTCTAAATGCTTCCCAATATCGAAATGGCGACTGTATATAGCATATGCGTCACCTGGGAAATACGATCCTTTTTCAATACGCGGAAAACATTGGCCAATATTTCGATGTAAATCCGGTTTGGCCAAATCTTGCGTAGAATTATTTATTTTAAATTTTCGAATGCATCCTTTGAACTCGTACTCCTCCAATTTAATAAGCTGTTTGGGGAGTGTAGATCGATTATCGGGCGGCAGGCTACCAATGGCGATAAAATTTATCAGATTTATCCGTTTCGGTAATTTCATTTGTTGATGTTTCTGATTATTTCGTCCTTTTATGTTGTCGACTGTGATCGAAGTAGCCCGATTTTGACATTTAATTACCACATGATGCCAATGCCCATCGTTTAATTTATTTTGCTGTTTTATTTCGAGTTTTCTTTTATCACGAAAACTTAGCACAACGTTACCATCTTTTAGGATTAGTGTAAGGAAGTGTTTATTCTTCCCTGCAAAACTCTATGAATTATTACAAAAAGAAAAAAAAATAGAAAAACATTTAATTGAAATTCCAAATGCTTAAAGGCGTGTTCTTACCGGTGTGACAAATATCACGCCATTCGGATAAAATGTTCGAAAATCAAACTCAATCAAAAAATTATGTTGCCAGAATTTTAATTTTGGTATATTGATAATGGAATAACTTCGATTCCCGTCCCCATATTTAAACGCATTCGGCTCGTACGAATAGCTGCCGACCTACAAAAAATGATCAGTTATAATCAAACACTTTTTATATGTTCGTTAGTGTTAAAAGGTTAGGTTTATTTGGTTAGTCTACCCTGATACAACTAATTCGACACTCACTTACCTGCGCCGTCTAAAGTAATACACAGAACATTATTCATATTATATCACGAAAATTATAATTAGCCTCCCCAAATTCATGCACACATACACGGTAATTAATAAATAATAAATAAATAAAAATGTTTTGGTTAATTTAGCAAATTTGTATAATTTATTATAAAAAAATGATTTACAAAATCTACAACAAATTTCAAAATATCTAATGAAGCATCTGTATCACCATTCCCCCGTCCCACTACAAAACACTTTTATTTACAACTCACAGTCATCTTCCTAATATACAATATTACAAGAGTGTTAATTTAGAACAGTGTAAAATATACGAAGAAGAGCAAGAGAGAGAGAGAGAGAGAGAGAGAAATAAAATAAAATTAGTGAATTAGTTGTGTGCGGCAGTAAATTGTTATCCAAATTAGAAATTTTATTTGCTTACCCTTTGGCATCCTTCCGCCGCCTGTTTAAAACTCTTTCCAAGCCCATCATTTCCATTTAACGTTCCCATTTTTGGGCCAGATCGCCCCATTTGAACATTCGTAAAGTTAATACTATCATGAAACGAAACGGTCTGATTATTAAACACAAGATCACCAATCATGCCACTGAGCGGTGTTAGCGTTGGAACTTTTGAACTAAATTCTGGTATATTAGGTGTACCGCCAAGATAAAGACCACCATAATCTTCCGGTACGATTATTTTATATGGCGGATTGGTAAAATTTTTCGTCCCGTAATTTTCATCGTCTACTCGAAGATCGATTTTCCGTTGGAATTTATTAATGTTGATGACATGGTATTCTCCATCGTTAAACGTTTGATTAGTCTCGAGTATAATATTACTACGTCCCGTACTCATCCAAACGGTTATTTTACCATCTATTAGGCCGACAAAATATTCACCGGGCATTTCTTTTGGATCAAAATACGACGTTAAATTCGGTGGCACTGTTGCGTACATAAGTAAAGCATTTTCCTGGAGCGATCTAAATGTGAAACCAAAATTTCCACGTTGTTTCAAAGAATATGAAGGTAGCTCTATATATCCATTCCCGTAAAATCCTGCTTTACGTATATTTTCGCGACAAACTGGTTCAATACCATAATAGGAACGACTTTCGAGCGGATCGGTTATATCTCCGTTTATTTGTATGTCCCGCATACATCCAAGAAACGCGTTATCAGCCCCAGGCGCCTTTGTTGTGCCAGATTTAAAACCGGGCGGTACACCACCCAAATAAAAATTTTCTTGTGATAAATCCGGTAACATATTTGAATTTATTGGCGATGTAGGAGATCCGTTTATTTCTTCCTCGTTAACACTCACCCGACCGTTTTCGGTAGTGCCTTTGGATGTAAAATGACGAGCGGCTTCAACACTAACCCATTTTCCGGTGTTATATTTTTTTGTTGTATTTATCTCGAGCTTTGACTCACCACCGTAATCGATACGGAATACGACACGGCCTTCAAATAACGTCAAGGATATTGATCGATTATTTATTTCGTCGACCGCCAGAAAGATCAGGGCGTTCTCGTCAAGTGTTTTGAATGTCATTTGAATATCAAATGAAACTTTTTTATATGGTTTCCTCAAAGTGCGCGATATCTGTGCGTAGCCGTCACCATTAAAATATCTCGAATTTAATACAGCTGAGGATTCTTGTGGGCCAACTATTGCACCAGCACATTCACCAATTGATTTTTCAAAATTCCATAACCCGATTGGTCGATCATCGATTTGTAACTGATGAATTACAACACCTAGGCCAATATTTGATAAATCGCTATTATATTCGTTTGTTTCATTGACCCCGCCCAATACGATTCGACTGTTTGATGAAAAAAATATAAATGTTTTATCCCAACTACTAGCGCCCGTGACACTTGCGGAATCAGCCAGCTGCCCAGTTTGTGTCATTTGTCGAACTTTTAGCGTACCTAAATTCATTGTTCGGTTAGCCTCTATAAAATACCAAGCATCGTGATTAGTAAGTGCGCTATATTCAATTTTTAACGGATGCGTAATCGATTTGGTCGATCCACCCAGATTCCAAACAAGCCGAATATTTCGATGTATCATTTCAACAGCCATATATCGATCGTCATCTCCTTGAATGTATATGATGGTTGAGTTGTCTATTCCGGATTTTGAAGCAATCGATATTTTAATAAAGGTGGATGCTTTAAGACCGTAGCTCGGTGGTTTGTAAATACGTTTACAAAATCCAGTCGCACTTGAATCGACTGAAACTCGAATACTCTCGGCTGCATGTCTAGCCAGTGCTATTTTATCTTCTAGCTCTTGCAGCCGCATCGCAATTGATTTATTTGCCTTATTAAATCGTTCCGTATCTTGATTTGCAAATCTCTTAAATTGTTCAATAGCAGTACCAGCACTTTGTATCGCACGCCTTGCCTCGGTAACTGTGAAGGTAATGATTTTTAGTAAAAGGATATAATAAATGAGAGCCTGCTTACCATTTTCAGACGCCATACTTTGTTTTGTTTCCCAATCTGGCTCTAAATCAACAAAACGCTCCTTCAATTTTGAAATGTCCTTGCGGATTGTGCCCACATCACCGGTTAATTTTTTCATTTCACCGGAAACTTCAGATGCGCCCTTTTTCGCAATCCCATAAATTTTCTTATTCGCATCGTCCAGATTATTTGAATTAAGGACAGCCGTAATATTATTATTTGTCAGTCCCGTTTCCCATATTGTACCTTTAAGTGTATCTATTTTATCCTTGTGTCCTTTTAATGTTACTTTTAATTCTGTATACATAAATTAAATGAAAAAAAGTTGAATTAATTGCTTTAACCCTCGTTATAAAAAAAATATAAAAAATTTCGTTGGTCAGCTTCACAGTTTAAGCAAATCATCTTGATTTATGAAGGAACATTTTAAGATTGTGAGTTCATTACAAAAATCCTGTAAACTTTATTACCTAACATATTTAAATTAAAAATTTGTAAAATGCCACGAGTCAAAAGTATATAAAAGAATACTATTTATCGTGAATGTCAGATAAAAAGTTTTCAAAAAAAAAGAAAAAACTATAAGAGCAAGAGTTAACCAGTAATTTTTTAAAGCAATAATGACGAAAATAACAACAACAACTTTTTTTATATAATATGTATCTATATCAAATGGGAAATTTATGATTTGATGGAAAAAAAAAGTTTCTCATTTTTTTATTCTCATTCCTTAACTTTGCTAAAAGCCACAGTTGGTATAATTTCAATTGAAAGATAACAACAACATTTAGATTTAGGTAAATACATTTATATAAATACGACAAACAAATTTACAACCGTCTAATGTTTTAAAATCATAAATTATATGCAATTTATTTGTTCATTGCAAATTTTAATTGATTTATTTTGAAACTAAAAAGTTTGTAGCAAAGTTTTAACTTTTCAAAGTCACAGAGACACAAGTTCTGTGTTTATGAGTTTTTAATCCAGAACTTTTTCAATTTAATATAATTTAATATTCATAAAATAGTTTTATTCGTTTGACATTTAAGGGAATGTACGACTAAATATAGAAAATATGGAACAGGGTTTGGTAGTTTATGTTCCGCGGTACAAAAAAGAATATCATCGTCTTTATAATTTTCCAAATAATTTATTATGAGCGAATATGGTTCGTGCTGCTTAGTTTAGTTTCATCAGCGCCTTGCAGCGGCTTGATAACGAATATAATTTTCACCAGCAAGTCATGCCATAATTTATGTTGTATAACGGTTTTATATAACTTCATGTACGGAATTTTAAAGCTCAGTTATAAGATAGCGCGATTTATACCGACCTACAAAAATACACTCTAATGCTAAAAAAAATTCAAAACACTAAAATTCTAAATTTCAAAATGTGAAACCTCAATTATCAATTGAGTCGTGGTATGATGTTGGATAAATATTTGACTGTGGGTAACTGCGGAGGAAACTTTCGAATTTCAAAGTGAAACTTTGCATACCGATTAAGCTCAATTTGTGCTAATTAGTGCTCATAGGAAAAAATTAGTGCTAGTCCAGGAGCCGAATAAACGGTAAAATAAATATTTTGTATTTCGCCTAAAAGACGAAACAAATAAAACCGGTTTCTAGAAAAAGTCAGAAATAGTTTAAGCCAAATTTTAACGATTTTCAAAGGCGTGGAAACTATAGAAACCAATGAACTTGGCACTATTGATAACAGATTCCTATCAGGTATGTTTATTTCCATCCAAAAATTATTGTGGCTAAATTTGTACTAATTTAGGACTACCACAAATTCGACCACTATACTTTTCGGATGGAATTGATCATACATGATAGGAACATGCAATTAGAAGTACAAACTTCAGTCGTTTCTAGAACAGAAAATCGTTAATTCAACGTTCTTTGTTGTTGAATGGAATTGGGGCAATTTTGTTTTAGCAAAAATTCAGCTATTATGTTTTTCGGATGGCAATGAATATACCTGATAGGAATATGCAATCAGAAGTGCCAAATTCATTGGTTTCTAGAACACATTATACCTGAAAATCGTTCATTCAACAGTTTTTATTGTTCAATGGAATTGGTCCAAACGCGATTGGAGTTCTATACATAAAAAATTTGATAGGGCCTATTCTCATTCCAAAACCGAAACGTAAGGACCTCATTTCTCTTTCTGATGAAAATTTTATTCGAAAATATTATCAATGAATATTATCAAGGACCACTAAGGATGAAGGCTCTCAATTCATTGATTTCGAAGCAATATAACTATTTTATCCTATTTTGAATCGAACATTTACCGATTTCGGTCATTAACCGTAACATAACATACAGTTTCCTTTCCAAAACTTTTCTAACATTTCGAAGCCTTTTTGTAGAACGGCCGCGCATTTGACGCAAATTTTTATCCCTAGAGCATTTTTGTGAGGTCTGCGAACGGGTACTAGTCGATGGGAGACACATCTGTAGAATATGAAGGATGGGAAAGCTAAGCAAGTCGAACTTCAATTCGTGCTATTTTGCCACCGTAGTCTTGGTGAAAAAACATTTTTTCCTTATTTGGGACTGTTTTTTGTAATTTCCTATTTCAAATGTCTCGACAACGCCATGTAATACTCGCCACTTTATTTACTTACTGCTCGTGCTACATCTCGCATGAAGGAATTTGGCTGCCTCAACAGTATTTACCTAGATAACTCATTCTGCGTCAAGATAAAGCCAAATTCGAAGAGCGATTATGTTCAGAGCCTTCTATTCGTATTTGCCGAGGTTTTACTTTCGGTGGTGTCGTCTCTAGAACCTGTAAAACTTGCTTAGTAGTCCGGTTTTGCGATCGAAGGATATTTCCAGCTATCTGAGTCTAGATAGTTTATGAATCCGAATAATTTGGAATTTCTCTCTCATCACCGACTTTTTAAAACGATTGTATGACCTTTTATTAGTTTTGCTATGAAATTTGGGTCAATTTTGATGAAAATCTCTTTATCGATCTCAGAACCATCTAACACTGAAATAATTACGATATTTTGAACGTAATTTAGTGATGATCAAGAAAACGATGACGTTGAAGAATAAACTATTACCTAATTAATTTTTTTTAAACTTTGATTTATGAAACCATTACAAATACTTAACAATAGTTTAATTTAATTAGTAAATGAAAATGTAATTCATTTTATTATTAGAAAATCTTTTAAGTTTACAAGAAGTTTCCAGTTTTAAACAATATTACCTAGACTTTCTATTATCCAAAGAATCCTCATAAATATTCCAATTTAAAACATACTAATGACCTTTAGAAGATTTTATTTTACATCGGTTCCCTGCATAAATAACCTTGATTGACATAATCTTTCATTTTTATTAATATTGTCCAGTTTAAAACAAATTGCGTACAATATCTCCTAAACCAACTGGGCTACACTGAAAATGTTTCTACAAGAAGAAACCTTTCCTTAGTCTCTAACATTTCTAACGGACATTTTTTTAATTCTAAACACTACCTACCCAATATTTAACAAAAACATCTTAAAATTGCTCTCCTGAAAAATGACGTTGTTAAGACACTATACTTTAGAAAGTGCAAAGCGAAACGAAAGTGTGTTTGATTAGTAAAAATTTAATAAAAACCACATTTAGGCGAAATATTGAATCTTTTGAATACATATTTTCCATCTCAATTTATTCTTTATAAAAAAAACTATTTCTGTGAGATTGACGTAGTTAAATAAATACTTTACTAAAGTTTTCTATCTTACGCAAATAGGCTTTTCTTAAGAAGTTGGATAACTTGAGATTTAATATATTTATCACCCATTTCTGATGATTTTCTTGACAAGTTTAGACTGGGACTATCAAACTTCTAAACTATTTAAGGTTTATAAGATTAATAGTCCTAAACTAAACTTCTCTTAGAATCAAACAGACCTAGGTGATAGACGTATTAAATCTCGAGATATTCAGTTTCTAAAGAAAATTCAAAATTCTTAGTATAGATAAGTCTACCCAAATTATTGACCAAGTGAATCCCATTAGGTTTTTAAATAGTTTAGAAGATTAGTACTTCTAATTTAGACCTCTACTTCCTTTTAATGTTAGTGTGTGTCATGGGACTAATGTAATCCTCCCAAAACAGTTCAACAATAAAAAAATTAATTTCAATATTTTTAAAATTCGCCTAAATGTCATGGTTATTTATTTTTACCAATCATTCTTTTTATATTTGTTGGTTTAGGCTCAATTTAGTTTTAACTTCAAAAGCGTGCACACCCGTGTGAAATTTATGCTAAACTGTTCCTAAAACTAGTTCTATACTAAGCCTCATTACACCATATATTTCCAAGCATTGTTTGATAAATGAGTAATTATTTACTCTTACCAGAGAAGTTTCATTTTTTGCCTCAGCAGTCACAATTTGGAAGTTTATTTTCGAAAATAGGATAATTTCGAAAAATTATTCTAACTACACGGCCTAAAAGTATATTATTGAAAGTACTAGTATCAATTGTCAGGTGTCAGTTTCAGAAAGGGTATTATTAATTTTTGAATTCGCCGTCCGACCGAAGATTATATTCAGATCAATTAAGAAAACTTTTTCAAATAATATAAAATGCTCAGTTCCACAATGTCTTGGATCTACCTTTATCAGATATATATGTGAACAAAGTATGTGTTTTATTTTTAGCTATCTGTAAAACTACACTGAAAACAAATAGCAATAACCATCATCAAACTAAATTTGGTTGTGCTATACGCTATACCCGGTAAATGGTATAGTTTTACGAAATGCCGAAATAAATCAAAATTGAAGAATAACAGTTGATATTTGTAGACTGACAAGAGTGAATTGAAAATTCATAAATTCCCGAAAATGTTAAATCGTTAAATACCACTACACCATATCCCACTGCTATAAACCAAATTTCCTGTCACCGAGTCAACTGAACCTCAAAACAAATTTCACGAAATAATTAATAATTTGCTCAATAGAAAACTTTAAATAAAATTTCCAACAACAAAAGTTTTACTTTATTTGGAAAAGTTATGTTTAATGTTAGCAATACAGCAACAACAAAAAATAAAAATTCTTGATTCAATAAAATATTTTCACAAAGTCAATTATGTTGTCAGATATTTTATGTTCAGTTTGTATTAATTGAAAAATAACGAAACGGGCGCTTACCATTGATATGCTGCTGTCCCTTTTCGGCTACTTTAATAATTTGTTTCGATTCGTTTAATGATTTTTCACCTTGTGTGGCGAGCGAAACAGGGCCAGAGTAGATTTTTTCTTTACTCGTTAGAGATGCATTGACCGCTTGATCGGCCGCTTTGTGTGCTTCATTGATCGCCTTTATGATATTACTGTGCGCCTCACTCGCCTGTATCGCTTCTTCTGCCCCAATTTGAGTTTTTGTAAAAAGCATTGCGTAACGATATGCTTTTGTTGCCAAGTGATCCGAATGCTTTTGTGCTGTATCGATTAGGTTTTTAAGTTTTTCTATTGCTGCAAGCGTTTCTTCTAATTCTAATTTTAACTCTTTGGTCAAATCGTCTCGTTGGATTTTCTTCTTTTGTAACGCGCTTAGTAATTCCCGTATCTGTGTCAACAACATGCTAATTTTTGGATATATATCATGTTTTAAATATTTATCTATACTTTCGCTCAAATTCTTAATATTCTGGAATTTATCGACTAAGGCGCGATACCGAACATCATTATCATGAACTAGCCGAGAGTTCAAATCCATATCTATAAGTGTGTTGTTTGCGTAAGCTTTAAGTTCTAATATTTTCTCTTCAAATTCTTTAAGATTTTCTAGAATTCTTTTATTGCTTTTGGCCAGATCGTCCAGGTGATGCTGAAACGCCGTTAAAAATGAGTTCCACTTCGTTGCACACGATATATTAGACATAGTTGCCTCACTAAACGTATCGAATTCAATTCGCCAAGCTTTTATATTATTGTGTAGTTTGCGTGCTTCAATCAACGCGTTCTTGTTACTTATGTGTTGCACATGATCACCGTACTCGTCCAGTATTTTAACGGTATCTTTAATTTGAACAAATAAATTGTTAGCGTCTTTTCGCGCGCTTTCCAGTTCATTTAAATTTCTTGCGATTTCTAATTTGAGTCTACCAATTTTATTATTTACGAACTTGTTTCGTTTATTTTTTAAATTTGTGGCTTTCGTGTAGAGCTTTTCGTACGCCGTTTCATCAAAATGTTTATTAAGTTCTTGCCCTAGATATCTGTGATGTAATAAACTTTTATTTAATTTGTGCACATCGTTTTCAAATGTCTCAAGAATTTCCCAAGGTGCTGTGATGTCTATTGAATTTATATGGTTCTCACCTTCGATCAAATAATGATTGAGTGACTCGACCCGATCAATAAGCAATAAGGAACATGTGTCGCATACTGCATATAGAAAATTTATAAATTCATTAACTACGTAAAGTTAAAAATAATAATTTTACTTACATTTGCAACGGCGGTCTTCTAAGACATGTCGCGATTGATTACAAGAATCACAGCGGCGCCCTTCAATTCCTTGCTTACAAAAACATTGTCCCGTGACTTCGTGACATCCATTACGATATATTCCATCTGGGTTGCAATCACAAGGCTCGCATTTACCATCATCCAAATCGGGGCGTCCAAAATACCCGGGCAGGCACTGTTCACAACGTTTACCTGTGTACTCCGGTTTGCATACACAACTGACTACATCACCAAACATGTGGCAACCCTTTGCAAAGTTTTTTCTAGTTTCAGGACATGGGCAAGCTTCACATTTTCCATAAACAGGATTACCAAAATATCCTTCAGCACACTCATCACATTGGTGCCCGCCTGTATTTTCACGACAGTTCTAAATGCGGTACTAAAATTAATAAATATTTAAGGGTTAAAATTGCAAAACTCTTACCAAACAACGACCTGTTTCTCGGTCACAAGTTTCACTTCTTCCACTGCAATTACATGGCACCGATATACCAATAAACTCATCATATCCGCGATTTATATCATTTTGGGTGCCATTTTTATATCGATAATACCCGTTATTTGGATTCTGGCATGAAGTACCACTATATCGCGGATCGCATTCGCATATCTCAATCTCGACTGCAAAATTATTTGTTATTCCTGATACATAAATTCCCGTATCTAGTGTCACAATCGAGAGACTGAAAATAAAGATTGAGTGCAAGTGTTTGATTTAGGGTTGCGCGACTGTATGTAAAATACACTGTTGGAATGTTACCTACACGACCTGAGTAAAATCACTCCATGGCGAAGCTCGAACGAAAATATATTTAACATTTTGTAACGCTGTTATCATGGCTGCTCTGGTCAGATTTTGTCCGTTGTAGTGATATTTCCAATTTTTTTCGTGCATTCTGATTTTGTACGTGACATTTTGGCCTAGATCGAACATTTCGTCGCCATAATAATCAATAATTAGATCACGATGCGAGTGTACTTGTATAAGAGGATAAATGTGAAGAATGTTGTCGGGAAAGCGAGCTTCACATCCATTATGATCAATTGTAAAATTTAAATAACCCCCGTAACTATTAATTAGATCTCCTAAAAATTGGGAAGGCAATTGGAAATAAAGTGGTGCATATAGTGGGCCATACGCTCCGATCGTAACATTTCCGTTTGATTTGGGTATCAAATTTAAATCGTTCATTTGTATTATTTCAGAGTCCTCGCTTATTGGCCCATTGTTACCAGACATTTGTACGACCACAACATAACTATAGTCCGGTTTGGAGCGGGCAATATCCGAAACAAATTCGATGTTCACACGTCGTGCCAATGTACTGCGTATTTGCCCCCAAGAAAATTGACTGCCTCGACATTTTGATGATCGTCCGAAACAAAAACAAGGTAAGCAACCCTCTGGATTATTATACGAAAGTCCAAAGGTTGCACCTATACATTGATCGCATTGCTGCCCAAGCACATTTGATTTACATGGACACTGTCCGGCCTCATTACATGTTATACCACCTGATGTAATGTATTCAGGTCGCGAACCACTTTTATTACAATTACAACGACGGCAATCTGGATATCCGTAATATCCGGATAAACAACGATCACAATTTAGTCCGGTGTATCCTTGGCGACATTTACATTGTCCCGTGATTAAATCACAGGACTGACCAATCGATCCAATATGGTTACACTCACAATCCTTACATCCCTTAAGAAATTCCCAGCCCCATGTATTTGTGTGACATTGCTGGCAATCAGGACCTTTTGTATTCGGTGGACACATACATCGCCCAGTATTCGGATCACATATATACGATTTATTTGGGCATTCATCACATTCTATTAATGATCAATAAAAACATATAGGTTTTAGTAGATAAAAATCGATAAATTCTAGAAAACTTACTTTTACAACCACGTGACGAAAATCCATAAAATCCATCCATGCATCTATCACAATTTTTACCGCCCACTCCATGTTTACAGGTACATTCACCACTATACGCATGACATAAATTATTTTTACTTCCTTCACTGTGACACTCACACAAACTGCATCCTTTTCGCGATTTAATATTCCAATAGCCGTCTTTGCATCGATCGCATTGTGGTCCAATCACATTCGGAAAACATGAACATATTCCACTGTATGGATTACAGATTGGCTTTGAGGTTCCGTAGTAATCACATTTGCATTCTGGAATTTAAAAAAATATTTATAAATATTAATTATAATGTAAAGTTGTGTCTTAGTTATTTATACGGTAAGAAATTATGTTTTTAGGGCATTATACGAGATAATCAACCCTCCTTGTAAATTGGCCGGTTAGATACATTAAATCGGTCCATGAAGTATAAAGATTGGGGAAGGGCTTTTACAGTTAATCAGCCGAACCGAATTCAAACGGTTGAAAACAAGTAGCGCAACCCAGACATTTGAACGATTCTTTAATGAAATGTTAAAAGAGCTGAACTTTGTCATCTCTCAGCGAACATCTATAGAGACCTCGAGTTAGTATTTAATTTTCGGTGTAAATTTACTTAAAATCTTGAGCCACACGGTTTCGTAAAATTGAGTCTTGTCGGAAAGACGGTTGCGAATTGTTACCATCATTATACAAAAACAGTGGAATTTCGGTATGCTTCTTAAGCTAAAGGTTAAAAACAGAAAAAATAAATCTTCCCCTTAACGATTCCACTGAATATTTTGAAAAGGTTTTCCTATTGTTACTCTTTGGACAGTTTCGTTGAACGACACTCAGTTCAACACATATATAGAGCTATCTCACAATGAATGTTGGCCGCCACTAGTAGAATTTCAACAAAAACTCTCTCCAGCAAATATTAAATACTTTTCATTCGATAGAACAGCCTTTCCTAAATAATTAGAAAACTAACATTTTCGCGAAGTCGTTGAAATTTCTCAAAATTTACAGTCAGACATACCGCAATAACATTAAGGTAAACATAATCGGGTGTGCATGGTTGCTCATGCAAGCAGACCGCATATCCAAATCAAAAATTTCACCACCTGCAAAGGATTGACTTACCGGACGAGTAGAGTAAATTTGGTGTGGAATTTTGTTAGAGGAAGAAATCAACAGTTTGTGTCACTCGACAATCGCTACGGTCAACAATTGAATTGCATCGAAATACTTGTGGCTCTGAATGAATGCTTAAAAAAGGAAATGGGCCAAATCTTGTATAGAGGTGTCAGGACTCGAAAAATTCAAGCTGCAAACCGGCAAGTACCTTCCCCGACAAATATTCCGTTTAGGCAAGTATCTTTGCACCTTTCTGATCACACCAGCTAGGGCCTGAACTACTCGGGAAGTTTTAAAACCACTCGACCAAGGCTGATAAGTA
The DNA here is from genome assembly GCA_932526605.1 of Nephrotoma flavescens. Taxonomy (NCBI): domain Eukaryota; kingdom Metazoa; phylum Arthropoda; class Insecta; order Diptera; family Tipulidae; genus Nephrotoma; species Nephrotoma flavescens. Next base: position 324,366,511 of record OW052220.1, read on the forward strand.
GAACCTTATGAATGAATTATTCATTTCAAATGACTGGCCGACTTTCTTTATCAATCATGAAGTAGATAAAGCTTCGTTAATCCTTTTAGCAGTTTTTATTAGAAATGCATATTTACCTGCTATCCTCATGTAGGAAGAGTAAAACTCGTAGACATAAATGGTTTAATGGAAAAAGCTGGTAAACAATTTCCGTCACAAAGGCCGCCCACAACTGACTAGAGTCAAACTAGAATATGGCCGTGAGGTTTGCGACAATTTGAGAAGAATTTTGGAATCTGATTTAAATACCCGATCCTTATCTTTTTTCAAGCAATTATATAAGACTTCATCTACAAGTTTTTTGATTTATAATAAAGCTTATTAAAAAACTGGAGCTTTGCTTCTTCCTAAAGCTCATTAAAGCCCCTCAAATTTTTCATAAAGTTGAAGAGAATTTTTCATAAAGTAGAAGGTCAATACACCAGCCCAAATGTCAACCTCACCTACTCCGTGGTGCTCCCTGCTAATTAACCAACGAGGCTCTGGCGACCGAGAAACGGCGGAATAACCGAACACCGCCGAACCTAGCAAATGATGTTCTCTCCACTAATCCACTGCCAATTTCACTGGTTAGATTGATAGGTGCTTCAATAACCAGTCATTATAATGCAATGAGTTTTCAACAAAAGGGAATTTTTACTCCATGTGGTACACCCACTGCTCAGTTGGTTAAACCATCCTCTAACGAGGCCGGCTCAAAGAATTCTAGGGTGAGCCAACCATTGCTATTCCCATACGATCGAAGTTCAAAATTAGCTAGATCACCTAGACAAATAGAGTTCGCAACTCAGCAGGAAATTGAAAATGTTGAACTACGCATAAGACTGAGTGAAATAGAAAAAGTCGCATCGCAACTTAGCAATGAAATCGCTAAGTTAAAGAAAGACAACGAGGAGCTATAGAAGCCTAATTTGACAGAGGTTGTGGAAACTCCTCTTACTTGCTATAACGAAATCAGCACACTTGTCCGTACTGACGCTGAGTTTTACACAGATGAGGGGGAACTTGCAAGAGAAACTGATTGGATACACAAACAGAAGAAAAGACCAAGGAAAAAACGAAAAACAGAATTCTCGCCAGAAGTTGAGGAGCATCACCAGCAACAACAACAACGCAAGGTTGCAATGAAGACCAAGGCACCACCGCCAAATAATGTGATAGGCATTACTGAGTTTGCGAATATCTAAGCTCTAATGAAATCAGTGTCCACAAACGACTATAGAGTAGTTGCACTAAACAATAATGTTTGGAATATAAACCCAAGAGATCTCGATGCATACAGAGCTTTAGCCACAAAGCTCACTGATGAAGGTAAAGAGTGGTATACATATGAAGACAAAAATGACCGAGAAATCAAGGTTATGGCCAGAGGTCTACATCCCACCAGCAAGAAGGAGGATATAATAGAAGATCTCAAAATGAAAGAACTGAAAATTGAAGACGCCGTAAATATCCTTAAATGAGAGAAAGTTGAAAATAGTAAAGGAACCGAGATCGTTAAAAGAGGGCTCCCGTTATTCATGCTCACATTTAACAAAAGCGAGAAATTTGAAAATATAGATAATATCAAAGCCATAATTAAACAATGTTACCCTGGAACATTTGTCGATGACACTGCAATTCTCTCAGTAGGAGACACTATCGAGGACTCGACAACGAAACTTGAAGAAGCATGTGACAAAATCATAAAATGGACAAAAATATGGCATATCCGGCTCAATGAATCGAAACCCACGAATGTGGATTTTACTAATCTTAAAGTCAGCAGATTCCGTTTGCAAATAAGGCTAAATATCTAGGGATGATCTTAGATACCAGGCTAATATAGAAAGAGCACGTTGACAAGAAAAAAGATGAATTCGGCATTGTCAACCGAAACTAAACTGCTAAACCAACACTAAAATAATACAAACTTTTCAAAACAAAGTGCTACGTGGTATAGTTAACGCTCCGTGGTACATCAGGAACGATGACCTTCATAAGGATCTAATTATCCAGATGGTTCAAGAAGAAATAAAAAAACTTTCATTCATGCAGTAATTCATGGACAACGTATTTGAAGATGAACAAGTAAATGAAGATCTTCGTGGTATGTTACCAGAGCAAAGACTACTTCAATTAATAACCTATAAATGGAACTGGCCAATTGTGAGTAAATGCTGAGAATTTCGATTTTATAAAGTTCCAATTCTTTCTCAAATTTCTTTCGCTAATGGTGTTACTCTTGGTGCTTCTTCTGTAACAGTTCTGATGTTCTAAATTCGGATTCGTGTCCATGTGCGATAGTCGGGAGTTATATTTGTTTTTGCCGGTTTGTATTATTTCTTCTATTATTCGTTTCTGTAATCAATTTCTATTTCAAATTAATGTATGGTTGGTTCATTGAATCCTAGCCAGCAACCCCAGGAGTGCTGAGTAAGGACACCCAAATTTGTACTAACCGAAGCAATAGTTGCTTGATGTTGATGATGAATTTGTTGTCGTCTTGTCGATTTCTACCACTTCACGCCCCAGTGGTAGATGCTCCTAATTATTATTATGATAGATGTTCTTTAAAAATTAACCCCCTGATTTCAACCGTTGCTCCACTTTAAAGATGAATAAACCGTTTTTTGAAGAACCATTATGAATGCCTACGTATAGCAACGTTTAATGAAAGAATTTTTTTTTACATTACATAAATACATCACTTGAGCAGAGCTTATTTATACTTAAAATGTTAACAGAAAATTCTTTATAACAATCAAAATTCGTTCCGTACACATATACTTCAAATTTTGTGGAGACGTATTCGTAACAGGAACCCTCTGAGTACACTCTGTCCTGAACCGTTTCTAGTGACCCGCAAATTCTCCTAAGCAAAGTCAAAAATCGAAGTATTCGCAAACATCTATTTCAATTTTTTTTTTTGTTTATTGTTAATTATGCGATCTGTTTTGGGGCTCAAGACTCACCCTGCTCTTCCGCAGTTATGCTTTTTATGTCCTTACTTTATAGGGCCGTTTAAGACAATCTGACCATTGCAAGGTCCATGCCAGACCGGCATGGAAGATGGGTCGGCTCATGGGTTTTGCACACCGGCAAGGGGTCATAGATGTGCTACATTTCATCCATAGATGGTAATATGTTGATGAAATTTCACTTTGCATCCTGCTCTTATCGGGATTCGAACCCGGTACTGTGCCATTTGGTCGGCATCCATTTCAATATAAAAATCGGTTTTCGATCCAGGAGGGGAGTGATGTTGCGTCTAAAATCTTAAATAAACCTCAAACTTGGTAAGGATAATGAAGGTAGGTTCCGAAATCATGGAACTTTACAAAATTATAATGTGGAGTTTTAATAGGCATTCAACGGTTTACTTTTCTATTATCAGAAAAAAATCTAAATTCAATCAGATTTGTACAACAATGGGGTGCAGTGAACTTCCAATAATCATAACTCATTGACTATTCAAAGATATTATATTGACATTGTTCTTCTTCAAGTTTTGAATGTACGGGACTTAAATTAAGTTAAAATAAATTTTAAATTTTCTAAAAAAGAAAAAAAAATTAGATTTTGTAAAAGACATAATTTTTAATTAAAAGTTATTCAGTAAAAAGAAATAAATAATGGTACTTGGTATCTCATAATTTTGAACTAGATCTCACACTGTTTTACGATGCACTCTTATTGGTGTTATTGTTAATCATAACTCGCGCCAAATAGGTGTTTCTAACCCATCTTTCTTCAACACTTAACGCACAGCAATCAATTTACTATCCAATTACGTGTCTGGTTATGTAAATAAATTAAAATTTTTTCCATGTTATCAGGTTCAACGATAAAATTGATTCTCGTTCTCGATATAAACATAAAAAAATAACAAAATGCTCCATGTAATAATAATTTATGATCGTGATCGTCATAATCATAATGATAATATTGAAATTTTATACACTAATTTGAAAATTGATCTGTGTGTAAACATATAAAAAAAAATTATAACGATCGTAATTTATATAGTGCGATCCAGTTTTGTAAATACATATATTAAATAAATAAATATCAAATATGAGGATCAATGACATTAGAACATAAAGTTGGGTCCAATGTGGTCGGAATAATCTGTGATGATAAATTAGCACAGCTCCAAACCACATCTTTGTTGATTACAGATTTGTTTTTGGTATATAAACAGAGGCACAAACGAGCGAATTCATTAAAAGCTGGTGAAGGCGAAGTATCGAGCGCAAGATGAATTTTACAGCATCATTCGTATTTATGATTTTGTTGGGAGTCGTTATGTGCGGAGAGTTTATCTATTCGAATGGAACCAAATACTATTTCAGTCAACCACTGGTAAGTGCTCAGATAATTTTCAAATGTTAAAATAAACATTTTGTATTTACAGAAGAAAAACTGGTATCAAGCCCAACGATTTTGCCATTCTATCAGCATGCATTTGGCCAGCGTTCATTCGGATGCTGACAATACTCAAATACTCGATGTAATCTTTAACAAATTTCGTCCCTCCAAAGACGCCGATCATTTCTGGACGAGTGGAACGGATATGGGTCAAACCGATTTGGAATTTTACTGGACTGAATCTGGGCATTCTGCCTTATTTACCAACTGGATTGATGGACATCCGATTGCTGGCCGGGCTGGTTGTATTCTACTACATGGTGGAGTTCATAAATATAAATTCACAGATATATCGTGTATTGATGCCTGGTATTTCATTTGCCAAGATAAAATCGTGGTTCCCGATGCGTCAAAGAGAAACATGGAGTTTTGAATTAATACCCAGAGGTTTTATATAAACCAGTTTCTTTAACTTTGCTATATATGCTTCAAAATATGTTTAAAATTTGTTAAACTGATAATAAATCACGTTAAATTATATAAAGAAACGAAATTAGGAAAAGAATTTTGAGGTTTCAAGATAAATCATTTTTCGTTTTGAGTGTAAATTTCAAAAATGCGAAATATTTTGAGGTTAGGCAAATAATATCAATTTTCTGTGTGGTCTGTATTTTAAGCTAAATGAAAGTAAAAATTATCAACCAATTTTATAGAAAAGATAGACAAACACAGTGCGATAGTGCACAATGAGGTTTAAAGCTAGGCATTCGTCGACTTTCCCAGAATTTGCGTATATCCCTTTTTATATTCATCTCACCACTCAAATGCAAGACAGAAGTAACTTGGTTAGCGGTAAATGTTACGGAAAGTATCCATTGCAAGTTACTCCTATGCGCTATATAACTTTGTTTTGCTCACGTAATATACACTCGGATATTAAGAACCAGAATTGAACAATTCCGATGAAAACATCTGTATATGACAGTAATATTTGATGGACTTGGATCAGCCATCTTTTCTCCCTAGATTATTTTTAACATTGACGGGTTCCTGAATGAGATCTATAGTATTGGTTATATGGTGCGTGACGTAAGCATTGGACCAAATTTCAAAATTTGATGGAAAATACGATTTTGCATTGCGTAATTCCTTTGGTTAGACCCACACTTTGCGGTATGTCCTAATTCGCATATGCATATCTCTGCGTTACCTCGTAGTAACCCAAGTCTAAAGAAGTCTCTGGCCCTGAATTCATTTTTTCATCCAGCCACACGACCTTCAATTTTAACTAGCGCTACCTGGAGGACATGTTTACTAGTGCCGTGTAATTAAACTTCATCTCCAGCAGACTGACTAGATTTTTAGACGAGGTCGCATTCGGGATAGTCTTTATTTGACTGGTTTCTGACAGAATCACATTGAAGGTTAAATTAGATTGCGGCATTTAATTTGAAGAATTGGTGCGAATGCGAAACTTACTGATGAATCGTATCGCCGTTGAAAACAGTGACATTTTCGAAACGATCGACGGTCTTTCACGGTATGTTTACTAACAAAACAATTGAAATATCTATTCTCATTTCGGATATATTTACGTCGGCCTTCAACCGTCATCTCTTGAAATTTCACGCATTTGTAAATCGGACGGTGTTTTACATAACGGACAGATATTAACTATAGTAGTAAATGCTTTCACTTGTTGTAACATCGGGTTAGCAGGTGTACTGGAACATATGACCCTAATGCTGCACCAGCACTTGTAGCACAATCCAATAATAATGGTACTGGAATTTTTTACAAACTAATTACAACATATTAGCATAGTTGAACCTCCAAAACACTTCCCCAAAGGGGTGCAATTCTTCAAAACCCATATTTTTTTGGCATTTCAGTTAATATTTCTTGTATCGTACTAGGGGCGGTATTGTAATTTTTTACAAACTAACTATACAACATATTAGCATAGCTCACACCCCCCACTCCAAAAAACTTCCCCTACGAGGTGCAACTTTTAAAAACCTTATTTTTCGTCACAGCACGCCTTTTGCATTTCTGTGAATTTTTGTTGTGTAGTGCTGGGGTAGTACTGGAATCTCTTTACAAATTAATTACAATAAAATGGCATAATTTAACCCCTAGAAAACTTCCCCAAATGGGAGCAACCGTTTAAAATTAATGTATCGTGCTGGTTGATACAAGACGTTTTTACTAAATAAATTACAATATATTGGAATAGTTCAAATGCCAAAAACTACCCCTAAAAAGTGAAGCTCTTTAAAACAATATTTCTCTGTATGGGTAGTACCCCTCAAAAAGGTACCCATGAATTTATTACAATAGCCCACACCCACAAAAACCTATCAAAATGTATCGAATTACTTTCCCAGGCAAAAAATACGTGCCAATGAATTTTTTACAAGATACCCATGAACTTATTACAAATACCCATGAATTTATTACAACAGCCCACACCCACAAAAATCAGTCACAAAGCACAGAACTTCCTTCCTATGCAAGAAACAGGTACCCATTAATTTATTACAACAGCCCACACCTACACTGAGGGATTGAGCTATGCCAATATGTTCTATTTAATTTGTAAAAAATTACAATACCGCCCCAAAAAATTACGATACAAGAAATATTAACTGAAATGCCAAAAGCATGGTTTAACCAAAAATATGGGTTTTGAAGAATTGCACCCCTTAGGGGAAGTTTTTTGGGGATTGACCTATGTCAATATGTTGTAATTAATCTGTTAAAAATTCCAGTACCACCTGGACCTGTAAAAAATTTTCTACTTGTGTAACAAATTTGTAAAAAAAGAAATAAATTTGTAAGTGCGCAAGATTAAACTGACTGAAGAAACATGTCAACCTCTCGGCCCAAAATATCTGACTTCGAAGATATCAGGCCTGTAACATTGAAATTTCTAAAAGCTGAATTTAAGAAAAGAACATAGAAACAAAGAACGCTCCTGGTTACGATCTGATAACAGGGCAAATAATAAAGAAGCTGCCTGAAACAGGCACTCGTAAATTATTGCACATAAACAATGCGATCCCCAGGAAAAAACATGTGCCAATGCAGCGGAAAATAGCAGAAGTAATAATGATTCCAAAACCGGGCGAGCCACCGAATGATAGAAATTCTTACCAACCAATTCCAGTTCTACCAAGACTAGCGAAATTGTTTGAGAGGCTGTTGCTCAAAAGATTGAAAAGAACCATAGAACAAAGAAACCTTATCCCAGAATATCAGTTTGGTTTCAGAGAGAAACTCTCAACTATTGAGCAGGTTCCTACGCTTACAGATGTCATTGAGAATACATTAGCTCTAGTATCTTAGGCACAGAGGTTTACTCTTCAAATTACAAAGATATTCACCAAAACAGTATTATATGATTTTAAAATCATATGTAGAGAATCGCCACTTACGGGTGAAATATGAAGAAGAATGTTCCGAGCCAAAAAAGACAAGCAGGAGTCCTGCAGGGTAGTGTTTTGGGACCTATTCTTTACACAGAAAAAAATAATTTTTATTAAATTGATAAATTTCAATGTATCAACCCTTGATAAATTTTTTTAATGGATTTGATAAAATAAATACCGATTTTTAAAATATTTTCCAAAGAAATCGTTTGACATAAATTTTAATTATTTGTTATATAAATTGGTTATCATTTGAAAACTTAGCTTTTCAAATATAAAATTTTACACAGATTGTATCAAAAGTACAAATAGGTTACGGAAAGTTTACAAAGTAGTTATGTTTTTTATGTCTAATTTATTAATTTTTTAAATTTGTTATAATTATGTATAACCTTTAAACAAAATTTATCACAATTTTCAGTTTTCAATTTTTTGTTGTTTCTTTACTCATTATAATTTTTATATCTTGATTCTGGATTTTTAGAAGCTGATACTTAACTTACACTCTGGAAATTACAGGTTGCCACCAGCCAGATTTGATGATTTGAAGAAGGTATTTTAGATGGCAGAGGTGGTCCATTAAATTCGTCCAATTTATTTGTAAATTATTATTTTGGGATCCTTTGTTTTTAGTTAAATTAACTATTCATATAATGTTCAAAAAACAAAATAGTAATTGAAACATCATCTATGGAAATACTATTTATGTAAAGTGATGCATTTCTGCCTACTAATTATTTTGTTTCCATATTGTTGTACAATGTTTTTTACAATTGAAGGCCCATTTGTGCATTCGAACAGTAAAACAACTATTAGGATAACACATTTTTGATTCAGTAATATGCTTTTGAGTCGATATGATCTTACGATTACCTTTTGAATTCTGGGGCGAGATCATAAAACCCAGTCGGAAATTGTAAGTCATAACCAAACTAAAAATTCCCAATGAAGGGTAACATTGCCCAAAATATTGTATATGTGATTGCAAATAAATGAAGGTTTAAGCTCATGGCATACTGATCGGATCGTAAGAACTATAAGCATAAAGCATCATCATTAAGTTCAAATAACTTAATTTTATATTATACCAACGGCTACCTAAGACAAATAAACTATATCACCGATTTTATTATTTTGAGTTGTAAAAATAACTACAAATATTGAATGGATCTTCAATGCCTTTGTTATCTACACTTTATATGGGCAACACACTATTTTCTCAGGGTATACATAAATACTACATATGAATATATCGTAATTTTATTTATAACAAAAAAAACTAGAATAAAAACATTTCTTCTTGAAAATGTTCCTTCTTGCCATCATATGCGGTCTAATACTTATGTGGAATTCTTTTCAAACATTATTTTGATAACTAACATATAGAATATACATTAGAGTAATATAATAATCTCAGTACAATAAATTGTCATATGAAATTTAAAATAGAAATATTTGGAGCTAATTTTGAGGGTATCGGACGGAAATAGGACGTACATATATACATACTTCTATAAAGTTCTTTCCTTTTTTCTCATTTTTCTAAAATCAAAACACCACAAACACGAAAAATCGAAACATCGCATATTTTATATACATACATATGCATGTGTAGAAAATCAAAACAAAATTCGAATACATTTTTTAAAGCTATATTATGTAGTTCAGAAGTTGTATCGCATTGCAATACTTAACCGATCAATGTATAGACTAGAATATCGTTACCCCAGTATTGTGTTTTACATGCATACAAAATGCCATACATTTAAAACGCTTAAATACTGGGTGACGATATGTACACATAGCAAGATTCATATACACGTACATTCAAAATGATCGACATGCGTACATTTCGATTTTAATGTTTTGTGGAATACAAAGTAAACAGTGCGGAACCACAGTACACAAAATTTACAATAAATACAAACACATACATGCAAATAAAAATAAGAGATGATCAGAATTAGAATTATAGAAATGTAAATATTATTTTTTGTTTTACTTGATCATGAATGAATGAAGGAGTACAAGAAATAATGGAAATGTATAATATATTTACACAGTAAATAAATTCGTTACAATTAAAACCACAACTAAATAGATATTTAGACAACAATTATTTCATAATAGCTACAGACAGGTACATAATATTTTGTTAGTAAACATATGTATTAACAATTCTATAGTTTTATGTTATATATATACTCAAATTATTCTATCCTTTATTCTACATTTATTTCCTCAAATATTTCGGTCATAAAATGAAACAAAAAGGGTAAACCATAAAAATGTGTTTAGTTAAACTGTAATTATCAAAAATAAAAAAAGTCGTTTAAAAAAAATACGCTTATTGCAGATTTATTTAAATAATTAATCGAAAAATCGACAAATTCAATGTAAATTTCCGTTTTGTTGGATACACGTGACGCAATGCGCACAAAAAGATGAAAATGAAACATGGGAATATTTCACCTCTTTACATGTTTGTTCATCATGTATTACTCTAATGTATTTTTTTTATGTTTTAACTAAACACTTTTTTATGGTTTACAATTGTTTCATTTTATGGTTAAAATATTTGAGAATGTCCACGGCAAAAGGGATAGAATAATTATGATTACCCATATAACATAAAGCTATAAAATTGTTAATACTGTGGCAATTCTCAAAACCACTTATCTTAGGTAGTAAGGGTACCCCTTTTTTCTTTACTATAGCTCAAAAATCTACATCTCAAAAATGATCTGAAATTTTTTTGTTTTCATTTATATTTTTTCATTTCGGACTCAAGGACAAACATTTTATGTCGTAGCATCAGCGTTGTGCGTCTACGCGTATTTTGGAATTTTCAACGTCATGGCGTCGGTAATACGTCGACAATTGCTTTTGGCGCCGACAATATAGACAATTGGCGTAGAATATATCGAGAATGTCGAGAATTGGTAGATAATTGTAGAATATTGTATTGGTCTATGTTTGTACTTGTATTTTATAATACAAGTACATACATTAGTATTATTGTACATTAAAATAAGGAATGGCGTTTGTTATAAGTCGGCCGTATGACAATGACTATGCACTAGCATTGCCCGTATTAATTTTAATACTTAATACCAAGATAAATTGTTGATGAATTCGGAATAACCTAATTTGATGATTGTTTGGCTATAAGCATACAAGCACTATAGATTACAAGTTCAACCTGAGTTTCCTGTATGCCTCAAGCACAATCAAATTACGATACGATGCCCTTGGCCTACACATCTATACTGTTGCTTCGTGCGCAAAACTAGGAAAGTTAATACAAAAAGTACGTTGTGCAATAAATAAATAAAGACGCCATGAACATTTCTACTTTAGCTTGAGCCACACATATCGATAGTGCGATAGGTCACATTTCAAGTGGTCTTGCTTCTTGAAGATAAGGCACATCGCTGCCACTTTCAATTCATCAAACTTAACTTGTTCATGACGAATGAAAAGTACTGTTCTACAATATTTCGCTTTCGAATAACAAGAGGATCCTCATAATGTTCAGATTTAATGTAGTCTAACCAATTACGCAAGTTGCGCAAATTCAAGAACTTCGGCGTTCCACCATTTGCACTTTTTCGATCTACAAATTTGCGTAACAGCTCTAACGAGTACAGCCTTTTTAACCTTACTTTAACTGCGATTCTTAATTTTAAGTCAATTTTGCCTTACAGGAAATCACCAGAAATCATCATAACTTCCATTCTAAATGCAATTAAGACATTCTGTAAATTAATCTGAACTTGTCAATGCATCCTTTACAACTTTCATAGGTGTCGATCCGATCTGAGTTATGTGTTTCTATTACGAGTCAATGATGAAAAGGTTTAGATGAAAAATATATTAAGAAAATTTATTTTTGTTTCTGAAAAACGATCAATTTTGAAACCTAGCAAAAGGGACATCGCACATAACTGTATGTATTCTTTCATTCTGTAGAAAATTCTACAACAATACAACTACATCGCATGCTATAAAAATGTCGTTTACTAGATAGGCTTAACAGCTATCATTCGAATGAAAGAAAGAAATCGGTGACCGAATACTATAATTTTTTACAAACTCAGATTAAATAAAAAAAATATTAAAAAATGTAGCTGAATATGAATGTAGAAAACAGCATTTGTATTGTTTTTTGAATTTATCTACTAAAAGAAAAATCTCGAAAAGAAAAATGTTGATGTATGGCGACATTTTTCTTCTATTAAGCATTTCTAATATAGAAAATCGTTGTATCATGCTACAAAATACGTTTTGTTGTTATTTACATGAGAATGAAAGAATAAGCAATTTGCGCTAGATAATTTACGTGAAGTTCTTTCGGAAAAAAATATTTCATGGGAATCAAAAATATTTCATTGAAATCAATTTTTTACGTTCTTTGGGACACAAAAATGACAGATAGATTTGATTTAAATCAAATTGTAATTTTTTGAAGGATTTGATATCGATTTGATCGACACTACTACCAAACATATTAGTGCGCAATTTTTATAATTTGCTATTTAAGTATTTTTTTTTGCTGTGTCCAAATGTGTTTTGTGTAAATTAATATATTAAACAAATTAATAACCATATTTAGTATTAATTGTTACATATAAACTTGTTTATGTCATAATTTTTTTTCAAGAAACACGTTGTCTGTGTTGCACAAGTGCGTTTAAACAAAATATGCATAAAAACACAAACAACAAAAGACGGTCGCTTATGCGCTATTATCTACACACTGACAACAAAGACAACAATAAACAAATTTTACGTTCTTTGGCAACTGGCAAAATTTGATTTATTTTTTCGTACGAATGTACGATAGAACTTCACATTAGTATGTTGTCCCTCTTTTTTTCTATTCATATATTACGCTACGCAGTTACACACAAGACACAACACAGTCAGTTGAGTGATTGAGTCAGTCTTGTTTAAGCCGGTGAATGTGTTGCAGTTTAATAGCGTAGTTAGTGCATTTTTTATATTTAATGGCGTAGTGCATTTTTTATAGTTAATGGCGTAGTGCAGTTTTTATATTTAAGGTAAGTAAAGTTTTTCTTGAAAATATTAATAATATTTTCAAAACAAAAATGTGTAACTGATGTAAAAATTTTGTATGTGCTTTTCGTGGTTTATTTTGGAACACGTTTAGCAAACAAAATTTTCACAAACGCATTTTTAAATGGAAAAACACGTGCTTTCATTATATTTAAGTGAAAATTGCTCCCGAGAAAGAACAGTGAAAATTACACGTGTTCCAACAATTTATATATAACAAAGAAAACATAACCGAGAAAAGTGCAAACAAAATTTTCACAAACGCAATTTTACATGGCATAACGTACGTGTTTCGATTATAATTAAAATAAAAATTGGTTGTGCTTGTGATAATTAGTCCCGAAGTTTCTTAACCAAGAAAAGTGAAAATAAATCATATTCCAACACGTTTCTATTTCTATTTTATTGGTTATTGATTATATTCAAGTGAAAATTGTGTTTCTGAAAATTGCTCCCGAGAAGGAACAGTGAAAATTACACGTGTTCCAATAATTTATATATGTATAACCAAGAAAACCAAACATAACCGAGAAAAGTGCAAACAAAATTTTCACAAACGCAATTTTACATGGAATAACCTACGTGTTTCGATTATAATTAAAAGAAAAATCGGTTTTTGTTTCTCAACTTTGGTTAAGTTTCTTAACCAAGAAGAGTGAAAATTAAATGTATTCCAACACGTTGTTTTTTCAATTTTATTGGTTATGAAATATAAAATATATATATATATATATATTTATATAT